>JAESIX010000010.1:0-2400000 GCA_016802215.1 Brachionus paranguensis | reverse complement strand
CTATGCGCTTTCAGAATATGTACATATTTGTTAAGTTATGTCTATTAGAAAATGAGATATTTTAGCTCAAAGATAACCAACTTTTGTTTTTTCTTTAATCTTTGAGAAGATTTAGGTAAAAACAATACTTTATAGATTTTCAAGAATTCAGATTAATATTTTAAAGTCAGATTTTGAAAATTAAGATAGTGCTGTAATTTTGCTACGCGCGAATCTTAAGTCAAAAATTTTCTTTTTTGAGTTGAACTGTTTCTCAAAATTTTTCGTATCTGCATATAATCTTGAAGAGAAAAGAATTAGTTACAAAACGACCTATTTTAATGTATCCAAAGTTGAATTTGGATTTACTTTTCCTTTTTTCCGCTGGAACGATGAAAACCAAAAAAACTCGGTTTTCGTGGGAGGAATTTTCTCGAAAAACCAGTTTTTTGTTTATTTTCTGAAACTTAAAAAAAATTTTGAGCAAATAGTTGTTTTAATTAAAAACTTATTAAATCCAAAAAAATGGTCAAAAAATGACTCAATTTCTTATACAATCTTTAAAATTTAATTTTTACATTAAACTCAAAATTCGATTCACTCAAAATTTCCCATTGCTTCAATCACACTCTTTCTCAAAATCATTATTTTTTGCTTATGAATGTCTGGTCATAAATTGAAAATTTCTATAACTTTGCAATCCTATCTAAAAAAAAACTGAACTGGCCTCAATTTTATTCTGGTGGTACCGAATATTAAGTTCTGTGCAAAGGAAAAGTAAAAAATTTCGCTTTGGGAGTTAAAAATTTGACAGATAAATTTATTCCTTGGAAACTTCAAAAACTAATTTAAAAAAAGTGTAATATTTTATTGAAATCGCACTTAAAATTCTTTAATCAACTCAATTTTATCCGATTCATCAAGTTTAATAGTTCTTAATGCGGAATTAGGATTATTATACTATGTTAGCGTTGTTCAAGCCACTGGTCTTGGGATGCTATATTTAATTTTTTTATTTTAAACAAAAATAAAATTAGCCCAATCTCCTAAATTAATTTAAGGAAATTACAGATTTATTTAAAATATTTAAAATTTTTTATTTAGTATTGAAGACTAAAAGAGTATTGTATTTGTATTCATTAAAGATTTAATTACCAGCTCAAAAACAGTATAAATATTCTTACTAATTTTATATTTAATTATTTATAAAAACTTCAATTTTTTTAATTATTTTTATCATAAAGGATTTATCTTAATTTTAAAAAAATAAAACTGAACCATAAGTAAATTTCAATCCATTCATTGGAGATCTCCCTGTAAAATTTTTTGCTCTTTATCAGTTAAATTTTCTTTCTTTGTGTTGTTTTTCAATTTTCGCTTTGTATTCTTAGCTTTGGTCTGTTCATATTTTCAACAATCTTCTTGAACATCTTCTTGAGTTTTCAAAATCATTAACTATTCAAAATTTTCTCAAATTTTTAAAAGAATCCTTTTTAAATTGAAACACTGACTTTAATCATTTAAGATTGCATTGATAGACTACCATAAGCAATCTTCATGTGTTTTGTGTGTAATTGATGAATCTCATCTTTCCTTTGGCCAAATTTAAATTTTTTTTAATTTGTAGTATCCATTTTAAAATTATACCAAAAAGTGTTTTGATTTTATTATTGATTCTCATATTCACTATTTTAGATTATGATTATACAATAAAGTTATTAAATTATTAGGAAAAAAGTTAAGTAAATATGAATCTTTACTTAGAAAAACCAACAAAAATTTTTTTATTTAACTCAATTAACACTAGAAAGTAAAAACTAACGCTAAAAGTTTAAAAGAATTTGTTTTTTGTTCATCAAATAAATAAACCTTGAAAAAAGTCATGGGAAAAAAAACTAAAAATCAAAAAAATTCCTTAAAATAAAACATAAAACCACTGATTGATCAAATAAAATTTGTTATTCAAATTAGTACTAGTCTGGCACTTGAAAAAAATGACCTTTATACAGAAAATTAAAGTTTTTTTGATTTTAAAAATTAATATTTTTTCATGAACAAAATTCGGCAGCAAAACAAAAATCTTATGGCCATAAACTAATTTAATTTTAAAACAAACAACCCTTATGGGTTCGATATTACAAAGCTTTTATCTTAAATTATTTATCAACGACCATTTTTAAAAAAAAATTGGTTTTTTTTTAAATATTTATTTCAAATTATTTCGAAATAAATTATTCTTTAACAACACTCAAGTTTTATTCAATTATTTTAGGGACCGATGCAATCCATTAAATTATTTTATCCTTTTTAAAATTTAATATTCTATATTTTAATTATTTTAAATAAGGGATATTGATATTGATGGTTGAAATTATTGGGCATCCTTTTACGGAACTGGCTTTTCATTAAGAACACAAACAAAAGAATGCGTATAATTTTTCATCTTAAAAACAACAAAAAATGTAGTCAACAAAATAATTAATAAAAATAAATTTTTGAAAGAATTTGCAAAGGTTAATTTGTAGTTGAAAATAATAATCATGCAAATTTCAATTTTCTTAGAAAAATCTTTAACCTGTTTATTTAAATTTGAATTGCATTGAGACGGAATTGACCAGTCCAGCTCAAGCAGTCGACGATAATTAATAAAAATAGTTACAATCAAGAAAAAAAATTTATTAAAAAAAGAGGCTGTTGCTAAGTGCGTTAAATGAAAATAAAATTTCCAATTCTTTTTTTTTAAATGCCAATTATTAAACTCCATTAACTTGTAAGGCTTTACTTCTAAACATAAATCTTGCTCGTAGTTTACAAATTGTTAGACATACACTGGCGGTGCTCTACTGAATTCCATTTCCAGCAAGTTTAAGTCAAAGTTGGTTTAGCCATCTTATTTGCTTGAAGCCAATTGTTTTTTGCTAAAATTTTAAAAATTAACATTTAATATTTACAGTACGCTCTAGCGAAACCTAAATGAAATTAAGGTGTGAATTAATGAAAAAAGCGTAAATAAAAATTCTACTTATTTCCAAGGTAACTTTTTTTTTAAATTTCAATAAAATTTCGACCTAAATTAAATTAAATTTAATTACAACATTGAGACATTTAAGCAATTAATTGAAAATTTTCCGCAAACAATCCAGATAATTTAGAACCAAAATAAAATTTAGATAACAAAATTTTAATAGACATTAATTAGTAATAATTAAAAAAGATTAGAATTTTAACTGATCCTTGTAAAATTTTGCGATAATGTCATGGGAGTCTTAGTTCAGCCCATAGCACCCTGACTCTAATTGTGTTTTAATTAAATCAAATAAACAAGAGTAAAAATTTTAAGCAAAAATTGTATTTTAGCTTGACGTCGTCAAAACAAACGCCGTGAGAATTTGTATAGCATGCTCAATGCATTAAAATAATCAATAAATTAGAACCAGAATTGAATAACGATCATGGACTCCACTAGCTACTATGTCACAAATTTCTCATTTCATCTAAAATTTTAATTAAAAATTACATAAGATTAAAAATTTGTATGAGTTTATTAGCGAATATTTCGTGCAAATTATTTCAGGCATCCAGGTCCATTTAGAATCGTGGTCGATTCGCCATGAATCGATTATTTTTTCACTAGATTAAAAATTGTTATTTGTAGAAAAAATTGTTTCATTTCAATCGGAAGTGAATTAATTTCTCTCTTCTTACAATTCTAATTGAACCATTGTGCAATGACTCTAATCCGAATCAGTTTATCCTGCTGATGATTTTTTTCAAATTTTCAAAATTTTAAAATAAAAAATTAGATCATTTTTTTATCGTTTTTAGACGAAAAATTGAGAATTTTTCTCTAAATTAATTATTAATAAGCATTATATAATAGAATAATTTTGCAGTAGAATTTTTTGGAAATTTCTTAAAACAAATAGCACAATATTTATAATATTTTTCAGCTAATTCTTTTAAAGTAAAAATTTAAGTCTTCTGTGCTTATAATAAGACTACCCAAGGTAAATTATCAAAGTCAAAAAAAGTATTGAGGAAGCCATTTTTAATGCTATTTTCTTTTTGGTTATTACATTCACTTATAATTTTAAATTTAACCAGTATTTTAAAGTCCTAAAAGTATGAATACAAGTAAAAGAAAAAATTTTAAAGAAAATGCTTGGTAGAGAAAAAAAATTATTTTTCAATTTTTTATTAAAAAGGTTTAATTTAAAAAAAAATATTTTTTTATCATAAGTCAACGATATAAATATTAATATTGGACTCATCGACTAAAATTCCAAAGAGTGGTACTTGATTACACTAGTGTCGGAAATCTATTCCAGAAATCTATTATTAGAATTTTTTTTTCAAATAAAATATTTTTTTTTGTTTTTTAAATATTTATTTTAAACCTTATCTAATGGATTAAAGTGTTGGCAAATGGAAGCAATTTTAATTAAATCAATCAATGAGAATTTCCTTAGCGATGCGGATTAAGTGAATCCTTTGAAAAATTAAAAGCCAAAATACTTGAATTAAGCTCTTTAATTAGCTTGGACATCTTATGAGTGGAAATAAGCAAGCTATTTTGTTGTGTCAAATTTTTTTTAAAATTCTTAGCTTCTTCAATGCAACTGGTAGTCCAAATAAAGCAAAAAAAAAACCTATTAATAAATAAAAATTTGTTTTGTCAAGAGCAATAAGTTTAATTTTTTTAAACAAACTTGAATTTTTATTAAAAGTTGTTTTTATGCAATTAAGGACATTCGAAGTAGTGCAAGGCCCTAATGGTGTTTAGAAGGCGTTCTGTTTATAGTAAATATTTGACCAAGTAAAATCTCGATTTAATCTTGGCGAAATATTGTTCACAAACGAATTCTAAAATATAAAGAACTCTTTCTAATGCAAAAGCGAGCCAATTTAAATTATTTATTTAAATTTTAAATTACATAATAATTTCAATACTTTTAAGCGAATTTATGTAATCAAAAATTGTTAAATATTAACCAGATTAATTTAATTCTAAGATTGTTTTTTTTTATATTCAGCTTTAAAGCGAACAAGACAAAAGTCGAATTTGCCTTATTATCATGAGTTCTTTAAAGCTAATAGTCGCTATAAATAAGATCAAATTTTTTCAAAATTTTTTATTCTAGACATCTATAGTATGTAAATTTTTCATTTAAAATTAATCGCTTGTTCTAGAAAGCTTCTCCGGGCATACCGTATTAATTCTTAAAATTACTATTCCAAAATTTTCCAAATCAAAAATTATTTTTTAATAAATTAATTTTTTAGTCTATTCAGTTTTTCTAATCTCAAAAACAAAGTCTGAGAATTAACTTATAAAGTTGAGTATTGAGGTCATTTGGAATACTGATGCAAAGTCAAATATTTTAGTTTCCTGTTTTAAAACAAATAAACTATTTTTAAATTTAATTTTTTTGTCGATCAGTTGACATTAACTACCTGGCTCAATTGTTACACAAGATACATTATCGATTTTGTATCACTAATAATAAATTGTTTTCTATTTGATTGTTAATGTTGAGAAATTTTTTTATTTAAAAAATAATGTAAAAAAATTAATTGAGCAAATGGTAATTAGAAACCAGACAAATTCTGAGTGAATTAGACCTTATTTAAATGATTGAAAACCAAGCGTATTTAAATATTTAGATAATTTTTGTTTTTTATTTAACTAAAGGCTTTAGTTGTTCCAAATTTGAACAAAAATTGAGCAAAAGCAGGTCTTGAAAACAATCAGATGACGACATAACAAAAACAATTGGTTTAGCAAATCAAATGTTTAAAAGTTTAAAAATTCGACTAGAAAAAAAAATAGTTCACTAAATAAAAATAAAAATTTTGTCCCCAAATATATTCAATATCTCGGTAAATATGATGAGCTTTAAAAAAATAAATCTAAACTGTTTGATCATAATCGGTTTATTTGTTTTAAACCTGAGTATTAGCAAGGCTCTAAGACGAACTAAACGAGGTAAATAGAGAAAAATTTTTATTAAAATTTTTAATGTGTTGCATTTTATAAAATTTTAAAACTAACACTTAATTTAACTTAGGTTTTTTTCAATGTTCTAACATTGTAGTCAATTCGAATTTCGTGGAGTACACTATTTTGTATAAAGATAATGTGAATACCGTAAGTGAATGTTGCGAATTTTGTAATTCGAACCTGGCATGTACGGTATGGACTCTGCAATTAGACATAGGAAGGTGTTTGCTTAAATCCCAAAAAGGAGCTAGAGTGGTCGATGCTGGCTTCATTTCCGGCTTTTCGGATAGATGTATTTTTAATTTTTAATATTTTACCTGCAATATTAAAAAAAAATTGTAGATGCTTCGACTTTGTCGACTCCAATCCCCCATACCACTACAACTACACTCTCAACAACTATTTCACCTGTAACACAAACAAGCACACTAACTCTAACATCTGAGACTAAAAACCCGATAACAAGTATTTAATCAAAAAAATAAATTTTAAAATATTCTTTTTAATTTTTATTTAACTAGAATGTCAGGTTTTGAGTGGGTATAGCTTTGGCAAAAGTGCCATGAATCAGGCTTCGAATGTCTCATTGACAATATGCTGTGATTTTTGTGCCGAATTCAACATTTGTAAATCTTATACTTACTTTACGGGAAATAAAACATGTTTGTTGTTCGATGAAATCAATTTGACTCCGATACAGTGTGCTGACCAAGACCAATGCGAATCTGGAAGAATTTGTAAAAAAAATTAATGAAGAAAAATACAATTTAAGTTTAATTTTTTAAAGTTATGGATTTTCAAAGTACTCCTTTGCCAACTTTGAGTCCAACTACTTCGCAAGAGTATGTTCAAGTGTACAGCTTTTATTCAATGTTTGATAGATTCCAGCTAAAATTTTCAAATTTAATTAATGATTATTTCTTCTTGAACAATTTACCATTGACAGAACTAAATCAAATTGAATTTTTAAAAAATACAATTCATCACTTAGAGTATTCGATCAAGGAAAATATTGGAGTCTTTATGCAGAATAGAATCAAGCGTGTTATTATAGACAACATGGCTTATCTGCCATCAACCAGATCAATAGTGGTTTCTTTTATTGTGATTATGGAGCCAGATCTTCAAGATATCAACGAAGGTAATAGCTATTTGAGCATTTTTAATAGTTTGATTGCAAACCGTATCGGATTTGGAAATATCAAATTTTACAATGAAAGCTTATCTAGATCAGATTTGCTGCCTAGTGTATCACAGTTTTCATGTAAGTTATTCTGCTTAATTAAAAAAATCTTGATTTTATCCTTTTTATTCGTGAGTGTTCAATAAATTTTGCCCCAATTTGGTAATTCCATAAAAAAGCCATTGAATTTCACTCAATTTTGTGTATTCTTGAGACCAATCTTTAAATTTATAAAAAAAAATTTTAGAACAGCTGATTTTAAAAAGTTAATCATTTATAAATATTAATTTATAAAAAGAATGGTATTGAAATTTTTGAACTTTAAGATTTTTTTCATGTAAATCTTCTCGTCTCTTTTGAATGACAAAAACTAAAAAGTAATCTATACTTCTCATTACTATGACGATACCTTTACCAATAAAAAAAATAAAAGAGGCAAATTAATTTTCCTCTTTTCGGTTTTACAAAAATTATCGGAAATTTTTCAAGATTTTGGTACAAATTACTATTGTTTTTTTAATTTGAAGATTTTACGTAAAATTATCTTATTTCCAGTAATTATACTCGAATTTTAAGAAAATCAATTTTAAAAATCAGTACTGTATGCTTTGTATTAAAATTGATATTTTCTTACTTAAGGTTTTTTAATTTTTAAGTACAGTAGGATGGTTTGTCCAAAAAAAAATTTCCGAAAAGAATTAGAAATTCATAATTTCTAATCCTTTTTTTTATAAACTTAAAAGTTGAATCCTTTGAATTAAAAAATTGCGATAAAAACGTATGACTGATTTAAAAAGTTTTTAGAAAACTTAAAATAAAGTTAAAAAAAAATTCAAAATTATAACTTGAAAGCAGTGACTTAATAAAGGACACTTTTTAAACAGAATTTTTAAATTTAAAGTTTTAATTGAATTAAGTTTAAAAAATAACTACAAAAAAAATATGAATCTTCAAAAACAATTTATCAAATAATAAAATAAAATATTAATCAATTATTTAACTTGAATAATATTAAAAGCATAGTTTTTAAGAAAATAAAATGAAACGAACGGTCGGCTGGTTCGAGATTATAACATAAGTGTTTAACTTTTATGACGACCAATTTTCCCAAATATTCTCTTAGTCTCTTATTATTTTTTTATTTTTTTAATCCTGACTCTTAATCCTTATATTATTTTCAAAATTAGTCCATTTTCTCAAAAATAATTATATCAAATTTATCATTTTTAGTGAAATTCGTCAATATTAATGATATATCACTGTTGTCATTTGAAAGAATTGCCATCAGTCCTTTTACAAGCACTGGGACAACGAACGAAATTACTTCTGTAACTACTATTAGCCAGACTACAACTCTATCTACTATGACTTCAAGCTCAACTACATCATCTTCGACAACAACAAGATCAAGCTCTTCTACGATTAAATCAACAACTACAACTACCACATCAACAACCACAGCTACCACATCAACAACTACAACCACCACATCAACAACCACAACCACCACATCAACAACCACAGCTACCACAGCTACCACATCAACAACCACAGCTACCACATCAACAACCACAGCTACCACATCAACAACTACAACCACCACATCAACAACCACAGCTACCACATCAACAACTACAACCACCACATCAACAACCACAGCTACCACATCAACAACCACAACCACCACATCAACAACCACAACCACCACATCAACAACCACAACCACCACATCAACAACCACAGCTACCACATCAAATTCTACATCAACTACAACAAATGTCACAATTGACCCTACTAATCATGATTCTTTGTCATCTACAATGTTAGCAACATCAACAAATGAAAATAATACCATCTTCACTAGTCTAGCTTTTACGACTTTATCTACCGAAAACCAGACTACTTTAATTGATGATAATTTTACGACACTATTTTTTGAAACTACATCAACTCAATTTTTTACATCCCAATTTGATTCTTTAGTTGACTTGAGTACTCAATTATCTGAATTGGATCGATGCTGGATTGAGCTTAGCACTTTTTACATAGGAGAAAATTTAGGTGAGTATATAATTACAAGTATAGATGAATGTTGCAGAGCATGCCAACTAAATTCTGAATGCCAATCATGGGTATACCACAATTTGGACCAAACATGTCAACTTAAAAAATCTCTTAGATCGACATATTTCATTACTAATGACTACACATCCGGATTTTTAAAACGACCATGTAATTTTTGGCAAATAAAATTTTTAAATTTGGCTGAGTTTTAATTATTTTCAGATGATACATTCATTAAAGTGTCCAATTCACTTGGTCTCACAAACTCAAATCAAACAACTTTTGACAATATCAAAGAAAATATTTTTAATTTATGGTTTAGATATTTATTTTCAAATATAAACCGAATAAGTGATTCGTTTGAATCAGAAGAGTTTATTTATGATAACAAATTGATCCAAGTTGTCACATATTTACTTCAACTCGATCCAAGAATAAGCCAAAATTCTCAAATACTCATGAAACTGGTCAATAAAGTCAACAGTACCCTCTGTGCAGATCCAGATTTTTACAATCCAATAGTTGCTAATTTGACCACAGATAACGAAATAGTGGCCTATGTCTTACCTTCAACTCAAATTTCAGGTAAATTTTTTAGTCAATACGTTTTAAATTATTTAAAAAATTTTAAATTCATTCTAGTTATTGAAATTTTCCAAAATCAAAGTCATGTGACAGATGAAGAGGCAATAACTTCCTCGATTCCTAAAGTTACCACTGAATTCATGACAAGTGCTGATCAAACTTTAACATCATCACAGCAATCTCAAATTGATATGACATCTCTGTCATCCACAACACCACTGACTACAAGCTTTGAAATAGCAGCTTACCAAAGTGGAAATTGTTTTATTGAAACCAATGTCAACTATATATCTGAGTCAGCAGAAGACGATTTGATTAGTTTCTACACGCAAAACAAGGAGAGATGTTGTCTTAGCTGTAACAGATTGGAAATGTGCAGATCTTGGTCGTTTGAGACTACTAGTCAAACGTGTGTACTGAAAGCAGGGTATCGTTCAAATCCGACAGTTGAACCAAACTATGAGTCAGGCTTTAAACCATCTGATTTATTCACTTTATCAGTGACTCGTGGACTGGAATTCGTCAATTTAAATAATTCAATCTATGATTTTTTACTCAATTATACAATAGAATCAGGCTTTGGTGAAAGAGAAATTTATTTATTAATCAAGACGAGATTGGAGCAAAATGTAAGATTTATTAAATCTTAAAGATTTAAATATTAGAAAAAATGATCACTTTTGACAGGAAATATTTAGATAAAAGGATTTTATGTGTTTTATAACAGTGAGTTAAAATAGTCAAAATATTATTGAGAAGAATAATTTTGAAATTTTTAATTTAAAAAAAAAAGTTTTTATTCAACTTTCGTGCAATTTAACAAGGTATATGGGCGAAGATTAGATAAACTTGAAAAAGGATTAAATAGAGTGGATAACAGAAGTGTTTAACTTTACGAAAAACGTTTTATTCAAAAATAGAAAATTCACAAAAAAACTATAAAAAATCATTTGAACATAAATAAAATATTTTAGTCCGTGAATTACAGATAAGTCTAAATAAAGTCAATAACATATAAAAATATAAAAATTTTTCAAAAATAAATATTTATGCCTTTTACTAGTTATTATCTGGTGTTGGTGCATGCCATAATCATGTATGATAAATCCATTCAATTTTTCGACATGTTTATTTAATCTTAAAATAAAAAAATTAACGAAATTATGATATAACTATATTTTCATGAACTTACCTAGATTTCTGCATAAAAAAAGTCTTAGTTAATATTCTTTAAAAATTTTGTTTTTACAATTTTTTTCATTATTTCGAAAAAAATTCAGATATTTTATGTAGAACTAAATAAACTTATTACTTATTACTAATAATACGATTATTCAATTTAAAAAATTATAAGTTACTTATATTGTTACTTATATTAAGCTGCTAAATCTTTATACAATTGTCTTGTTTTTTTTGTACTGATTTTGAGAAAATCAATCAGAAATTTTAGAATAATCTACGCTGATCAATTTTTTAAAATTACATAAAAAATTGAATGATTTTATCTTTTTTAAAATTAATTTTTTATTTTTAAATTTTAAGAATTATTTGACTTAAAGTTTAGGAGTAGTAATAATACTGTTGGGATTAAATTTAATCCTAAGCAGCGGTTTTGTTTAAACTTAGAGTAAGGATTACATACAAAAAAAAGTGAAAACATAAAAACAACTCATAAAACAAAATATGTCAAAAATATTTGTTTAGAATGTAAATCATAAAAATTAATTTTTCACTAAAATATGTTAACTTTTTTTGATTTTCATTTTCATTTTGAAACTAACTCTTTTTGAATAAAAAAGAAAAATTATACCTTGAAATTTAAAGACACAATAATTAGACTTTTAAATTGTTGCAAAATTAAAAAATTCATTTTGAACTAAAAAAGAAATAAGTATTCTATTAAAATTATGGTATTGTGAAAAGGTGCAACAAACTATGTTGCACTTTTTTTATTTTTTGTTCATATTTAATGGTCGGTATTTGATTAAGCAAAGCTTTCTTAGTAATTTTTTTTGAGAAGATACTTTAAGTCTTGTCAATATTTTATTGTGTTGTACCGAATTTTTCTTTGTCTTTTTCAGTTCTTTTAACCATCTGTTTATCTATTCTTAAATTTTGATGATATTTTTGACCGCAGTTTATTTTTATTTTATTTGAAAAATAATTTGGAGTTTTTACTCCGGGCAGCTCCGAGCGACATATGCCCTCTTTTCAGCCCTCATGTTTGAAAATTTTTAATTTAAAAAAAAAAAAAAAAAAAAAAAAAAAAAAAAAAAAAAAATGCTTCTAAAAATAAAAATAGCTAAATAAAGAATAGCGTTAATAAATCACTCTAAAAAATAGAAAGTTTATTTTTAGTTTTTTTTTGCTGTAATGTTGCCTAGTGGTGTTAAAAATTTTTTGTTTATTTGATTCTCTCGATCGGACATAAAATTATTTATCTCTTTTGCAATTAGCAAGTGGCTCGATCTGGATTTTAAAAATTTAATAAAAAGCTCGTTCGCTCTAACGTTGAGTTTATCGATTTTTAATGTTTTATGTATCGTTTCGATGCTAGTTTTCAATGGGAAAAATTTTATAATACGAAGGATTTTATTTTGGAAAATTTGTAAGTCTTTTTTGATTTTTTGGGTTCCGCAGTTTAAGATAATAAAACAATAGTCAAATACCGATCGTATAAGGGATTTGTAAAGAATTTTATTTAGTGAAATCGAGTTACTCCATTTGAACCCTTTAATTTTTCTAATTATATTTAGTTTTAGAGAGACTTTCTTAACAATTTCTTTGAAATGTTCAGTATACTTTAATTTAGGGTCTAGTTTAATTCCAAGAAACGTTGGATTTGGTTCTAATGGGATCTGTTGACCCTCAACGTGAACATTAAGTGAGTATTTAATTGAGTAATTTTTCCTTAGATCTGCAGTAGTAAAAACTGAATAACAGGTTTTCGATTTATTTATTTTGAACCCCCATTTTTTGCAAAAACTGGTTACCATGTTGACTGCCTTTTGCAGAACTATTCTGATGTTTCGTTTTGATTTGCTTGTGTACCATAAACAAAGGTCATCGGCAAATAGCGCAACTTTTACTTCGGGTGGTATAATTTCCGCTATATCGCTAAAATATAGAATAAAAATTGTCGGTGAGAGACAACTACCTTGAGGTACCCCGGCTGTGATCGGTCTTTCTGTAGAGAGAAATCCATCTAGAGAAACTTGAAAAGTTCTGTCAGTTAAGAAACTTTTTATCCAATTTAAAATTATCTTGTTTATTCCCAAGGATTCTATTTTCTTGATTATTCCGATGTGTGATGTCTTGTCGAAGGCCTTTTCCAGGTCGAAAAATATAGCTCCTGTCATTTCTTTTTTATTAAATCCGTCAATAATTGACTGATTTATCCTAAAAATGTGATCTTGTGTTCCTCTTTTTTTACGGAAGCCTGATTGGCTTTCAGGGAGTATTTTTTGACTTTCTGCCCATTCTTGAATTTTTGAGTTGACAATTTTCTCAAGCCATTTCGCGATACAGTTTTGTAGTGATATTGGTCTGTAAGAAAATACTTCGTCCGGTGGCTTGTCTTTTTTCAAAATCATTATTATTTTGGCTTTCTTCCATTTTTTCGGGATATGGCCAAGTTGTATTGAGGAATTGAAAATTCTTTGAATTGTCATTAGGATATTTAATGGCAAATTCTTTAAAACTTTGTTTGATATTCTGTCGAAGCCGCAAGAAGCCTTAGTTTTTAGTAATTTTAATTTATTGATCATTTCGGTACCGCTTATCATTTCGGCTTGACATATATTTTGCTCCGTGCTTAGTTCGTTTGAAGAATTTGTGTTTATTTCTTCGTCATCATAACCAAAGTATACATTTTCCTCTGAGAATATTGTTTCTTGATTATCGGCAAAAGCGTTTGTAATGATCTTCGGGTCGGAAGTGGATGATTGGTTAGGAATTTTTTTTAGATTAACTTTTTTGGATTTATTCAAGTAATCATTTTCGATTTTTTTAATCATATCCCAATGTTTGGTATTAGAAGGGTTAAAATTCTTTGACTCTTTGAATTCTATTGAGAGTTCTTGTTGTCTAATCTCGTTTAGTTTTTTTCTAAAGTGTTTTTTCTTTTAGATTGTGGAATTTTTTTAGTCCTGGATTGCTAGACTTAGCACAAAGTCGTTTTAATTCTTCAAATTCTCTGCAATTTCGTAACTCAGGTAAATCGTCTTTTTTCGAATAAAGTATTGATTTAAACTTGTCCAATCGGAGAGCAAATTGTGAGATCTATGACGCTATTGCTTACTATTTATAATAATGAAATATTTGTAATTTTGAGCAACAAAATCAAAAAAATATCGGATCCTTTAATTAGTTTTTTGATTAACAACGCAGAACCACCGCCTAATTTTCGATTTCTGTCCGATCTTATTACTTGGTAGTCACTAAAGTAAATATTGACCGCAGTTTGTAAACACAATATAATACTTGATTGATAAATTTCAATTATTATTCAAGGATTTTTGATTTGAAATTTTAATTTTTAATTTCCAAGAGTCAAACAAATTTACACAAAAATGTTAAAATTTTAACAATCGCTCCTCAAGTCAAGGAAAAGAAACTAAAATTTCAAAATAAAATTTCCTACAACAAAGGTGCTGCGCAATATGGTACAAAAGAATAGAACAAAACTTTAAAAAAATCAGTTCTTCTAAATGCAATTTTGAAAAAAAAAATAGACAGTTACATTATCTAAGAAATATTTTTCTTAAATTGTTCATTTTATCAAGTTTTATTAAAAAGTAAAAAAATATTGAATTAATTGTTTATTTCTATTTTTTCACATTTTATTAATAACAATAATAACTTTATTAAATTTTTGAGCTATTATAGGGAAATTAAAGTATTTTTTAATCATTTTGATCCTATTTAATTTTAAGATATTGGAAATATTGACTGAGAATGAGAATGTGACATTTATTCGCCAAATTTTAATTACTAATCTATTTTACAAGTAAACAATTTTTAAGTAAAAAATAAAAATTTTAAACATTATTCTTTAAAGTATTAGCTCATTACTAGTGGACTATGATGTAAATATAGATCCTCGTTTTAATGAAAGGATTACAGATATTCTATTTTTGATGAACGATTTGTATGCCACACCGAATAAGTCAGATAAAGAATTCTTAAGACTCAAATTACCATTAGAAAATGAAGATGAATCTGACATCATAGTCCGGGTACCTGAAACTACTAGTCAATTTAAAAGTAAAAATTATTTAAAAAAATATTTTTATTCAATAAAATTAAAAAAAATTTTTTTAGTCATAGCAACAAATACAAGCTTTTTTCAGATCGAAACAACGACTTCACTCGCAACAACACCTATTAATCTAGACCGTATGTCAAATTGCTTTTTTTTAACTTAATTCTATTTTATCAAAAAAAATCAGGCTTTAATTTCATAAACACTAGTCGGTTTTTCTTTATTAATTCGAATTAGTTTTCCAGGACAGCAGTATTTGTATAAAATATCGCGACTTAAAAATAAAGTAGCTACAATACCCACTATCCAAAATATGATTCTAAACACAAATACGCCCAAATCTACTGTGAAAAAACTTTTTCTTTGTCTTCCAAATTTTTGGTCTACATGGTACTTGAAAGATAGACTTAGGATACCGAGTATAAGATAGACAAAAAATGAGATAATAAGTATTATGGCCGCAGTAAATACATATGCATGAAATTGGATGGCACGTTGTTTAGGTGCAATATTTTTCTTGCCAAAATGAATTGGCTGCAATGATTTATTTCTCCACCAGCGCCAGCAAATTGTCAGAAACCAAATTGTAAATGCCAGAAGACATATTGACAGAATTAATTCTAAAATGAATATAAAAGGCGAGAACAGAGTATGGTGGTGTCCGAATACGGACAAGTAGCCTATGTTGCGCACAATGCCATCGAAAAAAAGAATGGCAGCAAAGTGTCCAAAATAAAATGTTAAAAATATGTGCAAATAAGTATCCATATTTGTCCAGTGTTTGTTCTCGGGATAATGTTCCACATGGATACCAGAGTCGCTGGCTCTTTCAATTGGTATAGTATAAATTGGATTGTGATTTAAGTATGTGCTGTGGCGATCGGCGGATTCTCTTCCTAGTGTAAAATTGCCAAATTGATCCTCTGAAATTAGAATAGGCTCAGCTATAGTCGTCGTGGTGGTCGTTTGTACAGTTTTTTTCTCTTGTTTTTCTTTTAGAGCTTTATTTTGGACATTTTCTTCTGATAGAGAGGTCGGAAAAGGCTGAGTAGAACTAGCAGAGTCCAAGTTAGAACTAGCGGCTACGGCATAGTGCTGCAGAAAATGTTGTTGATAGTGCTGTTGAATGTTTGAACCAGAGTTTAAATATTCAACGTTTAAAATCTGATTTTCGTTCATTATTTAAATCAGTCTTAAAAAAATAGATGACAAGTGATTTTTAATCTAATATCTTTTAAAAGATCTAAAAATAGTGTCAAAAATTAAATTTTTTAACAAGATATCAATTAATTTAAAAAGTTTTGTTAAGCTTTAAAATTATCAAATAAGGAGCTTTAGCTCGGTACAGACAAAACAAATAAATAAATAAAATAAATTATCAGTTTAAAAACTCTCAAAAAAAATTTAATTTTTTTTTAATTCCACTCACTTAAATCCGAATTTTTTGGGAAACCGAAATTACGATTTATATTGAATTGATCACAAGAAAAAGTTAATTTTATTTATTTAAGCATAGTTTAATTCCCATGGACAAAATTAAATTAAATTTATGATTTTTAAATTTAAAAATGGTTAGAAAAATTAAATTAATTAGAGGCAAGATTTTCACCAACAATTCAAAAATAGCAAGCCCAGATTAAAGTGAGAAAAATGAAAATACCAAAAGGATAACAAAAAGCCATTGAAAGTAATACATAAGACTATTGTTGAATTTAAAATAAAATTAAGAAAAAAAAAAAGGGTAACGATCTAGTAAATTTTCTTATAAATGATAAATTTAAGAAATAAAAAACCATGAGAAATTGACATTTTAGGGAAAATGTTTTTTTTTTAGAGAAAATTAATGAAAAAAATCATTTTTCATTTTCATATTTCAGCAGACTTTTAAAAATAAAAAAATAATTTATTTTATTTTATTATTTAATTATAAAATTACAAATGGTTTAATAATTAATATTACTTGAATTGAAATTTTTTCTTTTTTTATGTAATTTACTATGTGATTTTTGATTCTAATAAATAACAATAATGTCTAGTCATCCGCATTATTTAATCAAGTTAAAATTCTTTAAAAAAAAAATATTTCCATTAAATCTTTCTCTTGTAAAACTTGTCTCTAGAATTTCCGTTTCCCAAAAAGAAAATTAAATTTAGAATATAAACTTACAGTATTCATGTTTAATCATTGCATCTGATTTCGGACTAAAGAATAACAAAATTTTTATGTATTAAATGCATGATTATTAAAAAAAATCTAAAATCTAAAACTTATTTATTAAAAGATGTCATAATGTAAATTTTTCGTTTTTTTTTATACTATCCCTGTAGTTTTCAACTTCTTGAAAGATATTTAATAAAACTTACCTAAATTTTTCTGTTTAGGCGCTTGAGTTATTGAAAAAAAAGCTTGGCGTAATTAATTTTCTACTTTTTTTAAAGATAGTGAATATCAAAAATAATTGAATTTTTGCTTTATGTTATTTTGATATTTTGAAATATTAAAGTCTATGATTTATCCATAATAATTAAAAAATAAATTATTTTCAGCAATTAAAAACTCAAAATTAAACTCTCTTTATAATGATTTTTAGTTTTAAGGGGTAGAGTGTTATGCTAAAATCTTTTTTATCTTAAAAACAAAAAGATCTATTACATTTTGAACTTAGAGAAAAAATAATCATGCTCCCTGTATTTATTGATGAATAATTTTAAAGAATAATGCGGTAGCTAACTGATTTGAATCAAGCTTTAAGGCACAGTCAATATTGATCCTAAATCTATCAGAACTGCTCGAAAAATCAACTGCTTACTTTATCTTTTGTTATGCAATTCATAAGAAATCAAACATACCCGGTCCCTAAACCGACATTTATCAGACGTTTGGAGCTTAGAAAAACAATTAAAGCTATTTTTTTAACACAGCTTAAAATATTGTTTTTATTTTAGTTCATCCAATATTTTGTATCTATTTTGTATTTACTTTTACTGCTGCTATTTTGTTTCTAAAACTTATCAAAATGATGATTACATAGAGTAAATATTAAATAACAAATCTAAATTGTATGCTCATAACGAGCATCCTGCTAAGCATTAAATGAAAAGCTTTTCGATTAAGATAGTAAGCCAAATCGATTCAATTGCACCAGTTTTAATTATTTGCAGTATTAAACTCTAGTTTTATTGACAATTGAATATTTATAAAAAATACTAAAAAAAATTAATAAGATAAACTTTTTAAAAATTGAAAAAACAAAAAACAAAAATTTTTAGCACTCTCTCGATACTAATAAATAAAATAAATTTTATATCTAGACAAAACTTAATTTATTTTGTTTTAAAATCATAGTTTTAATTAAAGATTAACAGCTTACGCAAAAATTTAAACCATATTGCGCAATCCAGTATTTCAACCATTTGAAATAGAACTCAAGTTGATTATCTTTGTTTCATGATGTTTGCTGCATTTGCATTTTTTACTTTAAATTGATTTCAAGTCATGTTTAGATTACTGTGGGTTAAATGCCAATTGAATTAGAAAATGTTTATCTACTCAACTATTCTTCTAAAAAGATAAATCCATCAGTATTTCTATATATTTATATTAATAGGAAAAATCTTTAAAACAAAGCATTTTTACTTATTTTAAAATATTATGAATAAATACATTTATAGTTAAAATAGTTCCCTTTATTATTTATTTAATTTCTATTTATGAGAATCAAATCAAGCTATAAACTTAACAAACTCAAAACAAAATCTTTGTTAGAGAATACATAGAAAGTCTTCTTCCAACCAGAGTTGCATAAAAGTCATGTGACTTCATTTCAAAATATTTTGAAATTATCTAGAAAATTTGACCAAGTTACGGCAATTTTTTCAATTTGACATAGACGGCCCCGAAGAGGTCACTCGAAGAGGGTCAGATAACAAAGCTTTACTTCTGGTGAGATATATGATTACCATAAGTCTGTCAGTGCAAGAATGCACTTTTTCTCTAACAGGGTAACTGGTTGGTGGAATTTGTTACCCAACTGTATTATTGAAGCCGATAGTTTGAACAAATTTAAAGTTAGGCTAGACGGATGTCTGTCGATGAATGGGTAAGGATTGATTCAGAAACAATTGATTAATTAGTTTTTCTATTTAGTGATTATTAACTGGTTAATTTATTCTGTATTTTATAATGAAAAACTAAGGTTTTTTATTTTTGTACTTTAATGCTATAGTTGGAAATTTTTTTTGAAATTTTTTTTTGTTAAAAAAGATAAAAATAAAATTTTCTGAATTTTCTATGTTAAATTGTTTGTTTTCTATTGATATATATTCAAGTCATTTTTATAGTTTTTAAGTCAAAGTTAAGTGACAATGACTTGTAGTTTATTTTTCTCTTTAAATTCGATTAATAACGCTGAGTTTATAGAAAATTAAAAAAAGGACAATTAATAACTTAATTCATGATTTTTTTGAGGTATAATTTTTTTCCCCAAAAGTTCAGATAAACTAAAATGATTAAAAAATGTAGGTTTTTAAAAATTATCATGAAGAATATTGTTTTGAGAATTTCTAATTTCTATTGAGAATTTTAATTTTCTTTTTAATAAGTTAAATTACTTGTTTTGATTAAAGATTCATTAAAAATTTTTTTTTCCTAATTAATTTCGAGTTAGAGGTTTATAAAAAAAATTTAATCTTTAAAACAACAATAATCGGCTATGGGTTTTTATTGATCCCCCAATCGGCAAAAAAAACTTATCATTTTCTTATTATCACTAAAAAAATATTTAAATTATTTAAATTTTTTTTAAAGACTTGATATTAAAAAATAATATATGATTTTCTTAAAAAAACCCTTGTGATTTTACAGCTAAGAAAAATTCAATAAATAGCAATTATCTTTATTAATCAACTAATCATCCAAATAAGAAAATTTAAAGTAAACCTAATATGTTAAATCTCAAAAACATACATGATAATAAAAAACAGGCTACAAGTCCAGTGGTTAACAATTTTAAAAATTTCATCTTAAAAAAATAATATTTCATCGAGTCTAGCTGCAATAGGTCCCATGGCAGATCTTTATAATTTTTGATCAAATCACCTCCGAACAGCTTTGATTTAACCTTATCTTTAATCGAGGAGAATAAAACTGTTATCGTTTTATCTTTGTTTTCTATTTTCATTTTGATAAACTCGGCTGGAGTCTTGTGGTAAAGATTTTTGCCAGCAACGTAATGAGATGAAAAAAATAACAATTGGATCGTGAAAATTAGAATGGCGCAAAAGCATAAGATGGGAATAATTGATAGAAAAATTTTCTCTACAAAATGTGGTTCATCCTCATCAAAATCATAATGATTCGAATATTTGCTGTGACTATTGACAATCAAAAATTCAGTCATAAAAATAGTCACAATTAAATAAAAAGCGCCAAAAATGACTCCGAGACAAATAATTTGTTGCATGCGATACTTCCATGCAAATCCATCAGCTATTTGAAAATTTTTAAAATACCTTAAATTGAAATAATTGAATAAAAAACCATCCAAAATCAATGCATTTGCCAGGACACAAATTACTATTAAACTTATTATTTTAAGCTTATTTAAAAAATGCATCTTTTTTCTATTTTGTTTCTTAAATTTTTTAAAACAACATTAGAAAAAATTTAAAATTTAATCTAAAAATAATCTAATTTAAGAATATTCAAAATATCTTGGTTGCTTTAACGATAAAACAACTGACAGAGACTTGGCTTACTCGGAGTCGTATCCAACAGCTGAAAATGGTACTTACATGACAATAGCTTACTGCATCGACTTGTGTCGATCTCTCAATCAAGCTTATGCTGGTCTACAATTCGGGTATAATATTATTTTCTAAAAGTTATTGTAAGTTATTTGGAAATTTTTTTTAGACAAGAATGTTTTTGCGGAAACTCATATGGTAAACATGGCGAAACAGACAAAAAAGATTGTTTTATAACTTGTGCCGGAGACAGAGATTCAACCTGTGGTGGATTCTTAAAAAATGCAGTCTATTCTGTAGGGCTTTATTACACTACGGAATTAAAAACAAGCACTGAGCCCATCAGCACCCAAGAATTTTCATTACCTTCCATTTTTACATTTGAGACTTCAGCACAACCAAGCTCAACACAGACTTCAATATCTAGTACCACATTAGCCATTGAGTTTTTTACTACCTCTACAGTTGAATCTACAAACAAACCTATAACTGCTACAACTAATGATTTTTTTAAAAACATCACTACCACTTATTCAAATGAATCTACAGCTCATGAAGTGAATACAACTTTTGTTAGCTCTTTTTCTACATTGTCTGATACAAGTTCTCTTTTTGAAACTACGACGGCTTCATCTACAAATTTGATCACTTCCTTAGAAACTGAACATTCGACCAACACTGATCCGATCACATCAATTTCGCTTTTATCTTTTACGAATGCCTCTAAAAAGTTACCTGATTTTTCAACGTTAATTCCCATTACTACACAAAATTCCACAGAACAAGAAGCAAAAGAGCAAACAAATGAAGCTAGGGAGCCTCTAGGTACAACAACCAAATCATTTGTGACCAGTGATCGGATTTTGAGCGATTCAACCAGTTTGATAGGTTTGACAGGACCTACTTTATTAGTGTCAACGTCGAGTGGCATAATCTCACCTAGACCTATTGTGTCAAATCCATCAGCTTTTTTAATAACTGGTAATTTATTTTGGTAATTTTGATAAAAATTTTCAAAAATTTTTTTCAAGAAATTAAAGTTGATAAAGAAATTGATAGAAAAAGTGAAGAATTCCGAACCAAGCTTACTGATGGTCTGGAGCAAGCGTATACCGCAGCGTTTAGGCGAACAAATTCTCTGTATTATAGCCAAGAATCAGCTGCGGTTTCTGGCATGGATATTCAAGTAAATTTGGTAAATGTTACTTTTACCGGGGACACAAATTCAGACAAGACAAAAAATATTCTTCAATTGAGATACTATATTCTTAGCGGCAATGAACTGGTCTCATCTGAATACGCTGCTGATTCTATTAATTTGCTCAGCGATCAAGAAATGGCTAGATATTTGAATTATGAAATACAAAATCAGGGCTATGTTGAAATAAAGCCGCGGGAAAATGTGCAAACTGACCAAAAGCTATGGATAATAGCGGCAGTTTTAGGTCCCCTGCTCATTTTTTTTATTCTTATATGGATTATTTTATTTGTTTACTACAAATGCATTAATCCTAGGCCAAATAATATAAAACATGATAAAAATGATACAAGTGAGGATTCAAAAGATGGCAAAAATTTGTCCGATGAATCATTGATTAATGTGAATGAAAATGTGAAGCAAACACCAGCAATGAAAAGTGGCAAAATTGAACCATTGGTCGAGTCGCCTGGACCAAACGATGACAATTTTCTCATAAATGACACAACTAAAGCTAAAAAGAAAAAAAAAGATAATCTAAAATTACCAGACTTGAATCAGAACAGAATAGTTCCAAATCCGGACTTGGTTAAGTCTGAAGATGAAAATTTTAGTGATTATCAAGTTGAAGATTCGATTAAACAAAAAGCTGAAGCCGAAAAGTGGCGTAAGTAAAATTGAAATATGTTTTAGTTAAAATGGATAAATGCATCAATTGTAATTGTTAAATTCTGTGTTTAATCTAGTATTAAATTGTTTCATGAAAAATTAATAAAAATTGATTAGCAATTAATAGAAGAAATGCTAGTATTAGTTTTTACTGTAGAAAGAGTTAACAGAATAAGCTGAATAAAAAGATAAATCCAATAAGGAATAGAAAAAGTTAAATTATATAAATCTGTTTTTGGAATTATGGCTTTTTAATAAAATTTATTTTTGATTCATAATATAAATTCATATAGGATTATTCCAAAATTGAAGCGAAAATATTCATAGATATGATGAAAACAAATTTTATAAAACATTAATTAAAAAATAAAAAAGATTGTTTTAAATGCTTAACATAAAAACCTAAAGCAGATTCATTTTTTCAATTGAAAATGCTTTTATTGCAAAGGATTGTTTTTAAATGCTAATTACTTTTTATCATGTAAAAAAATTATGGCAAAATGAATTTAATGATCGAAAACTATCACTAAATAAAGGTTTTAAGAATTTGATAATTATGAAACATGATACAAAATATTTTTTGATCTTAAATATAAAATTAATTTTACAAACTAAATCAATAGAAAGAAAAAAGAACCTGTATAGCAAGGTAAATCAGCAATCACTGACATTACGAAGAAATATTTCATTGGTTTATTCACCAGAAAATTAAAATTTTTTTTATGACAAGAATATTCAATTTTTCAGACTAAAGTTCATTAGTTGAGAATCTTTTTTTACAGTTTTTAATGAAAGACATTTTTTATTAATTTTCCAAAAAAGAGACCTAAGGTCGAAGCAAAAGAATAATTATAGATAGTTTTGATTTTTTTACTTTTGAGCGCATTCTTTTATTAACTATGTATATTTTTTAATATGAAAAAATTCAAAAAGGTTTATTTAAATTAAAATCTGTCAGAAAAAAAATTGGAAATAATTTCTTTTCTCAATTGATTGTCTGTTTTTAACCCAAAAAAAAATCTTCAAAAGTTCTTTCTTGTATAAGATATTTAAATCGACATGAAATATTTTTTCGAGACAAAGACAATTTTCTTTTCAAATTTTCAAATTTTATAATAATATTATATATTTTAAAAAATGCATCTAAAACACTGGATAAGATTATTTTATTCTTGGTCACAAAAAGTTAATGAAATTTGAAATAAAATTAAACATTATTAAGAATAAACAAATAATAAAATAATAATATCAAAAGAAATAATAATAGCGTGGCAGAGTGACAAAAGTTTGAGCGCTAGATTGTTTTGGTAAGTAATTAGAAAAAGCTAATCAATTAACGATAATTTTTTTATGCGATTTAAGACTTTAAAAATTTTAATTCTTCTAGAGTACAAAAACACATTTAATAAAATTATTATTAATTAAATAATAATAAAATATAAAAATCGTTTATTAAAATTTTTTTTTGTGCTGAGAAGAGAGTAAGCCAAAAAATCAAGCTTTTTTAAAATTTAATTTAATTCAAACATTAAAAAAATAAATAAGTGTGATTTACTATTTTTGTTGTTGTAGGAAATAAACAAAGAAATCGAGAAAAGAATAACATTAAGACCGAAAATGAGACAACACGGCGAAAGCGTCCAGGAAAAAAGATTTCACCATCACAGAGTGAAAACAGTGACCGATTAAGTCCAGTTGGAACTGATAAAAAAAGTTATCAAAAACCCGAAACAAAGAGTCAAGTATCGATTCTGACAAATAGCAGTGATATTTTACACAATAATTTAAATAACCTTGATAACCCACCAGTAATTGTTTCCGAGTTTTCTAAGCCATACCAACCTCATGTACCTGTTAAGGTTCACGTCAATAACAAGCCGACAGTTGAAGACACAACTAGAGTCTACAATCCTTATCCGTTTCAAAACGAATATGAAAGGTACTTCAAAAATGGTTTTTTGTTCGAACCAGTGGAATCAACTAGAGAGCACCAACAGTCTACAGTGAATGCCAACGCAAAATTTACCAGTGATCTTATATCACCATATAATCGAAAAGATAACTCTATTCATTTCAAAAATTATGCTAGTAATGACAAATTGTTAGATTATGCACGTGAGAGCAAAGTTGGTTTTGGTGAAATGAATATAGCTTTTAAAGATGATTCAGAAAGTGAATTCAAGAATTTAAATAATTTAAAAAATAAGACACCGACCAAGGGAGCCGAACTTTATGAGGACGAACTGGACTTGATTAACAAGTACAAAAAGAATTCTGAAAATAATTATTCAACTTATGAGTTAGTTGATTCAATAAATCAAGAGCTTAAAAATTTAAAGTCGGGTTATAAACCGAACGGTTCGAATGCTTAGTTTATTTGTGATGCGAGTATAGATTTTAATCATTTTGTTGTTTTTAGTTTATTTTTTTTATCTGATTAAAATATAATTTTAATATTTCATTTAAAATTTCATCTAATTATTTTATTCTTATAAATAAAAGAAGTAAAAAGCATGTCTTTTTAAAATTTAATTTTTCGTTAAGTTATATTATGAAAAAAATAAAAATTTCAATTAAAAATTGAAAATTGCATTAAGCTAAGTTTTAACAATAAATAAAAAAGGAAAGACCAAAAAAATAAAAAATAAAACTTTTTATAAGATAAATTTACGAAAAATCTCTTGTTAAATTTTGATAATTTTATTTTATTTTTTAGTGTTTATGAAGTCTTATATCATAAACCCTATACCCAACGTTTAAAACGTATATATTGTTAAATCTAATAAATTTTGGATTTTTCAACAAATAAATAAATATCTTGGCCAAAAAACCGAGCCATGGGTCCTTCATTTTGAAATTATGGAAATTAATTTTTTTCTTTCATATTTCCAAAGATCGGCTAAATAACGGAGAAGATAAATTTTAAAGAAAAAACTCAAACAGTTGATGTTTTTTATTCTTGAGATTAAGATGGTGCATTTTTCTACAAAAAATTTGAAAAGCTCGACTTATACTTTTTCCTTTTTAAAAAAAACTGTTTTTAAAAAATTTATTTAACTTTTTTAATTGTTGATCTGATTATCAAAAATTAATAAAAAATTAAATGATAAAATTTAATATTATTATTCAAGGTTAATCAACAGGCTAGTGCCCATGTCATTAATGACCGATTAACACTTCATTTATTTAATTTTATAAAAGTAATCATTACAATTTAAAAAAAATAGAAAAAAAAAAATTATTGAAAAAAGTAAAACATTGAAACATTTAAATTGAATTTTTTGAATTTTTTTTCAAAATCTGTAAAAATCAAATTGATATTATTGAAAATTGATTGTTTGAAAGTAGAAAACTTCAACATTAATCTCTTGATCACAAAGCTATTTATCAGTCTTGTATAAAAATAATCAAAGGTTTTTTCACCATTAGCCGTTTTTGACATTGGTTCAATCAGATTTCCACTATTCCTTAAATTGTATTTTAAGTTTCTTGAGTCATTTTTCTTTAATTTCATTCTTAAATTTTCAGGTGAATTATGGAAAAAAAGTGTTTTATAGGCAAAAGATAGCATTCTATCAAGAGTTCTATGCTGAAATGCATATAAGCCATATTTTTCTAGAAAATTATTAACACAATTAAAGTTATTAAATTCAAATTTAAATTTAAATAATTTGAATATTGAAAAATAATAACTTTTAGCAAGTTTAACTATTGCATCTTTTGAAAAATAACACAAAAGCGTTGAGCAATAATCAAAATAAGGCAAAATAAATGACTTAAAAAACTGAATTTTTACAGAAGTAGAAAGATAGAAAAGTCTATTAATACTAAATAGTTTTTTGTTTACAACTAATGAGATACTACAGGCAAGCTTTGAAAAATTAAGATTTTGATCAATCTTAAAACCTAAGAGCATTATTTCATCTACGACTTGAATATCTTTTCCACAAATATTTACCTTCTCAGGAAATTTAGTTCGACTATTCGAAAAGATCATGCAAAATGTTTTAGACCAATTAATATCTATCTTATTATAAGAACACCATTTACTAAGATTTGTAATAGTAGCTGAAAAATTTAATATAGCACTTTCCAAATCTTTATCTGAATGACTAATTGTCGTATCATCAGCAAACATTTTTATGCTAAAATTTCCTAAAAGATATGGGAAATCGTTTATAAAAATGAGAAAAAGAAGTGGACCTAATACTGGACCTTGTGGTACACTTAACTTGAGTGAAGTGGGTTTAGATTTTTCATTCCCAAGACGCACTATCTGTGCTCTATTAGTAAAGTAATTGGATAGAAGACCTAAGGAATTATTATTAAATCCATCGTGAAACAACTTTAAAGCAAAAGATTGGAAACAATCACATCAAAAGCTTTTCTAAAATCGATAAATAATGATAAAGTTGTAAATTTTTTTCTTTGGATTGATTTTTCTCACTCAAATATTCATGAAGAGTAGACTGGCATGATTGACCAGGCCTAAATCCATGTTGACCATTAAAAAAAATATTGTTTGATTCAAAATAGTTTGAAATCTGACTTGCTAATAATCTTTCAAAACATTTTTGCAATCGGAGACAAAAAACTGATATAGCCCTATAATTATTTATGTCGGCTCTGTCACCTTTATTTTTGTATAAAGGATTAACAATTGCTAACTTCCAGTCATTTGGTATACTTTTAAGTTTTAAGCATTCATTAAAAAGAAAATGAAGCAAAGGGACAAAAAAGTCAGGAAGACTTTTTAAAATTTTTGGATGAATACCTATAAATCCAGGAGAGCTAGAAGTGGGTAATTCATCAAGAGTTTTTTTGATATCATCAATAGAAAACTCATTAAATGAAAAACCAGGTGTAAGAATGGAATTTTTGATTTTAATTCCTTAAAACCGTCAAATATAAATTTAGCTGAGTCATTTTCACGGACACAAAGAAGAAGAAGTAATAGAAGCAAAGCAACTATTAAACATCTCAACATGATCAACGGGATTTCTGGCTTTAGTTTCACCCCAAAACTAGTTCTTCTGGAAAGCTGTCAAAATCAGCATCTCCTCTAGTTTTTATTGATGATTTATAAAAATTCCAGAATTTTTTTACAATTTTTAAAATCCTTTGAAGATTTAGACTCAAAATAAGTTTTCATTTTTTTACGGTTTAGTTGTTTAAATTCTCTTCTAGCTTCCCTGTATTCATTTAAATTAGTAGCATCCCTATAATTTAAATATTTGTGATAACAATAATCCCTAAAATTTCTTAAGCTCCTTAATTCAGAATCAAACCACGGACTTTGCTGGAATTTTTTCCTTTTAAATTCTTTTAATGGACAACATGATTCTATAGCTAAATTTATTTCATCTTTTATATAATTCCATTTTTCTTCTATACACTGAAGCTTAACTAACAATGAAAAATCGAAATTTCTTAAGAATTCTCCTAATTTTAATATATTTTTTTCAGATATTAAACGAAAGGAATTAGTATTTGAATTATTCTTATAAGTTGATAAAGCAAAAGATCCTAATAGAAATTTATGGTCACTAAAAGGACACCCAACTATTGATGATTTTGACTCAAAGCCTTTCTGATGAATAATATGATCAATGTGACTTAACTTTACATTGATATCATTTAATTTGTAGTTGACACTAATCCTTGTTGGTTGATTTGTAATGGTATTTAAAGAAAAGTTATTTAAAAATTCTCTAAACCTAATATCACCATTTAAATGATCCATATTAACATCTCCGATAAGAAACAATCTTTTATTGGTATCATTTGTTAATATAAATTGCTCTAAAAAGTTAATAAAACGCAAATTGTCAGTAGAGGGAGGCTTATAGCTGAAAAGAAAAATAATATTTTCAAAGTCTGACTGAAGTTCAATAGAAATAGCCTCAATCTCATCATAGTAAATACAATTAAAAATTTTCAGTTTCTTTCTTATCAATATTACAAGACCACCACCATCTCTATTCCTATCTTTACGCTTTATAATGTAATTAAAGTCATTAAAAAAAGAAAATGGAATAGACTCATCTAATTTTGTTTCATTTAAAGAGATTACATCAAAGATGTTAAGCGCAGCAATTTCTAAAACCTCATCTTTTTTTAAAAAAAGTGAATTTACATTAAGATGAAGGATATTTAGATTATTTTCATTAGCTGAACAAAATGCTTTCAACTCATTTAAATAATTTGGAAAAGATGGAGTATAATAGTTTTTAGAAAAAAAATCATCACTAAAATTAAAAACTTCCAAAAGAAGGTCACCTGATATTACAGAAGATTTTTCGCTTTTACTTTTAAATGAGGAAGAATTCTTAATACAATTTTGCAAATGTTTTTCATACCAAGCCCGTGAAACATATGATTTTGGGCAGAATTTGCAAAAAAGTTTAATTTTACACTTACTCATATTTTATTAACGACCTAATTATCATAAAATATGGAAAGTTTCAAATTGAAAAATGACTCAAAAAAATTGGAAAAGTTAAGAATTAGTAAAACTTACTGATCTAAAATCTGCAACAAGTTGGAATTGAGAACAAAAAAAAAACTTGATACGACAAAAGGTAACCTCCCACACAATTCCCTCATTAATTTCTGAGAGAATTCTTTAAGCAGGAACGACGAAATTACCTCTTATGAAATTTGGTCCTAATTTGATTTTTTAAAATTACAACTTGCAAAAAAGAATAACGAGTGTAGAAATGTAATTAATTCTTCTAGAGTACAAAAACACATTTAATAAAATTATTATTAATTAAATAATAATAAAATATAAAAATCGTTTATTAAAATTTTTTTTTGTGCTGAGAAGAGAGTAAGCCAAAAAATCAAGCTTTTTTAAAATTTAATTTAATTCAAACATTAAAAAAATAAATAAGTGTGATTTACTATTTTTGTTGTTGTAGGAAATAAACAAAGAAATCGAGAAAAGAATAACATTAAGACCGAAAATGAGACAACACGGCGAAAGCGTCCAGGAAAAAAGATTTCACCATCACAGAGTGAAAACAGTGACCGATTAAGTCCAGTTGGAACTGATAAAAAAAGTTATCAAAAACCCGAAACAAAGAGTCAAGTATCGATTCTGACAAATAGCAGTGATATTTTACACAATAATTTAAATAACCTTGATAACCCACCAGTAATTGTTTCCGAGTTTTCTAAGCCATACCAACCTCATGTACCTGTTAAGGTTCACGTCAATAACAAGCCGACAGTTGAAGACACAACTAGAGTCTACAATCCTTATCCGTTTCAAAACGAATATGAAAGGTACTTCAAAAATGGTTTTTTGTTCGAACCAGTGGAATCAACTAGAGAGCACCAACAGTCTACAGTGAATGCCAACGCAAAATTTACCAGTGATCTTATATCACCATATAATCGAAAAGATAACTCTATTCATTTCAAAAATTATGCTAGTAATGACAAATTGTTAGATTATGCACGTGAGAGCAAAGTTGGTTTTGGTGAAATGAATATAGCTTTTAAAGATGATTCAGAAAGTGAATTCAAGAATTTAAATAATTTAAAAAATAAGACACCGACCAAGGGAGCCGAACTTTATGAGGACGAACTGGACTTGATTAACAAGTACAAAAAGAATTCTGAAAATAATTATTCAACTTATGAGTTAGTTGATTCAATAAATCAAGAGCTTAAAAATTTAAAGTCGGGTTATAAACCGAACGGTTCGAATGCTTAGTTTATTTGTGATGCGAGTATAGATTTTAATCATTTTGTTGTTTTTAGTTTATTTTTTTTATCTGATTAAAATATAATTTTAATATTTCATTTAAAATTTCATCTAATTATTTTATTCTTATAAATAAAAGAAGTAAAAAGCATGTCTTTTTAAAATTTAATTTTTCGTTAAGTTATATTATGAAAAAAATAAAAATTTCAATTAAAAATTGAAAATTGCATTAAGCTAAGTTTTAACAATAAATAAAAAAGGAAAGACCAAAAAAATAAAAAATAAAACTTTTTATAAGATAAATTTACGAAAAATCTCTTGTTAAATTTTGATAATTTTATTTTATTTTTTAGTGTTTATGAAGTCTTATATCATAAACCCTATACCCAACGTTTAAAACGTATATATTGTTAAATCTAATAAATTTTGGATTTTTCAACAAATAAATAAATATCTTGGCCAAAAAACCGAGCCATGGGTCCTTCATTTTGAAATTATGGAAATTAATTTTTTTCTTTCATATTTCCAAAGATCGGCTAAATAACGGAGAAGATAAATTTTAAAGAAAAAACTCAAACAGTTGATGTTTTTTATTCTTGAGATTAAGATGGTGCATTTTTCTACAAAAAATTTGAAAAGCCAGACTTAATCTTTTTTCCTTTTTAAAAAAACCTGTTTTTAAAAAATTTAGTTAACTTTTTTAATTGTTGATCTGATTATCAAAAATTAATAAAAAATTAAATGAAAAAATTTAATAAATTTAAAGATTAGAAACCGGCTATTATGGACTCTATACGCTTCGATACAAATATTAACCTAATTTAATTTTCACATCAGCATATAATTGGTATCAAATCAAATCAAAAAAATAATCTATCAATGATAGCGTAATTAAAAATTACTGTAATTTGAAATCTATTGAAGTGAATTATTCGTAGACCATCTTTAGTTTTATTCAATAAAGAAATTATTCCAACAATAACCATTTAATTTGAAAAAAATTGAAAATAATTTCAATCTCAACAATTTGGTATCAATTTCTTGTTGATTTTCAAACATATGATCGACATTTTATCCGTACCATCTCCAATTCCTAATATTATCGAATAAAAATATTTTTTTCTAATTTATTTAAAATAATAATTGTCAAATTAGATCATACATAAGCTGAATTCAATTTTCGCCTTTATTAGATCATTTCTAGATTATTTTTAACTTATTTCACAAAAATGCTAAAATATTGGTATATTCTTGTCTGATTTTGAGTCTGGGTGAATCACTACAAGAAAAAATATTGGCTAAATATTACTTGAATAGATAATTGTTTGGAGAATAATAATGGTGAGATATAACTCATCTGCACTTAAGAGTCCTTCTTTCACTAAATTTTTATTTCTTTAATCTGGTAAGCGTCCTTAGCCATTTGTCTTTGACCATTTGGACTAAAAAATTTACGACTTAGAACTGGACTTTGAAAAAGTATTTATTTTATGGAATAGCTCTGATAAAAAATAGGAAGTTCAGACAACTATGTGGAATTCGAAAAAACAGATTCGTCCTTATTGAATTTAGATTATGTAAATAAAAGATTTGATAAGTTAGATTTAGAGTGGGTATTTTAAAAATGACACTGTCCTAATAGTCTTGAACAAATAATGGTGGTAGTGCGTCATCGACCGACCGGAGTTTCTATTGTATTTCGAATAATTGTATTCGCTGTAGACCAAAACTTGCTAATAATGTCACCAAAATATAATACTAAGGTAATTGCATCAAAAGGAAAACCTGGAAAACCGGCTTAATCGAAAAAATGTTTTATCTGATTTAAATGAACATTTTTTAATCTAAAAATTTTTTTGATAAGTAAAATTAAAGCATTTTTAAACAGATAAAAATTAGTATGGAACTCAAAGATTATTTTCATTTGTAAAAAATTTTAAATGGACAATTAATTTATGATACTGAATGCGATTTGTAAATCTTATTTAATTGTAGATTTTTGAATTTTTTAATTTGGCTATGACGTTTTAAATTTAAATAATTTAAAATTGAATAAAAATAATTTTGAAACAATCGAAATTCCAAGTTTTTCTTAAAAACTGAATAAATAAAAAAATATTTTAATCTGTAATTGTTGCAGTTAAAGTAAATTAGCATCTAAAGAAGCAATAAAATAAAGCAATAAAATTAATCCATGTCATGTTTTAGTGGAAAAAATAGCAAGAGAAATATTATTGAAAAAAAATTTCAATTTTTTAATGATTGGTAGAATTTATAATTTAACTTTTTTTTTGTTCAGTCAATTAATGCTCATAAGAACAGCTCTAAATTTAATCATTTTAAAAATTTTATATTTTCAAATGATATTTTATGGTTTCGTCTCTTACAAAAATATTGAAATTCAAAATTCCCTTAATCTTAAATTCCATTAATCTTATTGAATTCAGAAAATATATTTTTTTCTTACCCTTTTTTTAAACCAAAAATTCCAGAATTCCTTTATACTAGCGCGTTTAAAAAATGCCCGAATTTAGTATGTTCAGCTCCTTAATCTAAATTAGCAAAAGCCAATAAATTAAACTTTTTTCTTTTTAATTTTTTTGTCTATATGAACATGATAATTTTAGACTTTATCTCGGTATCTTAAGGCGTGTGCTAATTCATTAACTAAAATTACTGATTTTTCACTTATTTTACTAGATTAATTTAATAAGAATAATATCAGTTAAGCAAATTTTTTTTTGTAATTTTAGTTAAAAATAATAAATTTCCAAAAACATCTTTTTTATATTTCTAATTTTACACTAGCTAAATTTTGGTAAACTTTCTTTTTTTACTTGGCCTATAAATCATTTAATAATAATAATAATAATAATAATAATAATAATAATAATAATAATAATAATAATAATAATAATCGGTTTATATGACTACATCATGTTTTAATTATGTCATTTTAAATGAATTAGCAAGGTCTTTAAAGATAATTTCAAAAAGCTTGAACAAAATAAATGCACCACTTTGAATTCGACGTTTTATTTCTTTATTTTCATTTTTAATACATTGACGCTGCGTAAGTTTTTCAAATCTTGAATATTTTTAATGACTAACGGCAAAGAAGGTATTTTTAAGTAAATCAGAAAATTTTATGATAAAAAGTAATTTTTAAATGAAAAATTTTTAGCCTATTACAAGAGTCAGAAAAAAAATTCAAAAAATTTTATTAAGCCTAAAGCAACTTCAATTACTAAATTTCTATAACATTGCATCACAGCATTATTAAATCAGCAAAGTAAAAATTTATACTAAAATTAACAATTCATAAAATTTAATTTGAATTTATAAAAAATAATAAGCTGGATTGAATTCATTAGATGTTAGGTTTGTACCAGTCTTCATCGATTGGTATTAAATAAAAATGACAATCTAATTAATTTTAACTATTTGCTTGAAATTCAAAATCAGTAAGTCCTATTCGTGTTCACCTGTTTGTTTATAAGGTATTGTAATTATATACAGTAACTTTGGTTACTCTGTACGCCTTTATTAATAATCATGTCTAAATCTAATATTTAAAAGAAACGCGAAATTTTATTTTACTTAATTTAAATTTTTAAAGTTTTATAATTAGAAAAAAAGCTTAATAATAGTGAAATGCTGAAGGAGAATTTTTCGGTTTTTTTTTTGTGCCTTTTATTTGGTAAGTGTCTTTTTTTGTTGCAAAATTGGCATATTTTAACGATCTTTTGAAAAGCCTTCATGAGAAATGTTTATTCCCTTGAGTGCATTCAATGTACAGGACCATGTACGGGATCTGAAACATCAACAGGATGTGCACTTGATAGTTTAAATACTGTAATTTTTACTTATTTTTTTTTGAAAAATGAAGTGATTAAATCCAATGTTTAAGTGTATGAAAATTCAAATATCCTTTCCAGGCTTTTCGCAAACACAACGAACATGTGCAACCAGTGATACGTGCACTGAGGCTTCGTATGGATTATTTGGTATGGGATTTTGGACAACTTGCTGCACAACTGATGGCTGCAACTCTGCTAGTGTTATTAGTGTCAAAAACTTATCAATTTTTGGAGCCAGTCTCTTTTCTTTGATGCTTTACAAGTTTTTTGCTTAAAAAATGTACAACAAAAATAATAAAGAATATTTTAAAAACGAAATTAGTTATCACATGAAATTCGATAAGTTACTAATAATTAAAATTTATTGTTAAATATCTATTTAGCCTTATTATAAAGTTTTTAATAAAATTACTAAAGAATTTGTGGTTCTAATTTTCAATTTAAAAGAATCAAGATTTTTTGTATTGAAAAATATTTTATCATCTTGATGTACAGTACTGATTCGATACATTGATTCTGGGTAATTTTACGTAAATTTACTATGTAAAAAAAAGTAAATTTACGTAAAATTACGTAAAAATAAAAAAGCCAAAAAAAAAAGGAAATTTTCAAATTATCTTATTTTTTAAAAAGTTCTAAAAAAGTAGGATCTTTTTAAAATTTTATATTTTTACAAAATATTACCTTTTTTACAATATTTTACCATCAAACCCATTAGATTTATTAAGTTTTAGGCTTTATTACTTTTATTAATAGACTTATGTAATTATTGCATTTAGTAATTGGAAAATTTTTTTGAAATTCGAAAATTAATCTAGTTAATTCTTCATCATTTTGAGGATCGTTTGCTCTTATAAATCCTTTTAATTCATCGAAACCATTTTTGTTGGGTTTAAATCTGGTGAAATGACAGGTGCTTTTACATTGTTTTTTAATAAAAATTTAACAAATTTTTTTTATTTAAAATTTAAGAAATTTTTATACCCAGTTAATGTTATTTGTTTTTAAAAAGGTTGTAAATATATTTGAATTGTGCTTTGGATCATTATCCTGATGATGTTTATAATTTTCATTTAAATTAGAAGCACCATACGGCAATAAATATTCGGCCAAAATATCTCTATACAAAAATTGATCCATATTTTCTTTAAAAACCTTTTTTAAATTAGAAATAATAACTATAAAATAAATTTATTTTAATTAGCAATAAAATTTACTGTGAAATTTGTTATTCCTTTTCGAGAAATTCCAGCCCAAATATGAATTTTTTGTTTTTTGTATTGTAGGTAGTTGATATAGTATTGGATGAAAATGGCGGTTGGTCGGCCTGCTAATTTATTAGGAAAAATATATTTTTTAACAATTTTTGATGTTTCATATCAAAATTTACTTTTTTTACCATTTTTTGCCTTTTTTTACTTATAATTTTTACGTATAATTTATAATTTATAATGGTAAAATCTGGTAAAAAAGGTAATATTTTGTAAAAATATAAAATTATAAAAAGATACTGCTTTTTTAGAAATTTAAAAAAAAAATAAAAAAATTTGAAAAATTTTTTTGTTGGCCTTTTTTTACGTAAATTTGCTTTTTTTACATAGTAAATTTACGTAAAATTACCCAGAATTCATGTATCGAATCAGTACTGTATATGTTTTTTTAGAAAAGCTAAATTGTGTAAAATTCAAATAATTACATAATTTGTACGAACAAAATGTAATTTTTATATTGTTTTCTATTTGTTTATTGACTTAAAATTAATGTAATTAAATAATTTAATAAACAAATAGAAAACAATATAAAAATTACATTTTGTTCGTACAAACATTGTTATTATTATTCTTGTGACACTTTGAGTTACAATAAACTCCGTTTTTTTTACAAGTGCAATTTTTGGTACACTTCCCGATACAATTGCATTTCAAAAAACCTTGACCACCAGAAATTGAATGTAGACCATTAATTTCTCTCAAAGAACATTCCTTATTTAAATTCAATTGCTCTACTTTTAGGATCTTTTGTTTACAAATTGAAAACTTATTCCTAGTATGCCAACCTGCAATTATGTCAAATTTGGTAGCTAACTGATAGGTCATATAATTTTTATTGATTTTAGTAATATAAGCTAATATATTAATTGGGTCGGCTGGACCTCGGTCGACATCGGGTACTGGAACCTGTACAGTGGAACCTGTTATTTATATTGTTTTCTATTTGTTTATTGACTTAAAATTAATGTAATTAAAGAATTTAATAAAATTTGTTTTTGCTAAAATGCTACCGTTCTAGTTAAATTTAATAAATTAGCTAAAATATTATTGTAGAACTAATCATTCTACTAAAGTTAAAAAATTGATGAAAGTTTTGCTTAAATTGTATCAATTTTAGTTAAATTATTTATTAGACTTGTTTGATGCGACATATGCATAAATCTATCCAAAACTTAATTTTAATTGAGGCATAATAAAAATTCCACTGTTCGTAAACTTCATCGACTTCAAGATAGTGATAGTGATAGCATACACAGAGAAGCCTTGTGAGCCACGTTAAGATCTTATGGTCTGTCAAAAAAGAGTGTGAACTTGATAAAGCTCTTCTACGAGAAATTTGATTGTAGCATAATTCTGGAAAATAGAAAGTCTGAGAGCTTCAAGGTGTGTACAGTGATTGATTGACAAGATTGGTTTCTCTCCCTAATCCTATTTCTGATTGTAATTGACTGTGTCATTAGGAAAATAACTGCAATGCCGAGAAGTAAATAGTGGGGAATAAGAATGAGGACCTGATGATTTGGTGTTAATGAGCATTTTAAATGTTTATATTTTTACATTTTCTAGTGCTTTTGTGCAATAATTTATAAAATTTTTGTCTTGGATTTTCTTAAAGAAGTTTTTTTTTTAATTTCTTGAAATATTGCTAAATAATATTAGAAAACATAAAAATATGAACAATATAAAAATTTATTTAAAAATTTTGCATAATCGCCTCGTTTTTTATCATTTATCATTTATAGATTAATTTAAATTTAAATAATTAAAAATCGAAAAGAGTCATTTTGACTCATTGATGTTTTTATAAAAAGATACACAATTAAGAGATTAATTGTATACGGAAAAAAAACTGACGTGTAATTGAGTACAAAAGAAAAGAACCTTTACCAGACCACTTTTACTATTTAAATTTTTTTTTATTTTTGTATTTTTTGATGAATTTTAAATAAATAATTAAAATTAATTTTATTGCTTGAATCGAATTAGTTTTTTGGACACAAATTGAAACTTTAATAAATACAAAATTTGAAAAAGGTTATTGAAAAAGTAGTATGTTCGAAAAAAATCTTGAATTTAAGAAAAATATGAATTTCAGATTTGATTTATTTTTTTTTAAATTTAAATGAAATTAAATTCGAACTTAACTTAAAAAGCAACTTAAATTTTAAATAAATTTAATTAAAAATTAAAAAATATAAAAATTTTAATTAAATATTTTAAATGGAGTATTTGGATATTTATTTTTTTGTTTTAGCTTTGGTCTAATCAGACAGCTATTTTCTGATGTCGGGATTGTCATAATAAAATAAGTCCAGAAAATGTAAGAAGAATTGTGTTGACTTGTGAAAATCTGGCACACTTTTAGTACCCAAGTCAAATTGAAATTGAATTTATTTTAAGATTTTTTTTTTAGTTTAAATTTTTTTCTTAAATTTTTTTGATTAATTTTTGTTTTCAAATAAAAAATCGAATATTTATTTTATTCAGTTTTTGATTCAAAAATTTTCTACTTTCAAATTTTAATTCGAATATTTTATTTAAAATTAATTTTCAAGATTGTTAATATTCAAAAATCAAAGCCAGATATAATTTTCATTCGAAAGGTTACTTTTTCGAATATCGGTTCGAATATGCATATTCGATTTCATCACTAATTTGTTTATAAAATATTTTTTTCTTCAGCGTTAAGCAAATTAATTTTGAAAAAGTTGTAAAAAATTTCTATCTAACATCACTGCTAGAATTTTTATTTCCAATTCTTTTTTCTAATCAAATATTCGTGATCTCATTTTAAATGGTCAAACTGCTAAGTAGATTAAACTTTAGGTCAAATTCTTTTAAAAGATAAAGGGATTTCTTTTTTTTTTTAAATATTGTAAATCTCCGATGAAATAAACAAAGTCTATGATCAGTAATTAGCAAAATTTTTTCAATGTTTAAGGCTATTTCAGATTTTCATTTAAATTTTAAAATAAAGGAGTTAGATTTTTGATCTAGGTCTTAAAACAAGTTTGTAAAAATATCTAGTATTCAATTTCATATGAGCTAATTGTCACTAAATTTTAATTTAGCAATGAGGCTTTTTGATTAAATGTAATATTTGTTTTATGATCAAGTTAAGTAGGCTTATCTTAATAATTTCGAAATTATGCAAAAATAAAAAAATGAAGGATAAAAAACAGAATAAATAGATTATGTTTTTCTTAAAAAAATTAAAAAAAATTAAATGAATATAATTCAGCTTAAAGGAATTTTGAAACGAAACGTTAAGCTTCGTATAAGAAACAAGCTTCAGGTAACCTTTGAAATATATCAGAAGGTTATTATTGTAGCTGTTTTGATTGCATACAATTTTTTATTTGTGTCCGAAAAATTCTCTCCGGAAATTTATAATGCCGAAATTCTGGATGGAAAATTTAAAAGTGTGGATTTATTTATAAATCCTGACAATCCACAGACACGTGACTTAGGAAGACTCATTCAAAACCATTATCTATTTTTAAAAATAGAGTACTTCAATAACAGCAATGACATGATCCAGTTTTATGAGTCTAGAAATGGAAGTTCAATTGAATTTATAAAAGAAACATTTGGACTAGAGTTTCTAGATTTTCCTAATAATTACAAATTGTACCACAAATACGATCCATTACTTTTTTCCCAAAATAAAATTCAGCTATTCACTAATGGAAACGAATGCCGTAATGAATCATTACTTTATAATTTGTGTGGTGGCAACAAGTTGTTGTACAATGGTCTTGCCTACCTTCAGTATGCTTTGGACAAGTCAATAAACCAAGTAATTTGTTTTTCTTAAATTTAAATTTAAAGTTTCTTTTAAGCCACAAGTTTTAAGTCAAATTAATGACTTAAATTTTTGTGACTTAAAAAAATAAATTATTATCTTTTAAGCTTAATGAATCGAACTCGAGATATCCTAAAATCATGGTCCAAAATATGCCCAAGGACTCCTATGTCAAAGAGCAGACAATATATGATGGCATCAAGTCGTATTATTTCACATTGATTTATTTGTATAGTTTGACTAGTTTTGTGATAAATGTGGTTGCTGAAAAAGAAAAAAAAAACAAAGAACATCTGAAATTGATGGGCTTGGCAGAATCTATGTTTTGGATATCCTGGATATTAACCTATCTAATACAATTTACTGTATTCAATTTTTTTCTTGCAATTTTATTGTATGGAATCCAATTTTTCAAGAGTTTTTCAATGACACTAGCTTTTTATGCAATTATAGAATGTTATTCTGTTGTTTCAATTGTATTTGGATGCTGGATGTCAACATTTTTTCAAAAATCCAAAACAGCTGGTTCAGCAGTTGCGTCTTTATACACTTTTTTGAGTTTGTTCTATTTAGTGGTGTTTTTGCCGCGGATTTTTAATGTAGACTTGCCTCTTTGGATTCAATGGCTGATATCATTTATTTTTCCATGTGCATTTTCCTTAGCAATCGAACAAACACTGTTCATTCAAGCAAATTATGGTTCTTACTTCTCAGCAGATTTGTTTGCCAATCCAGCTAGACCAAACAGCTTGAGTATACTTTCTTGTTTGTTGATGCTGATTGCCGATGGAATTATTTATTTTCTTTTAACTATTTATTTTAACAATGTAATACAAGGCGAATATGGTCGGGCTAAAAGTCCCATTTTCTTTCTAAAGCCATCTTTTTGGTTTAATCAAAAGAGAAAGGTAGACAAAACTAAATTAACAGAAATAAATGTTAGACAGCAAGACTGTGAACCAGTGAATGATGAATTCAAGAATAAAATAGCTCTTAAGATTAAAAATTTGGTTAAAAAATTTAAAAATGAAAAAGGCATTGAGTACAATGCCATTGATGATTTAGATTTGATTGTCTATTCTGGTCAAATAACTGCTATTCTTGGTCACAATGGAGCAGGTAAGTCTTTAAAAGGATAAAAAAATTTTAAATTAATCAATTTGATTATCATTTAGGAAAAACTACTTTGTTTAATATTCTGACTGGATTGATCAAGCCAGACTCGGGATCAGCTAGTTTTTACGATTATGTAAATTTTTTGAACAATATTTTATTTCAAAATAAAATTTGTATTTTTTCTAGAATGTATTTTCTGACAGTGATTTGTTACATATTAGAAAAATGAGTGGTGTTTGTCTCCAACAAGACGTTTTGTATGATCTACTAGATTGTTATGAACACTTGGAATTGTATGCTTATTTAAAAAATGTTCCTAGAAAACAAATAAAAGATAAAGTAAATTTTAAATCAAGAAAATATTTTTTTCTTTGCATATTTAGTAATTTTGAAGATTTTTACAAGTTTCTATATAGATTTTGTTTAATGTTTTTTAAAGAGTTTTTAAAGAAATTGTCTATCAATAGAAATTTTGGTAAGCTTATTTAATGTCGATCTTTTTTTTTGGGTTGTGAAGTTCGTTTCAATTCGATCTTTTCATTAAAAAGTGTTTTTCAAGAATTAACTCTGCATAAAGTTTAAAATTAAATTTTTTTGCTGCATTTGAATAAAAAAAATGAAAATATGAAGAAGGCCTTTATTTGATTTGATAGGTATTAAAACAAAAATTAAAAAAAATAGAAAAAATATTAAAAAAATTAAATCTTTTTTATGATTAATTTCACTTTTGGAGCAGCACTAAAACCACAAAATTCAGTATTAACACATAAGCTTAATACCATGCGACCTATGGATAGTATTTTTAACGTTTAAGCCCAGCTAAATGAATGAATTTTCGAAATTAAATCATATTATTTGAAAAATAAGCTGGGAAAATGTGAAAAAAATAGAAATTACTTTTTATAAATTGACACTTAAATTATAATAAAAAATATATTTTAAATTAAAAAAAATTTTTTTTAGTGCCGCACTAAGTGTTAAAAATGTTAGGATTTTGTTGCCAGATTTTTTATTTAATCTAATTCTTCTTCTTTTGTTTTGGCTGTCACACTTAAAATAATTAAATTTTTTTTTATAATTCAATACTAAATTTTTTATTATTTTTTTAATTTTAAAAAGATCGAAGAAATTTTGAACAAAGTTGGTCTAACTGACTGTACAAAATCAAGAGCTTCACATTTAAGCGGTGGTCAGAAGCGCAAATTAGGCATTGCCATAGCTTTAATCGGAGATCCAAAGGTAAGCCATGATTGTAATTTTGATGTTTCTTGTTGGTCTGACGCTTTCGATTTAGATTCTTATTCTGGATGAGCCAACTTCAGGAATGGATCCAAATTCACGCAGAGATATCTGGTCTTTACTTCAAAGCCTTCGTCAAAATAGAATCATACTCTTATCGACTCATTTTATGGACGAAGCAGACATATTGGCAGATAGAAAAGCTGTCATTTCAAAAGGAAAGTTAAAATGTGTCGGATCTAGTTTATATTTAAAAAATAGATTTGGCCTAGGCTATCACTTAAAATTGATCGGGTCTCATAATTTTGATCATGAGCCTTCCACGGTAAGTTCTCTGGTAAGAAAACATGTTCCCAATGCCGAGTTGGAGCAAATTAGTGGGAAAGAAGTCTCGTACACTTTGCCCATTGATTCAGTCGAAAGATTTCAGTCACTTTTTAAAGATATTGAACTAAATAGTCGACCCGTAGGAATAGAAAATGTGGCTATATCCATGACAACTTTAGAAGAAGTTTTTTTAAAGCTTGCTGATGAAGTTCAGGATGTACAGCAGGAAATAGATATCAAATCTGTAAATTCAGATCAAAAGGTAACAATTCGAAAATGTTATTTTAATTTTACTTTATTTTTAAAAAAGACATCAGTGAAAACAGAAACAAAAAATTTATTAAACTTTCGATTGAATTTCCTAAAATGGATTCCAATTAATTTCTATGGAATATTAAAATTGCGTTATCTAATGGCTTTACGAAATAAAATGACTCTCATTTACAGATTCATTACACCTCTACCAGCTATAATCATCAGTATTCTTTTGCCTAAATTTATTAGTTCAATAAACGACCTGAACCCAAACGTGAGCAGTTAAATTTAAAAATTTTGCTAAACATTTTAAAATTTTTATATTTAGAAAATTCCTAAAGTTAATTTGGCAATTAATGAGTACGCGACTGAGAAAAACCCTTTTCTAATTGTCAACAAATCAAACGTTGATTACCTTGTTCAGAATCTAATTGTGAACAACCAGCTAAATCCACAGCCCATTAAATTTACCAAATTTGAAACAAACATTTCTTCTACAACTCATGCCGGATTGATTTATCAAAAAAGTCTAGATGACTTGATTCTTTATTACAATGATTCGGCAGTTTTTAGTGTACCTTATCTTATAAACACTTTTAGCAATTTAAATTCACGACTAAATGGACTTTCACTCATTAACGCTAGTTTAACTTCATGGCCGCAAGTAAAATCCGAAGATGTTTCATTTTTTGATCCAAGTAGTTTCACCACACTGATTATTCTTGGAATTAGCTTGATATTTCCACTTGTCTCATTTGCTGCCGAAATTGTTCAAGATAGAGAGGTAAATTTAAAAAAAATTATTTTTTTTTTGTTTATTAAAGTAAAAAAATTAAAAGTTAAAATGTAAAAGTCAATTGAGATTAAGTGGATGTGGATTTTGGAACTATTGGGTGCCAACTTTCATCGCATTTTTGATCCAGAGCAGTTTTTTGCCAATAATTCTTTTTTTTTTCATCTACGCAATACCACCTTTAAACATTCCGGGATTTATGACTGGCGGCGCTGTATTCAGCATTTTTCTAGCAACCATAATTTACATTCCATGTAGTTTGCTAGTTATTATAAGCATGTCTTTTATGTTCTCAAAAAAGGAAACAGCTTTATCTGTACTTACAACCATAGTTTCTTTGGTAATTTTTTTTAATATTTGTAAAACATACGAGTTACGACCAAAATATGTTATTGAAATTTTATAGCCTGCTTATAATCTAGAATTTCTATTTAAAAATTTTGAGTTTTGACAAAGACAGTTTTTTTGTTAATTTAATTTGTTTGAGGGCGGTTTATTTATAAAGGTTTTTCATTTTTTCATTTTATTTTACAAAAGCCTTAAAAATGCTAATATTACAATTTATTTAGATAATTATTCAAGGTAAATTTATTTACCCTAAACTAGTATCTTTAAAATCAATCTTCAATGCAACAAAGTTTAAATTTTATAAAAATATTTAAAAGAATTTATCAAATGAAAATTTAAAAATTGTCATGAAATTTTTTTCATCTAAAATCAAACTTTGTTTTATTTAAATTGTTTTATCACTATTTTACAAGAATTTAACTCAATGTAATATTAATATTAATGTTGTAACTTTTTATCATTTTTTATTTTATCTGAAGGGAGATTCAAAAAAAAAAATTTTTAGTTTGATGTATTATTTAAAGCTTGGTTACGTAAAATGGTAAACTATTTTCTATGAGGCTTATTAGTAATTAATAATAATAATTAAGGTGGTAAATTTTCTTCCTTAAAATATGAGGAGGTAAAAATATGGCTTGTTATTATCAGTACCAAAATTTCTGAAAAATCACCATTTCTAATAAACATCATATTAACTACAGATGATTTATGAATTTTTGATTTTTATTTACAAAAATTATATTTTATTATAAAAATTCTGTTGGCATACAAGGTTTATCCTCCGATTCAATCTCCAGTAGCAGTTTTAGCCTTTCTATGAGGTTTTGGCTAATAACGCATTTAAAAGTTCTTGAGATTTTCTCTCGAATTTCTGCCAACTTTATACTCAAGAGAAGAACAGCTGATCATTGTAGATATTTGCATTTATAGTAAGCTTTCAATCCATTTGACAAATTTTTATGCTAAATTTTCAATAAATAGCTGATTTTAAAATCGATCATTTAAAAATTTTTAAATGAATTTTTCAATTTTTTAAAAAAAATAAAAAAAATAATGGATTTAATGGTAAATACCATATTTTATGTAGGTAATCAATTTTATGATTAATAATACAAGTTATTGAATTCATTGTATTTTATTATTCATAATAAGATAATGTTTATGTGATAAAATAATTTTAAAAAAGGTATTTATAAATTTTTCTTATAATAAAAAATGGTATCATTTTAATAAATTAAATATTCAATTCTGAAAAATTTTACAAGTTTAATGTTTCATAATATTATTGTAATCTCGTGACTCAAGTATGTTCTTCTAGGATTTTAAAATTTTAATTTGAAAAAAAATAGCTGTTTACAATTCCGTATTTGGTTACTAATTTGAGTCAATTAAAAAGCATTGATTTATCAAATACTTTACATCTAATTTTTACAATTATTGATCCAATTTACGGTTTTGTTGGTACATATAGCAGAATAGCTCAAGTATTTTAATTAATAATTAATTTAAATTAGCTAATAAATTTTTTTAAGGTGTACACCTATCAAAAAAGTCAAGACATCACATTTAATAAAGAGTTCACTGGTGTTCCATTTGAGCTCTACTTTGAATTTGAATTATTTAGGATACCTTTATCGCTAATGTTTGTAAGTATTCATATTATTAATTTTTTTCATCCTTCTAGTGATGCGAAAAAATTTATTTCCTCTTTGTTTTTTAAATAAATTATTTAAGGGCATACTTAATATTTTTTTATACGGATTTTTGATATACATCATTGAAACAAAAAAACAAGGAGTTGGTTTATTTGATCGTTGGTTAAAAAAAAACACATTAAAACAAAATATTGATAAAATACAAACAGAAGATCTAGATGTAAGCAAAGAGCGTTCGCGAGTATCTGAAAGTAGAACGGAAGTAATAAAGAATATAAATACATCTGAATAAAAATTTACCTTACTCTAAAGGACTCTCCACTGGTTCTTGATGAAGTTAGAAAAGAATTTGGAACTAATTTCAGTGCATTAAAAGTCATGAAAAAAAATAATCATAAAAAAAATGAAAAAAAAATTGCGGTCAGAAATCTGAGCATTGGATTTAGACATGGAGAAATATTTGGTTTGCTTGGAACAAATGGAGCTGGAAAAACGACTACAATCAACATGATATGTGCTGAGTTGAAACCCGACGCTGGATCAATTAAAATAAAAAATCAGCCTTTTGATTTGAAGAATTTAGAATTGTTTTGCCAAAATATTGCTGTTTGCCCTCAGCATAATCCTTTTTGGGAAGAATTGACCTTAATTGATCACTTACAAATTTACGGATCATTGAAAAAAATACCGGATGAAAAAATCATGTCTTTATCTTGCAAGTAATTATTTTTAATTGAAATAAATTTTTTTGAACCAGAGTTCTATGGAAGTCAAAAGTCCTAGGAACGACTGTGAATTTTGGTAAAAAATTCCAAAAATCTTAGAAAAATATTTACAAAGAATATCAGAATTGCTTTTAATTCATTAGTTTCAGGTCATGTAAAATCATTGACTTAAATTTTTGGATGATGTATCGATTCATGGAAAAATAATCATATCATAAAACAAAAATCATAGAAATTTTTTTTTAACAGAAAAATACTTGCAGAATTTTTTTGATAACTTTAAAGATTTATATTTAAAAAACCCAAAATTTTATTGATTTAACGTTGTCATTTAGAACAAGTTATTTAAAATTTAGTTTATAAGATTTTTTTCGTTTAGTGCTGTACTTTAGCGAATAATTTTACAAAACATAGAAAAATAGTTGGTAATAATTGGATATTTTTCTTAATAATTAATTTATGTATTTTTCTAAGAATTTTTGAATTTTTAAGTCAATGTTATAGTTGGACGTTAATACAAGTTTAATGAAAAAATAATTCAGGAAAAATTTAACTATTAAGGTTTATGGAAATGTTGGGTATTACTGAACATGGTGATAAGAAAGTGAAAAAATTGAGTGGAGGAACAAAAAGAAAACTAGCATATGCCATAACATTATTTGGAAATCCTGAAATTACCTTATTAGATGGTAATCTTTTATTTAAAATATAAGAGGAATTATTTTTCATCTATTTAACTTTTTATCTAGAACCATCGACAGGACTTGATCCACAATCAAAAAGAAGATTTTGGTAAGAATTGAAATTAAATTGCTCAAAATGACTTAAATAAAAAAAAAATTACTAAGGAATGTTATATCAGAAACTTTGATCAGTGCAAATAAGTCTGCCATTTTGACCACTCATTCAATGGAAGAGGTTCTAATTTTTAAGTAACATAAAAATCAAATTTAAATGTTTTATTTTTAAGGCCGAAGCTCTTTGTCAAAGAATCGGAATAATGGTCAATGGAGAACTAAAGTAATTTTGAAAATTAATATTTTTTATTAATTTTAATTTGGTTTAGATGTCTTGGTTCGAGTCAATATTTGAAAGAAAAATTTGGCAGTGGTTACATACTAGAGACAAAATGTAATCAATTTAAAAAACAAGAGTTTGATCAAAAGATATTGTCAATTTTTCAAGGACAAGCTGTCTGCTCTGAAAACTTTTCTAATTATCAAGTATTTACTGTTCCAAATGACCATGTGAAATCTTTGGCCAATATTTTTGGTGAATTAGAAAAGGCCAAATCGCTAGGTTTAATTTTTGAATACAGCTTTAGTCAATGTACACTTGAGCAGGTTTTTATAAAATTTGCGAAAGAATAAACTTTTATTTATTTTATTGAATAAAAAAATACTAAAAATAAATCTTTCAGTTATATAAAAATACTCTTAAATTTAATCAATACTTTTCGGAAAGAAGTAGTCACCTTCAAAATCGAAACCTTTCTTTCGATATTTATCAATAAAATCTTTCGATGGACTTTTATTCTCAGGTATTATGCTACCTCCGATTGAAAACCAATTATTCAAATAAAACTGTCTATTTCCTCCAAAATACATGATCTTACTAGGTTGTAAATCAAACAAATCAAGCAATTGATATTTATAAATATCTTCTTTGGAAAACGGAATATGTGTGAAATATAAACAAACACTTTGGTCATTTTTAAGTTTAAATTTTTTCTTGGCCACCACTCCGCTGGGAGCTACTTTTCCCTGCAAAATAAAAAAGCATAGCTATTCAAAAAATTATTTTTAGTTTAATCAAGAATTACTAGATCGTCAAATTCAATTTTTTGATAGGGTTCGTTCAAAAAAGAATTCAAATATTCTTCATTATTTAGGAAGTTTTTGCCACCATCATATATAAAAATATCAGCATTTCTATCCGAACCAGGTTCGGTAAAAAATCCGCCGCATATACAACTCAAGTGAATTTTATTCTTATCAAGCACTTCATTTAAAATTTCATCACAAATTTTCTGGTCAAAATGAATCTTAATCCCGTATTTGTTACTTCTGTTGAACAATTCATCAACTACACCAGAACCATACTTATTCCAATCTAATGGACAATACTTTTTTCCAAAACATTTTTCTTTAAATTATTATAATTAAATTATTTTTGCTAAATTAAGAATGCGAATACCCATTTTATTTTAATTTTCAGGCTTGAAAAATATGATGATATTTTAGGAAAATTTTAAAGTTGAATTTATTCTCTACTTAAATGGCTTAAATATGGTCAAAAATATGTTTTTTTTGGGAATGGTTTATCAAATTCAAAACACAATTACTTGTGTAAAAAAAGTTTAATTTAAAGAAAGATATAAATAAATTTATTTTATAAAATTTTTTAGAGTCTTTAAGATTTAAGTCACATATAAATCTAGAAATGTTTAAACTTCAAAATTTATTGATTATAAATAATAATTAGTGTCAAATCTCGTTGATTCTGATGATAAAAATTAAAAAAAATACACTCATATACCATGGGACAAAAGTCTAATTATCAGTCTAATGAAGCCAATTGGTTAATTTTTATGGCAATTTAACTTAAATTTTTTTCTTAAATCAAAAATAATATGCAGAGTCTCTGAAGAAATAGTAGACTAAGATTTTGTAAAAACTGAACAATGTAACAATACCGCAAATATCAGCCATAATATATTTAGGGCTTCCAATTGGTGATCAACTATCAGTGAACGAATATGCAGAAAATTTGAAAAAAGTGCAGAAAAGTATGTATTCACTCAATAGTATTGGCTGTAGACCAAAGATGATGAAACCAAAAACTGTCGCTTATTTGTACAAACAGTTCTCTCAATCGATTTTCATTAACAATTGTAAAATATTTCGATATTGGAGGACGTTTGAACGAATTTGTGTTTTTATGGTTAAACGATTTATTGATTAGTAACTAAGTATACGAGAACACCGCTTAACAAAGCGCTAAAGTTAGAATCAATCAGACAAATATACAACAAGCACAAAATATTTTTCTTGAAATAAACAACTCAGTTGTAAAGTTTTTGAGTATCTTAGAAAAGATTATAAATCGTTTGATAGATACAACACATCGTTTATAAAGCAATTGTCAGTTGTTGAAAACTTGACAAAAATAAATTGTATGGAATATGATCCAAAATTTTCTATTTTTTTCAATAGAAAGTCATTTTGACTGTAACAATGTTGGACTTGTAGATTCGGTAAAGTACTATTGTTACCTTATTGATCTAGGAATGAGAACTAATCAAGACTATTTTTACTTATATAATGACTTTAATTTCTTATTAAAATGTGTAAACTTAATAACATCCGAGTTTTCGGCTCATTTTTGTTTTTTATGTTTTGTTTTCTTTTTGAATTAATAATATTTTACATTGTGTTTTAGTTCACTTTTTAAAAGATTCAAAATTAAAAATTTTTATTTATGTTGTTCTTTTTAGATTAACATTTTATATGTTTTCTAAATCTCCCTCCATAAAGGAAAAACAAAATTAATTTTTTTTAATTAATGTTTTCTTTCATATTACTAATAAGCATACTGAAACGAATCCAGATAATCAATTCGGATCCATTATATCTAAATGTTTAAGCTTCAAATTACAAATAAGCCGATTGACATAAGTAAAAATTAAAAAAAAAATATTGGTACAAAAATTGGAATTTTTTAAAAATATTTATCTTAGACTAGAATGATTAAAAAATTTAATCCTTATTATTGAAACAAAAAAAATAAAATACCTTGCACCAGATGAATTATCCAGGGACTTTGCTATCACCGTAGCCCACAATTATTTTAAAAATATTTAATCCCAAATAATTTCATTAGAATTAAACTGATATTTAAAATACCTTAAAAAGAGATTTGAAATTTTTATATTTTAAATGTCTCCCAAATTTTCTATTTTTCATAGGTATAATCTTCTTACAATTTTAATTTCTTTACAAATTAATCACTTCCTATTTAATATTTATTTTTGAAATTTTTATCAATTTTTAGGTGATTAAAAAAGAAATGAAGAAAACGTTTGATTCGCAGATTAATTAGTTCTTTCTAGACTCTGAAATTTCAACTATTAAATGCCCGAAAAATATGGCAATGTGAAATTTTGGTACAAAAATTACAGTAAAAAAGTAAAAACGCTATATTTGTGCAAAAATGGTTCTGTAAACAGTACAATATTGTAAAAATTTGTATATTCAATTTCTTAGCTCTGCAAAAACTCTGCAAATTAGATAGTGAGCGTAAATCTTGAGTTAAAGTGATCAAGTACAGGCTTAATAAAAGATTGGTGATACAAGACTTGCTGTAGACAACACCTGCTCAATAAAGAAGCTTGTTTACCTCCAAGTGTGACATCTTAAAAAATTTTAAGATGTCACAAGTACTTTTTCGATCGAATTTTTAAATATTTTGATTTTTAGTGGTAAGATCACGAACTAGCTTGTCCATGATCTTAACAATTATCGAAATTAGGGATATAGGATGGTAGGTGGTGCGAAAATAAAATAAAAATAAATTGTCTTTCTTCCTAATGGTTGGATCAACACTTTCTTTGTAAGATTTGATAAAAAATAATGACAAGATAAAAAAGATGTGCAATCGTTTATAAAATGCTTCATTTATCAGATGATCACCGTTTCTTTCGAGATTAGATATCTAGTCTTTGTTATGTCTTGATTATTAAAGAGAGTGAATTGTTTTAGTTTGTTTTATTAAAATAAATTCGACAAAAAAGAAAAGACCGTCTAAATAATAAAGCCAAAAATATTAAAACGAAAAAATAAGCTTAAGAAAAATACAAATTTTAAATGAATAAATAAATAGAAATGCTTTTATTTCATTGTTTATTTTTATTTATATGTTTATCTGTGCCTAGCTAAAAGAAGCCTTTAGCCTTCAGATAAATAAATAAGAAGTAGTAATAGTAAATTGAACTGCGACTCGGATACTCGAGCAGAGCTCTAATGAGCTATAGCGGTCGCCTCTTTTTTCACAATCCATGCATCCAGTTTCGACTTAAAAATATTCAACGTTTTTGCGCTAACCAACTCTTCCGGTAATCCATTCCATATATTTACAACTCTGTTTGTGAAAAAATGGAAACGCGAGGAACAGTTTTTTATCTGTTTAAAGTCTGTATAAAGTTCATTATAAAACAAATTCACAAAGTATGTTTTGATAAAATAATGAATTTTATCAGTCACTGCAGGGAAGATGGTCAAGACAATTCGAATCATAAAAATAATTAAATAAATTGTAATGAGTAATCATGGATGATGCATGTTTAGATGGTGAGTGTTTCAGCAAAAAAAGAAGAAATCTTTAGGTAGCAATTACGTTTTTTAGTCCTCCACAAGTCTGACAAACAATGGAATATAATGACTCAGTCCTGCCCTAACATATCTCTCCCTTAACTCAATAAGTCGATTCGAGACTTTAGTGGGGTTGTGAAGTTCGTTTTAATTAGATCTTTTCAATTCAGTAAAACTTAAATAACTTTTTTGGAGTAAAATAAGTCTGCAAAATACTCTGCAATTTTCTGCATTTTGCACGCCATTAAAAAAGATTCTAATCAAATGTGCAATTACATTGCAGAGTTTTTGCAGACATATATTTTCGGATTAAGCAAAGTTGCTTAAACATTAAACATTTTATAGAACTAAATCATTCCATATAGTAAAAAATTTATTAAAGTTTTTCTGAATTGAAACAATCGAATTAGAGTGAACTTTAGATCCCTGACTTAAGTAATTTAAGTTTATTTAAGGACCCGTGATGTAAAATGTTGGAAGAAGTATCGTATTTTAGTTTTAGAAAAGTGCGAACTGCTGAATTCTGGATTACCTTACTCTTTTAATATTGGTTTCTGAGAGAGAGTTAATAATTTAATGGTTTAACATTTTTTTCTAGATTTTAAACTGTTTTTTAAATATTTAAAATTTTTATTCATATAAAAAAAGATTACTTGATATTATTTTAATTTATAATAATGAAAAAACTTGAATTGATATATATTTTTGTAAATTTATTTGAATTAACAATATCAACAAATGTTTTAGCCTATTGTACGATTTGCAATGATGTTTATATTACCAATAAAACAAAAATGATTATTTTTGAAGACATGAACAAAATACCACAGGTTCAACCTGGTGATCTATGTATGAAAAATTTCACAATTAATTTTTTCAATATTAAAGAAAAATATAAAAAAAAAGTACCCGATAATTTTGATTTTTATTCATTATCTCGGATAGTGTGGTATTTAGATAAAACTACGCTAGTTAAAATTATGTTCATTAAACCTAATGGATTCGATATTTTAATTTCTCAAAAAGAATTTAAACTAGATAAAAGACTAGAGATGACCAAATTTAATGTTATATTAATCAGATCAAAAATTGAATTTTTTCACAACAACAATTCTGTTGATTCTTGCGAATCCATCAAAAATAAAACAGTTTCATCATTTTTAAATAAAGTTTATTTCGAAAAATTATATTTTGATAAAAGTCGCAAAATTAGCAAAATATGTCCAATAATATTTCAAAATATGAAAATTGATGTCTTAATTTTTGTTATCGTTGTGGACACATTTTATCTATCATCAAAGCCTTCATTTCATAAAATAGAGCCCAATATTGAATTGAATAACAAAATAAATAGTCTAGCATTATTTAAAACAATTAGACTTAATCTTGACGTTAATTTAATAAATCCTAATGTTTTCAAAAGCTTGGAATCCCTTGAAATTACTGGCAATATAAATTCAATCCAAGAAGATTTGTTCATTAGATTCCCGAAAATAAAAAACATTCTTTTTGATGGTCAGAATTTTCGTCAACAGGCTCACAAGACTCAATTGAAATGGGTGAAATCTATTAATTCAAAAGTCAAAGTTAATTTTTCTAATTTGTATGAAGTAATGGGACAAAGAAATAATTTCAAGTTTATAAATGTTTTATTCAAAGACCCGGGCTATATTGATTATGGAACTTTTCAGCCTCATGTTCACTTAAATAATACTTTTCCCGATGAAGATTTCTGTCTCTACATGGATTTTCCATTTGATCAGCTCGTTTTTTTAAATTTTGATACTAACATTTACAGCTGGAATTCGAATCAACCTTTTACATGTTCTCTTATTTGGATAACACAAAATTTAAATTTATTGGCACTATACGAACCCCAGCTATCCGATTTGGACCGGCAAAAGCTTAAGATCCTGGAAGAAACCTATAAGAAGTGTAATTTTGAAGAGAGAATTAAAATGTGTTTTATAAATAAAGGTTTAAAAAATCTTAATCGAAAATCAATTGAAGACCTTCAATATTATAATATTTTAATTTTGTATATCCTTGAATTTTTTTGTATTCCTTTAGCTTGTTGTATTGGAATGATTATAAGTGCACTCTCTGTTATAACAATATCTAATATAGATAGAAAAGAGAACCGAATAATACTTAAACAGTTTTATTATTTAAAAATGAATAGTATTTTCAATTTTTTAATATGTTTTGATGAAATTTTTAGTCTTATTTATCTTTGGCCGAATACCCTTGGTAATGGAATAATCAATTTGGTGCCATCACAATATTTTAAAATTATATTTCGAGAATATTTTTTAAATTGTCTAAAATTTTGTTCAAATTCTACTTTAATCATGTTTTCCTTGATCCGATGCTCATTGACAAAAGACAGTAAAAATTTATCAAATCCTTTGCACAAAATTAATCCGAAAAATTTCACAATATCAATTGTAATAGTTTCCTTGGTGTTGTGCTTCATAAAACCTCTTTCATATGAAATTAACTATTTTGATCCAACTTTGGAATATCCAAGTAATAAAAATTTTGGCTATTTAATAACAGAAAATTTCAAAGGCGAAATTTTATTTAATTCACTCAATTTTTTCTGTGACTTTTTAAATTATTTTGTATTTATGATTATTCACCTAATAACTGACATTATTCTGATTACAAATATTTCAATTAATCTAAAAAAAAAACAAAATTCATCCATTCGAAAAATGGGGAAAAAAAATAAAAGATTCCAGTTCAAATCATTAAAATTGCTCATATTAAACACGACGCTAAATTTTACTTTAAAGCTACCAGGTATAATAGAATTTTTTTCGTTAAATCGTAAATCTCTTGATTATCTAATTAATATGGGAAAAATAAAATCTGAATTTTTATTTTTTTATTCTATAATCAGTAGAAGCTACATTGTGCATGTTTTTTACATATTTAGCATTTTATTTTCACTAATTTCATTTTCTACAAATTTTTTTTTGATTTATAATTTCAATAATGTTTTCAAAAATACACTAAAAAAAATAATAATTATAAATTTCAAAAAGCAAAAAAGATAATTTAAAGATTTTAAAATTTTTAAAATTCGACAATACATAGCACAATTGAAATTTCAAATTCAATAATTAAAAAAGAATCAATCACGAATCAACAAGATTTAATTTTTTTTTCAATAATGACAATAAAAATTATTAAGAATTAATTCTTTTTTAATTTTTAAAAAGTTCCTTTTATAAATTTGGATTCGGGTCTGAGAAAATTTACAAATCAAATAGATTGCTCATTATATCTTTGATATCTAGTATCAATTCTAGTACTAGGAACTTAAATTCAAATATAAAATGTAATTAATAATATAATCCAAAATCTTTGATTTCACATGCGAGTAAATATTATCAGGTCATTTAAATTAAATTAATAATTTCGGCTCTTAAAAATGTTAAAAACTAAAATATATATTTGTGATTATAGTACTATAAACTACAGAATATAATAAATCTGTACTAATGCCAAACATATTTTATCTCGAGTTGACCTATAGAAATAGATAGACATAAAGATTGAAGATAAAATTTAGAAATTATATTTATTTCGTTTAAATCAGACAATCACACGCATTTTTTTTTGAGTTTGTGTGCGTACCACTCAAACTCACACTCACACTCAACACGCAAATTTTTTGAGTGTGAAAAATTTTAAAATTTTGAATTTTGATAGAATTTTTTAGTTTTTAAGTAAATTTTTATATTTTATGGAAAAAAAATAAATTAATATGAATTATTTTATTTTAAGTTTTTATGAAACGGCATAGTTCAGATGGAAAACCGTGTGTATAAATATTTATAAAAAACATCGCAGGTTCGATTCCTGCTTAGACCAAAATTAAATTACCTAAATTAGGCCAAAAAACGTTATTTTTGGGATTTATACACACGCTTTTCCATCTGAACTATGCCGTTTCATAAAAACTTAAAATAAAATAATTCATATTAATTTATTTTTTTCCATAAAATATAAAAATTTACTTAAAAACTAAAAAATTCTATCAAAATTCAAAATTTTAAAATTTTTCACACTCAAATTTTCTTGCGTGTTGAGTGTGAGTGTGAGTTTGAGTGGAACGCACGCAAACTCAACTCAAACTCAAGGTTTTTTGACTGAAAATGTCTGACTATATTTCATTTTTATTTTATTTTATTTAACTTCATTTTGATTATAATTTTTATTTTTACTTTAAATCTGCAGGTGCGCTAGTTCAGTACAGAAAACAAATAAATAAATAATAACAATCGGATATAGATTTGTTGATAAAAAAAGCGAGAAATCTGTTTGAAAAAGTTTTTTATTATTTTGTTAATTTTAAAATCTATCGATAACAAATTAAATTAATACATTCAAAAATCTCGATATGAAATGATAGAAAAATTAATTAATTCTAATCAAAACCATTTTTAAGAACTTTGCCTTAACCTTTATTTGAAAATTGATTTTTTATAAATTTTTTTAAAATTGTTTCAATAAAGTACGACTAAAATAATGTGATCAATTATTTATTTACTAAAAAGAAACTGATTTACAAAATCAAAATCAAAATTTAATAATATGCTCATTTTTTAGTTATTGATTTATTTATTTAAGGACATTGATTTTATTTACAAAAAAATTTTTTTAAATATTTTTTTTTCTAAATTTTAATTATGCATTTTTAAAAAAAATTAAAAAAACTGCTTAAAAAATCAAATTGCAGTAGTAAAAATTACATTTGAATTTTCATTCTTTTGATCTATTATATCGGCAGCGCTCGTGTTGTTATTTGCTTGAAAATTGGAGAATTCTTTATCTCTTCTAAAATCGCAACAAAAGCTCATGGCTGGAGTGATTGTACACAATGGCAAATACAAGAAAAGTGTGAAAAAAAGACTAAAAACATTTGCCAGCATATAAAAGACAGCAATCATTTGAAATGAATATATCTCATTGGGAACCAGTATTGTCAAAGAGATGAGAATCAGCAAACAAGGCTTGAAAATAGAAGATCCAAACCGTTTGAGTAAGCTTTCGATGGTGTTCTCACATACAAAAAACATGGTTGTAAACTCTTGATAAGTTTCTTGGCTACTCGAGAGCAGTGTAGAATACGACACTGACAAATACACAATTGAGTTTATGGAAAGATACATTGAAGTTGTTATTGAAATTAAATTTATTATATTTAGTTTTAAGTTGAACATGACCAATAAACCAAGAGTGGTCGATATTGACATTACCAGTGTCAGCACAGAAATTAATGTAATAAAAAAGTTTCTGGTTATTAGCAGAATAATTAGGACCAAAATGAGAAAGCTCAATGATACGGTCATTATCATGCTCAAAATAATTGATCGCTGGTAATCGAAAAAATCAAAATTTGACACAAAAAATGACATTTTTTCCATATTCGACGATTCTTGATCTTGGTCACTAAGATCCACATATTTTATTCTAACCATAGACTGATAAAAATCTTTTATTTGCTGGTGAATGTTGGTCATCTTTTCATAGTTTGAGGTCCATTCATGTTCACTTACAATTCGGTACTCAATGATATCCAGCGCCCCTGAAACTGCGTTAAAATAAAATTTTTCAGCTAAAATTTGCTCATAGGGTGACACAAACAAATCGAGAAAATTTTTATTCCGCAAACATGACTCGAATATGTCCGAATCAAAGGGAAATTGCAGGTCACAGCAGTATGATTCTACCATGTCATTGGATTCAGCGCACTTGCGCGAAAATACAACTTTCATCAGATCATAAAAACATACATTTTTTTGCTCATTTTTTTCCAAATATACAATTTTCTCAATGGTCTCAGCTGTTTTTTCATATGAGTCCAGCTGCATGTTGCCCAGAAGCGAATTATTTAAAGACTTGCAAAACTTTTCGAACCAGAGTTGATTTTTTTCATCATAAAAATCGACCATGCCTCGGCTAATGTCCGAGTGGTCGATTTTGTTTACTAGTTTAAAGTCATCGTCTACTTGCACTCCGAAAATGAAAGATACAGCTAGTTTTTTTGGCATCTGAGACTGGTAGACAAAAATTCCGCCTGAGTCGGACTTAAAAGAAAATTTTGTTTCATAAATCTCGATGGGACTATTCCCGCTGAACAGTCTGAACTCGGACTCGTCGCTGACTTTGAGACCGGGCTGGTAGAAAACCGCGACCATAGAGGATGCACCGATCATGATTGAAACAAAAATAAGGATATACCGATAGAAAACAATAAATGTGGGAAGATAAAGTTCAAAAATTTTATCATGAATTAAATTAAGTTGATTGATAAAATTTCGAAAATTAAGCAAAAAATTTTGAACTTTTTTAATATCTAAATTTGGTTTTTGATTACAAAAAATTTTTTGTCTTAGCACTAGCACTGCTGGAACTATGAATATAGTTAAGAAAAAGCTGAAAAAAATTGCCATGGCTAAAAAAATGGCAAATATTTTGACCAATACAACTGAACATGTCAAGATCAAGACCAGTATTCCGCAAAGTATAACCGCTAGACTGATCAACAATGGCCACAAGACATTTTTATATGTGTAAAACACACAGTTTTCCAAGTAGTTATTAAAAAATGGATTGCTTTCATAAGTGTCTTCTTCCATGTCCGATTTGGAACTGTCGTGACGAAAATTGTAAAGAATAAACTTGTTTTTAATTTTGGCAGTTGACCATGTGTCAGAAAATAAGAAAATATTTGTGCAAGTATAGCATGTTAGAAATACCAAAATTAAGAGGTTAATGAAAGAAAAAAATTCTATGTCCAACAGTATTTTGTAGAAAAAATAGGCGTCTAAAAAACCAAGAGATAAGATAATAAGAAAAGCAATGAGAAGACTTGGACTTTTGGTCAAAAGAATGAGCAGAAAACAAGCAACAGAAAAGGCTGAAGCACAAAATTTTAAACTTTTGGTAAAAGATTTTTCGAAAGTTTTCTCTTTTATTTCGAAATTGAGAGCGACTATTTGAAATTTGGCCAAATTGTCATTTATTTCAATCGGTTTGTTAATAAAATGGGGTTTTAAAAAAATCTCGTAAAATTTGCTCAGAAAATTTTTGTCTTTTTTGTTAACAGATAAGTAGATGGACGTGTATTTGAGTTCAGGTGGCTCGACTAGTTCAAAATCGAGTGGATCCCTGTCAATTATATCACTTAGCTCAACATAATCACTATTTTGTAAGAAATAATTCTTGTCTACTAAATAATTGTATGCATCTATCAGATTTTGGTCTTGGCAAATGGGAATTTTTTTGAGTTTTTCATCTTTGTCCACTGATGGATAGTCCATAAGTGAAAAATTTGACATTTCTGTATATATGTTGGAACAGTAGTTAAAAATGAGAGTGAAATTTCCGACATCGATTCGATCCAATTCATTACAGCTATCTTTATTTGAAAACTTTGTTATTACACTAGATAATGATTCTACTTGAATGCCATTGTTTAATCTTCTTTCTTTGTAAACTCCATTGTTTAGATAAGGCTTCAAATATTGTTCTATAAAATTGCATTGAATGATTATTCCTTCGAATGACAATAAACTATAAACACTTGGATTTTTGGACTCCAAAATCATTTGTGAACAATCATCTTGAAAATTAAAATTTATGTATTTTTCTAGACTTTTTTTCAAAGATTATTTCTGAAGAAATTAAAAAATCAAGTTTTGAAAATTTAAAAACTTGAATTCATTATCGATTTCTTATTACACAACTTTTTTGTAGAACAAGATTTATTTATTCTGATAAATTTATAATCTTTAATTAAAATATACAAAAATTCTTCAAAACTTTGAATTATAAAATTGTCGCGAGTTCATTTTTAAAATTAACTTTTTTGATTCAGAAAATTTAAAAAAAATGTTTTAGAGAAAATTTTTCTAAAAAGTTTGTTTATTTGATTTAAAAGAGTATAAAATTTCTTTTTTTTACCTCATTCGAATTAAGATACATTTTACTAAAAAACAAAGATCATTTTTTAAATTTAATAATTATTAAGACTGAAAATTTTACAAAATATTCTTATTTGATGGCAAATTGAAGTTTCAGATCAAATTTTAAGATCAAAACGATCATTTAAAATTTTAAAACTTAATCAAAATTAGTATGATACTAAACACTTTGATCTTGATCTCAAACCTCAATTTGCCGATTTGATATGTTTTTTTTAAGAAAGGTATCAAATATAAATTTAAGGTCTCTTACTATTTTTAATTTTTTATTCACCACTTATTTTTTTAAGTATATGTTTGAGTATGAAATGAGTGACTATCATTACTTTTTAATTAAATTGCCCAAAGTTATCAAAGCACTTAATTTAATTCCAGATTTAATTTTTTAGATAACTCTTTTCCAAAGGGTGTCAAAGATAGCTCATTTTATAAAAAAATTTATAAAAATTCATTTAATAAAAATTAATAATTTTATAAAAATTATTAATTAAAAAATCATTTTATATTCGTAAATATAAGGTGGCTAAAAGAAACTTTAGAAAAAGAATTAAGAAGCCAGAAATTTTAAGTTCATAAAAACTTAATCTCAATTCATTTATCTATTAACCAGAATAAAATGAATTGATTCAAAAAACTCAAATTGGATTTAAGTATACAAAAAATAAAGCATTATTTATTTAAAAAAACTTACCATTAAAAACTGAATTACAACTTATAAAAGTAGATTGTGATTTTTCGAATATTTCTGCATCCGATTTTCCTAAATCTTGTTCCAAATCAATTTCAAAATCTCTTATTTGCCTTTTGAATTTCTGATTTTCGACAAAACTTGAGCCAATTGCTTTGGCGATTCGATCTATCATCTCATCAGAATAATTTTTTTCATCTTTAGTAGAAAAATTTGCAGGCAGATTTGGAATCGATTCAGTTTCATCAAAATATTTTATATAATCATCAACTTGATACAATTCCTTATTTTGAATCATTTGTTTTAGTTTTTGTTTAATAGATCTTCTGTTGCTAAATGGTGTTCCAATTGTGCTCAGTTCCTTAAAATATGAAAATTTTGTCCAAAATTTAGAATAAATTTTTGGAAATTACTTTATATGGTATTGATAAACTTTTTATTGGTGAAAGATACTGCCCAACAGTTGAGATAATGATTGAGACTAGAACCGACATAACTATTACCAAAAATGGATATTTAACAATAAATTTAACACATTTAAATTGGATATTTTTCATGCATGTCGCCATTTTTGAGGAAGCTAAGTCCAATGACTGCATTTTGAAACAAAATAACTCGCTAGAATTTTTTTTTTCAATCTCACAAATTTAATCTAAATAATAAACCATTTGTAAAAAATTAAGGTATTCGATTTTTATTAGACAAATGCTAGATCTTATAAGTTAAATATTTTCCTTAATTTGTAAGCTTATTATATATACAAAGATTAGATTAAAAATTTATCAACATTTGGTGTTAGACACGGCTAATTAAGTCAAATTAGGTTAATTTCGAAGGATTACAAAAGCTAAACGTTGCTTACTAAATCTATTTCGGAACATGCTAAAATATTTATTTTCAAATTGTTGACTATTTTCTTAACAATATCTTAGGAAAACATTTTCTAAGGCAAAAATTGTGTACAAATAAAATTGACTAATTTTATCTATCGGTTCTAAGTCCAAAGGGTTTTTTTTTAAATTAACTTTTAGATAACTAGAACATAAATGTCACACAAGAAATGTCAAAATAATTTTTAACTTTTATTTTTAAATTTAATAAATTGCAGACTTATGACATAATACTTGAAACTAATTGTCTTGATTTATGTATCTTTATAAATTGAGGATTTGAACGAAGAGTGAAATAACAAAAATTAAGTAGAAATTAAAATTGTTTGATTTGAGATATGTGTTGGGGAATTATAAAAATAATTAAATAATCTAAAATCTTGATTAAAAATTTAAGGTTTAAAAAATATTAACTATTCATTAGTGTGAGAAAAATAAAGGTTAAGGGCGTATTCGATCATTAAAAAAAGGAAAATGATTTCTTAATTATGTTTATAAAGAGCATTCATTTTTTTTGCTCACAAACTAAGTTTTAAAATTTTTTTTTGAGCAATTTCTTGAAAACGTTTGTCGAGAATAGAAGAAGCTGAAAATTTTTTTATCTATGTCTTCATAAATTTTACTTTTTTAAATTGTTATTAAATCAAAAAAATTATCTAATTTCAACTCAGAAGTCAATTGGGTCTATTAAAATGTGGCATATGTTACATACTGTTTTTCTATGAATAAATCCTGCACTCGATTTAAGTTTTTTTTTCAACCATTTTAAAATTTCTCCATTTACCATATATTCAATCATCTGAGAATTTTTTCCATATTTCTTAATAAGTAAAAACAAAAAAAATAGTTTTTGGTGTTTGGGAAAATGAAGGTTGATTTCTAGAGGCTTTTGAATCCAATTTAATTTGAACAATTTTTTATTTTTTTTTAAAGGAAAATACAAATATTTTAAGCAATTTTGCTCCATCCCAAAAAAGCTGTCTGCACTAAACTTTGATTTATATAAAAGCCATCTGAATTCCCGAAAAATAGAAAGTTTCTTTTCTTAAAGAAATTAATTGTTATTTAGTTGAATATTCTTTTTTATAACCAAAAAATCAAAATTACTCGATTCACAAAAATGGTTGCCCTAAAATTCAATTTGAAAAAAAAATGATCAACCTATAATGATTTATTAGTGATAGTTTGAGGCGTCACAGATTTTTTTATCTAGTTTCTAAATTTCATATTTTTTTTGAAAGTTTTTCAAAATTTATCCACTCTGGCCTATTATTGACCTTGGCTATCCTCATAAGACACCATATATGTGTTGCCAGTTAAACATATCATTTTGTAGAGAATTTTTTTATGATTAAAATGAGCAATTGATTGTTTTTATCCGACTAGTTTTCGAGGTTTTGGCAAAAAAAAAACTAAGTTAAAAAACTGAGTTTTTTTTCAGTTTTTTTTTTATTCAAAATGGACACAAATTTTTTGCTTGAAGCAAACTGGCCAACGTTTGGACAGGGTCTTGTATCTGGTCATTCAAAAATCATGTGGTGTAGACAAGCTTCATCCATCATTGCTTAAAAATTGTGCAGAAGCCTTTACTGTTCCTTTAACTTTGATTTTCAGAGAATCTTTATCCATTAGTCAGCTTCCAATCCAATTCAGATCAGCAAATATTACTCCATTGTTTAAAAAAGGTGATAAATCAATGCCGAGCAATTATCGTCCTGTGTCTTTAACTTCAATTCCGTGCAAAATTATGGAAAGCATAATTAGAACCAAAATGGAAGATTATCTTTATAAGCATAATATTATATCTAGAGAACAGCATGGATTTGTCAAGAAAAAGTCATGTACCACTAATCTTCTGGAAACTCTAGATTTCATCTCAATGAGTCTTGATAAAAGTATCCCTGTTGATGTGATTCTACTGGATTTTGCGAAAGCATTTGATACTGTTCCGCACAGAAGACTAACAGCTAAATTGAAAGCGTATGGCTTTGGCGGTCTGACACTAAAATGGATTGAAGCTTTCTTGGAAAATAGAAGGCAACGAGTTGTTCAAGGGGAAATTTTATCGGATTGGGTTGACATTTTTAGCGGTGTACCACAAGGCTCAGTGATTGGTCCACTATTGTTTGTTTTGTATATCAATGATCTACCAAAAGGATTAGAAAATGTTGTCAAATTGTATGCAGATGATACTAAAATGTTCTCGCAAACGGTATCAGAAATAAGCGCAGCGAAACTACAATTAGATTTAGATTTAGTTTTCAAGTGGACTCAAGATTGGCTTCTTCTCTTCAACACATCAAAATGTGTGGTCATGCATTATGGTCATAAAAACAAATATTTTCCTTATTTTATCAATGGTAAGCAGCTATCAACGTCAGAAACCGAAAGAGATCTTGGAGTTATTTTTAATACAAATCTGAAATGGAAAAATCAAGTGTTAGAGGCTACAAACAAAGCAAATCAAATGCTAGGTCGCATCAGGAAATCATTTGCTCGTTTTGATTGTAAGTTATTTAGATCTCTGTATTTAACTTTTGTTCGTCCTCTTTTGGAATTTGCGGTGCCTGTATGGTCTCCAATTCTTAAGTCTGACTGTGAGAATGTTGAAAGGATTCAACGCAGAGCTACGAAATTTGTTTCTGCAATTAGAAACAAACCGTATGAAAGCAGATTGAAGGCTTTGAACATTCCAAATCTGATGGAAAGAAGAAAAAGAGGTGATCTAATTCAATTATACAAGTTCATGCATGGAATAGAATTGGTTGAAAAAAGCAACAATTTTAATGTCACTAAAAACCAAGGAAGAGGTCACTGCTTTAAATATCACAAAGAAATTTCAAGGCTCCAACATAGAGATAACTTTTTTTTCAACAGAACCGCTAGCATATGGAACTCGCTGCCTAATCAATTAGTTGAAGCCCCCAATGTTAACAGCTTTAAAGCAGGCATTGATTGCTGGATGAGCAGCAATCAATCACATCAGCTGTCTTAGTGTGCCTTGTCAGCACACTCGCTGGCTAGCCAGCTACAGTCTAAACTACTACTACTACTACTACTACTAAAATTACCATTTTTCCAAAACTTAAATTAATAAATTTAATTTTCTTGTGTTTTTATTGAATAACTTTTGATCTTTTACAGGTATTATTCTGAAATTTTGTACACATATTTAACTTACAATTTCTATATAAATTTTTGATCATCTTTTTGAATAATTTGATAATGTCTTTTAAGAATATTTCATTTTAATAAAATGCCGGATATTTGACATTTTAATTTCGTCAATTTTTATTTATTTTTTTTTAATTTAGATCATATATGTCTTTTTAAACTAAATGGCATGATTTGGCAAAATGTTAATAATTTTACATTGTTGTATTTTCATATTTTATATTTTCTAAAATTTTTTGGGCAAATTTCAGAAAATTAAAAAAAAATTTTCTTTTGAAAATCCAAAACAAAATTTCTCTGAAATATTGCGCAAAAATTATTAGAATAAATAAAAATATGAAAATGTAAAGATTTAAAATTATTTACATTTTGATCATGAATCATTTTAAACAATTTATTTTAAAGATTGATCAATTCAATATTTTAAGTCCGAAATTTTGTTGTATTAATTAACAAGGTAATAATTTCGCTAGAAAATTTGCTAGAAGTTTATATAATCTCTTCTTCTAATGTTTTTAAGTTTCGTGCTGGTAAAATAAAAACATCATAATTTCAGCTTATTTATCTTTTTATTTAGATTGAATTAGTTTTAAATATAATTTGTTTTATTTATTCTTACTTTTAATTTTATTTATTTTTAGAATTGGTAGTTGGATTTAAAGAACTACCAATGATTTCATCACTTTTAGAAAAAAGTGCGCAATTTTCCCAATTTGAATGATTTAGATTTTATAAAAAGCAAAAAAAATAAAAGAATGTACAAGAATTTAAAATCGATAAGTCATCGTTTTTCGCAATCAGAGCTATTTGTAAGTGAACTATTTGTGACCGATGGAATCATTATGATGATATTTTTTTTTAAATACTAGCGTCAAAAATTTCTTAAGCAAATCATACTACATTCTAAATTCTTATATTAATTTTAAACTATTTTAAAAAATTTTTAAATTTTATTAACACTAATAATTTGGTTAAATAATTAAAGTGACCAAGAAAATTGCTTTGTGATCAGGAAAATTATCTAAATTGCCATTGCTTTAATTGAGTGACCATGTAAATATATTTTTCTGGTCATCAAATTCCTGGTCACTGATGCCTGTGACTAATCTGGTCACAAAACCGGGGGTCAAGTACTTGGTCACGAAACAGGGAAGACCCAAAAATTTTTTGCTGAATTTGTACTGAATTTCACTACAGCCTTTTTTAAATTAAATACTGCTTAAGCATAACCCTAATAATGAAAAAAATTAGGCAACAAAAACCGAGATAAATATTCGTTTAAAAATTTTATTCAATTTTCTTAAAAAAATTTATTCATTTTATCACTTAGATAATAATTATCATCGACTATAAAATTATACCAATAATAAGGTAAAATAATGGTGCTAAAATGCCACAAGGCATGAGAGTCTAAAAACCACCAAATGGGCCTAAAATCAAATACCTCAAAAACAATTAAAACATCAAATAAAATAACACTTAATGCACACCTCCATATGTATTTATTTTTTTTTATAAACATTTTGTAAGCACACCAGCTCAGCCAGCAAAATGAGTTCAAGATTCCAACAAAAATATTTGTCCGCATGTTGTACCCGTAATCGAATTGAATCGAACTGAGATAATTGCAATGGTACATAAAATAGAATAAGCTTCCAACATTTACCAAATACATTAACCAGCTGAGATTCCTGCGTAATTTTAAAAATCGAACTACAAAAGAGTTAAATTGACCAAGAACAAGCAAAAATGCGCTAAAATAGTCCATTCGCTCTGTGAATGGAGTATCTCTGGTGTGGAAAATGGCTGACCAAAGCCATGTATTTAAACTAATGAAGCCAAAAATGTTCCATAAAGTTCTGAATGGAGCATTTCGTGGCAATTTTTTTTTCATTTTTTTGATCATTATATAATTGACTGCAAAATTTAATACTGAACTGATAGCTGATGCTGGCTCTTGTATTCCGAGGATTCTGACAAAAGGCCATTTACCATAAAATTGAGGCGCATCTTCATTATAATATACCTTGAAATCATTTACAGCTTTCCACATGCAATTGTATTTGCATTCACTTTCACAATCCCAACCCAATAACTTTAAATGAAATGGCTGATTTTGTTCGAATAAAGTTGGCTGATTTTTTTCTGTAAATTGTCGGCTACAATCACGACTCAAGCACTTGTCAAGACAATAATTGAAAAAATTGGATCTATCGCCTTTTGAGGCCAACACATCAGTGGCATGAACAATAAATATGAATAGTAGTTGTCGGTACATTACGGAACCCTCGGATGCAGATCTAGTACATTTTGATTTTTTTTCTCTTTAAAATAAATAAACTTTATAAGTTGAATTTTTTATGTAGATTTGTTAGTTGGCAACGTTTTAAATTAAAATTTTTAAATTTTAATTAAAGTTAATAAAATTTTGTCATTCCTGATTTTTAAATAAAAATGATACTAAGTGAAAATCTCAGATAAAACAAATATTTTTGATTTAATAGGATTTTTCAACTCATTACAAATTTTTTTTTAATATGACATTTATAACAAACTAAAGAGTAGTTTAAGAAAAAAATTAAAATTTATCTTTATATATTTAGCTTGACTAATTTCTCATTCTTTCCAAGCATTTGGCACTATTTTAGGCTTTTATGGGGTTATTGAAAATTATACACTCCAGCTACAAGTCTTGACCCAAAAATAAAAGAAATAGGCTTTGTTTTTAATAGCATAAACAATAAAATCATTTTTAATTAAATTACTGATTAATTTGTAAATTTTTAGTTATTAAACTCAGAGTCAATGTCAGTCAAAATATGATTTATTTAACTATGAGAAAAACCATGTTATTTTATATTTGAATTTTGAGAAAATTAAGCTAAGTTAGATTATTTTGATATTTTTCACATCAAAAAAATTGGCCTAAATATGATAAAATCCAAGTTTGATTAAATTTTTCACATGATCTACATCATTGTGAATTTTAGAACAAAAATGATAAGAACTAAATAAATTTTTTTTATAATAATAAATAATAATAATAATAATAATAAGCTATGATGTGCACAGCACATGGAATGAGGGTTTAGCCTCATCATAATAGCCTTTTTAAATCTGTTTTATCAATTTTGCTTTTAAAATCATTTAAAGTTTTAGCATGAATAATTTCATTGTCCAAACCATTCCAAACATTTACCACTGTCGCAATTTTTAACCAATTTTTTTTCCAACGCTAAGTCATGCCATCTTAGAGCAGGACCAGGTTGTTTTAAATCCATAAATTGATTATGTAAATTGTATGAGATGATAGATTTAAGGTATATTTATAAAAGTGATTTAAAGTTTACAAATAGCATATTTGGAACAAATAATCAAGAAGAAAACTTTCAAAATTCTTATATTTTTTCATCAAAATTTAATTAAAATTATTGTAATATTTATAAATCTTTTGAAATCATTGGGTTTCAATTGACATTTTCCAAAATGTAATTTTACCGATACTGTATTATTAGCTTAAATATCATATTATTTGAGTTATTTTCCTCAATTAAAATTTTCCAAAATTAATCATTATTTTATTAAATTAATATTTTTGGGGGTTGTGAAGTTCGTTTCAATTCGATCTTTTCAATTCAGAAAAACTAGAATAACTTTTTTCCTAAAATAGATAATTTAGATCTGTAAAATGCTTAATTATGAGCAAATTTGCTTAATGTTGTAAAATAAGTCTGTAAAGTACTCTGCAATTTTCTGCATTTTGCACGCCATTAAAAAGTATTCTAATTAATTGTGCAATTACATTGCAGAGTTTTTGCAGACATATATTTTCGGATTAAGCAAAGTTGCTTAAACATTGAGCGCTTTACAGAACTAAATTATCTATTTTAGGAAAAAAGTTATTCTAGTTTTTCTGAATTGAAAAGATCGAATTGAAACGAACTTCACAACCCCTATTTTTGAAATTTACCTATATAAAATTTATTTTTCGAAACAAAAATTTTCCAATTTTACTTTATCAATATTATGGTGAAGTTAAAATTAATTAAAATCTTTTTAACAATTAATTACATATTCAAGAATATTTATTAAAAATTCTAGATGCTATATGTATTAAAAAATAAATGAACTAAACCTATTTTTGAACAACATTTAATAATTTCAAAAACTGTTTTTAAATTGTACCGTAAAATTTTCTCTATTACTTATAAATATATATATATATTTTTTTAATTTGAAATAGGGATTTCGATGATAAAAAAAAAAATAATGATGTATTTACAGACAATTAATTGAAGTTTTAGAAAAAAAATTACTAAAATTTAATTTTTTTTTTGATTTTTGCTCCTAAAAATTTCACAACCATCAGTATTTTTAATAGCTTAATTGTGCTGATAAGTTAAATTTATCAATTGATTCTAATAATCACAATGTCTTTTTTACTCTTGTTCATTATTTTATTTTAAATAATTAGTGATACATTATTTTCATCATCAAAATTTGTCTTTGGAAGATAGAGTAAAAATCAAAATTTCAGAATAGAAGCAAAATTTATTATTTACACAATTAAAATCTTTTAAAATTTTAGAACAAAAAATAAAATTTAAACACATTTTTTTTCGACAATAACACGACCAGTTTCTTCATATTCTTGTTTGGATATCCACATTTGGTGAAAAGTGCCCAGCGAGCCGAGGATAGACCCCCCAATCCATGAACTGAATCGTCTCTCGGCTGCACTTGGAGGTGCTGATATTTTTGTCTTATAATTCATATGATTAAACTCATAGTTTAGACGATCAATAAAACCAATCAACAGTGAATTTCCACCTACTACCATTATATTTGAAAAAAAGCTCTTTGAAAAAATATTTTATCCAAATTAAAAAAAAAAAAAATATTTTTTTACCGATCTTAACTCAGCATCGCACATATTTATACTACTAGTGACCAGATGCACTACATCAAGCATGGCATTCGGATGAACACCTTTTAAGAATGCCGGATTGAACAAAGCTTCCGGAATTTTAAACCTCTGTTCACCAAAATCTGTGTTAAACCCATTTGGAAATTCAAAGCCTATTCTTGGCAAAACACTTATCTCGTGTTCATTATAAGTCGTATCATAAACTTGAAGTACATGAGTAGTAAAGTCTAGAAGCAGTTCTTTTGTCATAAATCTCTTATAAGAATCTGTGATGCTATTTAAATCTTTCTTTATAAATCGGGCTGGTTCATTTTGCTTGACACTTTCCTGTACCAAGTTTATTTAATAATAAAATTTAAAGTTTTCTAAAAAATTTACTTTTGACTTGACCTGATAGTAAGGTACTAATTCAACATTTAGCTCATCCAAAAGCTGTTTAGCTTGAGACAAAACAAATTCGCCTCCTAGAGGGGTCTGGGCAACTGCTTTATTTAGAATATAGCCATCGTGAATTGGAACAGCTGTGGTGTGAACAGCACCACAATCTAGAACAAGGCCAGTAGTTCTACTGCTGGCAAAACTTAGAAAACAATTTAGAATAAAATATAAACAAAAAAGAAAGGCATTGTGAAATTTCATACAAACCTTCAATACAAAAAAGAAAAAAATTTAATAATTAAAAAAAAATTAATTTTTTTCTATGACCAAAAACTTGTTCTGGAGATTAAAAAAAGGGAAACTGGCTTCACTTTTATATCTGCATAACAAGTTTTTGGTCATTAGAAAAAAATTAATTTTTTTTTCATTATTATTGAAGGTTTGTATGAAATTTCACAATTTCAAAAAGAAAAAAAATCAATTACGATGATAGGACTGCATTTTTAGCCAAGTAAAATCCCGGTGTTTGATACTTCTCAAAAATGATTTCACACAATTTTTCTCTTTTTTGTTTAGTATTTGTCTTTTGGGTAAAAATGGTACAATTTTGATTAATTGATTTAAGTTAGTACCTACCACTGGCTCGGTAAAAAGTATCGGATGATTAGATGGATCGCAGTGCAAATGCTTGCCAAAAGTGTAGTCTAGAACTTTTTCAAATATGTCCCAATCATCGATGAGACCGTCTTTTACATAAGACTGGACGTTCATGTTCGGCTTTGGGGTGCGAATACTCATACTGTCAAGAAAATATTTCTTCTCGCTTTTAGATTCTGACTTTATAATTTCCCCGTTGGATATTCCATTTGCTGATGTATCCATGCTTTCTGTTTTATCCGTATATTCTTCAATTACACCGTAATAAGATGGAAAATCTGCTTTAGGCATGTCCTCGCCTGCGTAGCCAGCTCGGGTTGTGTAACTTCCAACATCCAAAACAAGAGCACCAACCTCGTCTTAAACATTAAATTTTTAATTTATTTAATTAAGCCTAATCTGAATCTAACCTCCTCCAATGATTCCACCGCTCATTTTATCTTTAATTTTTATTTTATTGTTTTCTTTAATAAGAAATTTTTTTAAAAATAAAACATCGAGTGACTGCTATCTTGTTTTTGTCAGATGTTTCTTTACAAATGCATTTAAATTTTAAGTTTATGATATAGCTTAAAAATTTGAAAAGTCAATCATTTTTATTCGTTTATTAATATTTAGTCATTTTATTAAGAATTTTATTAAGAATTTTTTTTGACATAAAATTGTAAAATTCAAAATTGGAAATTTTCGAAAATTTTCGCGAAAAAAAATTTTTTCGTTTAATAAAAAAATTTCCAAAAATATTTTTGATTTTGGCTTTTTTTTCAAAAATTGTTTTTAACAGAATTTAAGTGTAATTACCGGACATTACTTAAATTTATAAATAAAGAAAACATCATTTTTTTTGTGTAATTTTGAATAAATTTCAAATTAGTTATTTTTGGAAAATTTTTTTAGTTTAGAATTTATCAAATTCTCTGACCATATTTCAGCATCATCATCGGAAAAATCATTTTCTTGCTTATATAATTTTTTAATTTGTTTTAAATGAGATTATTCGGAAATAGATCTGGAGACTTTAGAGGGATCTAATTCTTATATTAATAAGAATTAATGAAAAAGAATAAGAGGCATTTAGCCATAATGGGAAAATAATATTTGATAGACAACTTTTGTTTCATCCAATGTTAAAGCCTCCAAAATATGTGAAAATCAATTACGTCTTTTATCTAATACCTTTAATTTCTAAAAAATTACTACATGAAGATGGTGAAACAAAATTTTGGCACTTAGTTTCACTTACAGAATAAGTTTTAGACCATTAAAACTTACTTTCAACTTTCTATTTTTTATTGAAAATTTGAATGAAATTCCCAAAATTTAAAAGAACTACCACCCAAGTCCCATACTTATCTTTACGTACAAAACTTAAACTAGAATTTTAAACTCTTTTTAAAATTTTTTAAGTATGGCTATTTAAAAAGCGTGCGCTATTAAATAAAAGAGAGAGAAAGGGAGAAAAAACAAAGACGATTCTTCTCTTTTTTATTTCAAAACTAAACTAAAACTAAAACTTAAAAAATAAGTATTAATACTCGACGTAGCATCCAGATTGGCTCCATCAGGTATTACACTATCTATTAAAAAGTACAATTCAATAAGATTTCCAAAATTTAAATATCTTATTTTATTGATTCGAAGGAATAGAAATATTGATAACTGACAAAAAATTCAATTTAAATTTAAATATTATTTTAAAAGAAAACAGAAATTAAATATTTTTTTTCGAATGTTATTTTATCCTAGAATTAACAATAACTTGGAAAAGTACAATAAAACCAGATATCTGTAAAATAATCTCCTAGTTAAAGTAGTAGAAGAATACTCAAGTTTTTTCGGATTGAATAATCAAAACCTCAAGCGAATAAGCAGGCAAATATTATTTGGATTACATCAAAACGATGCTTGAAAACGATTGTATTGCGATCGATATATTTATAAAATACTTTTTGGTTTAAAAATTTATCAATAAGCCATTAAGTACAGATTCTGAGTTAATTTCAGATTTAAAAGTGGATATTTCAGTTTCCAGTTTTGATTCAGGTAAAGAATAACTATTTTTATTTAAACTTTTATTTTATTTTAAAATAATCAATAATTTTTAAGTTTCAGGTTTATAAAGTGTTTTTCACTAGATAGACGCTGCTTAGCTATTTATTACCAATACCACTACTAATAAATAAGAATCGTATTTCTTATTTCTTATTTTAAAAAAATACTTTTATCTGCAAAAAGAAATCATAATAAATTTTTCAAATAAATCTAAAAAAAAACCTTAATAATCTGCCAATTTTTAGTTTTTAAAATTTAGATCTTTCTTAACAAAATCTATATAAGCCTTTTGAGACTAATTTTCATTATATATTATTAATGAAAAAAAATATCACTAACATAATTATTTATGTTTAAAAATAACATAGGTAATAATTATTTGCCATTTGATAAAACATCTTTGTATTTTTTAAAATAATTTAAAGAGAATTTAATTGATTTTCAAATAAAAATTTTGTTATTATTAAAATTTAAACGAAGGTGAAGAAAGGCAATTAATTTTAAGAAAAAAAAAGAATTGTTCTATTGAATACTTATTTAAAAGAGGTAATGTCTTAATTTCTACTCTTAAATTACCTTTTTTAATTTAATCTTACAATAAATAGTCTTTTGTATTTCATTCAAGGTATTTTGAAATTAATTATAGAAATATTGAAATTTTTGATGCCAAAATAGTGTTTGTTAATTTTGAACTTTTTTATAATGAATTACTAAATTTTTTCTCTAACCTTTAAATTTTTATTAACTTTTCTCATTGAAAATTTGCTTTGAAAAGAAAACTACAAAAAAAATTGCGACTTAAAAATCATTGTAATTATTTTTAATTCATATTATCTTTTAAAAAATCTTGTTGAGAAAATTAACAAGAGACTAATTAAAAATCTTTAAAAATGTTTAAAAATGTTTAAAAATTTTTAAAATTTAGTTTCATAAAAAAAACAGTCTATGATCTTACTCAGTCTAATGAGAAAAATTGATCCACATAATAAAAGGTTAAAAATGATGATTTAATTGATTTAATAATTTTAATTAAATGAACAATTCCTAATACCAAAAGAAATATTTCTAATTAGATCTAAACTTCTATCTTGATTTTTATTTTTTACTTAAATAATATTTCAGAGTTTGATATTTAATTTGAAAAAAATTCAATATTCAAAGTTAGATATTCTGATTTTTTCACAGTAAGAATTATCTGTTGACATAATTGTGAAATAATTGAACAAAATTTTTAAAATTTATAATTTTATTCAATTGATCAAAAAATCAATGCTGGTAACAAATGTGTTGGATATAATAAATAAAAATAAAATCTGATCTTTCATTTTATATTAAAAATTATAAATTTTTATTTTTCAAAAATTCCTCATCCTAAAGTTAAAGTTTGTAAATAGCTTTGATTGTTTAAAATCGTTGTGGGAAAAAATCAAATAGATTTTTTGAAAGCAAAATTCTTTCAAATCCTTTTTAAAATTTTAAGAATGAAGCTTATTAAAAATAAATTTGACCCATACAATTCAAATTTAAGTTAAAAATTTAATCATAGTAAAAGACTTTTTGTTTTTAATATTTGTGACTTAGTATTTAATTAGAGAATAATTGTCTCGCCTAGGGTAAACTTTTAAAAATAATTCAAATTTATTGATTCAGTAATATTCACTTTTTATGTCTTTTTAATAATAAACTATTAGTTTTACAATAACGGTCCATTATTATGTCTTTAAATATAAGCAATCTTTTATTTTGGGACTAAATAGCTTTGTGTCAATAGATGAAAAATATGATATATAAGGTATTATATAATTTAAACAAAATTTTTAGATGTTAAACCAAGCACTCGAAAGCAAAATAATTACAATCTAAAAAGAAAAAATTAAATGGAAGAAAAATACAAAAGTTCAAGTAAATTAAAAATTTTTTCTTATCTTAATTAATTTTAAAGCAATTTTTTTACTTCTTGGTATGATATTAGAAAAAAAACATTAGATCATTTGTGTTGTAAGCAAATTGAAAAATGGTTTTTTTTATAAATTAAAATTACTAGAATTGATCACAGATTATTATACTTTTTAATTTTTGTTTTATCATGTATCTTTGAAAATATTTTTTTTCATAACTAAAAAACAACAAAGATTTTTAGCATATTTTAGTTCACATTGTATTTTTTATCATGTTCTAATAAAATGAAATAAAATTTTATTCATATTTATTACCAGGAGACAATTTTTATTGTTATATAATTTTCTACAAATTTATCCCGCGATTCAACAAATCCGGTTTTGATTTACCCTTAGAAAATTGCAGCAACAATTTTTTGTTCAAACCAGTCATAATACTTTATTGATTAATAGGTTAAAAATAAAATAAAGGTACCAATTAAATTTTAAATTGAAAAACGCGAAAATTCATTAAATTTTTTAATTGGAATTGGAAAATTCATTATTACCATAAATCTTTTTTGGCAATAAAAAATTCAATCTATTCGAGTGTTTATAAATATTTCGTATAAACAACTAAAAATTGCTTTAGATCATGATAAGATAAAACTTGTTCTTCGAAAAAGATTCTATTTATTTTTAAAAGTATCTTAGGAATTAAAAGTATCAGCATGAAATCGATCGTCAGGGACAGCCAAGTCAGCTAATCTTAATAGTTAATTTTAAAATAATAATTAAAAAAATGGTCAATTTTCAAATTTGGTTTCTAGTTTTTTTCATCTGATGCATTTAGTTTCAAAGAGTTCGCTAAAAAAGAATGCAATTAATGTTGAATCATCCAAAGAAACAAAGCAAGCAATTTAATTTTGGAAATTGCTTTCCAAACTTGTTTTTTATTGCTTTCTCGTTTGGAAGAATTATTTTTAAAAAAGTTTATTAAACATTTTTTTTTCGTTTAGTTTATGTTTTACAGATTCTGAAAATGTTCAAGTATGGTTTTGGTCGAATTATTTGCGGTTGCTGTTCGGCCTCGATAGCAGTTAGAGTGGATAAATTTAAAAATGATAATAATGAACAAGCTTGCATTCAAAAAGATGAATGTGATCATTTTAAATTTGAAATTGAACTTAAACTGTTTAAACCAGATCCAAATGAACAGCATAAAAGCAAGCAAGAGTTTATGGAGATTAACCTGAAATCTATATGCAAAAAATGCGGCGATGATTTTGATTGTTTTTCGACCTGTACTAGCCAGAGTTCAAGATCAGGGATAAAAGTGGTCTCTGGTCATGGAGTTTCATGCTTTTTTGCCTACGAATACACATCAAATGAAGATTCAGACTTTATAAATCGACCTATACGTGGCAATCCAAATTTGCCATTACCAAAAATTCCAAATCCGACTGCCTATCAGCTAAACCAATTAAGTTTTTTGGATTTTTATTCAAGAGGGCCTTCTCCTTCTTGCATCTTAAAACAAAGAGTTTAATTTTTATATGTATATACATTTATTAATTTATACAAGAAAGCTTTTAAATGTTTTAATGCAAAAAATTAATTAATATTTATTTTAAAACTAACAGTTAAAAGCAAAATTTTCCATTAAAGTTTCTTGTTTTAGAATACAATTTTTTGTGTTGAAAATTTTAAATTTAATTTAATAAACAAAAAATTTTTAATTTAATTTAATTCATTTATTTGGAAAGTTAAGATTTGCTATAAATTTTAATAATTTAGTTTTTTTTAAATTTAATCATAGTTTTTATTTTAAATGAAAGTTTTAAAATTGGTTCCCAAATCTCTTGATATTGTCAAAAATTAATCTAATCTTTAAATTTACTTTGTGATCATTGACACTCATTACGTCATTAAATGATAAACAAAACCTAAACCAGTTTTTAATTATCATTTTTTGTTACGCAATCACCTAACATTAAAATTTTTTTTAACTAATTGAAAACAAAGAAATTAGATTTTTGACGAATTCAAAAAAATGAATTTAGTTACAAATTTTGTCTAAAATGAAGAAGATTTTTTTTTAATATTTTATTTTTGAGAAAAAAATGAATTTTCAATTTAATATTATAAAATAAAATTTTTTTTCCCCGGGCATTGAAATTTAGAAAAATATTTACCAATAATTCAAAAAAAATTTAAAGTAAAATAATCAAAAATTTTAAAAGATAATTTTTAAATTAAAATAAAAATCATTTCAAACAACAATGGCCAAAAATTTTTTTAAATCTTAAATAATTAATCATGAAAATTTCTTGATTTTGAGACCAAAGATCGACTCGATCATTTTGTATTTTCAAATCAAAACTCTTATTCCAAATTATTATATTAAATTTTATGAAAGTATTAGATATTGCAAAAATTGAGCATTTTTTTAAAAAAATTAACATATCTAAGACAATTTAAGATATCAACTTATTTTTTGATATCAACAAAAATATGATGGTTGATTGGTATTTTAAACAAGAAATGTAATTATTTGGCTAAATTGACAACAAAATTTGAAAAATAATTACAGTCGAATTTAAATATAGTTAAAAAAAAATAATTTTTTTGTTTATTTTTAAATAGCCTTTTAATCATCTAGATAATTGATTTATCAAAAAGTAAAAAAAAAATTTTGCAAGATAGATATTTTATTAAAAACAATTTAATTTAAAAAATATAATTTTGTTACAATTTTTAAGCATTCGATCTGTATGGTATGTTTACTTTGTTTGATCGGCAAACATCTGCTTGTATTGCAGTCATTCTTGCATAAAGTCCATCAGGATCAGCCTTTTAAGATAAATAATACTTTTAAATATTTTTTTAATTTTTAATACCAAAAATGCTTCAAAAAATTGATCGCCCATGGCTTCTTTAACATGATCAGCAACAATTGGAAAATTTTTCACAAAAAACTAAAGCTTAATATTATAATAAAGCTAATTTAAAAACAAATAAATTTTACTTCCAAAGTTTTAGAAGCTTGCCGTTGACTTTCAGCGTATTCTTCATTCCCCATTGCATACAATAAATTATGAACAACTTGAAGCTATTTTTTTGTATCATTAAATACATTTAAATTAACTATTATTAAATGGGCATTTATATTGATTATTTGGATGAAGAAAAATTAATAATTCGGGTATTTATTTTTTTCTGACAAACGTATAATAAAAGAAATCAAAAATAAGTACATAAAAATTATTATTGATGATCAGAAAAATTAAAAAAATTATTAATTAAAAATTCTTCAATTAAATTCAATTAAAGTAATATAAATCATTATCATATGAATGCTTTCTTTGCTAATGTAGATCTTTTTCTAGTAAGCTATCAATTAAGAATTGATTTCTTTAAATATAATAGTCATATCAGAGTTATTTAATTTTAAAAAAATTTTTTATATTTTATTTCTTTTACACAGATTAAAAAAAAACTAATTTAAATTAAATTTCGACTCATTTATACAAATTTCTATATTAAAAATTAAATGAAGTCAACTCTCAAATTAATTAATAATTTTGGGTCTTATAAACCTGGTTATCAATGATATTTAAATTTCAAAATTATCAATATTAAATTTTATAAGACCCATAATCTTAATCAATTTTTTTTTATACTCTCATTTGATTTATTTATTCCTCAATCAAATAGATACCTGATAATTTTATTTAACAATCATTAAACATTTTAAACATTTAACTTATTTTTTTAAATACCCAAATTGAATTTTTTCTAAATATCCAATTCAATGATTAATACCTAACTAATTACTAGCCAAATTTAAAAGTCAAAAACCTACACTTAAAAATTGCTCAGCTATTTCATTTGACCAATAAACCAAAATTCCGATAGTTTTTGCCGCAGCAGCTTGTTGTACATAAAAATCCACAACACCAGTCTCGGACTCTATTTTTGCATCTTTTTCTTCAGTTTTTATCTGTTCCAACTTTTTAGGTGGTTTCAGAATATAAACCAGACTTTTAATCAGTGGATCTTTTACATTGTAGTCCATCAGGAGCTTGATCAATTCGATCGCTTCATACTGGACTTCTATATGTAAACTCTGCAGCAGAGCGATCAATGGTTCGACTAATGATTGATTCGATTCACCGACTATGGGCTGCAAACAAGTAAAAAAAGGTCTAAATTTCAATATAGAGATTACCTGGACTACTTTGAGAGTCTGCGCGGCCAATTCCTGAGCTTTAGGGGAGCTACATGGTAGCAAAGCGATTAGACCTTTATAAACCTGCATTTGGAATTTTGGATTCCCTTTGGCCAAGTTTTCTAGCAAATAGTTTGCCTGTATTTGGGTGCTCTCTGACTTGGACTTTGCCATACACTCAGCTATAGATCTAATACCATAGCATTCGCAAATTATTTCCTTATAGTTTCTTCCAAAATTGGCAATACAATTTAGTATATCCAAGGCCAGAGTCTTATTTGCTTCGGCCGCTTGCTTTAGATTTATTATTTCCAAAAGAGTGTACAAACATCCGACTTCGAGGAATTCGGACAAAAATTTATTACTTAAAAGAAAAATAGAAAAATTAAAGAAAAAATTAGGCTCAGAATTTTAATTACCTACTGCTTGTATTCAAAAATATTTTCACAGCTTTTAACTGTTCAGATAGACAAGTTCCAACCATGTAAGTTAACCGTAGCCAAGATGTTATTCGAGTAAAAAATAGACTTGCCGAATGAGCGAATTCTTCTTCGATCTCTGTTCCGGTTGTATTTTGATGCTGAAAGATAAAATCATTCAAAATGTCACGTCTTACACTCGTAGACCCTTTGTCCCATTCTTTTAGCAAATGCATTAGATTGCTTATAGCCGCTTGTTGCTTTGCTGACATTTTTTTTTCTTACTAAAACTTGAATACAAACTACCTTTATGTTTTTTAAAAAAAAATTTAAATTTTTATTTCCATGGAAACAAAATTTTAAAAAATAAACCTTTATTCCGATTTATATTTTTTATTCTAAGCTATAATGTTAAGTGGAAATTTGCAGCCATATACTTATACACCAAGCACATACCGGCTGAAGTATTGCTGTGATCTGGACAAGGATGTATTGTCAAGTAACTTTGAAAAAAGAGGCTGGACCAATGTAAACCAAGATGAGGACTGGAACTTTTATTGGTAATTTGCGATAATCTTTTTTTCAAAATAATTATTGTTTTAAAAGGGCATCGGTCTTTACAGTCAAGACACTCTTTAACTCATTAGAGTGTCATTATCGATTAAATGATTATCAGTAATTTTTAGACTCAAATAGATTAAATTTTTTAAAATTTTGCATTCTAGAGTTATAAATCATTTTCCCAATCATTATGAGCTAACTAGAAAGGATCTTATGGTTAAAAATATAAAAAGATACCGCAAAGAGTTGGCTAAAGAAGGAAATCCCATTACAGAGAGAGATGAAAACGGAGCTTTTAAATACTTAGATTTTATTCCGTAAGAGTTTAATTTTGATTTTTAAAATTTTTATATTTTTTTTGTTAGGGCTACTTATATGATGCCAGTTGATTATAATCTTTTTGCCGAAGATTTTAAAAGAGATCCGAATACAACATGGATCATGAAACCGTCTGCTAAAGCGCAAGGAAAGGGCATATTTTTGATTAATAAAATTTCACAAATAAAAAAATGGACTAAAGATAAATGGTCTGGAATTAGCGGTAATTAAAATTTTTTAATAGTATTTTAATCTAATGGTCATTTAATTTTGGGAAAATATTTTAAAAAAATTGATTATTTACACTGTTTTTTCTTAATCGTTCATGAACAGGCTTTCACAATTTTTAAGTCAAGCATCAGATATTTATAAAAACATTTTTAATTTGATTTAAAAAATACCGTGAAGTAGTTGAGAAATAGTTTTTAAAGTCTGTTTCTCATATATTGAAAAATATTCGAGAATATTATTAATTATTATTTTTAAAATATAAAAACTTCATAATCTTCTCTTTTTAATTCAATTATATAGAGCATTTATTAGAAATGAGGATTTTAAATTACGAAAAATAACTCCACTTTTAAAATATTTTTGTAATTTAAAAATTTAAATGACATTTTTATTCGTAAATAAGATATCATTAATTTTCGAAAATTTATTTAAAATCTTCATTGCAAATCACTGCTGAAATTAATGTTCCTAGGTTTTTGAAGAATTTTTAGTCAATCATTTTTTTAAAGATATAAATTAAAGAAATTAAAGAAAGTATCTATGTTAAATATAAAAAAATTCCAAATAATATAATAAGTCATACAATATTAAATTATTAATGAATGACTTCCTTACTTCGTATGTTTAATATGATTTTCATTCAACTTCTTCAGCGAACTCGTTTTTTCTTTTGTTCGCTTCAATTTTCATTTCGCCATTTGGTCATTATGAACGTTCAGGAAAATACTTTGTGAATGACTATGACTGTTATGTATTCTATCTGAGTTATATTACTATTTTCTTTTGTCAGTTTTTTTTAATGAAATAACAATAATAGACCACGTTAATTTCAATAAAATCATCAATTATTTTTAGGCTGTTATTTAAATGATCAGTATTTTGATCATGGTTTTTTAGAAAAAATAATTTTTGATCAGTAAATAATTTTATTTTTATTTTTGGTTTATTTTTATTAATAATAAAACAAATGCTATGTTGATTTCACTTATTGACCATTAAAAAAATAAAAATTTAATTTATGACACATAATTTTATTTATAAAAATCAAAGAAATGCTAAGTGAAATTTTTGTGACGGTTTTGTTAACAAAAATAGAGAAAAATGATTGATTTAAAAAACTAAAGAGATTAATTGAAAAAAGAAAGTGCCTTTGATTGTAAGGACAGAAATAGTAATCAGTTGAATTTACCAATTTTTAACTCTTACTTAATTTTTGGAAATTTTCCCTATGGTAGGTTCCTTGTGGTAAGGACTGACGTCCAACTTTAATTATTCAAAAGCTAAATAAATTATTAATTTTTTTGTTGCAAGCACCTCTTGGTCGAGAAGGTTATGTCATATCAAAATATATAGATAATCCTTTGTTAATTGGAGGCAAAAAATTCGACTTACGAATTTATATATTGGTAACATCTTACAGACCTCTCAAGTGTTATTGGTACAGATTAGGTTTTGCCAGATTTTGTACGGTTAAGTACACTTCTTCTGCAAATGACATCGATAACATGTTTGTTCATTTAACAAATGTTTCATACCAAAAACAAAGTGTATGTGGTCTTATATTAATTTTTATTTTGCAATCGAATCAAAATTTTTTTAAAAAGGATGATTACAATTCAATACATGGAGGTAAATGGACAATTGAAAATTTAAAACTGTATTTAGAGAGCACTCGTGGAAAAGAGATTACAGACAAACTGTTCGATGACATAGCATGGATAATTGTTCATTCGTTAAAAGCAGTCAGTGTAAGATAAAAAGCTTATTTTTTAAGAGTGTAAATTAAAAATTCAAATTTTTCTAGTCAGTAATTGTAAATGATAAACACTGCTTTGAATGCTATGGTTATGATATAATAATTGTAAAATCCAAAAAATTATTTTGAAAATTATTCTATTAAACTTTTTAAGGATGATAATATGAAACCTTGGTTGATTGAAGTAAATGCCTCACCGTCATTATCATCAACAACTTCCAGTGATCGAATAATGAAGTTTAAATTAATATCAGATATTATTAATATTGTAATACCAAATGGAGAGATACCAGATGTGAGAAACTATAACAAACAGCCTTCAAGAGAAGCGCTGGGAAATTTTGATTTGCTTTATGACGAGGAATTAGCAACACAGGAATTACCTGATGATGAGTTTAAGAGACAAAAAATAAAAGGTGGAATCGTTCCAATAATATCTAAAAATATTAAAGATTTCAAAGCTAAACAGTCTGTCACATGGAGATAAGCTTAGATTAAAACAATTGTAGATATTTGAAATTTTTCTGATATTAATTTTTATTATATTCTTGTTATAGTTTTAATTAAATAATTCACTTGATCTATTAATTTGTTTTGTTAAAATAAAAAGATTTATCCAATCTTTAAAAAGCATTAAGACAGTGCCATGCTTAAAATATTTAAAACATGGTATTTTAATGTTTACAAAAAGAAACAAAAAGTATACAGTTTTAAAAATTTAAATATTTTTTTTGACACAAAAAACATGAAATAATGTTTTTTTTTAATTTTTTTTCAAGATTAAATAAATTTTTTTATTTAATACAAAAAAATACTTCATGCTTTGATATTTTTATATTTATTATAAGAAGAATGAAACAATGATTATAATTATTAAAAATTAAAATTTCACTGAATATCTTATGCATTCTTATTTATTTTTTTGTTTATATGTACATAGCTAAAGATGCCCTATACTTTTTTTATCTTTTACTTGACTTTACATGCAAAGAATTACTTATACCTATATAAAATAAATTCAATTATTTAAACCGATCTTATAAAATTGAAAAAAAATTGTCTAAAAAAAATTTGGATCATTAGAGTTTTACAAATTAGTTTTGGTCCATTTTTGGTTGATTTTAGTCAATTTTTTATTTACACTCTCAACAGCCTCGTCATAATTGTTGAAAATGGCTTTTAAATAGCAATATACTCGGCATCTCTTATATTCTTTTTGGTCTTTATCCTTATCCAACTGTTAATCTAGCTCAAGAGTTTTTATTTTAAATCAAAAAAGTATTTAATTTATTAGAAATTTTTATAAGGTAAATTTATTTTAGTAATGAAATATTTAATTTTATTTACAAAAAAAATCTAAATCCCATAATGATCCCTCAGATTAAAAACTAAAAATCATAAAAATAATTAAATAAGGATACAAAATTTAAGAGTCAAATAAAGTAAAAGTAAAATTAAAGGATTTGTTTCAGTTGAATTTAGTTTATTAAAATTATGTAACAAGGATGAACTACAAAATAAGATAAAACACGATTTTTAAATACATCAAATCACAAGAGCATACAACATTTCTCCCTCCCTAAATGGAAAATGATCCTCAAATTCTTCAAAAAAAAAACCCATTTATAAAATTAAATCAAAAAGTAACGTTAAATCTGGAAAAAAAGAAAGTAACAATTAACAGTTAAATTAGTAAAATAAATTTTAAAAAACTATTAAAAAAACATTTCAAAAAGTTTAATTTTAATACTCTCTTTCTCTTCTTTTCAAGACGACCTCCAAAAGGCCAGTCGACTTGCACCTTACATATTACCGTTCTATCATTCATTCCACAATAAAGCCCTTCGTTCCAATCCAATCTTCCGCTTCACATTTTATTTCCATTTTAATTATATTTTCGTCTGCGTATTTCTTCATAAATCGAAACTGGCTCCCTAATGACATTGTGGAAAGCTGTTTCCAAAGAAATTTTATAATTTTCATATCTGATTTCCATTTTTTTTAAAAGCTTAACGATTTAAGAAACAAGTGGTTTTTTTTTTGTTAAATTTATTAATGATCCTTCACATTCAACATCTGCAGTTTTTTTTCTTTTTTTTTAAATTTTTGGCTTCAAATCTTCTTTTACTTTTAGCTTTTATAGGAAATTGTGTTCTTTTTTGGCTTAGATTTGATCTACTTTTCTTCGGCCTACCTCTTTTACATTTAGATGTATCGTTTCTCATCGGTTTCTGAGTTTCTTCGTATGAACTCTCATCCTGGGATCGAAATTGTACCACTTGTGGTTCTTTCGAAATATCAGGATCTTAGTATAAACGAACTAACCCACTGTTTCTGTTTCCGCATCTATTTTCAAGCAAGTTTTCTTGAGAGAATTGAATATGATCACTTTCATTATTGTTCTTGTATTCAGTTTTATCTAGTAGCTTACTTCCATGAATTTCTTCATTTAAGGATTCATTTTCGATGAAGCATTTTTTAAATCTGTTTTCAGCCCTTCTTTTCCTCTGATTTGCTTAATTTTGTAGTTAACTTGGCCAATCTTGGCTAAGACTTCATTAGCCAACATCTTCCTCCTCCTTTAAAATAGATGCCTCTAACTGCTCTTTCGAAGTTAAATTTCATTTTATCTTTTTACAACGCTGTATTGCATTGCACCATCGCATAAAATTATAGTTTTCTCTGAAAAACTATTTACAAATGCTCTAAATGGTCTTCTACCGATTTTGAGAATACCATTACAGTCAAACCTCTATATAATGAACCTTGATTCAACGAATTCTGCGATATAACGAATCGGTAATTTAGAACGGAAATTTGTATTGTGAAATACATCAACGGATTTTTTGATATAACAAAACTTGAAATAACTAATTCTTGAATTAACAAAACAAAACTCGGGAACCTACACAATGATTTCTTTTAAAAATAAAACTTTTTATAACTAATTCGCAAAAAGCATTCAATTAATACAAAATTATTTTTTAATCTTACCTAATAAAATGAAATAGCAGAGCGTTTATTCTTAATTAAATATCACACTTAAATAGATCAAAATTAAAAAAGATCTCTGTAAAAATTAAAAAAAATTTAAAGGATAATTTTTATAGTGAACAAATGTAAAGTTAAATACAAAGTTTAATTTTTATTTATAATGAAAAATTTTATATTTTAAATTAATTTTATAAAAAAATTATAAATCCATTTGGCAACAAACATTTTACAAACTTTGAGGACCTAGAAAATATATAAAACGTATCCAACTTAACATTAGATCACAAATCTAAATTAAATTTTAAAATTTTAAACTAACACATCATTCTTATTTGTCGTATGACTAATACTCGGCTTGGTATTTAAAGCTAAATCATTTGATTAAATTTATATGCAAAATGTTGTCAAATAGCCGACAAGTATCAAATAAACAGTTGAGATCAGTCAGATGTCCGAGTGAGGAGCTTACATTGACCAATTGTGCAATCGTTCACCCCAAAGAGTTTGAGTCGGTCCGTCATGTGGAAATAATTGAAGCTAGTGGAAAGTTTATATTTTCGATTCGGTCGGACAACAATGTGCCACCCGGTGATATCGGTTTTAGTGCGGTTCAGCGCAAATGGGCTAATATAAGTCTCGAGTCCAGATTAATGATAAAACCATTCAGTTTCGATCTCAGAACTCATTCAATTAGTCTAATGACTGTTGAAGTTGACTTTTTGTCTAAAAAGATGACCAATTTGGATCCTTACGATACAGACAAGCTAGCTCCTGATCTTTTGCAGCAATTTTCTAACCAAGCGTTCACTGTTGGTCAGCAATTTGTCTTCCAGTCAAGCGACAGGTCCAAAAAAATGCTCATCGCCACAGTAAAATCAATAGAAGCAATAGATCTTGGCTCTGCTCTATCAAACCAAGCTTCGAAACCAAAAAAAATTTTATCTGGTCAACTTTTGCCAAATTCTTCAATTATGTTCGAAAAATCAGCCGAGTCTTCCATAAACCTGATTGGAAAAAATAAAGGGTATTTAAAAATTAAAAAAAAAATTTTTAATATTTTTTATTAATTTAATAAAATTTGTTTCTGCACAGAAAAATGCAACATCAGTCTATAATTAATCCCGATTGGGACTTTACAAAAATAGGCATAGGCGGTCTGGACAGAGAATTCAACACAATATTCCGGAGAGCCTTTGCGTCACGGGTCTTTCCGCCCGAGCTAATTCAACAATTGGGCATTAAGCATGTGAGAGGCATTTTGCTATTCGGCCCGCCTGGCACTGGCAAGACGTTGATGGCGCGACAAATTGGCAAAATGCTGAATGCCAGAGAGCCAAAAATAGTTAATGGACCTCAAATACTGGACAAGTATGTGGGCGAGTCCGAGGCCAATATTCGCAAACTGTTTGCCGATGCTGAAGAGGAAGAGAAAAGACTCGGCCCAAACAGTGGTCTTCACATAATCATTTTTGACGAGATCGACGCTATTTGCAAGCAAAGAGGAACAGCAACAGGCTCCACTGGGGTCCATGATACTGTGGTCAATCAGTTGTTGTCTAAAATTGACGGTGTGGATCAATTGAACAATATACTTGTGATTGGCATGACAAATCGCAGGGACATGATCGATGAGGCTTTGCTGAGACCCGGGCGTCTCGAGGTACAGCTGGAAATTAGTCTTCCGGACGAGACCGGTCGCTTACACATCCTTCAAATTCACACAGCCAAAATGAAAGAGCATGGAAAGTTGGATTCCAGTGTTAATTTAGCTGAGCTGGCTGCTTTGACCAAAAATTTCAGCGGCGCTGAAATCGAGGGTCTTGTGCGCGCCGCCCAATCAAGTGCCATGAACCGGCCCATTAAAGCGTCGAACAAAGTCGAGCTTGATGTGGATGCTGTTGAAAAGCTTCAAATAAATCGGGATGATTTTATGTATGCGCTGGAGAATGACATAAAGCCCGCATTTGGCGTTAGCTCAGAAGACTTTGAGCTGTTTATCAGAAATGGCATTGTTTTGTGGAGCGAAAAGATACAAGAGGTTTTGGAAGAGGGAAAATTGAGGATTAACCAAACAATCAAAAGTGAGATGACACCATTGGTCACAATTTTGCTAGAGGGTAAAGCCAATTCGGGCAAGACAGCACTGGCTGCCAAAATAGCAATGGAAAGTGAATTTCCATTTATGAAATTTTGTTCGCCACAATCAATGATCGGCTATTCGGAGCTGGCCAAGGCAGAAGCAATCAAAAAGGTGTTCAATGATGCGTACAAGTCTGAATTGAGCTGTGTTGTTGTGGACGAAATTGAGTCATTGCTGGACTACGCACCAATCGGTCCCAGATTTTCCAATTTTGTTTTACAAACCTTGAAGATTTTGTTCAAAAAATTGCCACCAAAAGGCCGCAAGCTTTTGCTGATAGCTACAACTAGTGAGCAAGAATTGGTCAAAGACTTGGGACTATATCAATCATTTAGCAAGGTGATACATGTTCCTAATATTACTAGGGGAAGTGAAGTAATGGCTTTTGTCGAAGGACTTGGGTGCTTTTCAAATGGTGAAATGAGTAGATTAAGCAATTTGATAAATCATAAGTTTCTTTCGATTGGCGTCAAAAGTCTACTAGATACAATTGAATTGTCTAATCAAGCCACTGATGCTCTTCGTATTGATAAGTTTACAGATGCATTAGAGGATATAGGCGGTTTACATGATTAATTAATTTTTTTTTAATCTAATTTATTTATTTTAAATAAATTTTTTTTACTTTCTAGAAAAATTTTTTAATTTGATTTTCAAATGATGCTAGCAAAAGATCCATTGTGACAAAAAACCTTTCTTTTGAAGACCTAGTTAATGACAGGTAGATTGAAATATATAAAAAGATAAAAAAACAAAAATAAAGAAAAAAAAACGCGAATATTTTTTTCTTAAAAAAAAAATTTATGTTTCCAAAATAAATTTACATACGTAAAAAATTTTTTTAACATACCAAAAATTTTTCAATATTAAAACTATTCTTAAATATAAAAAGTCACTTATGCTCCAATAAATATGATTGAATTCGAAAGTTACAAAGAATTTTAAATTTGATTTTGATCAATTTTATGTATAAAGAGAGTAGAGTAATTAAAGCTAAATGGCAAATTAGCACCTGAAACTTTTAATTATCTCTGTTTTTATTATTTACCAAAATTTACGTCAATTTTAGTAAATTTTACTTTTATTTAAATGCGTAAAATTACCAAAAATCAACCCTTAAAAGCAGAATTGCTTAAAAAATTTGAAAAATTTGTAAGAAATACATTTTTTTCAAGATACCAATAGGAGTTTAAGTCTTACTAACATTTGAGTTGCAAATGATGTCAAATATACTGAATCAGGTGGTTCAGACCAGTCTGAAGTTTAATATGTTGGATAGAAAAAGAATTTTTATGAATGATTAATATGTTTCCATTTTAAAAGCCTTTATTTAAATAAAAATGTTTTAACAAAATTAAAATATTTAATAAAAAGAAGAGTATTCTGAATTAAAAAAATCTACCACAAAGCAGCAGCAGAACCACAGCCCAAGTTCAATGGTGCAGCGGTGTTCCAGTTTCCCCAGGTAAGTGGTGCTTCAGTTAATGGAAGAGTGTTCAAATTATTGTAAGCGAGCGGAGCAGCTGCTAATGGAAGAGCATTCCAATTATTATAAGCAAGTGGAGTAGCACTCAAAGGCAAGGTATTCCAATTATTGTAAGCAAGTGGAGCAGCACTCAAAGGCAGAGTATTCCAATGGTTCCAGGATAGTGGAGCAGCAGCTAGTGGGGCAGTCAATGATAATCCGCAAGTCATTTTTTGGTTTGTTTGGTTGGTATTTTCTTTAAAAATAATATTTATACTCAATTTGAATGTTTGATGTTTTTTTTTTACAAATGCTATCAATATTTATATGCATTTGGAATTTCTTTGTTTACATAATGCATCATTTGATGTCCCTTTTTTAATTTGATTTAATTCTTTTTAAACAATAAAATACCGCCTATTACTTCATTTTAATCAATCAAATATTTTGAATTAAATTAGAAAAAATTATTCTTTATCCAATTTATAAAAGCCTATTAATATCAATTTAAATAAATATTTTTTTCGAATCGAATCATTGGAATATAAATATTTTGGAATTTTCAAAAAAAAATCATCAAACATTCAAATTGAGTATAAATATTATTTTTAAAGAAAATACCAACCAAACAAACCAAAAAATGACTTGCGGATTATCATTGACTGCCCCACTAGCTGCTGCTCCACTATCCTGGAACCATTGGAATACTCTGCCTTTGAGTACTGCTCCACTTGCTTACAATAATTGGAATGCTCTTCCATTGGCAGCTGCTCCACTCGCTTACAATAATTTGAACACTCTTCCATTAACTGAAGCACCACTTACCTGGGGAAACTGGAACACCGCTGCACCATTGAACTTGGGCTGTGGTTCTGCTGCTGCTTTGTGGTGAAGTCTGTCAAATATACTTTTATTTGCATTATTTTTTTAATTTTGGCCTTTATTTAAATAAAATTGTTTGAAAATCATCTCAATTTTTTCAAATTTTTATTAAGGAAATCTAGATATCATTTATTTTTAAATTTTTAAAGATTTTTGAATTCTTTTTTTTACAAGCAATTTTACAAAACTTTATTTATTAAGTATTTATGTTATCAGAAATATTCTATTCCGACTATAAATATATTAAAATAATACTTCAATTTTCAAGAAATGTCACTTATGAACATAAATGTAAAACTTTTACTTTTACTTATTTTCTAAAGTGATGACAAAAGTTATAGACAATAAAAAAATAATAATATAATCAATTTTTTTAAAAAGTAAGCTTTCACTTTATTTTAATAATTTTTCTACTAATTCATCTTACTCTCTTATCCCATTATACATTTGATTTTATAATCATGAATGGCAGAAAATAAAGTTAGTTAAGCTTTTGAGCAAATTAAAAGGATTTTCAAATACTAAATTTCACATTTATAAAGCCACATTAAGAATGTACCATAGAAGCATGGCACTTATTTAAAGGGGAAATATAAATATAAACCAAGAATAAGAGCAAAGAAGGGCAAGCAAATTTGAGATTATCTTGAGAGAATTGTCATAAGAATTTCGATTAAATAAAAATATGGAATAGACTACTAAATAAAATATTCATCAAAAAAAATATTTTAAAAAATTAAAGAAAACGCTACACCATTCAAAAATAATTAGCACAGTAATTTAATAATATTAAAATTCTTGTCATTAATCATTATTAATATATATATACTTAAATTCAAGTGTTAGAACTATAATCGTTAAATTACAACAAAATAAAAAAAGCAATCTTTTTTTAAATTTTTGAATTGAAATTAGAATTGGACGATACAAAAAAAATCTTCGTTTTATTATAAAAAAACGCTGACTGTTAAAAACTGGAATTCTCAACGTCAGATTTTTTTAAACATTTTAATTCTGAAGAAAAAATGTTGATAGAATGTTGTCAAAATGTATGCAGATGATACTAAAATGTTCTCGCAAACGGTATCAGAAATAAGCGCAGCGAAACTACAATTAGATTTAGATTTAGTTTTCAAGTGGACCCAAGATTGGCTTCTTCTCTTCAACACATCAAAATGTGTGGTCATGCATTATGGTCATAAAAACAAATATTTTCCTTATTTTATCAATGGTTAGCAGCTATCAACGTCAGAAACCGAAAGAGATCTTGGAGTTATTTTTAATACAAATATGAAATGGAAAAATCAAGTGTTAGAGGCTACAAACAAAGCAAATCAAATGCTAGATCGCATCAGGAAATCATTTGCTCGTTTTGATTGTAAGTTATTTAGATCTCTGTATTGTAAAAAAATGTATTTCTTACAAATTTTTCAAATTTTTTAAGCAATTCTGCTTTTAAGGGTTGATTTTTGGTAATTTTACGCATTTAAATAAAAGTAAAATTTACTAAAATTGACGTAAATTTTGGTAAATAATAAAAACAAAGATAATTAAAATTTTCATCAAACATGGTTGCGGGAAAATTATGGGACATGACAGGTCTAATATTGCTATTTATTTATAGATCTAATCATACTTTACGGTGGTGGCAAGGGAGGATAGCCGGGATGTAAATGCGCTGCGGAAGTGAGTTTATAGAATATTGACAAACTTAACTCCTTCTTACTGAAATGTCTCTTCACTAACAAAAAGACTTTTGATCAAGTACTTATACTGCTTTTGGCTGTTGATATTGTTCTTTGGGGTGATCTAATTTAGAAATGAAGTTTTTATTTTCTCTTATTAAGTAGCTTTATTTTTGTATTGAGTGACATTGGATTTGGGCTCTTTAGGGATCTAAATACTCGGTTAGGTATGGTGAAGTGGCAGTGCTGTAAGTATTAACCAGCTGGTTATATGCAGTGTCGATATTGGTTTCAAGTAACTTGGCTCTTTTAAGAGTAGGTTCACCTAATAGTTTTGAAGTTTTTACTAATTGTGCTTAATATTCGAGGCTGAATAAACAACCTTTGTTAGTACAAAAACCTCAATCTTAGATCCAATTAATGTCAGTAAAGGATTTTGTTGTAGCTAATCTGCATATGTGACTTACATTCTCGCATTCAGACAAAGTAGGCCTATAAACACATCCGACTCGTTAGTCTTAATGTTGCGCCACACTTCCTCGATTCTGGTAGTGGAATAGGGCTTTTGCTTAAAAATAAAAAATCGTATCGAAACTTTTTCGATCCTGAAACAAAAACTATAGTTTATATTTTAAGCTTTATTTTTCGCAACTCTTCTTTAAAATTAAAACATAAGTTTTTTAAATAGTAAAATTTTCTTTTGTTTCGCAATTGCAAGTGAGAATTTAACTTGTTTCTTTTTTCATTTGTTTTCTTTTAAACAGTGTTTTAACTATTTCTTTATGAAACTAATATTGTTTCGACTTATCTGGGCCCTGGGATCCAGGCAACACGTGTTCAATAAGACTAAGCAACAAAACGCAACTGTTTACATCCTTCTCCCTTTTAAAATTTTAGCTAAATTTTTTTTTTTATTTTTATTAAATATGCTTCTATTTTTTTCCATAGCTTATCCTTCTGAAATGTTGGTTCAAACCCTTTAAACCTTTAAAATCTCAATTACAAAATAGACACTTAGCTTGGTTAACAATTTCATCTTCAATCCTCTCCATAGTTAGATTTTGTTGCCCGGGAGCTAAACTCTTACGTGATGTACTTAAGTTTTTGTTTATTCCTGTTTTTTCAAGAGGTTCGTTTTGGCTCGTTGAGGAGTCTAAGTCTTTATTTTGCATAAGAGTATGGTCACTTTGGGCAATTGACACGCTGACAACTTCCCCTTCCATTAAGTTTTTGACAACTTTGTGACCCATTCGAGTTTGATGTCTCTTTAAACTGCTCTTTTTTCCAAATATACGTGAGCAGACTTGGCAGTTGTGGGACTCAACTTCAAAATCTTCTGGGCCAATATTGTACCCAAATGACAGATTGGTCCACTCTAACTCATCTTGTGTTTGTTTATATCCAAAGTAAGAAGGCTAGCTGAATCGTATTCAATCTCATAAGATTCATTAACAAAGTTTGTATCAATGTATGACTCTATCCTCGGTTTTGAAATTGCTTTCTTTTTTTCTTCACTTGAAAATTTGCCTTGGTTAAGATCTTACCAGTCTATTAAAGTGAACATTTTGAAATTTTCCGTCCTTACATGATTGGACTCTAAAATTTAAATCATTAAATTGACTAACAATTTTAAATGGTCCAATTGCTTTCGGTCTAAAAGATTTACTCTCACCTGGACCAGATCTTCTATTGGTTAAGAGTAGACCATACCGAATTTACATATTATCTGTAGTTTCTGTAAAATCTTTGACAGCTCTAGCAAGACAAAATTTTGTAAAATAGTCAATTGAAATTAGAATATATCGATTCCCATTTGGTGTAAGTTTTAATGGCCCAATGACATCAATTCCAATTACACTCCATGGTGTTCTTACATGAATAGGTTTCAGAGGTGCTCTTTTTTTTTGTGATAGGTGCTTTTTTGTTTGACATAAAAAACAAGTCTCGCAAAAATTCATAATCTCTTTTCTGTACCCAAACCAAAAATACCTTGCCTTAATGGTGTCATAAGACTTTTCATAGTCCCGATGACCAGATAGTGGACTATCATTACACTATTCACCAACTTTCTCGGCACTACAACTTTCCATTCATCATCATCCGTTTTTATTCTCAATATTCCGTTCTCCACTTTTAATTTTCCTCTAACCTTCAATAATTTTGACTTGATTGGGCTACCAGTCCAAACATCATTAATCGTCCCTTCATTAAAGTTCTCTTTAGTTACTAGCTCAACTATTTTCCCCAAATGCTCATCCTGCATCTGATCCAAAGACCAGTTTACAGTTCTGCCAAATTCCAATTCACTCGTTTGGATGTCGATACTCTTTAAAGAGTGTTCCGGTCTTGACAACATATCAGCAGTAAAATGGTCTTTACCAGGTTGGTAAACAAATGTAAAGTCCAAGTCCTGTAACTTGTGCAAAAGCCTTCCAATTCGTCCCATAGGATCCTTCAAAATTTTCATTGTTACTAATGGCTTGTGGTCAACAAGAAATATTACATGGCGACCATAAATATAGACTTTAAATTTCTTTGATGCATGAACTAGAGCCAGTAACTCTTGCTCGGTAGTAGAATACCTTGTTTCCGCACCAGTTAAATGTTAAACCAGTAAAAACTGTTTACATCCTTCTCCTTAAAATAATTATTAAATCAAAAATTAAAGAAAAGTACTGTTTACATTTATAGAAGATGGAAAAATTAATTCTTTGATTAATTTCTTAGAATTTTCATACAATCCTTCATTTTCAAAATCTTTTCTTAAATTACTGTAAATTCTATCAAATATTGACATGGAAACATCTTCATGCTAAATAAAATGGATTTTATACCAAATTATAATACTGAATTTACTTATAGGAAAAAATTTATCCGCATCTTTTTGATCACTATTTGGATTATGTTTGTGGTAAATTTTTTTGGCCAGTTCTTCAAAAAAATTTGCACAGTAATTTAATAATATTAAAATTCTTGTCAATAATCATTATTATTTTATATATACTTAATTTATAATCGCTAAATTATAACCATATAGTAAAAGCAATCATTTTTAAAATTTTAAAATTGAAATATGAATAGGACGATACAAAAAAATTCATCGTCTTATTATAAAAAAACGCTGACTGTTAAGACTGGAATTCTCAACGTCAGATTTTTTTAACAGAAGTAGATCTAGCTAGGAACAGTTAAAAAATAAAAAATTGAGATGATTTTCAAACAATTTTATTTAAATAAAGGCCAAAATTAAAAAAATAATGCAAATAAAAGTATATTTGACAGACTTCACCACAAAGCAGCAGCAGAACCACATCCCAAGTTCAATGGTGCAGCGGTGTTCCAGTTTCCCCAGGTAAGTGGTGCTTCAGTTAATGGAAGAGTGTTCAAATTATTGTAAGCGAGCGGAGCAGCTGCTAATGGAAGAGCATTCCAATTATTGTAAGCAAGTGGAGCAGTACTCAAAGGCAGAGTATTCCAATGGTTCCAGGATAGTGGAGCAGCAGCTAGTGGGGCAGTCAATGATAATCCACAAGTCATTTTTTGGTTTGTTCGGTTGGTATTTTCTTTAAAAATAATATTTATACTCAATTTGAATGTTTGATGATTTTTTTTTGAAAATTCCAAAATATTTATATTCCAATGATTCGATTCGAAAAAAATATTTATTTAAATTGATATTAATAGGCTTTTATAAATTGGATAAAGAATAATTTTTTCTAATTTAATTCAAAATATTTGATTGTTTAAAAAGAATTAAATCAAATTAAAATTGGGACATCAAATGATGCATTATGTAAACAAAGAAATTCCAAATGCATATAAATATTGATAGCATTTGTAAAAAAAAAACATCAAACATTCAAATTGAGTATAAATATTATTTTTAAAGAAAATACCAACCAAACAAACCAAAAAATGACTTGCGGATTATCATTGACTGCCCCACTAGCTGCTGCTCCACTATCCTGGAACCATTGGAATACTCTGCCTTTGAGTGCTGCTCCACTTACTTATAATAATTGGAATTACTTGCCTTTGAGTGCTACTCCACTTGCTTACAATAATTGGAATGCTCTTCCATTAGCAGCTGCTCCGCTCGCTTACAATAATTTGAACACTCTTCCATTAACTGAAGCACCACTTACCTGGGGAAACTGGAACACCGCTGCACCATTGAACTTGGGATGTGGTTCTGCTGCTGCTTTGTGGTAGATTTTTTTAATTCAGAATACTCTTCTTTTTATTTAATATTTTAATTTTGTTAAAACATTTTTATTTAAATAAAGGCTTTTAAAATGGAAACATATTAATTATTCATAAAAAATTCTTTTAACATCAGTTCTGCTTTTAAGGGTTGATTTTTGGTAATTTTACGCATTTGAATAAATGTAAAGTTTACTATAAATGACGTAAATTTAGGTTAATTATAAAAATTCTTTTCAATCCGACCTGCATTTCTCAAAAAATATTTGATGAGAGAATAAATCAAAAAAAAATTGCATAATTTTCTGGTGATTCTAAATGATCAATAAAATATAACATGAATAATGAGTTGATTTACCCAGGATTATTTTTTAAATAAGAGTTTTTAAAAATATTTCTTCCTTTATAGTTTTCTTTGAATTTGAACTTTAAATATTTAAATCAGCCATCACCGTATCAGATATTTTATTTATTTTGTTTTTATTACTAATATGAAAAAAAAATTACATCAGCTTAAGGACTAAGCGCCCTGTTTTCAGCATTCAAATTTGAATTTTTTTGTTTTGTTTTTAAAAGAATTGAAATAATAAGTAAAATTCTTTTAGAAGTTTACATTTTCATTATTTGAAAACGCAATCTAAACAAAAATTTACTTTTTCAAATTTTTTAGAAAATTTCGACAACTACAATAAAATTTATTTCCCAACAACATTTTTGTAAGCTTTTGTAAAGAAAATTTCAAACAAATAAAAAGTTAACTAACTTTTTCAATTACAATTTAATCAAAACTATTTAACATTTAAAAAAAAATATATATAGTACACATGTAATGGTTTATTTAAAACATTATAGTGAAAAAAAAGGATAAAATGAAATCAAATAAAAAATCAACTACAAATAAGGACTATTCCAAGTCTGGAAAAAAACCCTCAAAAAACTCCAATAACAAAAAGAACAAAAAAGAAAATTTCAAAGTTATCGTCGATTTAAAAAAGAGCAATTCGACAAATTTAAAAAAAGTTCTAGAAGATACTGCAAAACAATCAAAACGTCTAAGACAACTGCGAGATAAACGACGCGCTCAAAAAGGGCTGCCCCCTCTAGCTGAATCAACACCAGTACAAACCGAAAATCAAAAAATTTGGTTCGAAGTTGATAAAGTTTTTTTGCCGGAAAAAAATGAGCTAAACAATCAAAATACTACCACTGTTACTAATGCAAAGATCACCAAAGTTGTGGCTATGGACTGTGAAATGGTAGGCGTGGGAGAAGCGGGAAAAGATTCAATTTTAGCCAGAGTCAGTATCATTAATCAATTTGGTGAAGTAATATATGATAAATATGCTCTACCAACAGAAATAGTAACAGATTACCGAACTCATGTCAGTGGAATTCGCCCAGAGGATCTAAAAAAGCACAATGCACACTGTTTTAAGCTAATTCAGAAGGAAGTCGCTGAACTAATAGATGGCAAGACTCTGGTTGGTCACGCTCTCCATAATGACTTGCAAGTCTTGTTATTAAGTCATCCAAAAAAGAAGCTAAGGGATACACAAAAGTGTAAGTTGTTTAGGCAAAAATTTCCAACACTTGGAAGCTTGTCGTCGCTGAAAAATTTGGCACAAACTTTACTAGGAATTTCAATCCAAGATGGAGAGCATAATTCAGTACAGGATGCTCAAGCAACAATGCGAATTTATACAACTTTTAAAAAAGAGTGGGAACAATTTTTGAGAGATAGGAAATCAGGAAAGATAATCAGCAAAAAAGAAGGAATAGAGATGGCTACACAAAAAATTGAACTAGGAACCCAGTTGGATGATATCAAAATAAAGGGAAATGAAAGCCATAATAAATATGTGAAAAATAAGCTAAAAAAACGTTTAAACAGAAATAAATTTTTATTAAAAAAATAAATAAATAACTTGAATTTTTTCTTTTTAATTTCCAGTGAAACTTAGGTTGTTTTAATCTCTGAATTAAAAGGATGAATTTAATTATGGTAAATTAATCATGTTTTTTTAAAAGAAGGATTTAGAAATGAATCCACATCCCAACTGTAAAAAAAATTTGAAAGAATATAAAAATAGATAAAATGTTAAAAATTAAAATTTAATATTGGCAATGAAAGATGCTAGTTATTAAAATTATTGAGCGGTTCCAGTAAAAATAAGAAGAAGTAAGTAACCAAAGCATAATAATTAATTAAACTAATTTTTATTTAAAATATTTATTTATCTTAATAATGGATTCCTATTGAAATCACGACGATATAAAACTGGTGAATTTCAAAAATTAAATAAACTTTAGCACTAAAAGAGCTTTTATGCAAATGCGTAAAATTACCAAAAATCAACCCTTAAAAGCAGAACTGCTTAAAAAATTTGGAAGAAAAACATTTTTTTTAAGATACCAATAGGAGCTTAAGTCTTATCTTTGAGTTAAAAATGAATGTCAAATATACTGAATCAGGTGGTTCAGACCAGTCTGAAGTTTAATATGTTGGATAGGAAAAGATTTTTTATGAATAATTAATATGTTTCCATTTTAAAAGCCTTTATTTAAATAAAAATGTTATAACCAAAATAAAATATTTAAAAAAAAGAAGAGTATTCTGAATTAAAAAAATCTACCACAAAGCAGCAGCAGAACCACAGCCCAAGTTCAATGGTGCAGCGGTGTTCCAGTTTCCCCAGGTAAGTGGTGCTTCAGTTAATGGAAGAGTGTTCAAATTATTGTAAGCGAGCGGAGCAGCTGCTAATGGAAGAGCATTCCAATTATTGTAAGCAAGTGGAGCAGCACTCAAAGGCAGAGTATTCCAATGGTTCCAGGATAGTGGAGCAGCAGCTAGTGGGGAGTCAATGATAATCCGCAAGTCATTTTTTGGTTTGTTTGGTTGGTATTTTCTTTAAAAATAATATTTATACTCAATTTGAATGTTTGATGAATTTTTTTTCAAAAGCTATCAATATTTATATGCATTTGGAATTTCTATGTTTACATAATGCATCATTTGATGTCCCTATTTTAATTTGATTTAATTCTTTTTAAACAATAAAATACCGCCTATTACTTCATTTTAATCAATCAAATATTTTGAATTCAATTAGAAAAAATTATTCTTTATCCAATTAATAAAAGCCTATTAATTTCAATTTAAATAAATATTTTTTTCGAATCGAATCATTGGAATATAAATATTTTGGAATTTTCAAAAAAAAATCATCAAACATTCAATTTGAGTATAAATATTATTTTTAAAGAAAATACCAACCAAACAAACCAAAAAATGACTTGCGGATTATCATTGACTGCCCCACTAGCTGCTGCTCCACTATCCTGGAACCATTGGAATACTCTGCCTTTGAGTGCTGCTCCACTTACTAACAACAATTGGAATTACTTGCCTTTGACTGCTGCTCCACTTGCTTACAATAATTGGAATGCTCTTCCATTGGCAGCTGCTCCACTCGCTTACAATAATTTGAACACTCTTCCATTAACTGAAGCACCACTTACCTGGGGAAACTGGAACACCGCTGCACCATTGAACTTGGGATGTGGTTCTGCTGCTGCTTTGTGGTAAATTTTTTAATTCAGAATACTCTTCTTTTTTTTTAAATATTTTAATTTTGTTAAAACATTTTTTTTAAATAAAGGCTTTAAGAAAGGAAACATATTAATCATTCATAAAAAATCTTTTCCTATTCTACATATAAAACTTCAGTTTCACTAAATTAAAAGATCAAAAATTGATTCTTATGAACAATTAATTTTAATTTTTACAATAATTTACGAGTGAGATTGCTTGCTGAGCATGCATTTCGATTTAATTAAAAAAAACAAGAGTATATTGTAAAGTCATAATGATTTACCGTCAATTAATTTTTCATTAATCAATTTATTTTGAAATAAATTGTTCTCAATTAAAATTAGTAAAAAACATTAAATTTTTCAAAAAGTGAGCAATAGAAAGAAATTAATCCATAAAATATTCAAGAGGGATCCTGCGAAATTCTAGGGTTTAAATTTATTAAAGTTTTTGAGACTTATTTTTAAGGTCAAGTAGTATTCAAAATGATCTAAATGATTTTTTTAACCAACCTTTAGCTTAAAGTTTACTGGAATCTGAAAACCGATCTAAGCCTAATTGGAATTTGATGTTATTTCTCAATTAAGCTTTTTTTAATTCTTTTTTCTTTTAAAATGTCATCTAGAAGATTTAATAATTCAATCGACCAAAAATGCAGCATAATGAAGACCGAAATTGATTATTAAATAAATTTTTTACTTCTTAGCTGCCTTAAATTTGAAATTTTTAAAACAAGATTACATTTATTAGCATAAACTAGAATATGTAATATATTTTTAGAAAAAATTATTTTTGAAGTAACTAATTTTGATATTAGGTAAAATGAGCCAAAATTTTAAAGTAAATTTAAAAAACCTTTTATAAAAACAAACATAAATTTGTTTATCTTTAAGATAATAAAAGATTCCGTCCATGATTTGATAGATTTGAAGCTTATTATTTTTCCAATTTGTTTGAAGAACTGGCCAAAAAAATTTACCACAAACATAATCCAAATAGTGATCAAAAAGATGCGGATAAATTTTTTGCTGTAATTTAAATTCAGTATTATAATTTGGTATAAAATCAATTTTATTTAGAATGAAGATGTTTCCATGTTAATATTTGATAGAATTTACAGTAATTTAAGAAAAGATTTTGAAAATGAAGGATTGTATGAAAAATCTAAGGAATTAATCAAAGAAATTTTGCCGGTTCCAGTTTGGAATCGATGGCTAAAGCGATTGAAGAAAGTATTTGCATTTTGATGGCCATGACCGAAAAATACAAAATGAGTCCAAATTGTAGACTTGAAGCTGAATATGCTGTTCAGCTTAATAAACCAATAATTCCTTTAATTTTACAAAATGGATATAAGCCTATGGATGGTATTTTTTGGAATTTTTCAAAGTAAATGATGGCTTATTTTTAATTCTTTAGGCTGGGAATTATTCTTGGAGCGAAAATATTTGTTAACTTTAAAAAAAATGCATTTGATGAATGCATTAGACGAGTATTGGTAGAATTGTCAAAAGTTAAAAATGATTTAGATAATGAAAAAGAAGATATTAAGCCAAATTTAAATGGCGATAGCAATAATAGTATTAGCAATGAATCAAAAAATCAAAACCTTCTTTGGAACGAAAAAGAAGTTGAAAAATGGATGCATGAAAAAAATTTCAATAGGCACATAATGGATAATTTGAGACCTTGTAATGGAAAAATATTGTTCCAAATGTTGACAATGTTAGAGACAGTGCCTGAGTTTTTTATTCAACTATTAGATCAGATTCAAATAATCAAGTTACACTCAGAGATTTGGCAGAATTTTCTTTTGAATTGAAACAACTTTTTAGTTAAAAAAGTGTAATTTTTTTGTTTTAGAAATAATAAATATTTATCTGATTTAAATTATTCACAATAATTTTGATAAAAATTTTATCAGATATGGCTGGAAGAAATAAAGAAATATCATTTAAAAGATTAAAGCAAAAATTTAGGCATTGTGAAATTTCATGCTAAACTTCCAGTACAAAAAGAAACAAACAAATTTTATAACTTTTATTCCAATTGTCGAAAACTTATTCTGCGGTCTAAGAAACCGTCCGAATTTTGGCTTTCGGTTTTAGAATTTTATTTAAAGATTTTTTCTTAAATAATAATAATTTTTAAATATCTTACAAAAAAAGGACTTTTTTTTTAATAAAGCCCAAACTTGAAATTCGAGCGGTTTCTTAGACCGCCTGTTTAACTTAGACGGTTATTAAACGGGCCAAAAAGTAGCCCACTAAAATAATCGGCCCATCTATTGGACCGGTTAGCTTTGACCTCATCCAATACTAATACCGATACCGTTACAATATTCGCAGGTGTCGTTTGGATAATACAAATACAAGCAATAGTAAACTTGATTATAAAATCTTCAGTCCACATTAAAATCAAGTTTTTAAATTGAATAAAATAATTATTTTTTTTAAATGGAAAATTGAAGTCTTTGATCAAAATTAAATGATCATGCTCAAAAATTATCATTTAAAAAAGGTTTTTAATATTTGTTGGTAATTTTTTATTTTAATTTATTTGCAGAATTATATTTTCAAAGTAAACATTCAATATTCAACCGAATTTTTTATATCTGCACATTTCTGCAGAAATCTCATGCTTTAATGCCGCATAAAAATCAAGTTTAGAAAACTTAATGCAGATCCGAGGCTTAAAACACATCTTTAGAGCATGCGGTATAAGTAAGAATATTTTTTATATGGACAAGATGGTATTTATTGCCTGCGCCAAAGTATTCTTTCGAGTTTTGAGGCTGCAATATCTAACAAGGGAAAAGGATAGAACAAAATTTAAAAAGACGAAAAAAAAAATAAATCAAAATTGTAATTTTACAAAAGAACATATATTCAATTGAATAAAAAGAAACAAATGGTTGGTTCTTTTTCGTGTCTTGTTAATTTTTTACACAGCTGTGCTTAAGTATTGATCAGTTCTTGTATGAAAGAAGAAATTGTAAGGTAGCAATTACATAATGCAGCCTTTTTTGGGAGCCCATCTTAGATATGAAATCGGCAATAGTGGGTTTAACACAACCCGGTCGATGAAAAATTAAAGGTCTGTTGAAGAATTTATAAAGAGAATTAGAAATTCGGCAAAAGTTCTCCATTTTCTCAATGAAATCTAGATATCATTTATTTAGAAAATTTAAAAAATTTTTAAATTCTTTTATTTTTCTTCCGAATTAAAATTGTTTAAACAAATAAAGATTTGAGTTTTCTAATATTTAAATAAAGAAAAAATTCGTGTTTATTTCAAGAAAATTTGAAAATTAATGCCGGTGTAGATGATCAACTCGATGCAGTAACCACTGTGTCAGATCGGAGCGGTTGCTCAATACGTACTGGAAAAGGAAATTAGCTCCTCCCCAATATCGAATACACGAATTTTTTCTTTATTTAAATATTAGAAAACTCAAATCTTTAATGTCACATTAACATGCGAGAGGATGCTAGCGTTTATTTGCAAAAATTAGTTTTTTTATTTAGTAGAAAAATTAGTATTATTATATCTTTAAAAAAATTAAGAATATTTTTTAGCGCATTGATTAAAGAAAGCATTAATAATTAAAAAATATTAAAACGTATTTTTCTATCAGAAGAGTATTGTACAGATTTTTGCCAACAATAAATTCTAAGTATTTAAATTGATTTTTCTAATAGTCTGTTTTTACTAGAGAAAATGAATTTAAGCATGATAATATTAATTTTTTTAATTTTTAATGCTTTCTTTAATCAATGCTAAAAGATAAGGTTTTTTTTATTTTATATTATTTTATTTTATTTATTTTATTTTGTATCCAGCTAATTCTCGATATCTTTTCCAAAAAAAACCTTCTTATCTAGCTTTGGTCACATGAACTTGCGAGAAGATGCTAGCGTTTATTTGCAAAAATTAGTATTTTTATTTAGAGGCTAAATTAGTATAATTAAAAAAACTAAAACGTATTTTTCTATCAGAAGAGTATTGTACAGATTTTTGCCAACAATAAATTCTAAGTCTTTAAATTGATTTTTCTAATAGTCTGTTTTTACTAGAAAAAATGAATTTAAACATGATAATATTAATTTGTATTGGTTTCATTCAAAATTGTGTGAGTTCAAGCTCGGTTCGTTTGAATATTCCAAAAATATTGCTGCCAATTTACAGTTCCAAGATTACCAACTTTACTTTGGAGGCTAAAAGTGAGCTTGAGCCTGAAACGGACGATCTTTGCTTAACATGGTCATCATCTCAGCCTGATATAGTTTCTATTACACCCATTTATGAGAACCGTAATGAAAAATTCAATGGCTATGACTGCTCGCATCGTGCCATAGTCTCGGCACTGTCCAAGCATTCCCAGCGCATGACCTCGATCATTTTTGCCAAGGATATAAAAACCAACAAATTAATCCGCTGTGACGTCATAGTTGATCAAATACACTCAATTAGAATAAAGCACACTACAACCCATTTGTATTTGGAAGATTCGCCAGAGAGTTTGACTGCTGAAGCCTTGGACTCCGAGTCGAACACATTTACATCCATTGATGGTCTTCCATTCGAATGGAAAGTCTTTAATGATGAAACCACCTTTGATGATTCACGCAATGTGCTACGGATCGCTAAATTCATCGATTCTGAATACGAGGTGTCCGATTCGATCAAACAACTTGAATCGCTGGGCCTTCACGGACACAAAATTTTGATCGAGGGACTCCAAACTGGACTAGCAAGAATCCAGGCCACATTTAGAAATCCTCATTCAAAAGATCCTTTAGAAACACCTCCGGTTCAACTTTTGGTAGTGGCTAAAATTTTAATCGAGCCGTCATATCCAATTTATCTTCTAAAAGGAACTAGAATTCCTTTCAGTGCTTATTTGGTCAGACAAAATTCAGTTGAAAAATTTTTCCTTCCCAGTCCACAGTATTATTTTGAATCATTCAGATGCTCTGTAGCGAATTTTGATCAAACAGGCTATCAGCTAGTGGCCTACGAACTAGGAGAAACACAAATTATTTTGACTGATCGGAACATGGATGAAAAACTGTTCAAAGATCAAAACATTGGCTTAAAACCACCTTCAGTGCTGGTTTATGTTGTTCAGGCAAAATACTTGGTATTTTCTTTGAAAAATTGGCGCTCTTGGATCCTTGAAAGTGGCCGCGAGTACGAAATAGAAATTTTACTTCATACCAAAGATGACAATTTAATTTATTCAGCTGACAATTTGAGAATAGAGTCAGAGTTTCCCAAATTTTCGGTTAGAGATCGAAGCCAAAATGGAAGCTATGTGGTTGTAAAACCTCTGGAAAAAGGTGTCACTTTGATTAAGGGCTTACTGGGAGAAAGTATGGTCCGAGGCAAGCAACAAGTCGAAATATTCGATCCTATTTCGATACAACCAGAAATTCTAGTCTTTGCTCACACTCCAAATGAGGTTTTTTATGAAAATGTTCTGCAAGTAACTGGTGGATCTGGATCTTATTTTTACCAAACAAAAGATAACTCAATTGCAAAAGTGGATTTACATGGTTTGTTAAAAGTCAACTCAAACAGACTTGGTGAATCAACAATTTTGGCTAATGACCAACGAAATTTTGATATCAAATCAGAAAGCAAAGTTATGGTTGTCGAGCCAGCTAGCATTTTTTTGGATCCGTGTCCTGTTGAAGCTTTGGTAAAATCCAGGCTTGAAATTAATGTTAAAATGAATGGTTTGATGCAAGATGGATCCATGGTCTCAATTAATGATTGTTCCAAAATAAGTTTTAATGTCAGCATTCAAGATGAAACCGTGTTCAAGTACATTGAGGTGGCAAGTGCGGATAGCATGGGAGAAAATTGTGCTAAGATAATTTTGGATGCGGAAAAAGTTGGAAAAACTTTAATTCAAGTTTTCTACGGTGAACTAAAAAGCCAAGATATGAAAATTTTTTCTCTTTCTCAACTAACAAGTCTTAAGAAAAATTTACTGCTGACAAAAAGTTCCTCATATTTGTTCAGTTTATCCGATGGGCCATTTCTAAATAGTGACATGCATAGTTATGTATCTGAATTTAGAGTTAATCCGCATCATTTAGTTAATGTCGAGCATTTAGAACATGATTCATTAGCTTCAAAGTACACTTATAAAATAACTTGTTTGGACACTAATGACTTTGATAATCAGATAGAATTTACAATTTGGAATAAAGCAACCAGCCAAAATAAATGTCCAATGAAATTTAATTATAAATTGGTAGTTAGTTGTCTAAGGCCTAAAAATTTAGAGTTATCTCAATTATTTGTAAAAAATGATGATTCCGACCAAGAGGTTTATTCAGACATGAAATGGAGTTGTCCTATAAAATTAAATTCAAAATTTGCAGTGGCCAATTTAAATCGTGATTTGAACATCCAGTTGCTAGTCAAAGATTCAAGTGGCAAAAAATTTGACAATTTTTCTGGCTTAAATTCTGTTTGGAAATTTGATTCACATTTTATATCCAAGGCAAACGAAGTGAAATTTTTGAACTTGAAACCAATAGACCAAAACACATTGGCAAAAGAGACAAACTTTGGCTTTCATACTTTATTCTATCAGAGTTTGGTGCCTAATAAAAGAGCAGGAGAGACCAAAATCGAGCTTAAATTGTACACAGATGAGAACAACTACTTGGAAAATTTTCTCAACATTCGTTTTGTAAACGATGTTAAAGTCGAACCCACTCAGTTAGATATTTTTAATCACCCATCTAACATTCAGCAGTTAAAGCTATTCGATGGCTCTGGCTATTTCCATGCCGAAGTTGAATCAAAGGAAAAAAGCTTACTTAAAATAAATCGCATTTGGGACTCTGGTATTCAAGTAAGTCCTTTGACCAACAATGGCTTGTGTTTTATAAATGTGTTTGATTATTGTATGCCTCCGCAAAGTATTGATCTGTCCAGAGATGAATTCAGCTGGGAGCAGACTGCTCAATCAAGCGTCAAAGTAGCAGGCATAAAATCAATTTTGGTAAACTGCGAAGACGACAAGATTCAAGAAGGCCAACAGATAAAAATTTTTGTCCAAATTGTAGACGCAAGTGGAAATTTTATTCAATCAAACTATTTTAAATTGTTGAATTTGGAGGCTAAAATAGACAGTGATTTATCTTTGTTTAAAATAGAATTTGACGAAACAGAAAATGTCAGAGTATATACTATAACTGGATTAAAACCAGGCTTGATAAAAATGAGTTTTGAAATTCGATCAAATGATAATGTAATCAAAAGTATGCCTATAAACATTGAAATATATGAACCGATTAAAGTAGAGCCAGAAATGGTAGAAATAATTTTAGGCACAGATTACCAGATTAGATATAAAGGTGGCCCATTATTTTCTCATGACATAACCAAAGAATATCAAACTTTTGATAAAGGAATAATTGAAGTTAATAAAATTGGTATAGTCAATGGCCTGGCTCTAGGCTCAGCAAAAGTAAATATTAAATTTACCAATTCAAAAAAATTGCTTTTCCAAGACTCGGTTGAGTTTAAAATAGTTGAAGCAAAATTTGTCAAAATTCTCCCATCATTAACATCTGTAAAGTCAGGAAACAAATTTCCTTTGCACATTTTGATAAACAATTTAAATCCTTTTTATTTTGCTACCTCCAAAAACATTCAGTACAAATGGTCAGTGAATGAAGTGGCACTAGCTGAGATACTTAGAAATGATGGTTTTAGTGTGCACGTTAGAACTAAAGAACCTGGCTTATTAAAAATTTCAGTGAGTGTTTTTTACATGGACAAAGAATTCTTGGATTCTGTGGAAGTGAAAATATTAGCACCTGCAATTTTTTCCAATTTTGGTCGACAAGCTCCGCCAGATAATATAATTTTGGTCACTGCTAAAACTATGCTGCAATTAAGGACAAATTATGACTCGCTCAGCTCCGAAATAAAGTATAGCCTTCAGTTCAGAATGGAAGAAAATGAATGTTCTGGTTCCAAAGTTCAACTTTCAAGCGATGGTCAGCTTAAGATATTTGATCCAAGAACAGAATGTTTTGTCGGAATTCAGGCCAGCGTTCACTACGAATCTAAAATCCAAATTTTAAATTATCTCATTTTAATAAAAGAAATTAGTTACAGAATGTTTAGAGTTGATGACCAAAAATTCAGTGTCACTTATCATGATAATCTTGGTGATGAATTTTTTGTGGTTAATACAAAAAGTTCTATAAAAGTGAACTTTAACAACTTAGTAGAATTAATTCGAATGGATCAAAATGTGTTCGGAGCTGGGCCCAGTATTAGTTTTTTGTCCGATTCAAAAATAAATTCTTTCCAGATGAAAATGTTAAATGATGGATATCTAGTTGGAGAATTATCTTCTAATCATGCAAATGACTATATTGGACTAGAGACAACTTATTTGAAAAATAAAATTTCTGAACTTTATGTCGGAGATTTAATTTGTAAGTTTGAGTCAAAGCAAAATTCAATTATAAAATTGGCTAAAAGTTCATGTTGTAATATTGGTATTGCAATCGAGTCTGGTAAGATTGCTTTGGAAAACAACAAGGAATATTTAGTTCATGATTTTGGTGATGTTTTTTTTAAAAGTAAAATTATTTAATTTATAATGTTAAGCTGAGAGTATATCTAAATAAACACAGATTACCAAATAATCAGAATAAGTCCTAGCCTCAGTGGTATTTATTTAGAAAAGGACGAGTTTTTAAAATTTTGGTTTAAGAAAAACTGGGAGCCATTATAGTCTTGTAATTCTTTTTTTATAGCATTGGAAAATCACTTGACTTCTAGTAGCTCAACTATTATCTCTTCAACTTTTAGGGTTTTTTCATTTTTTGCGAAACGTTTTGATTTCTATAAGTTTGAAAAAAGTCTAATTTAAAAAATTATTTTGAATTAAATTAAATTATTAAAATTAATTCAAAAACTTAAATTTTAAAAATTTATTTTAAATTATCTTTTGGATTTGAAAAAAATAAAAAAGAATTTTTGAAGGAATTTTTTTTACTTGAATGCTCTTTAATAGATTGATAGCTTTAGATTTATCATCTTAATAGGAAGCAACTTTTTTTTGAGTTTGTGTGTTCTATACAGAATTCCATTTTGTATCAGTGTTTTATTTAGAATTGTTTCCTCTTTCCGGTTTAAGCACTTTCAATTTTTTTTCGTTATAGTGTTAATTCAGTTGAATGTATTATTCGTTTAGTTTGAAAATTAAATATATAGATGTTTTTCAAAAAATTAATTTTTTTAGAAATAAAAATTCTCTAATCTACTAATTACTGATTAATAAGGTTTGAGAATTTTTTTTTTAAATTAATGAAAAAAAACTAATTGATTTTTGAGAAACAGATCATTTAAATTCTAAATTTCATTCTCTCTGTATTGAAAATATTTTTTATTTTTTTTGATACGATGATCCATTCAAAATATTTTCACATTTTAACAATATTTTTAGAATAGAATAATCTAAGAGCGTCAAATTTTGAGCCATCAATACTTAATTCCCTTAAGATTAAAAAAAAAAAGTAGAATCATATATTTTAAAAATTAAGGCCATTAATGTGATTTATTAAATAAAACAAAAAACATTTAAATATTTTCTTCAATTTCTAATAAAATTAATATTAAATACATCATGATTATGCAGCCTTATTAATTATTAAATTTAGATAACTAGTTATTAGTTTAATATCACTTTTTAAACCTGCTTATTTTAGCTTTTTTAAAAAACCATTTATATATTTTTTGCCTAAATAGTTCTTAGTTCTTATCATCCGATTTTTTTTTGATTTAGTTCATATTTTTTTTTTACATTAGAAGTAAAATAGCCTGTGTATAAAATTTCACAGTTCTTTTATATCTGATCATTCAGAGAAGTTGAAAGTTTGGAGCAAAATTTTTATAGAAAATTTTTCATCAGGGTTTTATTTTGTTAATCATAAGATTAATACTTTTCACGTTTTTTTTTCAGAGACAAACTGTGCATTTTATTTGCAAATTAAATAGTTTTTTTAAACCATAAAATTAAAATCTATTCCTTAAAGTGAAAGTGGTACCTCGATACTATTGATACTTATCTGGACATTGAAATTAAATTATTTTGTTTTAGATAAGGAAAATATTTTGAGCAATGCATTAAATTTCGATAGAAGCCCAAAAGCGACTGATCATGCCGTATTTACCCTCAATCCATATGGAGTAATTGCTGAGTGTAGTTATGAATTAGAGTGTGTTTACACCGAAGATTTGAGTCCTTTTGATTGCCATGCCACTTTGTACAATTCAAATGATGAGCATATAAGCTATCTAGACCGATTGATTAAAACTAAGGTTTTGTTCAAAGATAAAAATTGGATTTGTAAGGTCATTTTTGAGCCTAATTCGGACACTGCTCTATACGATCTAATGTTAAGTAATTCCGATAATTCCATTTTGTCAAATCATTTGAAGCACGAGCCTGATCGAATAAAATTTGAAATTTATCCCAGAAATAAGAAATGGAACCAGATTGATTCCAGATTTTATGTTTTTAAATTTGTACCTGCTTTTTATGCACAAACAAAAATAATTGACTTAGATAAAAAGTCAAATTCGAATTTGGTAATAAAGCTGACAAGTTTTATGAAACCAAATGTAAAAGTAACTACAAACATACCAAGACTGATATCTATAAAAGAGATAGAGTCTAAAGATTTCACAATGGTTTATAAGGTTGAGAAAGAGTCTGATTTGGATTTTGATGAATTTTTTCAAATTCTGAAAATAAACGATGGAAAATTGTATGTTCAAATATTAGAGATTCAGACTCAGCAAGTAGAGCAAATTCCAATTAAATTAGTTAAAGAAGATTTTGAGCATAAATTATCAAATAAAGAAGAGAAAAAATTAGACAGATGTTCAAAAGTTATAAATTCGACAAAAAAAATTTTTAAATTAAAAAATGTAAAATTATTGGCCAGTTTGTTATTAATATTCTTAGGTATACTTGTTTATTACAAATTATAGCCAAATAATAACAACCAGTAATTGACAGTTGAGAAGAAAAAAATTATTTTTTAGAATAGTTTTAGAGAAAAGTAAATTAGCGAATTTTTTTTTTCAATTTATTTTAATTTTATAAGTAAATAAAGAAAAGTGAATGTTTTTTATGACAACTTTAAATCACATTTACTATTAATAATGAAATTATACAATTAATTATTTTTAAAATTAAACTTTAGAGTCAACTTAAATTTGAAAAAGAAGTTATTATTTTATTAATATTTTTGAAAAACCAATTAAAAAATTTAAAATTTGAAACATCATGATAAAATATTTTTAAGTTCTCTTCCTATTTTTCTAAATCATCAAAGCTTTAAAAACAAACATAAAATTAATTTAACAAATTTTACTGATATAATAAGAGAAAATAATAATTATAATAATTATTTAATAGTTAATAATATGATTTACTATTTTTTAGCATTTTATTCAAATGAGAATGATTTTTACTAAAAAAAATTTTGAAAAATTAAAAAGTTTGGATTTTGAATTTGGGATTTGTTTCTTATTCAATTGAATATATGTTCTTTGGTAAAATTACAATTTTGATTTTTTTTTTCGTCTTTTTATATTTTGTTCTATCCTTTTCCCTTGTTCGATATTGCAGCCTCATAACTCGAAAGAATACTTTGGCGCAGACAATAAATACCATCTTGTCCATATAAAAAATATTCTTACTTATACCGCATGCTCTAAAGATGTGTTTTAAGCCTCGAATCTGCATTAAGTTTTCTAAACTTGATTTTTATGTGGCATTAAAGCATGAGATTTCTGCAGAACTGTGCAGATATAAAAAATTCGGCTGAATATTGAATGTTTACTTTGAAAATATAATTCTGCAAATAAATTAAAATAAAAAATTACCAACAAATATTTAAAACCTTTTTTAAATGATAATTTTTGAGCATGATCATTTAATTTTGATCAAAGACTTCAATTTTCCATGAAAAAAATAATTATTTTATTCAATTTAAAAACTTGATTTTAATGTGGACTGAAGACTTTATAATCAAGTTTACTATTGCTTGTATTTGTATTATCCAAACGACACCTGCGAATATTGTAACGGTATCGGTATTAGTGTTGGATGAGGTCAAAGCTAACCGGTCCAATAGATGGGCCGTTTAATAACCGTCTAAGTTAAACAGGCGGTCTAAGAAACCGTTCGAATTTCAAGTTCGGGCTTTACTGAAAAAAAAAGTCCTTTTTTTGTAAGATATTTAAAAATTATTATTATTTAAGAAAAAATCTTTATTTAAATTCTAAAAACGCCAGCCAAAATTCGAACGGTTTCTTAGACCGCAGAACAGGTTTTTGACAATTGGAATAAAAGTTATAAAATTTGTTTGTTTCTTTTTGTACTGGAAGTTTAGCATGAAATTTCACATTGCCTAAACTTTTGCTTTAATCTATTAAATGATATTTCTTTATTTCTTCCAGCCATATCTGATAAAATTTTTATCAAAATAATTGTGAATAATTTAAATTTGATAAATATTTATTATTTCCAAAACAAAAAATTACACTTTTTTAGCTAAAAAGTTGTTTCAATTCAAAAGAAAATTCTGCCAAATCTCTGAGTGTAACTTGATTATTTGAATCTGATCTAATAGTTGAATAAAAAAACTCAGGCACTGTCTCTAACATTGTCAACATTTGGAACAATATTTTTCCATTACAAGGTCTCAAATTATCCATTATGTGCCTATTGAAATTTTTTTCATGCATCCATTTTTCAACTTCTTTTTCGTTCCAAAGAAGGTTTTGATTTTTTGATTCATTGCTAATACTATTATCGCTACCGACATTTAAATTTGGCTTAATATCTTCTTTTTCATTATCTAAATCATTTTTAACTTTTGACAATTCTACCAATACTCGTCTAATGCATTCATCAAATGCGTATTTTTTAAAGTTAACAAATATTTTCGCTCCAAGAATAATTCCCAGCCTAAAGAATTAAAAATAAGCCATCATTTACTTTAAAAAATTCCAAAAAATACCATCCATCAGGCTTATATCCATTTTGTAAAATTAATGGAATTATTGGTTTATTAAGCTGAACAGCATATTCAGCTTCAAGTCTACAATTTGGACTCATTTTGTATTTTTCGGTCATGGCCATCAAAATGCAAATACTTTCTTCAATCGCTTTAGCCATCGATTCCAAACTGGAACCGGCAATATTCTCAACATCTATCCAAATTTTAAAGCCTTTCTTTTCCAATTCATCTTTTATTGCCAAGCATGTTTTCCTCGATTCGCCATTATAACTTATCATTATGTGCCTACTAGAGCATTCAATTTTTTTAACTTGGTTTTCTTCTTTTGAATGGAAAGCATCAATTTTCCACAAAATACCATCACAATTTTTTTTCAATAAACCTGAAGTGTTTGTTTTCGAAAGCTCATGTAAATAGTTTAAAAATTCCTGATCTTTTTCGAGATCACTTACAATTGTTTTATCGAAGCAAAGCTGATACAAAAGCTTTAATGAGAATGATTTTTCAATATTGTTTGCTTTCACGATCATTTTCTTGAGGCAAACTTTCATATTGTAAGTTTCGTATATTTCTTTTTTAATTGTGTCATTAACAGACATATGATACAGTGCTTCTAAAAGTTCCATTATATTCCAAATTCCTTCATCATCTTGGTAACAGAGCACTTCTTGGGACTCTTCATTTTCGTTAACTTGTATCTTTTTTATCAAAAATGCTTTACATCACGAGTTTTAAAAGAGGACTTTAGGGGCCGAAAATAATTAAGTTCCTAAATAAAAAATTTTCATTAAAAATAATATTCAAAAAAGAAAATATTATTTATATATTTATTTGATTTCTGTACCGAGCTAATGTTCCTTCAGATTAAAGAAATATTCAATCTAACTTTGAAGCCCTTTACATTACGATGCCTTTTTAATTGCTTTTTTACTAAAATGCCTAAAATTTACTTGTCTTAGTTTCTGGATGGTCAGAGGTACTAAGTGGAGTTCCGCAAGGTTCTGTACTTGGACCCCTGCTTTCTGTTCCGTATATAAATGACCTATCTGACTGCGTTTCAAATAGAATGGAATTGTATGCAGATGACTCAAAAATACTCGGCATAGTTTATGAGAGCGATGTTACAGAAAGATCTGGATGCAGTATGTAAATGGATAGAGGTTTGGCGCATGGGACTCTGTGCTAACAAATGTAAAGTAATGCATTTCGGCAGACTAAATGCAACGCATAAATATACACAAAAAAGCAACTCAAATGTATACTAGCGACCACAGAGTGTGAGAGGGATCTTGGAGTGTTGGTTTCATCAGATTTAAAGTGGACCCGCCAAGTGAAAAGTGCTTGTGCGAAAGCGAGTAGGGTACTTGGAATGCTAAAGCGAACGTTTACAAGTAGAGATGAAAGACTGTGGGTAAGATTGTATATATCCATGGTGAGATCCCATCTAGATTACGCAGTGCAGGTTTGGAATCCAAGTATGAAAAGGGATGTGAATGAGTTGGAAAAGGTGCAAGAGAGGGCAACAAAAATACCTTTGTTTCTAAGAAACATGTCGTACGAAATGAGGTTGACGAAATTAGGACTGACAAAGCTGAGTGAAAGAAGAGTGAGAGGGGACTTGATTGAAATGTACAAATTAATGAATGGAATAGAAAAGGTAGGCTTGGTCAAGAATCTAGTGAATAGAACAGAAAAAAAACGGTCCAGCCGGGGCGTTAAGAGGAAATAGCATCAGAGTGCAGAGAGAAAGTTTCCCAGCTCAAATTAGAAACGATTTTGAAGCTGCAGTAAGCGCCAGACATGTATTTTTCTCAAACAGAGTGGTTCCGCATTGGAATAAGTTGCCAGAAAATGTGGTGAAATCTAAGCCACTAATTTTAAAATGGCTTTAGATAAGCTCAATGGAATCGGCTGCTACAGCTCTACACGGCCAATCGGCGGTGATGGACTCAAACAGTCTACATGTTAGGTGTCGCAGCAAGAACTACTAGTACTACTAACGGGTGATGCATAAGTAAATGGACAAAAATTAAAAGCGAATATCTCAAAAAATAAAAATGATATTAAGTTCTGTTTTTTTTTCTGATGTAAAGAATTTATTTTTCAAAAGAATCATGATTTTTAAATAATGAGAAAACTCCATCGTGACCGATTTTTCTGAGCTTTGCTTTGACCCCCGTCATAAGGGATTTCACAAAATTTAAGTCAAATTCCTTCAACTTTAATTTAATGCGGTTAATCAGCTGTTGCTCTGTTGAGGCTTGCCAACCTCCCTCGTATACTTTTTCACTCAAACAACCACAAAAATTTTCGATTGGGCGCGCTTGAGGGACATTAGGCGGGTTGATATCTTTGGTCACATAATTTACATTTACGTTCATCCATGTTGTGCTTACCTTAGAATAGTGAGCAGACGCTAAGTCAGGCCAAAAAACGTAATCAAGGTCTTCATGATACTCATGTATAAATGGGAGCAGTCGTTTATTCAAGCATTCGTCGATATAGATGCTCGAATTGATGGCAACCGACTCTGATAATCGAAAAAGAGGCTTAGACATACCTCGATCAGATATGGCTATCCAAACAAGCACCTTCTTTGGAAACTTCTCTTTTCCAGCAAACCGAACACTGTCCGGACTAGTAGACTTGTCATTTGTGTAATATCCAGCATTTCCCGGCAAAGTAAAGCACTTTTCGTCGTCCAAAATAAGCGAACATGGTGAACGATATAGCATATTTGAAAGTTTTTTACTCAATTTCTTGGCTTTCTCATGCTGTACGGCGCTATATTTTGGTGTTTTTTCACGTTTACGATATGAAATATCCATTTTTGTTAACTGCCGGCCAACTGTTGTCTGGTGGACATTAAATTTTCTTGCTAGACGCCTTTGACTCACTCCAGTTCGGTTATTGGTCAATCTCTTCAGTTTTGTCTTCCTTGCAGCTGTCTTGCTAGTTGGACGACCCGTTCTCTTCGGATCTAGTTAGTTGTCCTTGATCGGATCTCCAATTTGAATACGGTTGATCGTATAATATATAGTGCTTCGAGCGATTCCTTGCTTAGTAAAGTGCGCCATAATGTTGGATTTTGCCATTTGTGAAAACATATTTTTGACTGTTTTTCGAAAAGCCTCTCGTTCAGACACAGAAAGTCCCATTTTAAAAATTTTTTTTCGCAATATTATAGCTAATTTTTAGTAGTTTATAAATAAATATATATATGATCCCCTGATCTATAAATATATAATAAATATATATATCATCGGGCAAGTTAACTTAACTTTTGTCTATTTACTTATGCATCACCCGTTACTACTACTATTAGTTGGAAAATGAAATAATCTTAAATTTTAAGATTAAAATACAGGAAAATTTAGAGGATCCTTTTGTTAACTGAAAAACAATGAATACAACGGTTTAATTATTTTTCAACTCACCAAAATCTAATTTTAAATATTAAGTGATGAAAGAGCGATCAGAAGTCGGGAATTAACACTTTATTAGTCTCGTTTTTCAGCTAGTTATAAGCAGGCTATTTCATCAACCCCTAATTATAGAGCTAAAATCAACCTCTGATTCGAAATAAAAGGGCTGAAAAAATTTTTTATTAGTTAAAAATCTAAAAAAGTGTCAATTTATGCTATAATCATATTCAAATAGAATAGATCATATTTTTCAGGGTATAAAAATTTTTTTTTATTAAATGTACTAGATCACTTAATTAATATTTTTTTAGGGATCATTTTTATTTTATATAAAGTATTATTTTTATTTATTGGTGTCAGCAAGTTGCACTATGCTGAAATATTTTTTTTAATATTTTTTATTACTTTTAATTTTAATTTATCAAAAAATTAATTATTTTTGTTCATTTTTGTTTTAATTTCACAATACCTTTGATTCTTTATCTTTAGGTTGTAAAGAAAATTTTCAGTCTCTGTAAACATTTTTCTTTTATCCTTTCTATCTGTTGTTAAAATTCAGATTTTGATCTAATCTTCTTAAGCCTGCAATACTGGATTAAATCCAATAAAAATACTTAGATAATTATTTCCTACACTTTCTCTGGAAAAGACGATGTAGTTACATTTGGAAAAAAATAAAAATAAATTTAGCTTTAAAAAAAAAACTTGGTGTCACAGGTAAATGTTATGAATGTTAGTCGACAAAATATATTTACCTTAATTCTTTGTATCTCTTTATTACCATCTAGACTACCAGCACATTCTCTAATAATCTCACTGATATTTTCAATTGCCATTTTTAACTCAGGTAGTGTTTTGATTTGGTCATCACTAGCAATATTTGCCACAAGAACATAAATAAGCAATTTAAAACTACTACCAGCTTTTCCCAAAAACTTCAGACACTTATCAACAGGATCATGGGCATTCCATTCGTCCAAGAACTTATGCTGTAATCGACTCAAATTGTACAGTGCGCTAACAATCCAATTATAATTTTCTCCAATATCACTATTACCACTTTTTAAATAAAAATCCATCAAATGGTCATTGTCGATGAAATTAAACAAAACATTTAAACCATTCGGGTTTCTGTGAAAAAGAGTCGAGTATTCTATAGATCTATCGAAAAAATTTCCTAAAATCAAAGATATTTGTTTAATAAAAGCGAATTTTCTATTTATTCTAGAAATTATATTTGGATTTTTTTCATCTTCGTTTAACTTTTTGATCAATTCTGAAGATCTTTTTAAATTTTGAGATAGCAATTTTACATAAAAATCAACTATTTTTTTTCGATTAATTTTATTTTTTGTATTAATATCATCAACAGAATAAACAAAATCAAAAAATTCTTTTAAAATATCACTCTCATAAATAAAATTTTCGCTTTCTAAATAGTCCAAATAGCTTAAACCAATTTTTATTGCCGATTTCTCCTGATATTTTGATTGTCTCAAAAAATCAAATGATTCATCAAGAAAAGACTGGGTTTTTTTTAAATTTTGCTCGATCATAAAAGTAAACCATTTTGTGTCCAACTCTTCATCAAATGGCACCAAATGACCCTTAAGATTTTCAAGCATCTCTTGAACATTTTTCCAATTACTCTCATAATTCACATGAAATTTGCTTAAGCAAACCAATGTCTTTAGTAATTTTTTTACTGGAATTCTTGTTGCTTTGTCTACTTTTAAGCTTGCCAAAGTTTGCAATAACGATATAATATGCTCGATTGATTTATCGGAGGTGCTGTGAAATTTTTCGATGAATTCTCTTGAACTTGCGGCCAAAACATACAAAGTTTGGGAAATATCGTTTAAATACTTTTCATTCTGTTCCAATACTAGTTGATCATTTTTATTTTGGTAAATATTCTGTACAGCATAGATTAAAGATAATGAAATGTTAACCACTGACGTTTGGTCTGTTTCATTGAGGCTAGAAAAGCCCAATTCTTTATTTTTGTCAAAACATTGGGAAAGAAAGTTCAATGCAGTTAGGATGCTAATGTTAGATTTCAGTAGGTATTGGGAATTTTTCAATAGATCCAGATATTTAAAAGAGAAATCAGGTTGTTTATCTTGTTGTTCTGAAAATTCGTTTGTAGAATCGACGATTTGACTTGGCATACTTTGGTAAAATTTGCGTAGAAATAAGTTTAAAAAGAGAATTTTTTTTAAAGTTTCTAAGCAACAAGATATTCAAATGAAAATAAAATAAAATTAAGTATCAAAATTTTGATTGTTTATCTGAATAAAAGAAATAAAGACCCAGTAACTTTCAGAATCGAAAATTAACGAAAATTTCCGATTAAAAATATTATTTTCGAAATTTTTACGATAATTAATGCAAACATTTTTCTTTGATATTAACAAAAATAAAAATTACGAATAATTTTCGATTTTTTCTGAATTTTTTTTTATAAAATAATTTCTTTAAATATCTTTTGATATTAAAACGATTTTTTTTTATAAAATAATTTCTTTAAATATCTTTTGATATTAAAACGATTTTTTTTTTAAATTTTTTTCAGAAAAAAAAATTAATTAATAAAAATTTAATTTCACTAATAAAAATTTTTAAAGAAAAGTTATAGTAGTTTAATAAATAATTTTTTAAAAATAATTTAAATATTTATTATTTATTTATGACGTATTAATTCCGTTTTTTCAAATTTAAAATTTGTTTCCTGTTGTATAAAGAATAAATTCTATTTTTATTTTTATTAAAAAATTCAATGAACTTAAATTTATTTTGAAATTGCAGTTTAAATTATATTTTTTAAATTCAATTTTTTTTCAGTATCAATGAGTTTATTATTTATTCAAGTTCAGACTCCATATTAGGTCAGGCCAAATATTCATTTGACATAAATTAATTTTTTCAAGTTCAAGTCGGATCAATAAGTCAAATTTTAAAGCAAGCCCTTATGATAATTAATTTATTCAAGTTCAAGTCGGATCAATAAGTCCAATTTTAAAGCAAGCCCTTATACTAATTAATTTATTCAAGTACAAGTCGGATCAACAAGTCAAATTTTAAAGTTAGCGTTTAGAACAAAGATCTTTGATTAATCGATATTGTGATTTGTTTATTTTAACTTATTTTAAAATTTAAATTTTAAGTTTATCTAATACCACTTAATTAATTTTAGAAGAATTGGAAATTTTTACCTTAAAAATTTATAAGAATGAGTTGAGTGAGACTCACTGGAAAGACAACTAGCTGAAAGGGACACATTAATTTTTTCATTAAGAGAATCTCAAGAAAAAAGTGACAGAAAAATTCTTGAACTAGAACAATCAGTATCTACTTACAAAGAGCTAAATGGTATGATTTTTTTTATTTACAATGTCATAAGAAATCGTCATTAGTATTAAAAATGGCTATATTTTATTTAAAATATTGAATTTAAAATGTTAAAATTTATTTCTTGTGACATTTTTTGATATTAAATACTATAATGTTTTATTGCTTAAAATAGACCCAAAATTTTTGAGCAATTTTGTTCAATTATCTATTCAAGTTCTAAAATTTGTAGGCTCTGAGACTGACCGTCATGAGGTAAGAAAATTTGGTAAGACTACCCAAGAAATTTTGATTAGCAGTAATTATCCAAATAAATATATGTCAATACATCTGCTTAACAGAGTAAATATAATGATAGACGAAAAATTAAACCCATCTCGAATTTTTCGAACAATGGCTAAAACCCTGATAACTGAACCAGAAATTTGGGGTTCAAATAATCGACAATCTATAATCAAAAAATATCCCGAACTAAGTGCAGCTAGAGGTAATCGTTAAAAATAAAAAAAAATTTTTAAATTAATTTCATTTTTTAAGATTTTTTGCGAATAAGAAATATTGCTCTCACAGAGTCAATATTTAAAACAACCTTAAGAAGCTTATGCTCAGAGAGCAAGTCAAAGAAATTTTGAATTCTCTTTCTATAAGTAAATTAGATTTTTTTATTTTCAATATTTACATTTTAATAGATAACTGAATTAAATAAAAAATTTGTATCGCCTTTTAAAAATATTTCCAATTTTTTTATTATTTCAATTAGAAAAATTTGTAAAAACTATTTTTTTATTAGTTTTTTCCTTTTATATTTTTTTAAATTTATGTAATTTAATTAATGATATTTGATTAATAATGAAATAATGATTATCTTAATATTTGTTAAAATTTTTTGTGCACTTTCCACTTTTATTTTTATATATAAATAAAAAAAAACACTATTTTCATGTAATTTTTCTATTATCACCAAATAAAATTGAATATTCGATTTTTTTAAATTTTATTTTTCAATTTAATTTTCATAAGTTTTCTAGAGATAATCTGACTAAAATTAAGGCTGATTAAAAAAAATTTTAACTGAATATTTGATTTTCGAAAAATAATCGTTAAAAATATTCGAAAAATTTTGGTTTGAATTTTTCAAAAATTTTTCGCTATAAATTTTCGAAAAAATTGCATAAAATATGTCCATCTTCGTCGTTTTTTTACGCTTGTTTTTTTCGATAAATTTGTATTTTTTTTTCGGTTTTTCAATTTACTGGGGAAATCATTATTCTTTTCTTTTATTATACATGTTCTGATCTTTTGTCAATGAGTACAGTAAAAACTACGCTATGGGCAAAAATTTTACAAAAGAGTCAACCCTTTAATGCGCATTTTTGAAAAAAAAATGCGTCAAGATAGATGCTATACTTTGTGTTAGTCTTTAATTTCATATTTCTATTGAATCAGAGCATTTCTTGCGAGTTTAAAGTTATTTTTCAAGCATTCAAATGTCATTCAAAAATTTATGGATTTTTGGATTAAACCATTTTCAATTTTCAATTACTTTTTAAATTAGCAAAATTATCAATAATCTCATAGTTTAAATAAATGAATAAATAAAAGGGTTTTTTTTTCTTGAACTTAAAGACGTACATTATATTTCTTTAAAGCCAAAGATAAGTTTTGGCTGATACAAAGGCCAGAAATCTTGTTGATCAAGTGGAGATGTTTAATAGCTGATTTGCATCTATAGCGTTTCCCTATTTGTCCGGAGAAAATGACTCATCTAAATTTATTTTTGATGTATTTAAGGAATTTAAAAAAAATTATTCTTTTATTACATCAGGTTTTTCATTCCATGAGTTCACTTTTGATGAAATTAAAAAGGCTCTGGATGAGTTATCGTATTCTAGCTAACCTGGTTTCATTGGAATGCACTCAAACATTTTGAAGAGTCTTCCAGAGATATGCATTCCCATCCTACAAATACTCTTTAATAAATGCCTTAATTTGAAGAGAATTCCAGATGACTAGAAATTAGCCCTAGTAAACCCTCTATATAAGAATAATAGTGATAGATCAGATATTATTTACTATAGGGCTATATCCGTTTTATCTCCAATCTCGAAAATATTTGAAAAACTTTTGGCGAACCAGATTAGCTTTTATTTTGAGACAAACAGTATTTTTTTTTAATGGCCAGCATTGTTTTAGATCTGGACATTCATGTCAAACGACTGATCATGAATACCTAAGTGATTTAAATTTTGCAAGAGAGAATAAATTAACAACTCTTTCCTTATTCATTGCCTTAAAAAAAGTCTTTGATGTGATAGATTCTAATATTCTTCTTTTAAAACTGTTTCACTATGGCTTTGATAATGAGTTTTTGGACCTACTTTCGAATAATTTTACAAAAAATCACTAAAATTTGTATTGGTAAAAAAATTCAAAACCTGTATCTCTTAAATTATTTTATTTTAAATTAAATTTTTATTTTATTCAACTTATTTTACGTATAAATTATTATATTTTAAATTATTTTTTTATTTCATTTAATTGTAATTAAAAGTATTTTATTAAATCTCTAAATTTATTTTTTGATATTTTGATTTTTTACCAGAAGTAGCTATAGCTCGAAACAGTTAAAAAATAAAAAACTGAGATGATTTTCAAAAAATTTTATTTAAATAAAGGCCAAAATTAAAAAAATAATGCAAATAAAAGTATATTTGACAGACTTCACCACAAAGCAGCAGCAGCAGAACCACAGCCCAAGTTCAATGGTGCAGCGGTGTTCCAGTTTCCCCAGGTAAGTGGTGCTTCAGTTAATGGAAGAGTGTTCAAATTATTGTAAGCAAGTGGAGCAGCATTCAGTGGTAGAGCATTCCAATTATTGTAAGCAAGTGGAGCAGCATTCAGTGGTAGAGCATTCCAATTATTGTAAGCAAGTGGATCAGCACTCAAAGGCAGAGTATTCCAATGGTTCCAAGTAAGTGGAGCAGCAGCTAGTGGGGCAGTCAATGATAATCCGCAAGTCATTTTTTAGTTTGTATGGTTGTTATTTTCTTTAAAAATAATATTTATACTCAATTTGAATGTTTGATGTTTTTTTTTTACAAAAGCTATCAATATTTATATTTCGATGATTCGATTCGAAAAGAAATTAATTTAAATTGATTTCAATAGACTTTTACAGATTGAATAAGAAATATCTTTTTCTAATTAAATTCAAAATATTTGATTGTTTAAAATGAATTAATAGGCGGTATTTTATTGTTTTACACAGTATTAAATCAAATAAAAATAGGGACATCAAATGATGCATTATGTAAACAAAGAAATTCCAAATGCATATAAATATTGATAGCATTTGTAAAAAAAAAACATCAAACATTCAAATTGAGTATAAATATTATTTTTAAAGAAAATAACAACCATACAAACTAAAAAATGACTTGCGGATTATCATTGACTGCCCCACTAGCTGCTGCTCCACTATCATGGAACCATTTGAATACTCTACCTTTGAGTGCTGCTCCACTTGCTTACAATAATTGGAATACTCTGCCTTTGAGTGCTGCTCCACTTGCTTACAATAATTGGAATGCTCTTCCATTGTCAGCTGCTCCACTCGCTTACAATAATTTAAACACTCTTCCATTAACTGAAGCACCACTTACCTGGGGAAACTGGAACACCGCTGGAACACCATTGAACTTGGGCTGTGGTTCTGCTGCTGCTGCTTTGTGGTAGATTATTTAATTCAGAATATTCTTCTGTTTTTTTTTAATATTTTAATTTTGTTAAAACATTTTTATTTAAATAAAGGCTTTTAAAATGGAAATATATTCGTAAAAAATTCTTTTTCCATCCAAAATATATAACTTCTGACTGGTCTGAACCACCTGATTCAGTATATTTGACATTCATTTTTAACTCAAAGATAAGACTTAAGCTCTTATTGGTATCTTAAAAAAAAATTTTTCTTACCAATTTTAACAATTTTATGCAGTTTTGCTTTTATGGGTGGATTTTTGGTAATTTTACGTTTTTGAATATAAGCAAAGTTTACTATTATTGACGTAAATTTAGGTAAATAATAAAAAAAAATAATTAAAAGTTTCATCAAACATGGTTGCGGGGAAATCTCACATGAAAAACCTCTATAGTAGCTGAATTCTCATAAATTGTGTGACATTCAAGGTCTTAAATTTCTTTTTTTAGTTATTTATAGTACTTTTCTTTAATTTATACTTTTTATATTTCTAGTTTTTAAAACATCTTGGGTTTGAGTTGAAATCATCATATTTATTCTAGAATTGATTGAATTAAATGTTATTTTTTATTATGAAAAAAAGCTAAAATCTGGTCATTTAGCTTAAATTTGATACAATTGCGAACAAAGAATATGGAGAAATAAGAAAAAAAATAAAAATTTTGGGTTTTAGGATATTTTCCTAAAGAGCTTGACGAATTGAACCCAAAAATATCAAAAATAGGAAAATCGGAACTTTATTTAAATATATAATCTCAAAGTTATAATCAAAATTTGCTTAAAATGGTAATTTCTTGGTAAAATTTTAAAATTTTTTTAATGGCATTATAAATTGATTTTATAATTCAATGATCAAACTAATTTTTTTTAAATTGCTATCTTTATTTCGGGTACCCGTTTAGTTTGAAAATAAAAGTTATTTAGACAAGACTCAGTTAGTCAAAATATAATTACACAAAAATTTTTAGACAAAACAAAATTAACATTAAATTAATAATAAAAAATTTATTTTTTAATTTTTATATTCTCAAAATCGTCAATTAATTTCGCTTTTCTTTTGTTTATTTGGGAGGTACTATCAATTGTAGCAGTTTGTGAAATGACATCTTAAGTCTTGATCATAGTTAATTTGTTGGTTTTAAGTTTTTAAAAAATAAGTTTTTTAATTTTTATAGTTTTTTCGTTTTTTTAGAGACTTTATCTATTCATTAAAAAATAAAATAAAATATTATTAGACACTAAAATAATTTTAGAAATGCACATCTCCCATCTTTCGGTCAGCATTTTGATTCCTCGCTCGAAGAAGTTTGGTGGTTTTGAGATAAAATATTTATGATGTCTTTTTTAATCTTTTCCAAGTCTGAGAAACTTTTTTCACTGAGGAAGTGCTGCATGAATCGGAAAAATTGGTAATCGGAAGAAGCCAAGTCTCATAATAGATGATACTCTTTTGATCCCACAAAACACAAAGCATTACCTTTTTTCTATGAATTTCCAGTTTCGAAGTAAATAATGGCGCTTTATCAGAATCATTGTTTTTTGTTTTTTGGTTATCAAAGTAGATCCACTTTTTATCTCCAGTTATGATTTTTCATAAAAATTCTTTTTTTTCTGCCTAGACAAGAGAGAAACACAAATGTTCAATAGTTGCGCAATATTGATTTCTGAGAGTTTGTGCGGGACCCATTTACCGGCCTTTTGAATCTTCCCTAATGTTTTAAAACTATTCCAAATGGTGCCATTTGTTACAGAAATCTCTTTAGCAAGCTGTCTGGTCGATGGCCTCGGGTCTTACAAATACGCGTCATCAGCTTCGACGGTTCTACCAACACATGCTTTGTCATTGAGGTCGAAATCGCCAGCTTAGAATCGAGAGAACCAATTTTGAGAAGTGCGAACAGTCAGAACGTTAATTCCATATGCCAAAAATTGATTTGGTAGCCTCCGTCGCATTTTTTCATTCGTTAAACTTGGATAACAAGCAATGGAAAGATAAAGAGTTGCTCTTTCAAATGATTATAATATTGCATAAAAAAGATTAATCTTGAATGAGATTTTTTCATTTAAAAATCGACAAAAAAACTTATTTATTTACCTAATATAAGTTTATAAGTTTATGTATTCAATTTAGTTCTTCATTATTAGTTAGTTTTGTTATTATTTTAGTTTAGTTAAGATTTTGGATTCGGACCTCGTGTCCCAATAAAGTAGCTTCAAAAACCTTATTGTTTTAATTCAAAAAGACCCGAATAGGAAGAGGGAATTCTTCGATTTTTGATATTTTGAGTTCCGATTTTTAAGACAATATCCTCAAATTCAAAAGTTTGATTTTTTTCATATTTTCCATATTATTTTGTTAAAATCTTTAATTTTTAAAAAAAACCTGTTAACATCAAATTAAAAAAAAGCGGCCATAAGCAATAATAAAATAATGATAATTTTTTTTAATTTTTTATTCTCTTTTTGTAACATAGAAAAAAAAATGAATTTTTTTATTTAGATTCTTTACATTAATCTCCTTATCTAAATGATCTTGGAGTATTTGTAAGCGAATTAATGTCGGAAGTCATATTTAGAATGTAATTGTTGGCTTCATTTTTTGAAGCTAAGGCGTATTTGTTCACATTTCCAGTGTTGTAGTTTATATCCCAGCAACTGGTATTCATATCGGTCCAAAGTTTTGTCGCTCTGTCTATATTTTCAACCGAATTGAAATTTTTTTTCTTGCTCACTAACAAAACAGGGGGAGAATTTGACTTAACAGGCGGTAGATGTGCAGTAGAATTTTTTGAAGATGGAGCCAAGTCAAAAATATCAGAGGACAATGCATTTAGTTGGAGTTCTCTTCTTAGTTTATTTTTTTCTTTTATCAAGGCTTCGAGTCTGTCATTCAAATTTTCAGTCTCATCATTTAGAAGTTTTATTTTACAATTGAGTTGGGCGTTTTGGCGGCGCAGGTCGCGTATTCTTGAGTCCCGGTCAGCAAGAGATGTCACCAGATTGTTTCTCTCTTCTACTAAAAGTTGGTAAGACGAGTTTTCTTGGTCATTAGTATTTTTAATTTGAGCACTTGTCAAAAGATCTTTGTATTTGGTCCTTTCTTTTTGGAAATAATCCCACAGTCTTTCGATTTTATTTTTTTGTTTAGTCTTTCTAAGCTCATATTTTTGCATTAATAGATCAAATTTTTGGCTATATTCGGAACATTTGACTTCCGAATGTTCCAATTTTTTCCTCATTTCATTCAATTGGTCCTGTAAAGCTGAATTTTTTTCCAGTTCTGTATGACTTTTGTCTGCAATTAGATCCAATCTGGATTTAACTCCAGTCAGTTGATTTCTGTAGTCGACATTTTCATGTTTTAGCTCGGCATTCTCGTCCTGGAGCAGGGTTAATTTTTGCTTTAATTTTTTGACCTCTTCTCTCAGCTGTTCCTGTTTTGATTCTAATTTATCGCGACGGGTTTTTTCGCTCTCAAGCTCATTTTTAAGGTTTTTTATTTCATCTAATTTTTGGCTATAGCTTGATTTAAAATGAGTCAGTTCGTTTACTACTCCATTGGACTTGATCAATTCATGTTTTGTTTCGTTTAGAGTGTTCTTTAAATCACTGATTTCGATTTCCTGCCTGCTGTTTGTTTCCAAAACTTTTGATAGAGTTTCACGTTCGTCATCTAATTCTTTGATTAATTGCTCAAATTTAGACTGCAAACTTTCAAGCTGAAAAATATTAAAATTAAAAAAAGTTAAAGGTTTGAATTGACAATTTTTGTTATTTTAATCTAATAAAAATTTTTGTTATTTAAAAATAATCATGATAATTATTTATAACAATATATATTATAACAATTTGAAAAATTGAATTTTTTGCTAAATATTCTTATAAAGTTAAAAAAAATTAAGAACTTTGAATTTTAAACGGATTTAATAAATATATTAATAAATATTAATATAAGAGGAGAATTTCTTTTTGTCATCTAAATATATATATATTTCATTCTCTCAAGCTGATTTTTTTGTAAATGATTTCTTCTTTCTATAGCATGCATTTCTTTCACAAAAAAAATTTAATTTTGTAAAAGCTTTTTTCATGTTTAAAATTTAATAATCGATTAAAATTTATTATTCAATATAAATTATCTCTTTTAAAACGCTAACTTTCTTTTCTCGTTAAAAATAAAATATTCCAATATATTAACTTGAAAAGTTTAATAACAAATATTCTGAATAAGTTTGTTTAATTTTAGGTCCCTGAAAATAAATTAAATGTAACGTATGTAACAATTAATTTTATTTATGATCTTCTGACTTTAATACTTAAAAATTTAGCCTTATTAGCCTAATCATTTAGCCGAAATCTAATTTAAAAAAAATAAAAACAAATTAGCAGCAAATTAAAAAAAAACTTTCCAATTTTAAATAATTTAAAAACCATTTGATTATCATGAAAAAAGAGAAGCTTAAATTGTAAGCAGTAAGTACTAAATTTTTTCATTAAAGAAAAATCATAACAAAAAAGAAAATGGTGAATAAAATATTTTTTTTTTTAATTGATTTTAAACTTCGAAAAAAACCAGATTGAAAAAATTCGTCTATGTGATTTAAAAGGCCTTTATTTAAATAAAAATGTTTTAACAAAATCAAAATATTAAAAAAAACAGAAGAGTATTCTGAATTAAATAATCTACCACAAAGCAGCAGCAGAACCACATCCCAAGTTCAATGGTGCAGCGGTGTTCCAGTTTCCCCAGGTAAGTGGTGCTTCAGTTAATGGAAGAGTGTTCAAATTATTGTAAGCGAGTGGAGCAGCTGCTAATGGAAGAGCATTCCAATTATTGTAAGCAAGTGGAGCAGCAGTCAAAGGCAAGGTATTCCAATTATTGTTGGTAAGTGGAGCAGCACTCAAAGGCAGAGTATTCCAATGGTTCCAAGTAAGTGGAGCAGCAGCTAGTGGGGCAGTCAATGATAATCCGCAAGTCATTTTTTGGTTTGTTTGGTTGGTATTTTCTTTAAAAATAATATTTAAAATCAATTTGAATGTTTGATGAATTTTTTTTACAAGAGCTATCAATATTTATATGCATTTGGAATTTCTTTGTTTACATAATGCATCATTTGATGTCCCTATTTTAATTTGATTTAATTCTTTTTAAACAATAAAATACCGCCTATTAATTCATTTTAAACAATCAATATTTTGAATTTAATTAGAAAAAGATATTTCTTATTCAATCTGTAAAAGTCTATTGAAATCAATTTAAATTAATTTCTTTTCGAATCGAATCATCGAAATATAAATATTGATAGCTTTTGTAAAAAAAAAACATCAAACATTCAAATTGATTTTAAATATTATTTTTAAAGAAAATACCAACCAAACAAACCAAAAAATGACTTGCGGATTATCATTGACTGCCCCACTAGCTGCTGCTCCACTTACTTGGAACCATTGGAATACTCTGCCTTTGAGTGCTGCTCCACTTACCAACAACAATTGGAATACCTTGCCTTTGACTGCTGCTCCACTTGCTTACAATAATTGGAATGCTCTTCCATTAGCAGCTGCTCCACTCGCTTACAATAATTTGAACACTCTTCCATTAACTGAAGCACCACTTACCTGGGGAAACTGGAACACCGCTGCACCATTGAACTTGGGCTGTGGTTCTGCTGCTGCTTTGTGGTGAAGTCTGTCAAATATACTTTTATTTGCATTATTTTTTTAATTTTGGCCTTTATTTAAATAAAATTTTTTGAAAATCATCTCAGTTTTTATTATCATCTTAAAGGCTTTTAAAATGGAACATCTATCAATCTTAAATCTAATTTTTTTCATAGTTAGTTTTTACTTTATTAGAATTTTTTTGTTTAGTTTGTATATAGTAAGATGGCCTAACCGGGTGACCTATTTTTTCTATTTTTTGTCTATCGACTCAGTTTTTTTTGAAAACTCCGAATTCATTAACCGAATTAGACCGAATTTTCCGACTCACCCCCTTAGCAAAAGGGGTTAATGAAGTTAGGGTTAACTCAGAATGGACTTAATAAAAATACTTTAATTTAATTTTTGTTTTGTATTGATAGCTTAGGCAGAGGGCTTTCAATATCATACTTATCTGAGCTATTGGGTATCTTGGTTTCTTGTGAAAATTTATTTTAGTGCATTAACCCATTTAGGCAAATAGGCAATTTGGTAATTTTTCGGACCTTTTACAAAAAGATAAATTTTGACCACATTGATGAGGTCCTATGAAAAAAGTAATGGTATTTTCGGAATCCTCGATATTTTTTCCACTTATTTGATGCTGCTTTTTAGACAAAATTTTTATTTTTATTTTGCCGTAAAATTCAATCAAAAAAAAATTCACCCCATTCACACATTAAATAATTGCCCCATCTTACTTTAATTTTTGTTCCTTTTTTTTTTATTTTTTTTGTCAATCCGCTCAGTTTACTTATTTCATCGAGTTCATAATGTTGTCACCTAAATATTTTTTTTTTGATTCCTGTCATTATTTTAAATTGTCTAATGGATTTTTTAAATTTTATATTTCATTGATTAAAATTTCTATTTAGATTAATCCACATTTCGGTTGTTTTCCCCTATTAATTTTATGTGGTAAAATTAAACTATAATTTAAGTACAAATTTATTTAAATTTTAGTTATTAAAGACATTTTTAATTTGTCTCCATAAGTATATTTTGGTTTTATTTTAATTCATTTCTTTAAAATAATTATTTCTAAATTTAACTTAGATATTTATTGATTGTGAAAATATATTGATTACATTTTTATAGAACATTCTATGAATTTAAATGGAAGACTCAATTTTTTGGAAATTTTTAAAGTTATATTACGAAATCCCTAATCATCACTTTTAAGATTAGGTGTAGATTTTTTTTAAAGCTGTTTAAATCATTAATCCCGTTTTTTAAAATATCCTAAATTTTGGCTAAATAAATAGAAATTTTAAAACAAATAATACTGAAGGTTAAAAATCAAATCTCTGAATTGCTAATTTATTTTAAATTGTTGAATTTTAATAGTTACCTCTTTAGCTTTTAGCTCCAACTTTGAATTTTGAAGTTCAATATTACTAATCTTAATATTCAACTCTCCAATTTTGTTCAAATTCTAAAATTGAAAAAAAATTAAAAAAAAATTTTTTAGCCTCTATATTAGAAAAACTTACTTTTTCATTTATACTTTCGAAACTTTTCATCCTATCATAAATTTGACCCTTCTCCATTTTTTCCTGGTCCAATTTTAAATTCAAACTATTTTTCTCGTTCTCCAATTTAATAGCCAAATCGCTTTTTTCACAAAAAATCTTATTCTGCTCTTTGTTGGTCTCATTAATCTTTTCCAATTCAAAGCTAGCCTTGTTATACTTTTCCTGTAAACTCAAATAATCTTGCATCATTTTGGAATTCTGCTGTTCATTTTGATTGACTATAAACTTAATCTCTTTATTCAAGCTCTCAATTTCGAGCTTAAAATTAAATTCTTCTTTTCGATGGCTACTTATTTTTTCGTTTAAATTTTTTATTTCCGTATTAAGACTTTCAATACGAGCTTCAAAAGAGCTTCGTTCTTTTTCAGAATTTTCCTTTAAAATGCCATTTGTATTCTCCAGATCCTTAATAGCGGACTCTTGCTGACTTACTCGGCTATTTAATTGGTGAATGGTTTCATTTTTATTGTTCAAATTTTCATTTAAATCCTCAATTTGATTTTTAAATTTTTTTTTCTCATTCTCCAGCTCCAATATACTTCCATTTTGTTGCTTTACCAAATTCAAAGAGTCTTTGTAGGCTATGTCCATATTACTCAGTTGGGACCATAAGTTGTCATTGCGCTGTAGCAATTCCTTAAGACGTTCTTCGCCAAGTTCAATGCTTTTTTGGTGCTCCTCTTTCTCATGGTCTAAATCGTTCTCCAAGTTGATAATTTTTTTCTGCAATAGTAAAATGTCATCTTTGGTTGTTTCGTTTTGTTCGTATTTTTTGATGAATTCTTTCATTTCGTCATCTTTTAAGGCTATCTGTGACTTGAGATCGTTATACTGGCTTATCTTGTCATTCAGCTTGGTTTGTGTTTTTTCCAAATCCAGCAAAAGCTTTTCGTTTTCACCACGTATCCATTCAAGCTCTAGCTTTGGTGTTTTCAAATTTTTCTCCTCGTTTTTGACCTGGGGAATTGTGGCAGTCTGGACCCGTGGTGAACTCAGCTTATCGTTAAGCAGTTTTTCATGCTGTTTTAGACAGGTGCTCAATTTGTCATATTCTTTTTTTAAGTGTTCATAATTCAGCTTGTACTGGACCAATTCATCAAGTTCGTTGTTCAAGTTTTCTATTTCGGCCTGAAATGTTTTGCTCTCATCTTTGAGTTGTTTTGTTTCGGATTCAAAAATGCCAATTTCATCATAAAGTTTTTCTACTTCGGTTTTTAAATTTTGATTCTCTTGTGCAAGCTTTGTGTTTTCCAGTTTTAAAAAGTCGTCACTACTCGATGTAGGACTTGATTCATCTTCCTGATTTTTTTTGGTCAAATCGTCCACTTGTTTTCTTAAATTTTCTATTTCAGTTTGATGTGAATTGAATTCTTCGAGTTCTTGAGAAAATGGCACTGTGTTCTTCAACGCAGATAGTTCTTCTTGTAGACGATGCCGGTCGGCTAGAATTACGGCAATTTTTTCGTGTGTAGGTGCGCCAACTATTTTTCCAAAGCCTTCAAGTATCAAAATTTCTATGGTCGCTTCGGAAAGGTCTTCGGATGTATCCGAACTAGATATGTCATTAGCGGAAGCTTGATTTTTCAGACAGACTTCCAATTCATACTGGGTATTTTCAAGTTCGGATTCTAAATTTTTAATTTTTGATTTGAGTTGAGTATTCAAGTTTTCACGTTCTTCAATTAGTTGCTTCACTTTTAAAATTGTGTCTTGTAGCTTAAAAATAATTAAAATTAAATTTTTAAAATTAAAAAATCAGTTTTTGAATCATAAAGACCATTTACTTAAAAATACATAAAGGGAATAAAAGATGCCAAAATTTATCAATAAATGAAATCTTATGATGGAAATAATTAAAAGCAAAAAATTATTATTAAGGTTTTTTATTTTTAAAGATCTTAAGACACGATTTTTTGTTTTATGAAAACTTTTTTTCAAGGGGTACATAATTAACCCTGAAAAATTTGAGAAATAATTTAAGTATCACTTTTGAATCTAAATTTTTAATAATAAAAAAATTTAAATTAGTTTTAATTAGACTTGTCATAAGAATTTCGATTAAATGGAAATATGGAATAGACTACCAAATGAAATATTCATTTAGAAAAATATTTAAAAAAAATTAAAAACGCTAGACCATACAAAAATAATTAAAACTGTAATTTAATAATAATTAAACTCTTGCCATTTATCAGTATTATTATTTATTTAATATATATTTATATATTCAAATGTTAGAACTATAATCGTTAAATTATAAATTAACTATAAATTAAAAGTAAACTTTTGTTTAATTTTTGAACTGAAACTAGAATTGGACGAAAAAAAAAGATTTATTTTTTTATTATAAATATAACGTTGACGGTTATAACTTTCAACGTCTGTCATAAATAATCTAATCATGATTTTTAATAAAGATTTTTTTAATTATTTAATCTTTTTTTTTAGTAAAAATTTTTCAAACTCTATTTCTCCTGCTTATTAAAAAAGTTCAAGTTTTCACAATTTCACCTTATTTATCTTTTTAAATAAAATAAATGATTTTTAAATTTAAACCAAAAGTTCAGTCGGGTTCAATTATTTTTTCGTTTTTTGATAGCTAAACCCTGTGCGTAATTTACTTACTATTTGATCTTAATTCAACAAAAAAGGTCTAAAGGAAAAATTAGAGTCTAAAAATTATCTTGAGATTCAAATAAAAATAAAAAATTTAATTGACTGACTTTTAGTTTAAAAAAAGATGAACTAATTTGGATTAGATTAATTTCAAAATTAAAAAAATTTTTTAAGAATTTTTTTTTAATTCTTTTTTTAATATCAGATGCCAGCATTTGGCATTTCAGCTTTAAAATGTCCCAAAAAAATATTAATTATTTAAAGCCTTTTCAAGAAATAAATTAAAAAACTAAAAATTATAATTGAAGCCTTTCAAATTCTTTATTTTGATTATAAATTTTATTATCTAATAAATAAAGGCCTAACGGCGAAACAACAGATTTAAGATAGTTTTTTTTATAGTAACTAATGGACAGTAATTGAATTATTCAAAATATTTATTAAAAATTATTGAACAGATCAACCATAACTTATGAAAAATAAATTAGAAATAAAAAAATTGAAAACTAATTTCTAATTTTCTCAAAAGATTTTCTTTTCAATTTAGATTATGCTCTTTAATATTAGTTTTTTACAATTAAAAAGAAAAAATTTTTTTAATTCTGGAATTAACTTACTCCAATTTAGTTCATCTTTTTTTTATAATTAAAAGTCTAAGTCATGTGAAAATTTTAATTAAAACAATGTTTAAGCTATTTTAAATTCAATTTGATAGAATTTTGATAAATAATAAAATGGTTTTTAGATTTATAATTGATTTTTTTTTTAAATAATCACAAATTTAAAATTTTTTAAAAGCAATTAATTAAATTCAGTTCGATTAAGAGTACAAGTTTCATATCAAAATAAAAGAATTAATTTTATTTGCTAAAAATTTTAATTAAAAATCTAGGTTTAATTTACTTACTATTTGAACTTAATTTAGAAAAAAAAATTCTAAAGAGAAAATTAGACTTTACAAATTATTTTGACGTGCATAAAAAAATTAAAAATGTAATTAACTGATTCTCTAGAAGTGCTCTACAAATTACCTTAAAATTTAAATTTATAACTATTGTATAACCCCTGAATTATGGGAAAAAATGGGTATTGAAAAATAAATTTTTTTTTAAATTCTAATTAAGACAAATTGGAAATAAAAAAAACTTACTTGAGATATTTCGTCTTTGTGCTCTTGGTCAAATCTCTTAATATCCTCAATTTTGGTGAAATACCTCCTTTCCAAATCTGCAAACAAATTGAAAAAATAAGTTAACTTTGCATGTTCAGAGTCGTTAAGCAATTCTGGATCTAAATTAAGGCGTTCTTGTTCTTGTTCCAGAAAACTATCTATCAAATCCATATTTGGCCAAATTTAATTCCTCAATCCTAGCCGATATTTTCGCTTTAATTTTGTTTAAACTAGCCAACGTTAATGACAAAAATTTAAAATTTGAATTTATAAAATACGGCACTCGCAAGGCTTCGCATCTAATCTTAAAATAATAAAAAAAAATTTAAATACTCAAGCAGCGTTGAAATTCCGTATAAGTGAAATCGGTTGTTTAGCACCGATCTAATCAAATACATTCAAAGTAGTCCTTTATAGAGCTGAGTAGTCTATTTACGGTAAATATTATTTTGAGAACAGGTCTAGAATTAGATCGAATAAAATTAAAATCTGTTTTTCTCTAAGTAGCCTCGTTAAAACAGTTCTTGAAAGCATTCAAATTTGCACGTAGTTAAGGTGAATTTTTTTTTCGAAATTTAATTTATGTTGAATAGGAGGTGAATATTTTAAAATATCAAAAGGTAATAATCAACAAATGATAAAAGCTTGTTTAAAAAAAAATTCAAGTTGAAGACTCTCTCAAGTCCATTTATCAACCTAATAGCTCCGAGCAAATAGATTTATCTCGTTTTATCAAATTCATGTGAGTCTTGACCAAAATTTCAACTTACTTGTGTCAAAATGTTGTCCCAGTGCGAATTTTAACAGTTTAAATTTGTTATTGCTGAATTCTAAAAAGTTCGAATTTAAATCCCTTAGCTAATTGAGGACAATAAAACTTAAAATCAAGTCTAAAAATACAAAATTGCACCAAATTTGTATTCTTCTTTTAATAGAACATGACCCAAATTTTTGCTAGAATGGTAAAAAATTTTGATTCCCTTCTTGAAAATGAGAAAATAAATAGTTTACATTTGAATTAAATTTTTGATTTTTTTCTAAAGTCATTTAATTAGCTTATGAATCGAATGTTAAATGTAATTATTGCAAAATGATTTTTAATAGACCTGAAATGTAAGTCTTTGTGTAATAACTAAAATTTATTAATAGAGCGTTTAGAGCAAATGAAACTAGTTTAATTTGGTCAAATTTTTTGTTTCAATGAAACATTGGAAACATGCTTGTGATCGGATTCATTCGAGTGTAACACAGGACACTTTGCTTTGTTTTTCTTTGATTCATATAAAGAATTTAAATGTTATAAATTAGATTCAAAAAGTTTAGTAGAGCTTTATTTATTAAGAAATAAATTTAAACATAACTATCTCATATTGAAGTTAAGTTTCACATTTATCCAAAGATGAAATTTCTTATTTCCGAGTGTTTGGGACCAACCTTTGATAAATAGAGACTTTTAAACTTTATTCAATGCATGAAATGTTTTTTCCAATTAAAGTTATTTATCTTTTTATTTTTGACCTGGTTAATTTTTTTGATAACTAAAATTAAATTAGTTTTTTTATTTGAATTTAATCGATTTTAACAGTTAAGATCGACATTTATTTTTATTACCAAAAAATTGAGGTTAAAAATATTTTTAATTCTCAAATAAAATAAAATTTGAGCTATGTTTATAAAAAAACTGCTTGCTTTTTTTTAATATTTAAAAAAAGTTTCTTCAAAATTATAAAATATTGGATTTATATTTTAAAAATATGTCAAATTATATTTGATTTAAAATAATTTCTAAAATTTTCAACTTGATTGATATTATTATTCTTTATTTCTATTAATTAAAAAATTTTGATTCATTATTTTATTTAATCTTAATTTGAGGACAATTACCAAGAAATTTAAAATTAAAGATGCAATCAAAATTTTTATGAAACTTTATTATTATTGAATTTTTAATAATTTCTTCTATTTGCCCTGGTATTTATTGTGGTAAAATATCGTAATTGGTAAGCCATATACCCCTACCTTTATAATACCTTTATGTTTTAAGTTTAAGTCACAAATGATTTACTCTAAGCATTTTAATGAGATACATTACAAATCAAAATAAAATCATCTGGCCGATGCGAAAGTATTTGTAAATGAAAAATTTACGCAAAAATCAATTAATTGATAAATAAATTATAGAATTTCTTAAGATAAATTTTTTTCAAATATTTCAACACTTTTTTTAATTTTTTAATCACTTTTTTATCGAGAACATTTATGATTTGTAATGCTTTAAATATAATCAGACTTATACTTAATTTTATTCTTATATGCTCCATAAAAGTCCTTAAAGGTCTAGACACTCTTATTTCTTCGTGTTTTTTGAGCGACCCAAATATTACTACTTTTTCAAATAGAAAATAGTTTTGTTAATTTTTATCGAAAAGAAAGGTTAATCTTTGTTGAGATAAAAGACTTTCTGACTGTAAATGAGTCAAAAATATGTTTAAACTCATGTTCACTTGCTAAAAAATAAAATTTTTGATTATAGACATTTACTGATATCCCCTTAATTTTTAGTTGGTTTGAAGACCGAAAGTAATATCTAAAGCCTTTTTTGCCAGAACTTGATACTAAGTGCTACCGAATTGATCCAAAAGGTTTTGAAGTTTTCAGTATGCATTTTTTTATGCTTTTTTAGAATAAAATTAACACCAAATGTTTCAATTTTATTTTTCTAAGGTATCTTATTTGAAAATTGAGAATTTCAAATACAAATAGAACAAAAATTTTTCTTTTTTTGATAAATTAAAATTAAAGTTAATAAAAAATTTAAAAAAATTACTATTACTTAGTGCAACATACTTTTTTGCACCTTTTTTCATAAAATAAAAATTTATTTTGTTTTTTTTTAGTAATAATTAAATCAATAATTAATTTAAATCTTATTGATTTTTAATTTTTTTTTACATTAGAAACATCATTTTAGGTAAAAAAGGTGCAACAAAATATGTTGCACTATGTTGCAGTGTTTTTTTAAGTAAATTTTATTATCGTTTATTTTTATTTATCAAAAAAGGAATTATTTTTGTTCAATTTGTGTTCGATTTCACAATACCTCTTATTTGTAATGAGTAATTTGGGATTTTTTGGAATTTTATTTTTAATAGAAAGTATAAAAACGTTTGTCAGATACTGAAGAAAAAAATGCTTGGACAATTTTATTACTTTAAATACTAACAAAATAATACTAATCAATATACAAAAAAAGATGTTGAACATATGAAATTGCGACCAGCTTAAATTATTTTCTTAATTTTCAATTGTTAATAGTTTTAATGACAATGTTTTCAGCGTATGAAATGAGAGCTCATTTTCATGAACTAATTCATATTAATTTTGTACATATTTTTTTTAATCTTCAGTTAATCGTAAAAATCTGAATAATAGTATGAATTATTTTTTTTCCTGATTAAAATTCAATTATTAATAGAAACCAAAACCAATTTCTTGGGCTTTTAGTGCAGAGTTAAAAAATATATGGAAAAAAGAATATTGATTTGAATTTTTTCTATAAAATTTAAGTCAATTCTTAAAAAAAATTTAAAAATGACTTGAAGTTATATAACTTCTTTACAACTCTGTTTTACACTCCCGGCTTTATGGCGGTGTTTAATCTTTTTTTCAGAACTGTTAGTTTGAAATTAAACAATCAAAAAGCAATTGTTATTCGTAGAACAATTCATCATCTACTATAAAATCAAATAAGTTTATTTATTTGATTAAATAATTTGAAAGTCATGTGCAGAATAGAAGTCTTTTCGAAACAATTGTAATTTTTTAGTTAGACTTGGTAGTTTTCGAATAAAATTGAATTAAAAAAATAAGTGAATTACTGAGTAAAAATTGATGATTTCAAATGATTTCTAATAACTGAACGAGCTTGAACCAACATGGCATGCAAAGAATTAGATTCTTGAACAGTGAATTGAATTTAATTCAAAACAGAATTGTTTTCGAGTCACAAGTTTTAATCAAGTTTTAGTTATGTTATTGACTTTTTAAATTTTTTTTTTAATTTTAATCCTCAATTTATTTTTTTATTTTCCTATCAGAATAAAATTCATATTTTTGTGATGCTCTACTTAATTTCAATTTGTTCTTATAACATACTTTTATATCCTTTTTTCAGTTAAAAACTAATATAATTTTAGCAAAAATAGTACATAATTTTTACAATAAAGTCTAAAATTGTGAAACTTAAACAATAAAAAAAAGCTTAAATTTAACTCAGTGCCATATGCTTTTGATCAGTAATTAGGCAGACTGTAAGTAATAAAGGGAAATTTTAAGATTAAATTAATAATGGCTTAAAAAATGGAAAATGAACCCTGTCAATAAAATGTTGGACAATGAGCATGTTCATGAATGTAACTATATGTAACTTAAAATAAATAATCAAAATAATTGAATATTTTTTAATCTTAAGATTATTTTTTAATTTTGAAAAAATAAATTAATTATTAAATTTAATAAAATTCGAGACCAAATTTAAATTTCAGGTATTAATTTTAAAAAAAATTGTCTAAATATTGATTTAAATTAAGAAATAGTAAAAATTCAAGAAAGTAGATTTGTTAAATTCATAAAGCATGACAAATAAAATGATTTAAAATTTAAACTTTGGTAAAATTAAAATACTTAATTAAGATACTTAAAATCAATATTTTGAAATTGTGAAATCAAGCATTCGACTTTGTTTTGCTGTAGTTTATTTCAATTAAGATTAGATGTTCAGCAGAGTCAAAACTTGGTTTGTTTATAATTTTTTTAATTTTTTTTTACCTTCATATACCTTAAATTTGATTGTTAATTGGTCTTTTAAATTTTTTTGATAAGAATTTTAAAAAAATCAATCAAAGATCAATTAGTATAGAAAAAATATATTATTAAATTTTTATTTAGAAAATAATTGATTAAATGTTTACATGAATTAACATGAAAAAAGCTTTTATGTATTAGTTTATCGATTTAACAAGATTTAATAGTTAAAAATACAACGCAATTATCTTTTAATTTATAAAATTTCCTAGTTTAAGCCTAGATCCCTTTGGTATATTTATATAAAATATTTTTATTTGGTTTTAAGAATTTGAGAAAGTGCGTTTGTTTTGATTTTGAATTTTTTCGTTTATTGGAAAATTCAAATGAAAATTAAAAAGAAAAAAATTACGAAATTTTCCTAAAATATCAATTATTACGTGACTTAAATTTTTATTACAAAAAACGAGAAAAAAATCTTATAAATAGAAACATAAAAAAGATTTAACTAACTTTTCAAATAAATAACTAAATCATTCGAAGCAGAATGATATAATGTAGTTTTTCTTTTTGAGCTTATCTAATTCTATCTCCACTTTTTAGCAGAGCCACGATCTGCCATTTTAGTGTGCTAGGCACATTTTTTTACGCATTTTTTGCCAAAATAAAGATTTTCTGGTAATATTTTTTTGAAAGGACATTATTTATTATTTATTTAGTTGTTTATCTGTATCGAGCTAATGCTCCTTCAGATTTAAAAAAAAAGGTATATATAAAATAAAAAATTCAAAATAAGATAGAATAAAATTAAATTAAAAAAAAGGTTTGTTTAAATTAAAAGATAAAAAAGTTTCTATGCAAGAGAAAGTTTAATTTAAAGTCATAACTTTTACTTAAATTTTAGTGACTTAGACTTAAAAACAAGTCTGATTTAGACCTTTGTAGGAAACCTTACGTTTAGAGATGGTAGAACAACTTTATATGAAACACAAAATATTTTTCTTGAAGCAATTGAAAAATAGTTCAGCATGTTGGAATTTATTGGTGTTTCTTAATGCAAATGATCAGGGGATCATATATATATTTATAAAATAAAAAACACCAAAATATAGCGCCGTACAGCATGAGAAAGCCAAGAAATTGAGTAAAAATCCCTTATGACGGGGGTCAAATCAAAGCTCAGAAGAATCGGTCACGATGGAGTTTTTTCATTATTTAAAAATCATAATTCTATTGAAAAATAAATTCTTTACATCAGAAAAAAAACCAGAACTTAATATCATTTTTATTTTTTGAGATATTCACATTTAATTTTTGTCCATTTACTTATGCATCACCCGTTATAAAGCAAATTGAAAAGAATGTTAAACAATGAATTAACACATTGATGTGAACTTTTTTGATAATTTTTTAGTTATTTTTTCTTGGACGGCCTCTTTTTTTTGGAGCAGTAAAAGTTGTAATGTTTGCTGTACTTAGCTGTGATATTGGTGTGATTTCGATTGTAGATTGGCTAGGTTGGATAATTGGTATTGAATTGATCTTATTATTCTGTATAATGATATTGGCTTTCATCTTGTACGTTTGTTATATTTTGAGCACCGAGATCGACACTCTGAAGAGCTGGGTTTATAGGACCATTTTAGTGTTGGGTAACGGTCAACTTTGGCCGGCCGGCCTACGGCCGGATTTGAACGGCCGCTAGGCCGGCCTGTATAAACGGCCTTTTTTGGCCGTGAATTTAACGGCCGAATTTTAGACCGTCCGTAAATTGGCCGGCCGTATCTGAGCCGTCTTTAAAAGTAACGGCCGTGTGGTGGCCGGCCAATTGACGGACCGGCCGTGTGATGGCCGGCCAAATTTTAGGAGACCGTGTGGTGGCCGGCCAACTAACGGCCAAAATAAAAACCGGCCGTTTAGTGGCCGGCCAAGTGAAGGACCGGCCGTGTGGTGGCCGGCCAACAGAAAGGCCGTTAAACGGCCGACCGTGTGCAGACCGGCCGGCCACCACACGGTCCAAAAAAAAAATTTAGTTATTAAATGTCTAAATTATCTATAAATAAAAGATTTTTAAAAAATATGTAAAACATTATTATCAAAAATTACCTAAAATAAAATATTAGATAAATAAAAATCTTAATGCCTATAAATTTTTTTAAACATCTAACTAAATTTTTTTTTGGTCCGTGTGGTGGCCGGCCGGTCTGCACATTTCTCGGTCGGCCTTTTTGTTGCAGTTTTCGGCCATCCACGGTCTTTTACCGTTTAATCGACCGGCCGTGATTTGGCCGCTTGCAGGACAGGCCACGGTCTCGGTATTTTTTTTTTTCTGGCGGGACACGTGGCCTCTTGGCCGACCCCCAACACTAAACCATTTGATTTTCTTGCGACTAGAGCCCTTGTGGCTTGTTTGCGTCTACATCTTTTTGTATTTGCCTCAATGTTCAAATCAAGACCTGGAAATTGGCACAAACCGAGATTGTAAGCAACACCAATAACATGTTTGCATATCAAATTTTTGTCCACATGAACAAACACTTATTTCCCATGTTTGAAAGATATCTGATTTAATTATTAAAAGGTAATCCTAATTATTTATTTATTTATTTGTAATTCTGTACCGAGCTTAAGCTCCTTCAGATTAAAAAAAAATAAATAAAATAAAAAATCAAAATAAAGTTAAATAGAATAAAATAAAATAAAAAATAAGAAAAAAATAAAGTAAAAATAATACAAGTTAAAAAATAGAGAAATATTAAAATTAAAATTAGATAGATTAAGATAGAGGGTAACAGAATGCATTTTTTATATATTTGATGATTCAGGAAAAAAAGAGGAAATAGTAAGGTAGCAATTACACAATGGAGTTGGGTACTCGATATTTCTTGATTCGAAACCTTTGTTATATTCTTACACCAGTTTGATAACTAGTGGAACAGAGTGGCTCAGTCCTGCCCAAACATATCTCTCACTCAACTCAAAAAGTCGATTTGAGACTGTCAGTAGTTTAAGTTTATTATATGCCTCATGATGTAATATGTTAGAGGGAGTATCATATCTTAGTTTTAGGATAGAACGAACCGCTGAATTTTGGATTTCTTCTAATCTTTTTATATTAGTTTCTGAAAGAGAGTTAAAACATGGAAAAGAATAATCTAGAATAGATCCAATCAAAGACTTATAAAGGTTTCCTAAAGTCCTAAAGTCAAGGCCCCATTTTTTATTTGACAAGATTTTGATTAAGTTTAATCTTGAATTGCAACGTTCTTTAATTTCATCTATCATTGAAGAAAAGGTTAGTTTAGAATCAAATCTTTTAGGGTTTTGAAATAAATCCTTAAATTAAACATTAAACATAGAACTTATTTTGTTGTTTTTTGTAAAAATCATTGTTATTATTTATTTATTTGTTTTCTGTACCGAGCTAGAGCTCCTTCAGAATAAAGTATAAAAAAAAAATAAAAAAATAGAGTTAATAAAATAAAATAAAAATAAAGTAAATCAGCTAAAAAAAATGTAAAGAAAGTTTAAAAGACATATATTGAAATAGGTTGTTACATGTGACCGAAGTTTACATAGTTGAAGCTTCATGAAAAAAAGAGGAAATAGTATGATAGCAATTACACAATGGAGTAGGGTATTCAATATATCTTGATTCGAAGCCTTGTTTGTATTCATCCACTAGTCTGACCACCAATGGAATAGAATGACTCAGTCCTGTCCCAACATATCTCTCACTCAACTCAAAAAGCCGATTCGAGACTGTTAGTAATTTAAGTTTATTAAAAGCCTCATGATGCAACATGTTGGAGGGAGTATCATATTTTAACTTAAGGATAGATCTGACTGCTGTATTCTGAATTGATTGTAGTTTTTTGATATTATTTTCTGAAAATGAATTCAAGCAAGGAAAAGAATAGTCTAAAATTGAGCAAGACTTTCAAATTTATACTGGTTTAAATAGGAGAACGGATTTTAATTAGGTTGAAAATTTTTAATTATTTGTCAATTTTTATTTAATTAGTTAATTATTTGTTAATTAATTAGCTGTGAAAAAATTTACTATTAAAAAAGTATTTTTGATGTCAATTAATTAAATTAGCTATTAATATATTATTTTTACTACAAATTAATTTAATTTGCTACTTTTATTTTTTACTACTATTTTGAATTAAATTTACTACTGCGTTAAATAGTAGCCTTAATAATAATAATATAAATGGAATTAATTTTGGGTCTCTTGCGAATTCACTATTCTTCTGCATATAATAAGACAAAATAAGTGTCGACATGCGGGTGCTTTTTACTAATAATGTACCTGATGCTAAAATGTTAATCAAGCCAACCGAATTTTAATAAATAATGTATTCATAATACATATAGTTGAATGGTTTATGAATTTGAACGCATGCAAGTAATTACTACAAGCCAAAACGGCATATATAAATGAAGCGAACTCGATCACCAATCTCCAAAAGCATCTAATCACAAATTCAACTAAACAAAATACAAGAAATTTTCACAAAAACTCTTTTTGTTCGTTTAATTTTCTCTTCAAATTTAGCTAAAACTATTAAAACATTCTCCTAATTTTTTGTAAGCTTAAATTTAACTTTTAATAAACATTCTCAACCGGACTTAAAATTAATTTAACTTATCGATTAGGTTCATAAGCTGTGCAAGAAAAAAATAAACTTAGCACCTTCAAAACAAATTTAACAAAATCAAACTTAGCTGTGTCGCCAAAACAATGGGCCGCCTCTCAGCCTATGCCAAAAATCGAATTCTTAAGCTGAGATTCAAGAAAAACAAGCGCATCATCCACATTGTAGAGATTTTGAAGCGCGACGACAACATCAAGGTGTCGCGCCAGGCAGTCAGCACCTTTTTGAAAAAGTACCTCGAAACAAATTCCATATATGACAAGCCGCGCACTGGTCGCAAGCGCAAGCTCACTCACGAAGAAATACAGCTGATAGGACAAGTGACACGATTGAACCGTGACATCACAGCCAGAGCCATCAAGGAGTACTTGAACCTGAATGTGTCGACGTACACCATTTTGAGAGCCACTAAGCTTTTCGAGTGGAACAAGTCCAACGAGGCTAAATTGGACGAGAATGGCAGCCCCAGACAAAAAGGCTCGCCCAACCGAGTGCCCAGAAAGTACACCAAGCGCAAATCAACACTAGTGGCTGAGAGCGATGAGCTCAATCAGTCGAATGATCTGAATGACTTGTCGCTGCTGAACGACGAGGATGAGATTGAGAAAATTCAAATCAAACCTTTGACAAATCAGGAGATGAACAAAAAAATGGCCGCCGCTGCTGCTGCTGCTTCTGGACTCAATTTGAACGAGGACAGCCAGGATTCTAAGTCTCATACCATCACCAAAACTAGACAAAATGCCAACTCTATTCCCGGTAACATTTTTTTTCTCTTTTTTTAAGTCTCTTTTTTCCAACACATTAAAATTTCTTTTTTCTTATTTAGTTTTTTTTTTGATCTAGAATAAGATTTTTACCACAATGTTACATTTTTTAAAGAAAATATTTCTAGCATAATCTCAATTGGTTTCATTTTGATAGAAGTCAAGTTTTTAAAAAAATTATTTTTTTCTCAAAAAAAATTTCACAAAAACCAGGTCCTAAGCTTAATATATTTTTCTTGAACATTTTCATTCAAATAAATAAATTCAAGTACATTCTAGATCGGAAATTTTATATTTACTTTTGGATTTTTGGTCCATAAAAAAATTACTTTTTTTTCAAAATTTAATCGAAAAAAATAAAAGTTTTGTGAGGGTTGTCACAGTATTTAGGTGAATATTAAATTTTTTTGAATTATTTAAATGCGAAATTTTTAACTTTTTAAAAATATGGAAAAAAAAGTCTAAATAAAAATTATCATTCCAGTTTATTAATTCTAATTTAGTCAATAATTTGAGAAAATATTTAAAATTTTCAAAAATACGCATAATATTTAAAATTTAGCATTTTGATTTAATTAAATCTAGCTATTTGCTTTTATTTTTAAATATTTTTCTACATAATGTGATACATATTTTATATGAAAAAAATCTATGAGTTTTGCTTTATTTTATTAATTTTCAATGAGTTAATTTTTCTATCAATTACAACAATAAAAATAAAGCTTAATTGTATTCATTAAATGTATTTTACTTTTTTATTAATACTATTAATTCCAATCATTAATAACTCTATTGTTTAAAAAAATTAAGTACACTTTCTTGGTTGTTCTTGAAGACAAAGAGTATATGTCAATTTTTTAATTCTTGAACCATTTTGGTAGCTCTTCTTTGTACTGGTACCAAAGCTTTTATATCTTTCTGAACATTAGGACTGTTTACTTGAATTCAAATTTTGAACATAAATCAAAAAAAAATTTTTTTTAAGTATTTTTAACATTAGTCCTCCTACATTACCAGAAATAAAAAAGTAAATTTTTAAAGGATTTCTCCCAACCCTAAAAAAGTGACTCAAATAAAGAGAATTTTTTTGCCAATTTTTTTCTCTTTAATAAAAATAGAGTTCTTGCAGTTGATAATTCATTATTCATGAGTTTTATTTAAAAAGAATTGCTAAGTTAAAATATAAGTGAAAAATTAAGATAACTTTGTTTACTTATATCTGAAATTTTACTAAAATCCAAACCTAATTATACTTCTTATTGTCAAATTATTTACTAGAAACATTTGTTAATTCATAATTTTTAAAAGTAAATTAAATTTTGGGTCTCTTGCGAATTTTTATATATAAAAATAAGAATGCATTTGAATTATAGTGATAGAAAAGTTCTGCCAAACTAGGAAATGCTAAATTCTCTTAAAAAATAAAACAAAGAATTATGCTTAAAACATGGTAACGGTAAACCATGATTCGCTTAACTTAAAAATATATTCCTGCATTCAATTTTACAATTAGAAAATACCCAAAACTTATTTTAATAAAAATTGTTTTATCTTAATCAATTGATGTGGATTTTCCAAAAAATTTAAAAAAATTTTTTCCACCAAACGATAATTTGCCAATGGTTCCCTCCCTTTTTGATTTTTGATTAGAGATAATTTTCTATAAAATTTCAAAATTCGTATTAAAACTTTACAAATGAATTTAAATGATTATTTTGAATTGGGAAAATCGCATGTAAACAATAATTTAATTGATTCAAGGATAGATTGGTCGGTCCTGTGGTGTAGTGGTTCGAACACCCGACATCAATCAGGAGGTCGAGGGTTCAAATCCTCATTTAGTTCCGGATTAGCGAATTTGGCCGGCCAAATCAAAGACGGACGGGAAAATTTTGACCAAAATTTATCAAGGAGCTTCACATTTTTTTTATTATGCATTATGCTCTTACATTCCCTTGATTTTTTTTAAATTCAAATATTAGTCTAGTTTTAGTAAAGGTCAGATATTTTGTTTTAAATTTTTCCATATTTTATGCTATGTTTCTGGAATTTTCTAAAGTTATAAGATAAATCACATTAATTGCCGTAATATCCTAAGGAAATATCCACGAATTTAATTTTTTTTTAAAATTAATAATTCTACGTAATTTTACGTAAATTAATAATTTGGCCGGCCAATTTCGCGGTTCAATATTTTAGCAGCCGGTCTGACCGCTAATTTGGCCGCTTTATTTTGGCCGCGATTGGACCGACCAGGCTTGGCCTCCACCCAACGCTACTTATGAGTTTATAATGGGAAATCGGTCACATCCCTAGTCGCCAAAAAAATAATTATAGATTTTTTTGATTTTAATTTTTTTATGACCAAAAAATCCCTCCAATCTTCTTCAAAATAGAAAAAAAAAATTTTTTTTTACTTTATTCTAAAAAATCAATTGATAATCCTCAAAATTTCTTGTATTCAATTTTTTAGTATTTCAAATTTTTTATAATAAAAAAATTAAATGCAAAAAAAAATTTTAAAAATTTTATTTTTTGAAAATTTTATTCAACTAAAGCTATTGAATTTTTAGACTTCGAAAAAGTAGACCTTAATTTGATAGAGCATCGCGAGCTCCTCATCCTCAAGAATCTGTCCTGCTCGCCCATGTCATTTGCGACCAAGATTTTGTTCAAAATATTCAAAATCGAAGAGCTGCACGGCCACAATGTGTCCGGCAAAACGCTGAACAAAAACCTGAAGGCCAAACTGCCGCTAGACCCCATTCGCATCGGCTACATCAAATTTCTAGTCGAGAAGTATTATGACGAAAAAGAGTGCAGAGAAATGCTGCACGGCGCAACAAGCACCAAGCAAGACTTGTGGAAGTCGTGCCACACGGCCATAAACAAGAGCATTTTGATCAGCGAGAGAAAGGCGGCCGTGGCCGTCCAGCTGGCTGAGAAGAAAAAGAGCGAAGAAATGGAGCAGAAAGAAGCCAAAGAGAACAAATCGGAGGAAAAAAAACGCAAGCGCACCTATGCGTCGTCTTCTGAAGGCGACGACTTCGATGACATGCTTGAATCAGAGGAGTACGAGTCCGGCGACAATGCCAATGATGAGGAGGATGACGATGACGAGATCGAAATGTTCAAAAACAAGAAGGTCAATCGCAAAAAAAACCGACCAAAGGCCAAAAAATCCAATTCTCAATCAGATGAATCAAACGAGTCGGACACCGACGAATATGCCAATGAGATTGAGCTCATTCAGAACATTGAAAATCGCCTCGTCAATCCAAAAGAGGCCCACGAGGACAAGACACCAGAGATCGAACAGGAAAAGGAAGGGTCCAGCGAGGCTCTGGCTGCCGCCAATATTGCTGCTGCTATGAAAAAAAGATTTGTTGTTGTTGCACCAAACAGTGAAATCAAGGAGTCCGAGGTGTCGGACCAGGATAAAAAACCGGTTAGGCTGGCCAAAAAAAATAAAAAAAGCGAGGAAGAAGTTGAGGTCAAGTCGGAAAAAGAGGTGCCCGATGAGCCCAATTTGGTCGTGGTGCCCAAAAGAAATACTCGAAATAGTAGAGCTAGAAAGGAGTCTGATAGAGAAGAGGAAAAGTCAGAGAAAGACTCGGAGAAAAAGACCTCGGATTCGAGTGATCGCATTCAAACTAGACGTTCAACTAGGGCTACTGCTTTGAACAAATCAACTAGTAGTAGAAAATAGTGTATACGTTGTTTGAGTTTTAACATACAAAAATAAAGTGTAAAAATTTTTTGAAATTTTTTTTTTTTTTAGGATGACAGTTTACTAAAAAAAAAATTATTGAAAAAAAACTCCGATTTTGTTATCTCTGATTGTGTAAATTTTTCACATTTTCGAAAAGCTCGTTTAAAATACCATTTGTTTTGTGATTTTTTTCTTGAAAAAAAAAAAGAAGGAAAATTGTGGTCACATCGACATCTCATTCTCTTTCTAATGAATGTTATTTGCTTTTTTTTTAAATTAATATTTTTTTTAATTTAAAACTAAATTAGTTAATCAACATGTTAAAAATAAAGAATAAAACTCACAAGTTTCAAATTTTTTTCAAGGCTTTTGGATAGAAAATATCCCCAAAAACATTTCCGTGCGGAAATCTGACAGTGGTTGTCACAAAAAAAATTTTAAATTATTAAGTAAGCAAGGGTCTGATCATAAACAGCAAATTTGTATAATTATTTATTTTTTAAACAATTTTCAAGCCATAAATACAAATTTTTTAATAAAAAAAATGAGATTAGACTAAAATTAAATTCATTTTCGATAATACAGTGTGTTAAGAAAAGAATATGATGTTTTATAAAATATTTATTAGAACTAGATAAAAAATAGAAAAGGATGAACTATTTAATAATAATAAAATAGGTTATTCTAATATTAGTAAATTAGATCATAAACTATTGGATACTAGAATAGCTAATTAAAATCTCATATTCTATTTGACAGTTTCCCCCCTTTTTTAAAAAAAATTAAAATCGATGGTGAGAACAAAATTGCAACAGATTAAACAATGATAGCAAACATAGACGATATAATTCAAATTGAACGTAGTAATTTGGTTAAATATCGTGTCGAATTAGAAAATGAGTGAAAATATCGGGACGATTATTTTTAAAAAGGGGGGAAACTGTCAAATAAAATATGAGGTCATTTCTTAATTAGCTATTCCACCACCAATAACTAGTTTATGATCTAATTTACTAATATTAGAAAAAACTATTTTATTATTATTAAATATTTGATCCTTTTTTATTTTTTATCTAGTACTAATAAATACTTAATAAAACATCATATTCTTTCCTTAACAGTTGGTAGCAGCGAATGGTTTGTTAAGGAAAGAATATGATGTAATATTAGTAAATTAGATCATAAACTATTGGATACTAGAATAGCTATTTAAAGAATGACCTCATATTCTATTTGACAAGTACTTTTACGAAAACAGCAAAATGGGTAAAATTACGACTTTCTACGTATTTTTACGCAATATTACGCAAAACTACACTAGATTACGTAAAAAATTGTATTTGACAATAAAAATGGGCACCCTAAAATCCTCAAAATCTCGCTGAAAAAATCAAATTTTTGATTTTGTTTGGTTTTTTCCAAATCTAAAGATGAAAAGATTCTTTCAAATTTTTTATTTTTTTTTTCCTCTTTTTTACGTTAATTTGCGTAATTTTACCTTAAATATATTATATATCAGTAAGCAAATGTAATTCCTTTTTTTTTAATATACAGTATGTCTCAAAAATTTTGAATCAATTGAAAATATCAAAAATACAAAAACTCGCAATTAATAATTAATAAAATCTATCAATTAACCATGTATGAGCAGTTTTCAAAAATATCGATTGATTCTCAATTTTAGAGACATACTGTAAAATATTTATTTACACCGTATGCTTGAAAATATGAAAAAAATAAATTTCTAAAATTTTAGTTTTGACCCAATGTGATTTCACCAATACCCTAAGATCAAAAATCAATACTGTTTTTTCAGGCGAACAAAATCAATCTCTGGGATACTATAACAAAAAATATACAGGAAAGATGTCTAAAATTAAAGTTGCTTTATTGACTTATTTTATTTTTACAAAGTACTAAATGTTTCGTTTTAAGTTGAACTGGCAAAATGTGTTCCTGTAGATTCATCTCTTAATGAATGTTGGCGTTAAGCTGATCGATGTCTGATCACTGAACAATCTGTTGATCGAAGAAGAACAAGATAAATTAATTCGAAAGATAAATTTTTTTTTCAACAAATAAAAAACAGCTTAAAAATAATTTTAATACGTTTTTGGTTTTAATAAACTAAAACATTATTTAAATATTCTAAAACATTCGGTTTACATATATTATATATTACAAAAAAAAATGGATTACATTTTCTTACTGATATTTACTATATTTAAGGTAAAATTACGCAAATTAACCTAAAAAAGAGGAAAAAAAAATAAAAAATTTGAAAGAACCTTTTCATCTTTAGATTTGAAAAAAACCAAACAAAATCAAAAATTTGATTTTTTCAGCGAGATTTTGAGGATTTTTTGGTTGTAAGCATTTTTATTGTCAATTACAATTTTTTACGTAATCTGACGTAATTTTACGGGATCTTACGTGGGATTACGTTTACTTACCACAATAAGTTTACGTAAGCTTATGTAATCTTACGTAAAATTACGTAAAAGACGTAATTTTACCCATTCTCCTGTAAGCTCTATTTTCAAACACTTCGACTTTTAACTATATAATTTTCTACAGTCATTTTTTTTACATTTAATTCAAGCAAATAATCTCAAGTTAACCATTTCAAAAGCTTATTAGTATTTTTATGTGTTTTGATTGCATTCGGCGTAACTTTTTCAAAGACGTTGAAGTCAGTAAATAGAAAATTACCATATTCCTATTTAATCAAAGATACCAAGAACGACAACACTTCAATAGCAAATTTTTTTGACAGTTAGGTTAAATTAATTGATTAAATTTTGTTCATATTTTTTGTTTTATATTTTGTTGATAAAAATTGAATTCTTTTTTTAGAAATTAGTTTTAAATGCTGTTGGAATTTGAACGATTGAAAATTAGTGCTATTAAAATTTAAGAATTGTTAGTTTATTCTCAGGATTTTAATTTTAGGATGTGATTTTTTAAAACTGTTTAAAAATTTATTTAGAACGAAAAATATCCATTTTGTTTTAAATATTCAAAAAGAAAATCTTTTTTGTTTTTCATTGCTTAAATACCAAAGAATTTTATTTATATGTTGCATCTGAATTTTTTATACTTAGATTTAAACTTTAATTTATCAACTGAAAATAAAATTTTAATGTAAAATTTTTTTAAATTAAATGTTGAGTCTAAACTTCTGTCAAAATAAGACATTTTTTTTGCATATATGCTGGTTAGTTCTGAAAATACAACATATCTAGCTTTCATTGAAATGATAATTAAATTAAATTGTTCAATTATTTATTAATCTAAAAAAAATTTGCTTTTTACTCAGTATATTTAATAATTTTTGACAATTTTTTTCATTCAAATCTAAAACTAGAAAAATATTATAATGGATTCATATTGTTTGAAAATATTTTATTTTTCTTTATAAGGAAAATTTATACGAATAGGCCCAAGAGGGTTTTTTTGGACCTACCAGAAATATCGTCTTTTTTGTCAAATAATTTGAAGACTAAGCTTATATATCATCAAATTTCAAAATCTACTTCAATTAAATATTTCTTTTTATTAATTACACTCTTTTAAACTATAACTTGATTAAAAGACGCCTTCTAAGCGCTTGAATTTCTTTTTCAAAAATATTTTTGCTTTTTTTAATTATTTTATTTAACCCCTTGGTGCCCAGTGTTGAATTCTTAAAAATGACTTAATTTTACTTTAATTAAATAAAATTGTTTAAAATATTTCAAAAACTTAATTTTTTCTTTTTTTGTGGATACCTTATTCTGATACCATTAAATAAAAAAGATTTATTTATAAATTAAAAATAAATACCTAAAAAAAAACTTGATACCTATTGATTTAATGCCCTAAACAAAATATATTTGATTCCTAGAAAATTAGGGTCCTTTTATTATTTCTGTTGTTATTTTTGTTAGTTGTTTAAAAGTAGCAAATTAAAATCAAAGTCATTAAAATTAAAATCCGAACTTGAAATTATTATTTTTGGGTCTCATAAACCTGACGGCCAGGTATCAAAATTAACTGTCAATTAATTTTTTTCCTGACCAGTGATTTTTTCATGGCCAGGTTATTTGTTAAATTAGTTATTTTGATAACAATTTATTTATTTTTTTTATTTATTTAATTCAATAAACGCCAAACGGCGATGATCAATATAGTAAAATGCGGCAATTGCACCCTGAAAGTATTAAAAATAAAACGCAATTAATTTGTACAGATTTTGCAGACTTCCACGGAAGGTGAAACAACAGTTGTTTCACTTTGTTTTATTTACAGAACAAGTTTGACATTTAGAACAAAAGTTAGAAAAATTTTTTTATTTTTGTATTGGAAGTTTTGTAAGAAATTTCACAATGCCTAATTAGTGGTCGGAAGGTCAATATCTTATCATTATCTTGAAAAAATGTGACCCGTAAACAGCCTCGCAGGATTTTTCTCATTTTTACTAGTTTTACAAGTCAAAAACTAGGTCTTATGGTCCAACTAATACTTTTGCGTTTAAGTTCATCAAATTTCCCACAAAATGGACGGTGGTCGGCAGGTTTTGGATAATTCTTAATACCATCCGCGCGCGGTTCATGTTTTAGGGACGAAGATTACTAAAACATAAAAAAGGTGAAAATTAAAAATTAGAGCATAAAGTTTTTTTGGATAATTTGAAAAAATCAAAAGGTGAAAAAAACATAAAATATATACTAATTTATATAATCTGCTACTAAAACATTAAAAAAATATAAATCAGATGACTAAAACACAAATAAATTTTGGAAATTATTTTTTGAATTTTGTTGTTTGTTTGTTAAAATATGAGGAAAAAAATAGATTGGGTATTTTTTGGCAAATTTAAAATTTGTTTTGTCCAGATTGTACGAATTGTACTTGTACTTATTCTTTAGATTCAGCAATATGTATCCATTTAGTTGGATGCTGTCTATTAGACTAAAAAGATTTTCCAGGAATTAAAATAAAAAGGTTAAAAACTTTTGGTGAAATTTTTAATAATTTTCTTATTTTTTTGGAATTAAATTTTAAATAATTAATAATTTAGTTATAAATTTTAGTCTCTAATAGCAGTTCTCTAATCTACAACATACTCGAATCACTAAACCAGGGCGCTAGAGCCGTTTAATTTTTAAATGACAATTTAATTATTAATCTAATATTTTTTAATTTTATTTTATTGGCTAAATATTTATTTAAAAAAAATTTAATTTTCAACAATCATATTTATAAAATTTGGTGGAACTTTTGGTAAAATTTTTTTAAAACATTTAAAGATCTTAAATTTTATTTTGTTGAAAAAACTGGTCATCAGAATGGATTTGTAAGTGGGAAATTTTTTGTCAAAAGGAGTTCTTGGTGAAAATTAGAGCCTTTTTTTTATTTTTTAGCGAAATTTTCTTTTTAAATTTTTTAATAAAAAGAATTTTTAATTTAATTTCCACGATTCGCAGCAATAACGATCTCACAGTATTACAAAAAGACCTCGATGCACTAACTGAGTGGTCTAACACGTGGCGTATGCTCTTCAATGTTAATAAATGCAAAGGTATGGAGGTCTGGTAAGAGTCTACATGAAAATTTGGAGCTATTTATGGGTGAACCAGGTGCTAAAAGTATTCTTAAATTCTTAGAGATTGAAAAGGACCTCGGAGTCACTTTCTTTCGTAATCTGAAGTTCTCTACCAACATCAATTTACAGGCTAACACAGCATACGCAATTCTAGGGCAGCTGAAAAGAACGTTTAGATACTGAACCGTGGACACGCTTAAAACACTCTAATGTGCTTATGTTAGAGCTCATCTTGAATATGCTGCAGTAGTATGGTCTCCCCACACTGCAAAAGATAGTAACATCCTTGAGAAAGTTCAAAGACGCGCCACCAAACTTGTGCCAGGAATTCGCAATTGGAGCTATATTGATCGTCTTTCCGTGTTGGGGTTGAGTCCTCTAAAAGAACGCAGGACCAGAGGCGACATGATTCAGTTATATAAAATAAGGAACGGCTTCACCAGTGTAGACTGGGTCCGACCACACTAGTATTGCAGCTCTCTTTATCAATCCGAACCAGCCCAGGGTATCAGAGGACACAAGGGGCGGCTTTCCAGACAAAGTTCCACAAATTGCACTCAGCGTGAGAACTTCTTTACAAACCGCGTCATCAACGAATGGAATAGTCTCCTTGGCACGGTAGTTGGCGCTCTGTCGGTCAACCAATTCAAAAACAAATACGATTTGTGAAAAGGTTCAAATCCTTGATCCAGTTTATGCGTTAATTTTAACATTTAAACTAAATTAATGCTTTATGACAATTTTGGCTAGCTTAATTAGTGTAATCTAATTTTCTATTTTTGTTATTGATGATTTAGTTTGGTTCTCGCACTTTAAATTTTTCATGCCACCTATTGCTAACGTGAAATGCAGCTACCATAGAGGTCTTCCTTGTAAGACATCTCCACAAGCGTTGCTTGTATTATTATTATTATAAAAAAAATTTTTTTATAATATTCTTATTTTTTGGAATTAAATTAAAGATCGTAATTAATTGATGGTTCAATTTTAAATTTAAAATAAAAAGATTTGCACCAAAAAGTCAATCTAGAAAAAGGAAAGCTGGTCCTTGGCATAGCTTAGAATAAATTTATTTTTTGTTTATTTTTTTGATCAAATTTTGAGACTCGAATTTATTTATTTTATGTTCTAATAAACTTTTTGTAAAAAATTAAAAAATGACTTTATGTTTTATCCACGGCACTTAACATTATTTGTATGTTTTGATTGACTTTTTCTAAGAAAAAAAAATTTATGTGGCGATCACCTTTTATATGTTTTAGTAGTCTTCATCCGTGTTTTAGCATGAGCCAGCAAGAGGCAGACCATGATTAAAAATTAAAAAATTAAAAACCCAAGTTCCAATCATTCATTTGGTCATTTAGATCAAATTTTTACACATTTTATTGTGTTTATCTTTATATAATACATTCAAAATTGCTGATTGTTGTTCCAAGTTTGTAAAGTTTTGTTGTTGTTAAAAATAAAATAAAAAAAAAAAGAGAAACATCAAAAATAACAATAAAATAATTTCAAAAAAAAAAGAAAGAGACTTAAAAAAAAAAGAAAAGAATAATTTCCTTTATATAACCATTTTTTATATATTTTTTCTTTTGCTATTACATAGACCAAATAAATTGGTACATTCCAAACACACACTCACACATATGCAGACAAACACACTCACACATATGCAGAGACAAAGAGAAGGCTAAAGGTTAAAATTGTCTTCTATGATACTTGTCGGGCTCGTAGAACGAAGTGACGACAACACGATTGGAAAACTTGCGGCCAGTCAACTGCTGCTGGGCCTTCTGGCTGTCAGTCTTGGACGCGTACTCGACAAAAATCTTGCCCACTCCGGCCACCTCCACATTGGCAATGGGCCTGGGTATCTCGATGCTCTTGACGGAGCCGTACTTGCCGCACTCTTTCTTGATGTCCTCCAAAATGTCCTCGTACTCCTCGTCATCCTCGAGCTCCTCCTCGGTGACCATGTTGAGCAGGCAGAGGACTTCGGTGACGGGCACCTTGCTGGCCTCGGCCATGTTCAAGCCGGGCACCTGGACCATGACCGGTATGTTGGGATTGGCGAGCGGGACGGGCTGGGCCTTGGCGCCAATGCTGGCCAGCTGCACGATCAGCTTCTTGTCGCCCAGCTGCATGCCGTGCAGGCCCTGGATGGCCGCGTCCGTGATCAACGGGTCCACGTACTCGCAGAACGCGTAGCCCTTGGACACGCCGGTCACGCTGTCCTTGACCAGATTGAAGGCCTTGAGCGGGCCGAACGACACGAGCAGCTCCTTGACCTGGTCCTCGTTGAGGTAGGTGGGCAGGCCGCCGATGAATATCTTGAAGGGCGAGTCGCCCACAATCGTCGAGACGACGCCGGGTATGCACGGCGTGTCGGTCATGCCCGGCATGGCCTGGTAGTCGCGCGGCCGGCGAATCTTGAGCGACTGGCCCTGGAAGACGATGCCGTCGAAGGCCATGGCCGCCGTCGTCTCGTCTATGGAGCGGAACTCGAGAAAGGCAAAGTTTTTGTCCAGGTTGATTTGGACGGCGATGACGGGCTGGCCCTCCATTTGCGACAGGCCCGTCAATTCCATTTGCTGGTTGAAAAAGTCCATCATGGCCTGTTCGGACACGCCGAACGGAATGTTGCCCACGTACAAACGCCTTGACTGCATGACCACATTGGAGCCGACGATCGGCGTGGCCGACGCCGGATTCAGCGACGGTATGGGCATGTTCACTGGCGCTTTGATCACTTTTCCCTGCATGACCTTGAACTGCAGCGGTGTTATGTGCTCGTAGCCGACGGGCGGCACGTCCCAAAATTTGTACTTTATCTTGGCCTTTTCTTTGACCACTGGCGCCTCTGCCTTGTCCTCGTTTTTGACCGCTTTACGGCCGCGCTCCTTCTCCCTCTCTTTGTCCCTCTCTTTGTCTCTCTCTTTGTCTTTTTCCTTGTCTCTCTCTTTGTCTTTTTCCTTGTCTCGCTCTTTGTCTCTTTCTTTGTCCCTGTGTCGGTCTTTGGAGCGGGAGCGAGTGGTGCGCCGCTTTTTGTCTTTGGACCGGGACCGGGTGCGCTTTTTTTTGCGGTCCTTGGAGCGGGAGCGCGACCTGTGCTTCTTTTTTTTGTCCCTGTCGCGCTCCCGGTTCTTGTCGCGCTCTTTGCCGTTCTCGACCTTTTCGGCCGGCTCGTCCGCCTCGCCGTAATTCTCCTGGATGGTTGACATAGAGTCCGTGAGCATGTTTTTCTTCTTCTTCTTCTTTTTTCTTTTGTTCTCTCACTGAGGTTAATACACCATAAATTGAAGATTTGTGAATTTTTGTTCGTTCTTTCTTTTTCCAAGTGTTTTTTGTTGTTGATGTTGTTTTTGTGATTTTGAAATTCATGACGATTGCTGTTAGCAAAAAAGAAGCGCACGCAATTTGCACAAATTGCACGCAGCCATTGCCGCCCGAGTACATGTTAATTGAATGCACAAATTTGCACTCTACTTTGTCTTTATTTTTTTTTTTATTTTTTTACTGAAAAGAAAGGTCATCAAAACGGATTTTAAGGTGGGAAATTTTTTGTCAAAAAGTATCAACGTGTTATGCATGTTAATTAAAAGCTTTTTTTATTTTTTAAGAAATTTTTTTTTTAAATAATTTTTATTTTTTTTGTAATTAAATTAAATTTATTTAATAATTTTGTAAGAAATTTTTGTCTAAAATAGCAGTTCTTTACTCACCATGCAACCAAAAATTAAACCAGGGCGCCAGAGCCGTTTAATTTTTAAATGACAATTTAATTATTAATCTAATATTTTTAAATTTTATTTTATTAGCTAAATATTTATTTTAAAAAAATTTAATTTTCAACAATCATATTTATAAAATTTGATGGATATTTTAGTAAAATTTTTTTTATAATTTTCTTAGTTTTTTTGGAAATAAATAAAATTTAATTTAAATAATTAATAATAAAAAATAGATTGGGTATTTTTTGGCAAATTTAAAATCTGTTTTTTCCAGATAGGACGAATTGTACTTGTACTTATTTTTTAGATTCAGCGGTATGTATCCATTTAGTTGGATGCTGTCTATTAGACTAAATAGATTTTCTAGGAATTAAAATAAAATGGTTAAAAACTTTTGGTGAATTTTTTAATAATTTTCTTATTTTTTTGGAATTAAATTTTAAATAATTAATACTTTAGTAATAAATTTTATGCTCAAATAGAAGTTCTCTAATCTACAACATATCCGATAATTAAACCAGGGTGCTAGAGCCGTTTAATTTTTAAATGACAATTTAATTATTAATCTAATATTTTTTAATTTTATTTTATTAGCTAAATATTTATTTTAAAAAAATTTAATTTCCAACAATCATATTTATAAAATTTGGTGGATATTTTAGTAAAATTTTTTTTATAATTTTCTTATTTTTTTGAATTTAAATTTAATTAAATTTTAAATAATTAATAATTTAGTTATAAATTGTTGTCTCAAAAAGCAGTTCTTTACTCACCATGCAACCAAAAATTAAACCAGGGCGCCAGAGCCGTTTAATTTTTAAATGACAATTTAATTATTAATCTAATATTTTTTAATTTTATTTTATTAAAAAAATTTAATTTCCAACAATCATATTTATAAAATTTGATGGATATTTTAGTAAAATTTTTTTTATTATTTTCTTAGTTTTTTTGGAAATAAATAAAATTTAATTTAAATAATTAATAATAAAAAATAGATTGGGTATTTTTTGGCAAATTTAAAATCTGTTTTGTCCAGATTGTACGAATTGTACTTATTATTACATGATAAATAAATAATTACAATATTTACATGTTTATGAAACTTTGTTTTCATTTTTCATAAAAGTTTACTTAACTTTTTTAAAAATTTAATTTTAAACAATGATATATATCAAATTTGGTAGAACTAAGAGTAAAATTTTTTATAACAGTAAAAATCTGTATTCTTTATCAATTTTTTTCATTTAATTTCATTATTTATATATTTTTACAAACTTGGGAAATAAAAAATTAAATATTCTTACGCAAATATCTAAAAGTTTAATGAAAATTAGTTTTAAAAAATGTTAGAAAAGTAAATTAAAAAAGATTTTTAACCATTTCATACCTGAGAACGAACCGTAATAGATAAAAATAATCAGAAAATTGATCTTAAGAGTTTTTTTGATGTAGATTACGAATTTAGGGTTGTTTTTTGTCTAGGTCGTCGTCTAAGTCCTGTAAAATTAGGCTAAATTTAGGCTAAAAATAAAAAATTTTAAATAATTCAAAATTTAAACGATTTATCAAAAAACTGAGTCCATTTTTAAATTTTACAATAAAAAATACATCAGCATGTGATTTTTCAAAAAAAAAAACATGATTCCGCGGAAAAGTTATTATCAGTTAAACTTTTAAAATATATATTTATTAGGGTTTTTTTTTGTAATTTTTTACATAATGAAGATTAGCCATAACATTTAAATAAAAATCATATCCTCAAACAATTTTGTCTCAAAAATTCAAATTTTTGGTTTAAAAATCTTAAAATTAATTCTAATAAGAGTTTTTGTGTATTTTAAAAATAGGTCGACTATGAGCCTATACAGCTCCTCAACCGAAAAAAATTTTCAGAATATTATTTCATATGACATAATAAACCAGATAAAATAAACCTTTTTAGTCTTTAAAACATGCTTTTAATTAAAATAGCATAAAAATCTTAAAATAATAGCTTGGTATTTGAAAGTTTTTGTCTATGGGTAATTTTTATTGTAAAATTCAAATCTGAAATAATATTCTGAAAATTTGTTTCGGTTGAGGAGCTGTATAGGCTCATAGTCGACCTATTTTTAAAATACACAAAAACTCTTATTAGAATTAATTTTTAGATTTTTCAACCAAAAATTTGAATTTTTGAGACAAGTTTCACATGCTGATGTATTTTTTATTGTAAAATTCAAAAATGGACTCAGTTTTTTGATAAATCGTTTAAATTTTGAATTATTTAAAATTTTTTATTTTTAGCCTAAATTTAGCCTAATTTTACAGGGCTTAGACGACGACCTAGACAAAAAACAACCCTAAATTCGTAATCTACATCAAAAAAACTCTTAGGATCAATTTTCTGATTATTTTTATCTATTACGGTTCGTTCTCAGGTATGAAAGGGTTAAATAATAACATGAAATTCTGGAAATAAATTGGAGTAATAGTCTGCATTTTTTGATCAAAGAGCAAGCATTTTTAGATTTAAATTATTTTACATATTTCTATTATTTATGTAGTGGTTAAAAATAAAGGATAAAAGTCTTTGATCTTAGATATAATGAAATTTTATCTAAAACTAAGAAAAATAACCTAAAATTCCCAATTTTTTGAAGATCTTTTTTATCAGCTAAATTTTTTTTTATTAAAAATTGTATTTTTAAATGCAAAAGAAAAGATGAAAAAACCAAATTCGTTTTGGTATACGCCAATTGATCTAAATTTTAATAATTTTATTAAGATTCTGGTAATTTTGAGTATAATTACAAAGGAGAAAATATGATTTAAAAATTTGAAATAAAATTTTTTTAAAACATATAAAGACAAAAAAATCATATTAAAAATCAGAATAGATTTTTTCTCTCAAAAAAGATAATTAACCATAAATTCAAAGTTAATGAATTTTTTTTGTTGTGATTTTGAATTCATGAAAGTAGCTATTAACAAAAAGAGGCTCACGCAAATTGCACATATTGCACGCAGCCATTGCCACCCGAGTACATGTTAATTGAATGCACATATTTGCACCCTACTTTATCTTTAATTTATTTTAGATATTTTTATTTAATTTTATAAAGATTGGTCATCAAAATGGATTCGTTTGTGAGAAATTTTGTCCAGAAGTACCAGCGTGTTCTTCGTGTAAATTTAGCCTTTTTTTAATTTTGGAAGAAATGAGGAAATTTTTGCTAACTTTTTTTTTAGAAGAGAAAGCCGGAAAACTTGCTCAAACTACTGTCCACAATCGAGTACACCGAGGCGATTTTAGAAATAACAGCTGGCAAGCTCTTTGGCAAAGTGTTCAAATGGTTGGTTGTGTTTGTGATCCAGTTGGCCAAGTAATCGCATGATCTAATTTTTTGTCCAGCACTGCTCTATTTTCATGCCTAGATGCATAATTAAGCTGCAATTGCTTATTTTCCACAAGATTGGAATTCAGCCGGTGCCATCTCTGTTCAACTTCAAGTCTTTGGTTGAGACTAAAGACGGCGCGCAGCAGGAAGAGAAAAAAGAGGGCTTTTTTGTGCTCAAGCACTCAGGACGAGCTGTCCGAACCATCAAAAACTGTGAGACTAAGCTGATTTTTTTTGTTTCTTTGAAGAATTAATTTTTTTATGTCAAGCCCCGGTCAATTTGGAAAAACGAGACTGGTCTGTCCCGGTATTGAGTGCAAATGCTGCCAATAATGAGAATCAAAATGATCATTTTGATCCCAATACAGAAAGGATGAGATTTTTGGCCGAGTTGATCTACATTGTTCGACCTATGTGTCACCGTAAGTTAATTGTTTGCGGTATAGACAATGAATTTACTATCTGAATTAAAAAATTTTTTAAAAATGATTTTTAAATTTTCTTATTTTTTAAGCAGTTATTTTTAAGTCTTTTTTGGTTCTTTTTATATCTTGATTTTAATTCCTTGCTAACTTTGTTTTTTTTTAAAGTGGTGTAAAACAAGGAAAATTTCGATGTTTGAAATTTTAAGTAAATTGTTCTCTGAAAGATATAATTAACAGGGATATTTATCAAAAGTTATGAAAATTAAAGTCAAATTTTTTTAAACCATAAAAAGATGTACAAAATTCTAAAATCCGAATAATTTTTATACCTTGCACTCTTTTAAAATTTTTTTCAAGTTTTTCGCAAAACAACAAATAATGTACGCCAATTTTCTAAATTCTTTTATTAAATTTATAAAAAGGATTTACAAAAAATGTATCAAACTAAAGATTTTAAAATTTTTCGCCGATTTGGTAAAAGAAATGAAATAACAAAAACATAATAAATAAAATAAAAAATTCAATATATTTATCCAAATTTTTATAAATCTATTGAAAAATAGTTAACTGGCATAAATGAAAGAAAGGTTTTTAAATTAAAACACGAAATTCTGAAAATAAATTAAACTAAAGACCTTCATTTTTAGATCAAAGAGCAAACATTTTTTAATTTTATTATTTTATTACTTTAAAATGTTTAATTTTTAAGTCTACAAAATTTTTTTTTATTTATCCATGTTATTCTTAACTATGTTTAAGACGGTTTACAATTTTAGAAAAAAGCTCTGTTCGTAATTTTTTCAAGATCAAATCATTTAAATTGATGAAAACTCATGTTTTTTCACATTTTTTTAACCTTTTATTCAAATAAATTTTAAAAAAATTAAGAAAATTTGACGTAAAAAATTTAATTTGTTTAATTTAATAAATCATTTAAAAAAATTAAAACAGTTTGTTATGAAAATTTTTGTCATTTTCATTGGTTTTAAATATCTGTGAAAAAAATTCAAATTTTAAAATTGAAAAAGAACCAAAATCGAACATTAAAAAACCAAAACAAATAAACCAAATCGTCCTTTTCTCATTGTCTATCCAAGAGATTTTTAGGTCTAAAAAACTCAAAAATTATTAAGTTACATCTATGCTTCTGTTCAAGCCAAAATCATGGATTCAGTATTTCATTGCTTTGTCAATGGATAGCACAAGGTTGACAAATAATTTAAGTAAAACAGCATAAAATAAATTTTTGTTTTAGCTTATTTTTGATGAATGGAACTCGCAAATTGAGCAAAGAGCAAAAAGAAGAGTTAAAAAGAAGAACTTTAACTCTTTTTTACTATTTAATACGCAGTCCATTCTACGATTTATATTCTAGTTCAATGATAAACTTAATTTTGACCCTTATTGAACAACGCATTATAGGAACCAAATTTTTAATAAGTAAATTAATTTAAAAGAATCTTATTATTAAATTTTGTTTAATTATTTTTAAGAATATATCAAGGAATACATACCATACTGGCAATCAATATACAATTATTGCTGGACCGTTTGAAAAATATTTTAATTCCAATGAAAAACTTAATATTTTGAAAAACATTCGAGATTTTAAATTATTAAAATCTTAATTCAATATTCTAAAATAATATTTATTATTAATTTATATAAATAAAAAAAAAAGGTTTGGCTAAGTATTTTTTATTAATAATTAGAATAATTATATTTGTTTAATCAGATTTAAATTTAATAAAAGAAGAAATAATTTTTTTTTGTTATTACCTTGGTCTAAAAAACTTTTTGAAGTTAAGTTTTGCAACTTAAACAAATTTTCTAAAGCGTCGGTTATTTGAATTTTGATTCCAATCTTTTACTTTTAAGAAAATAACAAACTAAATTTTTTACAAACTAAATTTGATTTCATATTATGTAATCTCATCAAATCATATGTAATATTAGGGAAAATAACGTAAAAATAGTATTTGCATTATACCGCTTAATCTATCTATTGAATTTTAATAAGTTAAAATGGAGTATTTAAGAATTAATAAATTACCAATTGATCATAATGAAAAAATAAAATATTTCAGTCTCAAAAATCAAATTTTGCCTGAACTGCGGCCTTATTGCATAAAAAGTATTTTGAGAGTCAAAGTAAAAAGTAAAAGAGTCGAAAGATTTAAAACAAACCGGTTAAATCTAACTTAATCACTTAATTTTATGACAAAAATTTTTTTTCATTAAGTTAAAGTAACTGCTACTAGAGGTGAAAACAAAACATCGAGCGATGTATCACCATCTTCAACATCCAAACAAGCTAGAAAAACCGCATTGACTCCAACAATAATTTAGACTTTAGTAGACATAATCGAAACAAATAAGTGACATACAAAAGTAAATTTTTCGAATCATCAATCTTAATTCCACCAAAATCTCTAAATACCAGATTAAAAAGTGTTAATATCTTTAAAAGCCCTGTGACCACTGTTAAATAAAAAATCAACCACTTAGTTCCAAACATGTTCAAAATATTTTCTAACCTCTAGCTATTTCAAAATATCGTTTTTAAGTTTCTTTTTATTACATAGACTCCACTAGTTATCAAACTGGTGGAAGAATATAACAAAGGTTTCGAATCAAGAAATATCGAATACCAAAACATTGTGCAATTGCTACCTTACTATTTCCTCTCTTTTCCTGAGCCATCAAATATATAAAAAATGTATTCTGTTACCCTCTATCTTAATTTATCTAACTTTAATTTTAATATTTCTCTATTTTTTAACTTATATTATTTCTACTTTATATTTTTCTTATTTTTTATTTTTGTTTTATTCTATTTAACTTTATTTTGATTTTTTCTTTTATTTATTTTTTTTTAATCTGAAGGAACTTAAGCTATTACAGAATTACAAATAAATAAAATAAATAGTAGACTTATCAAAATTATTTTTAATATTTTTATTTTTTTATATTTTTTTTAAAGAATTTAACTTTATTTTAATTAAAATTTTTAAAAATTCTTATTCTGAAGGAGCATTAGCTCGATACAGATAAACAAATAAATAAATAAATATTTTCACCAAACAGCACTCGAACAATCACCAACTATACTCAAAATTATGCATCGAATGTTCAGACGCAAATCTCACTATGATCTAAGTTATCGTCCCAATCTCCATTATCAGTTTCGTCAAGTTCTTCCACATTCTGATCTGCACCGAAAACAAAAAATTCAGCAAAATCAGCACGCAAACATCAGCCATTTCCTATAAAATCAAGGAAAGTGAGACCACTTACTTTTCGAAGAGGAGTCTTCTTGGTTATAGCAAGTTAAATTCGAAGCAACCTGGTCCAACCAAGACAAGATCGTCAACAAGGTAAACGAGTAAAATAGTGACAAAACTTAAATGTTGTTAAATGACAAGTCTAAGAGCAAAAAGTAGTTATCTTTTTCGTAAGAATGTTTACAATAAAAAATATTATTAATATTGATTTTGATTTTAAAATAAATAAAAAATGTTCTTGTCTAATTGCTTCAAAATGTCGATTGTTTAATTTAATCAAAAGGTGATATTTATTGTTTTTAAACAAAGTATCAGGAGATATTTTATTGTTTTAAAAAGAATTATTAGCCGGTATTTTATTGTTTGAAAAAAAATATCAAAACAAATTAGTGACTTCCAATGATGCATCATATAAAAAGTTAAATGCCAATTGCATATAAATATTGATAGATTTGGAAAAAAAAAACATCAAATCAATTCTCAATATTCTTCCATAGAAAGTATCAACCAAAACAAACTAAAAAATGACTTGTGGATTATCATTGACTGCCCCACTAGCTGCTGCTCCACTTACCTGGAATCATTGGAATACTCTGCCTTTGAATGCTGCTCCACTAGCTTACAACAATTGGAATACCCTTCCACTGGCTTCTGCTCCACTGGCTCCTGCTCCACTAGCTTACAACAATTGGAATGCTCTTCCACTGACTGCTGCTCCACTTGCCTATAACAATTGGAATGCTCTTCCATTAACTTCTGCTCCACTCACATGGGGAAACTGGAACACTGCTGCACCATTGAATTTGGGTTGTGGTTCTTCTGCTGCTTTGTGGTAAAATCTGTCGAATCTAATTTTATTATCTTTATCTTATTAATTTTGGCCTTTATTTAAATAAAATTGTTTTAATAATCATTTAATTTTTTAATTCTAATCAAAAAATTAACTTTAATGATTCGAGTTTATTTTGATTCCTTTTTTTGTTATCTAAGTTATTTCAAAAAAGAAGTTTAGGCAAATATGTGTAAATTTTATCCTTTTTTTCTCAAAATTTAATATTTAAATTTAAAATTTTTTTTAATTTAGTTTATTTTTGTAAATTTTTAAAAAAATTTTCTGGATAATAAAAAATTAAATAAAAAATACTTTAATTGCTGATAAAAATTAAGTTCGTATATAAATTAATTGGTAAAAAAAAAACTATTTTTTTCTATTAAAATTGAAAATATTAAAAAACGAGGCAGTACCTTGATCACTTTGGACATCGTTTTGTCTTTGAATTCTGTCCTTATAATTGTATTCTATTAAAAATTTTCCATTTCTATAATTAATATGCGGATCATCTTCTATATCAATGTGCAATCGGCGTCTCTTTCTCGAATTTTCTTCATCAGAAGAATCAATCAAGCTACTCGATACGATTGGAGATAATACTCTTCTGTCTGACTGATGATGATTTTCCAATTCAGGTGATTTATATGCTTTAGGCGAAGAAGTCGAGTTAGGTGTTATATTCATTTGCTTCTCAGCATCTTCAATTATTTTCTTATATTTCCTTATTTCTTTATCTAAGCAAACTCTTTCTTCTTTTACTTGCTCAGATTCTTTCCTCAACAATTCATTTTCATCATTCAAATAGTTTAAGGCGTCATCTTTACTTCTAATCTCTTGTTCCAATCGTTGTAGTTTTTTTCTAAAATCGGCAGTCATAGTTTCATTTTGCTGGTTCAGTGCTTCAATTTTTTTGGTCGCATCTTGCAGTTCATTTTCAGCAGCTTCTTTTCTTCGTTCAGCTCTCTTAATATCCGCTTTCATCTGAGAAATTTTACTGTTGTGATACCGTTTAAGATTATCGCTAATGATTTCTTTTTCTTCAGTTGCCTTCTGTAACAATTCATTTTTAAAGACTTCATAATGATTTTCTAGATCATCACGTATTTTATTCTCAATTGTCTTATGACTCAACTCTGAAATTCGCTTGTATTCTGCCACTTCTCTTTCAAAAATACTTTCCTTAAAATTAAGTTGGTTCTCCAGGACCGAAATTTTGTTCTCCAAAGAAGCAGATATTTTTTTCTCGTTAACCAATTTTGATTCTAGTTCCTCAATTTTGGAAACATGCTTGGCCTCAGCGTTTTGCCAATATGTCATCGAACTCTCGAATTTTTCATTTGTTTCTCTCAATTGAAGTTTCAAGGAAGACACCATGCTTTCGAGTTCTTTTTTTATCTGGAGCAATTTTTTCTCTGACGCAATTACTTTTCCACTTAAAGAATGATTGATTAGGTCAAGTCTTGTCTTTTCCTCCACAATTTTCTCCATTTTTGCATTCCAAATTGTAAATTGGGACTGATAAGCTGATTTTATTTCATCGAGGGTCTGATCAGCAAAATAGGAAGTGTTGCAATTGCGATATTTTTTTACCAAATGATCCAGCCGATTGTTCAGATCATGAACCTCTGGTATACAGTTGTTGAGCATCATTTTTCGAACAGATTTAAAGTCAGGATTCAATGAATTTGATCGAATCCTTGTTCTTGTTGGCTGATTATGTGTCTCATCCAAAGATTGGTGCTCATTCAATCGTAATTTTGGTAAATGACTCGACATTTTAAAATGATTAAAAAAATAAGCTAAATTAGTTAAATTAGAAATTATTTTTCAATTTCTCAAACTTCAATATGGATTAAAATCAAATAATATCACGTGGTATTAGATTGTAATTTAACATTAAAATTAAATTATTCGAATTATTGTAGCAATTAAAAAATGTGGGTTCGACGAATCTAAGTTTTTTTCTTTATTCGAAGAAGCATCTAGTTTCTATTGCAAAATGTATTCATACATTCAAATTTTAGATCTTTAACTTAAAAGATTATATTTGAGTCTTTAAATTTACTAACACAAGTCATAATAGTCCCCTTGTAAATGTTGAGCCTAAAATTAAATGCAAAATAGATGATAAATTATTAAAAATTTACAAAAATAAATTAGATTAAAAAAAAATTTTTAAATTTGAAAATTTAAATTTTGAGAAAAAAAGGATGAATTTTACACTTATTTGCCTAAACTTCTTTTCTGAAATAACTTAGATAACAAAAAAATGAATCAAAATGAACTCGAATCATTAAAGTTAATTTTTTGATTAGAATTAAAAAACTAAATGATTATTAAAACAATTTTATTTAAATAAAGGCCAAAATTAATAAGATAAAGATAATAAAATTAGATAGGACAGATTTCACCACAAAGCAGCAGAAGAACCACAACCCAAATTCAATGGGGTAGCAGTGTTCCAGTTTCCCCATGTGAGTGGAGCAGCAGTAAGTGGAAGAGCATTCCAATTGTTGTAAGCTAGTGGAGAAGGAGCCAGTGGAGCAGAAGCCAGTGGAAGGGTATTCCAATTGTTGTAAGCTAGTGGAGCAGCATTCAAAGGCAAAGTATTCCAATGATTCCAGGTAAGTGGAGCAGCAGCTAGTGGGGCAGTCAATGATAATCCACAAGTCATTTTTTAATTTGTTTTGGTTGATACTTTCTATGGAAGAATATTGAGAATTGATTTGATGTTTTTTTTTTCCAAAGCTATCAATATTTATATGCAATTGGCATTTAACTTTTTATATGATGCATCATTGGAAGTCACTAATTTGTTTTGATATTTTTTTTTCAAACAATAAAATACCGGCTAATAATTCTTTTTAAAACAATAAAATATCTCCTGATACTTTGTTTAAAGACAATAAATATCACCTTTTGATTAAATTAAACAATCGACATTTTGAAGCAATTAGACAAGAACATTTTTTATTTATTTAAAAATCAAAATCAATTTTAGTAATATTTTTTATTTTACAACATTCTTACCAAAAAGATAACTACTTTTTGCTCTTAGACTTGTCATTTTAGTAAAGTCAAGTTTTGTCACTATTTTACTCAAGTCACAATCCCTTGATCTTTCACTTCTGTTGGATAATTTTTGTGCTAGCTAAGATCTTGCGATTATCTGCATCCCTTATCTATTCAACCTTGTTGACGATCTTGTCTTGGTTGGACCAGGTTGCTTCGAATTTAACTTGCTATAACCAAGAAGACTCCTCTTCGAAAAGTAAGTGGTCTCACTTTCCTTGATTTTATAGGAAATGGCTGATGTTTGCGTGCTGATTTTGCTGAATTTTTTGTTTTCGGTGCAGATCAGAATGTGGAAGAACTTGACGAAACTGATAATGGAGATTGGGACGATGAGCATGCGATTATCTGTAAATATTTATATCCAATTTAAATAAATTTTAATTATTTTAGTATTGAATAGAGAGAATTTAAATTTTAATAGCTTTTGAAAAAAAAATCAAATAATTTTTTTTTTTTTTATGGTTTTTATCAACAAAAACCATTATCACATTGGGTGATTGTTTTGGCAGCGAGTTCCATATGCTAGCGGTTCTGTTAAAAAAAAAATAACTTCTATTTTGGAGCCTCGAAATTTCTTTGTCATATTAGAAGCAGTTACCTCTTTCTTGGTTTTTTGTAACATTAAAATTGATGCTTTTTTCAATTAATTCTATTCCATGTATGATAACCTCTTTTTCTTTTTTCCACCAGATTTGGAATGTTCGAAACCTTTAACCTGATTTCATACGGTTTGTTTCTAATTGAAGAAACAAATTTCGTAGTTCTGCGTTGAATCCTTTCAACATTCTCACATTCTTACTTAAGAATTGGAGACCATACTTGCACCGCAAATTCCAAAAGAGGAAGAACTTTTGGTCAAATACCGAGATCTAAATGACTTACAATCAAAACGAGCGAATGATTTCCTGATGCGAAATAACATTCGATTTACTTTGTTTGTAGCCTCTATCACTTGATTTTTCCATTTCAGATTTGAATTGAAAAAAATCCAAGATCTCTTTCGGTTTCGGACTCTGATAACTGCTTCCCATTCATAAAATAAGGAAAATCTTTGTTTTTATGACCAAAAATTTTGACATGTTGAAGAGAAGAAGCCAATCTTGAGTCCACTTGAAAACAAAATCTAAATCAGATTGTAGTTTCACTACGCTTATCTCTGATATAGTTTGCGAGAACATTTTAGTATCATCTGCATACATTTTGATTTTTTTTCTATTTTCCTTTTGGTAGATCATTGATAAACAAAACGAACAATAGTGGACCAATCACTGACTCTTGTGGTACACCGCTAAAAATCTCAACCCAGTCCGACAAAATTTTACCTTTGAAAACTCGTAGTCTTCTATTTCTCAAGATCATTTAATTCAAATGAGTCGTATATTCATCAATGCAGAGACATACACTACTGCCTCTGACAGACATACATCCATCACTTCTGTCCTTTCTGTACACATTGTATCCTTTTACGTTTGTAAGTGAGATGCTCTTGAACCAAGTCTCACTAATTGCCACAATTTGTGGGCTATATGTTTCAATAACAACACTAAATTCATCTAGTTTGTTGTTCAAAGAAATAGCATTTAAATACATACATTTTAACGATTCGATACTATCTAGACGTGATGATGCTTCTGATAAACGATTATTGCTTCTTGAATTTGACGATCTGATTTCAGTAAATGCTAATCGAAAAGGCAAGTGTTGTGAAAGATCATTATTTGCTTCTTTTCTTTGTTTTCTCAATTCATAGTCTAAAGCTCTTTCAGTTTCGGTCAAATCTGGGCTACTATAAATAATCACATTTTTTCTTCTTCTCATTCTTTCATTCATTTCGCTGATGGTTGCATTTGCTACAGCTATCTCATCAGCAGGTTTTTTAGCATTGTTTTGATCCTTGTTTTACCACTTAAACACATCGACTACTGATGTTGGATGAGTTAACTGTTTTATTTGCTGCTGCCAATTCAGTTTTCAGTTTATTTATTTCAATGTTTTTCTCCATATCTCTTTCTTCTAGATTTTTCACATGATTTGAAAGCTCCAGGACGAATCCGAAATATTACCACACCATTCATGTAAAGTTTTTGAGTGCCCAGATGCGACACCCTATCCAAACGTTGGTCAGTTTGTTTCAAGCAAAATATTTGAGTCAATTTGACAAAACTGTGTAGTTTACTGCGTTTTTTTTTTATTTTACTTAACACTTTTGCTTTGGCTTCCGCGTGCTTATCTTTTTTCGTTAATAAATTTTAAACTTATATATAATATCAATTTAAATAAATGTTGATTGTATCTATCTTTTTTTTTAATAATTTTAATGTTTAATTATTAATTTTAATAAGTGTTTTGATGTATGTTTTAAATTAATTTTGTATATAATTATCGCCAAGAGTTAAATCAATCAATCCATGATTAAATCAACTTTGAGACAAATGTGTGCGGAAGTCAGAAGAGAAATCAAAAAATCATCAAATCAAAATGTTAAAGAATTAAAAGAATCAAATGAGGATGTACTGGAAACGTCAGAATCTGAATAATGTGCATCAGATATGGACTAGTCACTTAATATATTTAGTAATAATTTAGAATTGAAATATTTTTTTTGTACCAAAATTAAAAAAGTTTTCGCTAAAATCGTTTTTTTAATAATAATTAATTAAATAAAAAATTGTATATATATGATTAATTTATCAAAATAAAATATAAAAATTTAAAAATTTCATTAATTATCCATCGATGATACATGCTGAAATGTATCAGTCCTCATTGATGATTCATCAAACTATTTTTACGTTTTTGATTTGATGTCCTATTTTATAAAATTTAACTGAGGATGATTTTGCGTTTATCAACCCTAACACCTTAATGAGTTTAATTTTGAAATAAAAAAAAATGTCACCATTTTACTATCAAACTTTTTCTAGCAATCAAAAATTAGCTTTGAAAATGCAGAATACATTTATTTTTTAAATTAATTTAAATAATGTTACATCTTTAACAATAAGGTTTAAACAGAGGCTACAATCATTCGGGAGAATCTTGGGACTAGGCGATATTATTTATTTATTTTAAAATAAAATGCAGAAAAGCATAACGAACATACTTGGACATAAAAAGATTGCTTGAAATAATTACGTAATTTAAAAGAAATTTAATTTCTATATAATCAAATATGCTGAATTAATTTGTCTTGTGATTACTTCAAAAAATGTAAAAAAAAAATATTTTTTTTATTATTAGGAGGCTTTATTCAATGCTACTTGGTATACTTCTTTGAATATTATTTTTATATTAGATAAAAATATTATTTCCTATTAGATTTTTTTGTAGTTTAGAATATTGCAGAGAGTTTGCACGTGATTAGTATTTGTTGATTAATAATAAATAAAAATAAAATATTTTAATCAAATCAAAAATTAATAAAATTTTAAAATACGATCAGAGAATAATTTAAATTTTCAATTTGAAATTTATTTTTCAGTTTTATTAAAAATAAAAAAATATTAAAAAAAAAAAAGAAAACGAAAAAAATAAATAAAATTTTTAAAAAATAAAAATGATAATTAAAAAAAATTTTTTACAACAAAGACTACAAGTATTTTATTACAGAGGAGCAAAACTTAAAGTTTTTATATCATTTTTTTGGTACCTGGTTGCACTCAAAGAACCAATGTTTAACTCCTAGAATAATTTTTATCTTTGAGTACTCATACAACCTTTCGAATTCATCAATTTAAAATGTTTTTAACTAATTTTTAATTTAATCAGTTTAAATAAAAATAAAAATCAAATATTTATTTAAACAAAAAAATCACAATATCCTTGTGAATATCAAAATTAAACTTTAAAAAAATAATTTAGATCAAAATTCATATGAAATATTGTGCTATAAACACTTCATTTTTTTTCTTGCATGTATAAATGTTAGGTTTATTTTGTCGACGCAACTAAATCGTTGAATTAAGTATTCCACAGACATAAACTTATGCTGCTCATAAAACGCAATAAACATAAAATATTATTTGCAAGCCAAGAATATCAAAAAAAGAGAACTAGAAAAGAGACTTAACTATAGAATAGAAAAGCGTTTAGAATATCTGGAGGGGTGAGCCAAGAGCAGAAGAAGCGGGCATGCATAATTGAGTTCATAATAAGAAAAAATACGCTTTAGCTCTTAGTGAATTCAGCTAGCAATCAAACCGAAGAGAACAATTATATTATGATAGCCATATTTTCTTGCCATCATATTGAAAAAAATAAGTGTTTTTTTTTCGTGCACAATCCGATTCAACTGGTTCTTAAAAAAAAAAGAAAGCGAAAACCTTAAGTTAGCTCAACTAATTATGTTTTCAAATTTCCAACAACAAAAAAATAAAAACTAGTGTTCGAAAATTGTTCATATTGTCTTGGTGAAAAAAAAAAATTATAATTTTCAATGCCTTAATTTTGCATAGAAATTATATACCTCTTTTTTGCATTTTAAAATTTTGAATGTCGCAATCACAATTAACGCATCGGTCCAATTTCTCATTTATCATTACCTTCTTAAAGGTGATTCTGATTACGAATCGTTTTACCTAGTCTTACCTTGTTCTTTTTAAAAAAAAATTTTTTTCTCAATCGTTTAATTAGCTACCTATGCTCTACCTTCTAATTAATTAGTTGGGAGAGAAAAATTAATTATCTCACTTTTATCGATCCGGCTTAATCCCCGGACACACCTGGTTGTTTTCTTTAGTCATGTGACTTTGTTCTTTCAGATAAGTATAGACACTCAAAGTACACAGAGAGGATTGATAAGAAATGATGATAACTTCATCGACGAACTCGTCCACATCGTCCTCATTGTCGAATCAACTGAACCAAACAAACCAAATGCTCAACCAGCAATTTAACAAAAGCATCGACAACAATCTGATCAGCGCATCGACCACTCTGCAGCAGTTCGACACCATTCGAAAATGGCTGTCCAAACACCACAAAAAAGTAGTTCATGGCCAAAAATGAGAAAATTAATTTTTTAAATGTTTGTTTTAGCTGTTCGAAAGTGAGCCGCCTTCCAACAAAGTATTGTCCCAATTTCTCTCCCAGTTCTTCCAGTTTCAAGAAGAGCTATTGGGAAAAAATTCAAATTTAAACTCGCCGAGCGTCACCAGACTACCAGTAAGTTTTTTTTTGTTTATCATTGCTTTTTATTTTTTTGTGTTTTAAAATTAATTAAAAAAATTTTTTTATTTGTTTAATTTATAGCTTTTTTGATATGAAGTAAATTTAGGAGTAGTATTTTTTTCTTATCGAGGTGAAATTTTAGACTATTAGCTCATTTTTACAAATAATTATTTTTAGGATAATTTTTTACCTTTGAAAAAATTGAGGTCATTTCGTAAAAAAATAATTCTATTACGATCTTTATATTGGTAGAATAATTTAAATGCAAATATTTTTTTTTTATTTTGACATAATACTGAACAAGTCATTTGACATCTAAGAAATGATTTAAAATCTTTGAATTTTTTTCTCTACTCTCTACGATCTTTAAAATAAAAAGAGCTTTTCCAATATTTTCTTTAATTCGAAATTAATATTTAAATGCAAAAATTGCTCGTTCCTTCTTAAATTTATAAAAAATTAATGACAAAAAAAAATTGTCTCTCTTGTTAAAATACTTATGTTCTTCCAACTCTTTCATTGATATGAAAAATTTAGAATAAACCTAATTTAAAAAAAAATCTTTGATTTTAACATAATGTTTAAAAAGAGTTTTAATTTTTGATTAATAATTTAAAAATTAATTAAATATAAACAAATAATGAATTGGTCATTGTAGACCATATTGATCCACTAAACGTAATTATCCGAATTGATTGACATGTCTTTAAAATAGAGTACTCTATTTAGTGACATGTTATTCAAAATTGAGCACTAATTTGAAAAAAATAAAAAATTATTTATTAATAACAATTAAAAGCGCAATTATTATAAAAAATTTAAAAACTATTTCAGCCTTTATGAAACGATGTTAAAAATTTAAAGTTAATTATGATATAAATCTAAATGTCATTAAAGTCAGAAGTTTTTTTTCAAAAAATTTTTTTATTCATTTTGAAAGACATGTCCTAAAAGTTGAATTTTGTTTTTTTTAAATACAGTGTTCATTTTTTACTGTCATGTCATTATTTCACTTAGTAACATGTCATTAAATTCAGAAAATTACGTTACATGTTAGTTTACTTTATTTAAATCTTCATCTCAATGTCTTTAATTGATTCAATTTTTTTTGTTTTTTTTTCAAGATAAACAAACAAACTTTAATTTTAATGTAATATTTTCGAGTTTAAGTGGAATTTTGATGAAGTTACTTGATTTCGGGCTATTTAAATTTTTTAAAGAAATATTTCGGACTGTATTTTGAATTTCTAATATCCGGATTTTACTGTATCCGTGCTTTGTCCATTTTGCACATCATTAGCGAACTTTGACAGTTGATGCAACTTTGCACCATTCACAGAACTAATTTTAGAAAAACGTTTATTTATCTTTTATCATTTTATTCTATTCTTTTGTACTTAACTTCACAAAACCCTGCTAAGATCTGGCTACACGAATATTTTGCCGTTCCATGTAGTTTTGATCGCGACCACATGAATATTTTGCCGTTCCATGTAGTTTTGATCGCAACCACATGAATATTTTGCCGTTCCATGTAGTTTTGATCGCAACCACATGAATATTTTGCCGTTCTATGTAGTTTTGATCGCGGCCACGTGAATTTTTTGCCGTTCCATGTAGTTTTGATCGCGGCCACATGAATATTTTTCCGTTCTATGTAGTTTTGATCGCGGCCACGTGAATTTTTTGCCGTTCCATGTAGTTTTGATCGCAACCACATGAATATTTTGCCGTTCCATTATGTTACAGTTACAGTCACATTAATTTTAATGTGACAGATTAAGAAATATAATTGAAAATTGACTTAAAAAACATTTACCGTCATTTTATTGACGGTATTGTGAATTTCAAATACAGATTGAACACAAATAATTCCTATTTTGACAAATAAAAGTAAACGATAATTAAATATACTAAAAAAAATACTGCAACATAGTGCAACATATTTTGTTGCACTTTTTTTATCTAAAATGATTTTTCTAATGAGAAAAATATGAAAAAATTAAACATCAATAGTACTTAAATTAATTATTGATTTGATCAACTAAAAAAAGTGAAAATAATGATTTTATTTTAGGCAATCAAGGTGCAGCAAAGTATGTTGCACTTTGTTGCAGTATTTTTTTAAGTTTATTTTATTAACTTTTATTTTAATTCATCAAAAAAGGAATTATTTTTGTTCAATTTGTATTTGAATTTCACAATACCTTTATTGACTAAATACTTGTTTCTAGAAAAACAATCTCTGATTTCTACATTTAAGTTAAAAAAAAAAATTTTTTTAAAAATTTTAAATTTTAAACTTTAAATTTTTTTAACCAAGTTTGAAATACTGATTGATTTTCAGCCTGGAGGAGCACTCTGCCACTTGTTCTACATAATTTTCAAATACAAACACGAACAAAAAATGTAAGAAACAATTTTACAAAAAAATAAAAAAAAATAAAATAATTTTTTTGTTAATCTTAAAATCTGTCAAGTCCAAAATTAGACTTGAGCATATTTGGCAAAAAATCTCAAATAGTCGAGTTGTTCTCGGAAATCGAGTCGTGTCTCATCGAGAACAACCGTCTCCTCTTTCCCACATGCTACTTCCGAGCCGATCTGTTCGAATCACCGGAACAAAAGCAGCTGCTGGACCGCTTGCGGGACATCGTGCGCAAACACAAGGGCCAAATAGCAGAACAAATCGAGGACGCGGACCACATCATTTACCCGGCCGTGTGCGACGACATCGCCGACCCGACCAACAACAACGACCACTGGGTGCGGGTGGTGCGCAAGCGGGGCAAAGAGGCCATTCTGGTGCACAAGCTGTTCACGCCGGACTCCCAGGACGAATGGCTGAGCGTGGACGCCGACGACGACTCGTCTCTAAACGACTCGAGCAGCAGCGGGGGCGGCGGTGGCGGCGGCGAAGTGTGGGAGATTAGCGCCAACTGGCTGCTGGACACCGAGCTCTACAACGAATGGATGAACCAGGAGGACTACGAAGTGGACGCCGAGCAGTGCCGGCCGGGCAACGTAAGCCTCAAAAAGCCGACCAAAAACCGGCGCACCATGAGCGATCTGATCAAGCGGGCCAAGTCAACGCAGCGGTCTCCGTCGCCCGCTCCCCCACAGCACAAAAAACTAAAGCCGAACGCTTCGACGCGCAAGCGCAAGCACGACGACGACAGCGACGAGCTGACCAAGCACTTGGACGCGCCGGCCGCCCTGCCCCACGTCGAAGAGGTGTCCGTGCCCAAAAGCGTGAACGTGAAAAAAGAGACCGACTATCAGCCGTACCGCAACGGCACCCTCATCGACATGGACGAGGACCAGTCGCCTAGCAACGAGGAAAACAAGGACCCGAACGGCGTGAGCGCGCCCAGCGCCTCCAACGGCTCCAACGTTCCCTTCACAAACACCACCAATCACTTGAACCTGAACGGCGACCAAGTAAAGGCGGAGGCGCCGAGCGAAGCGTGCGAACAAACCCATCACATCATAGTGCCCTCGTACTCGGCCTGGTTCGACTACGCCTGCATCCACCAAATCGAACGGCGAGCCGTGCCCGAATTTTTCAACCAAAAAAACAAGTCCAAGTCGCCAGAGATCTACATCGGCTACAGAAATTTCATGATCGACACGTATCGGCTGAATCCGGCCGAGTACTTGTCGGCCACTGCTTGCCGGCGCAATTTGCCCGGCGACGTCTGCGCCATAATGAGGGTGCACGCGTTCCTCGAACAATGGGGTCTGATCAACTACCAGGTGGAGTACGAGGCCAGGGCGCAGCCTCTGGGGCCTCCGTGCACCTCGCATTTCACTGTGTTGGCCGAGACGCCGTCCGGCCTCGCGCCCATCACCGCACCAAAGCCCACCACCTCCCAGAGCTCCAAGTTGATCGAGTTGAAGCGCAAAGAGCTCGGCCACGGCCTTGACAGTGCTCCGCTGACCATGGACAATTTGGAAAGTGGTCTGCACGTTAGCAAAGAGCAAAAAAAGACCAAGTCTAGTGTGATGCGCTCCAGTGAATGGTCCGACACGGAGCTGTTGATGCTGCTCGAGGCGCTCGAGCTTCACAAAGACGACTGGAACAAAGTGAGCGAACATGTGGCCTCCAGGACCCAGGAAGAGTGCATTATGAAATTTTTGCAGTTGCCGATTGAGGACGCGTTTTTGGACGATGGCACTGGTGGCTCAGGTGGCTCGAGTCACTTGGGCCCGTTGGCCTATCAGCCGATACCGTTTAGCCAAGCGGGCAACCCGATTATGTCGACGGTGGCGTTTTTGGCCTCGGTGGTGGATCCGAGGGTGGCGAGTGCGGCTGCCAAGGCGGCCATTGCCGAGTTCACCAAGATGAAGGACGAGGTGCCGCCGTCCACTCTCGACCAGCATGTGAACAGTGTAGTGCAGGCGAAAAAAGAGGGCAAGCCGGTCGATGCGACCTACAATGTGGAGCAGACGGGCGTAGCGGTGTGCAAGCAGGACAAGGAGAACGAGGTGGACAAGACGGACAAAGAGAGCATGGAAGTGGACAGATGTGGAGTGAGGAGCGAGCAGGAAGAGGCAGATGAGGAGAATAAAAGTGTAACCATGACAACCACCACGACCACCACCACTACCACCACCACCACTGTGACCGCGTCCATTAGCGACGCCGAGCTGAAGAGCGCCGCTGCCGCTGCTCTGGCGGCCGCGGCTGTCAAGGCCAAACAATTGGCGCTAAATGAGGAGAAAAAAATAAAGAGCACTGTGTCGCTACTGGTCGAAACGCAGCTCAAAAAGTTGGAGATTAAGCTGAAGCATTTCGAGGAGCTTGAGGCCATTATGGACCGGGAACGAGAGAATTTGGAGCTGCAGCGGCAACAGTTGATCCAGGAGAGGCAGCAGTTTCATTTGGAGCAGTTGAGAGCGGCCGAACAGCGACAGAGGAGCCAAGCGGCTCATCAGTTGATTACCGAGGGCAAATTGAACATTCCACAAGTAAATATCATACAAAACTCGGCTAGCTCGTCTAGCTTGGCGTCGGCTTCGTCTGGCGTGCAGCCGCCGGTCGCTTCGCCAAGTCCGGCCCTCAATAGGCCGCCATCCGTGCACACCGACCAAAATAGATCCGGTACTCCACAGATTCAGCCACATCCACAGCCACAGCAGTCTCAGATGCAGTCGCACCAGCAGATTCAGCAGATCTCACAGAGCATGCCCCATCAGGTTCAAATTCAAGCTCAGCAGCAGGTGCCACCAATGGCCCCGCAGCAGATTCAAATGCCGCCTCAGCAGCAACAACAGGCTGTGTCTCAAATGCCGCAGCAGCAAATGATGGCCCAACAAATGCCGCAGCCGCCGCAGATCATGCAGCAGCAGCAACATCCCATGCCACAGCAGCAAATGCCACAAATGCAGCAGGATCAAGTGCAAAATGGTATGTAAATTTTTTTGTTTACTTTTACTAATAGAACTATGCTTTCTTTTAAAAAAAATAAAAACACACTTTAAAATGTGTCCGCACTATAACAATCCTTTTATCTTAGGCATTAAAAATATTGATGAATCGATTGATTTATTATTAGTTTTTTTTTTGTTGTTTTTGTTGTTGATTTGTATCTTTAATTTGTATTAGATTTTTTTTTGTTCTATTAACTGCTTTTAATTAGCAATCGCGTTTAAGAATTTTTGTTTAATGGATATCCCTGCACTAATAATCCAACCTTAACAATTCCGACAAATGTTTTTTTGGTAAAAATAAAGTTACCCAAAATTGCATCATTGGTGACATGATCATTAGAATTTATCTAAATTTACGTAAAAATGTTAAAACATTGAAAGTGAAAAATATTTTTATTAACTACATATTTGACCACCACAACTGTTTTTTTTTGGCTACTAATTAATCGAGCAAAAAAACATTTTATTTAATATATGCTCTTTTTATTAAGCTTTATTTACTCGTATATTATTTTTATATGTCTGGTTAATAATAATCCTTTTTTTTTTAAATAAATTTGATTGAATTCTAATCAAATTGAAATTGAATGTGAAATTTTAGTTTAAAAATTACAGTACAAAAAGTAATTATTATTTTATTTATTTGTATTATCTGTGCCGAACTAAAGCTCCTTCTGATTAAAATGAAAAAAAATAAATAAAAAAAAAATAAAAAATCAATAAAAAATAAAATAAAATAAAAATGTAAAGAAAAAATAAGATAGAAGTAAAGTAAGTTAAAATATAAAATAAAAGACAGTTAACTTAACTGTCTTAAAATAGACAAATTGTAAGTAATGACAGGTGTAAAATTTTTAATTATTGAACAGTTCAGGAAAGAAAGAAGAAATAGTTAGATAGCAATTACACAATAAAGTCGGGTATTCGACATATCTTGATTCAAAACCCGCTTTATATTCATCAACCAGCTTGACAACCAATGGAACAGAATGACGCAGTCCTGGGACAAAAGCAGGGGCTAAATTTTAATCTTAAATAACTTTTTACTGTGAGTCTGAGAATTGTTCTGCAAGTTGAATCAGCTGATAAAGACTATGTACCAGCCAAATTTAGTCTGTGCAAAATTGTGCAAGTCTGCAAAACACTAAATGTATTAGAAAATCATTAAAACTGATTTGCAGAGTTTTTGCAGAGATTTTGCAAAGACTAAATTTGAGTGGTACAAAGTCTGTTTCAGCTGATTCAATTTGCAGAACAATTCTAAGACTCATAGTAAAAAATTTATTTAAAATTAAAATTCTTTTCTTTGCTTTTGATTCAAAAATTCACAATGCCACAAATTTGTATAAACCAATTCTTAGCTCTGCAAAAACTATGCAATTTATTGGATATTTGAATAGAATATCTTTTGATGGTGTGCATTTTACAAAATATTGCAGAGTTTTTGCAGAGCTGAGAATTTGTTTGTACAAATTTGTACAATATTGTACTTTTTATAGAACCATTTTTGCACAATTAGAAAAAAATGATGACGTTCTTACTTTCTGAATTTCACATTGCCGCAAGGGGTAATTTACATTTGTAGAGATATTTGGGCAGCATTTTCTTGAAATTTGGTGCCTCATATGCATTCGATATTTTAAACAATTAAAAAAAATCATATAAAAAATGTAAGGCAGCGAATGTCTCTACTAAATCGAGAGATTTAGTTCTTGATAATAATTTTGAATAAATGATTAAGCAAATTTGCTAAAGAAATGAATCCAAATTTTAGACTCAAAATTTTAAAATTGGATTTATTAAATTGTACAAAAAATGTTGTTTCATTAAAAAGATTTTTTCTTTTTTACCATTCTGTAAATAAAAAATTTAAATCCATTATTTTGTTCCAAATAATTTGAAGAAAATTTTGAATCAAAAAATTACATAAATTTAAGTAAAACTTAGTAAAAAATAGTGAAATTATTTTTATCTAATTTAATTACTTAGAAATTCTTTTTTATTTTGACTTTTAATGACTTACCATTTTTTACATAAATTGATGAAAATTCAAATTATCGTGTCAAAACTATGGAGGGCTTTGTATCGAAAACTAACTATGAAGTTTCAAAAAAATAAATTTTTTTTAAAAAGAAAAATATCAAATAATTATCATACCAAACCAAAAATTAATTATTAAATATAAAAAAATAAAGAGAAAACAATTCTTGTCAAATATCCTTCAAAAAAGGATGATAATCTATCATTAAACTAATTAAAATATATATCTCATTGAATTGTTTATCATTTGGATGGCACCTTAGTCTTGTCACAGAATTACAGGACTTTTTCTTTTCCTTTTTGAGACTGGTCATGTGGTATTTCAGCAGATTTTTACACACAATTGATTTTAAATTTGTTGAAAATTTTTAATTACAGTTTATTCTATTTGATTTTCAATCGGTTTTATAATTTGAATGTCTTGTACCTTTGTACTCATTTTACTCATTTTTGAACATTTTTTCGAATAAATCTGATTTATCATAAGATTTGGTATTAAAAATTGAAACAAATGGATTAAGAATTACTGTATTTCTTCAAATAAAAGAAATTTATAAATTTATTTATCTTCTAATAAAAACAGTAAGATGCATGTTTTACATTATAAATGACTGGTCAATTTTCTTCTAAAAGAGCAGATTTTTTGATTATAAAAACTCAAATAAAGGAAAATTTTTGACTCAAATATTAAGGCAATGTGAAATTTTAGTACAAAAATTACAGTACAATAAGAAAAAATGTTATAATTTTGTTTCTAATTGTACAAAAATTTTTTTGTATTCGTACTTTTTTAGAAGCATTTTGTTACAATTGGAATCAAAATTATAAAATTTTCAATTTATGTACTAAAATTTCACGTTGCCAAGATTCTTCTATTTGTGGTTACTTCTATTCGATGAAATACGGTAAAGCTCATGTTGCTTTTGTTGGTCTACCTTATTTTCTGACACTCTTCATTGGTTCTCTATACTTCGTGTTGCATTGATTGGACTTTCTTCTTACCTGAAGAATATTAGTCTTGAAAATTAATGTATTGTGAAATACAAATTGAGCAAAACTTTTTCATTTTTTAATAAGTTAAAATTTAATATAATAAAACATAAAAATACTGCAACATAGTGCAAAATACTTTCCTTTACACCTTTTTTGCCTAAAATTTTCTAATGCTAAAAAAAGACAAAAAAGAAAATATTAATATGATTTAAATTGATTTTGATTAGATTTACTAAAAAAATAAAGAACATAAAAATTAATTTAAGGCAAAAAAGGTGCAGCAAAGTATGTTGCACTATGTTGCAGCATTTTAAAAAGTATTTTTTTTCAATTTGCATTTAAATTTCTCAATAGCAACATTAAAAATATTGAATTTTACCTGGTTTAGAGTTATTTATTTAAAACAGATTGGTAAATAAATATTTAGTAATTATTTTTTGATGGAACTCAATTAATTTTTGACTATGACAAGATTACTTTTTTTTAAAAATCATTTCATATTAAATAATTTATTAAGTTATAATAGCCTTGGAAGACTAAATTTCAAGGCTTAAGTCATCTAATTAAAAACCATAAATTAAAATGATAAAAAAAATCTGGGGTTATGATTATTTATATTGATCACAAAAAAAAGAATATTCTTAAACGCGATTGATAAAGCTTTAAAATTTGCACGTAATTAATATAAATCCTTAACCGCAAAATGGTCAAAATTAAATTTATAATTTAAAAATAAATGAATTTTTTTGTTTTTGTTAAATGTTCGGTGTTTTAAAAAAATAAAGTTGTATAATCATTGTAATGCATGTTAAATATTAATTTTTTTTTATAAATTAATGTTGTTTTATTTTATTATTTATTTACTTAATTGTTATTGTTGTACTATTTCAATCGAGTTCCATCAATATTTTATGTTTGACCAGAAGTTATTTCTATCTCAATGCAGCTATTTATAATTTTAATCTCCTTCCAGATGCGTCTAAAGCTTCTCAGCAACACCAACAGCAGCCACCGCAGCAGCCCACACCACCAGCATTTGTAAACAAACAATTAGCGTCTCACCAAGCATCATCGCCGGTCCAATCTCCATCAAGTCAGACCCAACAGCATCAACAAATGGCACCGCAGCAGCCTCAATTGCCTCCACAGATGCCCCCACAGATGCCAGGCCCAATGCCGCCACAAATCCCCGGCCAGCCGATGATAATGATGCATCCACAGTACCAAAATCAAATGTACATGCCTCCTCAGGGGGGACCCTTGTACCAGATGCCCAATCAGCAGCCGATGATGATGCCGCCGCATATGCAAATGCCCCAGCCACCCATGCAACAGCCTGGCGTGGCTCAAGTACCTTCTCAGACGATTCCACATCAACCTTCTGCTCCAGCTAGTCAAGAACCTAATCAGGTTAACAATACTCAACAACAACAACAGCAACCGGGTCAGCATCAACAACAATCCGAGTCGCCTGGTCAATCTAATCCATCTGTCTCGACAAACAGCACAGTTCCATCAATGGACACATCTTAAAACCTTAATTTCTAGGCAGCAAAAAATATTATTTTGTAAATTTTTTTTTTTAATTTAGTCTCTTTTTTTATGTATACTTTTTGAGGACTGTGACACACCTTCTTGTTTTAGTCTTTTCGGCTGCGAAAAGACTTTAAAAATGAATACAAAATTAGAAACTATGTATAAAAAAATATTAATTTTAAATTTTAAATAAAATTTTTATCTCAAAAATTAGAGAAACTGTCTTAAAAGTTTTAGAGCACCGATCATCGACCACTTGACCACTTAATCAATCTTACTAACCATTAACAGCTTTTTATTCATTTGCATTCTATCTTGCTTCAAACTAACAAAATAGATCGGCAAAATTAGAGCTAATTTTAAATAATCTTCAGTTGAGCAGGTGTACATGCTGCCTCAAGGTGTTGACCGATTCATTTTGGGCGACACCTACGCCAATCAAGTATATCCGGATGTGAGGATACATGTTCAGCAAATAAAAACTCAACCATATGATATCTATGATAATCAAGTTTGTTTGCCAGAGGCAAAACCAATTTTGCTGAATTCACAGATAATCCCGAGCAATCAAGCTGTGGTGTTGTCGCACGGAAGCGTTCTCAATTGTCAACTAAATCCGACTTATCAGCTTCCAGTTGGCAAAAAATCAACTTCACCAGTGTCTTCCAATTTCAGCTCGTCGTCCAACTCTAGCTCTCCAAATCGAACCAACTCGATACATGAATCTCAGCCACAAGTAATGGTCAACTATGGTCACGCCACCTCTTACCAGGAAGATTTTAGCCAAATTTACATAGACCCCCAGTACACCATAAATCCTCCCATGACTCAAAATATGATTCAGTCGCCTTCGGTTAGCAACTATGCGATCAAAAGCGAAAAATCTGAAACCCATTCTATTGCCACTCAAGGCAGACAAAGGGCTAACGCTTCTTCGAACGACAATAGGCCGTACACGTGTGGTTATGAGAATTGTGGAAAGTCGTTCAAGCATAAACACCACCTGAAAGAACATGAGAGATTGCACACTGGAGAAAAGCCGTTTCAATGTGACAGATGCCTGAAACGCTTCAGTCACTCAGGTAAAAAAAAATTAAATTTACATTATTCATTTTTTAATTTAATTTAAATTTAAATTTAAATCTTGCTTTTTTTCCAAAAAGTCAAATTAAAGATTTTTGAAGTGAAATGATTGAAATTTTTTTCTTTTTGACATTGTGAATTTTAATAATTTTAATAAATTTTTCAGACTTTTTGTAACTTAAAAATGCCACTTAAGATAAAAAAAGTAAAACCATAGTTTTGTTCAGAATTTTGTCTAGTTTTAGAATTTGTATAAAAATATACAGGTTAAGGGATTTGGAAAAAAGTAGATCCCGAAAAAGTTCAAAAATGTCAAAATTTTTCCTAAAAAATTCTCAATTTTTTTTTCCAAGATAACCAGCTCAGAATATAGAGCATTTAATTCTCTATCAGAAAATGTGCCGATCGAGTAGATTTGTTTGATAAAATTCTGAGATAAAAAAGCTTAAATAAGATATACTTTATATAAGGCTGTAAAGTTTAGTGATGTTGGTTAAGCTTGGTTATCTGGTCAGCCAATTTAGGTCAACCAATTTTTGGCTAACCAGTTTTTGGTCGACCAAATTTTGACCTAAATTCAATTATCTAAACAAGTTATGTAATTTTTTAAATTTTGAGATTTTGGTTAACCAAAAATTTACTAACCGAAATTTGGTCGACCAAAAATTGACTAACCTGATTTGAGTTAGCCAAAGTTGGCAATTTTGGTCGACCAAGCGTTGGTTAACCAACATCACTAGTAAAGTTTCAGAACTCCCTAGCCAAAAAAAATAAATTTTTGACCCCCCCTAAAATTTTGGCTAACCCTAGGTTTTCATATACGTAGAATCTAAAAATGAGGTCGAAATCCATATCTGAAGATAGTGTGGAAGTTTTGCATTCCGCAAACTTTACAAACCTTCCAAAAATTATAAATATAAATTTCCGTTTCATTGATTTAAATTGACAAAATTGAGCTTTTTAAACTTTGATGATGAAATAACATAAACCCAAATATGTTTCATTTTATTCAAAAATAAAAAACTAATTTTAATTAAAACAGACAAGTATTAATAATCAAACAATATATCAATATTTTGAGATTTTTTTTTTCTGTCTCTATGGTCTATTCTAATTGGAATTTTTTTTCGTAATTTGTAAATTTATTTTTTTAAAATTTTTAAATTATGTCATCGCTTCTTTAATAATTTTGAATTAGCTGGTTATAATTGAAAAGAAATACACCTTACATGTTTATTTATTTAAATATGTTTAAGGCCCATATACAATATGTATCAAAAATGAAGTAAATAAATTGTGAGTGCAAAATATTAGAATTAAGATAAAAAAATTAAAAATCAAATGGCAAGATCAATTTTCTTTTTAAAATTTTTCTATATAACTTAAAGGTAAAAAAAGCCCAAAAAAGAAATGGTTTTATTATTAAAAAAAAAGCAAACAGGTTAAAATTTAAAATATCTCTTTTTATAAAATTAAATCATTTGCGTCTAAAATTTCGAAAAAATATAAAAAAATGCATTAATGATATTTCAATTTTTAAAAAAGGTAGACTGAAAAACTATCAAATAATTTATTAACTATTAGACAAATTTAAAATATTTGATAGAATTAGTGCAGTGACACATTATTGGTTTTAGCATACTTTGTTGAATCTAAAGACGAAATCTTCGAAAGTCTGTAAAAAATTAATCTGTAAAAACTTCAAATTGCCATTTTGTTCTTATTTATAATTATTATTATTATCGTTATTTTTATTATTATTCAGAGTTGGTTAAAAGTAACAAGTCTCAAGTCAAGACTTGGACTTTAATTTAGAACTTTTAAACATATATTTTATTATTTATTATTTACTACGTCTCATAGGCTTAAAAATGAAAAAAGTAAATAAATATTAAGAATTTTTAAAAACCAATCTAATTTATCTAAATAAAGAATAATAAAAAACTAAATGTAGTGGGTCCTATCATTTTAGAAAATATTTTAATTAAAATTCGGATAACTAATATTTTTTTCATTAATTATTAATTCTTTATTTTAAAAACTCGACATTAAAGATTAATTTTTTGTTTTTAAAGGTTCATATAGTCAGCATATCAACCAGAGAAACAAGTATTGCAAAAATGGAATGGACGACGATCATGGTCAAGACAATATGAACTAATAAGCATATTGATTTTTTTTCAAAAAGAATGCATTTATATTTTCCATTTTACATAATTTTTTACCAAAACAGTAATTTTAGTTTCGGTATAGTGAAATTTTTTATTACATTCCTTTTTAATTGACAAACAGTGCTTTACCAAATATATGGCGGTTATTTTTTTGATAATAGCCATTTTATTTTGGTTCTATAGTATTTTTTAATTCGAACAAATCTTTGTAAATACAATCAAGAGTTTATGTTAAAAAAGAGCTTATTTAAATCAAGAAATGTGTTCTTTTGAACGAGTTTAAATCATTGTGACAACTCTTGAGTAATTTTTATACAAAATTTCCTCGATAATTTTTAGCTCTCAATCAAAATTTTCTTACAATTGCTTTGAATTTTTTATTTGTAATTTTTGAATAAATAAACGTTTTTTTAATATTTTTTTCTTGAATTTTACAATCTGTCCATCTGCCTAGAAAAAAACACTTTTCCATTTATATTAATATTTTTCAAAATACATTTGACATTAATATTAAAAATTTCTTTCATCAAAATTTTGGATTGATCGAAAAAATTCATCTATTACTAGAAATTCATTCATCATACCTAAAACAAAATTTGAAGTATAAAGTATTTTTTTTACATTCTGTAATTTTTCCTAGTTTCCAAGAAAAATTAGGTATAAATTTTGCAAAAAAGAGGGTACAGTAAAGTACGGTTATAACGAAGTCGCTGGGGGAATCAAAAAATGGTTCGTTATAACCGAACTTCGTTACATCCGAATAAGACAAAAAAATTTTTTTTTTAAAGTTTTTATTTAATTAAAACCTATTAAAAAAGAAGTAATAATGATAAATATGAAAAAAAATTATATTTTATTTTTTAAAATAATCGGAGATGGTTTTCATCATCGTATTTTCCAGATTTGATTTTTTGACATTCTGCGGCTGCTGCGTTCTCTTCGAATAATTTTAGAAACTCCTCTCTACGTTTGTAAATACCGCTCATTGTACCTACTGGAATTTTAAATTCCTCGCAGACTTCGGTCTGAGTTTTTTTTTTGCTATCGATAAGCTTTATGTATTTTACTTTTTCATGCAACGTAAAAACCTTACGTTTAGTTGGTTTTGTTTTTTCTAACATTTTTTTAACATAATATTTTTCCTGTTTTTTTTATTTTATAAAGGTAAATGTGTGATTTTTCAAAATATTAATTGATCATTAAGTAGGGATTAGTTTTAAGATTTCGGTATTGAAGAAAATTCATACTTATTTGCTGATTTGTATTATTAAAAATTAAATAACCAATATTTCTCAAATGTATTTTTTAATATTTTCGTTATAAGCGAATAAAATTTCATTGAAAATTATCAAAAAATGCTTCGTTATAACCGAATTTACGCTATAAGCGTACTTCGTTATAACCGTAAGAAAATGTATTAAAAGTATTATTGTTCTGAACAACAGTGTTTTATTTTTCGTTATATCCGTGTTCGTTATAACCGTACTTTACTGTATGTTTAAATTTGATATTTATGTAATTAATAAATTAAAATTTTTAATATTCAATAATAATATTTTACAGATTTCGTAAAAAGATTTTAATATTTTAATTTGAACTTTACTTTTTTATAACTTATTTTTTTCATCAACAATTTAAACTTTATTTTTTAAATTTGTGAATAATTTGAATTAATTTTGAATAATTGAAGTTGTAATTGGTCTTTTCTTTAAATTAACTTAACCACTTGAAGGCTTTTAAGCACCATCCTGTTAACTAAAAAAGCATTTGTTTAAATCAGGAGGTCCTATTAAAACACTGACCCCCAAATTTACAAAGTAAAGACATTTTTTTTAAACATGTCATTTAGTTTGAAATTTTCTGTTCTTTTTCTAATTTTTTTTTTTTTAAAATTGAATTTTTTTATATTTTTTAAAATCTGATCCCCTGATGACCTCAAATTTTCTATTAGATAATAACAAGAGCTTGGATGTGTTTAGTTTTTGTTCAGGAAGTATAGTTTTTGAGATATTTATATTAAAATAAGAAATATCTAGATTAACTAATATTTTCAAAATTTGAAGTAAGTGTTTTAGTAGGACCCAATTCAAGTGGTTAAACAATTCATCCATTACAGGTTTTATTTCCTTTTTAAAAAAACGTAATTTAAATTGAATTGTTTTGTTGGTTATTGATTTCATTATTTCAAATTGGAGGTATAATTCTGATATTTTGCTGAGTCAATGATACATGTAAGTATTTTTATTTAAAAAAGTACAAAAAAAAATTCTAAAATTATTGAAAAATTACTAAAAATCCTTTTTTTAATGTGATTTTAATATTTATAATTTTTTTCTTTAATTGTCCTAAAAAAATTCCAATGAGCATACTTAACATAAATTTAAAAGTATTTGGAGTGCATTTGATTTTTAAAATAATTATTTGTACAGAGAAACATGATAATATATAGGCTCATTAACCTAATTATTAATGCTTACTAAAAAAAATCGTTCTTAGACCTATTGAATCATTTTATAATCAATTCTAATTGATTTATCCCTTATTAATAATTATTATTATTATTTTTGTTTTTTATTTTGGGGAAAACGTAACTTGGGCGATGTGAGAATTAGAAAAAAAATTTATCTAATAAAAAGATTAAATGAGGCAAAAGTTATGCTTAAATATTAATACTGTAAAAAAATATAATAAATAAAAAAAAAGGACTGAATATTGTGAACAATTGAATAAAATTGATATTGTTCAATGAATATCATTAAGCAATAGATTTTTTGAAAGTTATATTTAACACTTAATGTAAATTTTGTGACTTTTTCAGAAAAAATTTTTTCGAAATTTTGAGAACAAATTTTAAGAGAATTATTGGACAGATTTTCTTGAATTTTAAACCAAATAAATTTTTTAATTATTTTTTTCTATTTTATTTTTTGATTTTTAAAAATAAATTATAAATCAATAATTTTTTTTGTATGAATGTGTGCATTTCATAGCTTATTTTAAATATTAAATATACTTAAAATTTGATTTGTTTGAAAATTATTAAATTTAATAAATTCTATGGGCTTTTTTTACTAAAAGTATTATTGAAAAATGTTAAACAGAAATAAAATCAAGCCGTATTTAATTTTGCTTTTGCCCATAAAAATACAGAATATTTGTAAGACTAGTATTTTTTGATGATAAAAAAATTAATTTTCTGCATCAAAACAAAAAATGATATTAAATTTAACACCTTGATTAATTTAAAAAAATTCAAAAACTCTTAATTATAGTTTATTTTTATCAAATTTTTTTCCTTAGACCAAAAAAACAAACAAACAAAAATATGATAAAGTTAATGCAAATTTGAATTCTCAAATTTTATGTTAGATTGCAAATGCAAGCTTATTTATTCAAAAACTAAAAAAATATGATGACGACGATGACTAATGTTAAAATAAACTTTTCCAAAGCATATACCGAAGCTTTCAAAACCTCATACATCAAAAACCCCCTTTTCATCTGCACTTGTGTCAAACCAAACGTTTACATGCCGTCACCACTGCCACATTATGCCTATCCAAACACAACTCTGTTATCTCCACTTCTCATTTTTTTCATTTTGGCACACAAAATTAATTAAAATAATAAATTATAATAAGAAAAAAATAAAAAATTTAATATCGATTTTTAGCCAGCTTTTTACTTAAATTAAAAAAAAAAAAATTTTATGTCTCTAACAAATGCCAACCTATTGCTCATTTCTTTACCAAAATACAAACTTCCACTTGTGACCAGCTATCTTTCCCAAAACAAAATTTCCACCAAGAACAAAAATTAATTTTTATCTGACTTAGAATGACGCCACCAGTTAAAGGAGACGGAATGCGGGGCCTGAGCGTGTTCATATCGGACATACGCAACTGCAAGAGCCGCGAAGCAGAAATAAAGCGCATCAACAAAGAGCTGGCCAACATCCGCACCAAATTCAAAGGCGACAAAACACTGGACGGCTACCAGAAAAAAAAGTACGTGTGCAAGCTTCTCTTCATATTTTTGCTGGGCCACGACATCGACTTTGGCCACAAGGAAGCAGTCAACTTGCTGGTCTCGAACAAGTACACCGAAAAACAAATCGGCTACTTGTTCATTTCGGTCATCCTGAACCACGAAAGCGACCTGATGCGCCTCATCATCCAAAACATCAAAAACGACCTGTCATCCAGAAACCCCATATTCATAACGCTGGCGCTGCAGTGCATATCCAACATTGGCAACAGAGAGATGGCGGACGCGTTCGCCCACGACATTCCCAAGCTGCTGGTGTCGGGCGACACGCTGGACAGCGTGAAACAAAGCGCTGCGCTGTGTCTCCTAAAATTGATTAGGACCGCGCCGGACATAATGCCGACTGGCGAGTGGACCACGCGCATCATCCATCTGCTCAACGACCAGCACCTCGGCGTGGTCACGGCGGCGTCCAGCCTCATCGACATCCTGGTCAAGCGCAACCCCGAAGAGTACAAGGCGTGCGTGAGTCTGGCAGTGTCGCGCTTGTCCCGCATAGTCACCTCCACCTACACGGACTTCCAGGACTACACCTACTACTTTGTGCCGGCGCCGTGGCTAAGCGTCAAAATTCTGCGCCTGCTCCAGAACTATCCGCCGCCAGAGGACCCGTCCATCAAATCAAGGCTGAACGAGTGTCTGGACACCATTTTGCAGAAGGCCCAAGAGGCGCTCAAGTCAAAAAAGCTGCAGCATTCGAACGCCAAAAACGCCGTTCTCTTCGAGGCCATCAACCTCATCATCCACATTGACTCCGAGGCCAATCTTTTGGTCAAGGCGTGCAACCAGCTGGGCAACTTTTTGTCCCACAAGGACACCAATCTTCGCTATTTGGCCCTCGAGTCCATGTGTCTGTTGGCCACGTCGGAGTTTTCCCACGAAGCTGTCAAAAAGCACCAGGAAACAGTGATAAACGCGCTGAAGACAGAGCGCGACATCAGCGTGAGACAGCGGGCTGTGGACTTGCTGTACGCCATGTGCGACCGCACCAACTCCGAGGAAATAGTCAAGGAAATGTTGGCCTACTTGGAAACGGCCGACTATCACATCAGGGAAGAAATGGTGCTCAAAGTGGCCATACTGGCCGAAAAGTATGCCGTGGACTACACGTGGTACGTGGACATAATGCTCAATTTGATCCGGATTGCAGGAGATTATGTGAGCGAAGAGGTGTGGTACCGGGTCATTCAAATAGTGGTGAACAGGACCGATGTGCAGGGCTACGCGGCCAAAACGGTGTTCGAGGCGTTGCAGGCGCCCGCTTGCCACGAAAACATGGTCAAAGTTGGCGGCTACATTCTGGGCGAATTTGGTAATTTGATCGCCGGCGATCCGCGCTCCTCACCACTTGTACAATTCGAGCTGCTTCATTCCAAGTACCACTTGTGCTCGCCACAGACCAGGTGTCTCCTGTTGTCCACCTATGTCAAGTTCATCAATTTGTTCAGCGAAATTAAGCCACAAATTCAGCATGTGCTCAAGCAGGAGAACAATCTTAGGAGTTCGGATGTGGAAATACAGCAGCGTTCTGTTGAGTATTTGCAGTTGAGCATGATAGCTGATGCGGACGTGCTGGCCACTGTGTTGGAAGAGATGCCATCGTTTGCGGAGCGCGAGTCCTCAATACTCAGCTCCATACTTCAGAAAAAGAAGCCGCCAGTGGACACAATGGGCCAAAAAGAGGACAAAATTGAGAAAAGCTCGCACAATGCTCAAAATGGCCAGAGTGGTCTTGAGGCTAAGGTAGCCCAAGTGCAGTCGGTGGCCAGTGTCCAGCCCATTGATTTAATAGGCCTCAACTCGACACCACCTTCGACCAAGAGTCACACGCCCGTCAAGTCTGACCAGGATGATTTGTTGGACATTTTCGGCGGCCCTGCGCCACCACCAACTCAGAGCGCTCAGCCTGCTCCCGAGTCCAATAATTTGGACTCGCTTTTTTCCGACACGTTCGGAGTGAGCACTCAGATAGCGTCGCCAGTGGCCCAAGTTGCCCCATTCAGCCCCATTTTGTCCATTCAGGACAATCACATGCAATTTATTTTCAGCAATGTGGACAGCCTGTTCGAAAACGAAGCTCTGAGAATTTTTGTCAAATGCGAGTTCAAGCAAAATTTGGCCCGATTGAGTCTTAGCTTTTTGAACAAAACCAGTTTTGAGTTCCAGAATTTGAGTGTGCAAGCGGTTCCATCGGATGAGTTGGTGCGTGTGTTGCCTAAACCTTTGGAGACAAATGCTATTTCGTCTCAGTCCGAATTAGCTCAAGTTTTGAATGTAGAGTGTGTCAATGATTTTAGTGAGTGTCCCCAAGTTCTAGTGCAGTTCAGGTATTTGGATAAAAAAAATTTTATTTTTTTACTTATTTTAAATGAATTTGGTTGAGAAAATTTTTTTGATTAAAAAAAGGGGCTCTGCTTTTTTGATTGATGACTTTTTTTTCATTTTGGGCTGAATTATTCCAATTATGGTTACCACTCTTTGGTTTAAGTCCATTGGTAAAGTCTAGTCAGAAATTTTTGCAGGTTTTTGAATGCTTTTTATCTTTTTGCTAAAAGCTAAAATAATTAGTTAAAATGCCATTTAATGGTTAAATTTTTTATCAGAAAATCAGTAAATTCTTAATTCAATGATCTCGAATTGTTATAAATTTTACAAATTTTTAGAAACATTTTTGTTACTTGACTTTCTTAGGTCAATTGATATGATTTTAGCGTGATCAATTCCATTAGCTGCCGGTGACAAAATAAAAGCCGATTTTTAGATTTTTTTTCTAATAAATTTAATTTAAAAATTTTCAAAATTCCAAAGCAAAGCAAATTAAAAATTCGAATTAAAAAAATTAAATTTTTTTTTTAAAAGAGAGGAAAACATTTTTAATCAAAATAAAACTCAGTTAGTTAGCTTTTAATTTGTTTCAAAGTTTCTCTGATAAAATTCACATTTAAAAAGTATGCTTGTTCACCCATATTAGCTGTTTCTCAAGTATGTTCCTCAATTTTTAATGACAATGTATCAATTCATAGAAGAATTAATAAAATAAAACAAAACTTTTATATTTTTCTTTCATAGAAATTAACGGGTGAGGCATAAGTAAATGGACAAAATTTAAGAGCGAATATCTCAAAAATTAAAAATGATATTAAGTTATGACTTTTTGTATAGGGTAAAGAATTTATTTTTTAATAGAATTAAGATTTTTAAATAAAGAAAAAACTCCATCGTGACCGATTTTTCTGAGCTTTGCTTTCACCCCTTTCATCAGCGATTTCACAAAATTTAAGTCAAATTCCTTCAATTTCAACTCAATGCGGCTAATCAACTGCTCCTCGGTTGAGACTTGCCAACCTCCCTCGTATACTTTCTGACTTAAACAATCCCAAAAATTTTCAATTGGACGCGCTTGAGGAACATCTGCCGGGTTGATGTCGTCTAAAATAAGTGAACATGGTGAACGATATAGCATATTTGAAAGTTTTGCGCTCAAGTGTTTTGTTTTTTCAGCTTTTTACGGCACTATATTTAGGCGTTTTTTCTCGTTTTCTAAATGAAATTCCCATTTTTTTAATTGTCGACCAACTGTTTTTTGGTGGACACCAAATTTCCTAGCAAGACTTTTTTGACTCACTCCAGTTCGGTTATTTTTCAAGCTTTTTAGTTTTTTCTTCGCTGCAGTGTTCAGGTGGTTAGTCGACCCATTCTCTTATTGTCCTTTGTCGGTCTTCCATTTTGAATACGCTTGATCGTATTGTACTTCAAGCGATTCCTTGCTTTGGAAAGTGCGCGACAAGGTCAGATTTTTTCATTTGTGAAATCATATTTTTGACTGCTTTTCGAAAATTCTCTCGTTCAGTCACAGAAAGTCTCATTTTAAAAAAAATTTTTTTGCAATATTATAGCTAATGTTAAGTAGTTTATAAATATATATGTATTAGATCATCTGATCACTTGCATGATCGGACAAGTAAACTTAACTTTTATCCATTTATTTATGCCTCACCCGTTATGTAACAACTTTTATAAAGAATCTTAAAAAATAAACAAAAATTTTGATCAAATTAAATTAAATTAATTAAAGTTATATTTTAGATCAAATTTTAAATATTTTTAAGTTTTATTAAATCCTGAAATATTTTTTTTCAATAATAATTTTCGTTTTTTGTAGATTAAAGGAAAATTTTTAATTTAAATATTTTGTCAATTAACTATCTTTGAAAAATTACCAGAGATTTTTATCCTCGAAAAATTCTATGATAAATGTTCAATAGATAAATTTTTTTTTATTTATCTCTTTTAAAAATTTCTATGAAATAATTATTCTTTGATGAAAAATTGCTATGAATTGAACGTTAACCATTCTAAAAAGATATAAAACGGTTTTAATCTTTGATATTTTATTGTTAAAATAATTTTTTAAATCTAAGACTTTTAACTTGCTTAGTGTTAATTTTTTTTTTCTTTTGAAATTTTAAAAACTAAAAAAAATACAATTTCGAATAACAATCACTAGAAGTTTTCTTTAAGACAAAAAACAAGAGAGAAAAGTTTTTTTAATTATTAAACAAAATTGAGTAGATTGTCAATTTAATTGTCATTTATAAAATTTTCAAAAACCAAATTTTTTTCTTTCTCTTTCAAAAGCATTAATATTCTAGCTATGAAATGTTGAATACATTGTATGACAAGAAGTTATTCCTGCAAAAACCATGAAAACTTATTAAATTGATAATAAGCTCCCTTTGAAAAATGTTTTATTTTAATATGTTTTGAACCCTCTTAGCTTTATTTGTGTTACAATTTGTGAAAAAAATTAAAATCTTTCTTTCGAGAAATTATTTATTTAAAAAAAAACTCAAATTCATTTTAACATTATTTTAATAGAATTTTTAACAATTTAAACAAAAATAGTTGTAATGGAACCCAGAGCAGATTTGAATTAAATTTACCAATATTTTTAAATAAATTCTTCGATCCAGTCCAAATGGATTCGCAAACATTCTTTACTCGATGGAAAAATTTGTCAAAGTAGGATTTAGATTTCGTTTTTTTTTAAGAAAACAAAAATAAAAATATTGAAATTAAGCCCAGGCCAAGAACAACAAAAAATATTCAAGGCTAATTTTCCAATTGATAAAGATCGAAATTCCCAGACAGTGAGTCAAAAATAATTTAAACAACTCAAATTTTTAAATTTTAAATTTTATTTAAGTTGATAAATTTTGGATGGAGTTCGCTGTCAGGCATTGATCCGAACCCGGAAAATTTTTGCGGTGCTGGTATTATTCATACTAGTACTCAGCAATACGGTTGCTTATATCGACTTGAACCCAATCGGCAAGCTCAGGTATTTTGGTCAACGAAATAAAATTATTGAATTTTTTTTTTAAATATAATTTTGTTTAAGATGTATCGTTTAACAATTCGAAGTAATAAAGAAAGCATTTCAAAACGTCTAGTCGAACTGTTGGATAATCAGTTTTAATTTGTAGATTTACTAATCACTATAAGAGATGATTTTTATGTGTTTTCAGTCCTAAAAAAACCTTTTTTATCTATTTAATCCATTTTAGACCTGTAACAAATTTTCAATCGATTCTATATCCTCTTCTTTTTAAATTAATAATGTGATTCAAATAAACTAAACATTGATTTTATTTAGTTTATTTTTTAAATCTAATGTCTAATTTTGATTTTAAACCTAATTTTTATTTAATAAAATTCAAATGAAATTAAATTTTTTACTGCTGTCACAAAATTTATTGTCAATAACAAATTGTAAAATTATAAGATTTTTAGAGAAAAATTAACCCAACTAGAAGTGTGTTTTTAGAAAGTTGAAGTTCTTTATTTATTTCTTCGATTCGAAAATGTGAAGGAATTTATATGAGATGTTTAATCTTTGTAAAAATATACGTAAACTTTAAATTCATTCATTTGTCAATATTCTAACAAAATTCAATTCAAAAAATCACTCAGAATCAAAACAATTGAATTCGAATTAAGAAAATCAGTAAATTGAGAATAATCTTAATTGATTTTTATCAAATTAACTTTTTAAAGCTTTCAAGAGCATTCTCATTTATATTTATTTAAGGACAAATGACAACTTAAAAATTTAGTTAATTAGAAAAGTTTATTTAATAAATTGAATTTTTTTAGAAAGCTGTAGGAAGCAAAATAAGTCTCTTATTTTTATCATTTATTCTTTTAACAATTATTTAAATTTTCAAGACATGTCAAATATCAAGCCAAATAATTCTTATTTAAGTCATAACACAATTTGAAAATTTGACTTGTATGGAGGATCAGTGATGGTTGTTCAATTATCCACTTCCAAAAAAATAAAATTTTAGTTATAGATTCACGGTTAAGGGTGCACATTCATGCTCTGGTAAATTTGTCGGCTATAAGAGTATTACAAATTGTTTTTCAAAGATCATGAGTTTCGCTTTCTGCTTGGAGTCGATGTAATCGCAGGTTCGATTTTACGAAGTTTGCTCTTTTTTAGTTTATTTTAAATTAGACAAAAAATTCCGAAATTTTTGTTTTTTTAATTATTACATGTTAAAAGCTCGAACAGAATGAATTATTTTTGTGAAAATCATTTATTATTTCTCGGCCATTTTCAGATATTCGCTCGGCCAAAAAAAGAGATCAATTTTATCTATTGATTTTATTTATATCTAAAGTAAAAATAAATTTATACTAATTTTTGAAATGTTTTTTTAAATGATGATGAAATATTTTAGTTTATGTTAATATTTAAATTTCAAGATTTTTAATAATTAAATTTTTTACACCCATTTTTATATTTATTTCAAACATCATCTGTGCAATTTGATATTTAAAGATTTTTTTTTTTAATTTTTTTAAGAATTTTTACATCCGGCTAAACAACAAATTAGAATTAAAAAATACCACGACTGAGAGCGACCCATCACTCATGGTCAATAAAAAAAAAATGATCATAAATTTTTTTTTTAATAGTAACAATAAAAAAACAAAAAATTTTAAAAGTATGATCATTATTTTTTAAAATAGCGTTTCTCATTAAATTAAACAAAATCGTTTATTTTCTTTGGTTAGTTAAATAATTAAACTAGCAAAATCTAGCTCCTTTGGAAAAGAATTAAAAACTATTGATTATGTATAAACTCTTGTATTGTGTCAGGTAGTTTCCTATTTTGAGTCTCGGGTACAAAAAAAGCAAATAAAATTGCTGATAAAAGAGAAAATCCTCCGTAAATAATGAACGGCAGCGGCGACCAATATATTTCGCCCTAAAAAAATACCAATTCAAGTTTAATTTAAAAAAGGATTCAAAAATTACCAATAATTGAATGTTTGGTGCTAGGACGGCAGCAATACGAGAGAATGTTTGACTTATGGCCACAGCTGAATTGCGAATCACTGTTGGATGACTCTCTGCCGTAACTATATAAATGGTGTTAAAAGCAAAAGAAATGGTTAATTTTCCGACCAGAGCCAGACCAGTGACTACTATTCCCAGATCAGTCGGAACAAACATGACAGCTAGCAAAGCTAGTCCTGATAAGGTCATGCTAATTGTATAGGGAACTTTACGACCATACCGGTCTAATAAAAAATGACAGCCTAACACTCCTAGCATTTCAGCTACGGCAGAAAGACCGAAGTTAAGATATGGATTTCCGGCCAAATCACTCGTGCTAAAGCTGAGCCCATTGTATACAAATGTATTACCGAGCCAATTGATCATTATGACCATCGATCTTATCATCAATATTTTTGACGAAAAAAATACTTTCAAAGTCTGCCATATGGTGTACTAAATAAAAAAATTAAAATTTTTAAAATTATTTTTTTTCAAAATTCACTTGTCTCTCAGGAACAAAATTGACTTCCGATTCAATTTTGTGAACTTTGAGCAATTCTTCCATTGAAGTTAAATCCTCAGGACGCTTTTTGTTCCATTTGGCAATGGTGTTAAAAACTTTGTAGGCTTCTTTTTTTTTTTTTGTTGCCAAAAGCCATCTGGGCGATTCTGGAACTATCCTTTAGAAAAAAATTTAATCCATTTTAAAAATTATTTTAATTAACAAGTTTAACTATACCAATAGTACATGGCTATTGTGGTCATTAGAACGGAAAGACTTGTGAGCATTATTTTGTAGTCGGTGATGAAGTAAACAAAAAACAGCAGCACAAATTCGCCAACAATGTACAAATAGTAGATTGCATTTGCCGCGGCAACTCTTTTGGAAGGACCAACTATCTCCACGGCTATGTTTTGTAACATTAGTGCTTTTTTAGATTTCCAATGAGTTTATTTACCTATAACAACTGCCACTGCATACACATTCATTGACAGTCCGGTCAATAGACGCAAAATGGCGAACAAAATTTGCTGAAGATTGTTGTCTGCAAAATCAATGCTTACCAATGCAGCTATGGCTATGTTAAATGCTGCGTTTGCTATCACGAAAGAGTAAGCAGTAAACTTTCGACCATATCTGAGAAAAATAAATTTTTTTTTTTAAATTTAATTATTTTAAATTGAACAAAACAAATAGATTTTGATCAAAATGATTGTTAAAAAATGCTAACTTGTCTGACATAATTCCGCTTAGTAAAACTCCGTAGTTACCAATAAAATAGAATGTAGAGAACAAACTACGTCTCGGCGAACTGTCACATACTAAATTCCACTTAAATGCAAATTTTAAGTCGCTCAAATTTGATACAGAAATTCAGATTAGAAAAAATTGAATAAAATTCTTTAATTTAATAGAATTTCTGTGTCAAAATAAATCCCTAATGCTTTCTCTTAAATTGATGGCTATGAGAAAAATGAAAAAATAAAATATTCATTAAATTATTTTTGACCAGAAAAATCAAACATCTAAATATCCTTAAATTCATACATCACTCATCAGGGTGCTTTCAAAGTATTCTTTTGAATAGACCCATTCGCTGCATTTGGTCAGCGAAGAATTGGCCTTGTCTGTTTTGTTGAAAACTCGCAGGTTACAGGTGTCATATTTTTCTTTGAATGAGTTCTTAGATTCTGGTATAAAAATGTCAATTAGTTCCTGGTGATAGTCACTCTGAATTTCATAAGTGTCATTGGGGTATGCTGGAATTCGGCATCTAGGAAAAATTACAATTAAACCAAATTAAATTAATTTTTTTTCTTCTAAACCTGTGATTGGGAACTGTTCCGTAAAATGAATAACTGAATCCTACAAGTGCTGGTACGAAACCTATTATTCCGACCAGAATAAAAATTAACAATTGATAAGGTCCGAAGTGGCCGACTTGGTCGAATATTTCCTCGGTTTTTTTATTCAAATTTTCATTCATCTAAAATCAAATTAAATTAACTTAACTAAAATGTGGATAACAATTTTAAGATCCAATTTGGCATGGATTAATACCGAAACGCAAAACTTTTTATTTAAATGCTGAGCTTTTAAAAAAAAACAATTATTAAAATTAAACAACCTGGGTTTTTTAAATTATTTATTTTGGCTTATTAATAAAATCAACTAGAAGTGAACAGCTAGACTTAAATTAAAATACGAAGATGATTTTTTTCTTATTAAAGTTTAATTTTTAATTGTACCAATTTTGAAAAAAAAATATGTTAATTAAATACATCGCGGCTAGTAGATCTAAAAGAAAATTTACCGAACATTTTTTGGTTTATTCGTGGCTTTGCTTAAAAGCTAAAAAGAGTGACCAAGTCAAATTTAAAACTAAATTTTTTTTAATTTTTTTTCAAATATTTATTTAGATCGTGAATTGTACCGGTGCCATGGAAATTCATAAATAGCGTGGTAAACAAACGAGGGGTTTCATAACATTATAATCTAACTTTTTGAATATCTTAAAGATAAATATCAAGAATTTAAGTTGACTTTTTGAATGTCATTTATTCAAACAAACAACTAAAAATTCTTATCTAAATGAAATTAAATTAAGCTCTAAATTAGAAGTCCAAATTAATGGTTTTGGCAATAAAGAAAGAAAATTTAGATTTAGAATTTACATTAAAAGAAAAAAATATATTTCAAATTAAAATCTTTTATTCCTAAAGAAAAAGATTTTTTCAATTAGTCTGATAAGATAAAGTCTTAGTCAGCAAATCTTTTATTATAAAAGAATAAATTAATGTTATAATTACTATTAAAGTGATAAAGCTTAATTTGTAATAATTTTAGAATGTTAAACAAATTCATCTGGATTTGTTTATAGGACTAAATTTCGAATAACTAAAAATTTGCGAATCATCATTTTTTAAAATCAGTAGGATTTTATAGCCTCTCCGAAAACTTACTGAAATCTATTCACAATTTGGCATTTGTTTATATTGTTTAAAACTTTGGGTTATCTAAGACACTCAATTTAAAAAAAAAACGAATATATTTTTAATTTCTTTAAATGTCAAATTTAATTTTTTTTAAATTTTAAATCTTATCTCGGTAAAAAATATTTAATTTCAACCTTTAGATTGAATTCTTGAAAATCGATGAATTAAATTCTTATTAAAATTTTAGTTTTTTCTGAATAAAACTTTTTCTTTGCAAATCTGGTAAAATACCTGAAAACCCTTGAAAGGCATAAGTGATTCTCATAGAATAGAAGCACTTGTGAACGAGCTTTTTTATTTTCTTAGAACTTTTTCATAAAAATAAAATTATGTCTTGGTCTTAAAGATAAAAAATCATATACTTTTTGGAATACGATATAAAATGGGTTAAATAGTTGCTTTATAAATACTTTTTCTGTATTTAAATATTTAATTTACATAAGTCTCACATTAATTTCAAATCAAACAAATAGATAAAGTAAAAAAGTAAAGATAATAGTTTATTTGCTGAACTGATTTTCGATTTTCATTAAAAAAATCGATTATGAGTATAAAGTTATTCATAAATCATCATAAGGAATTAAAAAAATAAATTTTAAATCAAATTAGATATTAATGCGTTGAAAAAAGAACATTTTTATGTAAATTTATCCTGCCAACTTGAATGGAAATTAAAAAATTTCGTTACGAATAATTTAAACCAAAATATTGAACACATTTTTAGAGATTAATTTTATTAGATGATAAAAAATGTCATTTTAAAAAATAATAATGCTTCTAAAATTTATTTAATAATTATTGAATTAATTGTTAGAAAAATTTTTTAAACGCAAATTTAACAATCTAAAAAATGCTATCTAAACATTTCTTAATAATTAAAAAGGAATATAAGAAAAAATAAAAACACCGATCACTAATTTATTTACTTTAAATGAGAACGAGAAAAAAAGCTCTTATTTTAACAGCGCAATTTCATACTTAATATCTTAAATAGAAAACATTCCAATTTAAGCCTAGATAATTAAATATGTTAAAATCAATATTATAAAGAAAAATATCTTACCTTTATATTTTAAGGTTATGAAATATTTTTTTTTAAATTTATTGAATAATTATCCCTAAAAACAACTGGTATCAAGATTTTCAATTGAAAATTATAAGAATTTTAAGATTTAAAAATTAAATAAAATAGTTAATTAGAAAAAACAATAATTGACTTAAAAAATTCGATTTTATTATTATTATTCGAATTTTTATCACTTATATTAATCTAATCTGGCAGTCCAAGCATTATTAATTTTCTATTATATTTCTTAACCTTGATAAAAAAGATGTTAATTTAGATATTTTTCAAATATACTAAACAGTTAACACTGTGAAACAAAAATTTCAAAATTCAATTTCCCAAAATATTTTTCAAGCTCTTGCGGTGGTAAATTGTTTTCGTACTTTTACCATCATATTCTATATCTTGGCCATTATTTAACCCATCGATCAATAAAAAAGTATTTTATTTTTTATTGATTTTTGAGTAAAACCATGAACCCTTGTTCGCTAATTTACCAATTCTTTGTCAAATTAAAATAAAAATATTGGATCATGAGATAAACTCTAATTTTTTTTTTAAATTAAATAAATACTTTTAAAAAAAATTCTAAAAAATAAAAAAGTTATCACACATTTTACTAATTTTTTAATGAGCACCTTTTTAGCGCTATTTTGTCACAGCACCAATTTACATTCTTCAATTTTGATAAATTTTTTGTAAAAAAATTGCTTAAAAATTATCTTAGCAACACATGAGTAATCCAAAACATCTATCATCAGAGTAATATTAATTTTAATATTATGAAAAATTTAAATTCATGATAAGATTATCTAGAATCGAAGAACTAGATAACTTGAACTTTTGTTTACATTCTTAATTGCTCATCCCCATTGATGTCTAAAATTTTTTTTTTTCAAAACTTTAAAATAGGATTATATTTAAAAGATGGATCCGAATGGACGGATACGGATTGGCGGATCCGGATTTTGGGTACCCTAAAAGACGGATTATTTTTAAGGATTTTAGTTAGAGCTAAAACACGGATCCGGATCGAATTTCTATAAGAATTTTAAAAGAAAATTTTAATTTAATTTAGACTTAGCTTGAATCAAATTTCTTTATTTATTTTTTCTAAATTTACACAATAATACATTTACACAATAACAAAATATAAACTAATGAATTGTCCGATATTGAATAAAAAATTTTTTTTTTCTTTTATTGAAAATATAAGATCAAGAAAAAACTATAAAAAACAAAGAATTTATTTTATATTTTTCAATTAATAAATTCTCCATTTTAATATCTCATTTGGCAATACATTAATGGGGTCCTCAGGGCCTTAAAGTGCCCATACTCAAAAATTTAGGTCTTTTTTTAACTTTATCGGTACTATTATCAAATACTTGTAAAAAAACAAGATTTTCCATTTGAAAGCATATGGAATTTCTCTTTGAAACTTTTAGGTCCCTTATTTCCTCAACTAATTGTAATTTAAATAATATAATTATATATTTTGACTATTTACGTTATAAAAAATTTTGACTTTTTTTTAGAAAATTAGTTTCGAACTCATTTTATTTAATTTGTTTTTAGCTTTAATTTTTAAAAATAATAAAATTGATCCAAAAATTTTAGAATCTTTGTTCAGAATTTTTTTTGGGTTTTCTGATTCTGCAAAAAAATTTGTGACTAGATGCAAAAATAGTGAAACATACTATTTTTTCCAAATTATTGGTCAATTTGTAAATTAAATTAATATACCATTTTGTAGATGAGACTATGCACAAATTAAAAAAGTTATGTCTTTTAGAACATGAGATATTTTTGTCGGATTTGACAAGTTATGTGATCATCGATTTAGTGATTAGAAATGTTCACAAACTATGTGAAAATTTGATCACATGCCGCATGATCCTTAAATCAATATATTATATAAATATGCAATTGAATAGAGAAATATTCAAAATGAATCAGAAATTGAATTTTTTTTTGTTGAAATTTTAACAATTTCAAAAAAGAGACTGTTGCCAAATGAATAAATTTTTTTTGGAATTTAAAAGCTGAAAATCAAATCCTTTTTTTTTAAATTGTCTTCATAAAAAAATCGATACTGAAAATTTAGTTATTTTATTAGAAAAAAAATTATAATTAATTAAAAATTTTAAAAAATTTAAAAATTAAATTCAATGAATGTTTATTGTATGATTTAAACTATTAAATCCAGTTTTTGATTCCCAAACGTCCTCATTAGCAAACTTTATTGAATATTCTGGTCGCTTAGAAAGTAAAGTATTCATATCTGGTAAATTTAAAAAAATTGTGTAATTTCCTTTGGTAACACTTTTTGGCATTGGAATCGTTTGAGAAATTTTAAGAAAACTATTGTTATGCCAAAATCTTGGATCAGCTTTGAGCTTTATTGAAAACTCTTTATTAGAATTTTTATTTCTTAGAACCAAATACACCATACGTCTGTTGAACAAGGAAGCAAATCCTGTGTTTCGAAGAGAAATATAAATTTTAAATTTTCTTTGAACTTTTCTAAGTGAACTCGGAAGATTTGCTTCAACCAGCTCAAATCTATAACCCAACTCGTTTAAAATTGTTTCATAGCATTTCTCTTTTTTAAAACCATCGATGACACCAGGATGATATGCGGCATTCAAATAGGACCAATGGAACATTCTAAGCTCTGCCAGGGCTGTTTCACAGCCAGATCTAGGCGGATTGGGGTTACAAGTTTCGCCACCCATTGGAGTATACAAAGTCTCTTTATTTAAATATGGATAATCAATATCAACATTCCCATAAGTACCAAAGTCACTGTTACTGGCCAAAAAACAATCGTTATGATGACCCACTCTGGACACTTTAGCTTTTTTGAACGCCTTCGATTTTGTCAAAGGCTCACTGGTAGAAAATAATTTCCTTTTGTAAGATGGAGTTCGAATTTGAACCATTCGGCTTAATGGCAAAGCTGAAAGCAAAGCGTCTAAAATTTCTCTGCGATTTTTCAAATCAGTAGAAGATGGTACTGGATACCCAAAATTGTCAGTGTAATACCATTCACCCCATGATCCAATAAAACCAGCTTGTACAACTAAAATTACATCTGAATTGGCGAAAAAAATCCGCTTCAGCTGATTTATGTGTCTAAGCATCTGATCTTTCTTTGCATCCAATTTTCCAACTAAAGTTTGGTCATTGCTATAGGCAAATCGAACAATGCATTTGAGGCCAGCAGCTCTTATTACGGAGAAATCAGACTCAACATTGCTCAAATAGTCAGCGGATATATCAGAAGTTAAAAAGTGTTCCAGATAAAAGACTCTTAAAATAAGTGAATAGTTGTTTGATCTATAGCTGGATAAAGTTTGAGCGTTGAGTCCTTGGTAGTTGCCTTTAGAGAATACCTCGGTATGAATGTAAAAACCACGCTCAGGATTCAGAATTGGTGTATTTTTGGCCAATGGTTGGTACAATATTTTTGTTTGCTGAGATTTTCCTGGAAAATAAAATCCCAAAATAAATAGAAGTATTATTTTTGGGTTCATTTTGATTTTGAATTTTTAAAATTGTCATGAATTTAAGCAGGTTTTATAATGAGTAATTCTGGAATTTAAAAATTTAATTCATTTGTCATAGCCATTTAAATGATGAGGTTCTTTGTTAATTTAACTTTTGAAAATATTTTGTGCGCACAGGTATAAATGAATATGATTAACTTTGGAATGAATTATTGTGCATGCTAACGATAATTGTGATAGTTGAATCACTGGAAAGTTTTTTGTTAATTAAAACTTTTAATCAAATTTGGAACTATTTTTTTTAATTTCTAATCTAAAATGGAATTGTCTAGATATTTGATTTTTATGATTTTTCCAGTATACTTTTTGATTAATTTTTTTTTACAAACGGGTTAGTTTTACTTAGTTTTTAGAAAAATTTGAAATTATAAAAAAAACCGTGTTATTTCTGGAAATGAAAACATCCAAGGCCTAAAGATTATGTTTTCGAAAAATGTAATTAATTATTTTGACAATTGAATAAAAGGCGATAAAATAATAGAAAAACGCTGAAGAACTTTTTATTTTTAATTGGATTTTTGGTTATTAAAAAGCTTATTGAAAATATTCGATTATGGTACTCAAAACGATTTTTTTTAAATTTTATTGTTTTATAATCTTCATATTCATAAATTGTATGAAATATTTACCATGTGTTCATGATAAAGAATAATTAAGTATGGCGTTTTTAATTAAATTTTTTTCAATGATAATTTTAAATTTTTGAATACTAATACGATATATTTAAGAAATGAAAGAATAAATGTTTCCAACTTATTATAAAAAGTTATATTTTATAATTAATCATTAGAAAGGATATTTTTCTCCTCAACTTACTCTTGTGAAATTCATGGTTTGCTCAAACATATTTAAAATAAAGCTAAAAAAGGGTTGAACGATTGAAACAATGTTTTGAAAATTTATTTTTTTACGAAATTTCATATTGAAAAGGAAGTATCCGTAATAAAGCCATGTATTATGTTTTAAACGAATAAATCTTATTTATTACAAATATTTATTTAAAACATAATTTATCTTTGAAAATAAAATTTCGATTCTACATTTATTTAAAATATGTCAAAGATTTGGTAAATAAAAGTTTATGACCAAATTTTCATGATCATGTTCAAAAATTATCTTAAAAGAAAATTTTTCAGTATTTTTAATTAAAAAATTATATATAGATATTTCATGGGTAGCATACTATGTAATACACCAAAGTATTATTTAAATTTCTGCATGCATTAATTTTTGTAAAGATAAAAAAATCATTTAACCATTAAACTTTTACTTTGAGAAATGCTTCTGCAATAAAATTTAAAATCAGAAATTACTTAAAAACCTTCTTTTAATGATAAATTTTGAGAATGATCATTTAAATTTGATAATAAGCTTAAATTATTCCTAAATCTATATCACTTTAAATCTAGCAATCTTTTTTATAGAAAGATTTTGAAAACCAAGTTCAAATAAAAAATTAGATTTTAAAAAACATTAATGAAAATAGAGGTTGTATTAATAATTCAACTACTTTCTTTTATTCTTATTAAAAAAGAGGGGGCATCCGGGATTGAACCGGAGACCTCTCGATCTGCAGTCGAATGCTCTACCACTGAGCTATACCCCCTTACAATTAAGAAAGTCTTTTTGTATGAAAAATGATTTTATTGATTTAAGGTGATCATTGTGTGACATATTTCAAATTAAGGTAGATATTATTTTCATAGGTAATTTGTGAACTGTGTCAAATAAAATACCTTAGACAAAAATTTATGAATATTGATTAAATTGAAAAAAAGTAAGGGGGTATAGCTCAGTGGTAGAGCATTCGACTGCAGATCGAGAGGTCTCCGGTTCAAACCCGGATGCCCCCTCTTTTTTAATAAGAATGACTTGACTTAAGACTTGTGACTTATAGACAGATCAAAATGCAATTTATGTAAAAACCTCGGGCAAGAACGGATATATTAATTTAGACTTAAAACTGATTTTTGAAAAGTAATGACAATGATTGTGGTGTTTTTGTCTGTTTATGCAGAATACCTTCCCTCAAATAGACTCCCCAAATTCCGTCATGACTTTACCTTGACTTAAGCATTCGAATTGAGATCTATAAAATACATTTGCTTGAACAATTAATTGAAATTAAAAATTTACGGTGATATTCTAAAAGTGTTAAAGTGAGAGTTGTCTATGATATTGGGCACTATTTCTTTAATTTAGATGATATTAAAGTGAATTTTTTATAACTTTTAAAAAAGAAAATTAATATTATTTATTCGGTGAATGTTAAGTTGTCTAAAAATTATTCAGCTACACAAAATAAATCATTTGAAAAATACTTTTCTGAACTCAATTAACTTAAATGAAATTCATAATTTGGTAGAATATGTTTAAAAACAAAAGTAAAAAAAAGAGGGGGCATCCGGGATTGAACCGGAGACCTCTCGATCTGCAGTCGAATGCTCTACCACTGAGCTATACCCCCTTACTTTTTTTCAATTTAATCAATATTCATAAATTTTTGTCTAAGGTATTTTATTTGACACAATTCACAAATTACCTATGAAAATAATATCTTCCTTTATTTGAAATATGTCACACAATGATCATCTTAAATCAATAAAATCATTTTTCATACAAAAAGACTTTCTCAATTGTAAGGGGGTATAGCTCAGTGGTAGAGCATTCGACTGCAGATCGAGAGGTCTCCGGTTCAATCCCGGATGCCCCCTCTTTTTTTGTTCCTTTTATTTCTTATATATTTTAACAAACCATGAATTTCACTAGAGTTGGTTGAGTTCAGAAAAATGCAGTTCAGGTCACCCAGTCAATAAAATTTTAGAGATTTTTTGTAGTTTCTTTAAAGATTCTCTAAAAAATCTTGAAGAAAAAATATCGATATATTAGGGATAAAATAATTTATAAATTTATATATATAAAGTTACCCACAAAGTTCTTTTTGATGCGCTTGATGTCACCATAAATCATGTCTTAAAATGTATGGTCTCAATCGTCAGACAAAAACAAAAATGTTACTTTTGTGACAAAAGTTTTGTGACGATGAGGGAAACAAATAAAGCCAAATGCCCAGTCAACGATTCAAAATGCGAAAGTTGTCAGCAGAAACAATACCTGACTCAAAAATGCTCAATTGTCAAAAAACTTAAGTCACTAGAGAAAATGAAAAAGGAATTAAGTGAACTTGAAATAGAACAAGACGGGACTCATACAAACCATGAAGGTGAACTAAGTGATGATGATTTGAAAGATAAGCTAAATACACCAGAATATTAGCCATATACAAACGATAGCAATGATTCAATTCTAGCTGTACAAACAAATTTTCAATTCCTTAAAAATCCTTCCTTGGAGGATCATCTACCAGATTTTAAACAATTTTACCATCAGGAAAATTTAACACCAATTCAAGCATTTATAAATAATAAGTCGAAAGATTTTTTCCAAACAAAAATTCAAATCAAAAGAAGGTCTAAATACGAGCCACAGAAAGACGATCCGATAGAAGACCTGTCAGATTTAGAAAATGAAGACGAAAATCTTTTTGAGCCTCAGACATTGAGTTTTTACGAGAAGCTTTTCACAATAAGCAGATCAATTTAAATAGCAAAGAACGAATACAGTTACACAACAACCAACTTGTTCAAACAATTTAAAAGAAGACAATTAATAAACTTTTCAAAAAATATTTCACTTTCTAAAAAAAAAGTAAGTAGTTTCAGTAAGTAGTTTGAAACTGTTTTCATCTGCCCAGTAAGGTTAAATTATTTGAAAATTTTTTGACTCAGTACTCTACAGATATTTTTTTACTCAATGAAATAAAAATTTATTTTGAGTTAATAAATTTTTTACCTAGACTTTAATAACTAAAAATCAATAGTTAAAACTCGAAATAAATTTGGAAGGAATACAATTTATACAAAACTTTTCATTTGACTCCTTTCCTTCTGAACTCATCTGCATTAAGATTAATCTAGGAAAAAATAGTAAAACTTTTGAGTTTAGTCTCTATAATCCACCAAATATGCTACCTTATTTTGAATTATTTGAAAAAATAAATAAAGAATGTACAAATTACATCATTGGAGGTGACCTGAATGCTAAAACAAAACAAATAGGTTGTATAGGTGAAAATGAAAACAGCCTTATTTTGGAAAGAATAGTAAATGAACTAATAGACTTCTCAATAATAAATGACAGTAGTCCAACTTATAATGTATTTAATAGGCAATATTTTAAAAATTTAAACCTCTTTCTAGTTTCTTCATGGTTAGTATTCAAAATAATTGATTTCAAAGTATTAGAAAGTCAGGATATGATCAGTGATCATCTCCCAATTTAAACAAGCATATCGTTATATTACTCATTAACAAATGAATCATTATTAAAAAAATTAGATTTTAAAAAAGCTAATTGGTCACTTTTTAGGAGGTTCTTAAAAACCAAAATCTAAATAAAAAGCAATTATCAAAAGAAGATCTCAGCAGTAGAACTACTCAAAAAATAATCAATGTGGTTTATAAAAGCATACCATATCGTTCCCAAAGTATCCTCAAAACAAGTCTGCCACCTGATATAGTAAATTTAATTAAAGAACGTAAGAAGATATTCCCAAAAAACTCGTTGTCAAATGTTAAAACAAAGATTTGATAAATTAACATCAATTTGAAAATTAGCCTATAAAAATTTTGGAATCAAAATTGGTTCGAATTTACTGAAAAGATGGGGGAAAATTCACTTTCAAGCAGATCATTTTAATAAATAAATAATTAAATTTAGAACAAATAAGGGATCAAAATTTATTCCAACTTTAATTTCTAATAAAAACAACTAAATACACACGAAGAAAAAAGAAAATATTTTGGTGAATTTTAATCAGCAGTTTTTAGTCCTATCAATGACTTGATAAACTCGGAAAAAGATTGAGAAATATCTGATTTAACTTCAATTTTTTCAAACTAAATAAACAGTGCACTCATAATGAACCAATTACCATCAATTAACTGATTCTGGTTCTAAAAGCTGAGGGATGATGCAGCATCAGGACCAGATCAAATTCATAATTATTTATTTATTTAAAATATAATTTAGAGGGAATAGTTCCTCTTGGCAGCTCCGAACGGCGTAGTGCCTTCTTTTCAGCCAGCCTGTTAGGAATATTTTCGTAATTTATAATTTTAGCTTATCAAAAGCTGTTCTGAATTTTTGTTGTGATTCATTGGGTCTTTTAGAGAGGTAATCGTGGATTTCTTTTGCGATTAGTTCATGTTAGTTCAAACAATAGTCAAATAGCGAGCGGATTAGAGTTTTATAGAGGGTTAAATTGATTCTTAGGGATGAACTCCATTTAAAGCTTTTAATTTTACGAATTAGGTTCATTTTTGACGTCTGTTTCTTAATGACGTCATGGAGTTGTGCTGTGTAGGTAAGTTTTGGATCCAGTTTGATACCTAAAAAGGTTGGATTCTGCTCAAGTGGAACCTCTTCTTGTTCAATTTTAACATTTAGCTTGTATTTTCTTTCGTAGTTTTTTCTAGCACCAGCTCTTGTGAAAGTAGTGTGGCATGTTTTTGTTTTATTTATTTTGAAGCCCCATTTTTTGCAAAACTCCACGATTTTGTCTATTGCATTTTGAAGGACACGCTCAATTTCTTTTTTAGAGGTTCTTGTGATCCATATACAAAGATCATCTGCAAACAGAGCAATTTTTACTTCCTTTGGTAGACTGTAGGCAATATCACTAAAGAAAAGAATAAATAGGGTCGGTGAGAGACAACTACCTTGAGGGACCCCACAAGTTATTGATTTTTCTTTCCAAGTTTGTATTTTAGTGTTGATTATTTTTTCGAGCCATTTCACCAGGCAGTTTAAAAGCGAAATGGGTCTGTATGATGTTAAATTGTCAGGTGGCTTATTCTTTTTTAGTATCATGACTATTTTTGATTTTTTCCATATTGATGGATTGTATCCGAGTTTGAGAGAGGCATTGAAAATTGCGTGGATCGAGCTTAATGTGTCAAAGGGTAGATTTTTGAGAACTTTATTAGAGATGCCATTGTTTTGGTGCCAGTTAATGAGTCAATCATTTCTTTTGGTGATAAGTTAATTGCATGGTTATCTTCGTGTATATACAGTGGTTTCGACATAAATTAGACTTATGTTTTGGATCATTGTCTTGATGTAACTTAAAAGCAAAATCTAATTTACCTGCTCCAAAAGGCAATAAATACTCAGCTAGTATATCTCTTTACATTTCAGAGTCCATCATTGATTTAAAAGGCTTTAAAAGAAAACTCAAACTGTCTCATATAATCCTTTTGGCCATTCAAATATCCCAAAAGTGAAGGTTTGTATGAATATTTGAATGACCAGCATTGCACATCATAAATTAAAAAAAACTAGATAGTTGTTTTATTATATTCTAAAGAATACAATAGATCTCGTAAAAATGTAACGTTACCGTAAGCGTTACCTACCGTAAGCGTAAGCGTTACCGTAAGCGTAAGCGTTAGATTTCACTAAAAATTTTACTCATAATTTTTCTTTTTTAAATTCTTATAAAAGTGGAATTAAATAAAGTTTTTAAATTTAATATTTATTTAAAAATTTATTTTTTGAAAAATTTAAACTAATGATCACTCCAATCACCTTTTCGTAAAACTATAACTTTTAGAACTTCATTTAAATGAACAATATTAGGATGAGCGAGACGAAAGAGAAGAAGACAAGCAAACATATGAAAAAGATGACGAAAGAGAGGTAGAAAACGATGATGAAGATATTGATGAAATTGGTGGTGAAAATAATGATAATGATTATGGTGATGAAAATGACGGTGATGATAATGTTGATGCTGAGGAAGAGGGTGAAGAAGAGAACGAGGATCGTGGTCATTTTCGAGAAAAATTTTCTTATTCAAATTTTTTACAGAAACTAGTCAATAAACATATTCCTGGTAGGGACAGAAAAAAATGATGTTTTGAAAAAAACACATTATGAAGCATTTGAATCTATAAAAGGTAGTTCATTCAAATTATCTTTAATATAAGTTTGTTTAATAAATTAAATGGATCAAATAGGTGAGTTTGAACATGAATGTGAAATAAGAGGAATCCACGATTCAAAAACTATGTGGGAAAACACATTAAATTGCCGAAAACAAGCAAGAGCTAAAGAGAAAAAAAAACTTTTGGCACAAAAAAAACAAAATGAAAGTAAGCTAAATAAAACAACACCAAAAAAAAATTGAATTCTCTTTAGTTTTTAATCTTTTATTTAATTTATTCTTAAAAAACTTTGACAATCAATATTAATAACTAATTTGTAAATAAAAATCATCTAAAAATTATAATTTGAGAATATTTTTAGAAAAATTTTTTGGAAGGCAAAACTTTCTGTTGCTGCTTAGACTAATATAAAAATGAACGCTAACGGTAACGCTTACGCTTACGGTAACGCTTACGCTTATGCTTACGGTTCGCTTACGGTCTGCTTACGGAAGGATAACGCTTACGGTAACCGTTACCTTAGGTAACGTTACATATTTACGAGATCTATTGTAAAAGTTTTTTATTACAAATCTTATTGTTTTTACTTTTTTTTTGTTTTTTACTTTTTTTTACCAAAATTTACCAGTAAAATTTTTGTTTTTACCAATTTTTACGTAAAAAATGGTAAAGAATTAAATTTAAAAAAAAAATTTTTTTGCTAGACAAAATAATATTTTTTAGCAAAATTTTATGAAAAACAGCAAAATTTGCAATTTTTTGGCATTTTTTGAGTTAACATAAATTAACGTAAAAAATGGTAAACTAACTAAATTTTACGTAAATTTGTGTAAATTAAAGTTAATTTACCAATTTTTACAATTCTTGTTTTACGTAAAAAATAGTCAAATTACCATTTTTTACGTTAATTTACACAAATTTACGTAAATTTGCGTAAATTTACCATGGATCCTTTTATCAAATCACCACTGTATGTAGCTTCATAATTAGAAGTTAAAAAATTTATCTGAACATTCTTTTAAAGGAAATAATTTATCTTTTCAATCTTAGTCTTGAACATGGAACGATTCTAAGAGTTTTGAAAACTGCAAACATTACTATGATAACTTAAAAATCATCTCAATTACAAGATCTATTTAATTATTATTATTTATTTCAAAAATAAACGCCAATATTGGCGATGAAATTAAAGTAAGAAAAATGAAAAATAAAATAAAATAAAGTAAAAAAAATAAAAAATAAAAATAAAATAAAAATGATAATTGAATAAAATTGGAATATTAATTCTTTTATTTCTTCCTTTTTTTACACAAATTTTAATTTTTTTATTCAAGTCTTTAGTCCCATGGACAAATTAGAAAAAGATACAAAAGATTTTGTAAATTGAATAAAAAAAAAAGAAAATTCTAATAATAAAATTAATTCATTATTTTCAATTCATTCTAAATTTAAACAAGTTTAAATAGAATGTATTTTTAATTCTAGTACTTTATTTGTTCGACATATAGGAATGAAAAAAACATAGTAAGAAAGAAAGGGAGACATACAGTAAGTAAGGTTTCTAAAATGCTTTAATTATATTTTTTAAAATTTCCTTCCAGTTCCTTAATTATAGACTCTTTAGTATGTCAAGTCGTCTTGGAAAGGTGCTTAAACTCATAAGTAATCTTTACAAATCCTTTACAGGATCAATATCCGATTATTCTTTCCTTGTTTAAATTCATTCTCAGAAACTTACATCTAAAAAATACGTAAGTTATTCAAAATTCAGCAATTTGTTCGATTTTTGAAGTTGTATAAATATGATACACCCTCCAATATTAATCACCAAGAGACTTTCAATAAACTTTAACTACTAACAGTCTCAAATCCACTTTTTGAGTTGAGTGAGAGATATGTCAGGTTAGGATTGAGTCATTATGCTCCATTGGTCGTTAGACTGGTGAATGAGAAGGTTTCGAATCAAGATATTTCGAATATCCAACTCCATTGTGTAATTGCAACTGAATAATTTCTTCTTTTCTTCATGAACTATCAAATATTTAGATATATCTTACCTCTAGTAATTTCAATTTATCATTTTTAATTTTGTTTTCTTACGAATGGTATGCTGATTACATCTCTTACCAAGAGTGTGTCATTAAAGACAACTTTGAGGGTTATTCATGGAGAGCAAAATAAAAATAAAAATAAAAAGACGGAGACCAAGACTTCTTTAAATGTACCGAATGTAAAATTAATGACGACCTCAAGTCATTTATACAAAAAAGCAACTCAACAGCGTCATTGTTTGTCGAAGAAAAACTTCATTACCATCAAGTAAAATCAAGAGGTATTCCGACTCAAACCAGAGATTTAATAATTATGCTATGTGAAGGCTATATTAAAATTGATACAATAAAAATAAAAAATTTAGTTCAAGTTTTTAAAAGAGCCAAAGAAGATCACATACAAGTGAATTTGAATGAACTAAAATGTTGAGTCGAAAATTGAAAATCAATTCCTGAGTCTGGTGATGAACTTTTTACCTGGTCAAAATTTGTCAATTTGTTCAAAGTGTCAAATGTGATTGTGATTGGAGATTGACCAGGTTGGATTATTGGTTGGATTTATAGGCTAGACGATAAATAAATATGCTTCAAGCAGCCTCGGGGCATTGTGAAATTTCATACAAAACTTCCAATACAAAAATGAAAAATTTTTCTTCCTTTTGTTTTAAATATCAAAAACTTGTTCTGCAAATGTAAATAAGTATAACAACTTTTGTTTCACCTACCGCGGAAGTCTGCAAAATCTGTGCAAATTAATTGCGTTTTATTTTTAATACTTTCAGATAGGGTGCAATTTTGCAGATTATGCACAGATTTTGCAGACTTTCGATTTTATTGAGATCTACAAAATACATTTGCTTGAACAATTAATTGAAATTAAACAATTTACGGTGGAATTCTAAAAGTGTTAAAGTGAGACTTGTTTATGATTTTAGTCACTATTTCTTTACTTTAAAGATATTAAAGTGAATTTTTATAACTTTTAAAAAAGAAAATTAATGTTATTTTTTCGGTGAATGTCAAGTTGTTTTAATACTATTCAGCTACACAAAATAAATCATTTGAAAAATACTTTTCTGAACTCAATTAACTTAAATGAAATTCATAATTTGGTAGAATTTGTTTAAAAACAAAAGTAAAAAAAAAGAGGGGGCATCCATTACTTTTTTTCAATTTAATCAATATTCATAAATTTTTGTCTAAGGTATTTTATTTGACACAGTTCACAAATTACCTATGAAAATAATATCTACCTTTATTTGAAATATGTCACACAATGATTACCATAAATCAATAAAATCATTTTTCATACAAAAAGACTTTCTTAATTGTAAGGGGGTATAGCTCAGTGGTAGAGCATTCGACTGCAGATCGAGAGGTCTCCGGTTCAATCCCGGATGCCCCCTCTTTTTTCCAATTATTTAAATATATTTTACCAAATTGATAATCAAATGTTCTAAATACTAATAATTTGTTTGTAAATGTAAATAATAGCTAAAGCTTAAGAATATTTTCGCCCGGTTTCGAAAACTTAGCATTGAGTTTGTAAATCGACTTATCTATCAAAATACTGATATAAGCTGAAGTATAAAATTCTTGAGTATTCTCAAAAGATTTTACCTATTTGAAAAATTTAAGTTCTCAAATAAATTAAATAATTTTAATTTCATGCGTAAAAGAATTTAACATATGAAAATATTTTAATAATTTTTTTTTTAAATAAAGTTTATTGATAACATTTTTCCGTTTAAAAAAAAATTTTTTTTAATCCAATTTTGAATGATATTTAAGCATACAATTTAATTTTTAGTTATTGATAAAAGTGAATATTTATTTTACAATAGTTCTAAAACAATTAAAAAATTTATTGTCATTATTTTTCTCTTTAAAAAAAACAAATTATTTCCAAATTTGTCACCATTATGATTTTCTTTATAGTATAGATTTTGTTTGTCATTTTGGAAAAAATAGATAAGCCAAGTTCGAAAAAAGGATCTGAATTATAAAAGCAGATAACGAAAAAAGGAAATCCTTTGGAAACTTTTAGCATCTTACAGTTCTTATAGAAAATTATATTCGATTAATGGAGTAATGAAGCCAATTTCAAAATTTACTAAGAATAAAAACCATTTCCTAGAGCCGATAACTTTTTCCGAGATTGTTTGGGCAACAAATAAGTTCAAAGATTCAATTAGAAAAGGCCTGGATCTTATTCAATACCGAATGCTATAAAAACTGCCAGAGATAACTCTTAAAGAGAACATTCATCTCTTTAAGTTAAGTTTAGAGCAAGGTAGGGTCTTTGAAGCTTGGAAAATTGCTAATATAGCAATAATTATCAGGAAAAAATTTAAAACTTAAAAATACTTTCAATAAAAAAAAAGTATGATTTTTATTTTTCAAAATATCTAGAGCTATTGACAAAGAATGGCACAATGGATTGATTTTTATATTAATAGCAGTCAACCAAAGTCGCATTATCTAAAATATTGGATCAAGATAATTTAGAGTAAATTTCAATGGAGAACTAAATGATCAATGTCCAGTATCAATAGGGGTTTCACAGGGGTCTGTTTTTGTCCTTACTTGTTCAGAATTTTCAAAAATGATATTACCAAAATAAACAAAACGACTAACCGAAAAACTCGTTTTTTGCACATGACTTGTTGACTTTTTTAATTTTATTAATAAGACAGAAAACCTTGAAAATACTGTAAATAAGTGCATTAGTGAACTAGAAACATGACTTCAAATTTAAGATGAAAATTTCTGTTGAATAGTCATGCTACATGATTTTTTCAAAAAATTTAAAAGAAAAACAATCTTTTTCTTAAAATTCAGCAGTTCGATTTATTCTTAAACTAAAATACAATAGTCCATCTATAATATACACAATTAAGCTCAAAACAAACTTGGACTGATAACAGCTTCAAATTGACTATTTGAATCGAGCGAAAAAAACGTTAGTACTGAGTCATTAGGTTCCTCAATTAGATCTCCTGGTAGATGGATACATAGAAGGTTTTAAGTCTAGACTTGTCGAGAACACAACTCCTTTTGTGTGATTGATAATTAAGAACATGTCTCTTTTTTCCCGAACTAGCAAATATTTAGTCATTCACCACTTTTTTTAATTTTATTTTGGCTGACCATGAATTTAATGGGAGCTCTTATTTTTAACTTTATATAGTACTAGATTTACTAATTTGGTTTGCTATTTCAATATTTAACAATTTTTGATATTTAAAAAATTTTTTTAAAGTCATTTAGTTTTATAAATAAAAAATTATTTTTTATTTTTATAAATAAATTTTTATGAAAGTTTTGTTTTTAAAATTTTTTTTGAAGAATTTCACATAAGTATCATTTTGAATAAAGCAATTATTTTTTTTAAAAGACTTTAAAAATCAAGCTCTGATCAAAATTAAAAATAAAAAACTTTTATAAAAAAAGAGGGGGCATCCGGGATTGAACCGGAGACCTCTCGATCTGCAGTCGAATGCTCTACCACTGAGCTATACCCCCTTACTTTTTTTCAATTTAATCAATATTCATAAATTTTTGTCTAAGGTATTTTATTTGACACAGTTCACAAATTACCTATGAAAATAATATCTACCTTTATTTGAAATATGTCACACAATGATCACCATAAATCAATAAAATCATTTTTCATACAAAAAGACTTTCTTAATTGTAAGGGGGTATAGCTCAGTGGTAGAGCATTCGACTGCAGATCGAGAGGTCTCCGGTTCAATCCCGGATGCCCCCTCTTTTTAATTCTAGATTAAAAATTTGTTTTAACTAAACATATAAATTTATTTTCAATTCAAATAAAAAAAAAATTTGAAAAAAAATTATTTTCTTTTGGCTTTATTTTAAAAATAACCAAAAATGCATTTTAACGTTTTTCTGTAATTCTTTCTTCGAAACCATGTGTAAATTTAAGCCTTCATAGAATTGTCTAAAATTTAAAATTAAAAAAATTTTATCAAATTAAATTCTAAGCAATCTAAAAAGAGATGATTGAATTATCAGGCTAAAAAAAGGAAATCTAACTCACTGTTCTTTCAAACAAGAGTTTGAAGCTTCTAAAAAAAATATTTATAAGACATGCATTTACAAATACATTTTATTTAAGTATTTCTACAAAGTAATAGAGAGATCTAAAAATAATATATTCCCACCTGATTAGGGTCAGATCTTGTTGTTGGAGTAGTTTGATTTAAATTTTTTGCCGAATTGGTCATCGCATAAACCGGATTGCTTTCCAAATTTTCGTTTAGCTGCTTTTGCTTTACATTCTTGTCCAATTCAACCGGCAAATTGTCTAATTTTTCCCCTTAAAAAAACTTTATATCCGATGACTGTTTAAAAAGTTTAAATGATTACTTTTTTTATAGCTGCCTGATCGTTTGCTCATCGCATATACTAAAAATATTAGAAGCAAGACCACAACGAGTATCAAAAAACATGCCACAGCAATAACAACTATCAGCCAAGTATCCATTCCGTCAACTAGAATTTAAAAACGTTAATTACTTAAATTAAATTTAATTATCAGCTAAAATTTTTCAAATAAAATAAAGAATACCCAAATATTTAAAAAATAAAAAAATAGCATGCTTTAAAAATAAATAAGTTCTTAAATGTGAGTGTAAGGGCTGAGAAAATATATCAATTTATATTTATTTGTATTTCAATTTAATTACCTTCTTCTCTATTGCAAAACAGATAAAATAATTTAAATTTTAATAATTAAATTGCCTAATTTTTCCTTAAAATACATTAATTTTTTTTTGGTTATTTCATGAAAAAAAATTTCTAAAAAAAAAATTTAATTTTGAAATTTGTAAAAATCTAATTTTGATAAGAAAATAATTTTTTTTAGTTGTGTTAAACTTTACAGAGGCTGAACTTGGATTTAGATAAAAATTAATATTAATATCAAAAATGCTATTTCCGGCAGTATGGCCAATCTCTATGAATCTTTTCTCCGTGAAATAAAAGCTCAACATATTGATCAAATTAAACAATTTGGATTCAAGAAGAATTCTTCAAGTGCTCATGCCATTCTTGTCCTAAAGCAATTCTCAATATTTTCCAAGTCCAAAGTAAAACGAATATACTTGGTCGCTATTGATGCATCGATGCATGAGGCGTTTGATAAAGTCGATCGCAGTCTGCTTTGGACAAAAATGGCTACAGCTGGTATCAACGATGTTGTTATTAGAGCTTTGATCGAATACTATAAAGACTCGTATGCAATCGTTTGTTGTAACAATGAATACTTAAAGATGCTCAAGACACTTGTAGAAGTTAGACAGGGTGGCGTAGTATCGCCAAAATTATTTTCTATAAACATGGAGAATTAAATAGGACTAGTTGAAAAACCAATTGTAGTATCAAGTACTCGTGTCTATTCATCGATTTCATTCTATATGCTGGTGACGTCTTAGTGGTTAGCGACAGAAAAATAGGCCTCGAGGGACAATTGAAAATAATTGAAGAATTTGGTGCGAAAAATGGTATTAAGTTTAACCCATCCAAGTCTGTGTTCATGGTTTTAAATTAAAATGCCACCAGAAATTCTCAAGAGCACCAATTAGACATTTGGCAAGGGCCAATTTCCTTAGATGGACAAAACTTGGTTAAAAGCGAAACCATCTATCTTGGCTTGGAACTTGATGCAAAAGGTGCAAATACTGCACACATATCAAAAAGAGACACAAATCATGAATATGAAACTTGATCTCTACAAGAGATTATTAATGAAAAAATTCACTAAAAGATTGTTGATGGCTTTAGCGGAATGTAGAGTGCCTGGAGGCTGCATTGAAGCGCTAAATCAGTTCACAGAAGACATCAGTCCTGGCGAAATTATATCGACCACACTTTTACAAAGATGTAAAATAAAGATAGCTCTCAACGATCTTGAAATAAAAGCTTTGAGAAATGACCAGAGTGTTGCAACAATTAAGAAGATCTTTGACTATAAAGACAGTACGAAAATCCCAGAGCTGTTATTCCAAGTGTTAAAATTTTAGTAATTTTTATTATTTTTTAAGCGAACTTGCATTTTTGTAAATTTTGTAAGAATGATTTTTTTTTAACTTTAAAGTTTTTATACAAAAACAATTTTACACTCTGATAATTTTTCTCAAGTGGTTCATTTTCTTAACAGTGAACCATTTTTGTGGCTGGTAAATCGGTTTTTAATCAAATAAATAAATAAATAATAAATATCAAAAATGAAATATAAATTACAAGACTGAATGAATGCAGATACAAATTTTTATCTTAAATATTCTTCAAATGAATAAAAACAAAATGAATAAAATAATAGTTACAAAATATTAAAAAAAAATTAATATTTAGTATTTGATGAATAATTCGATTGAATAAAAAAGATACTAGAACCTAAGAATTATTTGATATAGACTTTCTCTTAAATGAATTTACTCTTATAGAAATTCTACTATCAGCAAAGTATATAAGATTTAATTTATTAGCACTATTTTTTAGTAATTGATTTTCTAAATATTGAAAAAATATTCAAATTCTTATTGTATTATCTTGTTTATTGTGAAATTTTCCCTTTTAAAAGTTAAAATCTTTTATTACATAAAATATGGTTGTCTCGTGGTTAACTAAGTGCTCAAAGACCACCTAAAATTAAACTATGAACTTAATTAATTTAATTTATTTATTTTTTTATAATTTTTTACATTTTTATGTTGCTTTAAACTCTAATTCTCTTGATCATTATTGTAAATTAATTTAACTTTTACAATAAGCAACCATAAAATACAAGACTTGTTTCTGTCCTTTTTAAATAAAATTAATTCTTTTTTTACATCTTTGTCTATGAGACTTAAACTAAAAAACAAAAATAAATTGACAAAATTTAGTTTTCTCAGCGCTTAAAAAAAAGCAAATAATATTTTTCAGTCAAGCAAAGGAAAAAGTCCAGTACCAACTGGGGGACATGTCGGATGACCAGTACTATTACTAATAGAAGTTGTTTCTAAAGTTGTTTCAAAGTTCGTCGAATTACCTGTACTGGTAACATAAGTACTATTCGTACTATTATCTTCAAATGGGGTTGTGGAAATAGTTTCAGTTGTCAAAACTTTTTTAAAAATTTTAATTTAAATTTTGATCAAAAGCCCCCTTTTTGAAAAATTCCTAAAAAAATATTATTAGACTTATACCTTCTGTTGACGATTTTGAGTATAGCAAAAATCGAGTCTGCGATTCGTTTTTGTGCACTGAATCGGCAATTACCAAGTTGTATACGGTACAAATTATTTCAACAACGTCTTCATTAGGTCCAATTTCATATTTGTATGTATCAACTGAATCATTTTTTAGCAAAATTTTATTCAAATTATCCAATTTTGTGAATTCGTAGACCAAATTTTGTGCCGGATTAGCACAATCAATTTCACACAACAAATCAACTGATGTATCAGTATCCTGAAATACAATGGTTTTTTGCTTGGTATTTGTTTGTGGCGGATCTAAAATTTTTAATTTTTAATTTTAATTTAAATAAAAAAAATTCTATCTTACACATAATTGAAAATGTATGAGCGTAATTTTTGGGCATTAAGTTCATGACCCCTGAATAGTTGCTGTCAAAGCCATATCCAAATGTGTAGCTTAAAGATTTGGCACATCTGTCCACTTCAAGTGCAAAATCTGCCTGGAGACAGTTGAGCCATGGAATGGTGCTCTGACACTCTGTTGACTCTATCCTGGACTCGTTGAATTTCAAATATTCCATTGGCAAGGCCTCGTATCTGTACAAAAGCTGAATATTGTCATTAAAAGTCTTGATCTCCAGATTAAATTCATCGGTCGAATTGATCAGTTTATTTTGTCCCAATACTGATAATGAACCATTCCAGCTTTCCAAATCATAAGCAAATACATTAAACTTACAAATGTTCGAGTTTCTAATAGCAAAAAAATTATCAAGACCAGAATCAATAGCTTGAACGGAAATAATGTTCAGGATCCGAATTGAACTAGTATTGTATGAATTGGGAAAAAAATTCATTCCATTTTCAAACAAAGTTACATTAGTTTGGTTAGATTGGCGGATCCAAAGCGAAAGGTCCGTTAATTCTTTACACTCTAAAGTTAAACAGTCAAGAGCTTTGACATAGCATATTTTTTCAGGATCACTCTTTTCGTAAGTACATATATTGCTACATCCAAAAACTTGTTGTATAAAAAAACCGATTAAAAGTGCCAAGATTTTTAACATTTCTAAAAAATTAAAAAATTAAAATTTTATTCCATTTGTATCCAAGCTAAATTTTTGTTTAACTATCTAAAATAATTAAGATTAAATTAATCATCACGGGTTTGTATTAAAGATAGCTTTCTCAGAGTTATCTATTAATAAAAATTATTAAAAAAAAATTAAAATAGTACTTAAATTAATCATTGCATAATTTTATTTTAAAAGTCATTAGAAGTTAAGCTTTGGGAACAAACGACATAAATCATTATATATGTGAGGCACCTGTCTGAACAACGCCAACAAAAAATTTAAAAAATAAAAAAATTCTTCAAATATTTCAAAAATGTTTATTTAATGACGTTTGACTGGAATTTTTTTGATAGATCATTAGCTTTAGTAAAATTATGCAATAAAAAAAAAATTGTCAAGATAAAATCGGTCTCGGACTTGCACTGAGTCACATTTGATTTTCTATTCTATTTTTTTAAATAAAACAAAAGAATAAAATTTTCGACTTATCTAGTTAATAGATAATCTTAGTTTACATTTGAAGCCTAATTTGAACATTTTTATCAATTTCTTAATCTCAATTTACAAAGCGCACTTCAATTGATTGGGACTAAAAGTCAAAATTTTGGCTAGCTTTTTTTTTAAAATAAACTATTTAAATATTAACAAAACAAAACATTTAAAGCAAAATGTTTGGCCATATTGGTCTCGGTTTAAGAAAACGGATTTATTTGGCTTGTTAATTACAACAAAGCTTAAAGCAAAAGATCATTAGTGAAAGTACTAAGACCTTTATTAGCTAGCGACCAAGTCATTTCATATTAAGCTAAATTTTTAATGAAACAAAAAAAAAACTATGATTTAACTTGTAATTAAGATAAGAATGTTAGAATTTTGTTTTATCTCCGAAATGATAGTGGACTTGAGCTAATTTTATTAATGTAATAAAATTGATTGATCGGAGAAGCTTGATAAGCGATCACGGCTTAGCGGAGTCTCAATAAAATCTGTATTCATGTGATCGCAAATTCTAAAGGTACAATTTTTTTTTGATCAACGAAACAAATGAATTTTACTTGAAATAATTTTGAAACAAAAAAAAAGCTTATCATTGGTAAACATAAATTTTATAATCTTGGTATTTCTAAAGTTTCTTGCATTGAGCAAAATCTTTTAAATAAATTTTGGTTAAAATTGATTTACCTACGCATAATCTCTCTCTTTTTTTTAAATTTAACTTAGTGCAGTGTAAGCGACCATCTGTTTAAAATAGAATTAAAAAGATGATATAATATTTTACATAGGATTTTACTCATAAAATAAGTGAATGACTAAAAAAAAAATTTTTAAACTTGTTCAATTAGAAAAGAAAAATGTTGTATTTTTATTCTAAGTAAATTGTTTAAATCTAAATTAAAATAAAGAAAATTTTTTTTATTAAAAAAATTTCAAATTAATATTTTCACTCGGATGACTGATTAAATTGATTCCGGTCTAAAACGAAATCCAAAAACAGAGCTTACATTGACCCGTTGACTTTATATTGTTTAGAAAGTTATTCTAAATTGAAACACAATCAATAGCATCGATTTTTTTATTTGTTTATATCTTTATAGAGTCAATTCAATCGAGCAATAAAATAAAAAAATTCAATTAAATCTTTTATTTATTTAAATAAAATAAAGCCAATATTTGCACACTTGCATAAAAATGCCATTGGTGTTTGAATCAAATGCCATCGTCGGAATTAGGCTTTTAGAATTTTATTATTTTAGAGTAGATCTTTGCAAAGATTAAATGTTCCACTGACATGATATGAATTTTTCTCTTTTGGCTGATTCAAAATTTATTAAACTGGTAAATAGCAGTTTTATCAGAGTATGAATTTGGCTTTATATGAATAGGTCTTTCTTTGATTTAATAAAAAGAATGGTCAATTTTTTTTAAATTTTTTTATATCTTTGAATTTGTAAATTTGTCAAGCCATGTCACAATAATGTTAGAGATGAAACGTCGAGAGAAAATTACAAAATGAATTTATGAAAATTTCATTTATCAGTAAAAAGATGAAAATATTACAAACTAAATTATTTTTTGCGATTTTCTAACTCTTGATAAAAACATTTTTGTTGATTATAATTTTATTTAACAATTTATGAATATTTAAGGGCTTGTAAATTTTTTCATTTTTTCTTGTATATTTTCTCTTTGATAGATCATGCTTTTTACCATAAATAAAAGAATTACCATTCGTTTGAATCAGAATGCTGGAATGGTAAAGGTAAAAACTAATTGGGAAAAAATTTGAAAATAAATAAAAATTTACTTGAAATATTTTTGATACTGACAGACGCTTTAAGATTGATTATAACCGACAAAAAATATATCAAAAAATATTTTGAATATAAAGAATATTTTTGAAAAAATCTACCAAAAATAGATAGTTCCCGTTTAATTTCAGTTTCTAAGGCTATGAAGAATTTGAATTAAAATAAAAAAAAAAATTTTTGAAAAGCTTGTAAATAAAAAACGTGAAAATGTGAAAAAAACGCGATATTTGAAATTTTTTTAAACAGATAGACAAGAATAATTTATTAAAATAAATTAATCATAGTTTAGGACAAATATAACCATTAATTTAATAAAGTTCGAAAAAATTGAAAAATAATCTTCGGCACGCATCTATTAAATCTATGTTTTAAATAAAATCACCAGTATATAAATGACTTATTTTTATTTGAATTTTAGATAATTTACTTTTTTAAAGAATATTCTATAATCAAAATCAAAACACTAATTATATCAATTAACCGTTAAATAATTTATTGAAAAGTTGATTTTATTAATTATACAACTAGTTGAAATTAAATTTTTAATATTTTAATTGCGATTGACGACTAAAAAAAATATTAATGCTGAGAAAGGTTCGGGTTTTGATCAAATCACATAGAAATTCAATAGAATATTTTTGTCTTTCAGGTGATGAAATTAAAATAACTCAAAGAACAAATAAATAATGTTTTAAAAATACGAGAGAACACTTTTGATCAATATTAGAAAAGAGCATTTATTTTTATAATATGAATCTTCCTAAAGATGAGCAAAAACGGAACGAAGGAAAATGTAAATATCGATCTTTGCTAAAAAAACATCAATCAAGTATGTGACTCGTATATCTCATGCTACTAGACTTGGCGGCTAAAAAAGAAGAAGAGGCAGACCAAGAAACTTTTTTTTTTTATATTTTTCTTTTATTTTGATAAAATACTGATCGAAAACATTTGGTTACTTTAACGCTTGATTTTTTAACTACTAGATTTGGAATATAAAATCGATTAAATAAAAAAAATTAAATTGTTTTAAATAAAATACTGAATTTTTTATTTATTTCCATTATATTGTTTTGTATTATGATTTTGTATCCTTACATTCCTATTCTTTACATTAAGCATTTCTAACATGATATTATCATGGAAAAAAATTTAAATAAATTAGATTTTTAAAATCTTAATTTATTTTATACCAAAAAATATAAGAAAAATAAAATTTAGTAGTCGTAGTAGTAATAAGTAACTTGAGTTGTGAAATTCAATAAAAATTAAAAAAAAATATTTCATTTTTTAGAATCTTTCCTTATAGAATTAAATCTTCGATTCCTTCGTTTAATCAAACAAATTAATAGTCAAATGAAGACTAATTGATGTTTTATTTTGTGTATTTTTGATCCATGACAAAATTTGTTTAGGTTATAATAGGTACATCCCTAGTTTTGTACTTTTTTTTAATTTTTTTTTAATTTTGATTTTATTAAAAAAGGAAAAAAAATACAACTTTTTAAAGTCAAAAGCTTACACAGTGAATCTTTTATTTATTTGTTTAATCTGTATCGAGCTAATGCTCCTTCAGAATCTAAGTTTTTAATTTTTTTTAATTTACTCGTTTTTAATGCTTTCCTAAGGTGTTCAATCTTAGTCAATTTTGTGCGATTTAATAGTTGTTGTAACATGGTCTTCTAAATGAATTCAATATTATTTGTTTTAGAATTACGAAGTAAATCATTATTTTATTTTATTTAATTAGAAACTAAAAATGAAGAAAAAGTAGACAATTAATCACTAATTAATCGTGATTTTTTTAAGAAAAATCGCTGTTTAATTATATTAGTTAAACTTTGTTTGTTTGCACTTATTATTAAGCTTAACTCAATTTAAAGCATAGTTTTACTACTCAAAGGTTAGTCATTAAAAAAAATAGATTTTTTTTTTATTTTAATTTTTAATCTGAAGGAGCTCAAGCACTGGCACAGATAAATAAAAAATAATTATAATAATAGATTTAAGTCAAATTTATTTAACACCAAAAGGAATGATATTTTTAGACTGTCGGGACATATAAACCGTCAAAACTGATGATTTTTGTAAGGATTTTTTTTTAAATAAGTAAGCTGTTAATTAAAAAATTACCTTATTTAAAGAAAGGTCTGACCAAAATTTTTCTTTTAAATGAGCAAGAGACTTACTATCCCATAGTCAAAATTATTTGAAAAATTTTAACTTGTTTTTTGAGTTTTTATGTGGACTTCAATTTAAAGAACACTCGGAGAGAGTTAAAACTATAATAAATCTTCGAATGATGTTAATTATTTTTTGAATTAAGAAGAATAGAAAACCTTTTTTCGTTAAAATTTTCAAATTAAATGTCTAATCAATAATTTCCAAATTTTTAAACTAGCATCAAACTTAATTTTTAAAATAAATTCAAATTTATAAATTAATAAAGTAATTTTATGAAAAGTAAGTCTTTTTATATTCATCTAGGAAAATTGGTAAAAATTAGTAATTTTATTTAAAAGAATTAGCACAAAAATATTTAAAGGAGATGTCTAAAAAAATAAGAAATTTATAATCGAACATTATATATTTCTCTAATAGATAAGTTTTCGAGTGAAAAAAGCAATTTTAATTATTTAAAAAAGTATATTCGAAGAATAATTTTTTAATTTTTTCTAATATCAAAATTTTGCATAAAATTTAAAGAAAATTATTAATAATAGTTAATTAAAGCATTATGAATTTTCATAAAAATAATCCAATACAAAATTTTAATTCCCGAATAAAATAGTCTAAGGATTTTTTGTTTTATCTTTCAAGTGTCAAAAGTTGAAGCAATCAATCTTTCATGTAAACGCTCAGTTAAAGGAAAAATTACAAATAAATTGATTATTTTCTATCAAATTGTAAGTTAATTTAAATTTAATTTTTTTTTGCAATTAAAAGTTCACAATTACCTAAAATATTTAAGATTATTTAAACATTTAAACAAATTAAAACTAAAATTTATAATTGTTCAAAACATCCTTCTCTGGTTCAAAAAATTGCTCAAAATCAAATTAAACGTCTATCTGCTTATTTTTAGTTTTTTAAGTAAAATTATCTTTAATTTAAATTTTAATACGGTTTAGAAAAATTAATAAGAATAATATCAGTTATGCAAATTTAGAAGAAAAATTTTTTTCAGTAATTTTATTAAAAAATAATAAATCGCATTTTTTTTTCATCGCCAGAATTTTTATAAAATAAAATTAATAATAATTGAAAATGTCCGATTAATCACTCGAAGATTAAATGAATGATAAATTGATCTGGTTGAAAAAAACAAATACTTAAGTCAATAATCGGTAAGTAGAGATATGAATTGTTTGAAAAATTAAATTATTTGCCTTAAAATTATCTTAAAATGTTAACTTTGAAGTTTTGAAATAACAGAGATAAAAATTTATCTTTGAATTTAATAGAAAAGTCTTATAAAAATCCAAAATTAAATTCAAAATAAAAAATTACACTAAAACTTGAGTCTAAATGCTAAATCAATTGGTTAAATTATCAATTTTTTTTCTTGGTATCACATTTTTGTCCAATGTTCATGGTAAATTTATCTAATCTGTGTCATAACAAATTTTTTTCCAATGTTTAAGGATTGTCATATGACTTAATTGATAATGGAAAACACATTGGTCGTTCATTGACCGAAAATAAATTCAAAATTTTATTAGTTACAAATGGTTCTTATTATTTATCAGTTGAAAACAGTACATGGCTGGCAAGTTCTCAAGGAACTTTTTTAAGAGCAAACAGCTTTAAATACTCCACATTGGACAAAACTCTGATTCTCAACGAAACAAGCAGTTCTTCTGGTTATGACAAGTTGGGAAGATACCAAACTTTAAAATTCCGCTACTTGCTATACAATGACCCATCAACTATAGCTGATTATATCATATACACATATGATGATTACGATATGGTCAGATTTTCTCAAGTAGATTGAAGATTTTTTTTAGGGGGTTAATTAATTTGTTGGTTATACAATTTTATGACTCATTGGTCATATTTTTTACCCTAATCAATATATTAGTTTATTTTATCAACAAAAAATTTCAGGAAAATAATACCGTAAATTCGTGTTGTGGACTCTAAGAGTAAAGTTCAAATCTAACCTTTTTTCTTTTAGAGTTTATTACATAGTTTCTATGTTATAACAGTTAAAATTTAATTAGCTGGAAAATACCTTGAATATGGGACATTTAGCAATATTAAAACCTAAATTTAGTTTTTACTCTAAAAAAATGGTTTTTACTCTCATAAAAAAATTGATGAGTTAATTTCGAAAAAGAAAATTAGTCAAATTTAAACTTTTTTCTATTTTTGAACTTTAATTTAAGAGTATTTTTTGTGAGAAATTAAAGGTAAAATTTGAAAAAAGTAAAAAAAAAATTAATTGAATTCGATGCGATATTTGAATTTGAATTTTTGAATAACTCATCAATTTTTTTATGAAAGTAAAAACCATTTTTTTTAGAGTAAAAACTAAATTTAGGTTTTAATATTGGTAAATTACCCATATTCAAGGTATTTTCCAGCTAATTAAATTTTAACTGTTACAACATAGAAACTATGTAATAAACTCTAAAAGAAAAAAGGTTAGATTTGGGCTTTACTCTTAGAGCCCACAACGCGAGTTTACTGTAGTATATTGTTGACGGACCATTATCTTGTCTTGTAGAGCGCATTTTGAGTGTTCTTTTAGTAATAGCTAATTATGGTTAAAGACTGGGTTTAATATTTTTATTAACTAAGAAGATACAACAACACAACACATTACAGCATAACTCTTTTTAAACAAATTCATTTCATATTGCAACCAGTGACAATTTAAGTATAAAAACTATACTAAGATACTAAATTAAGGATCACTTAAAAATTCCTCTAGAGTCCAAATTAAACATATTTTCACTCGATAAAATATATTTATATTTATCAATTAATAGTTTATATTTTTCAATTGAAAAATAATGCCAATTTTAAAATAAGATTTTTCTAAAAAAAGTTTAGCTAATAATTCTCAAATAAAAGTAAATATTTACAAATATTTGCTAATTAATTTAATATATTATTTGACATTTAAATAAATAAAAAAAATAAATTATTTTATCTATATTCTATATATTTCGAATTTTCTAAAAGCGACAAATATTTTTTTGATATTAATTTATTTTAACGCCTAAATTTTGATAAATTTAATGATCAAAAAATTAAAAGCAGATAGGAAAATGAAGGTAGTATCTTTTTGTCGTAAAATTTTCCTAAAAAAATAAGTCTGCTAACTAATAAAATCAGTGGGTCATAAAATAGACAATCTTAATTTTAATTTTTAAAATAAAATTTAAAAGAATTTTCCTTCCGGTGCTAAACGCACATCAATAAACAACTTTGATTCAGTGTTGTCGGCTTTTCCTTCGTTCAAGGTTCAATCCATTCATCCGCAAGATGTTGGTTATTTGAGCTTTGGTGGTATGATGGCTGGAGATATGGAAAAAATTTACGGCAAATGGAACTATTTGACTCTTAATATAAATGACGGCATCGGAAGTGGTCCTATTGTAATGTTTGACAGTTCTGGAAACACTCTCATCATATCCCAAATGAGCGAATTTATGTCTACTTCGCTTCAAAAAGAAGGAAAAAGTGGAGCAAACCTAAATTTTGGTGTGATGAGTGGAGTTGATCAAATACCTGCAAATTATTCTGCTGATTTTGTTGTATTTTATAGTGATAAAGGAATAAATAAAGCTATGAAAGCGTGGGGAGATATGCTTATAAAATATCATGGTAAAAAATTTAGCTCGGTCACAAATGATGTAACCGGTAAATATTTGTCTTATTGGATGGACAATGGAGCTTACTATTACTGGATAACTGAAGATGGCAAAACCTACCAGGAAACAATTATGGACATAGTAGAAGATTTCTCAAAGCATCAAATCCCATTTAGATCACTTCAATATGACTCATGGTGGTACGGAGCTCAACGAGGTTTTAGGCAAGGATGCTTTGAGTGGGATGGAAATAAACCTAGCGATAGATTTCCGCAAAGTCTTGAGTATGTTTTTAAAAAGACAGGTTTACCAATTACGGCTCATAACAAATTTTGGGACATAAAAACTGTTTATGCCAAAGAATATGGTGGGGAATACAATTTTGTCCTGGATTCATTTACTGGTAAATCATTGCCTGATGATAAAAAATTTTGGGATGATCTTTTCCTTAACGGTACCAGATGGGGTCTAAGAACTTATGAACAAGACTGGTTGAACCATCAAACTTTTGATTTTACTCCGTTGATGGCCGATATTTCTTTAGGAAAAAGATGGCTAAAACAAATGGGAAACGCGGCTTTAAAATACAACATGACTTTACAGTATTGTATGTCTCTTAGTCGACATGTCTTACAGAGTTTAGAAATTGAAGCCGTCACCCAAGTTAGAGTAACAAACGATTATGCGACTAATTGGCAGTATGGCGGACAGCAATGGAGACTGGGTGTTTCAAGTATATTTTCCTCTTCTGTCGGCTTAATGCCCTTCAAAGATGTCTATTGGACCTCAGCTGTTCAAAGTGGTAATCCTTATGGTCCCAAAATTGTCAATCCAAACACCGAGTTGGACTCGGTAGTCTCAATTCTGACAGGTCTTTTTCTTTATTTTTTTTAGAAATATTTTGATCTAAATTTATGTTTAGGTGGTCCGATTGGTCCCGGAGATAAAATAGGACTAATGAATCGTACGTTAATAATGAAGTCGTGTAATGATGAAGGCTTGCTGCTAAAGCCAAGCAAACCTGTGACTGCGATTGATGCGCAAATTTATGCAAAAGCTTTGGGTTTTGCTTATGGACCTAATGGAGAAGTGTGGTCAACATACACAGAAATTGGGAACTTTACATTTGGAATTATTTTTGCCGCTGATATAAAATTAAGTTATGCAATTTTACCAGAACAAATGGGATTTGATGTTCAAGTAAAATTAGAAATTAAAGAAAATTTAATTAATTTTATTTTTTTTTTGATTAATAAAGAATGGATCATTTTATTGGAATTTTAGAAATTTTAAGTCAATTCTACCGATTAAAAATATCACAGTGACTAGTGATTGTACCATCAATAAATTTTGTTTGCTTTATGTATCTCCTAGTATGACTTTAAAGTAATTTTTAAAATACAAATAAAAATTTTAATAATTTTTTTCTGTCAAATAGCAACAATCAAATTGTAATATTAGGTGAGCAAGAAAAATGGGTTCCAATGTCCCCTCAGCGGGTTTCTTTTATAAACAAAAGTTTGAGTTCATTAACAATCGGCTTAGATGGGGTACCGGGGGAAAAAGTTACATATTCATTTTTGATTAACCAAGAATACCAAAAAGTTGATTGTAATTTTGGAAACAATCAGCGCAAAATGTCGGTTTCACTTGACGAAAAATTAAATTTAACTTGTTCGTAATTTTAGAATAACTAAATGAAAGAACTAAACATTAGAATAATTTTTATCAGAGAACTTTTTTTGTTTAAAATTTAAATTAGATAATAAATTTTTAGTGCATTTTTACATTTTTTGGTTATTTTATAATAAGAAAAATAAGTGACGGGATTGTGAAAAAATTAAAATATGCTTGGTTCTTGAATTTGAATTGAAATAGAATATGATTAGATTATGATTGTGAAGCAATTTTTTGGACTAAATTTTTTATTCTATTAGATCAAAATTAAAAGAAAATTTGGATTGAAATGATAATCCATTCATTTGTTATTCCAATCTAAAAAGACTTCCAAATTTTTTGATTTTTTCAATTATGAAAAAGTTAAGAAATAGTTAAAAGTTCCATTGTTTTATCCAAAATAGGCAATGATCTTAAGTTTTGAATTGAGAAAGATTGAATGGTCAATTAGTGCGTTTGGTAAAAAAAATAAAACTTCACCATTACAAATCCTAGCATTATTTAAAAAAAATTCTTTATGTACCATTAGTAAACTGAACCAACCAAAAGGTAAAACTGAACTAAGGAATTTTCTCAGTATGACTGGATACTAGCGAGAATCTCGCTATTATGGGCCTAGAAAAGTTCGAATTTTGAATCGTTCGAACTTTAATAAAATATCAAACTTAAGTTGGAACTTTTTAGAATAAATTCATAGAGATTAGTAATTTTTTTATATTAATTATAATTAATTTAAAAAAAATTACCTTCTGTTAAATTTTTAAAGCTTTTAATAACACTTTGCTAATTTATTTTAGATCCTAATTATTTATTTTAAATTTAAAATTTTATTTAAATTAGGGATGTCAAAATTATTTTATTTCTAGGAAAGTAACGAGGTAAAGTAAAAAAAACAGGTACTTTTGATACTTTATTTTAAATTCATCAAAATATATATATTAGATTATATATGGTTTATTATTTCGTCTTTTTAAAAAAAATAAAATACAATTTTGAACTTGCAATTTGAAAAATGCGATGAAATTTAGTTTCTATTTTTGAAATATTTAAAATTTAAATTTGCAATGTTATTTTAATTTGATCTTAAATATAGCACTTCAAAGCTCTTTTATTAAATTTAATTTTTATAAATTTATTTTTTAAGGATTTTTTCTAATAAATTCAATGTTCTTAATTTTTAAAAATTAATCTTTTAATTTTACTTTTCAATTTTTAGATAAAAATTATTATGATCAATAAAAAACAGCTCTAGAACAAATAACTCAATTTATTTCAGAGACTGTTTTTTTTAGAGTTGTTTTTTTATTGATCATAATAAATTTTATCTAAAAATTGAAAAGTAAAATTAAAAGATTAATTTTTACAAATTAAGAACATTGAATTTACTATACATTGAATTTATTAGAAAAAATCCTTAAAAAATAAATTTATAAAAATTAAGTTAATTAAGTTTTTTGCTAAATTTAGAAAAAGTGTCGAGATATCTAATTTGATACCTAATCCTAGTATTTGTATTTTTAATACGATACCTCCCATACTCGAGTATTGTATCGGTATCGTGATGAGATTAATTAATAAGCACAAAAGAATTCAAAATTTAGTTTAAATTCAAAATTTTAAAAATACACTATTTGACTAATCAGGTTTTTATATATTTTGATTCAATTAGTTTTCGATGTTTTTTCAGAGATTTAAGCATCAATATCCAATCGTAAAAATATTCCTTTTCCTTTAGAAGCGCCTTCGCTTAGTCTAACAAAAAAATAATTTACTTTTAAATAACATTAATTAATTTCGGAGTTGTTTAAAAGTCACAAGCCTTAAATAAAGTCCAAGTCCGGACTTAAAAAAATCTTAAGTCCGAATTTTGAAAACTATTTGGATAAAAATAATAAAAATCTTGTGTTTGCAGGTTTTATAGTTATAATTTGGATTTTCCATGCTTTGGGAATCTTATCTTGTCCAAGAATAGATTAAAAAGATAAATCATATTTTTTGAAAAAATTAACTAATTTGTAACATCTAAAATAAATTAATACTTTGGCCATTTTGATTTCATAAACTGGGTCTAACCGTTTATGTGAACATAGTTCACCTATTATGGGAACAATTTTTGTTCTCGAATTTTGTGAACTATTTCTAAAGATTTTTCACTAAATTGTTCTTAAAATTGTTAACCTAATTTGAAATTTTTTTCATCTATTTTGAAAAAAAGTTAATGGTAATATTAAAAAATAAATATGCAATTAAGACAAAATTTTACAACATTAATTAAAGGTGAAGAGGAAGTTGAAGGAGATGATTTTGTTTGCCAAAATGGTGATGATAAATCAGTAGGTAAATCAACTGATCATTCTAATGAAACAAGCACCATGAATATTGGATATATTAACAATGATGCAAGTAATACTAACGGTTGTTCCAAAAATAATGTTCGAAATTTTGACAAGTAAAAAAATATGTTCCTAGTGACTGAATTTATCCAAATTATGTACAAATATTTAAAATGCTTAAATAATTAAGAATCAAAATCTAGTAATAAATTTTTTTTAGCTATTAGGATAAATTTAAACAATTAAGTTAAATAAATTTTTAATTATTTTTGAAAAAAGAATTGAAGTGGTTCAATTCGGTCAATAGGAACATATGTTTTTACTTGTCAAAATTTTGAACATTCTTTTATGAGCACCCGTTAGTTTGGAGCAAACTGATTCTAGATCACATAATTATTAATTCAATTATTCATTTAATAAAAACGTTTAAATTATTATGCCATATAAATTTTTTTAATTATTTATCCGAGCTATAGCTCCTACAAGTTAAAAAAATCAAAAAATATAATCTTCTATTGTTTATTTTTCTATCAGCTCCGAGCATCAGGCATTTCTCTAAATAACTTGATTCAATTTGTTCACATGATGGAATTGTGAAATTCAAATACAAATTGTACAAAAATTCTTCATTTTTTGATAAATTCAAATTAAAGTTAATAAAAAACATCAGAAAAAATACTGCAACATAGTGCAACATACTTTGTTTCACCTTTTTCACCTAAAATAAAATTTTTGTTTTCTTTTTTTTTAAATTTTTTGTAAATCAAATCAATAATCTATTTAAATCTTATTTATGTTTAATTTTTTCATTTTTTTATTATTATTATTATTATTATTATTATTATTTATTTCAAAAAGATTACGCCAGATTCGGCGATGAAAAATATTAAATTATAAAAAGAAATTCTTCCAAAAAAAAAAAAAAGACAATTTATTTACCAAATAAGTTCAAAAATAAATTTCTAAATCAGATGAAAAAATTTAAAAACTGTGGACAAACTAGATATTGAATCATTTTTTTTTAAATGAGAAAAATTATTTTAGGTGTAAAGGGTGCAATTAAGTATGTTGCAGTATTTGTTCTGATGTTTTTTATTGACTTTAATTTTAATTTATCAAAAAATGAAGAATTTTTGTTCAATTTGTATTTGAATTTCACAATACTGTTAGGACCTGATTTAAGACAGTTCAATTTACTACTTTCTGTAGTCCTATTTTCTTACTGCAGAACTTAATTTAGTATTTAATCTACTAACAATTACTAACAAAAGAGATTCCAAAAAATAATAAACGTTTATCAAAGAAACCTTCTTTGACTATACCAATATCCCCAATAAGCTTCTGAATACCTCTGGTTAGGGAACAGGCTTAGACAAGGCGGGATATAACAATACCCACATAATCCTATTTTGGTTCACCATTTCGTGAAAAAAAATGATAGGTGAACTATGGCAACCCATAAACTAAACAATTAATAAATTTTGAGTGATGTGAAAAAATTTTAGAGATTTATTAATCTTTATTAAGAAAAAGGTTTATTTAAACGACAAATTATACCAAACTTGTTAATTACAATTAGTTCTAGAAACAAAATATTCGCTCAACAATCGTAGAAAAAATAAATAAAAAATATTATTGGTTATTTTAGAATAAAAAAAAAACAATATTCTAAAAAAATAAAATCAGTTAGCTTGCATATTTTGTTCATCGTCATCATCATCATCCTCATCGTACTCATCAAAATCTTCATCAAACTCTTGATCGTTTTCATATGACAGTCCCTTCTGATTTTTGCCCGACTTTCCATTGATTCCTCGCGAACGCTTCCACTTCATTCGCCTGTTCTGAAACCACACTTTCACTTGTCTCTCGCTTAGATCTAAAGCCACCGCTATCTCATACCTTCGCAATCGAGTCAAATAGTTATGCTTGCAGAACTCTTTCTCCAAGTCTTTTACTTGAGATTTTGTAAACGCTGTGCGCTCTTTTCGCGACTTAGAACTAGCTGAACTAGAATTTTTCGACTTGGCTGCTTTCAACAATCCGCTTTTATTTACAACATGAGTGTTGATAGCCGGAGCGCTAGTGTAGCCGTTCTGAACGCTGGCACTCGAAATGTGCTCGCTTACTGGCGCTATTAGACATTTGGCCGGCAATTGGTTGTGACCAAGGGCGTTTTGTTTCGCAAATGAATCGCTCAATTTATCTACAATAAAATATAAATATTTATTCTATTCTATTTCTAGCTAAACACGCTACATAAAACGCATGATTTCATTTTATGTTTTGTTTGTGTTTTAAAACATGTGTTATTGCAATCGATGCTGCAAATCGACTCAAATTATTCTAGTTTATTTATCTTTAAACAAGACTCTGCTATTTTGACATTTAAACAAATTTACAACTATAATAATTGTTGTGCCTCGAGGTCTTAAACATATTCAAAAATGCTAATTTATTATTCAAACAAGAAATACAAGAAAGTTAAAAGAAAAAATTTGCTATAATTTGACTCAATTTTTTAATTTTTTTTTCAAGCATTTATACAATATACAGAGTGCTAAAAATTGATAAAATAGAAGATAGATCAAACCAATTTTTCATAAAATTTATGAAAATGAGAGCTCGACATGAATCAATCGCAGAAGAAATCAACGATTACTTCTCTAAACGACCCAATGCAACACAACAAGAATTCAGAACCATTTTTTATAAGCTGCAATTATAAATTACAAAAATATTCCTAACAGGCTGGTTGAAAAGAAGGCACTACGCCGTTCGGAGCTGCCAAGAGGAAATTTTTCCACTAAATTATATTTTAAATAAATAAATTAATTTTTTTGCTATTAAGAGTTACATGATTGTAAAAATTTCATAATTTTTTAGCTAATAAAATTATTAAAAAATTAAAATTTTTTTCTTTTTTTTTTTGGAAAAATGGAATAGCTAAAAATGGGATATTGAGTATCGTGTTTAATCTTTCTTAAAAAACAATGTGTAAAATTTATTTAATGATTGTAATTTTTTTTTCTCTCTATGCTATTCTATCATTTTTTTAAATGGCTAATAAAATTATTATCAGCCAATTGTATCAAAAATTCATAAAATTACTTCTTAACTAACTAGTTAAAAAATTTAAATTTAATTTAATTAAGAGTTTTTTTTAATCAGTCTTTAAGAAATTATCTTTTTTGAATTTTATTTGTGACTGGCCAGGTGAAGAACCAAAAAGGTTCGGATCGAAAAAAATATTATTTTTTTTCTAAAAAATGGAAGCTGATTTTTAAGTTATTAAATAAATTTTTTATGTATTTTTTTTCTAAATTTTATATCTTTTATAATCGAAAATTTCGGAAAAGTAAAACATGTTCAAAAATTTTAAATGTGTAATTCATTACAGAGTTTACACATTTAAAATATTTAGAGCATATTTGAAATTGGATCATGAATTTTACTTGGCTAATATGTCAACAATTGACGAGACCAAATAAGTTCAAAAATAAATTTCTAAATCAAATGAAAAAATTTAAAAACTCGGGATAAACTAGATATTGAAAAAATAAAAAAGAGTGATCAAGAAAAATGAGGAAGAATAAGAGATAATGAATGACTAAACAATGGATAAGTGACTCAATTAAAATATGCTTTGAAAAATTAACACAAATTAAGTAGAAAAAGAAAAATAAAGTTTCTAAAAATTATAAATTTGAATGAATAATGAACTGGTAAATTTTTTAAATTGAAAATTGAACCAAAAAAAATTTTTTTTTGTAGCATTCAATTTTTGAATATATTTATTATTTCATTTTCTCTTAATAAATATTTTATTTATTTGGTAATTTGGGATTAGAAACTCTAAAAGAAAGGCGAGAGCGTGGAGATCTGATTCAATTTTATAAAATTCACAACAAATACAATCATATCAATTGGTATTACGATGCGGAACTTATGAGTTCAGTGAATAATGAAGGACCAAGTGGAGGAGTAAGGGGAGCAAAGCATCGCATTTGTTGGCAGCTAACAAAATGTGAAGCAAGGCGAAACTTTCTATCAAACCGAGTAGTGAACAAATGGAATGTGCTGCCAACGCCGGTTGTCACAGCAAGTTCGATCAACCAGTTCAAAAACAGACTGTAGAAATAAAAAAATGAAAAGTCTACTTTAGCGGGACTTATTAGTCTTCCTGCTTTGTCAATTAAGTTAAACTAAACTTGACTATATAATAATAGTTAATATTCATAGCATTCACTGGTCGGCCGCTTGGAGATTGAGCAAATTTGTAAAAAAATAAATTTGTAGAAATTTAAAATTGACTTTCTGTTTTTGTTTGTATAAAAATTAAAGTTTTTGAATTACACTTAATATAGAAAAATTGTATAAAAATAGAATCAAAAGAGGTAGGTATTTTCTCTTAATTTTTATTCGTCGCCACAATTGGCGTCAATTGAGTCACATTAATAAAAACGTCACTTTTTTCAATTTGTATTTCAAATAAAAAATTGAAACAAAAAATAAAAATAAAAAAAAACTCACTTTTTAAATAATTACTATTTAGCATTGAATCCGGTGAGACATTCACATTTTCAAAGTTAGATTGGGTTTCATCTGGCGTAAGTGGATGCGCTGGAACTGAGTAGTTGTTGGGCTCAACGGAGCTCGTAAACGATGAAGTAGACAAAGATGAAATGGACTTGTTCAAATTTTTCTGATTACTATTGATCTGATTGTGGTTGAGCTTAGTCCACCAAGAGTTTGCGTCAGCATACTGGTAGTCATATGTATTATAGGCTGGTTGGTATGTTTGCTGTGCATAGTAGTTTTGCGCGCATTGACTCGAATAGGTCTGATTGAACTGGCCATTTTGGTAGTACAACTGGCCCTGGGTCTGAGTGTTGGGACAAGTTGATCCGTTGGCATAGACATTAGCCAGACTGGCCAAGTGACATAGGGCAGCGGCTGTGGACGAGTTGACGTCGACGTGGGAGCTGTTGGGCGACACGTTCGACGATGAAGTGCTCGACGCCGAGTTCATGTTGGGCGAAGAGGACAGCAGAGGTGAGATGGTCGGCGACACTTGCGGATTTAGCAAATATGTCTGGTTCGGCTGCTTGTTAGCATAGTAGTTGACATTGGGAGTGGCTGGAGTGCCGTTGGTCGCAGCTGCCACTGCCACTGCTTGCATGTAAAAATGCTGTGCTTCCATTTTTACTTTATTTCTAAAATTAAACACGTATTTAAATAAGCTTTATCGGTTTCATCTAATGGTGGTGCAGTTTCTCATCTTGATTGTAATCCGACTCAATCCATAAACCGGATTGAGTGGTAAGACGCCAGCAAGGAATAAAGCGGCGAGGCAACTCATGTGAGAAAAAAAGAGAGAGAGAGATGTTTAATCTTAATTATGATGAGATAATAATCATGAAATAATTTGAAATGCAATTATAAAGTAATAAAGTTATTTTGTTTTATTTTGTTTCTGTGTGCTAGCTTAAAAGCTTAGAAATAACTCGTACAGAATCAAATCAGCAGTCGAGTTTTTATAACTCGGATTGCTGTTTGGCAGCCAATTGAGATCGAACTGAGCATAATCGTATCTGATTAGTCGATGGTATGAGAAGATAGTTGGAGAAATTAGTCTATTCTACCAATTGTAATTTTAGTTGATTTTTATCTATTAGAAAAATAAAGAATGAGATTAAATTAAAATTAGGTTTAAGCACCGGCGACTCGGACTAGTACTTTTCCTTGACTTTGTTTGTTTGATCTCAGCAAATATTTGACTTTGTGAGTTTGGTTGTAGAGCTGAATGGGCACGATGCGCACTCTCGGACTCTTTATGTTCGAATGGCATGATTTTACTAAAGACCTTTTGTGCGCCTCAACTCAACTCATCCTTTGACTCTAAATATCAATACTTTTAGAAATAAAATGAATTAACATTTTGGATTTTTCAAATCGGCATGTTAACCTTTTATGACTTTGGAGGAAATTAGAAGATTTTGTTGCTCTAAAACACTTTTTTTTTTAAATATAGTTTTGGAGATTTACCTCCACAGGCTTATCCGAGCGGTATGAACCCTCTTTTCAGCCTGCATGTTTAACGTATTGAATAAATTAAGAAGATAAAAAGTAAATATAAAAAAAAATTAGAAAAAAAAAACACTTGGGAGAACATTTTTTGCTTAATTTTTTTTTCAAAAAATTTGTATCCGATTTAGACTGGTGAAGCTTATTTTTTATTTATTCTATTTTATTGGATAATGTTAAGCAAAAAAGTCGGACAGCTCAAAATGGATCAAAGTCATTTTTTTCAGACTAGCGGTTGAATTAAATTTTTGATGCTTCACCTTAATAGAATAAAATTTAAAAAAATAAATCTTATTTTTTATTCTTTTAATTGCTCTAAAATGAACATAGATAAACAGAAAGAGACAAATAAATGCATTTTTTTTTCCAAAGAGTTTTCCAGGTCTAAACGATGCTTGCGATACAATATTTTTTTATTAAAAAAACACAAAAAAGAAAAAAGTGAAAATGATTATGTCTCTATTTTTTAAGGTATTGGTGCATATGCTGATTTTTTATTTTCAATGAAAAATTATTTTTTAAAAAAGAACTTTTAGAAAAATTTTTGACTTTATGTTCTTTTTAACGCCAATTTTACTTCTTTTTCTTCCATATAATATTCTTCATATTCTAATTAAAATAAAAGTAGACTCTAAGTTTACATTTAATTAATAAATTAACTGCACGCTTCTAAAATTACTAAAATTTGCGAAAAATTAATTTGATTGTAAAACAAGAATTGAATGTTAAGCAAATTTTCAAGAAAAAATTATTTAGAAAAAAATTAACGAAATTATGCATTGATATTTTTTATTAATGAACTTTTTATATTTTTCAAATAAAGTTATATTAGAAAAATTTAATTATCTTAGAAAAATATAGATAATTAAAAAATATGTGGTATTTATATACTATGTAACTGAATTTGGTAGTATTAAAAATAAATTTTAGATGATATTATAATTACCGTGTTCGGTTATATACTTAATTGTTGGACATACATGTACTCGGGGCAATTGGGTGACTCATCCTTGGTTGAGTTGAGAGACCAAATAAGAGAAAAACAAAGAAGAATTTAAATGATTAACTTTTATTTGTAAAAATGGAATCCCCCTCCCTAAAAATAGTAATTTTTTTATGAATATATATAGAAAAAAAAATTTGACTTGAAAGTAACATATAGTAACTGTGAAAAATGATAAACTTGTAATTGTTAGAGCTCAGATTCGAGATAACTTTAAATTTGAGTTCTGACACTATACAATTTTTTCACCGTTATTTTATTAAATAAAATTTAAAAACTCTTTTTTTTAAATACTTTGACATGTAATTTTTGATATAATGACTATCTTAAATTGAGTTTTGACTCAATTAATAATAATTAATAATTTAACTCAATTAATTAAAATTTTATTTTTTGGAATTTATTTTATTGGCTAGGCTTCTTGGTCTAAAACTTGGTAAATATAAATTATTTTTATTTTGCTCAAAAAAACTGCATTCGTTTGGACTGGTGCAACTTAATTGATTATGGAAATTAGGCCTGTACAAGCAGAGGCTTGTTGATAAAGAGATGATCTTGTTCAGATTAGAATAGGAGGCAAATTACCATTTGCATGTCCAAATTTTAACAATTAGTTGTGTTGAAAATTTATCAAAGAATATATTAGCACACATGTGCCGGACTTCTCGGCCTAAATCAGATTTCAAGCCTAATTTAAAAATTGAATAAAAATTGCATTCATTATCTAGAATTCAAAGGTTATTCAGAATAGATACATATGATGGCCGGTCTTCATATTTTTGCTCTTGTTTCATGCAAAACCCAAAGCTGAAATAACAAAAATGGATTCGAAGAAGTATCGTCGTGGTTATATGTGATCAAAAGACCATGAAATAGATAGGCATAGATTGGAGCAATTTGTTTATTTGCAATCTAAATAGATATATATGAGAAAGTTTATTTTTTTATCCATGGAGAATTATTGATCAGATAATTAGGCTGGCAATTTGTTATTGTTTTTTTTTTAAAGCTAATAAAAATATTGAATTTTTCCGATTTTGTTTTTCTTTGTAATTTCGCTAAAATGCTAAATTTAATTGAACTAATTATTTGGGTATACTGATTGAGATTTATCTGTTCAAATCAATTAGATTTTAGTACTGATCAAATGGTCTCCAGAGAATCTTATGTAAACATTTCAATTTTTTCTTTAATGAGCTCATTTAATGTTCATTTTTCAAAATTTTTCTCACAACATTTAACACTTTTTAAACTTTTAAAGATTTGATATTTTTAAAAATTATTTAATAAAAATAATATTTTATTTGGTTACGTTTATTTAGCTAGAATATGTTGATGGTTGAACCGAGACAATTTGGCATGGAACTCATTCAAATGATTAAAATAATTTTCTTTTTAACTTTAACTCAAAAATAATGTCAGATTTGTGGAGCAAAAAAATAAAAATTAAATTAAAAACTGAATTAAAAAATTTGAAATTAGAATTAGCAAAAAAATAAATCTTTCGTTCGATATATTTTAATTTAATTATTTCTAACTTCTAAAAAACCAAATTTTAAAAATAGATGATTTTTGTCTGTTATAAACATTAGAAATTCTGGCAAATTTTTTTTCGTTTGGTATTTTACTGAATAAAAGAAATGATGCTTAATTTAAATGAATTAATTCGATTAAATTTTCTAATATTTTTTTATTCATTAGAAAATGCCTATACTTTTTTATCACTAATTTAACTTCAGCTTTATAAATTTACTTATAATTATAAAAAATAAATGTTATCGTTTAAAACGATTAAACTATGATAAAAACACCTTTTATGTTTAAAAGACTTTTTCATTATAAAAAAGCTTTTTTTTCTAGTTTGAACAAAAATTTAAGTATCTTAAATTAACTTCTAAACTCCAAAATGCTCGGCTTCTTTTTTTTATCTTTTTGGTCCTTATATTTATCTAGCAATTGCATGAATGTCTTAAACGTCCATTCTTTCAATAAAACTACCATCGGTTTAACTTTCCAAATCAAGTATTTTAAAATTTGGCGAAAAAAATATATTATAATTTTGGAAATAATTCTTATGACAAAAAAAGTCTTCTAAATCAAAAAGTTGTTTATTTATAAAATTAAATTTTAAATGTATATAGCATTTTTATAAATAATTACTGTTTTTCTTATTAATAATTTTAATTGAATTGATTTGGAATAAAAATAAAATTTGATTTTCCGAATTAATTTTAGATACTGATATTTCAATAAACTACACTCTATATTAACAGAATTTAATCTAAATGAATTAAAAGTACATCTCAATTTAAATTTAATAAAATATAAATAGTAAAAATGGTTACATACAAAAACATTTTATTAAAAACTTTAAGCAAACATACTCATATAGTAAATTGTGCTCAAATTGCCTATCGTTTAAAGAAGATTATTTTCAGTTCTAGATGTAACTCAAAAAAATACTAATTTTTTTTTTAATTTTATTAAGTTTTATATTCTTTTTTAAATAGAAATTTTTTTTATTAAAATAGATTTCGCTTTATTAAATAAGATTTTTTTTATCAGAATAGATGTATTTTATAATATTTTATAATTTTATTTTATTTTCTTATAAACTTATAAATAGTACTAAAAAATACTACTTGAGATAAATTAAAATATCTTAATTAAACCCTTTTCCAAATAATAATAATAATAATAAGCTACGGCAAGCAGACTTGCGAAGATGCCTTACTAGGAAGACATCTATGGTAGCTAGATGCATAGAAATCTAGTTACATATACAAAGACCTTAATAGCTGTCTATTTCATAAGTACAATCTATAAATTACAACCAATAAGTACAATAAGTACATATAAATTATAATAAAAAAAAATTAAAGTTAAATTTTGGAATTTTTATTTAGATCAAGTTTTGGCATCTTGAAGTTGATGATCAATTCAAAATATCATTTCAATTCAAAAAGTTTATCTTAAGATATTAAAAAAAATTTTTGATTCAATTCCTTGATACCTTTTCTTTCTAAAAGCTTTTTTTTTGTAAAAGGTTATGGCTTTTATAGATAAATAACTCATTTGAATCAAAATTCACCCTATTAACACAAAAAATCTTTATCTCATCTTATAATTCAAATTGTTATTTTCAATTGTAATAAGAAAATTTTAATATAAATAATATACCAATAATAATAATAATTAATATATTATTCATATATATGATTTTTAATATTTTTGTATTGTATTTTTATAAATTAAATAAAAAATGACTAATAAGGAAAAATTTATTCTCATTATTAAAAAAAAAACTGTTTTAGAGCACTTAAAATATTAATAATTCACGTAAAATGCAATGTTCTTTTAGACATGAAGAATTAAGGAATCCGGATTCATAGACAAGTTTTGCCTGCTTATTTCTCAGATCAAACCAGATTTATTGGATCTTTAACATTTAATTCAAAATTAGTCGCGGATTAACCTGGATCTAAGAACATAAAATTTATCACAATGATGTGCAAATGCTGATACATGGCGATAAAGAAAAGGCGAATCAGGCAAAAACTGAATACGAGATGAAATCTAATGACGACACAGAGTGCACTTTTTCCATTGGCAATTTAATTAGGTAATTTGTCTCAGAAAGTGATCAAGGATTTTTCTATTATTTAATCATTAAACTTTTGTGTGAAATTGACTGCAAATGAGTATCTCCAAGATTAAATATAACTTATACCGACTCAACTTAAATAAAATTTAGAAAATTATTAAAAAATAAAAACGCATTTTTCAATTCATTGATTTTAGGCCAAAAAAAGCAAATTAAACAAATTAAAAACAAATTAAAGATATGTTTTTGTTTTTTCTGCACTTAATTTAATTTCTGCTTTTCTTAAAATATGCATTGCTATCAAATATTTTAATTAAATACGTCAAAATCATGATATTCAATGCCTGATCTCCATAATGTAATAAAAAAGCTTTATTTTCTATAATGGTCTTATTTTGTAAGATAAATTCAGCATCTTATTTTATTAAAAAGTAAACCCGTTTTATATTTCTGGATTATTATGCAATGTTTGCAATGAAAATTGATGGGTACAAAAAGACAAGCATTTATTTACATAAAATTGATATAATAATATTATGTTATTGATTAATTTTTTTTTCTTATCGTATTTTACAAGCCATTTAAAAATATTTGTTAATTTTTCGAAATTTTTATTTCTCCCAATTAAATTTTAATAAGAGAAATATATTAATTTAAATTTTAATCCTTAATTATCAATTTTTATTAATATCTTAAAAACTGATTAATATTTATTTATTATTATTTTTAATGTAATAATCAATGTGATATCAGTCATTAAAAGGTAATTAATTTTAATTTTATTTATTTAAATTTTTAAATTTTAAGTATCAATTGTGAAATATCATAAAACTATATAAATATTTTATTAATCAATTTATTATAAAAAAGGTAGAACGATCTATAGTTAAAATATTTAAGACATTAAAAATAAATAATATTTCGTATCTCAGAATCTTTTCTAAAAATTCCTAGGATACATTATACATCGAGCGAAATGAAAATTAATGAAGCGTTCAATGTGATAAAAAAATTTGAACTAAATGAAAATTTATTAGTAAATAATACAATAAGTTTGGTTTTAAAGAATTAAACTGAAATATGGCAATAATGTAAAGTGTCATAAATAGCATGAAATTTCATTATTTCGATATAATATAATGTCACTTGATGTTTTAAGGATAAATTAAAATATAAAGTTTTTTCAAATATTTTAAGATTTTAAAAGCCCCGAATAAATCTTATATATATATTGATATATATATGATACAAACAATTCTTGAAAAAAAATTTTTTATCTTTTAATATTAGCAAATTTTTTTGGTCAACATCAGTTTTCTAAAAATTTTTTAAATCTTTGAAATAAAAAATTTTATCATTTAATTAATTTTCTTTAGTAAAGAAAGCTCAAAGCTAAAAAGCAGTGAGTCTTTTTTGATATTTTTTTATAATAAGTTTTTTGGCTAAAACAAAATAAAGAGAAAAATTTAAATAATTTTCATTCATTTTAAATTATAATTGCTATTATTTTGAAGACCAAAAAAAAAATTTAATCCCTGAAAATAAATAAAATTTTGTAATCGAATTATCAAAAAAATTGCTAATTTTATTTAAATTTCTTAAAGTTTTTTACTAAAAATACCTTGTTGATGACAAAGTTATATTTCAAGACTTTTCTGAATAAAAAATGGAGTCTTAGGCTATAAGAAAAAATATTTTTAAAAAATGTCTCAGTGTCTTTTCAATTATTTACATTGAATAAAAGTCAGTTTTTTAAAAATTAAAATTTAATTTATTTTTCACATTACCACATTAATTATTACATTGAAAATAAAATATATTTAAGAATTTAGAAAATTTTCTTTTCTTTGAGTTTTTCTTTTTATCTAATAGACTAAATGTTCGTTACAGGTATAAATAGATAAATAAATGTTTATGAAAAATTTCTCATTTCCCGTTTAAAAAAATAAATGAAAATCAAGAAAAAAAAATTAAAAAGAGGGGGCATCCGGGATTGAACCGGAGACCTCTCGATCTGCAGTCGAATGCTCTACCACTGAGCTATACCCCCTCGTGGTTTCTAAAGTCTTAATTTTTAAAATAAAAATTTTTTAAGCGACGTTTTTAAAATATAGGTGAAATTAATCAAATATATTGATATTTTTTGATGATATACAAAATATATTTAGTTTAAAAGGGGGTTAAGCTCATTGGGAGTTTTATTAATTTGTGTAAAAAAATTTTTTTTTTTATTAAAATATTCTAATGTAACTATAAATTAAAAATAAAAAAGTTTTGTTTTTATAATTTTTTTGGAGAATTCTACATAATTATCATCTTAAATAAAGCAATTATTTTTTTAAAAAAGACTTTGAAAATTAAGCTCTGATCAAAATAAAAAATAAAAAACTTATTTAAAAAAAGAGGGGGCATCCGGGATTGAACCGGAGACCTCTCGATCTGCAGTCGAATGCTCTACCACTGAGCTATACCCCCTTACTTTTTTTCAATTTAATCAATATTCATAAATTTTTGTCTAAGGTATTTTATTTGGCATAATGCATAAATTACCTATGAAAATACTATCTATCTTTATTTGATCACCTTAAATCAATAAAATCATTTTTCATTCAAAAAGACTTTCTTAATTGTAAGGGGGTATAGCTCAGTGGTAGAGCATTCGACTGCAGATCGAGAGGTCTCCGGTTCAATCCCGGATGCCCCCTCTTTTTAATTTTTTTCAAGTTTTCATTTAATAATTATACCTATTAATTCTTTTAAATTTGAGGGTAGACAATGAGCAAAAAATATTCTGTAGTTTCATGTAATAAACTCATAACATAAATAAAAAACATAATTAAAATATTGGATTGTTGTATAATTAACATTTTTTATTTGAGATATTTTCCTCTTCTTAAAAATTGTAAAAATTAATTTCACTTATCAAATATTCGTATTATTTTGTTTTAAATTTAAATAAACACTTGATATGAACACTTACCAATCTTGTATTATAATTTAAAAGCTTGCAAGTCTTTTTTTACGTTCTGAAATTATTTAAGCAAATAAGTAAGTAGATAAAAATTATATATTTTTTCAAAATTTAGATTAACGAAAAAAATAGCAATTTATATGAAAGTAAAATGATATAAGGGGGCATAGCTCAGTGGTAGAGCATTCGACTGCAGATCGAGAGGTCTCCGGTTCAATCCCGGATGCCCCCTCTTATTTTCCATCAAACTTAACTAAAACAATGCTGGTAAATTAGTTGAAGATATTTTTATTGAAATATCTCTTTCAATAGTTTGATTGATTCTCGAAAAAATTTACCTTAATTTATTTTTTATTTAATATAGATTTTTGATTGAATACTATCAGTTGTTTGAAAAAAAACTACATGAATTATTTTTTCTCATATATAAACATTAAAAAATATCTCAAAATTATGAATCAAAATATTTTTTTATTAAGATTTTTTAAATTTTCGTGTCATTTTTTTTGTTGAAAAATTTTTTTGATTATTTTATACACAAGGAAATTAAAGTTTTATTTCAATCTAAACACTAGCTAAATTTAAACACCCAAATTCATACAAAAGATTTTGGTTTTTAAACAAAATCAAAAATTTAGGTTCCTTTTTTCATATCAAAAATTACAAAATAATATTTAAAGTTTAAAAAAAATTATTTAAAAATTGAATTGAAAACAATTTAATTTCAACTAAATATTTAGTTTTTAAAAAATATTGGGGTTTTCTTAATTTTTAAAATTTATTGAATTTGTGTTCTTGCACTAATTATTGAATATCGAATAAAAAATTTCAGACATTTTTAAAAAAATTTATGTTTTAAGCCGAATAAATATTCACAAGTAGAATTTATTCAAAAATTTAATTTATTTTCATTTCGTAATCTTTTTAAAAAAATAATATTATCGATTTATTTTAATTTTTAATTAGACTAACTATTTTGGTAATCAATCTTACTAGATTAAAAAAAACTATATTCGTTTACATATAAAAACTAACAAAATTTTTCGAATTTTTTAATCTTGAAATTCTCTCAAACTTCTGTTAAATTTTTATTCAAGGTTTTTATAGCAAAAAATCCTATAAGTAAGTTTATATTATAATTCTTGTGGATAGATTTAGACTTATAATACGCTTTCGATCCATTCGACAGAGTATAGTCATCTTTTCTCTGCATATTTAAGTCTAATATGAGTCTAATCTCAAAATCAATTATTTAAAAAATTTAAATGAATTATTTTTTTCAGGAAAAATAGAATCAATAATGAATATTATCGTAAATAATAATTTTTTTTTAATTATTAATCTTTTGATAAATAATATTTGGTGATATTTTTAGACAAATTTTATAAAAGCAACAAAAATATTTTCATTTTCATATGATATATATGTAATTGGACAAAAATTACCAAGCAACAACTTTTGTAATAAAATTACTTTTAAATGTCCTATAACACGAATTTTTGATTTATTAATTAATTTTTTTTGCTTTTAGCTTAGTCAAGTAGTTTTACTAAAAATAAATGGCTAAATTTTTTGCCCAAGTTGAATGTATGATTTTTTTTTAATTTTCCATATCAAAATTTTGATAGCAAACTATCGATATTTTGTTAAAGAAAATTACCAAACCGAAACATAGTAAATATTTGCATAGTTTATTTTTTATTATTTCAGAAATTAAAGGTGAGCTTTGTCAAAATGATTTTGAAAAGCCCCCTACACTTCTGTATACAATTTTCAGTGTTTGAAATAATTGAGAAAAAATATTAATGATTATAAAATCATTTGAGTATGAAGAATGCAGGCAAAACTGCTTATAAATACCTAATTTACTTCAGTTTGTACAAAATTTTTTTTAGCTTTCAAAAAAACAACCGGCTCCAAAATGGAACGTCTTGTCAGTTCATATAACTACTACTTGTCCATTTCTGGTAACTTAGTAAAACTCATTAGAACATCAAAAATGAAAACAGTTTCAATTAAGATAAGCGCCTTGAAAATCGCTTCGGAATGAGCAGCATATTTTCCCCAATTTTAACTCTGGTGATCTATGGAATCATACTATTTGTGATTCGGAAAATTATGGAAAACAGAAAGCCATTTGAGCTCAAAACTTTCATGGTTTTCTATAATCTTTTTCAAGTCATAGCCTCTTTTTATAATTGTTTTGAAGTAATTTTAACAACAAAAAAATATGCTTTATTTAAAAAATATGTTTATAGATTTTGTATCTGGTGATAAAAATGAGGTATAACTTAACTTGTGAGCCAGTCGATTATTCTGATGATCCCGATGCAACTAGTGTATTTTTTTTAAAGATTAGAAGTTAAAAATTTTTAATTTTTTTATTCATTTTAGTTGGCTTATGCGATACACTTTTATTATGTTATGAAAGTGACAGATCTAATGGACACAGTAAAAAAATTAAAATTTACTTTTGATTTTTTGGAAAAATTTATTTTAAGATTATTTTTGCATTGAGAAAAAAAACAAACCAGATCACTTTTTTGCATGTGTTCCATCATTCATCGATGATCATAACTGGATGGCTCGGGACTAAGTGGGTGCCCGGCGGTCAATGTAATTTAAATGAAAATTTTTTTTTTAGTTTTGAATTTATTTTTAGCTTTTGTGTGTGTAATGTTCAATTCATTTGTGCATGGTGTAATGTATAGCTATTACGGGTTGGCATCAATGGGCCCATCAGTTCAAAAATATCTATGGTGGAAGAAATATTTGACTCAATTACAACTGGTATTGTTAAATAATTAATTTTTAAAAAATTATTTAATTAACTTTGTAATTAAATTAGTTCCAATTCTTATGTGTTGTATCTCATTCAATTGTAAACGCGACTCAAACCGAGTGCACTTATCCAAAAGCCTTTGTCTATTCAACCGCGATTTATACCACGTTGATCGCTGCCCTATTTGTTAATTTCTACAGAAAATCATATATAAAAAAAACGGCTCAAATTGAAAACAAAAAAACTGAATAATAAATAGTTTTTTATTTTATTAAATTTAAATTTTCGTTCTTTTTAAAAAAGGGTTTAAGATTAATAAAAGTATTCAACAAAAAAGATTAAATTAACAAATTTTAGATTATTTGATAAGGTATTTTAATTTAATTGTGTTTTTTGAAACTTGGAATATTTGAGTATAATTTGAATTTTAGTCTTATTAATTAAGATATGAAATTTAATTGACAGAGAAAGCAAACTATTTTAATTCTCTTTTAAAAAGATAATTAAATTTAAATATTATTGCATAAATTATTTTTACAATATTTAATTCAATTTTCTTCAACTAAAAATAAATACCAAATTTGAATTAATGAGCTAAATGACGTGAAACCTACGTTCTCCCATTGTTGAATGAAAATGATATCTAAACTTGATAAAAATAATTCTGATCAATCAAGTGAAGAAAAAATTTTGTTTTTAAATGATGAAAAATGGAAAATTTAAATTAAAAGTCAAAATCCAAAAAAGTAATACATTTAATCGGACTAAAATTAATGCTTAATCAAATTTCAACTTTAACTTAAATTAAATCACGTTTGGAGAAATAAAAAAAAATCCTATCGATTAATTTCAATCTATTCATTTTAATTAATACAAGAATCTAGTTAAATTATATCTATTTTTCTTGATTAAAATTGGTTTATTGAATATTCTTGTTTGTTAAAGTGAAGCTGCGATTTTTTTTCTTAATTTATTTTTTAAAATTATTTACAATAGAATTCATTCAATTCAAACAAAAAATTTTAAAATAAAGTGAATAATATCGATTTACCCAACTCGTCAAGTCTATAGTAAATTAATTTATTATCCTTCTTAAATCAATGGATTATTATAAACTGTAAATTTCCTTCATTTACTATTGAATATTTTTGTTAGTCTAAAGTCTATTCTTTCAATCAATAAATTAGTAAATTTTAAAAATATTTTATTATAAGATAAAATTTTCAGTAAAAAAACCGACAAATATCACCATGTCTATTGATTTTAATAAAGTAATTTGGTAAATCGACTTCAAAATTCTTTTTGATACTTTAGTTTTTAAATTTTAACAGAAAATTATGCACAATTTAAATGTGTTTGTTAAAAAAAAGCTTTCACTCGTTTCCTAAGCTATTCAAAAATATCATAATTTTAAAAAAGATTTAGTTTAAGATTGGTGAATAATTAGATTAATAACTCATAAATTAGAGATCAAATTCGAATCATACGATGCTATAAAAAATGTATTAAGTCACGACGCGCTTTTAAGCAAAAAATTATTTTTTCAAATGAAAGTACAATTTTTTTTCTGACAATTGTTTTCAATTAAAATAATTTATTAAATCTCACATGTTTTTAATTTTTTTAATTAAATCTGGATCAAAGTTTAACCTTTTATAATAATTTTAAATATTGATAATTGATGATCTTACTAAGTATTCAAAATTAGTTTAAACAATTTTTTTATATTCTATTTTTCCAAACCATTAAACTGTGAAAATATATTAAATAGATAAATCTCAATTTTAATATTTGCATAAGAAAATTTTCTCCTACAATGAACAATCTAATGGACATATTTGCGTTTTGGCAGTCGATTTCGGGTAATCTTTGAATCATTCATTTAAAATAAACTACATACCGTTTTAAGACCCGAGAATTAGCCAAAAATTCTCTATGGATTCGATTATGTCACCAATAAAAATTTTAATTTTGTACATAGTTCTATTAATAATAATAGTTAAATTAATGGAAAATCGAGAACCGTTCGAGCTTAAAAATTTTATGATCGGCTACAATTTGTGTCAGGTCATTGCTTCCTTTTACAATTCATTCGAAGTAAAATAAAAAATTTAAACATTTATTTTATAAACTTTTAAAACATTTTTAGATTATTTATCTTGCGATTCAGAGTAGATTTAGTCTTACATGCCAGCCAGTCGATTACTCTGAAGACTACTACGCTAAAAGAGTAAGAACAATTATTTAATTTTAATATTTTCTAAATTTTTATGTCAAGATGGCCAATGCTATCTACTTTTATTATTTAATGAAACTGGCTGATTTGATTGATACGGTAAATTTTTTAATTCTAAAATTTTTAATATTTAAATAAAATTATTTAGATCATTTTTGCCCTTAGAAAAAAATCAAATCAAATCTCATTCTTGCACGTTTATCATCATATATCCATGGTTTTGACAGCATGGTCTGGAACTAAATGGGTTGCAGGAGGACAAAGTATTTTTGCAAACATAAAGTTAATTTTTTAGAAGTTAAAAATTTTTTCAGCCTTCCTAATTTGCGCTCTCAACTCACTGGTTCATGCAGTTATGTACAGTTATTATGGACTAGCGGCATTAGGACCCTCCGTTCAAAAATATTTGTGGTGGAAAAAATATTTGACTCAGTTTCAATTGGTAATCAAGAAACAGTTCAATTAAATTTTAACATCAAAGTTTTTATTTTAGATTCAATTCACCATAGTAATCTCACATGCAATCACAAATTTGTTTCAAAAAGATTGTACGTATCCGAAAGGCTGGAGCTGGGCAGCTATTATCTACACTACACTAATGGCCCTTTTGTTTATGAATTTTTATAAAAAATCGTATGGCAAGAAAATGCAAAAGGCTCATTCCAATTAGGCTAATTTTTTTATGATTAATTTTTAATTCTAATATATTATTAAAATAACTCATTTTTTATATTTATTCAAAGTCGTATGTTTTTACTGAAAATTCGATTTTAATTATTCATTTCAATGCTTAGTTTTTCTTTTATCACGTGCCTTAAACATCCAAAATAAAGAAAGTATTTAGATATTTTAGGTTTTTGGCATAAAATTAATTAAGAAATGCTTTTTAAATACTTTCAAAGAAAATTTATAAATATAAAAATGGGACTCCATCAATTCTTTTTCTAATAAATTAAAATTTACCTAAAATCATGCAATTAATTTTTCAAATTTATTTATTTTATTCAACATTGTTTTATAAAAAAATTGTATCGACTATATCTTGAAAAAAAAGATCAGTAGTCTCAATATTTTCTAAGTCGTCATCACTAGTCGTTTTAAAATTTACATTATCAATTAAATTTTTTAATTCAAGTCTTTCTACATTTTCATTTTCGCTCACTAAACCATTAATTTCTAAGTCTTTTATTTCACTGTTATGACCATTGAATAAATTACTGCTATTTGGTACCAATTTCTCATCCATCATTACATTATTGGCTAACACTGGATCGTTGTAAATAATTTCAAAAGGTACATTTAATAAATCTGGATGATGGTTTTTTATGTTCACCATTTGGCGACATCGTAATCTTTTTCTGGAATCAGAACTAATTTGACTCACGGCTAAAAAAAATAATTAAAATAATTTTAAGTTTGATTTTTAAATCATTTTAAATTCTGGTAATAGTTTAAAAATTTAAAAAATATTTGCGGTTTTGTACCTTCTTTATCGGAGAGGTCCGAAAAGCCAAAAAAATCATCTGTCATTTTCTTACGGTTAAAAATACTCATAGGTTCGTAAGCCACTAGAGAAAAAGAATTTTAAATTTTGAAAAAAAATAAACATATTTACCAATAGGTCTGTAAACAAATTCAATTTCTCTAGATTCATACTGGCCGAGTTGTTTGGATTCAGGAGAAGATGAATGAGAAGATGGAGAAGCTTGGCTGTTTAAATCAAAGCTGTCTTCTTCTTCATTGTCTTTTTCTTCTCCAGTTTTGGGTGGGATAAATAATTTAAAAAACACGGTTTCTTCTTTGTCTATTTTTTTTGGATATAGGGGTGCTTTGAAAGAAATTGCACACTTAATATTTACATTATGGTAAAACTTAAAAAAATTAATTTTAAATTACCTGATAATGAATTTTTGAATCTTCAATGTCAACAATACTGCTCCAACCGGATGAATCGTAAAATTTTGCTTTTAGTGGTTTTTGGTCCTTTTCCAATTTTTTAATAAAGATGACCACATCTGAACCACCATTGCATGATGAACTCAGGTTGAATGCAGAAATTATTGACAATGTGATTTTGCGAGATGAATTGCTAATCACCTGGGACACCACCGGTTTCAGAATATGGTACTTATCGCGAATTATTTCGGTTGTATCAAATGAGTCTCTTAAATAAATTTGAAAACAAAGTCTAACACTTGTCAAATCAATTGATTGTCTATCAAAGTCAAATCCAGCTTTAAAAAAAATGTTTTTACTTTTTGACTATTTACTTTAATTATAAATAATTATTCTTTACCATTGAATGGATCAACATTTTTTTCTTTTAATTCTTGAATTCTTTTTTCGATATCACTTTTTTTGGTAAATTGAATCGAAACACCGATCAAACTAAATTGTAAAGTAAATGAAAAATAGAAATATATTTTTTTAAATCTTTAATCACTCAAAAATATTCTGTTTTTTGTCAATATTGAAAACAGCTACACCATGTTTGCAGTTTGGGCCTACCAGCTTGTGAGGATGAACATGGTAAGGCTCAGTTTTGTTGACGCATGACACAATCAAAGTTGCTGGACCTTCACCATCTACAATCTTTTTTGTATCAAAATTATAAATAAATTTACCAAAAATAAAAAAAAACTACCTTTACTCTTGGATACTGACCTTCGGACACTTGTTGCTTTTTACGATTTTTGCCGCTAGATGTATTTTCCCGATCTGGCACGTAATTTTCGGCAACCAAATATGTTGATCTATTTTCTGCTTCATATCGCATACGATACACCGGTGATGGTTCATATACAATTTCAACGTAAGGTACACGTAATATTCCGTTCATTTTTATTTAATATGTTATTATCATTAAATTTTTGTTAGTGATAAATTTTTTAAATCTTGTTATAATTTGAATTCTACCGATATGAAATTAAAATTTCTGTATTAAATAAAAAAACCCACTAATTACGAAAGTATCTAGTTAAGATAATTTTTTTTTATTTTAATATATTATTAAAATTTTCTATTTCATTTTTGGGAAATTTTTCACTAAACACAAAAAAATACGTAAATTATAAACCTTTAAACATTCTCATAATTCCCAAAATTAAAATCATTTTTTGTTTTAAAACTAAGTTTACTTTTTAGTCTAAATTAAAATTTTTATTTTAGAACAAAATTTGAAAAAACATAAGTGAAAAATGAAGCGAGTTGTTTTGAACCAAATTCCAAACGAAATACTAAATGATCCTAAGCTGAAAGAGGCAATGAGCTCTTTGCCAAAAAATTACAATTTTGAAGTACCCAAAACCATATGGAAGATTAAAACCAACAATTGCCAGCGAGTCGCTCTCCAAATGCCTGAGGGCCTCCTTTTATATGCTTGTACCATTGCTGACATAATTCAAGAGTAAAAAAATTCAAAGCCAAAAAATAATCAACTTTTTAAATTTACTCTTTACTAGTTTCACTCAAGCCGAGACTCTAATAATGGGTGATGTTACCTATGGAGCTTGTTGCATTGATGATTATTCTGCAAGAGCCTTAGACTGTGATCTAATAATCCATTATGGTCACAGTTGTCTTAGTAAATATTAATAAAATTATTTTTTTATTTTTTTAAATTTTTATTTTAGTTCCAATTGATATTACCAATGGAATTCAGGTTCTTTACATTTTTGTCGATATTCAGATTGACCTTGATCACCTAATCGAAACTGTTAAATTTAACTTTACGCCTGATACTCGCCTAGCCATGGTAAGCACCATTCAATTTGCTTCCTCGATACACGCCGCCAGTCGCATTCTGCAAGAAAATAAATACCTAGTCAAGCTGCCACAATGCAAACCTTTAAGTCCGGGTGAAATCTTGGGGTGCACAGCTCCTAAATTATCAGAGACTGATGCGCTGATTTATGTCGGAGATGGCAGATTTCATCTGGAATCAATCATGATTGCAAATGAAAAAATATCGGCATACAGGTTTTAAAATTTTTTGAATTAAAAAAATCTAGAGCGCAGTGACCAATATTTTAAAAGATAAATTATTTACGAATACTTTTAAAAAGATACCAAACAGAAAAAATAACTAAAATTAAAAATTAAATATTCATCGAATCAAGGACGGCAAAGTTCATAAGAAATTTTTTATGTTACTGAGCTTTTTTTCTACTAATTGATTTATTTTCTCAAATTTTTTAGACCCACAATCAAAAAAAATAATCTTTTTTCAAATTGAAAAAAATTTAATATTTAATTGTTATTTTAAACATTTTAATTATCAGTAGCATATAATGTATAAAAGGTAAAGCCTTATTGAGCTATCGCAGATCCGCTGGGTTTGCATCTTTAACTTCTTACCAATATTGCTTCCAATCATTTGATTCTCTATAAGTATAGAAACTATATTTTGGTTATAATTTCTTACTAATTCTTTAGCCTTCTTAAATTGGGACTAGATCAAAACATTAAATTTCTATATAAACATAGTTAGAGAGCATCAAAATGGTGTAACTAATAATTTTCTTGTTTAAAAAAAAATCATTATATTTCATTAAACAAGTTAATCAATTAAATTTTCTCCATTTTTTTCTCATTTTTCAATAAATTATTTATTCGACATTCTATGTTTTAAGGTTCTGCGTATTTTTTTATCAATAAAATACCCTTAAATTTTATTTTGGGGTACCAAGACAAGATTTTAATAAAAATTTTAAAATCCTCAAAATCATTGACTATTTTGAACATTTGGATCAGATCGCCTAGTCAACTAATTTTTAAAGAATCTTCAAAGAAATTTTAGAGAAATTTGTAGAATTTTTTTAAAGGTTATCGTACGTTTTTCTCTAAAATATATTTTTAAATTTCTCTTGGTTTTCTCTGAAAAGTCTTCAAATTTTTTTTTAATTAAGATCATTAAACCGTAAATATTTATTTATTAAGGCCAATAGACATGATTTTGTTCCTCAAAAAAATAGAATTTAAAAGACTAAGATAGTAAAAATGAAAATCATGATCATCAAAGTTGCTATAAAGCTAGATATTCAGTTTTAAATGATATTATTCTTTTTATTTATAACTTAAAGAAAATACATAATAAACAATTTAAATAAAGAAGTAATAAAATCTTTTGATCAAGACTAACCAATTCTTTAAAAATTGAAAGTAGATAATATTTGCACAATTTTTTTTCTGTGACCAGAAATTAATAAGAAAACATTTTGTTTTGGTTCTGGTTAAATTAATAGTTTTGACGTCTAAATGGTACATTAATATTTTTTTCAATTAAAAAATCTAAAAATCAACGAATGAACAAAAAGTTAAATATTTTCGAGAAAACATTAAAAAGCAGGACAATGAAAGCCGCGGCTATAATTCTCCTGTTTGTTAGATCTTGAAGGTCCATTTATTTTTTCCTAGAATCATTATATTTTATTAAAAATAGACTCGATTTCCTTCAATTCTTAAATCTATTAGATAAATAGGCTACTTCACCGAATATTTAAAATAAATCAATCTAAAGTTTTGAACAAAATACTCAAATACCCCAAGAATCTGATGATGCAGAAGATTTTTAAAATCAATTGCGGATAATCTTCAAATTTGAGAAAATTTTTCAAAGCCAAATAAATTTTTTAAAAAAATCTGTAAAAAGTCACAATGAACTTTCGAATATATAGAAAATATTTCGATATTTTAACAAAAGAAAAAAATTAAAAAAGTTAAAAAAATGTTTTCCTCTCAAATTATATTTCGTAAATAAGTCATTAAACTTGATATTTTTTTAATTTTAATTTTTTCAATACAGTAAGCACTAATTCTAAATACGCTGATTCAAAAATTCAAATTTAAATATTAAAAAATTAATCAATAAGAATTACAAGAAATTTTCTTCTAATTAACGCTTTAATTAATCAAAATTTTATCAAAAAAAATTTTTATTTTAAATTTTATAAGTAATTAAGTACCTTATTTTATTTAGTTTTTATATCCAAATAAGTTTTGATTTAGGGTATTAATAAATATCCTTTTGTATTGTTTTAGATTATTTTTGGAAAAAATGTAGCTTTTAAAAGAACAGAACAAAACGTTGGAAAATATTATAATTTATGATGAGATTGAAGACTGGTTCTTTAAGTGCAGAATGGTACAACATACATGGTTGCATTATCTTTAACATTTTGGTAAAACTGCAAATTTTTCAGAAATTGAATCTCAGAATATTCAAGGGTAGTGTATTTTCCAGAGATTTAACATTTCATTGCCAGACTGGCGTTTGTTACAACTATGCTTGTTGCATTTAAAAAGCTACTTATAACCTCGTGAAAAAAAGTAATAAGATAATTTTTTAAAGTTTTGTTCAGTTCTTCGGTACCAAATTTTACAAACCAAAAGTATTCATTTAAGAATTTCAGGATAAATAATTTTTTTTCAAAAAATTGGTAAAATAAATAAAAGTGCATTATTCAAGTATGAATTTTATTTTAAATAATTATATTTTATAGAAAAAGATTAAATTAATTTAAATTGTCCGATTTAAATTTACTAAGCCTCTTTTTTATTTATAAAATTCAATTTTTTTAGATACGATCCGTATAGTAAAATATTTTCACGTGAATATTATGACTTTGATAAAATGAAGTCAAATCGAGAGAAACAGATTCAAAAATCACTTAAACAATTTGTTAAATCAGAGGACAATTCAGAATTAAAATTGAGAAGTTCTCAAAATTATGGCCTTATTTTATCAACTCTAGGACGACAAGGTTCACCGAAAATTCTTGAAAATCTCAAAACAAAGCTTGAAGAAATGAATAAGAATTATTTTATTGTTCTTTTGTCCGAGATATTTCCACACAAGTTAAAATTATTTGACGAACAAATAGACGCGTAATTAATAGAAATTTTACTTTTAATAATTTGATAAAATTTTAGATATTTATAATTGAAAAGGTGGGTTCAAATAGCATGTCCACGGTTGTCAATTGATTGGGGAGAATTTTTCGACAAACCATTATTGACTCCTTATGAAGCCATGGTCAGCTTGAAACAAGTTCTTTGGCAACCAGAATATCCAATGGACTTTTATTCCAATGAAAGTTTGGGAAATTGGACAGTAAACAATTCACATAATAAATCAAAGCAAAGTTTAACTAAAAAAACTAGAGTTAAAATTGAATATGAATCAAATAATTGAAACATATTAATAAAAAAAATAATTTTCAGATTGTATTTTTTAATCCAAAAAAAAATGTAAAGGTATAGTAGTAGCATGAGTAGTGATGACTGCACAAGGAGTATTATCTCTTTGTCAAGCTCAATGACGGTAGATGTTCTTCGTCATTCTTCTCTGAAGCTTTTTTTAAAGATCGATTTCTTATTGTCTATTAGGGTTCCACGCATAAATGTTTTTGAGCTGAGCTAGAATTCTGTTTCTAGTACAATGTATTTATAGTATAATACATAATCCAAAATTGGCGAAAAAAAATTACGATTTCTTTCCAAATATTTTTTTTCGAAAAATTATTTATTGTAAAACAATAAGTTGGCTCTCAGAAAAGAAAATTTATTTTTATTTGATGTATATCAGCTGATAGATTAGTAATTGTGTGAATGTAAATAATTTTACATTTTTAGATCTTCATTTTTGTCTAATATTTTTTGTGCAATATATAAAAAACTTACATGTAAAAACCCAAAATAAAAAATTTTCTGATATATTGCCCAAAAAATTTTAGCAAATATAAAAATTAGAAAATATTTATATTTTGCCTAAATATATGGGTCTAGGTAATTATGTGACCCGAGCTGTTCACAACTTTCGTGACCTGAAATCATGTGATCAAAAAATTTTAAAAGTGATCTCATTTTTTTTAAATTGATCACATAATTCATTTAATGGTCACAAAATTTTTTCTGGTTCACATTATTCTTTTCTTGATCACAAAATTTTTCTTTTGATCACATGATTATGTAAAGTAAAATTTGCTAAAAATTGCAAACTGTTAGGATCACTGAATCAAAAAAAACTAAAACTAAAAATTTGTGATTATATCATGACGAAGTAAATTTCAAAATCATTATTTAAGGACAGGATTTTTCAATTACTGAAGCTTTATTATTTTTAATTGAAATGAATAACCAAGATATTTTAGAAACTGAGGAAGAAAAAATTTTTGTTAGAATAAGAGACTTAGGATTGGTTTATTTTAAACAGCTTTGTACTGATGTTAATTGTAAGAAGTATGGAGAAGAGATGAACTTGACGTTTAGAAAAAGAACAAAAGACTCTAAGAGAATTTTAACGTGGAGATGTTCATGCACATATAAAACAATACTTCATGGTTCCTTTTTCTCATTGTTCAAAAAGTCAGTGTTCATTTTACTTGCCATGATTAAGTGTTGGGCTGCACAATTAACAATAACAAAAACGTGTTCATTGGTTTAAATGAACTTTAATGAATCAGTGTGTGACAAGACGGTTTGTAGTCTATTTAATCGGTTAAGACAAATTTGTTCAGTGAGTCTCGACAAACAGAATCTTGAATTAGGTGGTATGGGAAAGATCGTCGAGATCGATGAGAGTATGTATGCCAAAGTCAAACATTGGGTTGGTAAAGACTTGAAAAGAGCCCAGGTCTGGGTATTTGGTTTGGTTGAAAGAAGTGATTTGAATGGCGGTAAATCGTACATGGAAGTTGTAGCAAATAGAGAGGCTGTTACTCTTTTAAAAATCATTTATTCAAAATTTAAAAATGGTACTACTATCTACACAGATTGCTGGAGTTCATACTCTAAACTTTCTGCGATGAAAAATTTCAAGCATAAAACAGTCAATCACAGTCTAAATTTTGTAGATCCTGACACAGGTAAATTCGTTCTTTTGAAAGTTATTAGTTATAAGTTATAAGTTTTAAGTTATATTTTATTAAAGGAGCTTGCACAAACAAAATTGAAAGTCTATGGAACGTATGTAAACGAAAGTTTAAAGAAATTCACGGTTGTAACCGCTCCTACATAGAATCATATATTGATGAGTTCTTGTGGCGCTACAACAATAATGTTTTTTAATGATAGAAAGAAGTGTTACAGTTTGATCTTAAATGAAATCAGCAAGTTTTATGCTCCTGTTCAAGAGTAATTTTAGATTTAAAATACTTCGTTCGTTTAAGATCTTTTAAAAATTTATTTGAATTTTAAGTCTAATCAAATTCGAAGTACTGGTAAATTTAGCAAATGGTGATCCAGAGGTTGAAGTGGCATTTGAAGATGTTGACTCGGATTCTGACTCGGATAAAGAATCTGAAGTCGGTTCGGTAGCTGGATCTTTAGGTTGCGATATTGAAGATTGTTTTGGGAATGAAGAAGTTGATGATTTATTGGAAGAGGGTTTGATTGATGACGAGGACGAAAGAACTATAGATGCGCCTAACTCGGTAACATCAAGTACAGTTACTGACACATGTGTCAATGATGAGACTGATGATGACGACATAAGAGAAGAAGTAAGAGAAGCTCTTTCAGAAATAAATTTTGGACAGAGTGTTAAAACAAAACTTGATTACTATGAACGTAAGTCAAGAGAAATTAATGGGGTTAAAACGAAAAATATATGCACTTAATTGGATACCCCGATCACCATCGATGATAATCAAATCAAGTGTGTTAGTGAATTCACATACCAAGGAAGCAGGAAAAGCCTGACATCTTCCACACTAGAAGCCTGCGGAGGATTCTCAGGATACACTGCCCTGAGACAGTGTCGAATGCTGACCTATTCAAAAGAACCAAGGTAAAACAATTAAGTAAAGGGATTAAGAACAAAATAATTTGATGGCTTTGACATGTCCCTGGAATGAACAAAACAATAAACACTCTTCACCTGACCCCTCAAAGGCGACCTAAGGTAGGATGATCAGCTGTAACATGGAGGTCAACATTAATAAAAAAGCTCATCGAAATAGGAAAACAAAAGTAATGATTCTATGTTCTACAAGAAGTAAAAAAAAAAATAGTCTGTTCTGGCATTTGAGAATCTTTGATACAAATTGAATATCAACGTCACAAAATGTGAAAAAACTAGCTTATTTTTTATGTGTTTTGTAAAAACTAATGGCTTAATCAAAGCAATAATTAATTATAAAAATTATTGTAAACCAATATTATGGAGCCTAATTTCTTTAAAAGAAGAATTTTACTTAAAATAAACATCAAAAACCAAACTTCAAGCAGCACTAGCAGTATACAAAACGATATAAAAACATTCAACGACTGGTCAAACAAGAGGCTGATAAGATTTAGCATATCGAAATGTAAAAAAATGCAAATCGGCAAAAACAACCAAAAATCAACTTACACAAACTGAGATCACAGCTCAAAATAGACATTTAAATAATAAAGAGATCCCGGCAGTTTTTTCTCAAATGATCTAAAGCCATCAATGTATTTTTTTTTCAGCATTAAAATGAGAGAAAATTTAAAAATAAATCAAATTTATTTTAAAAAATTTTTTTCTTTATGCAAAATCAAGTATATACTACTAGAAGCACCAAAACGAGTCATTTTGACTCGTTTTTAATTCGTTTGAAATTTATTAATTTTAAACTACACTTTATTTTGAAATAACTAAAAATTATGAATTTTGTTCGAAAATCTGCTTAAGAATTAATAAAAAATCTTGCCGATGTCGAAACAGACGATTCAGACGCTGGCTACGAGTACAAAGAAGAACACTTTTCTGATGCTGAATGATTTAAATTTGACGATGATGATGTACAATTTGTCGATTGAAATGTAGTTGATTTGTAATCTGATGCACGCAAAATTGATGAGGCTATTGAAATGGCGATTCAGCGAGCGATAGGTGATCAGTCGGTTCGAGAATTTCCAGTTACAGCTGACAGATCATCTAAGGCTGGAGTAGTTTGGAATAAAATTAATCTTGATTAAACCAAACGTGTCGTGAATCAAGTAAAATTTTCAGGCAAACCTGGTCCCACTGCTTATGCTGGGGGACGCGTTAACTAAAGTGATCTTTCGGCATTTCAAATAATAATCGATAAATCAATTACAGATACCATTGTAGATTCAGCTAATCGAGAAGCTGAAAATAATAAGGATTCGTTTCGAATTAGTTTTGAATCGTTTATTTATTGCTGTTTGCTTTGCCTCGGTGTTTTTTGTGGCGGTGTAGCAGTTCGAGATTTATGGTGAAGATTGTATGGTGTTCCAATAATATCCGAACTAATGTCGAAATCGGAGTTTTGTAAAATTATGAAATTCATCAGGTTTGAAGACAAAAAGACTCGATCCACGCGAAAAGCAAAGGATAAATTTTGTCTCATACGTGAAATTTGGGATAGATTTATTAAAAATTGTCAAATGTGTTATCGACCAGGAGAATTTGTGACGATTGATGAACAACTTTTACCATCAAAGTCGAAATGCCCATTTATACAATTTATAGCAAGTAAACCTGACAAGTTTGGGATTAAATTTTGGTTTATAGTCGAATTTTGGTTTATAGTTTTGGTTTATATTTGATTCCAAATATTTGGTAAATAGATTTCCATATCTTGGTAAAGAGTCTGACAAAGAAGCTGGAGTTTTACAAGGAGATTTCGTAGTAAAAAAGCTAATTCAACCATAAGAAAATCTTGGTCATTGTGTTTGCACTGATAATTTTTTTACATCTCTTAATTTAGCAATTGATCTTTTGAGGAAAAAAACAAATTTGATCAGAACTGTTAAACGAAATAAACGAGAAAAGCCTTTAGTTGTGAATATTAAACAGCCAATTTATAATAGGCTTGTTAATTAGCACGATACAGGTGTTTTTGTAATTTTTACATTTACCTTACCATTTACCAAGGCAAGCATGAAAAAAATGCTTCATTGATTAGTTCGTTTCAGGATTCAGTATATGCAGAACCAGAAAACTACTTTTAACTCAAGAAAAAAACAAATTTTGTGCATGATTACAATTTGAAAAAAGTTGGTGTCGAACTTTTTGATCAAATGGCTGAGTTTTATTCGATAAAAGCTCCAACAAGACGCTGGCCAATGCAGGTACTTTAAAACATCATTAATTTAGCTTGCATCGATTTTATACCAGAGTGTGAATAAATGCAATATTTCAAGACGTGATTTTTTGATCAAACTTATCGAAGAATTCAAAAGAAATTACAAAAAAAACTTCAGTTCCAATGTCATCTGGCACCCCAAAGAGCGCCCGTAAAATGGTTTTGAGTCAAAAAAATCAAGAGAATTTATCTTCTAAACGTGTGTCACGTCAAATTCGTTTATGTGGTAATTATAAAGCCACAAATTTTTGTTCAATCTGTAAAAAAGCATTGTGTAGATTTTGTACAAAAAAATAGAGAGTATTTGTAAAAATTGCGATTAACAATCGCTATTTTTTTTAAGGCTAAAGAAAAGACTAAAATTTAAAAATTAATCATTTTTATTCAATAAATTTAATAATTTAAGAAATTTAAACATAAAATATATGATTTATCCTTTATTTTTCATAACGAGTCATTTTGACTCGTTTTGGTGCTTCTAGTGTTAAAAAAACAACTATACGTTAAGAGACGTAAATCTTTGGAAAAAGCTTTACAAATGTTTTGTAAGACCAGAATTGCTAGAAAAGAACCTCGGAGAATCTTACGGAGCAGCTCTTAACAACGAACGCGTGGATGGAGTCTAGACCAGGGTACTTGCTTGGATTCAAACGGCCGATATACTTTCTTAAGCTGAACACTTTATATTTGAATAAGAGGGAGTGGCGGGTATTTGCTGGGAGGATTAAAAGGTGAAGACGCTACTCAAATGATTATTTCTATTAACCACACCGTTTATCAGGAAAAAAAAGTTTGCATCAATTAGTTCTTTGATTGAGTCATTGCAGACTTTATGGGTGTTAATATAGTTATAAAGGATCTTCTGTTGAAACTTGCAAGTATTTACAATCGAAGCTTCAAAATTGATACCGCTAACTTAATAAGCTTGTAGGTACATCTTTTCGAAGTTATTAATTCAAAATTTTTTGAACAAATAATTTATTAAATAAAATTTAAAATATAATTTAATTTTGAATTGAATTTCAATTTTATCAAAATAAAACCATAACTTGAATATAATTTTAAATAATTACATCATTTAAAGGCTCTTTAAACAAATTGAAAATTTCGGGGTCAAAAACCGGTTGACCAATTTCTAAAATTTCTTTAACCATAACCTCATTATTTTCTTGGACAGACTAAAAATTTTATCAAAATAAAACCATAACTTGAATATAATTTTAAATAATTACATCATTTAAAGGCTCTTTAAACAAATTGAAAATTTCGGGGTCAAAAACCGGTTGACCAATTTCTAAAATTTCTTTAACCATAACCTCATTATTTTCTTGGACAGACTAAAAATTTTATCAAAATAAAACCATAACTTGAATATAATTTTAAATAATTACATCATTTAAAGGCTCTTTAAACAAATTGAAAATTTCGGGGTCAAAAACCGGTTGACCAATTTCTAAAATTTCTTTAACCATAACCTCATTATTTTCTTGGACAGACTAAAAATTTTATTAAAATAAAACCATAACTTGAATATAATTTTAAATAATTACATCATTTAAAGGCTCTTTAAACAAATTGAAAATTTCGGGGTCAAAAACCGGTTGACCAATTTCTAAAATTTCTTTAACCATAACCTCATTATTTTCTTGGACAGACTAAAAATTTTATTAAAATAAAACCATAACTTGAATATAATTTTAAATAATTACATCATTTAAAGGCTCTTTAAACAAATTGAAAATTTCGGGGTCAAAAACCGGTTGACCAATTTCTAAAATTTCTTTAACCATAACCTCATTATTTTCTTGGACAGACTAAAAATTTTATTAAAATAAAACCATAACTTGAATATAATTTTAAATAATTACATTTGTCAGCAAAATTCTTTTCTTTTTTGTTTCAACTGTTGAATTTATAAATTGATTTTCTTTAATAAAATTGAATTAAAAATTAAAGAATTTTATCGTTTTTATTTTTCTGGACAAATTTATATGAAATTTTTAGATTATGAGAATATTTTTGTGCTTTTCTTTGAATTCTGTAGATTTTTTTAATTTTAAAATCTAATCTAAGAAAAAAAATTACGTAAATTTAATCTTTTATACAGTTATAATATATTTTAATTGATTTTTATTAAATTTTCATTTCATTTTATTCAAACTATTTTTTTTTAACTGAAAAATCTTAAGCTCGGTTTGGCTAAATTAATAAAAAAAATATGTCTCATATGTTCAAAAAAGTATTATCATTTTACCTTGTGAATTAAAATAAATTTGTATTTTTCTAATGCAATATTTATTTGACAAAATGGTCGACGGTAAATTTTCAAACTATATTACGTAAAAATTTTAAAATTTAGTAAATTTTCGTAAAATTACGGTTGTTAATTTCTTTGAATTTTGAGTTTTGTAAATTTAATTATTTTTTAGCTTTTTTCTTAAGAAAAATTTTGTGTTTCCATAAATTCAATTTAAAAAATGATAAAAATCGGTAACTCAGTAATCTCTCTTTTTTTTTAAAAATATTTAAAATACTTTTTTTAATTTCTTTAGCAAAATTTTATCTTTTAAGAGTTAAGTTTTTACTATGATTGTATATTAATAATTATTTTATTTTGTCAGCTTTTTTTACCTGTAAAAAATGAACAATTAATTTATTGCATTTTTTTCTTATGACAAAATTTTATAAAAAAATATTTTTAAATAATATTTGATTTTTTTTATCAATCCAATCTTTTTTTGGACTCTTTTTAATTAATAATTTATTGAAAATGTAAATAGAAAAAAATATTGCCAAATAATCATGACGATTTACATACTAGTATCCTGTCAAAAGCTTACTTTCAAATTATTTTACAATTTTCTTAAAAAATCTTTTATAATAAAATTTACTAATAAGAAAAAATTGCAATAAATTGATTACTTATTTTTAACATTTAAGCTGATAATTAGATGGATCTTGTGTTTTGGATTATTTTAGGTATCATAGTTATGTTTTAGGAATCCTGCTTTTCGAAAATTCTTTCGTTCAGTCACAGAAAGTCCCATTTTAAAATAATTTTTTTGCATTATTATAGCTAATGTTTAGTAGTTTATAAATATAAATATAAATATATTAGATCATCTGATCATTTGCATGATCGGACAAGTAAACTTAACTTTAGTCCATTTACTTATGCCTCACCCGTTATATCTTTTAAGGAATTGTGATGTTCATTTTTTACATTAAATTCTGAATTTGATAAGGTCCTTATGCCGTAACATTTTTTATTTATTATTGAATCAAAATTGATAAATTTTATTTCATTTAATATTGAAATGTCTTTAAACATCTTGAAGTAAAGTATCAGTAATCAAGTAAAGTCAGTAGACTTGACTTGATTTGACTTTATGATTTTAAACAACTCTGGTGTTAACTTTTCTTAATGGTAACATTTTTTAGAACCTTGCAGATGATCTTCTAAAACATGAGTTTTAAGGATGTGAGATTTATTTGTTTCAGACCCTAAATTTGAATCATTGCTTTTGTTGGAATCTGGTACCAAATTGAATTTGCGTCTTTTTGAAGCTTAAGTCTCTTATTTCTCATTACTTTCATCATCCGACTTTATACTTTAGGAATTGTATTAGAAGTTTGAGTCTTGAGTCACTTGAAATTTTTTAACCAATGTGAACAAGTGCAGTTATACAATATCAAAGTATCTTTTAATTTATTGAGATTTGTAAATTTTAATAGTATTTAACTGGCTATGTTTTATTTATTTTAATCAAATGGTATTAATTATTACTTTTTTATATAATTTCTATTTTTGTGAGATTTTATTTAATAATTTGGGTTAATTCTCAAAAATTTGAAGTTTTGATTTTAAAATATTGTCCAGAAATATTAATAGAAAATTAGTATTACCTGGATAAATGCAATCAGTAAAAGTTCGTTTAGAAGTAAAAGTGGGTAATGATTCTTCTTGACTTGAAATTTGACTTTGATTTTGAGAATCGTTTAAAAAACCAGTTTTAGAATTTTGATTTAGCATTGATACATGGGGCTTTTTAATTAAGTTTTAATATATAAATATATATTTTTAAAAAATTATAAAAATACAAATTTACCAAATTATCAGTTGATTTGAATTCTTTATATTGATTGATCACATCAGCAATGTTAAGCGACATAGTCTTTGATTCTTAAAGAAAAAAAGATTGTCTCATTTTAATTCTCATTTAGATATTCTCTTGATTTATTTATCTCATTTATTTATTTATAAAATAAAGTAAGGAAACCAAGTTTTTCATTAATTAATATTTTAAAATGATTAATTTGTTATAAAACAAAATACATAACAGAAAAATAACAGTATATTTTTTAAGCAAATCTACCAATATCTAACTTTTGAATTTAAGCTGAACTTGGGTCATTTTTAACACATAAATAGAAAAGCTAAGAATAAAAATAACTAGAAAAAATTTATACTTGAAGGCATGTAAACAAATTTGATTTCTTCAGATTCAATTATGTTTTCTTCTCCAGTTTGGGGTGGGATAAATAATTTAAAAAACACGGTTTCTTCTTTGTCTATTTTTTTTGGATATAGGGGTGCTTTGAAAGAAATTGCACACTTAATATTTACATTATGGTAAAACTTAAAAAAATTAATTTTAAATTACCTGATAATGAATTTTTGAATCTTCAATGTCAACAATACTGCTCCAACCGGATGAATCGTAAAATTTTGCTTTTAGTGGTTTTTGGTCTTTTCCCAATTTTTTAATAAAGATCACCACTTCTGAATCATCATTACATAGTGAATTCAAGTTGAATGTTTTAATTATTGACAAAGTGTTTTTACGAGATGAATTGTTAATCACCTGGGACACCACCGGTTTCAGAATATGGTACTTATCAAATGAGTCTGTTAAATTAATTTGAAAACAAAGTCTAACACTTGTCAAATCAATTGATTGTCTATCAAAGTCAAATCCAGCTTAAAAAATACATTTATTTATTTTTTGACTATTTACTTTAATTATAAAAAATTATTCTTTACCATTGAATGGATCAACATTATTTTCTTTTAGTTCTTGAATTCTTTTTTCGATATCACTTTTTTTGGTAAATTGAATCGAAAGACCAATCAATCTAAATGTAAATAAAATGAAAAATTGAAATATTTATTTGAAAATTTAAAATCACTCAAAAATATTCTGTTTTTTATCAATTTGGAACTTAGCTACACCATGTTTGCAGTTTGGACCTACCAGCTTGTGAGGATGAACATGGTAAGGCTCAGTTTTGTTGACGCATGACACAATCAAAGTTGCTGGACCTTCACCATTTACAATCTTTTTTGTATCAAAATTATAAATTAATTTCCAAAAATAAAAAAAATCATTTTACCATAACTTTTGGATACTGGGATTTGCCTTTCGATGGGTAATTTTCGCTATATATTTTGTTTTTTCTGTCTTCTTTTTCATATCGCATATCATACTCCGGTGATGGTTGACTTACGATATCTGCGTAAGGTACTGGTTGTTCATCTGAAATTGAATCCATTTCTCTACTAAATTTTCGAATCCGAAAAATAAAATAATTTTAAATTTAAATTTAACCAAAATGAAATTAAAATTTCTGTTTAAAATAAAAAAGACGCTCATTTTATTACGAAAAAATCAAGTTAAGATAATTTTTTTAATTAGAATTTCGAAACTTTGTTCAATTTCGGAACTTTTAATGTCTTCTTTATTTTAATATGTTTTACATAAAATATTGTTTTAAATGCTTTGAGTAATAAAACTTTTTAAAAAAAAGTACTGACTGCTGAAGACATGCATTTTGGTAAAGCTCTACTATAGTAGAGATTGTCTTTTTCAATTCCAAATCAGTTAATATGCAACTATATCGAAATATTCAGAAAGAATCACAAATGCACATTTCAAACTCAATATATTTTTCGTAATTATATAATTTATAAACATATTATAAGTTTTGATAGAGATACTAGGCTTAATAAATCATGTTGCAAAAGTTAAGACTGTTTTTTTCAAATATTTTGATAATATAATTTAAAAATAAACTCAATATAATTTTATCATTAAAAAATTTTTATAAAGGCCTAAACAGCACTTTAATAATCAGAGAAATAAAAATGTTGAATAAATGACCAAAAAAATTTATTTTTTTTGCAGTGGGTATTTGAAAAATTTTTAAAAGCATGAGAGTCCAAAGGGAAACCTTTCCTGTCAAGTTTAAACATGATTGTGCAGCCACAGTGAATTGTAGGCATATTTTTTTTTAATAGAATGGAATAGGTTTCTTGAGATTACAGCAATGTCCTAATCAATCAAAAGCTTCAAGTTGGCTTTAGATAAATTCAACAGAAATGGCTGCTACAGTACCAAAGTGCCACTTAGCAATGATGGGCTCAGACATTAGGATGTTTGTATCTCGCAGGAATAACTACTAACTAAAAAATTAAAATTTTTATTTTTACTATATTTGGTGAACTATCAAATTAGATAAAAAAATTCAAATAAAAACTAGAAAAATAGAAAAATTACTTAAAGGAGAATAGCTAAATTAGAGAGAGGAAATAGATTGGCATTGAGTTGTGGAATTTATATTGCACTCGAGAATTAAGAGTGACACCAGACACAATTTGACTCAAGTTTTGGAACTTTTTAAGCTCGAGCAAAATAACTTACTAATACACAAATATATGTAAATTGGGTATTTTTTTCATCGGTCACTTAAATACTTTCATGGGTAACTAGAATTTTTCTTGGATCATGGAAATATTTAAATACTTGTTATGTCTTTTTTTCAAGTATAAAAAATGATTTAAAGTTGAAAAAAAACTCTTAGTTGATGATTTATGGTGCCACTTGCTGGGTATGGAAGTGCATGAGCACGGTAGTAAATCTTGAATAATGTTCTAAAACCTTTCTTCAAAAAAATCTTTTTTTTCTTACTTTTATTTTAACTATTATATACGATATAATGTATTTTGCTAATGAGTCACGACCACTTTCTACATTTGATTTATTTTTTTCAATAAGAACAATTTGAATATTAAATTAATAAACAATAGAATTGTTTATCTAATTTTTACTTGCGTACATCAGTTTTGCTAAAATAAATGGAAATAACCAAGTAAAACAAAAAAATCATATATCTATATTAGAGCTGTTTAAAAGTCACAAAACTAAATTTTTTTCAAAACAATTGTTTAAAGTCCAGACTTGGACTTTAATTTTAGTGACTTTGAATTTAATTTGGGACTTGTAAAGAGCTCTGATTTATATTTCTAAACAAAAAAAATAGAATCAAAATTTTAAAAAAATGTAAATTTTGTTTTGCAAATCATCCAAAATTTTTTTCCCAAAAGATAGTTTGGTTTAATTCAAAACAAAGATTTAATATTAGGTGGGAATTAGGATAAATGCTCTTTAAGATGTTAAAATACCATGGTATTTGATTTTTTCGTTAAAATAATAAAAAAATCCAATTCTGATTCTGATTATAATAATTCGCTCATTTTTCCATATAAGTTTTAAAAAATCTCACTGATCATATCAAAAGATTGAACTGTTTTAAGATTTTAAAATCAAAATATTCAAAATTTTAGCTCAAATTTTACCAATGAAAAACAAAAAATAAATAATATCAATTTTATTAATAAAATATTTAATAATTAGCTTTTGATCTAGTGTAGAGCGATTCGTCGTAGGAAACAACAATTTTGGTAAAATAAGGTTCAAAATTCACTGAAATAAGCATATATCTGATTGAATTTAACCCATCAATGTTACTTCTTTTTATTGATGATTTCAACAACTTAAATCTCTTAGGATTAGGAGAATCTTTTTTGTGTTTTAACATTCGATAGCGGCCGGTTTCAAGATTATTTCTAATTAATCTATACCCTTTTGAAATAATGCTAAATAAAGACCAAAATTAAAATTCTAAAATTTTTAACTTAAAGTTTCTCTTATTTTTTTAATTAGGATAAAAAACGAACCGTTTTCTAAGATCGTCATCTTCACCTTTAAAAAAAAAGAAAAAAATTAGATTGGAATATTTCACTAAAAACCTCCCCATCCAAAGTACATATTTGAAAAACCATTGATTCTCTGCATGTGTGTTTTTTTCAATATTGAAACACCTCCAAACAGGCCTTTATATGGAAGTCTTTTTGGATTTAATAGAAAATTGTAATTGAGTTAAAAGATTATCCTGTTTACCTGTAATCAAAAGTGCTTACTGCTGAAGACATGTGTTTTGGTAAAGCTGGGCAATAGTAGAGATTTTGTTCATTTTCAGGTATCAAGTCAACGTCATGAAACACAAAACAATTCCATTTGTCTTGACCAAGCTGAATTGACTCCAAAAAACCGATATTGAGCAGAAGACCTCGGTTAAATTTTATTGATTGAATTGGCTCGATTAAAAAAATTGAATATTCTAGTTTTTGTTTGATTAAAAAAGGATGAATATTTTTGAGAAATATTTTTAAATTATCTTCTCTATTTCTATACGGAACTATTATTGCTATTTTGTATTTTGGCTGGCATTCGATTGGTGTATAACTACCACCTGGCGTGATATTCAAATTAGATAGTTCATTATTTAAGGTTTGGAATGATTTTACACCGAAAGGCAAAAGACCTTTTTTGAAAAATTATAAATTTTAACTTTTAAATAAAATTAAAACTCGCACCCTGTCTATGGTGTACAAATTTGGAGCCGTGATGCCGCTCGAAATTTGTGTACTCAAATTTTGAATAAAAATAAGATTCTCTTTGAATGTATGAAGAGCTAATGAGTCGTGTATTTTTTCTCAAGTAGCTAAATATTAAAATTGTTACGAAACAAAAAATTGTTACCACCAACGATATGTTGTTGACTTTGGAACGATTTCTGTATTTCATATGGAAAGTTTATGCTTTAAATTTTGCTTTAGATTGAAACATTTTGAAAAAAATAATTTATTTTAAATAAAATGTATTTTAGTATTTGAATTTAAGAAAATTTTCAAAAAATAAAACTAAACTTTCAAAAAATCAAATTTATCACGGTCTACTAGTTGACATTAAGTGTTATTGCAGGAGAGGAAAGAATGCTTTGTTTCAGTTTATAAATAATTTTTGATTCAATTTAATTTTTTTGCTGATTTAGTTCTTTTCTTAATTTTAAACTAAATTCAATTAAACATTATAAGAATAAATTTAGTTTTTTGATTTTGACAAGAATGCTTTTTAAAAACTTAGTTTTGTTTTAAAAATTCTAAAAATTTTATATGCTAAAATGATCAAAAAAAGCTAAAATAATGCAAAATTAAAAAAAAAAAATTTATTTAATTCACTTGGAAGCATGCATTCATTAACTTGGCCAAGAATAGCTGAAAAGGAAAGTTTAGCTAGAAATATTCAGTCTAATCTAGATACCATAATCTATTTTTAACAAAAAAAAAAATTCTTAAAAAAGCAATTTCCAACAAAAAAAAATTTAAAAGTTAATTTAAAAAAATGCTTTCAAACCAACTAACTTTAACATGTCCCATTTGTCACAAAGAATATGAATCACCAGTTATTTTGCCGTGTGGTGAAAGCATTTGTTCAAAATGCACTAATCCATCAGGCTTTTTGTCAGACAATTTTCTCTGCAAGCTGTGCAATTCGGTGCATCAAATACCAGAGAATGGTTTTCAGCAAAATAAAGCTTTAATAAAAGTAATTGAGAGTAGCAAAGAGGCTGTGAGCGAAAGAAAAGTCGAAAAAAGGCTTAGATGCTTTTTGGAAATTGAGGCCGCCTGGGACTTTTTGAGGAAAAGCTTTGAAAATTGCAAAGAAAACATAAAAGATTCCGTAAGACAAATCATAAATGACATAGAGATAGTTGCTGATTTAAAATGTAATCAAATAAATCAGCTACGCGATGATCTAATTGAAAAAGTTCTAAACTATGAGAGAGATTGTCTGGAAAATTATACCAACTATAACACAGAATATTATGAATTTGTGAACGAACTGAAGCCTTTTGAGAGCAATAAGGAAAAGTATGTTAAAAATAATTTTCTTGCCGCTCAGACAATAAAATCGCAGCTTGGAATCGAAATACAAAAATTTAAGAACAGAATTTCAAATTTTGAAATTTTTAGCTTTAAGAAAAACCCTATTCCGGTTGATCCTCGAACACTGGGCTTTATATACGAACATCACATAGACCCTATACGGCTATCAGAATTTATTAGAATTGATTTCTCACAACAACTGGACGGATCTAGTGAATTAAGACAAAATTCAAGAATTAAAAAGTTAAATGAACAATTTTTTGTTTTAAGCTACATAATGACATCTTATGGCATTGATATTACCACGTACTCAAATAGCATGCTTTATAAACTGGTGCTGCAAGTTCATGATTTCAGTCAGTGTCAGCGATGCTTTGAATTAGAGCTCAGCGAAAATCAATGGAATTATGAAATAGAAGCCAATGAAGGAATGATTGCGCTGAGTGTGGGAAACAAACTGATCGGGTTCGATTACAATTTAAAAGAAATTTCTCGCACCAGTCTTGTTTCACCGACCAAAAGTATTGTGATATCTAAAAATTTAATTCTCTGTCTTGGTAAATCTGAATTTGGCACTACTTTAAATGCATATGATTTTGCACTTAATTTTCTTAAAATTTATTCCAGTGAAAATCAGACACTTCTTTACTTACCAGAAAATACGGAGCAATTTTTTGTTAATGAAAATTTTTTCTTTTTCAAACAGTTAAATCAGATACTTGTGGTGGATAGGGACGATGGTAGTTATGTCAAAGATGTTGACATAGATCAAAATTTGGATATTGTTCGAGTTAATAATGAAAATGTGATGGTGGTTTTCAATAAAGATCTCAAAGTTATCAGCTTTTTGGATTTTGATGGTAATCGAAGAGATGAAAGAAGTTTAGACGAGTTTCCAAGTGAAAAAACTGAAATAATTGTAAATGATAATTATAGCATTGAATTTATTGATTCTCAAAATTTAATAGTTTACATATAATTTATTTTTTATTTTAAATAAATAAATTTAATTTTTTAATCCTAATATTGTGATTATCGAAGCAAATAGAATGAAACACAAATAGTAATAAAAAACTAAATTGTTTTGTGAAGTAGCTTATTAAACAAAATTTTACACTTAGCAAAGTAAAAAAAATTGAATATCTTATTGAATAAACATGAATCTAGATGGAAACAATTCTCAAAATCATTAATTAAGTCTCAGGAAATAATTGACATTAATTGAAATTATATTTATCAAAATAACTAGAAACTGCATAAAATGAAGTTATATTCAATATATTTTTTGATTTTTCTTTTGATCTTACTTTTTTATGAATGTGTCATATTTACCTTAACCATTATTTTTATTAATTAATCAGGAATAAGTAAATGTTGATAATGCTCAGCACCAAAAAGCTGTGTAGTAAATCAGATTAAGTATGATATATATCATTTATTATATATTAAAAAATAGGGTTAGGTATTTTTGATATTTTTTGTTCGGTAATTTTCACATTTTTCAGAGTCTATTTATTTAGCTTTTTTAGAAAAAATTGTTGCTTAAAATAATTTGACTTTTATTAAAAATACCACATCTTTGTTTAATCTTCTTGAAAAATCAGGAGTGAAATTTTTATCTATTTAAACCGATGGCAAAATCGAAAAATGGAGAAAAAAATTAAATATTTATATTTAAGATTTAAAATTGCTTAATGATAAACAGATCAATGCTGAAACTTTCAATATTTAAGTCTTATTTCATGTACATTCAAAATTTTAGACCGCTAAAAAATACGGTCAACTTTTTTTGTAGAGAATCCTTAAACTTAATGAAATTTATTTGAAAAAAGAAGAAATATTCCTTAAAAAAAACTTTTTTTTTCGAAAAAATAAATAAATTTATAGATATTTTGAGATAATTCTACGTTATTTTTACATAATTAAAAAATTTCTTCGTCAAAATATTACACGATTTATGTGGCCCCCGCCAAAAGTTTAACCGTATATTTGATCGCCTGTATTTTTTTGGCGGTCAAAAAATCAGACCGTATACGTGGCCGGCTAAATGACCGCAAAAAACCGTCCGTGAAATGGACGGGTTTGCTTTGACCGTATCCAACATTTTTTACATTAGCGTGATTTATGTACATTTTGTGGCAAAATTTGTGTTATTTAATTGTTGCTATTTTTTATTCAAATAATTTATTTAAATTGTTCTATTAATTTAAATTATTTTCTGTCTTATAAAATCATTTGATTTAAAAAAAGAAGAGTTAAGACATCACTAAGACCCTTCCTGTTGATTAGCACTGAGTTAAAAAAAAAGTATAATTAAATATTAAAGAATTATATTTTTTTAAATCTTTTTAACATTAATTTAAGCTTGGTGTTTTTAATTGATAAATAAACCCCTTAAAAACAAGAATGTCTTTTATTCTTTTATTATTTAATATCCTGGTAACGATACCATAATTAATTTTTGAGATTAAAGAAAAAAAAAACATAATTTAAATTTAGTTAACTGCAAGAATAAAATTTACTCATTAAACTTTTTTTTTTTAAAATCATTATAAATTCCATAATTCAATCGAATACATTCAAATTCTTTAATTTGAATTTTTCTTTGCAAAATTTTAAAAATATTTAGGAAATTAACACTTCCCTCTAATGAAGTAAATAAAAAATATTTTTTTTGCCCATTTGTTTAGAATAAGAGATTTGAATATTTTTGACAGTATAATTTATTTTATTATTAAGCCCTATTTAAGACAATTAAGATTCAAGATTTTTCCTTAATCATTATTGTACAATACTAAGTTATTTATGCTGCAAATAATCATTCCAATATTTTCGTGTGATATAACTAAATAACGATTCAATTTTAATAAAAAGACGCATATTTTAAATTATGAATGATAAATACAAAGATAAATGATTTATTTTAATTCTGATTAATAAGGTTTTCTTTATTCTTGGAGACACAAAAGTTTTAGACATTGCACTTAAAAAAAAACTCGTTGCTAGGTATCTGAATAAATTTGAAATTTTTATCTTTATTTAATTTCAAAAATTTATCAATAAACATTTTGAATTTTAATTAGTTTAATAAATCGATACCTGAACACAATCAAACGGAAATTTTCTAACGCAATATTTACTTGAGAATCGTCAAGACAACTCAAAAAACATTCAAGATAAATAATAAATGTAAAAATTAATTGCTTGTAAAATGTCAGATAGCGAAATTACCAAAGTTCTGGAAATACCAAAAGAAATATTTTTTAGAAACGGAATTCTAAACTTAGATGCCTTGGTCAAATCCAATGAGTTCGAAAATGCCAAAATATTGGATTTTTCAGGTGTTGAAACAGTCACTGACTTGTTGTTTTGGATGCTAAAATCAGTTTTATCTAAAAATCAAAATTATAACCGAGAAGACCTTGATTATTTCCTTTTAAACGGATGTGCCAACATATCAATATGGACATTAAATTATTTGAACTTATTCAACAAAAGAAATCTATTTAGCAAACCAACCACAAAGGTAAAGTATAACAGAATAAAACATTTTCTCATTGTTTAATCTATTTTTCAGCTTAATGAAAGATTTTCATGCTGTCCGAGAATATCCGAAAGCTTGATGGTGTCTTTGAATTTCGATGCTCAGATCAACGCTCAGAATGGTAGTTTTATTTTTATTTAAAATCAAAATTAAATCAATAATAAATTCAAAATTTAGAACAAATTTTTGATCAAGCAAAGTGTGTTTTAATAAATTCAAATTCTTTTAATGCAAGATTAAGTGAAAACATTTTCAATTTAAATCAGTTAAAATCAGACAAAAACACATTTTTTAAATTCATAAAATTAAAATTGTCAAAGAAAAAGACAATTAATTTTTATGAATGTTCCCAAGTAATTTGTTTTTAAAAAAACTTAAAAAATTGAATCTTTTTATTTCTCTTAAGTCAAACAGTGAGCTTTTTCTTAGCGAAAAAAATCTAGTAATTTTGACTTATGATGCTAATCAGGATGAGGAAACAATTAAAAATTCTGTTCTACCGCGTCTCTTGATTGTGATGGCAAAAAATATTCTCCCGGTGAAGGTTCTGATCTTAGGTGTTGGCCAAATGGATACAAATTTTGTTTTGCAAATTCAATCTAGTGTAAACAAAGCCCTTAAAATTTTGGAAAAAAAATTAAGAAAAGCAGTCGATTTACACTTAAAGTAAATTTAATTGAGATGTTTAGCTTTTTTAATTTTTTTATTCAAAGGAATTATTTTAATTTAAATTTTAATCTTCAACTTGAGTTGAGCGATATTTTGAACCTGGCTGAACACATAGACTATTTAATTAAAATATTAGATTACGGAGCCATTAATATAGATAATTACTCGAATAAAATGCTACTTATTGACAATGTTGGTTTACGACAAGAGACACCAGATAGCCCAGAATACCATTTGAACGAGGTTAATAATTTAATAACCAATATAACTAGTGCTGATTTTGCTGAATTGAGGTCGCTTAAAGCACCGCCTTCTGGCGTTCAAATTGTGGCTGAAGCTATGTGTTATCTATTTGCCAAGCCAGCCAGCTATCAAAATTTTATCCGGCTAATCAATTCTCCCAGTTTTATTAATCAACTTAAAGAATTCGATTTGAATTCGGTCAATGAGTACAAGTTAAAGCACATTAAACAATATGTTGACATGCCAAATTTTAATCCGGATTACATTGCTAAGATTTCTAAAACAGCATCAGTTTTGTGCCATTTTATACGCTCTGTCTACTTCTACTGCACTTCACCAGACATGGTAATTTATTTGACATTTAACTGATGAGTAGTTTTAGTAACTCGATCAGTGTTTTTTTATCAGTATTTTAATCATTTGATAATTATTGAAATTTTTTTTAATTGTTTATCTGTATCGAGCTTGAGGTCCTTCAAATTAAAAAACAAAAAAATCTAAATTAAAAAATAAAGCTTGATATAAGGGCAAAGTAAAATTTTTAATCAAATTTCATTTTTCAAATTTGATCAGAATATTTTTACATAAATTTTCAATTATGAAATTATGAAAAAAAATATTTTTAATATTTTTTATTAATACTATGTCCATATACTTTTAATTTTATTTTACTTTTTAAGCTTTTTTACCTAAAATAAATCTTTATTTTATTTATTTTTTAGTAAATCAAATCAATAATCAATTAAAATCTTATTGATTTTTTATTTATTGTCCTATTTTAACCTTAGAAAATTTTGTTTTAGGTATAAGTATTAATTCTAATATTTTAACCAAAAAAGGAAGAATTTTTGTTCAATTTGTATATGAAATTCACAATATCAGTATATTTTTAAATCAGTTTATATTAAAGAAGTAATTTTATATTCAATAAGTTATTTTGTTTGAAAGTAGTTATTTTGTTTGCGAGTAGTAATTTTGTTTGCAAGAAGTTATTTTGTTTAGTGCAAGTAATTTTGTTTCATAAAAGTGTTTTTAGAAAAGTGAGATTTTTTGGTGATAAAAAGAATTTAAAGCCGAAAAAAATAAATAGATTTAAGATTGATTGTTTGATGATTTTTCTAGCATCGCAGAATTTTACATTTTTATAAAATATGAAGCTTTATTTTTTAATTTTTGAAAAAGGATTGTAATTTGTAAAAAATGCATTGTAATTTAATTGCACATTTAAAATGTTTTGATCAAAAATTTTACTTTGCCAATATGGCAGTTACACAATGATGTTGTTATTCGGTGTATTTTGATTTTAAACCTTCTTTATACTCTTCTACAAGTTTGATAACTAATGCAAGATAGTGACTCAGTCCTACCCTGAGATCTTACTGCTAAGTTTTGAATGATGTATTTTTTTACTGTTAAATTAATACTGTTAAACTGTAAAATTAATTTTAAAATTAATTCCAAATATTAATGATTTAATTAATGGTCAATTTTTTTTGAAGGCTCAAATTGACCAAACTGATGATCAAAATTCATCCAAATCTTTCGATACATCTTTAAGCAGATATATTGTGGATAATTCGTTTTATATGTTCAAATGGCATTTATACTATGATCAAAAGTATGAAAAAAATGAGCAAGAATGTGACGAATTAATGGAAAAATATTTAAATTTAAAGAATAAATTTATTTTAACAATTGATGAATTTAATCAACTATTCGAATCGAGTAAAAAGTTAAAATATTTTCAGTCAAAATTTTACAAACAACTATCGATGCGAATTGCGAAGGCCGAGAACGCTCGGGGACAGTTTTTTTACAATGAAAAAACATCTTTTATAATTACTGATCCAACTTGGCTAATGAATGTGATAGACATTTTGTCTAATGGACAAACAAATGAATCAAAATTGAATAAAATTGTGGGTGCAAACATTCCCGTTTGGCATTTTTCAGAACTTAAAGAAAAACTTAAAAATTTATGTCCGACTGGTCAAATTTTGGGATATCTAATTTCATTCTTGAAAGAGAATAATCTATTAATTGTAACTGATGACGAGAAAGTGATTCCTTTATTCTGGTTGAGTAAGAATCAAGAAGCTTCTTTGGTAAATATTTACAGAATAAAAATAATAAATGTGAACTGAAATTTAATTAAGACATGGAATGAAGAATGGTCAGATTTGGAGTATAAGATAGTGTGGGAACTTTTTTCTCCTTTGCCTTTTAGTGTTTTTTCGGAATTTATTTGCATGTATTTTGATAGCAAAACATGTCTTAAATTGTGGAAGAATGGCTTTTTCTACAGGGACACTCATTTTGATGCTCTCATTCAGTATACCAAGAGCGAAAGTAAAATTTAAATTTAAATTTTCAAATTTAAATTAAAAATTTTTCTAGTTCGCTTATCGGTTAGGATGTCGGACCCGGAGAAAAATTTTAATTTAGATGACAAATCCTATTTAGATCATTTTAAGACAATTTACATGAATTTTTATGTTTATTTAAAACACTTGTTGATTAAGAATCACATACCGCATAAAGTAGGCTAAATTGATATTTTTTCCATTTAATTTAATAGAAAAAAATTTAGACAAAAATTGAAAATGAGTCAATTAGTCACCCTATTCAGCTTGAAAACGATGAGCCTAAGATTTTAAATACTCGTTCAGGTAATTTGAAAATTTAATTTTTTTTCAATTAAACTTTTTAAAAAAGCTGATGTAATTACATTGTATGACTTGATAAGCAAAAGTGATGTGTATTTCTACAGAAGTCAAATTGGCAAATACTTACACAATTTTAAATCAACCAACAATGACAGTCTTAGATGTGCTGATTGCTGTTCGAATTTTGACTACTACACAAAGCTTAAAAATGCTTTTTTTGTTGTGTATCCCAAACTAAATGAGATAAATGTGATACAAACTAAAATACCTTTATTTTGGGGAACAGCTGATTCAGAAAATGAAAATTTGGTCGCAGCATTTGAGCCAGAAGTGGTAATAACTGAACAGAATTATGAAGTTTATTCGTTCAAATTCATGGATAACAATTTAGCATTAACTGAAAATATTTATCTGGTTTTAGCGTGGTAAATTTATTGTTTTTCAAATAAACAGGAAATAATCTAATGAAATTTAGTTACAAATCGACTGGATCTGATACTATTTGGATTGAATTGAACAAAATGCAAATTAAGTGTGACCAAAATTCTGAATACCTTAAAGTCAAAAATTCTCTGTTGAGCTCTAATTCTAACTTAACTGATCAAATTAATTTAGGAGATGTGATCCAACTGAAAATAAGAAAAATAGTAAATTTAAAATAAACTAATAAAAGATATTAAAATCTTATTTAAGACTGAAAAACAAAAAACCGCGTCCGTTACTCTAAATGGAATAAAAATTCTTGAGATTGAATATTCTCATAAATATTTGATACCTTTATTCACTTTTACTGGTCACACAGAAGATACACCAACTAACACAACCTATTTATCCAAATGTTTAGAATATAACAATTCAATACATGCCAAAAAATACACAAAAACAGATTTACATTCTCTTCTTAATCACTGTTTAGAAGCAAGAGATCGGCTCTATCCATATTTGATTTCCCCTGCTACAATTGGTAAAATTTATTTTAAAATTTAAACAATTATTTTTTATTTCAAACTGAAAATTTGTCTTTTTTATTTAATGTATTCTTTGATAACTCAAAGTATTCTTTAGGAAAAATAAAATTCTCATAGTCTCTTAAATTTAAAAGAAAAAAAAATTCTCTATCAGTTTTGTTTAGAATTTTAGTTAAATTTAAACAAACGAATTATATGTGTGTTTTTTAAGGTTTTTAGTTTTGCTATGATTTTTTAATAAAAAAAATAATTTCGGAAAGTTTTTTTGCTAGAATTTCTTCTAAAGTCAATTTGAATTAAATCTAAATCGGCAAAAATCACAACTTTATTTGAGAGCTACGAGATGTTTTTCTGAATCTTTTTTTAAAATGAAATAAAGTTTTTATGTGATTTAATAAAATATTAATGTATTTAATTGCATTTTAATTTAAAATAAAAGCGGCTTGCGTTAAGGAGTCTAAAATTACTGATATTTTTCTAAAACCCCACTAAATAAAATATATAAGTTTGATATTATCACGAGTATCTAATAAATTTTATCATTTTACTAAGAATAGGAAAAAAATTTTTTAAGCTGCTATACTATTCATTCTAGACTAAAAACCCATGAAGTAGTTTGCAAGGATTTACAACATATTCATTTTTTTGAATTTTAATTACTCTAATTAATAAAATTTCAGAAAATTTCTAATTTTTGACTTCATATTCGTAATCTACGACCTTTAAAACCCTAAATTTGATTTTTTTTTTTGGGGGGGTCTAAAAAAAAAACATATATATAGACAAGTTATATCATTTCTGAAAGAGCATAAAATTTTCTAAAAACTCGATTGTTTTAAAATAAAAAAAAGAAGGTGTGCCGATTTTTATAGCTTAAAAATATCAAAAAAATGCACTTTTTTCCATTTAAATCGAATCTCGTCCCAGGGGTCACTTTTAACCACTTTTTTTTTTTACATAATATAAAACTAGACAAAATTTGGAACAAATCTATGGTTTTACTTTTTTCATTTATTTCTTTATTTTTTGCATATAAAGCAACCAAAACCAAATTTAGGGTTTTAAAGGTCGTAGATTACGAATATGAAGTCAAAAATTAGAAATTTAGCTAGCACTGAAGTTTTGAATTTCCTGCACTTTAATTTATTTATATTTGCTAACGATTTTTTAAATAAATAAAACTTTTAAACTCGCTTTCAATTGAATTTTATTGCAAAAAAAAGTTAAAAAAATTAAGCCTGTAAGTTTTAGATCATCATTAATTAAAAAAAAAAATAAAAAATAAAATTATTCTTAAATACTTAGTTTAAAGTTATTCGAATTATTTATTTTACTATGAGAAAACTTTAAAATTACTTTTTTTTTTACTTTTGAACCAGCCTGTTTATTATGATCCTTATACTACTACTATTACATAATATTGTTAAATTTAGCATTCTAAGTACATCAGCGTATTCAAGATTCGTGAACCGTAAGGACTCCAGGTCTGAACTGCATATTGAATGTGGTCAAACCAGACTTGTGTAGATCTTCTTCATTAAGTAATTAAAGCCACTTAAAGTTTGACCAAGGCTTCTGTTTAGTCTTGGAGTTGATGAACTTACTAATTTACTGGTTGAAATTACCCCAAGATACTAGTACGATGTAAGTATCAATAAAATAAGAATTAAAAAAAAAATTTCATGGACAAATCGAATAATATCTGGACAATTATTTATATTAGTGGCTAATCTAAAATATCCGCTGTAAATTGTCCAGGTAAGGTACAAGATTCGTTTATATAATACAAAAAAAAATTAGAGAGAAAAATGTTTTAAAAAATTAAAATTAATTTAAATTTTAACAAGAATTTTGAATTTTTCCATTGATTTTTCTTACTAGCTTCTATGTCATTCCTTAAATCCTCTTGAAAGAAAAGAAGATTAATTTATTTTTCTTCATGGAATGCATTTTGCAGATAAGTCGTGTTTCAGATTTTTAAATTTTTTAATAAATCTAATTGAAATTTCCAGTAGAAGATAATTTATTTAAAATAAAAAAGATGAAGAGACTTTTTTTTGAGAGAATTAAAATTATAAAGCAAACACAGCTTTAAATACTTTTTAAAAAGCATTATCTTTAAGTCGATGTTCGAGATAATTTGGTACTAGTTCATTTTGATGGATGGGCATCGAACTATGATTTTTGGACTGAAATTCAAAGTCCTGATTTAAGGCCTGTTGGTTGGGCCGAATATCATCGAAGAAAAGTGAAGGAAAGGAACTGGTTAATCGAAGATGATTTAACAAACATAAAATTTGATACTCCAATAAGTATACTATACAAATTTTGACAGCAAAAAATTAAATCCAATAAATTTAAGACTACAAAGAAAACAGTGGTGAAGAGTTTAGATGGGAAAATTATCTTAGTGGAAAAAATGCTTCGGCAGTTCCTTTTGATATTTTTACCTTGGTATTTTAAAATAAATAAATTGAAATTATAAATTTAATTGTTTATTTAAAGGATCAAAAAAATGGCATGACCATATCGGATTTCAAAGGAAACAAAAATCAACAAGTCTTAACATCATGTTTAAATTTACCAAATACAAGTCTAAAACTTGGCAATTTACAAGAGTATATTGCCAAAAATTGGAATCATTTAATTGAAAAAAACATAATTACAAAAAATGGCTCCACTGATGTTCCAACTCGCGGAGTCATAATTTTACCATCAAGCATCAGCAATATTTTATCCATAAAAAGAAACAGTCTTTTGGAAGAATTCAATTTACATATGTGCTGTTTGATCAAATCAAATGACCAGCAAGCTATTTATGCCCATTTATTTAAATCTAATGGGATAAAAATTAATAAAAAAATTCTTGACTCAAATGATTTAGTTCTTATCTTGGTTTCGGCATACATGGTCCTAATATCTAAAGTATTCTTTTTTATTATTTCGGCTAATTTAAGTTATGATCAAAATTTATTGATCATGCTAAAAAAATTTTATTGAAAAAATATTTTTTAGTATTTTTTCTTCTTCAATTGAATATAGCATTCGGTAACATTTTTCTCCTAAAGGAGGCAATTCAACACCAGCTTTTCCAATTCTGATTTAGTTACTTCTATGTTCTCTGGAAACTAAAATCCAAATAAATATTTTAAAAATGTAGCTGTATCACTTATTTTTGCTGCACTACAGTACATTTCAGAATTAAGTAAGCAGTCTGCTTAAACAGTGCTTAAGCAGCTCTTAAAAACATGAAACATAGCTACTTAGAAACATGATAACTTATTCTGAAATGTACTGTAGATCTCGCAAAAATGTAAAGTTACCGTAAGCGTTACCTTACCGTAAGCGTAAGCGTTACCGTAAGTTTTGCCTTCCCAAATTTTTTTTAAAAAAATCTCAAATTATAATTTTTAAATGATTTTTATTTACAGATTAGTTATTAATGAAGTTCTAAAGGTTATAGTTTCACGAAAAGGTGATTGGAGTGATCATTAGTTTAAATTTTTCAAAAGAATAAATTTTTTGGATAAAAATTAAAATTAAAAACTTTATTAATTTCCACTTTTATAAGAATTTAAAAAAGAAAAATTATGAGTAAAATTTTAAGGGAAATCTAACTCTTACGCTTACGGTAACCGTTACCTTAGGTAACGTTACATTTTTACGAGATCTACAGTATTGTAGTCTGTTGATTTATTCGCTTGGCACTACGTCCAATGATTCAATAACGATCCATATTCTGTAGCAGGTCGTGGCAAAACTATTCAATTTTCTCTCTATGTCTTTATTAATCCATGTTTCACAACCGTCCATAAGAATAGAAATTAATGACTCGAAAATATAATCCTTTAGTATGATTGGAATATGTTTTGTTTTCCAGATTTTTTCCATTGATTTCTTTCATTTTAAAATTTGACGCAGAAACATTTTATGATGTTAATTCTAACCCAGAGTTGGTTAAAAATCACAAATCTTAAGACAAGTTCAAGTCCGTACATTTTTTTTTAAATTTTTTTGTTAAAGTCCGGACTTAGACTTTAATTTTAATGACTAGGCCGACTACCTGGAACAGCAAAAATTAATGTGGCCGGACTTTATTAAAATAAGTCCAAGTTCGGACATTAAGGTATAAAAAAATTTTAAAGTCTTTGACTTGGACTTTAATTTGGGATTTTTAAACAACTCTGGTGTAACCTCGATCAAGCATTATGACTAATTCTGCATCAAAAACATTGTTGCAGACATTAAAAATGAATGAATGTTTACCCAAAAAAAATCTTTGTGCATTGAATTTTATAAATAAAAAATATTTAAAAACCTTTTTTTAATAATAAATTATAAGCATGACAATTAAATTTTGATCAAAAACTTAAATTTGGCAGAATTTTAATATTTATTTTCTAAATTTTTTGCTTAGTTTTCTTCAATTGTGCCAGATGATGCAAATATTTTCATTGACCAAAACGAAGATTTAACTGGCGATCAAATAACTGAATACATCCGGCTATATCTACGACATTTGATCAATTATTTGAGTCTTTTTGTTAGTCAAAATGACATGCTCAAACGAAAATTTGAGTGCAATGTGAAAAAATATGTGAATCTTTTGGCCAGAGACGAACAAAAATCCGATGTTTACAAATTTCAAAAAAATCCTAGTCTTCAGAATGTTAATCTTGGAAGATGCTACTACTGCCATTTGTCCGACTACAAATACAAATCTTCCAGTGAGCCGGAATTTTCACTAGACAAAAAATTCAATGAATACTCAAAATTTTGTACCCGCTTTGGCCTCATAGGTTCAGATACAAGCCTTAATTTGGACATAAATTTTGCTGAGAAATATCCAAACTTGACCAATTTGCTTTTGATAAACGTGCCACTTTGCATTGACAGTCCGGTCTTTTTCAAACTTTTCAATTCTTTAATCGAAGTAAAACTCTTGAACAATGACTTAGAGCTCCTTCCTGATTCACTGCTTGAATTAGACGGCTTGAAAACTCTTTCTTTCAATAATCGGCTAAAATCGGAAAATTTGTCTTTCGAGCATTTGACAAGTCTGGAATTTTTAGAACTGGAAAATTTGGAATTAAAAAAAACAAACAAAATTATCCATCTACCAGGCTCAATTAAACAACTAAAAGTGTCTCGGTCATCATTTGATTATTTTTGTTTTGATTTAAACCCGGAGTCAATTGTTGAATTAAAACTGTCCGGTATTCCGTTGATGGACATGGACAAATATGGCAAAATTGATTCATTAATTAGTTTTGATAATTTAAAAAATGAATTAAAAAAATCAAAAATAATCAAAGAGTATCAAGTTAGAAAGTTGTTCAACAATTTCGATTGGAATTCAACTGGATTCCTTGAAACCAGAGAGATTACCAAAATAAATGCGTTCATATTCAAAAAGTATTTGCGCCTGGGGCCAAACATTCCAGAAATCATTTTCAAAATGGTCAACATTAAAACCCTTGATTTGAGCTTTCAATCTATTGAACAAATACCAGATGAAATAGAAAATTTAAAAAATTTAAAAAGTTTAATTTTGAATAATTGTATTCTTTTGGAAAATATCAGTCCCAAGTTGGCAAATTTGTCAATTAACAAACTTGACTTGAACAATTGTCTATCTTTGGTCACTCCGCCATCAGAAGTTGCAAAACGAGGCTTTAATTCGGTTTTGACTTATCTAAAACGTTTGTTATCCGGTTCTGTTGAGCTAAAGAGAACTAAGTTAATGTTGGTTGGCCTTGGTCAAGCGGGAAAGACTTCTCTTTTGCGTACTCTTAAAGGAGAACAGTATGATGAGAGTACAGAATTAACTGATGGCATTGACATAGACGATTGGATAATTGACCTAGAAGACGGGTCTAATTTAACATTTTCAATGTGGGACTTTGCTGGACAGAGTGTCTATTATAATACGCATCAATTTTTTCTCAGTTCTCGAGGAGTTTATTTGCTAGTTTGGAATGTGAGACTCGGCAGTGAATATGCTGGTTTAGAATTTTGGCTTAGTAGTATTAGTGTTCATGCTCCCGGTGCACCCGTTTTTGTAGTTGGTACTCATGTCGACCAAGTAATTTATCTAAATAATTAAATGTCTAGATTGGATATTAAAAAAATTTTAATCAAGGTTTTTAAATATACATTGGATGAAGAAGATTTGAAGTTACGCTTCAAAGATATTGTAGGATTTCACTTCGTTTCATCTAAAACTGGCGAAGGCATTGAGGAATTAAAACAAAAAATTATTGAAACCACTTTAGAAGAAAAATATATTGATGAAAAAATACCTGTAAGTAAAAACAAATACAATTAACCCCAAATCATCTCTGTGCTAAATTTGGTCAGTTTAAAGGATTCTTCTGATAAAAGGTTTTTTTTATTACTTTCATACTTTCATACTTAAAATATTCAAGTGAAAGAAATTAAAATGAATTTTAAAATTTAATAATATGTATAAATATATAAAAATAATTATTTAAATATAATCATGATAAATAAATAAATAATGATAATGTTAGCGGCTTATCACAGTTGTGAGAAGCTGGAATGCTACACAGTATCTCTGGAGAAAAGAATAATTAAAAGTCCTTAGTTTAAGTAGTAGTAACTTAATTATTGCTAGTAGTTGTTATTGCATTAATAAAATAAAATAGAATAAAATACAAATTATTGCTAAGCCTAATTTATAACTGATAAGAAATACTCTTCGTATAAATAGACCAAGACTTTTAGATAAATGTTGGTGTGTTCTTGGACTAAAATTTGCCAGAAAGATAGATTAATAAATTGTTCAAAAAGCACTTTTCTACTCTTTTATTATGAGCACCAACAAGTCATTAACCACACGCCAACAATAATTTTATAACTTAAAAAAGAAATTATTTTAATCCATTACTTATATGTATATTAAACTTATATTAAACTCGTTTTCTCGGTTCCATTAAGGCAATGTGAGAACTTTGTACATTCCCGTAAAACAAAAAACGCCTGAATAAACGGCTGTTAAACGTGAAAAAAAAACGACACAAAAATGCGTGTTTTTTTATAAATTTAATTAATCTTCATGTTTATTTGTAACTGTTACTTAAAAAATTTAGTATTAAGCAAGACAAGCTATTTTACATTAAAAAAGATATATTTTAAAAAAATTTTAATTTTTTTTTCATTCTTTCTGGAAAATGAAAATTTATAATATTTTAATATTTAAATTTTTACCGAGCCGCAGATTCCTCCTTCCCCGTCAACAGCAGAACTTTTCCAAGACCTTCTCACTCACTTTTTTTTGCTTAAGATATCGAGAATATCGAAAAATTTTTGAATTTTGATAGCCTTTTTTGGCATGAAATAACGCTCACGTTTTCACGCGTGAAAATGCCAGACTAATGTAAAAAAACGCCTTAAAAAACGCTTGATAATCAGGGTTTTTTTTTTATTTACGTTTTTCGTTCTACGGGTTTATTAAAAAAATCAAAAATTTGCATCGAAAAATGATAAATAAATAAGATTTTTTTTTAATTTTTAAATTATTTCAAATTTGTTCATCTAAATGCAATATTCACAAAACACTGTTCAAAACAAAAATAAATCTATGTTCTTCCTGATTACTTAACGCTTTTGTATATTACAAAACATTTTTTTTAATAATTTAAAAAGGAACTGGCTGTAAAAAAATAATACCATCAATTACAGTTTAATTCCATCATTTCAAAATAAAATTTTATTTTTTAGCTTTAAATCGCAACTTTTAAATTTTATTACACAAAAATTTTTTAAACACTTCAGTTGGGATAGCTCTTCTTTGAACTATTTCTAATATTTTAATTTCCTTTTGGAACAGGTTCCAAACCCACGAGGCGCATTTTAGATTCGGCCTGACGTAATTACGAACAAGGTTTTAACTCTAAACTCGTTTTCTCGGTTTTGAATCTCTTTAGTGTACCTTTCTTCACTCTTGGAAAATGATGTTTAATCAAAATCAAATTTATATCAAATTTAAAACAATTCTTATAAAAGAGCCTTGAAATATTTATTAAATTTTAATATTAAAAATTATTATTAATAATTATTTATTAAAACTTATTATTTATTTCAATTTTTTTTAATTTTAGATCCAGATCCTAGTTTTAATATTATTAAATCTGGATTACACTTTCAGAAGACGTATATTCGCCATAAAAAAGTCTGTGTTTATATCTAAAAATACATTCCGTTCTGTATTTAAGGAACAACTTTATTGTTTAATATTTATTTCTTTATAATTCTTTTTGATTTTATTATAAATCTAAATAATTAGAATAAAAATAAAAATTCTTGTAATAATAGAAGATTTGAAAAAAAATTAAGAAATCCAAAATCAATTATTTCAATAAACTTTTACAATAATGAATTAATACGAAAAAATATGTTTTTGACTATTTTGAATTTAAAAAAATTTATTTATTCTTAGGAAGCATGGATAAATTTTGAGAAGGGTATTAAACAAAGAGCTAATAAAGATTCTTTGCTTTCGTTCAATGCAATTAATTCAGTAGCAGAAAAAAATGGAATATATGACCCTGAGGAAATATTACAAGCAGTTAAATTTTTAAATGACTTGGGTTCACTTCAATACTTTGAAAATAAAAGTTTAAAAGACAAAGTTATAATCAATCCTCAATGGATAGTCAACGCTTTTGCCAAAATAGTCTCAGTTAAGCAAACATGCATTCAAAACGGCCGATTGTCTCATGATAAAATCGGAGAGATATGGAAAGACTACCCGGAAGAATTGCACGAATGGATGCTCAAGCTAACAGAAGAGTTCGATCTGACCTTTCCTGTTCCAGAAAAAAAAATGAGCATAGTCCCTTGTTTGCTACCAGACACTGAACCAAAATTTAACTGGCCAGAGATAGATCCCAATAACCCTGTTAAAATAAAACAATTCAAGGTGAACTATAAATTTGAATATTTGCCTATCGGCTTGTTCAACCGTATTCAAGTTAGGCTTTTCCAATATGGCGACAGTTCTATAATTTGGAAAAAAGGATCCCTTTTGAAAAAAAATTCCCATTTAGCTTTAATAAGTCAATCGAAAAACGCTCTCTCTATCAAAATAAAAGTCCAAGGGGTCACACCTGAAAATATTGTATTTTTAATTCATGAAACAATAGAAACATTGATCAATGATTCATTCAATGGTCTTCAATATGATTTCAGCTTTCCATGTCCAGACTGTGTCGAGTCACAATCAACTGAACCGTATCTCTTTAGTTCCACTTTGCTTAAAAGAGCAAATGAAATAAAAGCGCCTTTTTTACAGTGCCGCAAATTTTTTCATGCTGTTTCAATCCAAGAAATGATGGCCATAATGCCCATAGATGATACAAATAACATGGATTTGAATTTAGAGTACACAATTCGTGATTTAAATTCATTAAAAAACACTTTTAAATATGACATAATGTTCTGGTATTGTGAACAAGATTTACAATTTGACCAGGATAAATCAGTGAATCCATTGAATGCTATCAAGGCTATTGAGTCCCAAGGGTACCATGTTTGGTATAGCGAGGAGCCATCTGTTGAAAAGTTAGACAAGTTAACAAGTGTTATCAAACAGTCCAAGTTGGTTATATTCGGAGTTTCAAACGATTTTGCCATGGACTCAAAATGTGTTCAAATATTCGAGCTGGTCAAAAATTTGATAAAAAAAACTTATTTATTGATTGAGTTTGGTCAATTTGGGTCTCATGAATGGCTTAGAAATCCAATTTTTGCATCTGCATGTGCTGATTTTCGGATCATAATGCAAGACCCTAAGCGCTATCCAACAAAAATAGCTGATGCATTCGAGTCAATAGAAAAAATTGTACAGGCTGATCTAAAAATAGAAGACGAAAAGAAAAATCCGGATGTTTTTATCAGCTATTGCTGGGCTAATTCACATGAAGCAATAAAAAAAGGATCTAAAGGAACTAGTAAAAGTCTAGGATGGTTGGATCCAAGGAGTTTGGTGAAATTTTTTGAACAAAATGGAATTCATGCGTGGATTGATGTGGACAATTTAGACTCGACTACACAAATGTTTGGTGAAATAACCAAGGGGATGAATTTAGCCAAAGTTATAGTTGCTTGTGTTTCTGATGAGTATGTCGAGTCACAAAATTGTAAATTGGAATTTAGGTTCGCTCATATATCTCTCAAAATTCCGATTGTCAAAGCTATAGTCGGTCTAGGAAATGAATGGCGAAAAAATGAAATCGCTTTTTTGGGCAGCAACTATCCTGAGGCTAATTTTCAATACGAGACACCAGGTAATGAAAATAAATAAATAATTAACCAGAAGGAGTTAAGTAAAAAAAATCTAAATGAATTTAAAAAAAAATTGGTTATTGGTTTTATTCAATTAAATTTTGTATTTTTTCAATTTTTTTTATATATTTTGAAGAGAAAAAAATTTTAGCCTAAAAAAGAGATAATTTCCACTCTATTGTCATGATCTGACCCGTTATTAACTTTTCAGATAGTTTCTATCGAAGAAAATCTTGCTCTTTCAGAATTTAAAATAAAATTTTAGAAATAATGCTACTTACTTTATAAAAAAATCAATTTTGTAATTTCAGTTTTTTAAGTGAAATAAAAATTTAACTTAATGCCTTTTTTAAATCAACAATATTCTTAGATAAATATTAATTAATTTTACTCAAGGATTGACAAATTTTCGTCAAATAATTAAAAAAATTAAAAATTAAACAAAATAGAATTAGAAATAACAGAATTTTATCAATTAATCTGGTAATTTTTTTGTTGGAAAATCATATAAGAAGAATTTCCAAATTTTTAGCACAAACTAAAGGTATTTATGAGGAAAAGAAACATGAAAAGTGAATAAGAAAGATAACAATCCATTTCTAAATGAGTCATTGACTTGGTTATTATCACTCACCAAAAATAGCAAAATTATTTTAAAAAACTCAGTCGAAACATTTTACTGAATTTAAATCACGAATTGTGTACTCTAAATTCAAATCCATGTTATTTGTATCATCTATGGGCATTATGGCCATCATTTCTTGGATTGAAACAGCATGAAAAAATTTGCGGCACTGTAAAAAAGGCGCTTTTATTTCATTTGCTCTTTTAAGCAAAGTGGAACTAAAGAGATAAGTTTCAGTTGATTGTGACTCGACACAGTCTGGACATGGAAAGCTGAAATCATATTGAAGATCATTGAATGAATCTTTGGTCAATATTTCTATTGTTTATTTATTATTTTAATTATTTTAAAAAGTTTAGTCGAAACTTTTTTTTAAAACAAGTAATAAAAATTATAATTGCAAGAGATTTAAAAGAGAAGTAAACTTTAAAAGACTTTTAAAGTAATCTGTACATTTGTGCTTATCTACATGCTTTTCAACAAGATCCTGAAAAACTATAACAAATTAAGGTAGTTGTTTTTTTGAAACCTTTAGATCGATGTTTTACCCAAATAAATTCTATTTTGAACAATTTATAATTTTTTTTTAATTTTTTGGCCAAAACTTAAATTTTTTAAGTACAATTCAGGAAAAAATTCCAAAATCATTTTTTGTTAGGAAAAGAAAAAATCATATTTTCGTTCTTTTTTGCACCATTAATAGTTTACCAATTTTTCGTAAAAAATTGGAAAGTCCAATGATCACATGAACATATTTTTTCTATCAAAAAATTTAATTAATTTTTAAAGAGGCCTTCTCATTGCTTCTCAAATACGTACGTCAAGAACTTTCTAAATCAAAAAAACCCAAAAGAACAGAAGAACCAACCGAAAACAATAATGTTATTGATTCAAACAATACAGCTATCCAAGAGCTTTATGAATTAACTCAACGAAAATTTTTGCGCCAACTAATTCAATTTTCAAACCAAGTTTCTACTTCTCGATCATATCCACGACTATTATGCATTGATTTTATTAATGAAGAAAAAATTTCTAAACTCAAATTTATCAAGCGTTTACGAAATGTGGCAGCAACTGTTGAACCTGAAGATATGAATTATGCAAGAGCTGAATCAGTCGAAGAAAATAGTGCAAGCTCAAAATTAATTCCGTGCATTAGACCAATGTGCGAACACGAAGAGTCATGGCACTTTTCTGACTGTATTGTAATTTTACCAGAGCTATTGAGTTCGTACTGCCCTTTCTTAGTTAGAATTATATCGATTTTAAGAAACGGAAGCTCCTCAAATGAATTGGGTGTATTCCTAAGTGAACAAGGAAATAATTTATTCAATGATATGCAAGAAAAGTCACAAGGCGAGTCTCTAGATATAGGGGATTCATATCATAGTTTTAGAAGTTTTTTTATAAGCGAATTCGAAAATGATAGATACTATTCCTTATCATGGCTTGGTGGAAACTCGATCACAAAACCATTAGGTTTAGAAAATTGTGAGCTCAGAAATGGTAAAATATTGTGGATGTGCAAGAAGCATATCGAAGAGACTGACGCTGAAATTCTGAGTGATCAAGACAACTTTACAGGCAATCAGATAGAACAAGAAAAGAATAATCTTATAGAGGAGCTTGATGAAGTTGATTTGAAAATTTATTGAATAATTTTTTAATTTTCTTGTTTTGATTTTGAATTTTTTTATTTTTTGGAAAAATTTTAAACTATGATTTGATCAATAAAAAAACTTGATTAATAAACCTTTTAGTGAAATTTTATAGTATTATAGAGCAAAAAAAAAGCAGTCTAATAGTAATTATTTATTTATTTAAATCAAAATCCTTAAGCTGACGATTAGCTAAAAATTACACAACATTTTTTTTATTAGTTTTAAAATTACTGGGTCTTTTATGTAGTATTTTTTTGAATTTATTTTAAAAAAATTTCAACAAAATTTAACAGCTAAACTTGAAGAAAAAATAGTGTACATGAGTCGAAATGTTTCATTATAATTATCATTTCTAAAAAATTTTTTTGATGTTTTTTTAGTTTGTAAAATAAAGTTTCCTCTGTAAATAAAACATGTGTAAATAATTAAATTTTAATTAAAATCAAAATTTGATGATTTGGCTACTGTATCCATTTGAAACGAAAAAATTTCAATTTGTCAACATCCATTTAAAACAAAAAAACAAATCAAATAGACAATATATAAAAATTTTAAAATTTTTTTAGAGAAACTTGATCAACTTAAAGAAAAGCTACATCTGTGTCTATATCACTGGATTAGTTGATTAACTTAATCATGAGAGTTAAAGTTAAGAAGGAGCATAAATAGCTGATACAATACGTCTAACGAGCAGGTCGGATAGACAGATTCAAGGCTACTAATGTTAACATTACAATCATTACTTTTTAATTAATAAAAAAATCACAAATTTGATATCTATTAAAAAATATATCGGTCTAATCTTTTTTCATTTAAATTTTAAAATAAAATCTTGTGAACCAAAATTTTTAATTCGAGAACAAATTAAGCATTTCATTTTAATTTGTACTTTCAGTCTTCTTTCCTTTAAAAATTTCAAGTGCTGAATTTTTAAAATTAGTATTTAGATTAAAAAATAAAAAAAACGTGTAAATGTTTGAAATGGAATAGAAAAGTTCACCAGATTCTTGAAAATTGCTGCAAACTCTGCTCTGCTCTGTGCAAATATTTAAATTCGGTGGTAAAAGCGTTTTTTCAATGATAATAAATAGCGAAAATCCAAAATGCACCATTTTTAACAAAATAATCACAAAAATGTTAAAAGCAACAGTGGAAGTAATTTTTGTTTGATGCTTTTCGATTTCACGAGTACTTTTGTTCACAATCATTTTTGAAGCAATTATTTTTTTCTTTAGCTTTTTCCGCAATTGAAACAACATTTTCAAGTCAAATCCAATTATCAAAGCCATCAAAAAAACATCATTCAATAAAAAATTTGCCAAATACAGACAATAAATCACATATGACCCAAAGCCAAATATTTTTCTAATATTTGGATCAGAATCTTTGAACTGAAAATGGTCGAATGTGTTGGTATTTGGAAATTCTTGATAATCCGCTTCGTCCAAAACCATAGGCTGTTGATTTATTTGGACGGTGAAAAGTTTGTCCAAAGACAGTACAATGCTTAGTAGAATAAATGTAGCTAAAAAAACTTTCATCTTTGTTCTAGCCTTGAAAATTTCAATAGAAAAAAGTTTATTTTTACTCAATAGATAAAACCTTATCCATGAAATGACAATTAATGTCACATTAGACCAAATTTTAAGAATGTTAAAAAAAAATTCCAAAAAAATTTTGTTGTACATTTGGGCAAAATAGTTGCGCACAACTGCGGAACAAAAAATACCATTCACATAAACACATTTGTTTATGATATGAATTCCGTATAGTAGAAAGTAAACCAAGTTTACAAGAGAATTAAAAAGCATTAATTGGCATGCAAATATTTCACTTTTAGTTTGTCTAACATTTCTTAGATTTAATAGAATTTTTATATTAAGTAAATTTGTCATAAAGCCACTCACTGAAACTACATAAATAAGAACGATTGAAACAAAGTTCATAAATTCTGAAATATAAAGAAAATCTGTTTTACTGATGGAAAGAATTGGTACCGAAAAATTGCCACACAACTCAAATTTTCTCTTGAATTCACACTTTTTAACCAATTCATCTACATTTTGAAAACATATGCTTGTATATTCTGATATTGAGTTTAAAATAAATTTGTCATTATCTAGAAATGAATAAATTGATGAAAGATTATCAAAGTGATTGTGATATAGCCAAAGAAGAGTGCATGTGCAGTTTATTTGATAACTAGACACATAAACAAAAGTGAAATTATTTAATGATAAGTTTTTGAAAAAACAAAAATCATTCTCGGAAAATTCATGTTTACCTAATGTGTTTATATAAATTCCGATCGGTTTTTGACTTGTTCCTAAACTATTAAACCAGTCCGATTGATTGAACACTAAAAATTTAAAATTAGCATTATAAAATGTGATTAATTTTAATTTTTTAAAATTTGAAATTGATTCTAAATTCAAATAGTTGAACGATCCGGTTAGATGGATCAAACTGGCATTGGTAAAGAGTGCTGAGTTCAACAGTTCTTTGTTTAAATCAATTCTATACGAGAATAGATAAATTTTTTCTATTGAAATGTTCAGTGTTTGATTAACTTCCAAAAAGCCGAGTTTGTTTTGTTTTAAAAAAGTGTCTGATAGACCTCTAAATTCTATGACAAAAATATTCGAATTTTGGAGAATACTTGGACATGTATTTTTTGAGTATTTAGTAGAGAAACTTAATTGCAAGCTGAAAATATTTCCAAAAGCTTTGTAATCATTGTTTGTATTGGAACAGTGATTTAACTTGAATCCGTGAGAATAAGGCTGAAAAGATGTGTAAAAAAAGTACATGAAAATTTTATCAATATAATTAGTTAATTTTTTGGATAAATCCGAATTCAAATCAAATCCCTTAATATCTAAAAATTTTATTACAATTACATTTTGGAACAAGGAAAAGCTCCTTTGTGGTTCGCCTAGTGTTAAATCTAGTGAAGAATCAATAACCAAAGAGTTATGGGGATAAAATTCAATTGAAAAGTCAAGCTCTCGACTGTCAATGCACTCCAAATGAATCTGGTCAAAAGAAAGAAAATCTTTTATATTTAATTTTACGGAATAGGTTTTAGAACCAAATCCAAAGCCTGTAACATGGATTAATTTAAAATAATTTGATATCATTTTTAAACATGCTGTTTTGGATATTTTGCTTTGATTATTTAATATAAAAAAGCCAAAACTTTTTTCCATATCATAAAATATTATGAAAAGAAATATTATATACTTCATACTGGCATAAAATCTTTGAAAATTCTATTTATGTTTTTTTTATTTATTTTTAAATTAAAAATAAAATGAAATGAAAAAATTATAAATAATAATTTTTCCATTTACAATATGATATTTATGAATAAATTGTAAAATGATAGCTAAAAATATGATTTTAATCTAATGTTTTTTTATTGAAAGAAAGTGCTTAAATATTCAATTTTTTTCTCTAATCTTTAGACACTTAAAATAACTAAATAAAAAAAATTGTTGGAATTCATTTTGTTTTTAATAATTTCATGGATGCAATTGTCAATTTTCAAAATATTTTACAACTAAAACAGCCCAGAATAAATTTCATATTGAAAATTAAAAATGTATTTTTATTACTCAAAGATTCCACAGCTTGAAAATTTGACACTTTAAATAGAAATCAATTTATTCTTAAATTATCTTTAATATTCATATGTTTTTATACATATTCATTCGTGCTTTTAATGATGCAATTTTTTTTCATGCAAATTTTTATTTAACATATTTTTATTAATATTAATAATAATAATAAGCTACACCAGATTAACTGTAGAGCAAGTTTTTGCTTGATATGGTAACAATTATGTACATAATAACAAAGGAATTTTAAATACAAAAAAAATCTAAGTTTAACTCATATCCGTCCAAAATAGAAATTGGTCAATTGTCAGTCAAAATGAGTCAAATTTGAACCGAGTTATATATGAGCAGGTTAATGATTATTCGTGTTCATTATCGTTTTTATATAAATAATTCATATACTAGTTAGATCACCATTGCAGTTTAAATTTTAAAATTTGAATTTCAAATTTATCTTTTTTTTTTCTACTTGTGAGATTTTCAAACTGATCCAATCCAGCAAATTGACCCGATTAACAAACCAATTCTTTATTTAATTTTTAACCAAAAGAATTATTAAATGAAATTTAGCAAAAAAAGCAGGACAAAAATTTAAATAATATCAGCAAAAAAATTTTCTAATATGCAAATCTAAAATTTATATTTCAAGAGTATTTTTAGACGCATGTTTAAATGATGCATTAATTGAATCAGCTGCTTAAATTTAAATATCAGATTTTAAATAATTTTTTATTTAAATATTTAGCCTTTCAGCAAAAAGTCAATAAATTTTTCGATTAAGATACTGATTTTTGCTCTAAAATTCAAAAATTTATTTTAATTTTCAAAATTATTTTAAATTTATTAATTTTAGATAATTTATTTAATTTTTGAAAAACAAAGCAAACAACTAATTACTCTAAATAATTGATTTATTAAATTTTTATATAAATTGACTTAATCTAATAAATATGAACAAAAAAATGTTCAAAATAATTAAAAATGTCCAAGACTTTTTTTCTCCAAAGTAATTTTGGTATTGTAAAACTTAAAAATTCTCATCCATGACAATCAAATTAGCTGGTAAAAAATTACCAACAAAGATGAATAGATTCTCAGGAATTTTATTGTACTCTGAGAAGCAAATATTATTGCAATGCCACAATCAAAACAAGAGATGAAGAAGTTTTTGAAATTAATGCCATCTTCTTTCATGATTTGCTTTCGGATGCTTCAATCCAAGCTAAAATAGCTAAATAGTTGAAAAAAAATTTTTGTTCTGCTTGGTTCTTAATAAACCTTATTTTTCTTAAAATTTAGTATTTGATTACGATGATATTAAAATCATATCGGTATTAGTTTATATTGGTATTAAATTCTTAATTTTTTTTTGGTATAAAATTCTCTAATTATTAATTTCGTTGGTATTAACTTGCTAAAGATCAAATGTATTCTAAAGAAAATAAAATTGATAAAATTTTGGGTTACATTCGGTTATTTTTAAGTCAAACCCATTCCGGTACCAAAACTTAAGCGTTTTTAATTGGTTTAAAATGAAATCAAATCAAACAAAAATTTATTTTTTATTACCTTCTCTTGATTTTATTAGATATTTTTAACTTAAAAATATTTTCGGATTCAGTTAATTTTTTTTAATAAAAAATTAATAGCAATAATAAAATCCCTATTGAAAAATAAATAAATTTAAAAATGTTAATCAATTAAAATTTTGAGACTTTAGACTATTAAAGAAGTATTTGTAAGACTTCTTTATTAGTCTTCAGCATACTCCCTATCATATGATGGTATTGATTTGATGAATCCAATTTAGTAAAGAATATAAAAACGTAATGTAAAGAAGTTTTTATTTTTAAAAGAATTCAACCATTAAGTAAGACCGAAAGCACATCATTTTGTACTCAACTTAATGAATTGGTTAAGTGACTATTTATTAATTACTTGTCGAAGAGTTTTTTTCTTTTCAGAACAGTTTTTCTAATTTCATACAAACTTTCAATTTTGACCTGTAAAATAAAAATTAAAAATATTTAAATCTAATATTTCTATATCATTATTAGTAGTATCTCTATTTATTTTAAAAATAAGAAAAAGTCTAATTTTAAATCATAAAAAAATTATTTACTTATTTCTATTGGCGGAAGGAGTTAGGTTCCTTAGAGCCATTTAAAATTTTGAATTAACTATTTTATAAGAAAAACGAAAAAAAATTGTCACCTCTGGCGATTCTCATATCTCAGTAATTATTATTCCCTTTTTTTTTAGTATATTAATGACTCCTGAATGAGAAAAAAAAAATATTGAAAATTCGTTACTTTACGCGGACCACCAAAACACATTTTCATTTACAGTGCTACTACGATCCGATGAATTCACCACATTTTACGTAAAATTACGTTAATTCACTATATTTTACGTTAAATGATGTTTTCTAGAAAACGTAAAATATAGTGAATTAACGTAATTTTACGTAAAATGTGGTGAAATTTGGTAAAACTCAAAATGTCCAAAATTTTTGAAAAAAATCGAAAATTTCGTAAAAATTTTTTTTTTTTTTTCTAGAAACTCTCAAAAATTATTGTATTATTTTTTGACCAAAATTAACGTAATAAAAGGTAATTTCTGGTTAATAAAAGTCAAAAAAAGTCAAATTTAGTCAAAAATGGATAACTTATTTACAATATGAAAAATGTGTGATTTTACCTAAAAATGAAGCGTCTTTAGCTAGTATGCATGATTTTATGTTTAAACTACACCAAGACAATGATCCAAAACATAAGTCTATTGTCTGTAGAAATTTTTTGCAATTAAATGGAGTAACATGGGTAAAATATATTAGACACTAACACGATTTTTATTTTTATCTAAAGACACTTCATTTTTAGGTAAAATCACCTCCAAAATCTCCAGACCTAAATCCAATTGAACTTTTATGGAGTGAACTAAAAGGGTTTGTTAGACAAAAGTGACTCGGATCTATTTGTTGCTATAAAGGATTTTCAGAAAACTTTAATCCCATTTAAATGTAAAAAGTGTATCTCCATTTTTCATTCCCATTATTATTCGGTAGAATTAAAACTAAATTTAAAAGGTAATTTAGGTTGTAATCGAGAGAAATGGAGATTGGTCAGATCATTAATTTAGCCTTTTGTTGTATCAATATAAATGTGTAAATTATTTCGTTTTAATTGTAAAATCAAACTCGTTGGAAATATATCATCCATTTTTGAATCAATTTGAATTGTTTTTTTTGTTTAAACTAGGCAAAAACTTATAAAAACCTAAATGTATTTTACATTTTTCATATTGTAAATAAATTATCCATTTTTGACTAAATTTGACTTTTTTTGACTTTTATTAACCAGAAATTACCTTTTATTACGTTAATTTTGGTCAAAAAATAATACAATAATTTTTGAGAGTTTCTAGAAAAAAAAAAAAAAAAAAAAAATTTTTACGAAATTTTCGATTTTTTTCAAAAATTTTGGACATTTTGAGTTCTACCAAATTTCACCACATTTTATGTAAATCTAGAAACTGGTATTTCACATAATTTATCGTCAAATTTGGTGAATTAACGTAATTTTACGTAAAATGTGGTGAATTCATCGGATCGTAGCAGCACTGTATATTTAAAAAGTGACCTGTGGAAACAAGACAAATACAAGAACTCGAACAATGACTTTTGATGAGAAAAATTAAAATCTAAACAAAAAATGCTTTGATTGATTAAATGATCACAGAATTATAAGATCTATAAAATAATTAAAAAAATTTAGCATAAATTTTTTGAAATTTTGATCTAATCGTAAACGTTCATTGTTTCCCTGTTTCCGTAGCCTTTAAAACATGGCTAAGGATCCGAATACTGGGAAACAATTTTTATGTAGCTTCGAACAATTCTATCGTTCAAATTTTGACTGTAACAAGTTGATCTCGGCATCAAATGAGATTGTTTAAAAAACGAAAGATGAATTCACTGCTAAAGTTTTGAAAGTAGTTAAAGAACCGAATCCTAATCCTGACATAAAAGAGCAATTGAACAACATCAGAGTGAAATTGGCATTTAAGGTAATCGTCAAATCTGATCTAAAGAAAGACATTCAGATTCAAAACAGAAACAGTTTCAAGCAAATGGCGTCTAAGGTTTGGTATCTTATCAACTCGATAGTTGATAAGGTTTCAAAAAAGGGTTTTAAAAAATATCCAGTGTTAGTTCAGCCGTAAAGCTCATGCGATTTTTCGATTACTACACTGGATTCTGCTCAGTTGACAGCACAAAAGAGAGTGTCCAATAAATAATTGAAAAATTTGCCAAAGTTGAGTCGATTGTCGAACTTACGACAAAATAAAATTATTACAAATCTTATTACTTTCAAGTGATGAGCCCACATAAAGATGACATCTTGAATGATCAAAATTGACCTGAGGCAATTTGAGTCAAACGATACTTTGACCCTGCTAAATCTAAAAAAGGCAAACCAGCTTGTGCCAAAGCCGATCAATATTATCGACAAACGAATAACAAAATGGCGTCTTTCGAGACCAATGACGGTAATTTTGGTCAAGCTAGACATTTTAAAAATGTTGGCAGAGGTAAATTGAAGCCCAAGTGAATCAAGGTATGATTCGAAGCAGAGAGTCCATAAGTGACGTCAGCTCTGTTGAAGATTTTATTCAAGTAGCCTCAAAAATCAGATAATGGTACCTTGGTCACCGAGTCTAAAGTCATCCAAACTGAAACTCAAAACCCAATGGAATCATAAAAATTTCGAGTTATAACTGTAAATATTTTTCGACTAGTAAATTTTTAGTAGAAAAAATATTAGAATTTTGTGAAATTTTATTATTATGCGTACATTGGCTTTACAATGAAGAATTTTTGGTAAAATGAGAAAAATTAAAATTTAAACAAAAAATGCTTTTTTTGGTCTTTTTAGATTTCATAATTCTAGATTATTCCTTTTTTTAACTTAGCTCACGAAAACTAACAGAAAAATAAATCAAGCTATTGAAAACACAAAAATTTCAATTCATCTTTTTTAATTTTGTTTCACACTTTATTTTCATTTTTTTCAATTTTTAATTTTAAGGAGCCTTTGCTCATTTCCGATTAACTTATAAAAAAATAATTAATTAATTCAATTTCATATTCTAAAATGAAATTTCTTTTGTAACAAATATTTATTTTCTACTTACACCAATTCTGACGACGATAAAATATAAAAAAATTATAATATATATTTTAATATGAGTAAATTATAATATTAAATAAAAAAAATAAAATTGCTCTTATTGAAATTCATTTCAATTTTTCAATTTTTCGATTTTAAAAGCTGATTTTTATAGATACTGATTTTCAAAAAATCTTTTTTAAAAATCAGAATTAATGAGGTTGTTAAGTTTAAAGTTGTGTTTTAGTTTTTAAAGTTATAAAAGAATTAAATCAAATTTTGAAAATTTTGAAAATTTCTTATTCTTATAATAAAATTTTACAAATTATAAATTTTATTTAATTTTAATTTTATTTAATTTAAGTTAGATGAAATTAACAGCTCAATTAATCATCATCCAATATTTTCCCCATTTTAAATATAAACTAAAATAGAACCTAAAAAACTAGGCATCTTGAAGTTGATGATCAATTCAAAAAGTTTATCTTAAGATATTAGAAAAAATCTTTGATTTAATTAAAATAATTTTAATGTAACATGATTAACATGTTATGTAGATTTTAAAAACAAAAAAATTTTGAAAAAATGTTTTCTCAATCCATTGTTAAAATCGATTTTTATATTTAAATGTATTACCTGATTTTTGGTTAAGTTTATTTGAATTTTTTATTGCAAAAGTATTTGTATATAAAATTCAAAATTGAATTTAAAAATGAAATTCAAATAATAAATTCCAAATATGTAATAAAATGAAAATAAACTTGACAAAAAATCACAAAAATAAATTAAAAATCGATTTTAACAATGGATTGAGAAAACATTTTTTCAAAATTATTTTGTTTTTAAAATCTACATAACATGTTAATCATGTTACATTAAAATTATTTTAATTAAATCAAAGATTTTTTCTGATATCTTAAGATAAACTTTTTGAATTGAAATGATATTTTGAATTGATCATCAACTTCAAGATGCCAAAAACTATTAATATTTTTATTAGCAGAAATTTGGAGATACTCTAAAATAAAGAACTTTTTGGCTAATTCACATAGCATTGATCTTAAAAATTTTAACCTTTAAGAGCAAGTTTTCTATAGATAAACTTATAGACTTTAATTACTTAACGACGAATTTTAAAGTTATTTCTACAGTATCTAACATTTTAAAAATTTAGAGCAATCAACAAAAATAATCAAAAAATTTTTAAATTAATATAATTTTAAATGAAAATGATAATTATATAATTTAAACATAACATCTTTAAAGTTAATCTCTGTAGCTTTAATTAGATATATTAATTTGTTTAAAAAAATTCTAAACACTCTAAAAAGTTTAAAACGCTTAATTTAATATTTTTTTGTCCACACTATAACAATCACGGACTATTTTTTTCAGAATGTGATCGTGCATTTTCAATTTTTGCGTTTAAATTTTGATTTTTGGGTATTAAAAGGGTCATTGTAAAATTATATCATTTTGTGTAAAATAAATCTTTAGAAAGATAAAAAATATTTCATCTGGTTAGAGTTTCGAAAGAATTACAACAAAGGTTAATTTTGAAAATATTAAGGTTTGGCAGACCTCAATACTTCCTAGTCGAGGTGAGCCGTACATTTTTAGATAGGTATAGAGTCAATCCTACAACAAGACAAAGTAAACTGGAAGCTGGCTTTAGTTCCGAGATTTATGATGTAAGTTTAAGTAAAGACACTGTAAGAAAAATTCTATCAAATAAAAACGCTATAAAAAAATATTTTTGGACACAGTTAAAAGGATCAGATGGTGCAAGTAAAGAAAAATATGGACTGAAAAAAGACATTGAGAAAGATATTCTAGTGATGAATCTAATTTTGAAGTATTAAACAGAAAAACGAGAGTATTTGTGGAAATATTCGCCAAAGCTTCATCCCAAGTTGTTTCAGGATAATTGAAGTTCGGTTAAAATTATTGGTGGTATCAATCATAAAATTGCTAAATGCTGTTGCATCTATTCTGGTAGAATTAGTCATTTTGTATATATGAAGGCTGGTAAATCACTTATTGCCATTAGCGGAAATTTTTGTTGATCTGAATATACATTTGATTTGTCAACTAGACGGAACTTGTGCACACACTGCTCATTCGGTTCAAGATTGGTTCAAAAAAAACATTCAAATTTATATACTAATATCACCCCACCATAATGGCTAAATGTAAATAATTTAAAATATTCTAATTTCCTTATTTTTATATAAATGTTTTTGCGCAAATTTTTTAATTCCATTTTTTTATCTTTTCTAGTTTTCAAAAAAATATTTAATTTTTTTAAACTTTTTATGAAATGCAAACTTGATTTTTTAGTATCAGTTGTGTTGATTGAGAGAATTGTAATTAGATTTTTTTAAAAACATTAAAAGTTAAATAAATCTTTTTAATTAATAATTTTTTGAATAATTTATTTATTTTTCATCTTTTGTTAACTATAAAAAAACAATAGATCTGACAAATTGAACTAAATTAAAAAATCTAAACAGAGTAAAAAACAAAGAATATGAATAATTTTTGAAAAATAATATATAATTTTAGTTTATTTTTCGACTTGCTTAATTAACTAAAGATTAATAGATTTCAGAAGATTATAATGATGATTTAATTTTATCATTGATTGTTTGCAGAGTCATAAAACTTACCAAATATAAGATAACAGTAACTGTAAAAAGAGATTTAATAAATTTTTTGTTTGTATATACAAAAGAGGTTTATTGAAAGATTATGTCGTCAACCATAGTTATTCTTATCTTATTTACTTACATAAGGCTTTTCTTAACTAAGGTTTTTGACTTGATTTTTCTATAAAAATCTAGAGTTGCTCAACATACTGGTTGTCAATTTTATCTTTAGTAGTCAAGTTATAATAATTTTTCTTCTATTTTATAAAATTATGTTTTAATCTAATTTTAAAATAAACTATGATTCGGCCAGGCTTTAATTCTATATCAAGCGTCATATGTCCAAAATTGTTCATATGGTCAATCTGTTCAATTTTTTTTAATTTTTTTTAAAACGCAATTTTATTAATTATTTAGATAATTTTATTTGAAAAAGTCTTGAGGGGATTATTAAAAATTACCTATTTTAATTAAACTTCATAGAGTTTCCGATAAAGATGCAAAATTGAAAATTCAATTTTATTTGAGTTGTGGTTTTTGTAAAGACTAAAAAATTTTGAACTCAAAAAAATCTAATTTTGGGGCCAAGACAGTCGATTAAATGGAAAAACTTGTATGATTAAGAAACATCTTTTTTCTTTGACTAGCTTTGTTTGCTTACCTACATTCGAGCATTATAATCGACTTAAATCCTAATTAGTATCCATTTATCTTAATAATTAAAGTTGACAAAAACGAAAAAGATTTTGCTTAAAAATCTTTCTCAAAAAAGATAATAATAGAGTTATTTTACTTGTTTTATTTTTAAATTAAATTTTTTTGTTGTATGGGCCTAATCACCTGTCTGACTGATTGCCTGTCTGTCTAGATTATGTTCGTGTTTTTTTTTACCAAAATCATTTAAAATTTATCTTAACTTTTCTCGTTTAATTTAAAAATGTTAAAGATAAATCTATTTTACTCTGGTCATTTCTATTTGATTTTTCGTGATTTTATTTTAAATATTAAAAAAAGATTTAATTTTGCTTCAAAAAGGCCTGTTTCAAAAGTAAAAAATTTGTTTGATCGAATTAAGGATCACCTATCGAACATACAAAATATTTTTATTTGAATGCGCTAGACTTTTTTGAAGGAGATGCAATTTTTTTTTTAAACAGGAAAACAAATATACTATGTAAATAAAAAATCTTACGATTTATAGTAATTTTTATCATACAAGTTAAATTTTTCAACTTTTCCAGGAAGCTAAAAAAAATTAAACAAGCCGGCTAGGTTAGCCTAGTAGTGACCACTTATCATATGAGTAAATAAAGGTAAAACTAGTTATAAGTAAAAGCCTTATTTTAAATAATTACTTATACTTAGTTGGCTAGGAAATCTTAGTTTCTGGTCACCGATTTAATATTAGAGAAACAAAGTTACCTTCTCTCAGTGGTTTGTTTTTAGTTCCTAAAACTCTATTTGTTTGCTAATTCACTTAGTAAGTCAAGATTATAGATGAAAGCGAAATTAAATAAAATATATACTTTAAATTTTTTAGAATTTTAGTATTTCATTTTTTTTGTTTTGGCTTTCAATTTGCTCTAATGGCTTAAAGAATTTTACTTAATTTAATTCAATTTGTTCAAATTATTATTATTTAAATAAATAAAAAAGAGCATCGACATAATTTTAATGATCCTTCAACAATTTTTTTTCAAAATTTAAATTAAATTGTTTAGATTTTTATTTAGCTAGGATTATTTGTTTTTAATTAGATTTAGTTGTTATGTATAGCAAAAAAGTGATGTTCAAAAGTGACCAATTTTGCCATTCGGATACTCCCTTTGAAGAAAGCACTCAACCGTACGACACTTTAAACAAACAGACCTAAGTTTTTAGTAAATTGTAACTAATGAAAAAAAATCACCCGGAGAATTTGTATTCTTGCTAAACAATGAATATCTTAGCTTAAATTTGACCAGACTTATTTATAAAAATTTTCATGACCAAAAGGCTTTTTCTTTCGTAGTAACAAATTGAGAGAGATTATCAATTCTTCAACGATTGACAAGTGCTCAACTCTAAAGTTTTTCTTTTAAATTTTAGCCATTTTGAATTTATTAAAAGTTATCTTTAGTGTATCATACTTTTGTGCGAAACTTCAATTTCAATAAAGATATTATTCCAAATGCTACTTGACTGAATTGTACAATAACTCGCTCATATTTAAATTCTAATAAAAGCAAATATTAATTTTATTTTTTCGATGATCTAATCTCTTAAGAATTTTTTAGGTTTTCAGGTCAGTCTATGTCCATAAACAGCTTAAGTCTCCAAGTTCCAATATAATAAAAAATGACTTTTCAAGTCACGCATTTAGCCATGAAGAACTAGGACTCTCTAGAGAGTTATGTTTTATTTCAAAAGGTTACCTATGTTTTTTAAATTTTAGAAAAAATTCAAACATGGTTAATTTATGTTCCTATTTTTGACAAACAAAAAAGATTCTAAGATCGATTTGATTAAGATGTCTTAAAAATTAAACTCTTGAGCTCAAGTTGGATTTGTGGCAAACTGTTTTTTTGGATTTTTTTTCCGAATTTTTTAATTTTTTCTAGAAACAAGTTTTAATTAAAATATTTTTAAATTAAAATCGCTACTTGTTACATAACAATTTGTGCCATATAAATTTGTTTCATGTTTCTAAAAAATACTTAGGATTAATTTCCGAATTTTGTTAGTTTTAAGAATTGTACAATATTACAAAAGATAATGATTAGATGACATGCTATCTTAAGGTTTTAGTTTTATAATGGCTTATCCCAAACGAAATAGTTTGCAATCAAGCAGATAGAAAAAGGCCTCTAATTGTCTCTCGATGGATGAAATAACCGCATTGTTGTCAATCTAAATTGTCTATTAAGCCATAGGATATTGAGGAAATTTTTCTTCGGCAAAATACTCAGGAACCATCTTTTAAAAAATATTTCATTTTTTTAAATTTTATTTTGATAAATCTTTATTTTATAAGAAACAAAAATATTTTTCAAGTGCTTGTATAAAATTTTATTTTATGATGCTACTTTTGACAAACAAGCTGCTAAAAGTCAAAAAAAACTTTTTCTAAATTTACTAATTTTATTCAAGTGGGCATACAGAATAATTAGGGATTTGAAGTTTCATTTTACTTAATTTTAAAAAAGATAATTAAAGCTGAAATTAGACTCTAGCATCTTAATCGAATTGCACAATGAATTAAGTAATGAGTATGCGGTTGGTTTTGAATGCAAATCAAGGTAGTCAAAAGTTACTTTAGAGACGAACAAGAGAAAATCTCTAGACATCTCGTCTAAGTTGCAATAGAAGCGGTAATGGATAAGTGATTTCAAGTATGATATGAGCAATAACTTAATTTAAAGAATATGTACTAAAAAGCAAATTTAAATTATTTGTCGAGTAGCTTTTAATAGACTCCAACTTTTTATTTGCTATAATTACTATTTTTTTTCAATATAGGCAGTCTCTCAAAAGGTTACGGTTTTTAATTACAAAATATGAGTGTCTATCAAGAAACTTTACTAAGACCATTTGGTATTTATTTTTACACTTTACCACATTTCTCATTTTGTGTTAAATGTAAATTTTTTATCAATCCGCGTTGAGACATATTTTAATTATGTCATTAGGAAATAAGAAGAAATGAAAACAAGATTTCACATTTTATCAAACCACTAGTATGATCAAAAAATTATTTTCTTTGCTCATTATGGCCTTTTTTGATAAGTTCAACTCAACTACTTCCTAATTAGCATCATTTTGCTATCGGATCTAAAATTTGGGAATTGGTCAACATCATGTGTCTCAAAAGTCAACTTTTTGTGACATAGATTCATTTTATCAAATAAAAAGTCCATTTATAGAATTCAGACAATTTTTTTCTGAAATACTTTTTTAATTTTAACACAGAAATTTTGTCAACTTAAAAAAAGAAATTTCTAAATAAATTAAGTATAAATCTGTTAAAGGAACTAAAAAATATTTTCTTTTTTTTAAATATTCACTTAATATTAAATTAGTATCAAAACTGATGATTTAATTTTATTCATATAAAATTTTTTTTCTACAAAAAATTTATAACCTGTTAATTGGGAAAAAAAAGAAAAAACTTTTGGTTGAATTTTAAAAGATTTGATTTCGATTTTATTTTTAATAGACAAAAAAAGTTTTTTTTTGAATTTTTACAATTAAATTAAAGATTTATTTGACTAAATGAATTAAAAATTGGATCAGATACTAAGCCTTGAAGGCTATCAATCCAGAATTGATTATTGCCAAAAAACTTCAATACAAAAACAACTTAGTTTAGTCTAATAAATTCGTATCATTTATTGTCATTTTTGTTTAAGTATCCATTAATAGAATAAACAAACATTTTGGCTATTACGACTAGATATTTTAGCATTAAAATATAAAAAGTTTAAATTTGTCGTTAATATTAAACATATGTGTCCGAGATGAAAAATCATATATCTCATTTTTTCAATGGCTTATCTATTTATTTAAAAGGTACTAATGAAGTGAACATTAGTGATTCGTTCATTTACCAGAAGCCATTTAGATTGGAATGATCGAGTCCTAAAAAAAGTTCAATGAAAAGTAAATAGTCGAATTATTTAAAGACTTAATTAATCGATTTTATTGAGTTTAAATGAAGTCAAGTTTAAATATTTAAACAAGAAAATTTACATGGATTCTGAGCAAATATTTGAATCAAGGTGCTTGATTGAGTCGGTGCTCAGTAAGCACCAAGGTTGAAATTGATATCCATTTTGCATTTATTTACACAAAGATCAGATAGCTTTGAGTGAACAGTTTACCAATTTTTTAATCGACGAGTATTTGCACTTCATTAATCTAGGGTTTTTCATACAGGATTAAAAATTCTTTTTTTTGGACTCGTTTAATTACAATCAATAAATCGATGACCAGGTGATCAATATGAAAACCTTGAAGTTTCAAATTTTTTGTTGATAAATGTTTTCCTTTTTTTTGTAGATCAAAAATCAAGATTAAACTAATTGGTTTTTTGGTTTTTGTCAAAAAAATGCAAATGCCCAAGAAAAGGATTAAATTTTTTTAAATCTAAGATTTTAGATGCACTTTATCATTTAAATCTGATAACAAAAAGCCCTGAGAACATCTATAAAATTATTTTTAATCTATTCGTCGCTTATTAGGCCATACAAATTCTCAACTTAAAAGCATTTATTTAGACCAAACATTTGACTGTTTTATTTTTTTAATTTAATTTTCAAGTTTTTTATTTAAATCTGATAAGATCATGATCAAGCTTTGATATATTGTTTTGGATTCAAAATTTAGATTGACTTAAGATTTTTTTTCCGATCTTTTTGTCGTTTTAAAAAAAAAATATGAAGTGATTTTTAATTATGAATTTTTATATTAAATTAGGGGAAATAAAAATAATCGAAAATTTTTTTAGAGTAAATTGCTAAAGGTTGTAGTAAATTTTATTGAAATTTTTCATATTAATTAATCTAAAACTCAAATTAAAAAAAAACTGATTTAAATTTAAGACTAAAATTAGAAATAAAAAAGACGGCAAGTAAATTAAAAAAACGAATATTTAATCAATAGAAATCAATTTAATAAAAAATTTTTTTAAGAATTATTAAATTATTAACTGTTTTTTCAAAGGTTAAATTTTAAGTTATCGGATATTAAACAAAATTCTTTTATCTTTTTTATATTTTATTTTTAAAAATTTAATAATACAAATGCCTCATTATTTATTAGTAGAGATGTACAAAAAAATAACTAAAAAAAGAGAATCACATTAGACGCACCAAAAAACATTGGATTATTATTATTCATTTTTTAAATTAATATTTTAGAAACAATAAATAAAGATTGATATTTTGTCATAGTAATTATTTTAATTCTAAATTATAAAATTTCCTAAATTTTGATTATTTTGAAAATTTGAAAGTTTTTATTTACAATCAAATTTTTAAATATTTTATTATTTGCTTTAAGTTTTTTTTTATAACACTTTTATGAATAAACAAAATAACTAATAACCTTTTTTGTTGTTGACAAAATTTGATAAATTAGTAAATAAAAATCAAAAATTTCATTCAAAATGAACCAATTAATTCTTATTTCATTTTGAACAGGAAGTTTTTTGAATTTGTTATTTTCAATTTTTTTTAAATTAATATTAAATTTTCAGAGGTTTGTGAATTTTAATTAATATCATAGAAAATTATTCAAAAAGTAAGATAGCCTCATAAATTTCAGTTTTTCTATTAAAGAATAAAGCATTTCTTGAGTATTTTCCATTCAATTAGATCTTTTTAAATTTTGGTAAGTTTCATGAAAAAAATCAAAAAACTGAAAAAAAAGAATGCTTAATTTAAAAATTAATTTTTATTTAAAAATTTTTAATTTTTTGAGAATAAGGTTTTTTAAATTTGTAACCTTATAATAGGTAAAATCTTACAAATTTACAAGTTTCAAAAGTATCCAAAATATACGCCAATAGGTGTCAAGATTTGGAAAAATTCTTTCTTTCTAGAGCGGCTTTCACGCACCTCAAACGATAAGCAATCGAACTCGATCAGCAAAAAATAAAATCGTTTCCTTTGCGTGACTCGAGACCGAGAGAAAATTATATAAAAAAAATTTAGGTTAATAGCATTGTGAGCCATAATTTACTCTAGACTGTCCCACGGTTTTAGTTAATTATAGGTCCATTCCCAGACATGGGCCACAATTTTAGATTTAATTTTTAAATTGCATCAGAACTATAAAAAGATTTATGTTTAATTCTAAAGTCCGGACATTAATAAATCATTTATATCTTTTAAGTGACCATTAACTTTTTGTAAGTCGAGCGCGAGAGCAGGCAATTTTATAAAATGACTTTTAAAATCTAATTGCCCATCTCTGACCATCGACTGAGATAATAGTTATATTACACAATTTAAAACCTGTTAAACACAATTAAGCAACAGGATATTCCTAATTTTGAACAAAATATATACTCTCAATTAACACTTTTTTTCTCGGTATATTTTGTAAACAATCTCTCAAATATTTGGTTTTTTTAGACACCAATCTTTATAAATAATGTCATTTGAGTTTTGAGAATAGTGACAATGATGTTTTTAATTTTAGCTTTAATGTTTAACTTGGCTGCTGACTTGAGTGCATGTGCCAATAGACCTTTGGGCATGTCAAACAACGAAATCAAAGACTGGCAGATAAGTGCGTCAAGCACCTATCCGTCAATGTGGGACCCCAACTGCCACGAAAAATACTCGCGATTGTACATGTCAAACGGCAAGGCATGGTGTGCCAAGCACAGATCGGATGCCGAATGGCTACAAATAGACCTGGGGGTGGCGGCAAAGATCACCGGTGTGATTATACAAGGCCGGACTGGCAGACAGGAATGGGTCACGTCATTCATGATATCGTACAGCACGGACGCATTCCAATGGCAGTACATTACTGACCAATATGGAAATCAGAAGGTTTTCCAGGGAAACTTTGATGATCACACCATTCAGAATAATTATTTTGACCAGTCAATCAATGCCAGGTTCATTAAATTTCACACACTACAATGGTTCAAGCATCCAAGCATGCGAGTGGAAATTTTAGGCTGTCAAGAGTGCAAACAGCTGCTGGGAATGCCACCCTATGGAAAATTGACTGCGTCGAGCACTTTGCCGTTGAGGAATAAGAGGTCTTGCCAGCCCAATGACGGCTACTTGCTCAGCAACAAAGGCTGGTGTCCACGCAAGAGGTTTGTCAAAGACCACTGGCTAGAGTTGGACATTGGTCATCCGACATTGGTAACCGGGGTAATCACCAAGGGAAAAGGTGACACAGAACGAAATCACTGGGTTACCAAATACAAGCTTTCGTTCAGCAATGATAGTGTGGTTTGGAATTTTTACAAAGATGCCAATCATTTGGAACCGAAAATTTTTGGCGCAAACGCAGACAAACAGATGGAAAGGACTCATTTTTTGAATAGTCCATTTTGGGCCAGGTTCATAAAATTTCACCCGATTGAGTGGCACCAGCAAATAGGGCTGAGAGCCGGAGTTTTCGGATGCCCGTTCACTGCTACATGCTTGCCGGGCTATTTCCGAGTCAACGAAAATTCTAATTGTATCGAAAATTTGGCCTTTCAGAAAGAAGCTTGGGCCAACGAGAGAAAATCAGACTCAAAAAGATCATACAGAAATTCTTTAAAGACGCGATCGTTCATCAACTTGATACAAGAGGGTCATCCGTCGTTGGCTGTGGACGGAAATGAAGACAATTCTCTGCATAAATGTGCCATAATGGACAATTATTATTCAGAGCGGCCAACATTGATCATTGACTTGGGCCGGATGACAACCATCGGAGGGGTTCTGCTCAAGACATGGCAAGGAAAAGGCCAGGACTCAAATTTTGCCTACAGAGACTACATGTTTGGCTTGGAACGATTTTCGGTCTTTGTAGACCGAAAACCAGTGGTAAATGCACGGACTCGGTCCAGTCCAAATTTGGCCACAAATTCAACAGATGTATCTGAGCCTAAATACCATTTTAGCCAGAAAATTCATCTAAACAGCAATAACTTGTGCAATTTTGTGACCCGTAACAATTATGCAATATTTTCTCCCCAAATTCACTTGCAATGTTTGAAGCCATTGAGTGGACGCTACGTTTACATACAAGCTGATGGCCGAAGTAATCGTTGGAGCAGAATATTCAGTGCTGTTATTTGTGAAGTCCTAGTTTATGAGTTATAATTGGAATAATGAGATTCTTTTATTTTCTAAATGTAAATTGTATTTAAAGCAAAGCACTCAGGAACAATCTAATAAAAAAATTTTATTTGAATTTTAATTTTGTTAAATGTATTACGAAGTTAGCTCAGAGATTCTTGTTGAGAAGTTTTTTTCTTTTTTTTTAATTTTACTTTATCTATATGAAACAAAAATTGTATAGACTTGGTTTTTTATGGCGAATTATTTATTAAATAAAAGATAATCAAAAAAATAAACTTATTTTTATCATGGTAGTGTGACTGTAAAATAAATGCTCTCATTTTATAAGCTTTAGATAGTGCAAAATAATTAAATACTAACGAAACTACAAAATTTATGTTCAGATACAGCAAGACTAAAATGCAGTGCCAAAAAAGGCAGAATTTAGTATGAGGGAATGATCGGATCTGTTTGACCCATTTTGAAAAAATTGAAAGCTTAAAAAATGGATAAAAATTTTCAATTAAAAAATTCAACGAGAATATTACTATAGGGAGTCTAAACTCTCCAATAACCAAATTTATTTAAACTGATTCATCCTACTTCAAAATGACAGTTTACCTAAGTTAAAATTAAAATTAAGTAATAAATTTTTATGATATATTTTTATGGTAATTTTTTAATTTGTTTTTTATTTCAAATTTTAAATAATTTCATAAACTCAAGTGAAATAAATAACTGCGAAATTAAAAAAATTTTACATCAAATTTAATATTTGATCATTAAAATTCAAATGTGCAATTTGATTTTATTAAATGTTTTACTCTGGCTTAATTTTTCTATTATTAAATATTTGATTTGATTATTTAGCTAATCATTTAATTATTTAGTTATATTTTATTCTTAAAATAAAAGTTGCAATCCGGAAGTTATCTTACTTTTAATTTTTTAAATTGCTAAATATTTAAATTTTTATATAGCGAGTTTTTTTTAATTTTTGTCTCATAAACGCCAAAGATTGGAACTTCAAATTATTATAGATCAAATGAAATCAAAAAGTTTGCTTAGAAATGATTTTTACTTTAAGTCTAAATATCATAAACGCTTTTAATTTAGATCTCTGACCGTTTTTAAAAATTTCTTTAAAATTTTTTCATTTTTTTCTCTTTTTTTTCAAGAAATTTTTTTATGAAACATTAGTAATCTTTAGGCGATACATTAATGAATTTAATTTTAGAGAAAACAATGTCTTTTAATTTGTTTTATAATTTTTAATTTAAAAATAAGATGTTTTTTTTTCAAACTTTAGTTAAATTAAATTTTGAAAGATAAAATGTTAACAAATTTTAGTCTAGAAAAATTAAACGATTATAAAATAATTTTTATTTTTCAAAATTTCAAGAGTATTTTTCTAGACCTTTTAATTATTAAAGTTCCCAAAATAAAATCTAATTGAAAAAAAAAGTAGCCAATTCGTGGCAAACCTTGTATTTCTATTAGCCTAAAATTTGTTTTATAAACTTTATCAACTGAGACATTTAATGTAGCGTCAAATTTCAGCTTTTGCAAGCATAGTTCAATTCAATTTTACTTAATTTTAATTCTTTGCATTTTTCGAATCTTTTGCCTTGGCTAAAACCAGTAAATTATCCGCGTATAATATATTAAAGGAACAAAAATACTGATATAATTTTTTGTTAGTACAATCAAATTAAATAATATCAAATGATTGAGTTAGTAACTATTTTTTTTCTTTGATAGCTAATTTGATTTAATTGAAACAAATATATATCTAAAAAACTTTTGATTTCAACAATGGATTTATGACATTCTAAAGCTGATTCCGACAAGATGAGTTTATTGGTGTAATACATAAAGGAAATTTATGAGCTAGACAATATTCACTATTCATAACATAGTTTATAATTAAATGCCTTAATTAACTGTCCAATTTAATTATTATGAATTTTTTTTTGAATTTTTGATATGATTTTCCCCCAAATTTTCTTAAAAATTAGATTTTTGGTTTTCGAAGTTTTGGAAAATATTTTTTTTGATTTTCATGTCTTTAATTTATGAAAAAAAATTAATAATTAAATTGTTTTTGAATTTTTGTTAGATTTTTTTTATTTGATACATCATTAAAGATATTTTAGAAAAATAAATAAAAAAATTTAAAATATTCACCGGATATTTCTTTAGTCATTAATAATTCAATGTAGTGAAAATCTTGAAAATTTATCTTCAATAGAGAGAAAATTATTTCTTAGCTTTATACTATCTAAAAACTCTCTGTTAATTTTGGTTCCATACTGCATTCTAGTGAAATTACATTCGCACCGAAATAATTCTTGCTCAAAATTTAATACATATTCAATTTTTTTTCTCGCCGAATTTAACTTTCTATTGATGAAATCCATCAATTCTTTTATACTCTTTCTACCGATTACAAAATTTGAAGGAAATAAAAACTCATTTTGTTCAACTATTTTTTTATATTCCTCTAAAATAAAGACTACAGTTCTACAATCGTAGCAATGATCAAATCCAGGCACATTTATTTCATGCTTATAACAATTAGTCCGATCAAATTTATTAAAAAAATACATTTGATTTTCAAATATTCGGCAATCATAATCCTTTAAACTAGAATCTTGCTTTACAAATAGTCTTGTTTCAGTGGTAGATCGATTACCAAAGGCTAGAAAGTAAATCACTCCATCTAAATACTTTTTAGATAAGCGTGTTCCATTGTTGTAATAGGGAAGTCGAAATTTTAAGTACGATCTGTATGGTTTGAGCGCTCCATGAATTTCAGCTTGTAAATCCATATCTTGCTCGACAGTCTTTTCATCATTATTCCGCCTAATATCAGATATAAACAATCGAATATAGTTTTCTTCATTGTTATATTCATCTTTTAATTCATTAGCAATTTTCGCATTCAAAAATGATTCTTTAATAATAAATTTTGTTCTATCTATTTCTAAACCCAATTTAAATGGTGCCTTGTCATAAAGAATAAATTTAATAAAAGGAAAAAAGTTTGAAAAAATATGTAAATGGCTTCCAATGGCAGCGCCACCGTAGATAACTATTATTTTTTTATTTTTAAGCTCATCTACACTGTAATCTTCCGATAAATCTTGTAAAGTCAAAATCAAAAATTCAATTTCATTCACTAAAAGTTGATATCTTCCGTAATGAACTACAGTTGTATCATCATTACTTGATTTTGGTTTGTATTCTAAATTAGAAGGATAATTTTCATAGTCAAGAATTCTGTTAGCCCAGCCAAATCTCTCAGTGATATATTTGGAATCAGAATTTTGTAAAATGTGAGGTGAGTATTCAGGCTTATCCATAACAAACACACAGATTGAAAAGTATCGGATTAGTTTAAATATTTCATAAATCTTAAATTTAAAATAGATTACTATCAAGCTGTATGTTTTATATTTATTCTAAAAAAATTTAAAAAATTTTCAAATTAAAAAAATTCAACGAGAATATTACTATAGAGAGTCTAACTCTCAAATAACCAAATTTATTTGAACTAATTCATCCTACTTCAAAATGACAGTTTACCTAAGTTAAAATTAAAATTAAGTAATAAATTTTTATGATATTTTTTAATTTTAAATAATTTCATAAACTTAATTATAAAAAATAACTGCGAAATTAAAAAAAATTTACATTAAATTTAATATTTGATCATTATAACTTAAATGTGCAATTTGATTTTATTAAATGTTTTACTCTGGCTTAATTTTTCTATTATTAAATATTTAACTTGATTATTTAGCTAATCATTTAGTTATTTAGTTATATTTTATTGAGTGTTATCTAACTTTTAATTTTTTTTCTCTAATCTTTTATCCTTTTCCTCTCCTCAATCAAATTCTTTCCCTTTCCCTGCTTTTTTCGAAAGATGAAGAAAAAAATTGAAGAATAATTAAAGATAAAGAAAGGAAGAGTCGAAGAAAAGGGAGGAAAAAATAAATATGTAGTAGTTAGATTTAATATGTAGTCTACCCTGAATTTTTTTTTTTAAATGAATATCTTTTGGAATTTGCGGTTCCTGTATGGTCTCCAATTCTTAAGTATGACTGTGAGAATGTTGAAAGAATTCAACGCAGAGCTACGAAATTTGTTTCTTAAATTATAAACAAACCGTATGAAAGCAGATTGAAGGATTTGAGCCTTCAAAATCTGATAGAAAGAAGAAAAAGAGGTGATCTAATTCAATTATACAAGTTCATGCATGAAATAGAATTGGTTGAAAAAAGCAACAATTTTAATGTTACGAAAAACCAAGGAAGAGGTCACTGCTTCAAATATGACAAAGAAATTTTGAGGCTCCAAATCAGAGATAACATTTATTTCAACAGAACCGCTAGCATATGGAACTCGCTGCCAAATCAATTATTTGAAGTCCCCAATGTTAACAGCTTTAAAGTAGGCATTGATTGCTGGATGAGCAGCAATCAATCACATCAGCTGTCTTAGTATGCGTTGTCAGCACACTCGCTGGCTAGCCATCTACAGTCGAAACTACTACTATTACTAATACGTTTTAATTAAAATATTCACTTTAATTTAATTTAATTTAAGCTATAAAATGTTTTTTTGACCATATTTACTGAATTGTTTTCAATTTTATAAATTCGGAAAATTCCTAATGTAGTAGGTGTAACTAGTTGTAATAGTAGTTTAACTGCAGCATGATGTGGATCATGCGGAAGTTGTCAACAGTAGATGACGCCCTGTGGCGGTTTCATTTTTATTCATCATTATCATCCTAGTTAATCATTTTTATTATTATTTTAAACTTCAATTTCATCTAAAAAAGAGTTTTAAAAAGCTTAAAAGATCTTATATGTTTAAAATATAAATAAATAAATTATTTTTATTAAACTCGCCCAAATAATCACTGTTTACCTGTTAAAATTAATTTTATAAAATCAAATTTTATTTTTTCTAAATTTTCCAGATTCTTAAAATATTCATGTGATTTTAGATAATGTATCTGGCTTAGAGTCATAAAAATATTTCTGAGATTAATTTTTTTATTACCTTTATCAAAAGTTAATTTTGTATAGAAAATTTGAAAAAAAATAAAATTTATTATCTAACAATTTGTTTTTTATTTAAATAGATTTTTGCTAAATGGATATTCATCCTTCTCTTCATACACTTCAGAACAAAAATGCCAAATATTCAGATAAATTTGTAAGAATATTAACAGATGAGTTTCCGGAAAAAAAATATGTTCCAAAAGAAAAAGATCAAGATCGAACAAGTGTTCATTTTGGACAAAGGAAATTATTTTTAAGCGAAGTGGAGTTTTTGACTAATTGTTGTTTTGAAATTCCCAAGGAAAAAATGTTCAAAAAAATAATTCTCATTTATGCAGGAGCAGCGCCTGGACTACATTTAGAATTTTTAAGTCAAATGTTTCCTTTTATAAAATTTGTTCTGATTGATCCAGCAAAAATGGCTTTTGAGCCGAGTGATAAAATCAAAATAAACCAAGAATATTTTACTCACGAAATGGCTTTGAATCTTAGGGAAGAATTTAATAGTGACATTATTTTGTTCATTTCAGATATCAGAAGATTTGGACCTGGTGCTAAACTTACCGATGCCGAAATCGAGAATGAAATACTTGAAGACATGCAAAACCAAATGGATTGGTATCACATCCTCAAGCCATTTCGGTCATTGTTTAAATTCCGTTTACCATATGTAGAAAACAGGCCGAATGCCAAGCAAACTCTTGATTATTTGGAAGGTGATATTTACTTTCAAATCTGGCCACCAAATTCTTCTTCAGAAACTCGACTCTATGTCAGAGAAAAAGCCAAATTAAAAACTTATGATTGCTTAAAATATGAAAATCAACTTTATTATTTCAATAATGTTGAAAGAGTAAATTGTTATGAGCATTTTTATGATCTAGATGGTCTTGATCATTGTTATGATTGTAGAGCTGAAGTATTTGTTTTTGAAAATTACATAAAAAATTTCAATTCAATCAAAAAATTGTGTAGAAATGGTGAAGTTTTAAAATGTTTAACTGTACCTGAATATGTCTCTAAGTTAAATAGAACATTAAAAGCAGATGAAAGAAATATTATTATTTGTTACAACAAAAAAGAATATCAGCTTAAATTTACCAGTATAAAGTTTGGTAAAAGTGTTGAAGATTTGTTAAATGATGAAAATTTGGTTAAATTCAAAACAAATAAATGGAAACTTAGAAATTATCATTTTGACCACATGAAAACGCTAAGCAATAATGAAAGTATTCAATCTAAAAGAAAGACCGATTCTACACCCAGCACTTTTGTTAAACGATCGAAAAATAATTAGATAATTTTTTTTTTTTAAATTGATTTGAAAAATTTTAAATAGATTTATGATTTCTGTTTGTCAATAAATTATTTTAATTAATCAAGTTATTTATTACAATTGAATATATTAAATAATGAGCGGACATAAAAATATCATTAGTTTCATTATACAATGAAATCAGTCAACCAATTTTTCTAGGAAGGTAGGTTTTAAAGGGTTTTGAGAAAATCCTCTTATATAATCATTAGATATTTTAAAAAGATTTTTTAATTTTAACCTTTTTTTCTTTATTTTGGTCTTAAGAATTTTATATTAAATAAAAAATAATGACATGAATAATCAGATGCTTGAAGATGAGCTCTTAAAGTTGCTGAGAAACTAGAGATCTAGTTAAAAATTCTTAAATGTCTTATCTAAATGAACTTTGAACAAGACCAATTGAAATTAATAATACAGTATGTCACAAAAAGATAGAATCAGACTTTTTTTTTTATAAATTTTGCTTTTTTATTGTCGATTTTATAATTGTTTCGTAATTCAAGCAATATTTAATTAACGATTTTGAAAAAATGTATAAAAATAGGAAAAATAATTAATTTTTAATTTAATTAATAAATTTAAAAAAAGAAAATGATGCAAGAAATGAGTTCAGACAAGACCAATTAAGATGTTGCCGTTGATATGGAAAGCCATTACGAGGCAGAACATAAAAGAGCCTAAATTTTAAAACGTAGAAAAAATCTCAACGTTATTATTCATATTCAAATAATAGAATACATTGATCAAATTGACCTTAAAAAAATAAAAATCAAAACCAAAGAAAAAATTATTAGATAAAAATATGAAATAAAATGATAGTAAAAAATTTAAGCAGTGGGCTTATCGAATATGTTCGATAAGTATTAGACTGGAATGACACAACCAGTTTAATCAGAACCAAATAAATTCTTAATTCTAGAGAAATACAGCCAAATTTGCTTTTTTAGTAACTTCAGAGGGATAAATTTAAAGCTTAATTCTTTAATACAAAAATAAAAAATTTCGAAAAAAAATCGATTGTGATTCCAGTGTTCAGTTGTTTGTTTTAATTCATTTTGACTAGACATTTTGTCAATCTGAATTAGAAAAGCAGCCATTCATTCTTTTTGATAATAAAAATTAAAATAAAATTTTTAATTTTATGCTAACATTGACTTTATTTTGTTTTTTATTTTCAATTTGTAAAATCAAATTAGTTTTTTCGTCTTTAATTTAATGAAATTGTAAGTTATATTTCATTTGATATTAAAGATTAAGTCGATTTTTTAATGATAATTTTATAATATTTAAGTGTTAAATTTTGAAAAAAATATTAAATTATTAAGGTCTGTTTTGATTGTAAAGTTATAATAATATCTTTTTAAATAAAAATTAATTTAAAGGATACTGGGCAATTTGGAAGAAAATTCAAATTTTTAATTTTATGATATCTTTTTAAAGATCTCGACGAGCTGAAACCAAAATTGTCAAAAATTTTGAAGACGGACCATTCTTTCAAAAGTTATATGAGCTTAAAGTCTAAATAGGCTTATTACTTAAAATGACAGTATCTTGGTCATTTCTTAAGCTTTTAAAATAATTCTTTTTTAAATTATGTTCAGAAATAATAGAAGAATTCAAAAAAAAATAATAGTAATGTTATTTTACAAAAAAATTTATCTTACAGTCATGAAAAACCAAAAAATAGGTTATGTAGCTGTTTATGATCCCCCAGAACCCGCATGTCATGTCTTAAACTTTTTTGAGTGTCTAAAACATAGTAAAAATGCAAATCCTGCCTTATCTCCGTTCTTTAAATGCAAATCCTGCCTTATCTCCGTTCTTTAGATTTTTGCATTTGAAACAAGAAACCATTTATTTTAATAGTCTTTAGCTTAAATATTCGCTTTTCTAACTTAAAAATAATAGATTTTTAACTAAAAATTTTTATTTTTCAATGTTTTATTTTATTCACTATCAGATGTAATTTCATTTTCATTTTCAATTAAAGAAGAATCATTATCCTCTAAATCATCACGATCACAATCTAAACAAATCTTATAAAAAGTTTCACTATTTTTTGAAAAAAATTTTTCTCTATTATAAATTCCATATCTAAGATACCATACCACACTTGTTACATGTGTACATGCACCATAAACCCTTGCACCAGCTTTACAATCACAATACCACTCTTGAATAGGATCCATTGATGAGATAGAAGAGAATCTAATCCACGTATTGTGAACAGTATATGACGTAAACCTGGATTTAATTTTTACACGAATAATTTCTTTAAACTCATGAAACAATTCACATACATAATCGGCTTCTTGACTAAGATGTGTTTTTGTGTACGGAATACACTGTTTCATTTGATATATTCCAAAGGTTAAAGACTTAATATAATCTTCAGTCAGTTTTGGAAATCCAAGCTCATTTATATTTATTATTTTATTTTTGGACAGTCTTTTTGAATAACTACCTCGCGCATTAGTGTGTTTTCCTCATTAGCCTTCTCAACCATTTGTTTATAAAGATCAACCTTTTCAGAATCATTTGTAGAAGCAAGTTGAAGCCTATAGTTGTTAATTAATGCACAAACAAATTTGTAATCTTTTTCTATAGTTTTTATATCACGATTTGGGACTATGTTGCTAAAATATTTCCACCTTTTTAACCTTCCATTTGCTGCTTCTATAACCCATCTAATTTTAGTTATCAGCATTGAACTATTTGCCTCTTCAGTAATATGCTGAGGCTTCCCTTTTAAGTAGCTTGGCATTTTCGGTTCATAATTGTATCTTTTTAAAAATTCAAGAGTATCTCGGAAACCTCGATCAACAATAAACAAATCTTCTGGTAAAAACCAATTACCAGCATCTTCAAATTTTTTAAATATGTCCATTGTTATTTTTGCATCGTTGTTTTTTCCATTTGAAAGATACGGACCAATAGTTTCAATTAAAGTACCGTCTATTGAACATATGTTCATGAATTTCAAAAGACAACGTTTTTTGTCCTCCGAAAATGTCTTTTTTTTGAAATGCATATGAAGATGACTTTTCAATGTATAAATAGGTAGCATCCCATATTGTTATCATGTCATTTTGATCTGCATTCATTAACACCTTAGACGTAGTAGTTGTGTGATTTTCAATAACTTCCTCTCTATTAAACAATTTAAAGCCCAAATAAAGTGGTTTAAACGATTCTGAAATTATTTGTCTAACTTGACGAACAGATCGTTTGATTTGGTCATATGATGCAATAGGAACAAACGCTGATAGCTCTTGTAGGGAAACGCCAGTTCGTAACTTAGTCAAATAAAAACCCAAAGCATTTATTAGCGAAACTTTTCCATTTATATCTCTAATATGATGATATAATTCCATAAAGTCATTTAACGATACACTAGTCAAAGTCTGACATCTTTTGTCATCAATACTTGCATAATCTAGAGAAATTGCTCCAGTAGTTACTTTCGGATATTTTTCACCAGTAAGCTCGAAATCAGAGTTAAATTCTTGTTAAGAATCAGGGTCAAATGTTTGGATTAATTCTGCAAGTCTTAATTGATTATAAAACTCGCCATTATTTGGACATAATTTAGACAGCTTTTTGTGACAACAATTACAAACATATTTGTATTTTAGATAATCAATACCTAAAGTTAAAAGCGTCATCTTAATCCATGATGAGGAAATTCCTATTTTATTATTTTTAAGCTTAGAGTTAGAATCAAGTCTAGCTGGGCAATGAGCACATGTACGATGTAGATTATTCATTTTTAAGTAAAGTGTAGGAAATGAAATATTAATTCGAACAAATACTAAAAAACAAATTTGTCTAATAGGACTAGTGAGTTAGTGTTATGTAATAAAACATTTTAAAATTACCTTCAACTTTAATTTTTCCAAAAATAATTGAATATTTAAAAATAATCTAATTTTTAAGCAAAAAAAGAGCTTAAATTTTTAATTTCTTGTTTCAAATGCAAAAATCTAAAGAACGGAGATAAGGCAGGATTTGCATTTTTACTATGTTTTAGACACTCAAAAAAGTTTAAGAAGACTTTTTTTTTCAGGTCGACTGTCCAATGACATGCGGGTTCTGGGGGATCATAAACAGCTACATAACCTATTTTTTGGTTTTTCATGACTGTAAGATAAATTTTTTTGTGAAATAACATTACTATTATTTTTTTTTGAATTCTTCTATTATTTCTGAACATAATTTAAAAAAGAATTATTTTAAAAGCTTAAGAAATGACCAAGATACTGTCATTTTAAGTAATAAGCCTATTTAGACTTTAAGCTCATATAACTTTTGAAAGAATGGTCCGTCTTCAAAATTTTTGACAATTTTGGTTTCAGCTCGTCGAGATCTTTAAAAAGATATCATAAAATTAAAAATTTGAATTTTCTTCCAAATTGCCCAGTATCCTTTAAATTAATTTTTATTTAAAAAGATATTATTATAACTTTACAATCAAAACAGACCTTAATAATTTAATATTTTTTTCAAAATTTAACACTTAAATATTATAAAATTATCATTAAAAAATCGACTTAATCTTTAATATCAAATGAAATATAACTTACAATTTCATTAAATTAAAGACGAATAACTAATTTGATTTTTAAAATTGAAAATAAAAAACAAAATTTAGTCAATGTTAGCATAAAATTAAAAATTTTATTTTAATTTATTTTAATCTGGAGTGTAGGGAGAGTTAAAACAGTCAAACAAAAAGATTTAAAGCTGGCTATCCAATTAAAAAAAGATAATTTTGCTATTAACAAAAAAAAATGATTAAGATAATCTCTAAACATTCAGATGTCATTATTCGACTCGATATGTAAAATCCTTTACTCGCTTAAGGAAGAACACTTAAAAAAATCTTACAATCATTTTTATTTTAATTCAAGATTAAAAAAAATGCGAATATGCATTTTTTCGTTGTATTAAGGCTTTAAAATGATTTTTAATGTAAAAAATTTTATGTGGTTTTGTATTATTCTAAAATTTAAACATTCAAATTTTTGAAAAAAAAAATAGGATCATTGATATATGGTTTAGGATCAAAATCAATTAAAATCTTTATTAAAAATTAATGAAAGAATCAAATTTATTTTGTTCAAAAATTAAAGTCTTAAAATTCTATTTTAAATTTTGATCTTAAAATTTAAATTTAATTTAATTTAATTTTTTAATTTATTTGTAAATCTGTATCGAGCGTTAGCTCCTTCAGAGAAAAAAAAAAAAAAAAAAAAAAAAATTAAAATTTAAAAAATTACAATTTGTTTAAATAATTGAATTTAGGTCAAAATTTGGTCGACCAAAATAGTCGAATTTGGTTAGCCAAAAATTGGTTAACCAAAAACTGTAAAGCCAAAAATTGGTTAACCAAAAACTGTAAAACCAAAAATTGGTTAACCAAAAACTGTTAAACCAAAAATTGGTTAACCAAAAACTGGTTAGCCAAAAATTGGTTAACCTAAATTGGCTAACCAGCTAACCAAGCTTAACCAACATCACTAGTTTTTAAGTGGACTCAAAATTTGCTTCTTTTCTTCAACACATCAAAATGTGTAGACATGCATTATGGTCATAAAAACAAAGATTTTCCTTATTTTATCAATGGTAAGCAGCTATCAACGTCAGAAACCGAAAGAGATCTTAGAGTTATTTTCAATTCAAATCTGAAATGGAAAAATCAAGTGATAGAGGCTACAAACAAAGCAAATCAAATGTTAGGTCGCATCAGGAAATCATTCCCTCGTTTTTATTGTAAGTTATTAAGATCTCTGTTTTTAACTTTTGTTCGTCCTCTTTTTGATTTCCGGTCCCTGTATGGTCTCCAATTCTTAAGTATGACTGTGAGAATGTTGAAAGAATTCAACGCAGAGCTACGAAATTTGTTTCTTCAATTATAAACAAACCGTATGAAAGCAGATTGAAGGATTTGAGCCTTCAAAATCTGTTAGAAAGAAGAAAAAGAGGTGATCTAATTCATTTATACAAATTCATGCATGAAATAGAATTGGTTGAAAAAAGCAACAATTTTAATGTTACGAAAAACCAAGGAAGAGGTCACTGCTTCAAATGTGACAAAGAAATTTCGAGGCTCAAACATAGAGATAACATTTTTTTCAACAGAACCGCTAGCATATGGAACTCGCTGCCAAATCAATTATTTGAAGTCCCCAATGTTAACAGCTTTAAAGTAGGCATTGATTGCTCGATGAGCAGCAATCAATCACATCAGCTGTCTTAGTATGCATTTTTAGCACACTCGCTGGCTAGCCATTTATAGTCGAAACTACTACTACTAAATTAAAAAAATGTTTTGAAGTACGACTACTTTTTTTAAAATTTTATTATATTTTTTTTTATTTTTATAACAATTGCTCCGTTTTAAAAATTATTTTAGTTGCTGTTACTATAATCTAGCTTTTCATTAGATTTTAGAATATAATTTAAACCAATTTTTTAAATGGTTTCCAATAATAAAAGCACTTTTAAACTTTTTTCAATTAAAGTGGAACCTATTCTCTAAATTTCAATTGAAGAGCTCAATAATTTAAATGGGTATATTTTGTTATTTATCAGTATTTTCATATTTTTGAGGCTTACTCAAATCTTAATATAAAAAGTACTAAAAAATTGTATTAAAGTAGAATCGAATCTTTCATTTTTATAAGTAGACTCCAAGAGAGCACTGGTAACAATGAAAAGAAGAAAGAAACAAAAAAAGTAAAATTTATCGATGAACTATTAAGCGAACTGAAAGTTGATGAGAGCAAGGTTAAATGAAAGGCCAGACTCACAAAAAAAATTGAAGGCATTAAATTCACAGTCGAATTTATTTTCAAAACATCTTTAAGCATCGCTTGATTTTTTTTATACAAAAAAAAATTTATTAAAAAACTCTTTTGATACATCAAAAGGATTCAAAAGGGTTTTTTAATAATTTTTTTTATTAAATAAAAAATCAAATGATACAGTGCTTTTACGAAAACAGGATAATATCATTAATGCAAAATCAGATTTTTTTTAGGTAATTTTAAAAATAAATTATCACCATTTTTTTTAATATTAAAGAGGAAAATAAAATTAAAATAACAAAATTTTTTTAAATTCGTTTAAAAAAACTGTCATTTACTTGAAATAAAAATATATTATTTAGAAGCCAAGTCGGTAATTTTGACACAGATCTTTGAAAAATAATGCTTTTTGATTCTTATTTTACAAAATGATTAATTTTTTGGAATATAACTAAAACGAGGTATCATTCTTATTATTTTTTGGATAAAATAAAAACGAAATCCGAAGAATAACAATATAAAAATAATAAATGAACTTCGAGAGAGAAAATAAAAATAACACTTGAAAATAGATAAAGAAAATTTTGCATGATGTTTGAAATTCTCTTTGATAGTCCTTTACCATGTGGACCATAAAATTTAAAGCAAATGATAATATTCTTTAAATTTTCACCTTTATAAAAATTTAAAAGATTTTTACTAAAAATGTAAATTTATTCATTCAAAACCAATAATTTATAAAAAATCTACTAATTTTGTCTTTTAAAAATATATGTGAAAATTAAAAGTAATAAACTTCGCAGTTTATTTAACAAGGCCATTTCTAGAAATTAAATAAAAATTTAAATTTTGTTATTAAGGATAAAAACTATAAATTAGATATTGTCATTAACATTCTCATCGATTATTTTCTGGAATGACTCCTTTAAGCGATTTTTTAAATCTGGATTGTTCAAAATGTCCTTATTCTTAACAAACAGAATTAATTTAGCTTCTTGAAAATTTTGTGGTTTCATTTTGGAGTTAAAGTCCTTAAAAAAATTCAATTTTAATGGCTTGAATAGCAGAAATGAAAATAAAAATTACATCAATTAATTCCTTTTTCACGATTTGGAATTTTTTGTCAAAGAACTCAAGATTTTCCAAAGGATCATTATCCCTGCTGCCAAAGTTTATCTTTGATTCCTATTTTAATTCAATTTAAATAAATTCCAAAATAAAAAAGTTAATATTTCTCTTACTATAATGCAAATATCATCTTTAGTAATACCTGTTTCTTTTATTAAGCATTCTGATATTTTTTCTTTATTCCATTCGGCCCGATTATTTAAATCAATAATTTTTATTGATATTTCTTTATACAATTTTCGTTCATTAAGTCTATCAATTAAATCTTTAGCTCGTTCAATTTTTTTTTGTAAATTTTTATCTTTAACAAATTTAAAAAAACTTCTGTGAGTAATACATAATATTCTATCATCCAAATCCAAATAATTATCAAGACCATTTTGTGTGTTAATTTTTGACAAAGTTTCATAGAACTCAAATACGTCATCTCTAAAAAAAATTTTTATTTTTTAAATAAAGAAAAATATTAATTAATTCTTACAGCTCATAAAGAATATCAACCACCATTTCTTTAACACCAGTTGCCTTAGGTAATTGGTAAGCTCTTCTGTGCAAGTCTTCTCTTGTACGAAACATTTCGTAAACATTTCTCAATTCTTTATCTCTTACACATATTTGGTTTAAAGTTTTATCTGGATTAATAACTCTTGATGAAAAAATAAAGCGCTTATAATCAAATGTATTATTAATTCCAAGATGAAGGGAATCTCTGGCAAAATAGTCCCATTTATCAACATCAATTTTGTTACGCACATTAGAAACAATCTTCAATTTTTTTTCAATAGAAATTAAAATTTTTTTAACTAAAAAAATTATATTAAAATAATTACTTCGAATAGAAAAGATTTATCAATTGAAATGGGCAGTTTTTCTTCAAATTTAGTTTTTAGCTTTTTTATTTGATTCTCAATTTGAGCTTTTTCCGAACCATTTTCTTTTAATTTTTTTTGCAATTTTATTATTTCCTTAAAATAATTATTATATCAAAAATAAAAAAAAAGTACTGTTTACATTTATAGAAGATGGAAAAATTAATTCTTTGATTAATTCTTTAAATTTTTCATTCAATCCTTCTTGTTCAAAATCTTTTCTTAAATTACTGTAAATTCTATCAAATATTAACAAGGAAACATCTTCATGCTAAATAAAATTGATTTTATACCAAATTATAAAAGTGAATTTTAATTACAGCAAAAAATTCATCCGCACCATTTTGATCACCATCTGGATTATGTTTGTGGTAAATTTTTTTGGCCAGGTCTTCAAACAAATGGGAAAAAGGTCCATGTCCAAGATCATGACACAAGCCGGCTATTTCTACACACAAAGCTTCCTCTTTGGTTATATTCAATTCAGGTTGAGTTTTGTCAATTTGTTCAATAAATAATCTTGCCAAATAACTTGTCCTAATTTAATTTAAAATTAAAATTTAGCTTTAAATTATGTTTTATTACCCGATTGAATGTTCAAAGCGATTATGAACAGCGCAAGGATAAATATAGCAAAGAGTTTCTAATTGTTTGATGTTTCTTAGTCGCTGAAATTCATAAGTATCTATGATTTTTACAATAATAGGCTTCAAATCTATCAAACCATGGACGGAATCTTTTATTATCTTAAAAATAAACAAGTTTATGTGTGTTTTTATAAAACGTTTTTTAAATTTACTTTAAAATTTTGGCTCATTTTACCTAATATCAAAATTAGTTACTTCAAAAATAATTTTTTCTAAAAATATATTACAAATTCTAGTTTATGCTAATAAATGTAATCTTGTTTTAAAAATTTTAAATTTAAGGCAGCTAAGAAGTATAAAATTTATTTAATAATCAATTTTGGTCTTCATTATGCTGCATTTTTTGTCGATGGAACTATTAAATCTGCTAGATGACATTTTAAAAGAAAAAAGGATTAGAAAAAGTTTAATTGAGAAATAATATCCGATTCCAATTAGGCTTAGATCAATTTTCAAATTCCAGTAAATTCATGCTAAAAATTAAAAAAATCATTTAGGTCATTTTGAATATTACTTGACCTTAAAAATAAATCTTAAATATAAATTTATAAATTTAAACTCTAGAATTTCGCTGGATCCCTCTTGGATATTTTTTTGATTAATTTTTTTCTTTTGCTCACTTTTTCAAAAATTTAAAATGTCTCTTTTCTAACAAAATTAAATGTTCTAATGTATTTTTTTTAAATTCTTTTAAGAATGATAATAATCATGATAATAATTTACATCTAAATCTTTTAATACATAACGTCCTGTTAATTGAGGATTTGAAGTTTGATCTACTTGAATAGTCACAGGAGTAAAAATTTGATTTCCAACAGAGTTAATTAAAATTTGACAAAGGTTGAGTCTGTAATAAAATGCACTTAGAGTAAATTTAAAAAATAGAAAAAAGCTTAAATTTGACTAATTTTCTATTTTCGAAATTAACTCTACAATTTTTTTAATTTAATTTTTTTTTATGAGAGTAAAGACCATTTTTTTGTTAGAGTAAAAGCTAAATTTAGGCTTTATTATTGGAAAATATCCCATATTCAGTGTATTTTCCAGCTAATTCAATTTTAATAGTTATAACATAGAAACTATGTAATTAACTCTATAAGAAAAAAGGTTGGATTTGGGCTTTACTCTTAGAATCGTGAACGCGAGTTTACGGTATTTAAAATTCAAAAAGTCTTATTTGAAGTCTGATAAAAGGACAGTTCTTTAATAAAAACCTTTGAATAAAACTATCTCTTTAATTAAAAAAAATATATGAATAGTATTTCAATCATTTTTGATTTTTTACACAAATTTCTAAAGAAAATGTGACTAAAAGAAGATAAATCTACCATCTCTATTTGATAAATAATTTAGTAACTATTGAAAAATAATTTTTTTTAAATTTTTTAGTAAAACTTTTGTTATTTACTTTGAATGATAAAGCGGAAGCTAATATTGCTGATTATTTGTTTTAAAAATAAACTTTAGTATTCGTTAGAATCCTATTTTCTTTAATTTTATGTTATCGTGTTTTTGAAAATAATGCATTTTTCAATGAAAAATTTTTGTCAAAGATATTTGTATTTAATTTTGACTTAAAAAAAAGTTGTCCATTCTTTCAAGAAGTTTTCGAATATGCTTCGTGTAATTGTTGCCTCTAGTTTTTTTTACACCATCAATTTTTATAAGTTTGATCTTCTTCTCATATTTGAATCATTAAAATAGTTAACTGTCGATAGCATTCATAGATAAAAATAACAAATGTGACAATTGTATAAAATTTAAAAACTCTCAAATAAAAGCATTTGAAGTAATAAAAATAGTAGATAAATAAAAAATAAGATAAAAAAATAATTTTAGAATTTTTTAGAATAGTTTTTATTGAGTAATAAAACAAATGTTATAAAAAATAATATTTTATTTTAGTTAAAAATTAGTCAAATAAAGTGAGAACTTGTAATATAATGCTTTACAAATCGTTTTTCAATTTTTTGTTTGGCAAACACTTCACTTTTCAATACTTGAATTGACTTAGGTATCATTTTGCTTTAATCTGAAAGCTATTTACACCATTTTAGCACATTTTTTGGATTTATATTTGAACAAGTCATTTTTTTTCCACCACTAATGAGTATTCAATTGGATAAATATATTTTTTGACAAAACTTCCAATGTTGTAAGCGTGCTTGAACTCACAAGCTCTATTTTAAAATTTAATCAAAACGCATCAAGTTTATTTTTCAAGCATTATCATTAGAAAATTATTTGAATTCAAAATTTTCATTTTTAAAAACCTATTTTTCGGTTTTTAGTGCAGGATTAAAATTCAACAAAAACTTTGGTAATCTTTGATGCATGTAACGCCAAGGTTTACGGTAAAATTAGAATTTTATTAATTTTAAAATTTTTCGCCTTTAGTTTAAAAAGCAAAAATCAATAAATTTAAAAAAAAATTTCAAAATTTTTGCAACATTCTGTTTTTTTTTTGTAAATTTTTATTATTTATTATTATTCAAGCCTAATACGGATAATTAAATTAAAAAGTGTTTCAAAGAATTATAAAAAAAGTAAAATACAAGAATAAAATAAAAAAGGAATATAAAAAAATAAATTACACGTCTGAAGTCTTATTTTAATATCTTTATGGCTGATAAAAACAACGCTTTAAAAAACAATTTTTTTAAATCTTAATCTTTTTAAAAAAATTATATTTTCTATTTAAATTGATTTTTATTAATTTTTGTTAAACAACTTTCTAGTTAAAGTGCAGGAAATTCAAAACTTCCGTGCTAGCTAAATTTCTAATTTTTGACTTCATATTCGTAATCTACGACCTTTAAAACCCTAAATTTGATTTTTTTTTGGGGGGGTCTAAAAAAAAAATTTGTACCCAGGGGTCTAAAAACAGTCGACCGAATATCGAGTTGTTGGTCTTTGAGACCCTAAATCTATATGATAGAACGACTATAAGATATATAGACAAGTTATATCATTTCTGAAAGAGCATAAAATTTTCTAAAAACTCGATTGTTTTAAAATAAAAAAAAGAAGGTGTGCCGATTTTTATAGCTTAAAAATATCAAAAAAATGCACTTTTTTCCATTTAAATCGAATCTCGTCCCAGGGGTCACTTTTAACCACTTTTTTTTTTTACATAATATAAAACTAGAAAAAATTTGGAACAAATCTATGGTTTTACTTTTTTCATTTATTTCTTTATTTTTTGCATATAAAGCAACCAAATCACGTGATAAATTGTTTATTTTGAATATTTTAATCGTTTAATGGAAAGAAATTAGTGCAATATCAATTGTAACCATTTCTTCTTCAGGAAAGAAATCTTCATTTTCAGACTCTGATGATTCTGATGACTTTGATGAGTAAGAAATATCATGATGTTGATTATTATTTATATCATTTTCATGATCTACTTCCATCTGATATTCGTCCTCGTACCTAACAGTTTTAGCAATTAATCCAAGATTATTTACTCTAGATAGGTGATGATTAGATTTTCTTGGCATTTTAGATAATTTTTAATTGATAAGTATTAGTTTTTAGGATAGTCAAATTCATAATCCATTAAACGATTAAAATATTTTTACATCATTTTCACGTGATATTCAAATTGTTTCATCTTTTTAATGATAAAATAATTTTATTTTCAAAAAAATAGTTATTTAATGACATGGCGCTATTAAAAACGATAAAAGAAGAATTTCAATATCTAAATCTGAATTTTAAAGCAGAAAATAGAAAATAAAAGCTTTAAATCTTTGAAATGTTAGAGTTGAAGCAAAGGACCAGGATGTGGGGATGATTGATTTAAAAAAATTCGGGTAATAAGTGGAACAATTTTTTATTAATTTTAGAAAAAATAATTTAATTAATTTAAAAACAAGTTTTAGCTATAAAAGATTTAATTTTTATGTAATAAAATTTCAAAGATTTTAAAACATGCTATTTGAATTTTGCCAATATTGATCATAATATTTTGCATTTTTATTATGTTGCTTATATCTAGTATCTTCATTTGCTCTCAAGTTGGTATGATTGGTCTCGTGATAACTAGCTCTATTTTTCTGCCTTGGCTTGTAATTTGGATTAAAATTTCTACTCTGACTGTAGCTGTTGTTAGATGTGTGACATAAATCATTATTTTCAAAATTAATTTCTAGATTTTTGGTCATATATTTGGCCAAATACGACTCAGGGCTAATCTTTATAATTGAATCGTTTTTGGTCCAGTCGATTCTCATAGCGATCCGTGTTTTCTCAGGATTAGAAGTCCACTCAACAACAACAATAACATATCTTTGGTTATTTCGTTTACTTTCATTCAGCATTCTGATCTCCTCTTTTTTATTTATTTCATTGATGCTTAAATGAAAATTTCCATCCCACTCTCTTTCGGTACCTTTTACCTCAACAAAACACAAATTCGACTCAGTATTGGAGCCATACGAAAAACTAAATAAATTTTTGTGATCCAAAAAAGAAAAATCGTATCCTAAACTATCATTATAAGAATACAAATTTGATGGATAGACAAAATTTCTGGCAGAAGATACCCAATTTTCATATTCATTAAACTCATTTCCATATTCTTTTTTCAAATAGCAGCAAATAAAGTGCTCAGCTTTGATCGAGCAAACTTTTTGTTTTTCGTAGTTTACTTCAATATTTTCTGAGTTGAAAATTTGTTTTGCCACAATTTGGCTGGTTATTTTGTCATTTATTCTAACTTTTTCTGGCACCAAATTCAATTTTCTCATGTAGCATTCATGGTCTGACAAAAAATCATTTCTAACAAATTTCATAAAATTTTCCACATTCGAATTTGAAGTGAAAACAACTTCACTAAATTTAGAACTGTCAAAATCATCATCAGCAAACACAATTTCATTTAGATTAAATTGAGTGCTTGGTGAGCAAGAATGATCCCATGCTTTCCAATTTGATCTATTCAACGAAGACTTAGAAATACGACTTATGTATTCTTTTGACTCCGATACCAATGAAGTTTCTGATTTATTCGGATCTAACGATCTCAGGAGAGTTTTCAAAGCAGAACCAAGAATGCTGGCCAAATTTGCACCCGTGTACTCATTACAAGCAATGTAAACCCATTCTTTTTTAAATATAGCAAATTTAATGCTATTATAGGCAATAGAGGATTCATGTTCATATTTTTTAAGCTGAATCCGAATAGGCATATAATTGGCTTTGGCAACTTGGACATTCGGAATCCCGGAAGCCTGGCGAAACACTTGGGTTATAAAGTAATTTGTTTCTTCTATATTGCTATTTGTGTGCTGGAGATGTAGAACCATATGTTTGGTCAAATATTCACCATTTATTAGTCCAAATAAATACGGACATTGTTTGAATATTAATTGATTTAAAAATATAAAGTCCGGTAGCTTTTGAATGCAAATTTTCAAAAAATCACTTTGAAAACAAACACTAAGTGTATTTAGCCCACATTCGGATCGTGAATAAACATGATTGTCATAAGTTACTATTGGTATTGATAGTGGACCGTATTTAGCTTCAAAATGTGATTTTTTTGTTTGCACCAGAGCCCTAATAGATTCTCTTTTGTCCATGTCAATGCAATTAGAGTCAATGGCATCAGCTTTAATTTTAAATTTTTTTAGTTGATTTAAAGATATCTTGATTAATTAATGGCAATGTGAATTTTGGAACTAAAAAATACAACAGAAGAAAAAATTTAAATGATATTTGGGCTTTTTTTCCATTAAAGATTTTGTCTATATTTTTTTATTTGCTTATAAAGAAAAACTTGATTCCATTATTTTAAAAATTGAAATTAAAAGACGATACTCAAGTATTCCGAGTAATTATATATTTATTAAATTAATATTAAATTATTTTTAAATTTAATAAAACAGATATTTAGAATATAAAAATTCAATTAATTTCTGATTTTAATTTTTGAATTTCTTTTCAGGATATGCAAGTATGCAAAGTTTATGCAGGAACTAAATTAAGGTGGTTGTGAAGGGTTGTGAGCAAAGAAAAATATTTTAAAAATTAAAATGATAGATTGATAATTTTGAAAATTTTTAGTATTAAAATCAAAAAAAAATCCAGAATAAAAGTCTAACAAACCTAAAATTTAGAAGTGTTTCTAACATTGTTCGATTTATTGTTCTAAATATAAATATTTTATAAATTTTTTCTTTTGTTTACAATTAACCTATTTTGTTTAAAAATGATAAAGCTTTTTTTAAAATTAATTCCTAATAATTGAAACCAAAACTTGTGTTCAATTTTATTTAATATATTTTGCAACAGTTGTTGCTCCAAACTTCACCACCGCAAATTAATATCAATTTTAGATAGACTGATACAAACAAACTCTAAACTTTTTTCAATCTAAATTTTTTGGATTGTTAATTTTTACTAGAATTAAAAATGCTTAAATTATTTAATGTAAAATTTAATACAATGATTAAAATAAAATTTAATTCATTATTATTATTCATAATTCATCTGAAAATTTAAAAATAAAAGTGGTTAGAAATGACTTGATAAAATTGAGACATTTAAGCTTTAATTCAAGAAATGATAGAACTTATGATAAAAAATCAAGTTTAATTACCCTTTATCGAATTTTTTAGTAATCGATGGCAAAAACATCAGTTTTTAAAGATTGATTTAATGCCATAGTAATTTATAATAATCACAAATTTTTCACTGAGCAAAAATCTTAAATCTTCATTAAACGCAAATGTTTTGATACTTTATCAAAATTTAAATAATTAAAACCAAATTTTAATTTTAATTTTTTATGTGTTTATTAGACAAATTTTATTATCACTATCGTACAATTGTATATATATAAGAAATTTTAATCAGAGTTGTTTAAAAGTCACAAGTCTCAAGCCAAGTCCAAGTCCGGACTTTAAATTTTTTTTTCAAAATAAACTTAGCATTAGTTTTCATTAAAAATACATAAAAACTATTAACTTTGAAAATTTTTTGCATATTTTTGAATAAAAAACCTAAAAAAAAACAAAAATCATCAAAAATTTCGGAATTAATTGTTTTGATTTTGACTAACTATTTGCAGTTTTTGACATCATGCTAAGTCCAAGTCATCATCAAAGACTTGGACTTTAATTTTGGACTTTTAAACAACTCTGATTTTAATTAGAGTTGTTTTCCAAAATTGCCATAGTTTCGGCTTTCTTATTTAATAATTATAATGATAATAATAATAAAAGTAAATTTTTAAATTTAATATTTTCAAAAAATTTGATTATTATCAATTTAAAAACATTGTATTTAAACATAATTTAAAATATCGTTTATGACAGTGGCTCTCGACCGTTGATTGATAAAAAAAGTTGAAAATATAACTTAGGCTTAATAAATAAATCAACTTAATTAAAAAATTCAGGAAAATATATAAAAAAGCATTTGTCACTTGAATCCAATTAAAATTAAACTAAAACAGAGACAATAATAAAAATATGTTTTATAATACCTTTTAATTCATCTTCGGACCTTAGAATCATTTCAATAGTAAAAAATATCTGATAAAAATCTTGAAAACCGTGGCTTGTTAAACGATTAATCATTGATTTATTATTAAACAAATTGCAATCATTGACCATTTTGTTCAAACATTTTAAACAATCTGCCAAGCAAGCTTTAACTTTGGCTCCGAATGAAATTAAAATGGACTCTATTGGTTTAAATGCTGAATTTTTTTCAAAATTGATGAGAGCTTTTTTTAAATATTTGCAAATAAGTTCCACACCAGGCGTGGAATCACAGCAGTATAAGTCAGATATTTTGTATTTATGGCCATTTTCTAAAATTATCAATTCCAAATTCGAAATAGACTCCGTATCATGATGGGACTTTAAATTCAAGAACCAATTAATGTATAAATTGGGATTATTAATTTCATTTTCAACTAAATTACTCAATACCTTGGCACAATTGGTAAAATTGAGTGTAGTTGTTACTCCCATTCTTTGCGCTATCTGAAACATGGACATCGAAATGTCAATTGAGGGCAAACATCCGTCATACACATTTGAAGCACAAGTTTTGCCCAAAAGAGTCACAAAATTTTCGTCACACAAATATCTGGTTTTAACTGGCAATCTAAATAGAAATTCCTTAATTTTGTAACCTTCAATTAAATCCAAAATTTGGTCTAAATAGATCAAATCATTGCTCGTGTAAAGGCTAAATCCATTGAATAGTTGGTCAATTTTGTTCTCTTCCAAGTCCAGTTTGGGGAATCTGCATTGTTGCTTGATGAAAAATAATTCCCACTCAAGACTCTCTTCTCTAAAATCTATAAGGTCAAAACATGAAGTTAGACATGACAAGTCATAGTTTGCCAATCGAGACAAATAACACTTGTGAATTGGACGCAGTTTTCCACAGCTAGTAGGCACGAACAAGATCATTTTTTCATTAGCATAATTTTGTTTAATAAAGTCCAAGTCTTGCCAAATTAAATTCAAAGAACCTAGATCCTTGTTTTCCAAGTGCAAATTTTTAATAAAATTTCTAATATAATCTTTTGTAATTTTTGCTATTTTTAGTTTTTGGCACAAAAAATTTCGCTCAGCTACCGATTTGTAATCAATAAGAGTTAAATTGTCCCTCCATGAATTCAATTGTTTCAAATCGTCTCTTATTAAGTAAAATTTGCTTTTCTCATTTAAAGATTTTCTTTGATTTTCAATCAGGAATATGTTCGATTTAAAGCATTTATCTTTTATTCTGTCATCAAAATTTAAATTAATCAAACGATAGAAATTGATCCACCATTCGTCATCAAGCTCTTGGCATTCACAATTGCTCAAATGGTCCAGAATAGTGTCCAAAGTAATTTTACTAAATCCATAGTACTCATAATCGATTCCTGTTTCTTTCGGATAGATTAATTTAATGCCATAGTAATTCACAAATTTTTCACTGAGCAAAAATCTCAAATCTTCATTAAACACATAGGTTTTGATATTTTTGTCAAAATTTAATTTTTCACAAATTAAACTACGCAGGCCATATTTTAAATCATTAACAAATTGTTTCCAAAAATCGCTCAATAAATCCAAATTTTTAGGAATATATTCTAGGATATTTTTTTTCAGACTGGTTTCATTGCTCACAATTTGAATAAAAAACTCAGCTATTTTATCTCGATAAAATACATTGAGTTTAGAATTTAAATTTATGGACTCTCTGTTTGTTACCAAAATCCAGTCCGCATTGATTATAAAATTAAAATTTAGATCACAAACTGGTAAGAAAGCGAAAATTTTTGCACATTTTTTCGACTCAGGAAATCCGATGGTTATTTCGCTAAGGTCACTTTGCAGCTCTTCCAATCCGACTAGATTGTCCGGTATTTGAATTTTTTTCCTAAAAATTTTTACTCTATTCTCAGTGTTGTCAATGTGCAAAATTTTCTCCGAATGTTCATAGCCAAAGTTTTGTGCCAAGTTCCCGTATTCAAAGCACTCTATAACTGTTTCACTTTGTTCGATTTTATTTTCTATAATCATCTTTTTTATTTTATTTGTAAATAAAAGTATATAAGGATCAATATTTTTGCGAATATCTGAAAAGTATTTTTCATTTTTTTCATCTCCGTAATTGTATTTTAATTCTTCTCTTAGAGGTAAATAGATAAAAGTAGTCGATAGTGAATCACGTGACATACAATTTGCCAAAGTATCAGGAATTTTTTCTACATAGTGTGGTGTAATGAATGAAATTTCATCTTTTTCTTTGCGGAACTCAAACTGCCATTGCTTGGAAACAATTACCGGATTGTCACTACACAAGAATACACTCTTAAAACCAAGACCCTTGTGTCCAATGTGTTTTCCTTTTTGTTTAGAAGACTCCGAGCAGCTGCAAATGGACTTGACATCTTTGGCCTTGAAGCCTTTTTCATTATTACAAAATATTATATAATCCTTATCGATTATTAATTTAATAAACCAGGGTTTATTTGCACTATCGTATTCTGTGTCCTCAAAGTTCTGAATGATTTCGGACAAAAACTGAAACGGAGAGGTGTACAAATTGATGCTCAAATGCTTTAGACTGCCGCGGATGAGCGACCGAAATTCTTTGAAAGTTTTCCTTTTGTGTTTAAGGGTATCAAGTATTTGTTTGCATTTATCCGAGTCTAAACTCAAGTCTATTTTTTCAAACGCTAGGTCGTCTTCAATTTGGTCTAGATCAATATTGGACTCATCAAGTACAAATGAAGTAGTATCTTCCTTTGCGGTCCTAAATTCAATTTTTGTATTTTTTTTTGAATTTTTAAATTTCTCAATTGTCTCTCTCAATTCGCTTATTTCATTTGATTTTTCCTGACGATCCGAATCAATTCGTTTTAAGTCATTTTTTAAATTTAAAATGTCATTTTGAAAATTTTTGTTCATTTTAATCAAATTTTCGTTTTGAATTTTAATCTCTAAAACTTCTTGCCTAGACAATTCAGCTGCTTTTTCGTACTCAATTTTAAAGTCACTTTGCAATCTGGTAAAATTTTGGTGAAATTTTTTGGTCAAATTTTGGTTGGCAATGCCAAAAGTTTCGGCTAAAAAATCTTCCAAACTCTCGTGTTTGCTAGCCAAGTGGTAAATTTTGTCTGACTCATTACCAGTGAATTTTTCAAATAATTTTTTTTCCAGCTTTTCCTCTGTCATCAAGCTGAGCGAAATTGCCAATTTGTGAAGACCTTTTACAAACCATTCGTTGACCACAGGCTCAATCAACTCATTGTCAATAACATCCATGCAGATCAATTCACCAACTAGTCTCAGTAGTTTGATTATTTTGACTGGACTGGGAGCATAGAGTGTAAACAAATTTTTTAAAATTGAAATGAGAAGTTTTTTGGAAAAAAAATTTTGTGTCCGGTAAAAAAATTTTGCATAATGGCCAGGAGAGTTAAACGAGTCCTTGAGACACATTTCAATCAAGCATTCAATAAAAAACTCTTGATTGTAATCATTAATGATATACAAGCTTTCATAGTCTAGTTGGTTCACATTTTTTCCATTAAATGACATTATCAAATCTTTTATTTTGCCCATTTCATTATTATCCAGCAATGAAACTTCACTCGAGTCATATTGAGGATTTTTTCTTATGAAAATAAGAATGTCGATCAAAAATTGAGAACTTCGTTGCCAATGTTCATTTTTGGTAAAATTATTTTCTATCAGAAATTGCAATGTACCATTTAGATCATTTAAAATTAAATTTAATCTTTTTCTATTCATCCAAAATGAGCTAGGCCCATATTTGAGCAGGACATTAAGAATGGCGTATAATTTTGTTTTTATGCGTTTGAATGGCAAAAATCGGTTTTTTACGCACAAAGTAAACAAGTTCTCAATTTTATCTGGACAAAAATTGTCACAATTATTTTTTTCAACCACTTTTAAGCACAACTCCAAAGATTCTATTCTGATTGTGTCATAAAGAATTTTGTTTTCCAAACCTCGAGTTGTTTTGTCCACACAATCATTGGCGTACTTGAGCACAAACTCCACAACCAAGTCATACAAAAGCAAAATAATTGATGAACAATATTTTGTGTCAAAATCGACCAGCAAATTTCCATATCTCTTGTAGTCAGTGATTAGCATTTGTTTGATTAGATCAGTGGCCTCGTACTTCAATATGGTTGAATCAGACTCAAGAAGTTGGTAAATCAATGGCAAAAATTCTTTATTATTAAAGACTCCGTGTTTAAATATCAAATGATGGCTAAGATTGCGCAATATGCTGATGGCCTCTTCGATTAGGTCCAAGTCGGTTTTTTGATTTAGCAAAGTTGCCATTGAACCAAGTAAAGCTGAGAGGAGACAGGGTCTGACTGAGTTTTCGCTACCATTTACAAATACATTTTTGAAAACTGATTTTTCTTCAAAACTGTATTTGGATCTAGATTCGAAAAAGTCTATCAAATATTGTAGAACTGAGGACGCGTTGTTACACGAGTAAAATCTGTAAAATTCGTCTTCTTTTTTTTTGATTTCAGAGCGAAATTTGGATTTAGTGTCCTTGATTAAGTCTTTGATGTATTGACCTGATTTTCTGAATGGAATTGTGTCAATTATTGCCAAAAGTTTTCGTTTGGTTACATGGGAAGAAAAGTTTTGGGGCAAATTAGTTTGTTCTAGGTGTTTAATTGATGTTTTTAAAGAGTCAAGGGTCGATATCAGAACTAGATTTGATTCGAGAGAAAATTGACTGGCAAACGCTAGTAAAATTTTGGTAAATGATACAAAGTTAGGCCATATGGTCTCATAGAACATGTCGCTAGATATTCTTTCTGTCATGCAAAAATCAAAATATTTCTCTTCATTGTAGCAGAAAAAAAAAATTTTTGTGGAATTTTTTAGAATTTTTTCTAGTGGAATCATTTCCTCTATTGAAAAGTCGTTGTAGTCATTTAGATTGAAGCCGATGAGAATACGTACACGTTTGCCTGACTTGATTGTTTCGTTTATTTTACCAATGTCCAAATCATAGTCGATTGGTTCCGGATGAGAATTTAAATTAGCCAAAAATGTTAGAATATTGTTGTTTATAAAACTTGACCATTTCAGACAAATAATAACCGAGTTTTTGGATTTTTGCTGCTCGTCACTTGATACAAATGTGCAAAGATAGCGAATCTCTGGAGAACTTCGACTTCCAATGAAACTAAAAATTTCAACATTTGCTGGTAATGGAATATTTTCTTGCAGGGACTCAGCTGCCATGTTTTATTTTTAAAAAAAAACGAACTTGATTATGTTTAAATTGAAATTATTTTTTTTATTTAAAAATATAATTTAAAAACTGAATTTTATCTAGCCTTTTGTGATATTTTCAGTCTTTAAATTATGTGATTAAAAAAAGAAATCATTTTAAAATCATAGAATAATAGATTACGCGAATTTAAATGAGATGAAAATTCACGTGTCTCAAAACTTTCATTTTTTTTTAATTTAACATTTTAAGTAAAATTAGATAAAAAGATTTTGTTAGGAAGTTAAAGACTAAATTTTCTACTCTGAATAGCCTGAAAATTTAATTTTTTAAATTGGGTTGTAAGCTAGTTAATCAAGATATCGCACATTAATTAATTTGATTCTTGATGGTCAAAAAGAAATAATTTTTATTCTGGAAAAAACCAAACCGATATTTTAGATTTTTTTATTATTTTTAAAAATGAATTTAAGTGTGCTGCTGAATCGTCTGAATGACTTAATGTCTTTTCAAACCAATTTTAAACATTATCTTTTCAGTATATTACTAAAGTAAAAAATTCTAGAAAAATTCGATTTTTGTATTCATGCTAAATAATCAATTTTGAAAAAACAATAAAAAATATAATTTATCAATTTACCTTTCATTCTTTCAATTTTTATGAATCTTTCTTGGTAAGAAATGCTTCTCCATGGATGAGATTTCTGAAGCCAGCTTTTAACGATTACTCTTTAAAGACTTTTTTTAGTCACAATTCATAAGTCAAGTCAAGTTAATGACTCGCATTCTTTTCAAATTCATTTGACTTAGACTTTAAAAAATATATAAAATAGTCAAGTTATGACTTTTACTTAGTTCATTCACCGCAAACACTTAACCATTATCTACGTTCATTTCACAGAAATTTTGTTAGCATTCTGGCATATAATTTATATAATATGAAAAAAGCAGACAAAAAACTGACTCTTGTATTACCGAACTAGTTACTTCCCAAGAACCACGCATTGTTTACTTTCTTCTAAGAAAGCTTTCACCCATTTTAGCATATTACTTTGAACACCAAAAGCTTAAGAGAAATCCGTATATACAACGTCAGCTGTATTGCCATTACTTACAGTGCTACTACGATACATGGTTCTGATGTAAAATTACGTAATTTTACGTAATTTTTACGTAAAAATTGGTTAAACTGACAATTTGGCACAATTAGAAAAAAAATTATAAACTTTTTACGTTTTGTACTGTAATTTTTGTACTTAAATTTCACATTGCCGTTAAACTCAAAAGGGCCACAAAAAAGTTTTTTAATACAATACTGATTTGTATCAGTGGTTTTACCAAAATTTTAGTAAATTTATGGTAATTCCGGTAATTTTACGTAAAATCGCAAAAGTGAAAAACAATAAATTTACCGGATTTCCCATAAATTTACTAAAATAATCCAATTTTTGCAATTATTTTAGTTTTTTTTCAAAATTAATAGAAAATTTTGAATAAAAAAATTTTTATTTTTATACGCAAATTTTCGTAAATTTTTATTGATTTTGAAAATAAGTAAGTTATCAATGTAATAGGAATGGAAAAATTATTTCTTTCATTCTAATAAGCGTGGGAAAGTTTTTGCTTAATATTTTAGCTAAGATTCTAACACATTTGATTTTGATATTGTACGATTTTGAAAAAAATTAGATAACGTATTTGCTCGATTTTTAAGACATGTCATTTCTTTCGAACACTGGTTTTCAAAATGGCCATTTTCGACTATAAGGATATATCTTTATATCAGTTTAAAAACTAGTGTTCGATAAGAAATGACATTTCGTTATTTTCGAATATATGAACGACATATATGATAATATAAAATTTAGGGTGATTTTTTTAATATTTTTTTTGTTTATCCGTGCCGTGCTAAAGCTCCTTCAGATTAAATAGAAATAAAAATCAAAAATTAAAAAATTTTAATATGTTTTTAATTTAAATAATAATTTTAGAGCTGTGGCCCTTGGGATGTTCAAAATTTTCTAAAAACTTTTTTTTCATTTCTCATGCGATTTAAATTTGTTTAATACAGCTAAAAAAGATTTGTTAGTCTAGGGAATTTTGCCTGAATACCTTCTATCAACTTCAGAGGAAATAAAGAGAAGACAAAGTACTAAATTGTGTTATGAATTAGATTTATGATTCATAAAAACATAAAGATATAATCTAAATAAATTGTAAATATTACAAAGATTGATTTTTAATTCTTGTAACGGTTACATCATACCGTAACAGATTGAACTAAAGATTGACAATTTCCTACTGAATCACTATAAAAGATTATAATGTGACAGATGCTTAGCTTATATAAAGAATTTTTATTATTATATTATTAAATATTATTATTTTTTTTATAAAAAATTTTATTCGGCTAATAAAAATTTATTAAAAAAAAATTATCTAATTTGCGAAGTCAAAAAATTCTATTATTTCAAGTTGATAAAAAAAGTTGTCAAATATCCTTTTTTTTTTTAATTTTAACTAAAGAAATTTAACTATAAAGCTCTGTTTTAGGAAAAAAATATTTTTAAAAATTAAAAAAAAACGCTAATAAAGCTCCGTTTTGCGGTGTGAAAATCGCTAACGAAGAACGGCGTTCTTTAAGCATTTTAAGCATTCTTTTTTTCAGAATATTTTAAAAATTTGAATTTAGACTGAACCTAGCTTTAGAAAAAGATTTTTTAAAAAGTAATTTTCGATAATTTATTTGAAAAAAGTACCAAAGCTTTAAAAAGACTTTTTTAATTAACACTTACCAAAATCTGAAGACAATTATATGTCTCCAGTTAAAGCAATAACAAATATATACAGTTTTGATTAGATCATTGAAATTTATCATACATTTTTTACTTTTACGTACAAATGGTTAGATTATTAAAAGTCCAGAAAAAACAATTTTTCTTAAATAAAAAAAAAATGATTTAAAATATTTTTACATAGTTTCACTAGAAAAATGCAAATTTTCTTCAAAAATGTAATATTAACGCTTTTCTTCAACAAAACAAAAATTGTTGAGTTTTTGGAAGAATGACCTCGTTACACCGGGGCTCCCGGATCCCCAGATCCACCGGAATATTTCCATGTGTCGAGCCTGTTCTTGAACTGGTTTACAGTCGAGGTATCGATTAGAGTTGTTTTTAAGTCACTATCTTAAGTCAAGTCAATTCAAGTCAATGACTTACTGTCTATTACTGTCTCAGGCAGCCTGTTCCACTCACTGATGACACTATTCGAGGAAATAATTTCTCACTGGACGCAGTTGGTAAGTGCTTTGCCGGTGAGACCCTCTAATACCCTGGGCTGGTCTGGGTTGGGTAAGCCAGCTGTAGTGGGGGGGAAGGTCTGACCCAATCTAGGCTGTTTAGACCGGTTCTGATCTTGAGCATTTGGATCATGTCTCCTCTGGTTCTGTGTTCGCTGAGAGTTACGAGAACGAGTTTGGTTGCTCGTTTTTTTACTTTCTCAAGAATGTTGCTGTCCTTGACAGTCTAGAATGACTAGATCACTTTATACATCAAGTGAGGCCTGACATGGCGTTTTGAAGGTGGCGTTGGCAAGTGGCATTACGGATGGTTGCAATGAGCTTGATGACGTGGTTTACTATATCAGGCATGTCGTTGTTGTAGATAAAGAACATTAGCGGGCTTAGAACACTGCCCTGAGGGATTCTATTAGAGGCTTATCTCCAGTCTACTACAAACTGTCCTATTGTTTCTCGCTGTTTTGACCTGATAGGAAGTCTCTGATATAGTTCACTAACTGATCCTCAAAACAATAATATAAGATATTATACTTACAAAATTACCCATTAAAACAACGTCCAATCGAGAATTTTATGTAAAATTTTACAGCTTAAATTTCTGGGAGACAAAAACCTTAAGCATAATGAAGTTTTGAAGTTGGTTCGGAGAAGAATCAATCTTTTCCAATTTTTAAATTTAAGTGCATTGATCATAAATAAAAATAAATATTTTGTGGACCTATATTAATTCTGATATTTTATTTTATCTTTTATTTTAGATAGATACGCTATCGAGTTTTTAAAGTGGCATGTTCAAAAATTTATCTATAACAGATCATGTGTAACTTTTTATTTGAAAATATAAACAACAATCGACCATATAAAATTTTCTAATTCTCAATAAAAAAAAAATAATTTTTACGATTAATAAAATCGTAATGAAAATGAAAATTATCAATTTTTCTCACTCAAATGCTAAGCTTTCCAAGCTCACTGGTATAAATGTTAACACTTTCTGTATCATAGAGAACAAAAATCACTTGATCTACGGTTGATTTTGTTTTATTTGACTCAATTGATTTAAAATGTTCATTAATGGCCCTCAGAATAGTCTGGGCGGCAACCTGCTTAGGAAAACCATTGCTAAAATTAAAAAATTTAATTTCAAAATATGTAAAAAAGTTTATATTTTGCTCACGCTCCACTACTAATGCTGGGTAATGCCACAGATTGAAGTTTATTTGTCTCGGCTAAAGTGAGTATATTTTGAACCACCTTGGTGAGCTCGTCAATACGTTGTACTTGCTGCATTGTATCCCATGAGGGAGAATACACATGGATGATATTTTTACAAAGCATATTTTTACTCGCTTGACTCATTGCCGCTTAAAATATAAATCTTATTTATTTTTCAAATTGGATCAATTTGTTTTGTATTTACCAGAACCAATTCCCAAATTTCCGTAGGTTCTGTGCAGTTCATCCACTAAATTTCTTACTTCTTGACCACCAGCCCTAGCTATGGCTGAACCAACTTCTCCTCCCATATAAAGAGAATTGTTTGTCGGATGAACAATCGCATCGGCGACCACATTTGTAATATCTGCTTGGATAACTTTCAGCTTTGAATTTTTTTTATTTCAATTTATTAATTTTTTTTTAAATAAACTACCTTTTGTCCCGTTGCCAGCGTTCTTTCATTTAAAAGAGTAACATTTTTTGAAGTTTCATTATTTTCATCTTTGTCATCAAACATATAGATTTTTTTAGCAATTCCTTTTTTGGCAGATATATTCTTGGCTTTTGGAACCGTGGGCTTTGATTTAGGCGTTACTGTTCCAAGAGCACTAGCACCTTTATTTTGAATCAAAGCTGAAGAAATGTTTGGAATTACTCCACTTCCTGGTAGAATACATTTTTTAAAAAGCTGTTCCAATTCTGAGTCTGTTTTAATGGCAAACATCAAATGTCTCGGTGAGATTCTAGCTCTAGAATTATCGCGGGCTGCATTGCCGCCAAGTTCAAGAATTTCAGCTTAATTTATTGTAAAATTATTTTACGTTAAAAAATAAAAGATTAAAGATACCAATTAAATACTCAATTGTAGCTGATAGATAAACACTAGCGTTCTGGTAGATGCGATGTGGCATTTGAGGTAGACTTTTAAGTTTACGGTGAAATCGCGTCACTGGAAAGGTGATGCCTGCTTTTTTTGATTTTGAAGTTCGCCTTCGTTTTCGCGGATAACCTCTGGGCCCCATTTCTTAAATTAATTATAATATCTTTTTTAATTTTATTAAAAATTCAGGTAAAAGAAAAGAATAAATTATGGTAGCTAAGAGAGTTAAAATTAAATGAAATTTCGAAATAAAAATATTTACGTTTTATAGTATTTTCGCCTTTATTTAAATCATGTTCAAACAAGCTTTTTTTCGTTTTCATGTGATGCTTGTTAAATAAATTACCTGTAATAGGACTAAATGTCTCTCGTTTTTGACATGAAAGTTGTAAAAAGTCGTAAAATGATTTTTATTTCAAGTCTACGTCAAGACTTTTCATTTTCGAATTTATCGAAAATAAGTGTTCAAAATCTCTCAAAATTTTTTGTTTTAAAAATTTGATTTTTTTAAATTAGAATGATTTTTCATTATTCTTAAAATAAAAGCAAAAATTCTTATATCTGTAATAAAAGAGATAGCTCAAAGACAAAAAAGCAAATATTTACGGAATTTTTCACATGATTTTTGAAGTAGCAAAATTGAATTTTTGTTCGAATTTTTTTTTTAAATTGGACATTCTGAAGTGTTACCGCATGCGCTAACATTATCATATAAGTTTAGGAAAAAATTTAAAAAATTTATCTTTAAATATTTGCCATGACATGCTTTCATTTGCTTTTTTTAATTTGAAAGTAGTTTGAAGTCTATTGTCTCTTATTAAGGTATCACTTCGTTGAGCATATCTTTTAAAATGGAATGTACTCTAAAAACCTTGATGTGTCTAGAGAAGTGTCTAATGTGTCTTGGATTAATAAAAATGATAATTTTATCCTTCTTTATAAAATAATAAAATCAATGCAGCCTTAACATAAACCAATACATTTTGTTCAGAAAATTTAGAAAAAAATTTTAACTTTTCATTTGATAAAATTTAACCCACTTGACAATTTCACGCTATGACTGATTCGTGAATTTAATTGCTTTCTCATAGTTTCTGCATTTGAATTTTTATTTTTGTCTATTAAAAACGGTAATCTTTAATAATAGTACCACTTTTAATTTTTAATCAAATTTTTTTTACAAAATTGTATTTCTTTCAATTACTCATTATTTTAGAAAAATTTATCAATCTTTCTAGTTGATTTGTGATTTTAAAAGAAAAGAAAATAATTCAGTTTTTTAATGCAATTTAATGAATGTTCAGCTATTTTCCGAGAGGTACTGAGCCATATCTCCAAGAATGCATTTGATGAAGACCGTGTACGATACCAGCAAGGAAATGGTAGTCGAAGTGATCCCGGCAAATGCAGGCTCTCACAGAAGTATCTTGCAAAATAATTGACGTCATAATATCTATCTGTGTGGTTTGGATAATGACTAGGGCTTCTAGAGTTCAATCAAACTGATTTCAAAGAAGAACGGGTAGAAAAACCGATTCAATTAACTAAACTGGTTTTAAGATAAGTTAAAAAATCAAATCGGTAAAAGATGATAAATAATATGATTAAGGTAATAATATGTTTAAGAACACTATCTTTAAATGAACTATTCAGGATAAATTTAAAAATTTTTTTTTGGTAACTTAAAGCTTATCCAGATTTTGGAATAAAAAATTAATAAATTTTAGATTAGAGTTATTCAAAGGTCAAAAATTAACTCAAATATCTGAAAAATTGTAAGTCAAAGTTGATTTTAACTGTTTCAGATGTTTATTTCATGGTTTATTTCTTGAATATTTTCTAGTTGATAATTAAACTTATAAACTCATTGAATTGTCTTTTTTAATTTTTCTAATGAACTAATGAATGGATTTAATCGGCACATGGGATCCAATAAATGGAATTGAGTAAATCTCTGTGATTATACTTTTAGTTGTTTCTAAAACCCAAACCCGGATTTTTTCAAAATCAAATTATAAAATCAAAATTGAGACTAAATATTCTGAATGGTTGTTTAAAAAAAGTTACAATTTCTGATCACATACCGTATCGTATCGTAAACATTGATTAAATAAAATATGAAAATAAATTTGATCCAAATGCAATTATTAATTTAAAATTGATTTAAATCATTGAAAAAATTTATCAAGTTCTAAAAGAAATAACCCCGATCCGAATTATAGGAACCATGTTTTTATTTGTCCAGTAAATTATTTTCTTCTTTATTTTTTGGTATTGGTACATGCACGCCTTAATTTGGAAAAATGGTACCTTTAGTAACTAACAAGAAAATATAATAAAAATTACTAGTTAATAATAATCATCTTTACTATTAAAAAATCATTTTTCTCTAAAAAAGCTAAAAGGTAAAAAATGGTAAAAAATATTTTCATGCCCATTTTAATTCTATTTGTAGTAAATTTTATTATGTTACCAACTTATTAATAGTTTTTATTTTAATGTGTAGATTTTAAAATTTATAAAACTAAGAGCTTTTCTTGCAAAAAATAATTTTTTCATCTTTGCATTACTAAAAATATTTTGTATGTTTAAATGTATTTTTGATAATTAAATATTTTTTTCAATTAGCTATTAAAAAAAAAATATTTTTGAAATGACATAAATTATTTGCCTTTAAAAGAGGATCTTAATTAAAAATTAAATATGGTTTTAAAAATCAATGGTCAAATTTTAAGTTTGAGAGATCTATATAATTTTAAAAGAAAATTTAAAATGTTTTCCTCAAATTTAAATTTCAAAGAATTTTTAATAAAAAAATCTTTTTTAAATTTTCTAATTATAAATATCTTCAAATTTTGAAATGTTCTTTAATAATTCTTAATCATCATCATCATTTTGAAAAAAAATCTAAGTTATGATCTTATTATATTTAAAGTCTAAAAAAGCCTGAAAAAAAGACAAGAAAAAAATAATATTATCACGGTAACATTATTTTTCTTGTCTGGGTTTCAAATGCATTTTTTTTATTCTAGACTTAAATAGCTATCTTTTTTCTGAGTAAATTTTAAAATTTAAATTTTTATTTCATTGTTTACTTCTAAAAAATTTTTCTTTTAATATTTGTACAGGTTTTCAATTTTTTTAAATTATTTAAGTATATAGATTAGTAATGTTTAGTTTTCTATTTTAAAATAGGTTATTCAATGATTACAATATCGCTATGTATCATTAAAATAAATTCAAAAGCGATTAAAAAGCTTTGAATTTTTAAAAATGCTTTGAATTTTCATTTGTACAATAGTAAATATTGAAAATTTATTTTCAGTTTTGTGTTCTTGAGTAGAAAAATTTACAAAGTTTATAAGCTTTTTCTTCTTTTGATCATTAATTGTGGATTCAAAATCTTTTTTGTTAATGAATTTTTCAAAATGGAAATCAAGACTTGTATCTTTCATTTTATCTTTTTTTAAGTTATTAGCAAAAATTTGACTTTATTTCAGCTATTTTAAATGATTATAGAATGATGTTTTTTCCATCAAATATCTTAAATATTTTCTTTATTTGTCAGACTTACGTAACAATAAAAGATCATTTTTTCACTTGCAGAATAAATTTTTCTTCTCTTTGAATCTAAATTTGTCCATTTTGAATAATTTAAATAAATATTGATTCATTCACTTTTACTCTGAGTAAAAACTCTTATAAAAACAGATTTTTTTTTAACCAAAGTTAGCTTTTTAGCTTTAGAACAAATTATTAACACAAATTAGTTTTATGTCTTTTTATTTTTATAATGACATACTTTGAAATGAGACTATTACGCAATTATCACTTTTAGAAAAAATTATCTCTACTTTTTTTTTAAATTAAAAAGTTAAATTTTCTAAATCAAAACTTCGAATGAAAATTTTATCTTTTCCAAGTGGCACTTAAACAAAACGAGTCATTAATTGACGATTTGTACACTATTTAGATTAAATAGGCTTGAAATATCAACGACTCTGAACAAAAATCACTTAGCTATCTCACGTTTTATATTCAAATAATAATTAAAACAATAGACCAGTTCGAAAAACTACTTTGGCTTAAATAATAATTTATGTTCTTTTGAAAAAAAGTAATTTTCATAGAGATTATGTATTACTTTTTCAATTTTTGAAGCCCGTAAATTGCATTTTTCCGACAAGCATTCTTTGTAGCTAGTGACCACTTTTTGACAAAAATAGACTAAAGCTCGACACTTTTCTTAAGTTCTCTTTCTGCAAATTAAACCTAAGGAGTCTAATAAATTCTAATATTGTTTTTTTAATTTTAATTTAACCGAAAAAGTAAATAAAAATGTGACACCTTTATTCGGACTAAACTAGCACTAGTCTCACTTTAAATCAGAATATTGAAAAACTTTCATTTCAAAATTTTACGCCAAGTCTTTCAACAAAGCCATAGACTACTTTTAATTATTTTGTTTATTCAATATTAGCTCGCCAATTTACACATATCTCCAAAAGCTAAATTTAAAAAGTTTCGGATTAAACCTCAATAAGTTTAAGGATTAATTCGGATCGCGACCAAAGACATTTGGTTGCGACATTAATCAAAAGATTAAAATCGAAGCTAAATCGAGCCAGTGTCTAATGGGGAAAAAATTGTCACTTCATCAAGTATTTTAACAAACCCATTTTTTTAATTTTTATTTCATTTTTTTGCAATTTTTTGATACTTTCAAAGTTGTTTAAAAATTTAATTTAAGTAAATTTTATTTTCATTTTTTTTTGCAAATTTTAGATACTTTTAAATTAAAAAATATTTTTTTTAGAATCCTGCTTTAAATTTATTTTCGGTCATTTAATACAAAATTATTATGTTTTTTTGAATGTAAATATATGAATTTTTTCCTAATATTGTAGTTGATATCTAGGTTTATGTAATTTAATCGATTCTAACTTAGGTAACCATTAGTTACGTATTTAGAATATTTAAAAAATTTATTTCTCCAGATTATTGAGAGCTGAAATTAAGGTAAAACTTAAATTTTGAGTTAGTTTTGACACAAAATCAAATCGGAAGCTCTCAAGTCTGAAGAAAATTCTCTCTAAAATGAACTCTAACAATCAAGAACCGAAAAAAGAAACAAGACAGTGTGAGGACGACGATCTGGAGCAAGATCGACCCATTTACACAAAGTCGTCGGCCAACAAGACTCAAAAAAAACATGATGAAGATGATCCAAATTGTTGTCTTGCACGAACTTTTTGTTGCTGTATTATAAATGCTTAATGCAACAAAATAAGCCATACACAAGTCCGAAGAATTGAAAAATTTGCAAAATTTTTAATTTTCAAATTAAATAAATTTTTTTAGTTTAATAAAATTCTCTTCCAAATCGTTTAATCTTACACCAAAAAGAATGCTAGTCAAGCGATGCGTATAAAATTGCATCTGATTGTGGTCTTAACCATGACTTAGTTGATAATTTTTTTAAAATATTCAATTTAGCTAAATTGATTTTTGTATGTTTTTGTTTTTAGATTAAATAATCAGATAGGAAGGTATAAATTTAGCTAGCTCAGGAGAAAGGAATTTTTATCTAGATCAACTGCGGGTGTTTATGATTTTGCAAATCGACCATGTCTGATGACACCAACGCCCAACAACTCGAATCCAATTATTACTATAATAATTTTCAAGAGTCTCAAGCAAACTTCAGAAGCCAAGCTAGCATGGACGACAACTCAGTCGAAGTAAGTTTTTTAACAAGACACCTACAAAATCTAGATCACAAAATTCACAAAAAAAGCAGATTATTTAGTTGAGAGTATTTAATTATACTAAAATTTGATTCATAAAAATTTTACTAGACATCGATGAGTTTAAGATGGAGAGAAATTTTCAAATTCGAACACAATAGATTAATTTGAATAAATAATTTGTAGAAATTCTCGATTAGTTTAGAAAATAAATTTATATTGAATGTGATCAGTTTTTTGATTAAATTAAGTATTTTGATTTCATGTTAAAATTGATGAACAGAGACTAAAAATTTTATTGAGAAAAAAAATGAAAATTCAAGATTTAGATTATTTGAAAAAAATGCTAAATAAAAAAATATATTTTATTCATCTGAGTAAACTTAAACAAATTGTTTTAGTAAATTTAAAGCTATTTTTGCATACGATTTGAATTTAATGATATTTAAATTCATTAATAATAAAAAAACATAAGGTAGATAAAAATATTATTATTAAAAAGGTCATTTAATAATAATTATTAGATTTTAACATAAAATCATATCAAAATAAGTTTTCATGAATAAACCAATGTTTTTTTTTTTTAATAATTTTGACCCATTATAAAAGATGATGCGAAAAATTTTTAAATAAAATAGTCAGATATCGAAGTACGCCAACTCTATCTTTTTCAAATGGATATTTTAATAAAATTAAATAAAATTAAATAAAATTAAATAATAAATTAAATTAAATATTATAGAAAAGAAACAGATTATCAAGCTTGATAAGAAATCAATTTTTGTTTTAATTTCTCAGATCAATAATCAAAAAAATTACTTTCTTTAATTCTTGTACTAAAAAGAAATAAAATATAAAAAAAATAACATAAAAATTTTTCAATCTTTTTATTTAAAAAGGAAATTTTGATATGAAACATTTCTACTAAAAAATGAGAAAATGTTAATTTAAACAACAAATTTTCTAATTTTTAAAAAATTTAAGTTTGAAATTTTAGAAATTATTAGAAATTATTAAAGAAATCAGCTTGGATACTTTTGAATAGTAATAATGAAAAGCTACAGCAATCGAAAATTTAGTGTTTTTTTTTGTCTTTTTTACAAAATTTATTCTTTTTCTGCGTCTCTCATAACTAAAGAACATAAATAGCCAATAAGCTTACTGTAGCTTTTTAATATTATTATAAAATGGCCAAGGTGATCTATTTGATAATCGCAAATGATTTCCATTCATTGATTTTAAACTAAAATCTAATAAATGTTAAAAAATCAATATCTATTTGTAAAAATGTGCTCTTTCGTTAATCATTTATTCGGTTTTGTGAAATTTAGTACATAATAATAAAAAATAACAGAAAAAATTGATAAAAAATTGAATAACTTTTTTTCTTTAAGTCCAAAATTAGCCCTGTAAAAACATTATTAGTACCAATGTTGCATTTACAGATATTAATAAATTAATTCAATGGAAATGTATTGTATCTAATAAATTTTTAATTTGAAAAAATTAAAAATTTAATAAAAAAGCACGATATGAAGTAGACTACATAATTGTTAAAAAAGAGGCCAAACGCCGACATTTTCTCAAATTAAATTGATCATTTATTAAAAGAAAATTTTTTATTTATTTTTAACGATTTGAAAACTATTGAGGTGATTTATTATGATAAGACAAATGGAAAATTTTAAGAAATACCAAAATACCGATTGTTTTAAAAAATTATATTTCAATTTAAAAAAATATTTGTAAATTTTTACATTAAATAAAAAAATAAGCAGGTCTTTTTTTAAGCTAAATTTTGAAATTTTTAAAAAAAAATTAAGACACAAATTATGTACATTTAAGTTTTTTTCATAGTTTTTGTACATTGTTCTGTACCTCAATCGCTTACAGTGTAGTTGCATCAACTATCAAAGTCTGTTAATGTCTGCAAATTTTTCAGAAATTACATTTTATATTCGTGCATTTGCAGAGATTTTGCACATCATTAACAGACTCTGACAGTTGATGCAACTATGATGTTGCACCAAGTTGCATTTACAAAACTAATTTTGAACTTTTAGAAAATAAAAAGTAATTCAATTTTTTTACAATTTTATTTTGTTCTTTAGTACCGAACTTCACAAAACCATTTATCCATAATTTGGAAAAATTAATAAAAGTTAAGAATTGTAAAAATATTAAAAAGAAAAATTGATAACTAGTTCAAGTTTTCTTTTAAAATTTAAATTATTCCTTCAAAAAATTACATCAATAAAAGCATTTTTTTATTAATAAAACATTTTATTAATTCTAATAAAATTTTAAATATTTATATTTTGTTTTAATTTCTAGACAATAGCCGAGGTATTCAAATGCTTTATTTGTATGGAAAAATTGCGTAATGCTCGCCTGTGTCCACATTGTTCAAAATTGTGCTGCTTTGCCTGCATATCCCGCTGGTTGACCGAGCAGCGAAGCCAATGTCCTCACTGTCGCGCTCCTCTCCAAATAAGCGAACTTGTCAATTGCCGATGGGCCGAGGAAATAACCCAAAAACTGGACACATTGCAGCAATCTGGAAGCTTTACCTTGGCAAAGCGCTCAAATAGACACGACAACGACCAAAACTTTGACTTGACAGGCTCTTCCAACCAATCTTCCCTCTCTGATTTCAACCTTCGAAAAGACAACCGCTGCGATATCCACAAAGCCGAAAAGCTGAGTGTCTATTGTTTAACATGTAAAAAGTCAATTTGTCACCAATGTGCCTTGTTTGGAGGCACGCATACATCTCACCAATTCAAGCCAATTGATGAAGTCTACGAATTTCACAAAGAGCAAATACAGGAGCAGATAAATCTGTTGAAAAAACGGCATGCCGAGCTAATTGGCCTGGTACAGGACGTCGAGCGCAATATCGAGAGTGTCCGAGGCGCCAAAGACGAACGCGTCCGCGAAATCCGCAACGCGGTCGAGCTAATGGTCGCCAGACTCGAAAACCAACTCAAAAACAAAATTCTAACTCTAATGAACCAGCGAAACAAGCTGAGCCAAGAAACAGAGTCAATGGAAACAATGATTATCGATGTGGAACGTGAGCTCAGAACCAAGACTAAAAGCGAACTTATATCCAAACAAATGGAAGTTGTGCAAAAATGCCAATTGCTGACATCCAGAAAGCCAATGATATCTCTTTTGTCCTCGAATTCGCTCAATGATTTCATCAGCGAAATAGTGCCACCATATGACTCAAGCACTTTTACCATTCACAATTTTAGTCAACTAAAACATCAAGCAGATCCGGTCTATTCGCCAGCATTGAATGTAAATGGACTTAGTTGGAGACTCAAGGTCTATCCGGACGGCAATGGAGTTGTGCGCGGAAATTATTTGTCTGTTTTTTTGGAGCTTAGTGCCGGCCTCACTGAAACATCCAAATACGAGTACAGAGTCGAAATGATTCATCAGCAGAGCAAAGATTTGTCAAAGAGCATTGTGAGAGAGTTTGCCAGCGATTTTGAAGTTGGCGAATGCTGGGGTTATAACAGATTTTTTCGGCTCGATCTCCTCGCCAGTGAGGGCTATTTGAACATTGAACGAGACTCTTTGATCTTGAGATTTCAGGTCAGGTCGCCCACTTTTTACCAGAAATGTCGCGATCAACAATGGTACATTCAGCATTTGGAATCGACACAGCAAAATTTTGTCTCTCAAGTAAACGAGCTGAGAGAGCGACTGGCCATTGAGTTGTCGCGTCAACAGCCCACCTCCACAAATACCAGCCAAGTATCTGGCGCTGGCAAAAAGAGCAAAAAAGAAGCCGAACAGTCTGTCCTAAATGACAATGATTCTGTGCTGCCCAAGACCGAGCTGAGTGATTTGAAAAAAATCAAGCCAAGTCTTTTCACTCTAGGCTCAGTGGACTCTAAGCCAAAGGCCCATTTGTCTGGTCAAGTCGAACAAGAACATGATGGTGCGAGAAAAGAAAAAAACTTTACCAGAAAAAAAGCTGTCAGATCAAGTTTAAAAATGAACAAAATAGAATCGCTGAGTAGCGAGTCCGAATCGAGTGATTCGGACGGTGACATTGAACAGACCAAGATTCTCAAGCCCGGATACAAAAACGAGGCCTTTGAGGAAAGTGACGATGATGAGGACGAGTTTGAAAAGCAGGACGAGTTGATATCCAATCCAAATTATTACAATGACATCATTGACCAATTGTGCAACAATGACACGGACTCGGAGTCGAGCGATGAGGAGGTGGTCAACTCGGAACAGGCCGGTGCGGCCAACATGAATGACAGCTTTGAGGAATTGTTGGCTGAATTTTCAGACAGAGGACAAAATGTGAAAGAAGGAGACGAAAAGGATGTCGATGAGGAGAACATGTTTGCCGAAAATGATGTTGAGTTTTCTTTGCTAAATCAGACGGCTGGATGCTCGAAGAGCCTGGATGGCGAGGAAAAACTCAAGGAAATAAAGAACCAACTTTCGGAAATAAAAATATCCACCTCGAAACAGAGTGATACTGTTCAAAGTTCGATAATAAGCTCCAGTGATGACAAACGTAGCACCATTGGGAGCGAAAAGCCTGGCAAAGTTTGTTTGTTGAGAAAAAAGTCATCGCCAAGTCAGCTCAAGTCCAAGTCTGGTATTTCTAATGTTCTTGTGACAAAAAAAACTGAGGACGAAATTAAAAAAAGTCAATCGAAATTGTCCTCTTTGTCCAGCAGTGATTCGAACTCAAATATAAATGATTTAACTCAGTATCCCATTAACGATGACGATGATTCCTTGTTTGACACTAATTCTCCCGCCAATAATCCAAAACAATCGAAAAAAAATTCAGTTTTTTCAGTGATTATGTCATCAAATGGTAACTCTAATCAAGTGACCAGTAGTTCGAGCAAGTCACCGACATCAAGGTACTTTTAATAGTTAAATATTTTTTTTTAAATTAAATTTGAGAATTGAAGAGATTTTATTTTTCGCTAAATTTTTGTGCAAATCTAAATTTAAAAATTTAACATGAACTCTAAATTGATCTAATAGAACTAATTAAATTTTTAGTTCACAATTTATGATTTTAAAAAAATATATTAAATTCTCTATTTTCGATTAATATTATCAAATTTAGGTTTGTTTGAATTTTTTTAATGTTATGATTAACCACTCAAAAATTTATTTCTCGTTAAAATAAATTTTTTTAAAGTTTAAAAGTAATTTTACCGTAATGGGCACCGTAATTTTCATTATTTTAATAAAGATTTATTAAATAAATTTTACACAGTGTTTAAATTAAAATAAAAAATTGGCGAATAAATATTGCTGCTTACTATTCCTAATAATGTATTTTCTAGTTTAAAGTTTAATTAGAAATTACTAATAAATTCTATACAAATTACTTTTCAAATAAATTCAATTTATTATTTTATAAAATGGAATCTTTGAATATTAATGCTTTAAAATTAAGTTTCACTCTAACAAAAAGTCTCCTTTTAAAAAATAATTGAGCGGTTCGTTTCAATTCGATCTTTTCACGTCATTAAAAAATTTTCTAGTCAACCGTGCAAATACTTTGCAGAGTTTTTGCAGACACTTATTTTCGGATTTGGAAAATTTGTTTAAACTTCAAGCATTTACAGAACTAAATTATTTCTTAAAGTAGAAAAGCTATTCAAGTTTTTCGAATTTAAAAAAAACTTCACATCCCATCTTTTTGATTTAGTAGAAAAATTTAAATTTAGAATTAAATCTATGAAATCATAGCAATCAAATCAATTTCAAATTTCCAAATAAATTATTATTTTCTAAATCAATATGTTTATTGTTAATTTATGTGTTTAAAAAATTATCAGACATCTATATAATAGCTATATTAAAAAGTGTTGGTAACCGTGCAGGTGATTCATGGAAAAAATTTGCTTGACCTTGTTTGAGACCACCTTCTTCAATTCTCAAATTACGGCGGTTTAGTTGACAGTACAAAATTGTAGAATTTTTTTAATTTTAAATATTTAAATTTTTTTCCCTTAGTAAATCAAAAGTTGATATTCAAAATTCAAAGATTTTATTTAGAACATTTTATTTTATGGTTAACATTGCTAACATTTGATGATTTGTGAAATCTTACAAAAATTCAGATAACTCTATAGAAATGAAATAAATTATAAAAAAATTCTCAAATTCATTTTTAGTTTAAAAATCAAGTTTTACTAGTGACACAATTTAATTAACTTAATTAAATTAAAACTAATTAAATTAAAACTAAATTTAAAAATAATTTTAAATAAAAACAAATTCAATTTTTTTAGTAACGAAGAAAGCGTTGATAAAAGCAGTATTAATAAACAAGACTGTAAGTATTAAAATGATTTTTATTAACTCTTTTTACTAACAGTTTTTTAAAAAATTGAATTTTATTTCTTTGATAATTTAAATGTTTTTCTTTTAAGTAAAGCCTAAACTCGATAGTTCATTAAGTAGGAATACAGTATCGAAACCAAGCCTTATCCGAAAAAATAACAACTCTACATACCGTATTTGAGTATTCAGATTTATTAAAACTAATGCTTAATTTACTGAGCTAAATTATATACCCCAGCCTTTAAGATCAGATAACATTTTCTTTTCACCAGTTTACTAACATTGAAATAAAATTTTTATTAAAATTCTCATCATTTTTTTTTAGTTCTAAAAATATTGGACAAATTTAACAAGAATGTACGAAACCAAGTTATTCTAAAGAAAAAAGAAGAAAATTTAAATTGATGAAACTTTGGAACCCATGAATAAAGAGCTTTATGCGACAAAAAAATTGCTAGAATTGCATTTTTTAAACATGACTTTGTGTATATAGCAATTAAAATCGTTTCAGTGCTAAATGTATTAAAAAGTATTTTGATTATTAAATTTATAAATAATTGATTGAATTTTTTCTTGAATTTAATAAATTTATTTTTTAAATTTTTTTTTATATTATTTAAATTTTTTTTTATATTTTATTTTCAGCTAATTTTTCTTTCTACCAGCAAAATTATTTTTTAACCAGATTTATTTATTTTATTTAATTGTTTATCTGTACCCACCAAATGCTCCTTAAGAATAAAATCATAAAAGTAAAAAGAAAATTTATAAAAGATAGATTGAAATAGCTAGAGGTAAGACATATTTACAGGGGTTATCGTCATTGAAAGACTGCAATTTGCGAATGAGCGAGACTAGGTCTTCGAGCTGCATGCTTTCGAACGATTTGAAAAGAAAGAAATTAAGCTTCTGTTCGAAGCGTGGAGAAAAAGGGAAGGGGGGAAAGAAAAGAGTGGGTCTGGCGCCAGGCACTAAGCCAATGAGCTTTCGATAAGCTTATTAAAAATGGGTGCGAAAGAGAAAAGAAAAAGCGCGCTTGCTTTTCTCGCGAAGCGCGTGTGCTTAGTAAGAGCGTGGTTTCTGACCGAATGTCAGTGAAAACCTAAGCTCAGCTCAAAAATGTTGGCTGACCGGTGGCTTGACCACGAATCAGTGGCTTTTATTAAAAAATAAATAAAAAAGCATATTCTAAACTAAAAAAATTTTACATAAAATTAACATAATAAAAATCGTCTTCTTGACATCAACCAATGTTGAAAGACGGTTCAAAATGACCGGTGAACAAAAAAAATGTCCTGACATTGTTCTCCTTAATGAAATAAAAGTTAATCCGAATGATGTAAACTTTTATTTTAAATTTAAAAATTTTATATCAATAGTTAAGGCTCATAATAAACATGGTGGAGGAGGAGCTATTTTAGTAAAAGAAGGAATTGAATTTAAACAAGATCTTTCATTCGATAAGTTTAATGCAGAACTTCTTTGCATCAAGATAAGTTTAAATAATTCACAATTTTTTGTTTTTAGTCTTTATAATCCACCAAGTACTGAACTCCCTTTTTAACTTTTCTTCGATATTTCAAGGAAATGCGGAAAATTCATAATAGGAGGTGATCTTATTGCAAAACTAAGTCTTGGTTGCTTGAGAGTAAATGAGTATGGTCTAATTTTAGAAAATATTCTCAACACAATAAACCTCTCAGTAATTAATGATAGGTCACCGACATTTAATAAATTTAAAACCGAACATTATGAAGTCCCTGATATATTTATTATACCATCATCACTGTCAGATAGAGTTCTTGACTTCTAAGTAATGACAAATGGTGATATGTTGAGTGACCACTTTCCCATTAAAACAATTTTATCAGTTGAGCATAAAATTACAGTCAATTCCTTTAATATTATTCTAAATTATAAAAAAGCGAATTGGACACTCTACTAAGAATTTCTTAAATCGTCAAGCCAGCATAATAGTTCTTTCAATAACGTTGACGAGATTAACGAACACATCTCAGAAAAGATTATTCATGCTGCTCAAAAAAGTATACCCCCTTATCTCAAAGGTTTTTTAAATCTAGCTTACCAAAAAATATTGTATCATTAATTAAGGAACGAGGAAAAGTAAGAAGATCTTTCCAAAAATCAAGGTGTCCTTCTCTTAAGGGAGCTTTTAATAAGCTTACATCTGAGCTCCGTCTCAGTTTTTAAAGAATGTTGGAACAAAAACTGGCTCGAGATCATAAATAAAACAGGAAAAAATCAATTGTCAAGTAAGCCGTTTCGGAGGAAAATAAATAAGTTCAGGCCAAAGAAATCTTCAAGACAAATTCTATCACTTTTTAAAAAAGGTAAGAATTTAATACGGATATAGAAACAGGAAAAAACCTTGGCGATTTATTAGCCACTACTTTTAGTCCTCACATCGATTGTGTAGAATCGAAGGATAAATGTGAAGTATCACAAGAAATAAAAGATTTCTTTTAAAAGGGACAAAATAATTTTAACAAACCTGTCACTCTCTTAGAAATTACAAAACCCTAAAAAAACTCAAAGAACTAGCAGGGTCTGGTCTAAATCGGATTCAAAACCTAATGCTAAAAACTATAGAGACTTTATTTCAAATATTTAACTATTTAACATGAGTTTGGAACTAGGCCAATACCTAAAATCTTGGAAAATAGCAAGTCTAACCATGAAATCTTTCTTTGATATGATCAATCTTGGATTCTTTTCCTTGTTTAAATTCATTCTCAGAAACTAACATCAAAACAATTCAAATTATTCAAAATTCAGCAATTCGATCTATTTTGAAGCTGAAATATGATACCCCCTCCAATATTATGCACCAAGAGGCCTTCAATAAACATAAACAACTAACAGTTTCAAATCGACTCTTTGAGTTAAGTGAGAAATATGTCAGGACAGGATTGAGTCATTCCGTTCCATTTGTCGTCAGACTGGTGGAAGAATATAGAGAAGGTTTCGAGTCAAGATATATACTCTAGCTATTACAACATATCGTTTTTAATTTTCTTTTTATTACTTAGACTTGTTTATCCTTTTTTTAAATATTTTATTTATTTATCTTTTATCTTATTTAACTTTATTTTATTTTTTTTATAAATATATTTTTAATCTTAAGGAGCATTAGCTCGTTACAGATAAACAAATAAATAAAATTTTTATTTTTTCTCTTTTTTATTCTGCCTTATTTATAACTTTGTTTATTTTATTATCATTTTGTTTTTTATTTATATACTTTTATCTGAAGAAGAATTAGTTTTTCACAGATAAATAAATGAATAAACAATTGTTGTAATTTTACTGTGCAAAAAAATATAATAATATAATAAAAGAGGATTATAATAATAAATTAACTCCAATTGAACTATCCCGAAAGTATGGCAGCTTCGCCTATTTTAACAATCGCTAAAAATCGTTAGAAATCTGCAACAATGAGATAAATTCTGACTTAAAAATCATAGCCTCCATTGAATCAATAGAATCAAGAAAACAAACAAAAATCACAAGTTTTTCAGTTTTTCCAATTAGTTTTTCTTATTTTATCAATTAAAAATAAAAAAAATTACCACCCAATTTTCAATATTTTTTGTTCCCCTATCGTTTAATTCAACATAACGAATCTCATGTAACGAATGATATTTTTTAAGTCTCGCTCATTCGTTATAGCGCGAGTGCACTGTACTTTTAGTCTTAACTTTTATTATTATTTATTTATTTATTTGTAAATCTGTATCGAGCGTTAGCTCCTTCAGAGAAAAATAAAAATAAAATTAAATCAAAATAAAATGATTAAAATAAAAGTTAAAAAATAAAATAAGAATTTAAAAATATAGTGAAATAAATGAAATGTCAAAAGGAAATGAGAGAAAAAAAAAAAAAAAAAAAGAGACAAAAGTTATTTCGGTTTAGTTTTCAGAGAAAAAAGAGTCTATGACAAGGTAGCTTAATTTTTATGACTTAATTATCTGATATCTTATTTCATATGTAATGTTTTTTTTCCCTATTTTTCTACCAAGTTTCCCAATTATTTCAGAGTGTAAGTTTTAAGAATGGAAATTTCTATGTCGATATTTTATTTAAGGAATTAACACTTATTGAATAATTATTAAATTAAAATGTTTAGAAACTCATTGAAATTAATTTATTAATTTTAATTAGAGATTAATGATCTGAGTCGAAACTTTTGTCCATAATTTTTTGGTTGACGTTGTTATTATCTTCATTTTCTTTTAATTTATCAGCTGAGTGAAAAATCTTATTATCATGTTTTTTATATCAATTTGAAGGAAATAGTTAGTTTTAGTAAAAATAAATTTTTAAAACAAAATTTAATTTTCTTTAGTATTACTGAAAAACATATAATAAAACAACTGCGCCTAAATTTTTGTGCAATACTGTAGAAAGCCTGAATGCTGCAATTTTCAACATTGAAAAGCAGTAAGTCATATTTTTCTAGATAATTATTAATGTCATTGATGTAATAAACTTCAAATTTGAATTTAAATCATTAGAATATTGAAAATTAATTATTTTTAGCGAGTTTTATTAAAACACAAGAAACTTATTTTATCTTCGACTAGTATTTCATTTTCTCAAATATTTACCTTTTCAAAAAATAAAGTTCGATCATTCGAAAAGATCATACATATTGATGATAAAATCAAGACTTTGATAAAAAGGAAATGCAGAACCTAATTGAGAGACTCCTTATAAATAAATTATGAAAATTGAAAATTCATAAATTTTGAAAATTGCCTAATGAAAGCAAAGAAACATTTTAAAACTTCCTTATTCTTCCTCATTTTTCTTAAAACTTTGAATTGAAGAAGTTTTAAAATTTTGTCATTAAAATTATCTCTAATATTATTTACCGCTTTCGAATATGTTTTTATGTATCTTATTTCAGAGCAAACTAATCTCTACCTTTTGCAGCATTAATGAATTAATTATTCTGTTGCAAGACCTAGATGCACTATTAAATTGAACAGTCAAACAGGTGTCGAAAAGTGCAAATTTAAAACATCTAGATGTTCTGAATTTTAAAGCTATAAAATTTTTAAATTAAAAGAAACGGAAATGATCTTGAAACAAAAATTAATTTTGATGTGAAGTTTCTGATTTTCAATTTAGCAACAGAACAAACATTTATTCTTGAATTAAGTAAAATTTTTTAAATTTGATTTCAAAAGCATGGAGGAAATAAAAAAATCGATAATCATCTTAACTTGGTAACTAAAGTATTTTTCATATTCAGTTTAAAAATTTAAAGTAATAACTTTTTAAAAAATGGAAAACTTAATAATCATTTTGAACAAGCCGACCCACATTTATTTTCCTGGAGAAGTACTTAGTGGTCATCTTAATATTCAATGCAAAGATAGAATTAAAATAAATTCAATTACGGCAGTTGTTTCTGGTGAAGGCTCTGTATATTGGTAATTTTCTTTAAAAAGAGTAGTTATATGACAAGAGGATTTTACCAACTTAAACCTTAATTTGAAAAATTTTCAAAATTTTACGTAAATTTAAGAAAAAATACAAATTGACTGAAAATCATTGGATATTTTTTTATAACAAAGATAAACACAGCACAAAAATATAATATTTAAATTTTTTTTCAATCTCGATTAAAAAATTTGAATTTATGTTTTTCAAATTTTTTTATCACTGGAAGCCAAAGTACTACCATCTGCTTAGCACTGCAATTTTTCCATTAGCTAGTTGCTTATTTCATTAAATTTGTTAAAAAAGTCTTCAATTTTTTATGAAATGTTTCTTAATTTTATGAAAAAAATCCAATTTGTCAATAAAATCTCTTAGATAAGTAACTAGAAAAATTTGAATTTTTCAAAAAAAAATTTTTAAATTGTTAATTTTTAAAAAAAAAATTCAAAATTTGAGTGAATTTTTGTTTCAGGTCTGAAAGAGAAACTGTTCACAAACATCGGAATCTGAGCAACCATAGAGATAATGGAAGAATTACGAATAGGACGAGCCACAACGAGAGGCGTACAGTTTACTACAGAAATCATGAAAATTACATAAACCTACAAATGGTATTGGCATCCAAAAAAGCTGAATCTGATTTATATTTAGAATGCGGAGAGCATAATTATCCTTTTCAAATTGTTTTGCCAGCTAATTTACCAACCAGTTTTGAGCATAAAATTGGCAGAATTCGATACTCAATCAAAGCTTGTATCGATATTCCGTGGGCTTTCGATAAAAAAACAACTATTTATTTTTCAATCCTAAACGGACTCGATTTAAATTTGTTTCCTAATCTTCATGTTGCTTTAGGTGGAAGTGAGCAAAAATTTTTTTGCTGTGGACCGTGCCAATCTGAACCAATAACTGCAATACTCAATATTCCAAAGAGTATTTACTATTCGCTCTAATTTAACATTTTGATAAAATAATTTTTTTCTGTAATCTTTTAAGGTGGTTTTGTTCCAGGAGAAAGAATAAATTATAGCGCTTCTTTAGATAACAAAAGCAACCGCACTGTAGAAGAGCTAAGTATCATTTTGATTCAGAGAGTTGCCTTTCATGCCATAGGAAAATCAAAATTTGTCACTAGTAATGTGATCAAAAGTGTTTTTTCAAAGACAATAGAAGCTAAGAAATTTGAAAACTGGAATGATGCTGCTTTAATCATTCCACCAGTTTGTCCATCAACTAATGGCTCATGCAGGATAATCGATGTGAATTATGAGATAGTATTGTATTTTGCTTCTAAATTAGCACTAGGTTCACAAGTAATTATTCCAATTGTTATTGGAACTGTACCAATTATGACAGAAGGAGATATGGGATTAACTGACAGTGTATTTTCTTATGTGCCTTCAGAGTTGAAATTAGATTTAAATGAACCGATTGAAGTAGAAGAAGATCGAAAGACTGATGAAGCTGAGTCGAATTTAAAAGCATTTATGCCTTATTACCCATATTTCAAAGATTTTTCAATGCAAAAATCTCAATAGCATTAATATTTCAAGACATTTAACCAACTTGATTAATTGATTTTTTAAATTTCTTTAACAAGTGAAGGTTTTCATTTTGATAAAAATTGATAAAACAATATTTATTTTGTTTTTATTGAACAAAAATTAAAAATTTTTACTTTTAAAAAACAATAATCAAATAAAAATTTCTTAAAAATTCCCATTATTTCAAAAAAATAATAATTTTTTACACAGTGACAAATGTCTGTTAATCACAATAAAAATATTTGTTGTACTGAGAAAAAATGCTCTGACAAAAATTAGAATTTTTTATTTTTTTCTCTAATAGTAAAAAAAAAGTATTGGCAAAATTTTAGAAACAAATTTCATATTTTTATTGTTTTCAAATTAAAATTCTAAGAATGAAAGAGTTTACGGAATATACTCAAAAAGATAAAAAAAAGCTAAAAAAATTGGTATCCCTTAAATTAGAATATTTAATTTTAAATTTTATTTTTTAATTATCTATTTTTTTATTTTTTTTTATTTAACCTAATTAACTGTTGTAAAAATTAAATATTAATCAATATTTTGAGATATAAAATTTAACTTAGGGTTCGATTAATTCACAAATATATCTATAAAATGCTACTTTTTACAATGGTTGTACTGTTTTAATGTTTAGTTAAAAAAAAGGAAATAAAAAAGCTCATTTCATAATTTTATTGAGATTTTATTTATTTCAATTTTGATCAAGTGATCATGATGTTGAATTTCTAGTTGCCGAAACTTTCGAGTTTGTAAAAAATTTGTCACATCTAATGTATAGTGACATGATCTGAATATAAATATATTTTGTTACTTAAAGAGAAAGGAGATTTATTGTTATTTCTAAACTTATTTTAAATAGATTGTTTAACTAAATACTATTATTCACACACTCGGGCTGTACTTCACATCTATTTGAATACTTTTAGATCGTTTTTAATTTTCGAAATTTTTAACTATTTTGATTACATATTTTAAATTGACTATGCTTTGAGTTTTTATAAGGAGAGTGAAGTTGGGAGCAATTTTATTCTAATAAACCATTAATAGCTTTTTCAAAACTTACATTGATGTAAAATTTTTTTTAACAATAATTAACAAATTTTGTTAAAATTTAAAATATTCTAAAATTTCTAAAAGTTTTAATATTAAAATCGAATTTTAAACAATTTTAAATAAATTGCTCTGCTCCAGATACAAATTGCTCCCAACTTCACTTTCCCGTTTTTATGTAAATCAATATTTTAATATAAATTAAAATATTAAAATGAATAAAACATCTAAGCTGTCTTAATTTGACTTTTCAGTGAATGTACTGTCATGTTGAGGTTCATCATTAGTTTTTAGTTTGAAATAGGTGTAATTATTTTGTCAAAAAAATTATTTATTGTATTTAAACATATTACTTAAATAAAAAATTTAATTTAATTTTAAGTTTTTCAATTTGAATTTTAATTTTAATAAAAATTTATTAATTTGCTTCTTTAGTAAAATAATAGAAATTTTGATGAATCCGTAACATTTAAAAATAACTATTTATTTAAAAAAAATTAAAATATTTATCTACTAAAAGCATATTTAAATAAAAATAAAAAGCTTTAAATTTCTATGTGAAACATAATTTTAAAAATTTCTCTGTGTCAAATAAACTCGGCAGCCGTCTTTTGGTCTTAGAGTTAATATTTCCTTTGGTCCGTATGATTGATTCTCATCTAGACGGATATCGAAATTTTGAGCGAATTTCGCTAAAAATATCTTTGCTTCTATCTGAATTTTAATTTTAATTTTATACTTTTGAAAATAAAAAAATAAAAGCTTGCTTTTGCAAAATTTTGCCCTATACAGTTTCTTGGACCCAAGCTGAAACTAAACAAAAAACATAATTAATAAAAAAGAAAAAAATTATTTAAATTTCTTACGGGAAAAATGTATAGCTATTTATCCTTAAAAAAATTTCATTATTTTTTTACACCAAAATAATTAACTTACATATTTTTTTGTGAAAATTCAGAGCTTTTTAAGAACCTTTCAGGCTTGAATTCTTCAGGTTCTGGGAAGTATTCTGGATTGTGTCCCGAAATAAACGGTGAGCACTTTTTAAAACAAAATTTATAAAAAAACATATAAAAAAATATATCAAAAAAATAATTTCAATACCATAATCCATGTATTTTTTGGAATTTTTATTCCATTGATTTCAATTTCTTTATAAGTTTTACGGGAAAATTCCGGTGCTGGTGGCCATTTACGAAGTGTTTCGTTGAATACACATGAAGTGTATTCTAGATTTGCCAAATTTTCAAATGAAATGTAATTTTTGGATCCAATATATTTATCCGCTTCTTCTCTTAATCTAAACAAAAATTAGTTGAACATTTTCAAATAAATTTAACTATAAATTCAACTTTAAGAAAGCTTCTGGGTTACGACCAAGTTCAAGAATGGCAAACGCAAGACTATTCGCAGTTGTTTCTTGTCCAGCTATAAAAAATGTCAAAAACTGATCGATTAAATCATCCAAATCAAAGCTATCTCCATCTTTTTAAAAATAATTCTTTTTTTTATCAAATAATTATTATTGAATACCATAATTTTTTATTATAATTGTTAAAATATCGTTTGGGATGTGTTCTTTATTTTCTAGATCTCGTATCCTCTGATTAATGTGTTCACGTGAAAATTCACGTAGTTCTCTGAGCGATTTTTTGAACTCATTTACCATTTTAAATTTATTTGGCTTAAGCTGGTAAATAAAAACATACTTTAATTATTGAATAGTTTTTTCTGATTTTTACTTGAATGAGTGGATCTATTAAAAGCTCATTTATGCCATGTAAAAGATTGATTATTAATTTGTTCAAATAATTTTCAGATTGATTGATTGAATCATTATTAAAACCAAAAGCAACAGAAGATATGATATCAAGTGCAAACTTATTAAGTTCCGGAAACATAGTGACCAAAGTACTCCCGTCTGCTTTACCCCGCAATTTTTCCATTAGCAAGTTGCTTTTTTCATTGAATTCGTCAAAAAAAGTCTTCAATATATTTCTTTGAAATGCATGATTGAAGAGAGCTCTACTTGGCTTCCATTTTTCCTTGTCTATCTCTGTTACTAAACCAGTACCAAGTGCTCTTTCATTAAAGGGGAAAGCCAACATGTTGTATGTAAGATCATTCTTGTGTAAATCCAAGTCTATTGTGACTTTCTTTTTAATTTTAAAATTAATCAATGAATCTTAATTCAAAATCCGACTAATTGATTTAAAAAAATTTTTTTTCATCAAATTATCTTCTATGACGAGTAAAAAATTAAAAAAAAAGAGAATTTTATTTATTCATGTATTCTTAACTGTTCTATTTTGGTTCGAGAATTACCTGATATTATGTCACCAAAGTTATAAAATCGCAAAGTTTAAAAATGTTTACTTATTTAAAAGCTAGAGAACACATTTATCATAAATTTTTTTTTAACAATTGGGCGATTTTTGGTCGGTGCCAACTTTAAAAGAAAAACTATTTTTTAATCATTACTTTGACTGCTTCAGGTCCATTGACTGAAACAATGATTTCCCCGAAAAAATATACTTTAAATACTGGACCCAGATCGTTAAACCATTTCAGAATTAACCCAGAAAATCCGATATCATCCTTGTAGGCTTGTAATTCGTGTAAATTTCCAGTAAAAAAACGAAATAATCTTGTTGAAATAAAATTAGGTAATATTCCTTTTGGTCCAAAAAAAATTTAGCTTTTACCCATAAGTTTTTGGATGTGGAATGTGGCGATAACGTCTCAGTTTAAGATACTGCTTCAGGGTTAGATAAATTAAAAAACTTGAACTGGTACCAAATAACAAGACTGCTATTTCGTAGAGGCCCATACTTTTTATGATATTCATTTTAAATTATCTCAATTAAAAATGAGAATTTTTGATATGACGCTAGGTAGCAAACGATTTTATTTTTTTCATGTTGAAAAAATGCAACTAAACTAACATTAATTTAAATATTTCTAATAATTAGTATAACTTTTCGCCAAATTTTATAATAATCAGTTTATAATAATTGATTGTAATTTTAATTAGAAAAAAATGTTTACAAATTGAAGGAAAAAATTGCTGAAATTATTTATTTAATAAATTAAAAAAAAGCCTTCAGAAACATTGTTCAATTAAAATTAAATAACTTTGATTTTTTTTAAATGTTTTAATTTTTTACAAATAATTAGAAATTACTTAAAAAATAATTTTCAAGTAATTTCTAATAATTAAAACTAATAATTAAAACTTTTTTTTCTTAAAAAATTTTAGTCATTTAAAACAGAATTTCTTTGATAATTTTTATTTTATTTTTTTTATCAATGATTTCCGATTTAATTAGGGATATTTTTGAGATATTTTTGCTAGACTTTTTTGGTAAAAATTTTATTAGTCTTAAGTCAATTAGTGTTATTTGAAAAAGTCAAAAATTATTAAACCAAAATTATTTTCTTAAAAATTAAATAGCATTTTATTTTTCAAATTAAAACCATAGACTATTCAAAATTATATGGTACCGATTATTGTCTTCTTTGATTTTAGACCAAGTTTATTTGACTAATACTTGAACGAAGATCATATATATTTAATCTTTTTTTGTTAAATTAGCTTCATTCAAGAAAAAATATTAGCCATTAATCTAAGATTTTACATTGTTTTTAAAAAATTGATTGTTTGAAGAATAAAAAAAATTAGTAAAAATATAAAATATTTATCAAGTTCCGTTTCGGTATTAAGTTATTTTAAATTAAATTAATTTTCTTTTGTATCAATTTTAGCAAAAATAAATAAACACGGAAAAAAATTAAAACTAAGCATATCAATTTTAAAATTAAAATATGATCAATCGGAGTTGAAAAAAGGAAAATTAATGGATTTTTTTTTTAATTTTGAAAGAAAGGAATGAAAATTTTAGGAACAAAATCAGTCACGTTTTAGAAAAGATGATGATGATACTCATGAAGAACTTGAATTAAATGAATTGACCAAGTCAAGTATTTTAAATCCTTTTTAAATTAATTTAAATTGATGTTTAAGAAGGAAAATTTAAATTTTCAAAAAATCTAAAATATAGCTTTATTTCCAACATAATTTTCAATTAAATTTGTTAAAATATTTTAAATTGATAGCTTTAAAATTTGAAGCCTTCCTGACAGGAAGCATTGTTAAAATTCGAGATTTTGATCAAAAAATTTAAAATAACGAATAATTGATCTAAAATCTATCAAATAATTATTGTTGGCAAAAATTAAAAAAATAAAATTCTATATTAAATTTAAATAAACAGCATTATTTATTCTTATTTTGTCAACTGATGCTTTAAATTCAAAATCAAATCATCAAATTTTAATGAGAAAAATTATTACCTTCTAAAAAAAAGTGATAAAAATTAAAAAGTTTTAAACTTGTGAATCAAAGATAAGCTCGCACTTGTTATTTAATGTTAACTTGTTAAATTAGTTCTATCTACAGCAAGAAAATTTTGTATATTTTATGAAAATAAACTTTTTTAAGATTTAAATAGCTTCGAATGAAACGAGTTGGAATAGTTGGTTTTGGCCATCTTGGCAAACATCTTTACGATAGATTAAATGATGACAAAAACTTTGAAATCGTATTCATTTGGAATCGTAGCCGAATCGATGACCAAAGTATAGATAAAAAATTAGTTCTGGCTAATTTAGAAGATTTTAAAAACTAGTAAAGTCTTAATAATTTGTTTTTAAATTCTTAAATTATTATTTTTAAGCAAAGTAGATCTAATAATCGAAGTTGCTCACCCAATTATTACTCACAACTACGGACAAATATTTCTTGAGCATACCGACTACGTAATTGGTTCACCGACTGCTCTGGCAAATCAAAAAGTTTTAGATAAGTTAATTTCAACATCACTGAAATTTAAGACAAAAATTTACGTTCCTTGTGGTGCATTCTGGGGCGCAAATGATATCAAAAAAATGGCTGCTCAGAATACCTTGGAAGGTCTAAAAATTACCATGAAGAAACATCAAACTAGTCTAAAATTGGAAGGAGAACTTAGAACAAAATTAGAAAATAACAAAATATGGGACTCGGCCCTTGTTCTATATGAAGGTCCAGTAAGGGATCTGTGTTATCTTGCACCAAACAATGTTAACACAATGGCAGTAGGCGCACTTTCGGCTCTTAATCTTGGATTCGATGAAGTTCAAGCTTGTTTAATAGCTGATCCTAGGTATTTATAATAAATATTTTAATTGATTTAATTAGTTTAGTCAATTAATTTTAAACAAGTTTGACTGACAAGCATGTTATTGAAATCGAGGTTACAGGTCCATTTAATGAGAAGCTTAACCAAAATTTTAAATGCACAACTGTCAGATCCAATCCAGCAGTTATTGGGCATGTAACCGGAAATCAGACTTATGCTTCATTTTTTTACAGTCTTTTAGGTAATTTCAATTTAATTTTGATAATTTTCAACATTGATTTTAATTTTTTAGAAACTCTTTCAGAAACCAATGCTTCAGGGATTATTGTGTGCTAAATTAAAAATAAATCGATTAAAAAAATTCGATTTTTTTGATTAATCTCTATTTATTTGTTTAAAAATTATGCTTAGGTACAGATTATTATAAAAATTAATGAGTGATTAAATTTTAATTGTTCATATTCAAAAATTTGTATACTAAGAAGAACATCAAATATCTAAATAAGAGCCGATTTTCTTGAAGATATGAATTTTAAATTTAGCACTCTAAGCAATTTTTTTTAAATTTTGTTGGACTTTATTTATTAATATGATTGATAAATAAGTAGTTTTTAAATAAATAAATATTAAATAATAAAACTTAAATTAGATTTTTTAAAATTGTTTAAGAATTTGCATTCTTGACAGTAAAGGTAATAATGAAATTGAATTTGATCCATATTTTTTTTAAATTGTCCACAATAATATGGGAGTGAAAGAAAAATAATTTCTGGTTAAAATTCGTTGTATTTGTTTTTATAAGACTAAGTGAGCACATGTGTTTTATTTTTTTATTATTTTTATGCTTAGTAGAAAAGTTAATTGATACTACGACTTTCTTAAAATTTGCAGTTATTAAATTTTCAATTTCTAGTTACCAAAAAGGTGTTTTTAGAATACATTATTTATTTCTTTATTTATTTATATAAAATGTCGCAGCAAAGGCGATATGAGGACTAGAGCGTCGTCTAGGACCCCCATTTCTATATTTACAATTTAATATCATTTTGTGAGAGAAAAGAAGATAAGAATATAAATACAATAAAATTAGTTCCATCTAAATTAGACTTTAGATTACCTAGAAAAGTAAAGAACATAAAAAAGAAAAAAAAAAGAAAAAAAGTATTGATTTAGTTATGAAATTATTTTTGTACTTTGTACTTTTTTTTTTCTTCATCAACCATTTCGTGAAATTTATTGTATCTATTCTGGGCTATCTGATCCATTTCGTAGAATAAACTTAGAATACATTAATAAATTAGCACTAGTAAAAATTACTATTTTTTTTCCAAATGACGATAATTAATATTTTGACTGATTCCAAAACTTTTCAATGCTTTATATGATTAATTTTTCCTGATTTTCAAATTTTTTAATCAAAACTTGATTAATTAGATCTTTGATAAATATTTTAAAAAACCAATCTAGAAAATTGAAAAATATTGAGTCAAAATTTTTCTTTAATTTATCCGAACTATGATTCGTATTTATGCTTATTTATTGAAATTAAATTAAATAAAATTAAATTATTTATTAATATGCTTATTTATTAAAAAAAAAAAATTTTTTTTTTTTTTAAATAAAAAATTTTAGAATAAAATACCAGTACAAAAACTAATTCAGTAGTTTTTCTATAATAAATCATTCATAATCCATCTATTTTCTCGCCTTTTTGCACCCTATAGTATTTAATCAAACACCCGCATCATTAATCAAGTTGGCTTGATTATTCAAAATCTGTAACTAGAATTCCTCTTTCACTTTAAATTCTTGAGCATTTGTAGTTTTCAACAGTAAGCACTTCATTCTAATATCTATTTAGAGTGACGACAATTTCATTAAATTTGTATTTAGTTCCTTGTTTATTTGAATATTCATGAATATTCACCTTCAGAGTTATAATATTGTTTCAGAACACTTTTTCGACTTTGTCCTTTATGATTTCATTAAAATAAAAGTAAAAAAAGCTTATGTAAAATCATGACTTGATTTAAAATTGCATTAAAAATTAGGAACAATGGCAAACTCTCGTTTTTTATGTCTTTATTAGTTTGTTTGTAGAAATATACACATGATGGATACCAACAAAGTCTTTAAAAGATGAACAAAATTTTGATATAATTAATTTAATTATTGAGCAAGAGGGCAAATGATTTATGAATGTGTCCTGACAATTTAAAGGAAGAGATTTTTTAAGATTTAAAAATGAAATGAACTCAAATCAAATGACTTAATTTTCAGTTTGTCGTTAGACTTGAATTAATATTATATTATCAATTGTGGCGTAAGCCTTAGTTTAAATTCCCCAAAATATCTTCGATTTTTGGTTCTTTTGGTACACATAGTTGATTCACTTTTCTGGCCAATATGTTTAAATTAAGCCATTTTTAATTTAATTTATCCTACTGCAAAATATTCAAAAATATTAAATAATTCAAACAAAAACTTAATTAATCAAACTTTTTAGTATCTTTGACCAAAATTCAAAATTTGATTCAAATTCAAAGTACCATAAGCTTAAAATAAATAAATAAGTATTTATTTAAATAAAATTGAATAATTAGTATGTAAAACAGATTTTTTTAAAAATTTAAATTATTAAAGGCAATTAAAAAACATAATTTAGGCTAAAAAATTTTTGAAAATATTTTCCCTTAATGATTCTTGCCATGTTTTTGAAGTTAATTATTTACCCATTGAAAATGATATTTTTATTATTCTTCTGTAAAAAATATGAAAATAATTAATGAAGTAAAAAATCAAGGCTTCAAGGAAATAATTAATTTAATTTAATTTGAATTTTTCTTCATTCCGGTGAAAACTAAAATCTAATTTATTTATAACTATTTTACATTATTGAATAAATCCCGTTCTATTAGTCTGTCTTAAAAAATAATTTATTATCATTTTTATTCTAACCAAAACTTCCGCTTAGTGAAATAAAACAATTTATTTTATTCAACTTTAATTCATTTGACACTACAATTTTTGAAGTTTTTCAAATTTTTCAAAATGATTTTCATCATGATCAAAGTATTAATCGTGGAACATGAGTCGTGAATCATTTAAATTTCAATCCGCAAGCTTGCAAAAATAATTAACACTGATAAAAAATACAACTATCATAAAAACCAATTTGAATAAATTACATAACATTTATGTTTTTTAAAAAAACATAATTTCTAAAAGGCAAGAAGAAAGGAAATCAAAACAACCACCAGAGGTATATTTATTGTGCAATAAATTAAAAATTAATTTATCATATCTTTTTAAACTTAGTGTTTATGTTATAAATAGAATTCTAAGATTTTTTCCTGTTTTTTAACACCTTTGTTTTTATTTGATTAGAATTTATTCTTTCTTTATTTTATGTGGTCTATCCATGGGAAAAAGCGTTCCTTTTCTAATGAACGCTAACAAATTTTATCGATTTTTCAAAATTTAGTTAATAATTTCAAAATTAATTAAGGTGTCTCGACAATAATCAATTTTGAGATTATTTGAAATTTTACTTCAATTTAAAAAAAATCATCATTAATTTATTCTCAAATATCAGTCAAAATTGATTTGTATTTTCTTTGATCTAAATTTGTCACGTTTTTTTCTAGAATGAAAAATTTTACATAAAGAATTATACTTTTCATCTAAACTAGACTACTCTATCTAATGGGACCAATTTATCTTTGATAAAAATATTTTGCGTGCATTCGGTATTCATTTTGTTACATAATTCTTATTCTTACATTAATTAATAATCTTAAATATTAGCTTTACCACAAAGTAGACTTTAATCTCAATACTTTTTAAGATATTTTTTGTCGAGCAAAATGCATTTAATTTTAATAATTATCAAGGCTATTCTTTTCATCATAAAACATCAATCATTCGGGTTCTAAAAACTTTACATAGCGCTTGTTTAAAGCGATTTATTTGCTGAGTTTCATTTAAAAAGAGTAAAAACAGGCTTTCGTTCAACAATAAATTTCTTGAATCTTTTCAAATTTTTATTTTTTTGTTAAAAAAATCTGATGATTTCTACATTTGTTTTTTTTTTGAATAAAATGAAACATAAATTAAGATAGACTCTTAAATTGATTTAATAATTTACATGGTCAAAACTTATTCCTTTTGACCAAGTTTTTACAAAAAAGTTTTAAAATTTTTAATTTTTTCTAAAAGATTAAACATGTGTTCATTTTTACACGGATCAAGAATAGATTTCAGCTTCCGTCATTTTTCAAGTTAATTACCACTTAGAGCATGAATAAAAGGCTTTTTTGTCTTTCAAACCGAATGCAATTATTGAATTTTTTATTGATTTTTAAATATGCTAAATTTTTAAAATAAATTGGAAAGCTTGTCTTTGTTTTAGATTTAAAATGTTTAATTAATTTTAAAAATGGAAGAGAGCTCAATGAATGGAATAAAAAATAAACAAAATAAAAAGATGCATGGCTTAATTTCGTCCAACACGGTTCACAAGCTAAGCGAAAATGCAGACAATGTTGTGACTATGAAAGAGACCAAGCCGAGTATTAAGCGGTCAAAAAGCATAAATACTTTTAAATCTAGCAAGGAAGTTTCTGATAAAATTAGTCTCAAAAAGCAAAACAGAAATAGTAATATGCTAAATTCGATTGAAAATGTGTATGATTGCCCCAAACGAAGAGACAAATTGCTTAAAATGCTCAAACTCAACCAAAAAACATCCAAATTCAGTAAAACAAAAAAGAATTCAGAGAACAGTTTACACAGCGAAAATTTTCAAAAATCAAATGGTAAATTTGTTTCTACTCAAAATATTTAAACTAAAAAATTTTTCTATAAATAACTTATTTTAAATTTTCTGTTTAAGATAAAATCTTCCGCTTAACTCTGAGACACCACTTAGCATTTGTTCAAAGCTAATCTTGACCTAAAATTTTTATTTGATTCAGTCTAAAGATATTTTTATTCAAAAATATTAACTTTTTTATCAACTTATCTAATCTTTAAATATCATTACAAATTTAAATGAATTTATTATTAGTTTTTTTTAATTATCGAAAAAAAAAATTTAAAAAGAGATTTAAATATAAATTTACAGACTTTAAGAATTTTTATTTCAAATTTTGGTAAATTATCCATTTCTAATATTAGACTGTCTAACTAGGCCAAATAGTCTCAAAGATCCAGTTCTGGAATGATATTTTTTTGTTGAAATAGAAATCCTTTTAAAACTGAAAATGATTTTATTTTAAATATTTTAATCAAAAAATACAAAGTCAATAAAAAAATTTTCATTAGAATAAATTTTTTGACTTTTGATAAAAAAAATTAAATTTCAACTGTTCAAAAAGGTATTTTTGTTTGTCAAGACTACACCCGAAACAGTCAAGATAATGTGACATTTAATGAATAATTTTTTTTTAGAAAATTTCAAATAGCTCAAATCAATTTTTCTAAATTTATTTAGCAGATAAAAAAATATTACTCACGTATTTAACATGATAGAGTTAATTTTGTGCAACAAGCACCTTGTACATACTCGATGAAAATAAAAAATCGAGTTACATATAATTATGATTATTCATATTAATTATTTAAAAATAAAAAAAGTTTAAATTTCAAATAAAAGCAAACACATAAACTAAAATTATAATAAAATTTGCAATTCTATCTATGTTTTTCTTTCTATTTCATTGTAGCTATTTTGTTAATATGACGATTTTTAAGAATTTAAAATTTATTTCAAATCATCCGATTTTTTGTTTAAGAACACATGTCTGGACAAAAAATTCAACCACCCATCCAGCAAATGAGCAGGCCCTTGGCAATCGAATCTGCACCCCAGCCAAAGCGTAGCGATGGCGAGCTCACCGAAGCCAACATATCCCCAGTTCAGACATCTATCACAAGCCTTTTAAACAAGGAAGCCATTTCGGCACCAAACTCGGCCACAAGCTCTAACACGGGAAACATGAGCGGTCACTTGCTCAAATGGACCAACTACATCAAAGGCTATCAAAGAAGATGGATCTCTATAAACAATGGTCTTCTATCGTACTTCAGGTCTCCGAATGAAATGGACCACACTTGCCGTGGTGCAATTAATTTGGCCAATGCAACCATTCATCAAAATGAGGACGGTGTCAGCTTCATTGTCTCAAATGGCACCAGCAATCAGACATTTCATTTGCGCGCTTCCAATGAAATTGAAAAGCAGAAATGGATAAACGCTCTTGAATTGGCCAAGAAAAAAGCCTATCAACTCGGACACAAAAATCCCAACTCTAATCTGAGTCCCATTTTAGGACAATCTAACCAAAATGACTCAGATGACGAGGACCCGACTCTAGAGGCCGAAAAAAACGAACTGGAAAATTTACTTCAAGTTTTAAAATTAAAGCTTAACGAGCTCAGTCTTTCGTATGAGTTCGTGCTAAAGCACAGCAATGCATTGAGCAAACTTCTTACCGAATTGGAACATACTCAGACAAGACCTGAAGAATTGACCATCAAAACAATAAATGAACAGTCTACTCTTTATAAGGTGGCCATGATCGGCGTGATGGGACATTGCCAAGAATTTATTAATTTGGCTCTATTTCGGACAAGAAAGATGAATAAAATATTACAATCCGAACGAGAAATGCGCCTAAGGTAATCGTTTATCTTTTAAACAAATTTTAAGCAATCTAAATTTGTTTAAGACTTGAAGAAATGGTCCAAGAGATGGCCAAACAGCAGGTTAACTTTGAGACACAACTTAAAAAAAACGGAAAAAAAAGTAAGATTTTTTCCAGGGTTTTTGGCCTTTTTCTCACGGGGCTATTTTTAAGATCGAAAAAAATTAAGTTTTTTAAAAGGTTTTATTTTTTTATTTACTTTAACAAAAATTAACTAAAATTGAGCTATTCAATAGGCTATTAATTCAAAGCTAATTAATCAAAAGGGTATGGCAAAATATTGATCGAAATTTTTGCCACTAAAATTTTTTTTTTGGCAAATAATTTTTGTTTTGCCATTTAATTGAATTAGAATTTAAAATTTAAAACTCGACTTGCCAAAAAAAATAAACGAGAAAAAATCTTTAAGGCATTCTCAATGCGAAATTTTCATATTTGATTATTGACAACCTAAAAATTTGAGTTTTAAGCATAAAAATTGAGATTAAATTAAAAAAAAAATATTTTACTAATTTAAAATCGTTTCTAGTTTAAAAATTCACATTTTCAAAAAATATTTAAGTGTAAACATTAAAGAAATATCAATAAAAAAATTTATTTTGTATCAATGACACTCTACTTAAACAGTTTTTATTAAATTAAATAAAATTATTTCTAGAGGTGCTAAATTAAAAAAAAATTATATAATAGCATTTATTCAGTGCAATATTTGTTCTTCGAATTATCGTATTATTTTTTTGAGTTTTTATTTTTTCTTTAAATAAATATATTAAGCTTCTTAAAGAACAAAAAATAGAAAACAAAGTTAAAAAAACAAAATTTTAAAATTTGTTATTTATTAATTTATTAATAAAGTAAATTAAAACGTAGAATTTTTTCTCCTTGCACTCAGGAAATATTTAGGGCTGTGATCTAATAATATTCAATGAACCACATTAACTTTTGCCAGTCTATTTCTATATGCACTTATATTTTTTATTCTTGAAGGTCAGTCATTAATAAAAAATCTGAATTCAATTAAAACCTCAATTTTAATTATAAGTGGCACATCACTTAAATTTTTAGAAAAAATTTATTTTTTCTGTTGAAATTTTAATGCGACCAAATTGAAATAAATTTCACAGCCGTATTTTATCACATCTTCTGACATTATTTTACTTTATTTATCACACATCGTATTGTCAGCATGACATAATAATTGTTGAAATTTTTTTTTCATTTGAAATAAATTTTGTTCAGAAGCTTAAATTACCTATTCTCAATTTTTCGAATTATATAAAACTAAGTTATTTTTTCTATAAAAAAAACATTTTCTTTTATTTATCATTAATTGAAAGATTTATTGTTTTATAATTCACAATTCCTTGAAAAAAAATTTTTTAAACATAAGAATATAATTATTAACAATAAATAGAATCTTTAAATAAAAAACTAAAAACGGTTTATAAAATTAACCTTTATAAAATATAAATTAAATACTTTTAACTTAGAATTATAAGAATGTTTTTCAATCAATATTTTATGAGTTTGATTATGATTATGAATATTCACTCTAATTTTTTTTAAATAACGAAATCAAATTTAAATAAAAACGAGTTAAGGGTTAAAATGTAATTAATATTTATAATTAAATGATCAGAACTCAATAAGATAAATAGCTTTTTGTTTCTAAAAATTAAAAATCGATTTTGTTCTAGCGCTTGTGAAAAATTCGAAAATTTTTATTTGCACACCTTAATAATTGCCTAAAAACACAAAAGCTAATTCGCAGAAGTTGTTATAAAATTCTGATAAAGAATCAATTTTAAAAATTTAGAATATAAATTGAGTTATTTAAAAATTGGTTTATTTTAAAGTTTATTTTAAAGTGGAAAATGTTTCCATATAATAAATTGCATTTAAATTAATTTTAAATAAAAAATAATTGTATTAAAAATTAAAATTAATTAATGATTTTAATTAAAAATATTATCAATTTAATTAAAACGTCAAGATAGATTTATTGTTTTGATAATTCGATTTCATAGCTACAAAATTAATACTTGATCAAATAGTATGTAAATAAAAATCAATTTTAGGCTCAATTGGCGACCCGATAATGTTGAAATGACAAAATTTTAGACTAATATTTTAAAAAATTCCATTTAAAATTTTTTTCTTGTAAAAATTTTGATAAAATAATTTCTCAAGGGGGTCAGCATTCGCAGAAACCATCTTTGTCACTACAGCACCAACAAAAACTAACAGATAGCGAAGCATCACAAAAAATGACTCCTTCAACATCTTCAGGCTTGGCATTAGCTTCCCAAGATGTGACTGATAGCCAAGAACAGTCCAAACACGACAAACAAGATAACAAAGACGATGACGAAGATCAATATTATGACGATGAATTTCACGACGCCGTCGAGGATGTAACCCAATTTTCGGTCACACTTCCACGTCAGAAATTGAGCATGCACAACCGCAATCCGAGTAATTTGTCCAAACTGTACATCCAAGAGTCAGACATGTCCAGCGGTGATGATGATGAACAAACAATTAAAGTAACTATGCAAACTAACAAACAAGAAGAAAATGGAAAACTAGCCAATTCGACTCAGTCCACAGCTTTGTCAGCTACCAAAAAAAAGACTTCATCTGCTGAAATCCAGCTTGTAAACAAACGACCAATGCGTCAAAGGAGAACTCAGGTACCCATACGTCCCAATTACAGCATTAATCTTTGGTCCATAATGAAAAACTGTATTGGCAAAGACTTGTCCAAAATTCCCATACCCGTCAATTTTAGTGAGCCATTGTCCATGCTGCAAAGAATTACTGAAGAACTCGAATATTCAGAACTGCTTGATCAGGCAGCTGCATGCGAAGATCAATGGGAACAGATGGCATATGTTGCTGCATTCACCATCACCTCTTATAGCACCACAGCCAACCGGACAAACAAGCCATTTAACCCTTTGTTGGGCGAGACCTACGAATTCGATCGGGTCGACGACCTGGGCTGGCGGTCCTTGTGTGAACAAGTCAGCCATCATCCGCCCGGTATGGCCATGCACACAGAAAGCGTCAAAGACTGGAAGCTGTATCAAGAATTGACTGTTTCGAGCAAGTTCCGCGGTCAGTACCTGCAGGTGATCCCGTTGGGTACCACTCATCTGGAGTTTAAAAAAACTGGTCATCACTACACCTACAGAAAAATAGCTACATTTGTTAGGAACATCATTGTGGGAAAATTGTGGATAGATAATGTGGGAGAAATGGACATCATCAACCATAAGACCAAGGATGTTTGTCATCTAAAATACTTTGCTTATTCTTACTTTTCCCGCGATCCACCCCGCAAAGTGACCGGTATTATTACTGATTCGAATAATGTTGCTCGCTATGTTCTGAATGGAACTTGGACCGAGCAGATTGAGGGCGCTCCGGTGCTAAACCCCCAAGTGGTCACCCAGCAGACTCAATTGAACACGGGTAAGTCAAAAATTTTGTGGAAGAGGCGAATTCCGCCAGCTTACCTGGAGTCCATGCACAATTTTACCGAGTTCACTGTGCAGCTAAATGAGCCCGAGGACGGGGTTGCTCCAACTGATTCGAGGTTGAGACCAGACCAAAGGCTCATGGAGGAAGGCAAGTGGGATGAGGCCAATACGGAAAAACTCAGACTTGAAGAGAAACAGCGGACTGCTCGAAAAGCCAGAGAGCAAACTACCATGAACAACAAAGCAGAGGGTGCCAAAAATACCAGCAGCAATCTTGAAGATGAAGAAGAGGACATAAACGCTTTAACAATTAAAAAACTTAATTCGATCAGTGAGAGCCATGATTACGAGCCCGTTTGGTTCCAAAAGACTATCGATCCCATCACAAAGCTACCCATACATGTGTTCAAAAATGAATATTGGGAGAAAAAAGCAAGTGGAGATTGGAGTAAATGTTCTGACATTTATTAACTAAAACAAAAAAGGAAAAAATTAATTAATTTATTTTTTTTTGATTTTATTGAACTAAAAAATAAATTTTATTTTTTTATTTTGTACAATATTTAAAGCTTTTTGATAGAACTTTGATCTTTTCTTATTTTTTTTGTTGAATTTTTTTAGTCATTTAGAAACGATGGCAGGCGCAGATGGTTGCGCGCTGATTCGCTAAAAATACCATTTTAAAATAATGAAAAGATCCGTGAAATGCTTTGAGTATATTTTAAAACTTGAAAATCATTTCTGTCAAAAAAAATAATTTTAAACTTATTTAATTTTAAATTTTTTAAATAAAATCGTTTAAAATAATGTTTGTTCAATTATTTTCGTTTGCATTTTTTCAAAAAAACACAATGAATTACCTTTTCTCAATATTTGCCACAGTGGCACAATCTGTGTTTATAATATTAGAAAAGTTTTTTAAAACTAAAAAATAGAAATTTTCAATAAAAATTATTTCAAATATGAAGTCATGGTGTCCTACACTATCGGAACTCGTTATGTTTTTTAAACCTTAAAGACAAAAATCTGTATAAAAACTTAATCTTCAAAAGATGTAATCTCTATAACGCATTTAAGCTTTTCCTCGTTTTACTAAATATTTAATATATTTTTAAATGCTAGTGGCTAAATTAGACAATTTGAGGCTCATTCAAATTTCGATTCACAAAAAAAAATGTGCAGGTGCTAGTATGACTAATTTTTGAATCATAATGAAACAAGCATTACAGCATAAAATTATTTTTTATAGTTTTATTCAAAAATTAGCAATAAAGTTTCGGTTTATATCTCAAAAATGTTTTTATCAAATTTATGTCTATTTATTTTAATATCTAATTTTTTAAGTGCTTCTTTACTTTTATACTTTATTGTATTATGAATTTTATTAATAGTTAAGTCACATGTATTCCCTGTAAAATTTGAAATAAAAATTTCCGAAAGTATGTTCACAGCAATTAATTGAGATTTTACCGAATGAAATTTTTGGCAAAACTCTAATTTTGATCTCATTTTTTTTTGATTCACTTCATTAAATTCATCATCGTCAAAATGCATATTTATTTCAAAAATTGTCCCAAAAAAGAAAGAATAAAGCAAATACGAATTATAAAAGCAGATGGTTTGACCTATGTTTTTGTCCAATTTTCACTAGAATTTAAAATTCTAATCAAAATTTAGATTTTTAAAGTAAATTTTTTTAAATATGAAAAATTACATGTATTATTTAGGGATCGGGTCCGGTGTTAGCTATTAGATTTAGTTAGATCGTTTTGAAAAAAATAAAGAACAAGAAACAAAAAGAAACAATCAAAATTAACAAAAATTACGACAACTTGGAGTTCATGATCATGATCACATAATCAAATCTTAATTGATTAAAATCTCAATAAAAATGATAAAATAAGTTTTTTTTTCCATTTTTTTAATTAAACATTAAATGTTTATTATTTTAAGTTTTAAAATAAACTTTTTTTTTCTAATTTATCTTTAATTGATTTTTCCATATTTTTATTTGAAAACTTTTAAGACAAATTCAAATTTAACATTAAGTTATTAAAATTAAGGCTAAAAAAAATATTTAAATTATATTTAATTTTTATTAAAAAATATTGCAGCGAAACAAAGTTAAATTTTGAATTGCAAAATTTCAAAATATTGATTAATATTTAATTTTTACTCCAGATAAAAATTCATATAAATTTAATTCTAGTTAAAGATTACATAAATTGTGTTTAATAAAGTTTAGTCATTTATTATTAAAAGAAAAAACTTTTTTTTAAATCTAAATCTTAAAATTTTGATTTGAAATCTACATTTGATCATGAACTTCAATTTTCCAAAATTACTTAATGTACAAAAAGGATCTCTTAACTTTAAAATCTTCTCATTGTCTTTAGTTTTATAATTCAAAATTCAATCATTATTTTTCTTTCTGGAATTTTACCTTTTAGTTTTTTTTTGTAGAATGTCAATTTAACTAAAGAAATCGCTATTTTACCTCAAATCATCAGTTTTATCTTTATATCTTATACGAATTATTTTTTTAGGTAAAAAAAAATTATTTAAAAAAATTCTCAGGACAAATTTTCAAATTTATAAAAAGATCAAATTGTTAAATAATTTATTAAAATTTAATTCAGTTTCAAAAATAAAAATTTTGAAAAAAAAATTTCACTGAAAGCTTAAAATTCCGAAAGAAAAGAGCACATTTGCCTCAAGGTTCTTAGAAAGCATAGAAATGAATGGAAATGACATTAAATATAAATAAATTTTAAAACGAAAATTGCATAAAACTCTGACTTAATACGAATTTATAAATTTCTTTAACAACATTTTGAATTCTTTTTACCGGATTTAGATTCTTTGAGATCAATTTTTTCATTATCTCGTTTATTTGTATCCTGTTTAACTCTCTCTTGTCTGTCCAGTATCAGTTTAGTCAACTCAACAAAAACCTCGTCTACATTTATATTCTCTTTGGCGCTAGTTTCAAAAAATTTTAACTTCATTAACTTTGCGTATTCTTCTTGGTCGTTGTAGGTAACACATTTATTTTCTGAATCACATTTATTTCCCACTAGAACAATTGGCACTCCATCGTCTCCACAATTATTTTTAACTTCTTCGATCCATCTTTTAGTGTTGGCAAATGACTCACCATTGGTAACATCATAAGCCACTATAATACCAGCTGCATTTCTGTAATAAGTTTTAGTAATAACTCTGAATTTTTCTTGACCAGCCGTGTCCCATACCTGTAATTTAACCCTCACATTGCCGACTTGAATTGTCCTTAATTTAAAATCAACTCCTATTGTTGTGATATGTGTGTCTAGAAAAAACTAAATATCAATATTTTTATTATCAATCTTGCTTTCATCTTACCACTGAAGTGTTGCTCTGCGAATCGTTGCAAGAGAGAGGTCTTACCAACACCGCTGTCTCCTATCACAACTATTTTACACAAAATGTCATAATCTTTACCCGGGTTAGTTATTCCTAATCCATTATTTTTACTCATTCTCTAGAATCTTCTATTTTTATTATTTTTTGATAAGAATGGGATTTTTTATCGCAGGAATTTATGCCTGCTTTTTAATATTAAAAAAGAATGCTTAAATATCAAATATTTATTTACAAATTTTTGAAATTATCGGACGGTTCTATCTAAAAATTTTGATGTTTCAAAGACCGATATTATAAATGTCAATAAAATTTTGAATCATTTAAAATAAAAAAAAGAACAAAATTATAATATAAAGATTTAATTACAATTTAAAAATCTTTCAAACTGCTTTTATCTTATCTATTTAAAAAATTCAAAAAATAAAGTCATCATTTTAGATTAATGTTAATAATTTTATAAATTCATGATTTTTTTATTGAAATTTATTTAAAAAAGCACTTAAAAAATATAGAGTAACATTATTATGATGCACAGTGAAATGACCACGGCTAAAATTAACGAGTCTTTACGCTTTTTAAGCTTGATTTTTTGGACCAGATTGTTTATCATTGGAAATTTCTCTTAAAAAAAATTTAATTATAATCTGACAAAGTAAAATTTGAAAAAAAAATATTTTTTTTTAGTTTGACCTAAATAGGAATGAAATGCAGTTAATCATTGTTTTTAGATCCGATCTAATTAAAACTATAATAAACAAAAAGAATTGACACTCAACGGGTCAAAAAGAATTTTTTAATGACACATGATGAATCAAAGTTAAAGATTAATCTATTAATAATAAAATTCTATATCTAATTAAAAACCGATTTTGCTTAAATAAGGTATTTCTCAATGAGTTTTAAAATTTAAATAAGATTAAATTTTTGGATAGAACTGCAAGTCGGTTTGATAAAGATCAATATTTTATGAATAACTTTTTTTATCTATCTTGAGTAAAAAAATCGGAGAAGTTTTGTTTGAAGAAAATATTTGTATAAAGAATTAATGAAAAATAATTACGAGAAATTGTATTCATTTTTTGCTGAAAAAAGCGCAAATTTTTGCTCTGAGACTGAAGGTTTTCTTTTGTTATTTCAGCCATTCTTTGAATAATTTGTTAATTTTTAAATTAAACAAAGTGAACATTTTTACTCAATCTGCTGGTCAATTAGAGAATGAGAACTTTTCAAATGATCGTATTCCTTCATAAAAAGTGAGGTCGAGCTACTTGTTGAACCATCCTGTCTCCTATTACTCAAACCGGTTTCTCGCTTGTTACCACTAGTGAATAATTCTTCTCTCTCCTTGTAAGCCATTATGGTTCTTTTGGTTTTTTCATATTCTTGAGAATAATCCCGCAATATGTCTCTATGTCGCTAAAAAATAACATTTTATTAAACAATTAATTTAAATTTAAAATTTGGTTTATTAAATCAAAAAGTTTATGGAAAAATTGAATTTTTTGCAAGCTTTAATTTACTTGTAAAGTGTGAACCGTTGCATTTGAATTAGGACCATTATCGGTATTCAAACAATCATTCATTTTTGAATTTATGTTTGTCAATTTAGATATTAAGTCCTCTATTTCATTAGACAATGTGACGAAAAGAAGATCAGAAGACATGTTTGAATTTTTTCCATCAGTAATGACCGAAGCAGAATAGTTGGTACAAAGTTTGCTAAAAGATATGAGTTTTGAATCGGTTTCATTTTCGAGTTGTCTAGCCTGTTTCCTTAGAGCTAAAAAAATTAAAAAAAATTCCTAAAAACTTAAGACAACTTACTTTCCCAGTCAAGTCTTTGTCCTAATTGAGAATTTGATTGAAAATTTTGTGACATAATTCCGTATGATGATCCTAGAGTTTGAGTTGGATTCGTCGAAGTACTGTTCAAACTTCTCATTATAAAATTTTAAGTTATAATGAATTGATCTTGATTGTACCTGTTTTTTAATTAATGACGATTCTATTTAAAAGTATCAAAATTATTCTGCATTTAAATTTTTTATTAAAATTTTTACTTAAAACTAAAAGATTTCAAAATTATTAAACATTACTACTTGAATGAAAGAAAAATTGGATTCAATTACCAAGGAAAAAATATAAAATTATAATTTGCACAAGCAAGTGCAAAAAAATTTACTTTAAGAAATAAGTTAACTTTTAAATTTAATAATATTTTACTTTAAACAAAGAAATTTTTGGTTATGACAAAATGGTTACACCTTTTAGCTTATTGACAATTTAAAAAAAAATTTATTTTACATCCAAGAATAAAAATTTATAAGTTGAAAATCTTACTTATTAAAGCAATCCAAAAAAAATTTTCTTATTTATTTAATTTAATATTAAATTTTTAGAGGAAATCCTTGGGCCACTCAGAAAAGATCTGAGTCCTTTTTTACAAACTAGCGATTGAAAGATAAAAAATCATCAAAGTACAAGAACAAGTTAGAAATAACAATCTGAAAGTCATGAAAATTAGTAAATAAAAAATTAAGTTTTATTGATCTACTGATTCAATTTTATTTAAGATTTTCGAAAAAATTTCTAATTGTCTTGCATGCTTTTTAAATGTCTTTTTTTTAAATATTTAATTAAACCGAAAAAAAATCCAAACTTTTATACATTTAAAATCTTAATCTAATCAATACGATAAAAAATGATTTTATATAAGGTAATTTTTAAATTACCTCTCTCAATCAATAGATATGATAATAATTTTACTTTGAAGTAGATTTCAACTTTTTTGTATATTAGGTTAATTTTATTAAATTAATTAATTTATAGATTTTTTGCAAAGTATTTAGGAAAAAAAAATAAAAAATCATCAAAATTATGGCGAATCTTTCTAAAATTTAATTTTTTTTCAGAGTTGGTCAAATGTCAAATTCAAAAAGAAAGGAAATTTATTATTTTTTAAACTAAAATTACTTGGTTTTGTGAAATTTGGTACAAAATAAAAAAATAGAACAAAAATTATTGCTAAAAAAGCTTATAACTTTTTTTCTGAAGGCTTTTAATTAGTTCTGTAAGCGCAACAAAGTGCAACATACTAAGTTGCACCAAAAGTTAAAGTCTGCTAATGATGTGCAAAGTCCCTGCAAAATGCACTATAGCCAAATTTGTCCAAATTTAAATTATGCTAAATTTGCAGAGTTTTACCATATTGTTGATAATAGTGCAACTTTGAATGTTGCACCATGTTGCATTTACAGAGCTTGCTTTTGACTTTTTAAAGAAAAGTTATAAGAATTTTTAACTTTTTGTTCAGTTCTATTGTACAAAATTTCACAAAACCAAGTAATTTTAGTTAAAAAATAATAAATAATAAATAACTTAGAAAAAATAAAATTGCTATTTTTGATTTTTTTTTTTGTTTTTTTTTTGACCCTATTCTATCCTAAGTGGATAATGGGGAGGAGCTCATCTCCTTTTCAAATACATTTTTGAGCAAAAGCTCCGATCTGACACAGAGGCTACTGCATCGAGTTGATCATCTACACTGCAAATTTTACCCAGTCGAAATCGGTCCCCCATTTTTTTAATGAAAGGGGTTTAAACATGCGCCCCGTATTGCAGAGATATTTTGAAGATTTTTCCACCCTCAGTGGGTTTTGAACCCTCGATCCTCTGCTTGCTATTTTTGATTAACTGATATTATTGATAATATTTTTTCTAAATCGTACTGAAATTTTTAATTTAAGATAATTTTACTTTAAATAATTAAATATAAACTGAATGATTTTCTAAACATGATAAAAAATTTTAGAGCCAATTAAAGCCACTAAAAAATGGTGAAATAATAAGAAATAAATTTTTTGATTTAGAGAAATATTTATATAATTTAAAATATGATGGTATATGTGTTAATGAAAAATTTGAGATCTTTTCTAATAAAGATCTCTAAACATTCTTTCTGTATATCGTTTAGTGACATAGATAAAAAAAAATAAAAAAGATAATAAAATTGATTTTTTCTAAATTAAATTAAATATTAACTTGATTTTTAAAATAAATTCACATTTTTATATTAGTTAATTTTTGAAAAGAAAAATATTTTTATATTTATTTACAGTCAATCCTCGATAAAACGAGCAAGTTGGGCGGAAATTTCGTTGCTCGTTATATCGAAATTGCATTGAAAAAGATGGGCAAAAAAATTTTTTTTCAAAATGTTTATTGGTAAAAAAATAAATAAAAAAGGAAAAAAAATACAAAATTATTGTTTTTTTACAAAATCTTTAATAGATGTTTGTTTGGTATTACATTTTTCAATCACAACATTTTCAATATTAAACAAAAAATCAACTATTTTTGAGAAATCTTGGTTTTTATTCAAAAAAAAATCTATTAAATCATTAATTTTATCAATAGCTTCTTTTGAGCTTATAACAGGTTTTTTAGGTTTTTCGATTTCTTCGACATCAGAATCACTGTCACCATTTTGTGCTGTATTGTTAACTGAACTGATGATCTCAACATCTGATAATAAGCCGCGTGCAGGAAAATTATATAAAAAGTGTGAAAAAATTTCTTTTGTTCAAGCTCGTTATAGGAAGTTTTTATTCTTAAGAAAATGATTAAGCGGTATTTCATTATAAGCTCGTTATATCAAGTTTTCGTTATATCGAAACTCGTTATATCGAATTAATTTTTATATCTTTTTCTATAGCTCGTAATCGGTTCTAGCCAAGTTGCTCGTTATAAAGGGTTTCTCGTTATATAGGGTCTCGTTATACGGAGGATTGACTGTAGTAAAATAAGTGAAAAAATTTAAGATGCTTAGCTCAATCGCAACATTTGTTAAAAGGAGTTAAGAAAAATGTCAAAATGTTAAAGGTTTTATTTAGAAATTTCATAAAAAATTGATAAAAATTATTTTAAAAAAAATTTAATATGAAATGTAAAAAATGTAATTTAAAAAATACATGAATAAAAAATAAAATCTAAAATAATCCAAAAATTTTTGAAAGTTTTTATTAGAAGATTACAAAAATGAAAATTAAATTAGTACATGTTATTTGACAACTTCGATTTTTGAATTGTGAAAACCAATGATGAACCATTTTGAGTAATTCGATCTTCAAAGCTGATTCGATTTCGACCAGCACTTCTAACATTTGAATTTCCAAAGTACTCCTTTACCTCAGCTATACAATTACACACTTCATGGTAAAAAATTTTATTGAACTTTAAATTAATAAAAAATGGAAATACATGGTTAAAAGCTGAAATATAAGTAGTAACAAAATAAATAATAGTAATTATACCAGTGAAATAGCTCAAATTTGCAGAGGTTGCACTGTATAATATTTTCGAAAGCTCAAGTGGTAGTAAATTTGCCAAAAAAATCGAATTAATAATAATCAATGATGAAGCAAAGTAATACTCGCGTTGCATTGATCTACTCTTTTTGAACTTTAGTCTCGACTCTCTTAAAGTTCTAATCAATGTGATATTGGCGTAAAGCATAATTATAAATGGCAATACTGTTCGTACCATCATGTAAAAAAATTCACGAATAAAATATGATGTTGTGTCTGTGTTACACAATGTTAAAGATTGATTGTTATAAATAATTATTGATCTCTTAAGGAAAAAAACCGGGATGTTTGTCATGATAATGACCAAGAGTACCGTGAACAAAATAGTAAGCAGAATTTTTTTATTTTTATTAAATTTAAATTGTTTGTGCACATACTTGGTGCATGCTAGTCTATCTAGAGTAACTATAACATTTAGCCACGCTGATGCTTGGAAAGAAACTCTTAAAAATAGATTAAAAAATATGCAGGTAAACGAAGACACCAGGACTAGGTCAATACCAAGTGATTGAGTGAAAAATTGGGCAAATAGGTTGGTTAATGCAATAGAGTCCATTATGGCAATAACTCGAAAATAGAATCCCATAGTTCCTTTTTCAAAAGTTTTTCTCGAAAAAATTATATATGAAAAAAGATTGAAGAATAGACCAAATGGAACAATTGTTAAATTAGCGTAGAAAAGAAAACTATTTGAAGTACGGTAAGCCCATATAAAATAGTTTACTACAGTATCGTTTGAAACTAAGTTTTGCATTTTAGACAAAATTTATTTTATTGTAAAATATGTGCTATTTTTTAAATAAAAAAATTGAACAATTATTTTATTAAAATATTTGATTTAAATAAGTCTAAGAATAGTCAATTAATTTTTTTCAAATTTCACAAATTAGTATTTTTAATAAGAAAAATAAGCTAAATTACTTGGATTTGAAGAGAAAAATTTGTTTAATTTTTATATAAATTTTTGCAACATACGTCAATAGAAATTTTCAAACTAAAATTATTAAGTTAATATCAACTAATTTTTATTAAATTCATGTTATAACAGACAGGAATTATTGTCTAGGAAAAAGGAGAAACGTCAAAATTTTTCAATTCTTTTAGTTTTTATCATTAAGAAAATATTTTTTGTAATATTTATGTTGCCCTAAATTTTTAGAAGACGTGAATTTTTTAATTTAGTAGTCTTAGGTCAGTAAAGAGTGAAACACAATAAAAAAATAGATTTTTGATATTTTCTGAAATCAAACACAATTTTAAAAAAGAATACATAAATTCTCATTATTTTTTACTTATTGATTGCAAAATAACTCTTGAAATTCATAGATTCCGATGAAAATCAAAACAAGCATTTTTATAATTTTTCAAATCAATTCCAAATGATTGAAGTGATAAATTTATCCAAACCGATGAAATTCAATTAAAAAATTTGCAATTAAAAATGATTCAAATTTTCTTGGACTTTAGTAGTAGTTTAAAGTGCAGCTTAGATGCTATCTAAGCACAGTTTTAAAGAGCTGTTTTTGTTTCGACATTCAACCATTAAGCTTTGGTTTGAAACTATTTAGGTTCATTGTATTTTCCACATCTTCCAGAAGTTTGTTCAATTTATTCACGATCTATTTGTACCAAACTTTTTGGAACCCCACAGTTAACTTTTACCCAATTCGAGCTTATATCCCTTCACACTACTCTTTGAAAACGTTCTAACCCAAACGCTTTATCCAATTAATCAGACCATCACCAAAACCAAAAAACTTGAGTTGTACAGAAACTTTCTGTGGTAGACTTTATCGAAACTCTTTGCGAAATATGTATCAATTATGTCTGTTTATGAACCTCATGGTATTGCTTCAGAAATACAATCAAAAGTTTCCAATGATTGGTTAGACATGACTTTTATGGTCAGAAACATGCTGTGATGTGGATAATAACTTGTTCTTCATTAAATGCTCTAAAATTGATTCTTTAATTATAGACTCCAGGACTTTGAATACAATACAAGTTAACGATACTGGACAATAGTTCTTAGGAGAGAGTCACAAGTTACCTTATGTAAAGGTTTAACATTTGTTTGCTTCCATACTTTTGGTAACTCCCCTATGGTAAATTTCTCCCTGTAAACTATTGAAAGAGGAAGAGCAAACGACTTAGCACAATTTTTAAGTATTCGGGTCTAGCTTTTATAATTTTCCACTAACCTTTTTTTTCATTAATGAGATGGTCAGCAGACGGGTCACACCGTTAGTGGTGACAAAAATTTGTGTACGAAAAAGTCACAGAACTTTTGAAATAAAAAACTTGAAATTAATGAATGCAAAACGTTACTTAAAAAAGATGAATTATTCTGAAATTTTAATCTTAAGCATAAAAAAAATTATTTTTTGTGGGATTGTTGTTTTAGCATAAAACTTAATAAAACAAAATAAAACTTGATAAAACTTTTTAGCATACTCATTAATCATCCCAGCATACAAATTTATCTTAAGGCAATTAAACAGTTCATTTTGACTAAATTATACATTTTCTTTCCTTTCTTATTCCTCACCTCTTAGTCAATAATAGTCATGATTATTTTCTTTATAGGAAAGAAAATGTATCGAAGAAAAAAAGCTAGGAACTGTTGAATCAACGAATAGTCAAGGAAGGTTGAGGAGCAAGAAAGGAAGAAAACGCATTAAGCCAGTTAGTATTAAAATGTAATGTAAATATTTTTTTAAATATAAAATAATTGTGGTCATTTGTTGGTAATAAGATACTTACACGAGTCTAATCGTGCCGTGAACAAACTCAAATTTGGTGGTCAAAGTAAACGCGGGTGAATTGATCAAAAAATTAAATTAAATTGTTTATTAAATATTTACTTAAATTGACTAAAATTTAATTTTACTATGTAAACTCAATTTATAAAATTATTAAATAATTTTTTTATTTCAAAAATTCATTATGTTAAACAGCTTTTTAAGCTTTTTTAAAAGGTAAGTATGTTTTTCAGTAAAAAGTGTGTTAATAAGTTAAGTATGCAGGTATGAAAAATGGGTATGCTCAAAAGTTTCATTAGTAGCTTAAAAAGATTTGAGAGTAGTCCCATTTTTTGTTCATATTAATAAACAGTGCTGCTACGATACATTGTTCTGAGGTAAAATTACGTAATTTTTACATAAAATTACTCTTGTAAAATTGCGTAAATTAACGTATTTTTTTTTCTTAGAACCATGTATCGTAGAAGCACTGTATTTATTTGTGAATAACTTGAAGAAGCGAAATTTTCTAGGATCTAATTTTTAAAATGCTTTACTCAATTGGTAGAGCAATTAAATTAAAAAAAAATTACCACTTTGACTTTTGAGGCCTTTAGACCTCAATATTAAAATAAGGTGAATCAACCATTATCATTATTGTTATTTTCTCTTCTTTTTTAGATACTTTACTCAATTCTGAATATTTTTATACCCATGGTCTAATTCTCTTAAAAAAGACCAAGAAAAGCTTAATTAACCTAAATAGTGATTTATTAAAAATGAAACTTTAGACCGCTAAATCTTTAAAACCGAAAGTCAAATTTTTAAAATTTTAATAAGCTTTCTAATATTCCTCAACCTAAAAACCAATGTCTCAGTCCTGTCCTAAAATAAAATTGAAACTTTTTTGATTGTTTATGAGTGAAGATTTATATTTTATTAATTTTTTAAGAGGATGGTGCATTTTGAAGACTAATTCTTTTGGACTTTTCAAATGACATAAATATTTTACCGATTTCAATTTATGTGAGATCTTATTAAAGCAAAAGGAATAAAGGTATCGACTTTGAATTTTTTAAATTAAATTAAAGGTTCCTCTCCAGTTTTCAAAGTTAATTTGTGGCGAGCTAATTATTCTTAAATTGCTGCTTTAAATAATTACTTAAGTTCTAAATAAGGCAAAGTAAATGGAGTTGTTCAATCATGCAATTAATTGTTTGTGACTTTAATGTAACTGTTGCAACTCAATTTTAACATTTTGCTAAGTAATTTTTCTTCAAGAAAATTTGTTACTTAAAAACTTAAAAATTTTCAATTGATTAAATAGAATTAAATAGAAGTTTATAAAGTTTATGAGAACAGGGCCTAGAGTTAATTCCAAAAAGCAATTAATTTTTACTTTTCTTAATTTAAATTCTAAAAATTTTAGCTTCAAAAAATCTCAAAGTAATTCTAGTTTAAGATTATAAAATTGATTAATATATTTGGTCGATCCGCGACAAATAACTCAGTGCCTCCTTAAATTTAGCGGTCCTGTATTAAAAGAGATTAAATTAAATGAAAAAAGTGGGGGACGCTCAAAATGTAGAAAAAAAATTATAGAAATTATATAAGATAGAAAAATATTCATAGAGTAACACATTTATAGAAATCAGAAAACATAGAACTTTGAATTTGACTTTTGCTTTAGCTTGTGACTTAAAACAATTCTGGATTATAAAATTAAATAAATTTTCTAAAAAAGAGAAAAAATAATTTGATCAAAACACTTTTCTAACTTCAACAATTTCATTTGTAAAAGTGGATCGTAAAATTTACAATATTTTTCAAAGTTTTTATTTAAATAAAATTTTGTGCAAATACCTAAAAATATTGAGTCTTACATTCATTTAATTAAAAATTTACTGCATATTAAATACTTATTTTTTCTCAAGTTGACTTTAGTTCATTTTTATTGTTAATATACGCTCTGACTATATTGATTATCATTTCCAGTATTTCCATAAAACTCAAAAAACTAGCGCCCATAAATAAGCCTAACTGGCCACCGATTAGACCAAACAAAGCCTCAAGAGTCATAGCTGGCGATTCCTCTATAAAGGTATATTGTAAATCATTGTAAAAAGTAGAGACCATTAAAACTGACATTTGTATATCACTTTTTTCGGGTTTTTCTTTTGAAAGTGGTCGTTTAGTTGTGCTTTCTCTGGATTGAACACTATTAGATTGATTGAAGAAAATAGTCATCAAGCTATTGTTGGATTGTAAACTAGTGGTGATTGGAGACAAAGTTGTATATGGTTCGTTGATAAAAGCGCGCTTTTTTTTGACAGTAACTTGTTCAGTCAAAGGTGTAAATTCATTTGCTGGATTAAATTTATCAACTAGACTATTTTGATTAACTAGAATGCGGCCGTAATAATCGGTAGGATAGCTTGATTGACTAATGCTTGTTGAGTAAATCATTTGGTCACAATTATCTGGGCAAAATCTACCACAAACTTCATCAATATTTTTGCTTGAATCAAAAGAATCTCTCTGTTTTTTTACACAGTTTAAACTTTTTGCGTTGCTACAAATTGTTAAATTGGAATCAACTATTGGAATACTTGGATCAGCACACTGGCAATTGGGAACTATTTGTTCATACTGCAAGCATATTTCATAGCAAAGTTTTTGATAATATCTTGATATAGAAAGTGTGTGTTTGTGATACTTTGAATCAGAAGAGAGTAAATTATCAGGATCACTTCTGCAAGAACTATAAGGTAAAGGTTGTCTAGAAAAATTTGTTCTCGACACAACAATATTTGCAGCAACTCCAGTAGATACTTCAATACCATCATATTTAAGAATAGGTCTTACACCTCGCTCATGAATTACCACTTTGATTCCTTTTTTTATTGAGAAAACGTCTTGTTTTCCACCAACTCCTACAAAAATTTCTATTTTCAAACCATTTTCAGGGCCTGACTTGCTTGTTTTCAAGCTTTCTATTTTTTGGTTATTGCCATCAAATAAATCATTAAAAGTATAGCAATTTCCAAAGTCATTATCTCTAAACCAGTGGAAATTTTCCATAGAGCATTCTTCATTATTGTAAAAACAACTTATTAGCATTGTATCAATTGTGAAACCTTTTTTTTTTAGATCATCAGATGTCAAATTTTTATCTGCTGTTGCATGGGCTTTTATAATACTTCTTATCTCATCAACCTTTAAAATTGCAGTGTCGTTTGTTGATAACTGAATTAAGGGATTAATTGAATTATTGATCAAAGCATTTTGCAAATAAGTTCCTGTATACTCATCAGTGCCAACGTCAAAGGGGTTCAAATTGCAAATGGTGATGGCAGGAAATGGCGATGGTGAATCCGAAATTATTTTGTAGCTTACCACAACTTCATATTTGAAATATGCCAAAATAATGGTAACCACAGCTTTTTTAAGAAAAATTTGTTTTTTAAGATAATCCAATTTAATTTTTCAATTACAAAATATGCAGTATCCTATGAAAAGTAGGACTAGAATCAACCAAACTATTCTGATAACCCAACTGTCAGTTCGGACCATGTTTGAAAATCCATGACTGCTAGTGTTCTCACACCACTCTAAAATACATTTTTTAAATGGTTCTTGAATTTTATTGAATTGCTTTTTTTCCTTTCTAGTGCAGTAAATAATTTCTTTTTTTTTTCTATTGGTAAGTCTATGAGTGTTGGTACAACTTTTTTTGATGGAGTAGCCACTTTATGTTGATCCATATTTAGTTTTAAAATGTTCAGTTTACTCTTTAAAACACTTTGCATCTTGCACATATATAAACTAGATTCGCCTCTTCAATTTTTTTTAAATTAAATTTTTTCCTAAAGGCTTGTTCCATTTTTAAATGAAAGTAAAAAAATTTAAAAGTGTTTATAAAACAAAATTTAGTAGTTTTTCTTCTAATTTAATCACTAAGGAAGAAATTTAGAATTGAATTCAAAATTCCTTTAAGCTATTTATCATTATTTAAAATCATTTAAACGATTGTTTTTGCTTTATTTTGTTATTTTACATTACAAAAATGTTCTCCAAAATTGATGTCATATTTGGTAGTAAACATTAACGTTACCAAAATATAAAAACTGGTTTTAATTTTTTTTATTTATTTAAAAACAAAGCAAATATTGATCAAGTTTTTCAAAATTCTAAAGAATTTTTATTTTAATTTATTTAAAAATTGTAACCACTATCATTATTATATTAATTGCAAATTTAAATAAAATTTCAATCTAAAATTAATAGTTCTAAAATTCTAAAATTAGAAAAAAAGCAAAATTAAATTTCTCCAAAATGATGAAAATATTGAAATTATAAAGGATATTATCTCGTCTATAAAAGTTGAAGATGGAGATGCAGTTGTAAATCTCTCAGAATTATCTGATGTAGTTTGGGTTATTGAATAAATAATTGAAGATTTCATTGTCGAAGACTGGGTTGATGAAGATCTTGTTGTAGCTTCAATGGTTGTAGACTCAGTGGAAGTCGTCTCTGTCTTTGGAGTTGATGAAGATAGTGTTGCAGCTTCAATGGTTGTAGACTCAGTGGAAGTCGTCTCTGTCTTTGGAGTTGATGAAGATCTTGTTGTAGCTTCAATGGTTGTAGACTCAGTGGAAGTCGTCTCTGTCTTTGGAGTTGATGAAGATCTTGTTATAGCTTCAATGGTTGTAGACTCAGTGGAAGTCGTCTCTGTCTTTGGAGTTGATGAAGATCTTGTTGTAGCTTCAATGGTTGTAGACTTAGTGGAAATCGATTCCACAGTGCTAAAAATAGGTTCTTCACAATTATATCCTGAAAATCCATCAGGACACTGACATATGTAACCTAAAAGATTATTAACATTTATTAGATTTAAACAGGTCCCGCCGTTCAAGCATATATCTGAACTGCTAGCACAAGTAACTGGTCGAGCTTTAGGAACAAATATTGATAATTTTAATAAATTTATAAAACTAAGATTACATTGACAAGTTGCACAGCATTCATCCTTTACTGATCCTGACTGAAAATTTGCTGTTTCGCATACATCTTTAAAGTCGCCACAATTGCTGTATTTATCATTACAATCGAGATATTTGTATTCTAAAAAAAATATAAAATCTAAACTATTATATTTTTTTTTAAATCTTACTCAAGCATGTGAAACAGCAGTTTGTTTGGCCACGATTTGACGAGCAAAAAGCAGCTTCAGAATTTCCATTTTTGGCCAAAATTGAAATAAACTCGGGACATGAAACATACCGTGATGGTAAGTTGATTCCTAAAGTATCATTTTTAACAAGTTCATCACCAAATGGACAAACTGAAGCTGAAACTAATGAACTCGAAGTGCATTCACCCAAAATACATACCTTTTTAAATTTTCTTGTTTAAAACTAATCTGATAGGTCGGTTCTGACCGGTTTTAGAACCCGCTTGAAATCGAAACCGGTCCGAAAATCAGAACCAGCTTTTAAAACATATTTTAAAAACTCAAGATTAATAAAGCTATTGAATGAAAAATAAACTTTAAAATTTTGTTGCAAAAAAAAAATTCTTGTTTACCGAATTTGACCAAATTTTGTAAAAATATTTAATAGACTTTAACAATTAAGAAAATTAAAAAATCTAGTTGTTCCATGGTTTAGTAAAAGAAAAAAGCCGCCTAGAACACCTTTACCTGTAAATCACGCATGTCTTCTATTTTCTATCAAGGAAATATAAATTTTTAATACTTTATTTTAATTAAGAGCAATAATAAACGATTAAAATGAACCCAAAAATGAGATATAAAGAGCTGTGAAAAAATTTAGCTCAAGAGTTAAGAGTAAGAAAAATAGAAGATGTAAACAAGTTAAACCAGAATTTATTATATATTTTCTAAAGATTACTTTAGAATTATTTAATTGGTTTACTTATATAATTTGGTAAAGTACTTTTTTTTGGCATAATCTATTTCGAATTGAGCACACAGAATTTTTAAGTTTTTTTGAATATTAATACAACGCTCATTACGAACATTAATTTAAAACATATTTGTTGTAAAGCTTAGTCACTAATTAATTAAACAACTAGATTTTTTTAATTTTCTTTATTGTAAAAGTCTACTAAATATTTTTACAAAATTTGATTAAATTCGGTCAATAGGAACATATTTACTTGTCAAAATTTTGAACATTCATATTTGAACACCCGTTATAAAAATTAGAATGATGTGACAGCATTTTTTCATGTCCATAATTTAAAAAATAAAATTAAACCTAACAATATTTAATTATAAAAAATTTCTAAAGAATAATCATCTTCAACTTCTTCGTCAATTCAAGATCAAGATCAATGTTATAAAATTTGGTTTGTTTAAATTCTTGGGCTAATAAATAGTAAATTTAATAATATATTTTTTTTGTAAATAAATAAACTATAAACTAATTTACTTCTGTCGCTAAATAAAAAAAGTCTAAAAATGTTCTTTAATTATAAAATTATAAAACTTTTATAATTTTTATATTTAAATAAAAAATATTTTGATTTTTTTTCAACTAAAACTAAGCTTAAAAACTGATTCCATATTGAAATCGGTTTTCCTTAAGTCCAGTTTTAACTGGTCTTCCAAGAGCCCAATTTAAAACACTAAAATTTACTTTTCCTGATCCGCATGTAGTACCTTCAACTGCCGGACTTGAAGCATAGCAAGTTTCCTCGTTATTCGATTTTCTACAAAACAGCTGGCTGCAAATTTTATCTGATAAAAACTAAATAAAATAGATTGAAAAAAGTTTTTTATTTATTAAATTAAATAATAAAATAAAATTTACATGACAAAAAGAACTATTGTCACCATTGAGCATTCTGCATTGTTCGTTTAGATCGTAAATTTGACCAGTAAGTGAGAAATTAGCTTTTAAGAATTCGTGTGGAACTTCTAATGGAGTATTTGTCAAACATTGTGAATAATCAGTTGTAGAGCTAAACGACAAGAAATAATTTTCTAAATTGGAATCAAAAAAACTAATAAAAAAATAGCAAGTTTTGTAAATTAGAATATGCCGAATCCGAATTTAAAAAAAAAAATTGGTTCAAGTCTTATCTTTTTGAACTGAAAATTTTTTTGTTCAAGTATCGTAAATTTTCTATTTTTTTCCTTTTTTTTCAGTTTTTTTTTAAGTAGATGACCACATAAAATAATAAAAATATACTCATTTGATAGAAAATTTTCTACTTTTTATAAATTGGTAAAAAAAATTTACCTTTATATCAATTTTCGAATTCTGGTGGCAAAAAACCAAAAAAACTCTAAGCTTCTGAATTTTTTGATAGTTAAGTTGTGACCAAATTTTTTTTATATTTTTAAGATCCTTAACTCACTAGTAAAAAATCAGCTTATTTTATTATCTTTTTCACATACTAGGGTTTATGACTTGGGACACTTAAATAAATGTTTTACACTTTGCTATTCATGTTTGGTCAAGATTTTATAGAATGTGAATTACTAATTTGATTTTAAAAGCTAAATAATTACAGTCGTCATTCAATTATAAGATATAAATTTAAGTTAAAATTATAAATTAAAATCTAAAACTCCTTCAGAATAAAAATATAAAATCAAAATAAAGTTAAATAAAATTAAATAATAAAAATAATATTTAAATATCGAGTAACAGGTTAAACATGTTCAAATATTTTACGGTCCAGGAAAAAAGAAGAAATTATGAGAAAATAATTACACAATTTAGTCGGAACCTCGATATATAAGTATAAAATATAAAAATAAAAAAAAAGTTTGCTTGAGAGTGGATTTTTTCCCATCTTATTAACCAAGTCTAGCCAATTTTGATTTAAAAATTTTTAAAAAATTTTTCAACTCAGATGTCAACTGCTTAAATTTTTTTCATTTATCGGTTTATATACTTAACTTTCTAAAGTTCTTGGAATTTTAATATTGATTTATTTCTTTTATTTTTTAATATTAGAATACTCCAACTTTCTAGTTTACTATTTTTTTATTAAGTTTACTACAAAAATGGTTTTTTTAAAAGATTTTCGGTATAGATGAGTCCCATTAACCTCATTTTTGGCATGTATCTTCGGATACATATTTTGATGTATCCGAGGATACACAATGTATCTCGGTATACATGCCAAAAATGAGGTTAATGGGACTCATCTATACCAGATTTTCTTCTAAGGTTGTTGCAAAGCAAGATCTTTAATTTTTTTTATTATTTTGTTCTTTTTCCTTATTTTTTTTTTTATTAAAACTTTTTTATAATTCTTTTTTTTAAACAAAATAAAATAAGTTAACTAAATTAAATTACGAATAAATTTGAGGTTACGAGAGAATGGAGTAATTAAGCTTTAATTTAATGGTTGAAATAATATGGATAATTATTTGATAATATAACTTTTAAGGGTACCATTTAGAGTGGAAAAGTATTTTACATATTTCCTAAATAGTTTCTAAGTTATATTGAGTAATCAATTGACTGTTTGAGAGGTTAAAAGAAAATTATGGAATTGTTCTAAAGAGCATTTGTTTAAGTTTTTTAATAGCTAAAATATCAGATTAATTTAAATAACCCTTAATATTGTGCGCTATTTAATAAAAAATTTTCAAAAAATTAATCAAATTAAATTCTTTTTTTTCAAATTAATTAAAACACTATTGATCAATAGATAAATAAATTTTGAATAATTCGAACTAAAAAGCACAGTTACTATGTCTACTTAATCTATTTAAGAAGCAAAACTTAAACTCCGTCCAACCTCATATAAAAATCTTATAACAAATTTTTGGCGAAGATTTTTTCTCCAGTACAACCATTGTAAAAAAAATTATTTTTTAAATACATTGTGAATAAAATTTTATCTTACCCTTCAGATATTAATAGGGATTTGAATTGGGCTATTGAACAAGAGGAAAATCGTTGCATGTTTTGAATTTTTCCAAAATTTTGTACTGGAGTCATTATGAAATAATCAGTGAGTGGACAAGCCTCTGCTCCTGTTTCTCCATCATGAACTGAACCTAAATTATGACCAAGTTCATGAGCGATTGTCTTTAAAAAATTTATTCATGATTATTTTGTCAAATTTTTAAAAAGCATACATATATGCTACTGAAACCACCATTTTCTTCTGATATTGAATATCTGATCGATGTACACATACCATTCAAATAAGCCAAGCCAGCAATTCCTTTTCTTGTTTCTGGACCACTGTTAGGTTGACCCCATAAGTCTTTTCTAAAAAAAATAAAAAAAAATAGTTGAAATAGAAACAGAGTTGTTTTTATGACACAAGTCATGACTCAAGTGAAATTTGTTCTGCTATTTGTTAAAAAGTTTGTGTAACTTAAATGTAGCTTCTGTCTAATCTCTACAAATTCGCACACCGTCGTAAGCAATGTTAAATAAATCAAAAACAATTACAGAGTATTTTCAGAAGTAAAATTTAGGTAACACAGGCTTTTTAAGAAATGATAAATTTAGCAAAAAATTTTTTTAATTTTATTAAGGCTTTTGAATTTTATTTTTCGAAATCTAAAAAATCATTTTAATTTTTTGATTTTTTAATAATTTTACAATTAACTCTTGGATAATGCTCTTAGAAATAAGGCAAAATTCGCGCTGATTTCCTTGAGAGTAATTACATTTGGTTTAGATCGTAATAATTCCAAAAAGAAGAAATGAACCTAAAGTTCGCTAAATAAAAAGAAGTAGATAAGAGTCTAAAGTATAGAATAAAATATATAAATAATATGATAAGACATTTAGATTTAATAAAGGTTATCAGATCCTTTATGATTTAAAAAACCCAGGTTAATATTTAAAAAATATTATTTAATTTTAATTTCTTTTGTTTTTTAATAAAATTTAGTAAGGAAAATTTTTAAAAAAATGCTTTTTCTTGGGATTTTATTTTAAAAAGGAAAAATTCAAATTAAATTTTACAAACTGAGTTAAAATAAAGTCATAACGACAATAATGACATGATGACAACCAAAAACGGCTTCTCAAAAACTTCGTCTAAGAAAAAATATCTTTTGTATGTGAAAAATTCATACTTGGAATTCTTGATATCCTAATACTATTATAATTTATTTTTTAAAACCTAAATATTTCTTTTCAAACATCAATTTGAATTTTGACTATGTTCTTAATAAATTATTTTAGCAAAAATAACCAATTCCTGAAAACTAAAGGTACTTGATATTAAATATAAGAAAATCAAACCAAAAAAGGAGACTGACTCAAGCGTTATAAAAATAAATTAAATTCAAAAGATACCTTTTACATTTTAATTTTTTTTAATAATTTTTTGCATCATAAAAATTAAGATACTGCTAATATTAATGTCCCCATGAAAATTAGTATTATTTGTTTCTTTTAAATATAATTATTTCTAAAACATTTGATTATTTTCATTTTAATAAAAAATATCCATGTAATCTTACTAATGAAAAAATAAAATTTAAATAAAAGAATTAATTTTTTCCCAATCTTATTACTTTATGCAACAAAACCTTTATAAACTAATTCGTTCTTTGAATAAAACACATTCCTAGTAATAATTGAGATTATGAAGCTGAAAGAAACCAAATCTAAGCTTTGAAAAAAAATCAAATTTATTGTGAAAAAATTTGTTTAATCAAAATCTTGTTATATGCCTTAAATCTACTTTTTGTGAAAATAAATAAAATTTATCAAACTTTGTTAGACTTCTTAGTAATGAATTTTTTGGTTATATTTCTCGGCTTTAAATCTTATGAATTTTAATGACAAAATTTTTGTGCGAAATTTAGAAATAGCATATTTTAAACAAATATTAATGTATTTAATAAATCTTAGATATTGGATCAACATTAGATCTGATTTGAAAATTTTGAATACCTATAATAATTGAACATACTAATATTTTGTTACCATTAATATCTTTTAATGGTCTTAGGTAATTGTTTAAGATTTTCGAGTTTTTTAATTAAATTTGAAAATTAATTTGAGAGCAAAAATTGAAAAAAAAATTAAAGCTTAAATTAAATGAGACTTAAATGGGACCATTTGTCAAATTATTTTATATAATGAATCAAACTTTAGTAAAGCCATAGCATGATCGTAAGTAAATGGAAATGTCTTTGACTCCATGTAATCTTTGAAATTATTAAGGGCTGGTGACGCAACAATAACTTCTTTTCCATCATAAGTTGGGTATTGTGGATCACCAGTGATAGTTGAGTCAGCCCAGGTTGTTTCCAAAGGGTCCTTGTGAGAATCAAAAATTAAAATTCTTTTAGATTCTAAAAGATATTACAATTAAAAATAAGAAATTAGTCAAAAGAATGTTTATTTTCATTTGTAAATCATTTTTGAATGAATTTTGATATTTTTGATCAACCTTTAAAAAAAAAATTTAATAAAATTTAATAAAATTTTGTATAATTTTTAATTATCTTACTGAATGCATCAAATGACTAAAATAAATTCTCATTTGATTAAAAACCAAGTCCTTGTCCGTTGATCTACTTATTCTTTTATGGTCTTCAAAAACTGAAGAGTCAGTCACAATTAATGTTTCTACATTGTAAATAACCGGCCCATCTTCATTTCTTGTTTGCTTGCTTTTTTTGTAAATTAAAATTTGAATTTTTTTTTTCAATTTTAACTTACTTTTTTGGTTTATTATTTGATTTTAATTCACCTGTTGCAAAAATTAAAATAATAAAAAATTTTTAAAAAATTTACTTTTCTCAATTATGTAATCTCTAGAATCAAGCGGATTTATGTAAGCGTGAGTATTGATTTGGTCATTTGAATTTCTTTTCTGGAATGCATGATAAAATTCATTTGTTTTGACAGCTAAAGAATGTCTAAAAGATTTTTTGTCATTTTTATTAAATTACCATTTCTTTTGCGTCTGTTGGAATTCTTTACTGGATAAATTTCATATGTTATATTTGGCTCATTTTTTGAACCCAATTTGGCTATCTAATAAAATACGATAGAATAATTTTTTGTTTTAATAAAATTTATTTACTAATCTAAATGAATCGGTCGAATTCAAATTATTTTTGATTAAAGTAGCATGGGCTTCTCCTGTGGAATCCACATAATGTTCAAACTCCTATGGAAATATAAAATTAATTAATCAACTTTAAATTCTTGCTTTACTTCAGCATTTTTCAATCCATATTTAATGGTATTTCCTTCTTTATCAATTATATATATATCAGGGTATTTTTTGGACTTTTTTGTAAAATTAATATCAAATTTTTCATCATTGGTGCCAAAATTTAAAATAAATTCGTTAGGGAAATGATTCGAATCTTTATCTGTACCTAAGATCTCAAAATTTTTTGCAAATTTTAATTCAACCTTGTCATCTTAAAATATATTTTAAATAATTCAACTAGTGAAATTATATGAAGACTACTTTCGTTGTAGAAAAAGGCTCTACCTAGCCCAAAACCTGCGAGCAATAAGGCAAAAAGCAATAAAAAATTTCTCATTTTTATTTTAACTTAACTCAAATTGACTTAAATGCTTCAAAATTTATATCTTTGTTAATGTTTAAAATTTATAAACTCGAAATTTTGAGCAAGTCTTTTTCAGGCCAAAAGAGTTGTTTAATAAATGTTTGATTGAAAAAAAATTGCATGCTTTTAGTCAAAATCAGATTGTCTTAACTCTGTTTTTATTGTTGAAGTTTTTCAAAATCAGTTTTCAATTGTTATGATTAACCACTTTTTTAAGTTTTCAAGACATTAAATTAATTGTTAGTAGAAGAAATATACTGCAGGATAAGCATGATGTTAACAATAGAGCGTTATTTATTTTAACCCTACTAGTACTAATTTATTTAGCTAAAAATATAATCAAGTTTTTAAATTTAAGTTGTTTTAATTTATTTTATTTTAGTTAATTTAAAATTAAATAAAAAAAACAGCTTTATTATAAAATTTTAGAAAGAATTAAGGTAAAGTTTTTCGTTTGTGGATAATTGATTTTTAGTAGATAATTTTATTTTAAAAAATATGTGTTGGCTTCCGGTCATCCGCCTGTAAGACAGTTGGACTGAATCATTCTTCATTATATTTGATTTCAGTTTATTTTACCCTATTTAACTTTATTTTTTTTTTATTATTTTTGATTCTATTCTGAAGGAGCTTAAGCTCGGTACACTAAACAATTAAATTTAAAAATATATATAACTATATGTATTCTTGCTCTAAAAACATGGATTTTATCATCTTCTTCAGTGTTTGATCTACAAATCCCATTAAATGATCGTTCTGGGCATAGTAGTGAATTTTTGAACAAAGAAAAAAAACAAAAATTTTAAATTAAATAGCTTTTCGACTATGAGTCTAAAAATTGTTCTGTAGAATGTATCAGCTGATACAAACATTGAACCACCCAAATTAAGTCTCTGCAATTACTCTGCAATTTTCTCTCTTTTTTAGAAATTTTCAATTTCTTCTCCACACTCATTCTTCCTTTTTTTTAACATAAACTTTTATAACAATTTTTTTTTTAGAATGGGGACTGAAAAGATGGCGCAAAGCCGTTCGGAATAGTCCTAGGGGTAAATCCCTCAAATTTATTTTATTAGATAAAATAAAAATTCTCCACATAGAAGAGGTCGTTTGCCTTCTTTATTTGATCCATTAATCCTCACTATTTGTGTTTTAGTGTTGTTAAACTTGATTTAAGATTCAAGTCCAAAATTTTGCTTCTTTAAGACTTTTTCCATTTTTCTGAGTCAGTCATTAAAAGTAGATCATCGACATACATTAGGATGCCTTTTTTGATTCCATCTTTATCTACGATTTGATCAATGTCCATTATTTCATTAATTAGATCCCTTACATAAATCTGTGAAAAAAAAATATTTAAAATGTTAAAAAAAAATTTAAGAAAAATTAATTAAAATCGAAATATGGAAATAAGTTTCTGTTGCTATGATTCTGAAAAAAAGTATTACTTAAGACCCCTAAAATAAATATTCCTAGCCCTGACTTAAGTATTTGGAATAATTAAAGCATTTTAATCTTCAGCTATGTATCATAGCTTTTTTTCACTATCAGTGTTCTCGCGGCTAAATTTTAAAAAAATAGTGAAAAAAAGCGACTAATTGGCCAATAAATTTTTTATTTTACTATTATAATAAAATTAAAATAAAAAAAGGCGTTTATTAAGATAAAAAAATGCAAATTATGCCAAAAAATAAAAAAAAACAAAATATTATTTAATAAAGTCTAAAGAACACAATTTTTTAAAATTGAAAGTAAAATATTACGGCGATAAAAGTTTATATCTTTTGCCTAAAACAAAAAATTGTTTAACCCTAAGATGAAATCTCACCAAATTTTCACACAAATACTCCACAATCATAAACATTCGTTTGAACTGGAATATTTTTTAGGTAACTGAAATCCCAATGTTCTGTTAAATAAACACCATAATCTTAAAAGATTAATATAAAATTGCAATTATTGCAATAGTGAAAAAGTGACTAATTAGTACTAAAATTTATTTTTTTTACACTGCATTTATAATTATTTCACATTTAAAAATATGTATGGAAGAAGTTTTAAATTAGTGAAAAAAGCGATGCTGCCATTGTTCGGTCTTGTTTTCTCAAGTCTGGTTATTGACTTCGTCACTTCGTAGAGAGCATTTGAAAAAAATGCGATTGACCGTTGGTGTTTTTTTTAAAGTTGAAGAACAGACTAAAATATAATAATAAATCATTTTATTCCGAATAAAATCAATAAATTCGATAATTTCAATAAATTTAAACATAAAATATATGATTTATCCTTTATTTTTTATAACAAGTCATTTTGACTCGTTTTGGTGATTCTAATGTTAATGTAATTGAATGTAATAATTCTAAAAATATAAATAGAAAAATTGATCAAATTCAAATTTAAAAAGCATTTTAAAAATTTTATTGTGGCTAAAAAGTTTCATCTAAATTATGTATTCGAAATTGCATTTTTAATCTTGAAAAAATAAACAAAATTGTTTTAAAATTTAAGTTTCTTTTATTTATGAAAGAAAATTTTCATTCATTATTTTGTAACTAAATTTTAAAGTTTTTTTAATCAACCATCTGGACTCATGTAATTTTTTTCTTAATGGCCTAAAATTAAAATTATAATTTTATTAGTTTCAATTCAAACGAAAATTACTAAATTAAAAATTTTCATTAAATAATTTTAATTGTGCTGAAACTTCAATTTGAGTAATTTTTTTTGACTATTGTATTTAGCATAAGCTCTGATCAAATTTATAACCATTTCCAATATTTCTGCAAAGCTCAAAAAACTGGCGCCCATGAATAAACCAAATTGACCACCCATTAAACCCAAAAGTGTTTCAAAATTCAATGCTGGCGATTCTTGAATAAAAGTATATCGCAGTTCATCGTAGAATATTGAAATCATAGCAACTGAGGAAACGAAATCTGATTTTTCAGGTTTGCTAATGCTTGAACTAGTAGATGATTCAAATTTTGAAGCTGCTGTGGTAGTAGGTTGGGTCAATGTGTTATCTGATGGGCTGAATAATACTGGCGGATTAAATTTAGAAATTAAATTGTTTTGTTCACTTAAAACATTAGCATAGTAATCAGTAGGATAGCTTGATTGACTAATGCTTGTTGAGTAAATCATTTGGTCACAATTATCTGGACAAAATCTACCACAGACTTCATCAATATTTTTGCTTGAATCAAAAGAATCTCTCTGTTTTTTTACACAGTTTAAACTTCTTGCGTTGCTACAAATTGTTAAATTGGAATCAACTATTGGAATACTTGGATCAGCACACTGGCAATTGGTAACTATTTGTTCATACTGCAAGCATATTTCATAGCAAAGTTTTTGATAATATCTTGATATAGAAAGTGTGTGTTTGTGATACTTTGAATCAGAAGAGAGTAAATTATCAGGATCACTTCTGCAAGAACTATAAGGTAAAGGTTGTCTAGAAAAATTTGTTCTCGACACAACAATATTTGCAGCTACTCCGGGAGATACTTCTATACCATCATATTTAAGAATAGGTCTTACACCTCGTTCATGAATTACCACTTTGATTCCTTTTTTTATTGAGAAAACATCTTGTTTTCCACCAACTCCTACAAAAATTTCCATTTTCAAACCATTTTCAGGGCCTGACTTGCTTGTTTTCAAGCTTTCTATTTTTTGATTATTGCCATCAAATAAATCATTAAAAGTATAGCAATTTCCAAAGTCATTATCTCTGAACCAGTGGAACTTTTCCATAGAGCATTCTTCATTATTGTAAAAACAACTTATTAGCATTGTATCAATTGTGAAACCTTTTTTTTTTAGATCATCAGATGTCAAATTTTTATCTGCTGTTGCATGGGCTTTTATAATACTTCTTATCTCATCAACCTTTAAAATTGCAGTGTCGTTTGTTGATAACTGAATTAAGGGATTAATTGAATTATTGATCAGAGCATTTTGCAAATAAGTTCCTGTATACTCATCAGTGCCAACGTCAAAGGGGTTCAAATTGCAAATGGTGATGGCAGGAAATGGCGATGGTGAATCCGAAATTATTTTGTAGCTTACCACAACTTCATATTTGAAATATGCCAAAATAATGGTAACCACAGCTTTTTTAAGAAAAATTAATTTTCTAAGATAATCAAATTTAATTTTTCAATTACAAAAAATGCAATATCCTATGAAAAGTAGGACTAGAATCAACCAAACTATTCTGATAACCCAACTGTCAGTTCGGACCATGTTTGAAAATCCATGACTGCTAGTGTTTTCACACCACTCTTTAACGCATTTCTTTAAGAGTTCTTGGACTTCATGTTCTTCCCTTTTTTTTTGATTTTCAGTGTCTAAAAAAACCTTTTCCATGTTGGAAATAGGTAATGGCGATACTCTTTTTGATGGAGTAGCAACTCTATGTTGGCTCATTCTAAAAGATTTTTGAAAATTTTTTTTATTTAAATTAATTTTAATAAATGATCTCCAAAAAATCAATTTTTTGATTAATATTCGAATCTTTCTTTTTAAAAATAAAAATTTCGTAAATATTAGTTTTTGCCTTCGGTCAAAACTGTAAATTAACCACCTTTTCTTTAATCAAAATTTTTTTGAAATGAGTTTTTATTTACAAATTATGACAAAAAATGTTTTGAACTATTTTATTTATTTTTTAAAAGATTTTTTCACTAATCTAAATAAATTTTTATCTTAAAGTTTTTTTTTAAATTTGTAAATAAAAATTTCATTAAATGATTAACTGTTTTGAAAAAATGAAAATAATTTTCAATAAATTGACTTTTTAAGAGAGATTGAGTATCCGCCAACATTTTTAAATATAAGCTAAGAATTCTTATTAGAATTTAAAATCCATTTAAAAGTTTCCGGGTAAGAACTCATAAAGTTAACATCTAAAAAAGCTACATTTTATTTTTTTCAGTCGAAATGCATTTATTTTATAGTGACTAAAATCAATTTAATAAACAAAAATTTAATTTCATTAGCTAATCATTTCGGAAATTGAAAATATAAAGATTTTTAATGGCATTAAAATAGTGAATTTTTTGAAAACTGGAATCAACACAAATATTTTCGATATTAATTGAAGGAAAAATAAATCAATTTTGTTTTCTTTTATATTTAATAAAGATGTTAAAAAATTAAATTTCCAAAATTTCTCTGATTCATTTATTCCGTTAAATAGGGTTTATTACGTTTAAAGAAATTGAAATTAAAACTTTCTACTTTTTACTAAAATGTTTTAGTTTTTAGTAACATTTTTCTATGTGGTTTTGAAATTAAAATTCCTGCTCACTCAAAAAAAAAAAACCCATTTAACTCCTATTTTCAAATAAAATCAATTAAGTTATTGAAAATTTCTTTATTGACAAAATTTAGATTTTAAATGTAAAAAGGTCTTCTGCAGCCATGCAATTTCCTTTAAAACAGCTTTTAGCTTCATTTACCAATTTCTGAACCCAATCTATTTCCCCGTCAGATTCGACATTTTCTGGATTAATATTTTTTTCAACAAAATAACTCAATGGCTTATATCGTTGACTAAAATGGTTTAATATTAGACATTTTGCATTTGTCCGATTAGCCACCTCTGCAGCCATGCTGGGAGTAGAATGTCCATTGGAAATAGCTTTTTCTTTAAAACCATCTTCAAGAGTGCATTCATGAACTAATAGATCGCTATTTTTGGCAATTTCAGTGCTTGCATCTGGAACATCATAGCAATCTCCTAAAATTGTGATTTTTTTACCTGGTTTTGATGGCCCAATAAAATTACTAGCCTCTAGCTTAAAAAAATAATCAAATATAAAAAAAGAATATCTGAAAAAAATACTATTTTTCCATTTTCCAACTTGATGTTTTCCCCTGATTTTATTTTTTTGTACAAAGGTCCTGGAGTCAATCCAGCAGCCTTCAATGCTTCGACGTTCAAGCTTCCTTGTTGTGATTTTTGTTCGATTACAAAACCAAAAGTTGCTACCCTGTGTCTAATCCAAATAGCCTTGACACTTATTTGATCATTTTCATGCCTGTTAAAAATTAACAAATAAATTTTTTTAATTAATTTTAAATTTGCAATTGTAAATTAGAAAATTTACAATTTCCAAAAGCCATTTTTGTCAATGGATATTTGTGTTCCTAGAATTTCACTTGGATGCAAATACGAGTCATCATTTTCAACAATTTTCCATTTCTTTTTTAAATTTTTTTAAAATTATTTTTTTAGTAAAATAATTTACTTTAATTTCGTCTGGTATTTGTTCATCAATCGGAAGTAATTCATGAACAATGTATGGATAAGTAACTAAAGAACGCGATAATTCAAGAGAAGTCCTTAAGAATCTTCTGAGTCCAACTGGTCCATAAATTTCAAGTTTTTTGTTCTCAACAATGTTTTGTCCGATAGTGCACATCAATCCTGGCAAGCCAAAAATATGATCACCATGCAAGTGTGTCACAAATATTTTGGTAACTTTTCCTGGTTTCACAGTTGATTTCATAAATTGGATTTGAGTTCCTTCTCCGGCGTCAAATAACCAAACATCACCTTCTTTTTTTTTTTAATTTTCAGCTATTAATTTATTCTTAGATAAAGAATCAACGAAAACATACCGTATCGAAGGCATGTGGCAGAAACATTCCGCACTGGTGTAGGGTTGTTTGATGCAGTTCCTAGGAATATTATTTCCATAATTTTATAAAATTATTTAATTTTTATTTAGAATGTATAAAATTTGATTTTTAAAAGAAGAGCAAATCAAGTTTAAATATTAGACTAGAGACAATTTCTTATAATTATGAAATTTTTACTAATTTTTCGAAAAAACTGTATTCTTAGCAAAATGAAAATATTTTCCAAAGTAATTATTGATATTTTTTTGGTGATAAGTTTGGACATTTGAGTTTTTCAAAAATAAATAAGTAATAATATAACATTAGGAGCACCAACGAGTCATTTGACTTATTTTTTGATTTTTAAATAGTTTTTTTTAATTAATTAATCTGGAATAAAAACGAGCAAAATTTAAATTTAAGTAAATTTTAATTTTTTTAAGAATATTTCAATGGTTATTTATTAATACATGTTGCAAAAATTTTTAAATTCATTATTCTATTTTAAAAGTTAATTTCATTTTTGAAAATCCATGACGCTTGGACTTAATTTTCATTTAATTCAGAGTTTTGCTGGTAATTTGAATATCAATCAAATTATTGCTGACGGATTTTTAATTGAATCCGAAAAAAAATTGAATGCAAAAGTAAAAAAAAATAAAAACAACTAGTTAAAATAACTTTTTTTTAGAATAATCTTTTTCAACACAATTATGATTAATTCTTACTTATCTTCTAATTTTGAATAAATTGGAATCTTAAAATTCTTAATGTTAAATACTCTCTAACTCCTAATATCTTTTCAAAACAACTTTATCAAAAAAACCAAAGTTAAGTTGAGAGCAAAATGAGATACCCAGTTGTTAAGTTTATCTCCAAAATATGTTTTTTCTCCTAAAATGACTCGTTTTGATTTTTCAATGAGTTGGTGAATTTAAGATAAATTTTGCAATTAAAAATTTAGGTAACTATCAATAAATTAGTCATAAAAAAGTGATAAATAGTTTCAAATATTTAAACACCTGACTGAAACCATGGTTCTTGATACGATGACGAATACATTTCAGAAAAAAAAATAATAGTTTATAGAATTTGCAAGAACAATGTAGAAAATGATAGTTCCACTAGAAATGGGTTAGGTAAATAATAGGCCGAATCTTTTCTAGATACTTTTATTTAGATAATATTTTATTTTCTCTCAATTAAAATTAAGTTTTGAATAAATCTGTGCATAAAATAAATTATTTGTCCTAGAGTCAATGACTGGTTTTGATTATATTTTCTAGTTTTAAATAAAAGATTTTAGAAGTAACAAAAATTTTTGAACCTCTTTTTGAGTTCCCAAGAATCACTTTAATAAATCAAAAAAATCTTAGCTTAATTTTTTCTTTAGCAAAAGATGTTTAAAATTGTAAAATTTTGTTATAAAAGTGTCCAGCGTTCGATTAAAAGAGAAAGTTAAATAAAATGTAGAGTTTTTAGCAAAATTATTTATATTTAACTTTTTTTAAGTCAAACACTTATGATTACGACGGAAATAACTGCATTTAAAAATTTTCTTATTTCTTAGAATATTAGGCCAAATATTTATTCTCTTTTAATCACCAAAAAATACATTTATAAATAAAAAATCTCTTTTTAACTAAAAAAGAAAAATCCTCGTTTAAATGAAATGTCTTAAAGTTATTTAAAAGCCTCAAATCTTTTATTAATTAATATTTTTTAGTGGTTGTCTTTACCAAGCTTTGGCCCAAACTTTCCTTCCAATTTTTTAATTTCTTATTTGTATTAATCATTAATTATTAATTATTATGCGTTTCATTAATATTTGAGACAAAATATCTAACAAAAACTATAAGAAATTTTATTAAATCTAAAACTTATCTTAATCTAATTTAATTGCTTTTTATTTGTTTATTATAATAAATTTTAATCGTTTCTATGAAAAGAATTTTTTTTGTCTTTTTTTAATAAGTCTCTAGAGTTTTTGGTGTGAACCACGTATATTTTTTAGTTTGTGAGTGTAATTATGAAACAGGAATTTCAAGTTCCAAAACTTGATGAACAATCAGAAAATTGAATTTTTTATTTACTTTAAAAATAATTTAATGAACAAAAACCAATCGAAAATTTATTATTAATTAAATCATCTAAATAAACCTTTTAAATAATTATCTATTATAAACTTTTAGAAAAAATCTAAAAAACTGAGAGCCTAAAGCTTTTAAAATGAATGACAAAAAAAATGCTCATTTGAATCTAATTAATAGCCAAAAAATGCATGAAATCAGACTTGTTCTCAATTGGTTTGCGAGTGGGTCTACCTAAATTTTTGCGATGACCCGGATTACATTTAACCTCCATTAAAATTGGACCTTTGGAACTTTTAACACGTTTGATGCCAATTTTAATTTCTTCTTCAGAGTCAACTGTAAATGCATCTTTATAACCACATCCGAGCGCTATCTTGGAAAATGAAAAAGTGTCACTCTCTGCATCAGTTGGTTGTCCGCCTACTGAGTCATGAGCACCGTTGTTAAAAATGATGTGTTTAAAATTTTCTGTTTCATTTTGTCCAATTGTTGCCATAGTGCCCATATGCATCAAAACTGACCCATCGCCATCAAGACAAAATACCTAATACAAAAAATTAAAAATATCATGAACATGCAGAACTAAATTTTTCTACCTCTCTTTTTCTTTTATTCATGGCAATGCCCAAAGCTATTGCTGAAGAATGACCCATACTTCCCACAGTCAAAAAATCCTTTTCATGGCCTTGTTTCTTGATTTCTCTGTATTCAAACAACTCGCGAGATAACATTCCAGTTGTGCCTACCACAATATCACGTTCTGAAAGTTCATCTACCACTATTTTCAAAGCATCCTCTCTGTTAAATTTACTTAATTAAATCAAATTAAAAAATTATCTAACTCGATGTGCATTTATTACTATTTTGGTGGCGATCTTTGAAATTTAAATGGTAAAAATGTTTGCCTACGAACCAGTAAGCAATAGGGACCTTTGGCATTTTTCATGTACTGTTTGGCTGTGAGTAAAGCTTGTTCTGCGCCCTCTTGATAATCTGGCAAAGTTTGAAATGGTATGCCGAGAGCAGCCAAAATTCCAGGAGTCGATTGACCCTGTACTCTGTGCTGAGGCTCGTCTCTTTTGCCGGGCTCTCCGCGCCAACCTATTAAAAGCAGCATTGGAATACTGTAAACCGCTGGAACGGCCAAAGACATGACTGGATTAACAATATTGCCCAGACCAGAGTTTTGCAGATAAACCATTGGATTTTTTCCAGTTGCTAAATGATAACCAGCAGCCATTGCGATTGCGGCACCTTCATTTGAAGTAATTATGTGTTTATCTTTCTTCACATGAGTGGAAATATAAGCACAAAAATCTTTATTTTTAGAATAAAAATTAGTTATTAAAATTTAATTTTATTAGTCACCTTTGAGCAATGAGTCAGGTACGCCGCAAAAATAATCAATTTCACTAATAGTCTGAACAGATTTAAAAAATTCAGCAGGGTCCAAAAAGTCACGAATTAACTCGGTCATATCTTGGACTTCTTCATTTCTCTTTTTTTGCTCCTGAATTTGCTTTTGAGATTTTTTTTTTTTTAATTTAAAATTTTAGATTTAAAAGCTTACTTCTTCTACGCTTAACGTGTTCTTGCCATTTTCCAATCTAAACCAGCGTTTCGGTTGAATTATGAGTGCTGGTGCAGAAAATTTTACCAAGTTAGAAGAATTTCCGGTCAAAATTTTATTTAAAGTCAAAAAGTTTTTAATGACTAAACTCTTATTCATGTTAAAGCTTTAGAAAAGAATCTTAAAAATGTGAAAAATAAAATAGACAAATTTAGAACTTATGTTTTTAATTATATTTTCTCTTATCATAAAAAAAATAAAATGATAAAGCCTTTGAGGTATTCAGCTGAATTAAATAAATTTTAAACAAATATCTTGAAAATTTTGGTCTAATTAACCATGTGAAAAATTATTTTTTAAATTAAACAAGTAAAAAAATCAGAGAGATAAATGATAAGGCCAATCTGTACACGAAAGATTATTAAATCAAGCTTTAAATTTTTTCCATTTTTTATAAATAAAAATATTTTTTTTGAAATATTAATTTTGTAAAAAACTCAGGTTACGATCAGGTATTCTCTTTTGTAGACAAATCAAGCATTAAAAAGGCCTAAGAAAGATTTTTGTTTTCCTAAATCTTCAATCAAAAATTATGATTCACCAAATTTCAATTTTTCATCATTTGTTTATACTCAAATGATCAATGTCAAAAATTAAAAAAAAAACTGAATATTATAAAAGAATTTTTCTTAATTTAACCGGGAAAACATGTGTCACATTCTCTTCCTTTAATTTTATTTCTTGATAAACTCGACTTAAAACAACCTCTATCCAAAAAATAACTAATTTTATTTTTTCTTTGAAAATAAAAATATTTATAATATTTTTAGATTGTATACGTGGAATTTCTACGAAAGAGAATCAAAAAAAGAAAAAATTATTTTGTTTTTTTTTTTTAAATCTTGAGGACAATAAACGACAAAATTATAATTTTCAAAACAAAGTATGCATTCACTAGCATTAAGTAAATCGATTGAATTTTTCAGATTTAAATGCCCGATAAAATGTCTTTGATTTTGATTTTAAGCATTTATCGACTTCCGAATATCAAACTGCCAACACGCACATTGGTACTTCCCATTTTTACCTTTAAAAATTTAATTTTAATTACTTATTTTTCTATTTTAATAATCAATTATAAAATTATGATTTTTTTAAAAATGACAAATATTTAAAATAATTAATTTCTTTCTGAATTTGATAAATCCCAATAATTTATTATCTTTTTGGAGTTTTAACAAAGATTTTTTATTAAGAAATTTCATAAATTTTTATGTCTTTATATTTTTAAGAACAATCAAAATTTTAATTTTTCTTTAAATAAATGTCTTTTTTAAAAATACCTTATTATAGGAAATAATTTTGTAATAAATATTTACTTTCTATTTTTATCAATTCAATAAGAAATGACCAATAAGTTAAAAAATGTTCCCATGATAAAGGGATAACCCTTTTAATTTCAAAATAAAATCTTTAAAAATAATTTAAGAATATTTTTAAAGTTGCTATAAAATAATTTGTAGATATGATCACTTTTTGATTACTTAATAAGTAATTCAATATAAAAACTAAATTAAACCAAATGTTTTAGACAAAAATTTGTATCATAATATTAAAAATTTCAGATGATAATTTTTTTAGTTTTAACTGAGAACAATTGAAACATCTGACTCAGTTTTTAAGATCTTAGTGATAAAAGATAAAAGTACTGTCATTTTTAAAATTTTCTTTTTTGTCTCTAACTTTTGAATTTTATGCTTTGACCAATTTTTTTGTTTAATAACTTTTAAAAATATTTAATAAAAATCAGTAAAAATTAGTTTTTTTGGTGCCACAAATTCTCAAAATTAAATTTAAATTTTGTAAAATTATTTTTAGTTGAAAAAAATAATAGCTTCTTAACCTGATTTTAAATTAAATATTTTTTATTTAAAAATAATCTTAATTTTTTTTCTATTATTTGGTGCATAATTCCAGTATTTTTTCTTTAAGAGATAAAAATTAAAGTAAAAAAAGCAAGATCGAAAAAATAAATAAACAAAAATTGTTTACCGCTTGATCAAAATCATGTGACATTCCCATGCTGAGTTCAATTGAATTTGGATTTAAAGCAAATTTTTCGACTAATTTATTTTTACATTCAATTAAATTCTAATTTAAAAAAAAATAAAATAATATAATTCATCAACTGTATTATACCTTGAAGTCAGTGTTTAAATCATCTACATTAGTAGATTGTTCATATGAACCAATTGTCATTAGTCCTAAAATGTTTAAGTTTTTGCAGTTATTTTTGATATGTTCGTAAACTTGTTCTAACTCTGAAGGAATTATTCCGCTTTTCTCTAAATTTAAATTTTATTTACCAAAAATTTAAAAAATTTAAATGAACTTACGTGGTTCATTACTGGTATTAATTTGTATCATTATATTTATGATTTTATTAGATATTTTCGAAGCGTTATTTAAAATATCGGCCAATTTAACTGAGTCAACTGTTTCAATTACAAAAATATTTGGTAAACCTTGAATAATTTATTAACAAGATGATTTTTAATTTATTTTCTAGATGCTAACAAATGACTTTTTTTGCTTTATTGCTTTGAAGGTGACCGATAAAATGCCATCTAATTTCAGGGCAAGAATTTTGAAGTTTTTCTGATTGTGATTTTTCTTCAAGTTCTTGAACATAGTTTTCTCCAAAATGTCTTTGACCAACTTGATAAGCTGATATTATATGTTCAATAGACTTAAGTTTCGAAACAGCTACTAATCGAACTTGTCCTTCAGCATTCGATGAATCTTTTTTGGATTCCTCAATTTTTTCCAAAACATTTTTTAAATTTTTGGCTATATTTTCCATTTTTTTAAAACAAAGATAAGATTTCTAGAATTATGAAGCTCAAATAAAATATTATAAATAAAAAAATTTATGTAAATGTTTCAAAATTTGCTTAAACAAATGCTTAGGCCAATTTTAAATGTTTGAAATACAAAAAATAATTAATTGAATAGTCAGTAGTTCGAAATTAACTGAATAAAATCAAAAAGATCAATATTTTTATTAAGTAATAATTATTTTTAATTTAAAAATACAAATAATAAGGACTTAATTGAAACTTAAATTCATCATTTTCTCATCCGAAGTAGTCAATTGTCAAATTTTCCAAAAAACATTTTTATCTTTATTTATTAATCAAAGCAGTAATTTTTTGTTTATTTAATAGGTTCTTTGTTGCCAAAAATTAAAGAGAGGAGAATAAATAATTATATTAATTAATTGATAAATGCAATATTAAAAATACTTATGAATGGCATGACTTTTATGTAATAAAAGTATTAAAAGTGCAAATATAGCATAGAATTCAAAAACGGATAGCTTAAAATTCGAAGTTTAAAATTTTAATAATTAAAAAATTTTATTAAAACATTTTTAGGTATGATATAAAATTTTCATTCAAAAATCGAAATATTGAAATAGTTAGTAGCTATTGAAAAACCAAATGATGTTTTCGAAGCCGAATTAAAAAAAAATATTAATAGAATTAAAAAATTTAATTAAATACCTTCTTTAAATAAATAAAATAAAAATTCTTAAATAGGTCAGAATTAACCCAGCCATGGTACATTTCCTAATTTTTAAATTGGCTTCAAAAACATCATTTAGAATTTCCTTCATCAATCGACTGTATTGAACTTTATCAACATTGAGGCGATTATTCGCATTAGATTTGGCTTGGCTTATGAATGTCTCAGTTTTCCAAAATAATATTTTAAAATTAATTCTATGATTTAATCAATTTTAACATTAAAACGTTTTGAAACTCAGTTCTGTCATCAAAGAAAATCTCTCTGTGATTTCCTTAGTCGATTTTATAATCTGACTCTCATATATTATAGAATTTTTAAACAAATTTAAATGTGTTTTGTTTTTTTTTAATTCGGATTAAACAAATCTTTTAACTTTAAATTTAAGAAAAATTAAAAAATCAAACTGCTGTCAAATTAATGGGTTTTAAAGTAAAAGAATGTCTGATAGCAACTCAACTAAAATTTTTCCTTGTGTTGGAAGACAAATTGTGGTTCATTTTGAAATTCAAGAGATACAAAGTAAAATTAATAAAACTCATCATTTTTAGGGTTGGTCCTAAAAGCTAAACATATTCCTCGTTATTTCATCATGAAAAGCTTTTTAAAGATGATTTAATGTGAAGTTTTCTAAATCGTTAAAAAATAATTTTTATTTTTCAGCCAAGGTTAAAAATTTAGCTAACATCAAGTTTTTTCCTTTTCTGAATTAATTAATTTTAATTTTTTTTTAATTTACATTTGAAATTGAATTAAAAATTTTTAAATCCTCTATTAAGAATAGTTTTGTAGAATTTTAAAATTATATATTCAATCTTATTTATTTATTATAAATTATTATTTCTTTTAGAATCTTTTTGATTATTTGTATATTCTTTTCCAATAAGTCTTTGATAAAAAATCAAATATTCGGCAATTTAAAGCACAAAACAAAAAAGGTTTAAGAAGATCCTTTTTTTAAATAAATAATTCCCAATTTTTTAACAAAAGCAATATTTTCCTAAACAGATGAAAAATTCAAAGCATTTTAACTTATTATTCAAAAAAAGAAAAAGCTTTACATCATTTTTTAATTGCTTAATGCATTTTTAAGAAAGTCATCAGCACAAGCTGATCATTTCCAAGTTTGGCCCATTTTGTATAATAATTTCATCTCTAGAATTAATAACGTAAAAATTTGGGTACAAAATTAGGATGGTGAAGTTAATTCCAATATAATCGCATTTTTCATAAAAACTTGAATTTATTTTATTTTGTGGAAAAAATAAATTTTCAAAATAGTTGGCATTTTTCCTTATTAAGCATCGTAATTTATCAATTACATTTGAGCTAAGAAAATTTTTCTCTAATTGAATTTTATTAAGGTTCGGGCAAGTGAAGATTTCCATACTATCAAAATTTTTCAGGTTTTTATCAGATTCAAAAAGTACTCAATTAACCCTTTATACAGAAGTTTTTACTTAAGTGAAAGGTTCCTTTCCTAAAAGAGGAATGGAATGGAGACACATTCTTGAAAAAAGAATTCCCATGGAATGGAACGAATGTAATGGTTCGAACGGAATGGATTGATGGAATGTAACGAGACCAAACTGGAATACTTGGATGCTTTTTTTAGGAATACATCTAAATTCCGTCCCATTTTAGGATGGATAATGGATATTTTAAATGACGAGATTCGATTGTACTGTAATAACGGGTGATGCATAAGTAAATGGACAAAAGTTAAGTTAATGCAAATGATCAGGGGATCATATATATATATATATTTATTTATAAACTACTAAAAATTAGCTATAATATTGCAAAAAAAAATTTTTAAAATGGGACTTTCTGTGTCTGAACGAGAGGCTTTTCGAAAAACAGTCAAAAATATGATTTCACAAATGGCAAAATCCGACATTGTGGCGCACTTTACTAAGCAAGGAATCGCTCGAAGCACTATATATAATACGATCAACCGTATTCAAATTGGAGATCCGATCAAGGACAATAAGAGAACGGGTCGTCCAACTACCTGGACAGCTGCAAGGAAGACAAAACTGAAGAGATTGACCAATAACCGAACTGGAGTGACATGCCGGGAAATGCTGGATATTACACAAATGACAAGTCTACTAGTCCGGACAGTGTTCGGTTTGCTGGAAAAGAGAAGTTTCCAAAGAAGGTGCTTGTTTGGATAACCATATCTGATCGAGGTATGTCTAAGCCTCTTTTTCGATTATCAAAGTCGGTTGCCATCAATTCGAGCATCTATATCGACGAATGCTTGAATAAACGACTGCTCCCATTTATACATGAGTATCATGAAGACCTTGACTACGTTTTTTGGCCTGACTTAGCTTATGCTCACTATTCAATGGTAAGCACAACATGGATGAACGAAAATGTAAATTATGTGACCAAAGATATCAACCCGCCAAATGTCACTCAAGCGCGCCCAATCGAAAATTTTTGGGGTTGTTTGAGTGAAAAAGTATACGAGGGAAGTTGGCAAGCCTCAACAGAGCAACAGCTGATTAACCGCATTAAATTAAAGTTGAAGGAATTTGACTTAAATTTTGTGAAATCCCTTATGACGGGGGTCAAAGCAAAGCTCAGAAAAATCGGTCACGATGGAGTTTTTTCATTATTTAAATATCATTTTTATTTTTTTAGATATTCGCTTTTAAATTTTGTCCATTTACTTATGCATCACCCGTTAATTCACATTTTTCACTTTTTATCTAGGATATTTTTTTTTCAGAAATATGAAAAAATTAATTTTTAAGTTTTTTTGAACCCTAATTTCGAATCTGATATAAAATTTGAAACATTTTGATAGTGTGATAATTTTGATATAACTTAAACTTAATATTAAAAATACAATTGCTCAATATTTTTTTTTGAAAACTGAATAACTTTTGCAGACATCTGTTTTGTAAGTTAAAAAAAAATAATTATTTAAATTTCAAAAAAAAATTTATTCACAAAATTCTTCTAAAATTTTTACAAAAATTGTTTACAATTAATATCCTAAACTTATTTTAAAACAATAAACTCTAGTATTTTTGTAAATTGAAGACCGGATGCAACTCCGATTGTAATGCTTAAGGCGGCAATCATTGAGACTGTTCCTTTGTGTTCATCTTCGACTAAATTAGGGGTATACATCATCAGCAAACTGGTAAAATAGCCAAATAAAAGGGACGAAACAGAACAAATTATCCAATACATGTAGTCATTTGTTATTAAGACAGGTATCCTATGTGGCACATCTGGTCGAAAATTTGAAATGGAAAAAAGAACAAATACTGCAACTGCTCTTGAAATAACTGCAGCTGGTATCCATTTTGGACCCGGTTTCTGGATCAACCGTGGCAACATATTACCAAATAAAACGAGAAAATTAAACGTCAAAAAAACAACAATGTCCAAGTAAAATTCATCGCTGATTATAAAATTTTGGCTATTTTTTTTTATTTCAATTTGAAAGACTGGAAAAATGGACAATGTACTAAAAAAGTTGAGCCAAATGCAAAAAAGATACAAGCCAGTAGTTCTAATCAATTTTAAGTACGGAACAGGTTTCTCAGCACCACTTGATTCCAGTAAACTGAGCCGCTTTTTTTCTTCATCCAATTTGGTACAATATTTATAAAATGTCTAAATTAAATCATTAAAAAAAAATTTTATTTAAATAAGCACTTCTTTTTTCAGTTGACACTTACTGTTCTATGCATTGCAAAGTATCCTCCTAACGCAATTACTACCACTACATATGCCGCTAAAAAATAGTAAATTGCGGCAATTTTCAGGTTACTAGTGACTTAAAAATAAAATTAAATTAAGTTCAGGTTCTTTAGATTGTGAGGTTTGCAATACTTTTTTTTGAAATAATACTGGCCAGGGCTGTAAAACATCCGGCACAATTCTGTGTGAAAAAAAGATAAAATTTTAAATTTTTTTTTCAATCTTTGAGAAATGTACATTTCCTAAAATTATTGCATTGATGTATTCCTTGGGAAAAATTGATGACAAATAAAATACTGACGAATTCATTATACCAGTTGAAATAAACATAATTATTACTGTAATACAAACTTGATAAAAAAATAATACAGGCCCTTAATTAACAATAATTCAAAAAAAAATTTATTTTTTATTAATATAATTTAACATTCAGAAGAATCAACAATTGCCAAGCCAATGTGATAAAGTAAAACCAATGAACAAACTATCAAAGTATATGGTATTCGATTTTTTGGATTTCTAATTAAATAAAAATTTTTAAATTATTTTAGAAACATTTATTAAAAAATTTACCCTCCAAATGAGACAAAAATGTTTACAAAATTCATTAGGACATTAGTAATTTGCCCAATATTGCTAATATAAAACTCAAAGTTTTTGATATAGGTTGAATTGGGGTCCAAATTGGTGCTATTTAATTTATAGTCAATAAAATACTTTAAATAAAATTTCATTATTTTTTTTTTTAATTTTTAGATTAATTACTGATGTTGCAGTTATAAAAACGTTCCATGGTAGAAGACAGCCAATTCCGAAAAATAACATAATTGTGTATACAAAATAGAAGCGGTCCGAAATTAGCTGGTTTAAATGTGTACTGTGGCGATCTTTAAACTTATTATTGTTTAAATCATCAGATAAATTTGAGTCAATTAAAGGCTGAATAGAGATTGCGTCTATAGATCTTTCATCAGTGCCCATCTTCAAATGAAGTTACTGTCAATTAAATTAATTAAAAGAATAGCCTTTTTTCTTATCTAAATTTTTGGACTTTTTAGAATTATGCAGTGATTTTTTTACAAAATTTGATTAACATAATTTTTGAATAGAACTAATTTCCGCCTCAGTTGTAAGAACAATTTCGAGTCAATTCTAAATTAACATTCATGGTAAATAGGAGTATTGTATAACATAGGCCCTGGTATCATAAAGAATTAACCAGAAAATATAATGGAACATTTTATAGAAGTTAAGAATAGATTATGGTTTGCCAATTTTAAGATAATGAATCAATAAAATAATTCATTGACCATTAATCTTAAAAAAACTCAATGAAAAAAATTTTTAAGAAAACTATCTCATAGAAATATACTCAAATTTTTTTTCAAAGAAAAAATTCAAATTAAGGAATTGAATTGATTGATAGTAGAAAGTCAAAAACTTTTTCAATAGTATTTTCCCTTAGAAATACCAATATTCCGACTAAAATAAATTTGTTTGCAAAGGATATACAAGTTGTTACTGATATAATTCTTTAAGATTTTTGAAATAGATCATAATTTAAATTTTTCAAAAATTACTCGCAGTAATTCTTTATTTTTAAAAAAAAATGTGTTCACTATAAAAAAAGACTCTTTTTTCTCCTCTTAGCATAGGCAAAAATAGAGTTCTTTAGAACCTATATTTTGCTTTAGTTTGATAAATGCCTATCTCTTTTGTGTTATTTTTCAAAAAATCCAATAATTAAACTAGCTAATAATTATTATTTATCAATGTTTAATTTGATTAGATTCAAATTTGATTCAAAACTTAAATGATATATAGTAAGATGGCCTAACTAGGTGACCTATTTTTTCTATTTTTTGTCTATCGACTCAGTTTTGTTTGAAAACTCCGAAATCATTAACCGAATTAGACCGAATTTTCCTACTCATCCCCTTAGCAAAAGGGGTTAGTGAGGTTAGGGTTAACTCAGAATGGACTTAATAAAAAATACTTAAATTTAATTTTTGTTTTGTATTGATAGCTTAGACAGAGGGCTTTCAATGTCATGCTTATCTGAGCTATTTGGTATCTTGGTTCCTTGTGAAAATTTAATTTAGTGCATTAACCCATTTAGGCAAATAGGTAATTTGGTAATTTTTCGGACCTTTTACAAAAATATAAATTTTGACCACATTGATGAGGTCCTATGAAAAAAATAATGGTATTTTCGCAATCCTCGATATTTTTTCTACCCATAATGCTGCTATTTAAACAAAATTTTTATTTTTATTTTGTCGTTAAATAACGAATAACGAATAATATTTAGACCGGCTCCACTTAGCTGCTCTTTTATCGAACATAGTGTATCTTCGAGAGTTTTTTTGTGCAACAAACTAGTCCAGGCCATTTCCTCTATGACCAATTGATCAATTTGTGCACGGGCCGCATCATCATATTTCAATATATCCCGTTCGATATCTTGGTGGCCTGTCCACACATGATACTTACCGTATGATTGTGCTAATATAAGATTAGCAGTGGTTTTATAAATGGCTGCTCGGCCACACAAGACCAAACACCAACCACTATTTGTTTCATGGCCGTCAGTTTTTACTCTAATGTTCCTCAAAAGCTCCAAGTATGCTTTAAATGGTGCCAATTTTGCATAATCACTGTCTTAGAGAGTTTTCCTTGCATCTTCGTGGTAGCGTTGAGCTTTCATTTGCTCAAGCTGGTCCACATACGACTTGTTTAACTTCAGCGTTATAACACCTTTATGCCAATCGTTTGGCTCAGGATACATGCGTCGAAATTGGTCCATATCCTCGGCAGTGAATTTGTTTGGCTTTTTCATTCTTGATATTCTATCAAGTATTTTGTTTCCACTAGAACAGTATAGGACTTCGTCATTCTCAGTAATGACTTTCAATTTCTTTATATAATTTATGCAATTATCGTAATGTTTTTGGTTGCGTTTCTCTGTTCTAGCGTGGTCTTGGATAAATCCCTTGCTGCTCGTTTGTACAGTTTTGGCACACCCAATATGTGATAATGCCTCTTACCAGTCTGAGGACAAGTGTCTTAACCAATTATTCGTATATGGTCAAACAATATAACGATGCTTTCGTCGTTTGATAAATTTGCATTTAACATGCAATGTCTGACCTGATCTGGTTTGAATTTTTAATAAATACCTGATCTGATGAATCTTCTTCAAGGCTTCTTTTGCTTGTAGTAGCTTGAGGCGTTGTCTTCATGGTAGCATACATTTTAAGGCTTTGGTTAGAGTTTTGAATTTGAATTGTTTAATTTTAAATAAATAATATAATTAATTTCTAAATTTTAGCAACATACTGTAAATATATTATATATATAAAGCAAAAACAAGATATGTCAGGGTTGGACTTACTAATTCTGTCCCATTACTTCTTAGACTGTTAAATGAATACAGACGAGGTTTCGAATCAAGATTTGTTAACTATCCAACTCCATTGTGTGATTGCTACCTTGTCATAGACTCTTTTTTCTCTGAAAACTAAACCGAAATAACTTTTGTCTCTTTTTTTTTTCTCATTTCCTTTTGACATTTCATTTATTTCACTATATTTTTAAATTCTTATTTTATTTTTTAACTTTTATTTTAATCATTTTATTTTGATTTAATTTTATTTTTATTTTTCTCTGAAGGAGCTAACGCTCGATACAGATTTACAAATAAATAAATAATAATAAAACAAAACATCACTTTATCATCGTCATCAACATTACTGTAATTCTTTAAATACTCATTTCTATTCTATTATTTCTAATATTTATGTATATGAACTGAAAAAAAAAAAAACATCAAAAAACCTATCACTTCTTATTTGGACACTTTTTATTAAATTTTCAATGGCGTAAGGAGTTTTACTACTCGAAGCCATTTTAAATAATTAATAAACTTTAAAAAAAAAAAACAAAGTCAAACAAAATCACTTTGCTTTGAAATGTGCTAAAATTTGCAGCTTGCAACTTATGCTAATTTCAACGCGAATATTTCTCGCATATCTTAGCAAAAAATCTATAAATTGCCAGCGTACACAAGCTCAAAAATTTCATTCAAAATGGTTTCTTAGTCGATCTCTTTCTCTATAAATCACGCACTTAACAAATTTCCAAAGCTTATTTTTCTCTTCAACTAGAAACGAGCATACAATGCATAGATCATCGTCATCATCATCCAACAATTACCGCAGCTCCTACTCGTCATCGGGCGCAGGCTTCAGATCGCAACGGTCCGACAGAGAGAACCACTACGGCGCCAACCACTCGCAACAAAACCGCCAAAAACAAATGAACGGCCTCGACGACATCAAAAACCTGCCCAAGCCCGACTGGTCCGAGCAGCGGCTGCGTCACTTCGAGAAAAAGTTCATGCACGAGCTGCCATCGGCGCAGAACCGGCCGTTCGCCGAGGTCACCAACTTTCTGAGCTCGAACAGCATCAGCGTGACCGGCGGCCACCAGGTCAAGCCGGTGCTCAGCTTCAGCGACCTTGACATACCCAGGGACGTGCTGTACAAGATCCAGGACCTCAAATTCGACCGGCCCACCCCCATCCAGTCCATGTGCTGGCCCAGTCTGCTGAGCGGCCAGGACATGGTCGGCATCGCCCAGACCGGCAGCGGCAAGACCTTCGGCTTCATCCTGCCCATGCTCATCCACATCATGAACAACCAGAGCTATGTGCGCTCGTTCGGCCGCGACGAGCTGCCCGGGCCCGTCGGTCTGGTGGTGGCTCCGACCAGAGAGCTGGCCATGCAGATTCAACAGGTGGCCGACGACTTCGGGCAGCAGCTCGGCGTCCGAAACGTGGTCATCTATGGCGGCTCGCCCAAGCACTCGCAGCTGAGTCAGGCGCGCCGAGGCGCCGACATCTACATAGCGACGCCGGGCCGCCTCATCGACTTTGTCAAGGACAAACAAATCACTCTGAGCAAGTGCACTTTTTTGGTCTTGGACGAGGCGGACCGCATGCTCGACATGGGCTTTGAGCCGCAGATTCGCAAAATAATTGAGCAGATACGTCCGGACAGACAGACGGCCATGTTCTCGGCCACCTGGCCCAAGGAGGTGCGCCGCCTCGCCGAGGACTTTATCAAAAATTATGTGCACATCAACATCGGCAGCGGCGAGTTGGCCGCCAATCCCAACATCCATCAGATAATTGAGGTGTGCCAGGAGTACGAAAAAGAGTCCAAGGTCAGAGACATTCTCGGTCAAATAATGAACCAGCACGACTCCAAAGCCATTGTTTTTTCCGAGACAAAAAAAAAGGTCGAGATGTACTCCAAGTTTATTCAGAGTCTGGGCTATCATTGCCTGGCCATTCATGGCGACAAGAAGCAGCAAGAGCGCGAATGGGTCCTTAGTGAATTCAAGAGAAAGCCAAAGTCCATTTTGTGCGCCACTGATGTGGCCGCGCGCGGTCTAAGTAAGTACTCTTTCTACCACCCCAACACCCCCCCCCATCTCCCCTCTCTTAGTTAATTGAACTAAGCTTACTTTGGTCTTGTGATCTTTGTACTGGCATAAATTTGAATAGCAGCGTCTATGCCCGTACGGCTCAATTCAATAGAAGACTCCAATGGTTTGAATCATCACACTCAAATCTTTTATCCTTTGTCAAAGCTAGATCTCAAATGATGGTTTAAAATGGTGGCACAAAGTTGAGAAAAAAATTTAATTTTAGTTTAATAAAAGCAGTGGGTAGAATTTTTTATTGGAACCAGTTAGTTGGCACATTCCGATGAAAACATGGAAAATTTAAATCTAGATTTTTTCAGCCATTTAAATGTTTTTTTTTGAAAAAAAATTTCATTACGATTTTAATTTCAATATCGCATCGGCTATTGAAAAAATATATTCATATTTATTTTTTTCCAAATATAAATTTTAATTTATACGTTTTATTTTTTAGCAAAATTTGAAAGAAAAAATTTTCTTTTAATTTTTAGATTTTTAATTTATGTGCAACTTAAAATGATACAAAATTTTACCAATCAAATAATGAATTCTATTTTCCTTTTAATGTAAAATTAATTATGAACATATTAATTTTTTTTCATGCTAAATAAAATCATTAAATGGCTGCCTAATTAATTTAGATTTTTTTTGTAATTTTAATGATTGGAATTTTGTTCAAGTCTCATAATTCACTTGGAAGTTTTTTTTAAAGATTAAACACTTTTAATTCCAATATCGGACAGGTCAAAAATATATTTTTAATTTTAATATAACCCGAAAAAAACAGTTCTTTTTAATCTTAAAATTTCAATCAAAAGAATCAATCTAATAATGAATTCTATCTTACCATTTATGTCTGCTTTAAAAATTAAATTTTTTTTCACACTAAAAAATTTTTTTACATTCAAAATATTATCATTAAATGGCTGCCTAATTAATTTAGATTTTTTTTATTTGCTCAATTCACTTTAAATTAAAATTTTTTAGTAAGACAAAATTTCATTAACCTTAATATCGGACCGATTAAAAATATATTCAAAATTATTTTTTTTTATAAAATGAATTTCAATTGATTTATTTTAATTGAAAGAAAATTTTTCTTTTAAAATTTAAAATATTTTTGGCATCCTTCGTGCAATTAAATTTTAGATAAAAATGATAATAAGCTTAGTGAAATAATGGAAGTGATCTTTTCCAAAATATCTAAAATATTAATTAAAAACAACTAAAAAATCTAAATAAAAAAAATTAAAATGACTTTTCATGGTAAAAAAGTAAAAAAGGCCACTTGGTTTCATTGTTTAATCCAGCTAAGTCTCATTTTGAAAAATAAATGGGCCATTTATTGACACTGAATAACTTCTGTTGAATTGTCTAGTAGATCGACAAAACAAGTTTAGGAGACCTTGTTCCGACTCATGCTCCCAACTGATTAGGTGAACACGAGTGCGGAAATCAGAGGTAAGTGACCAAAAAAAGCTACAAAAAAAAGCGAAATTTTTCAAAAATTTTTTTTCCGTTCAAATTCAACAAATAAATTGAATTTAAAAAAATTTAAAACGAAAATTTTCTTTTTTTTGTAATATTTTATTTTAGTAGAAGAATCTTGACCAAGAGAACGACACGGCATACTGCTTATAGTAAGTTAACAGAATTAAAATTAGTTCTAAACAGACACATGTACCGGAGGTTGATACACCGACTTTACATGTTCTGATTAAATGTGCCGGGTCTTTTAAACCGTAAGCTTAAACATTGAACATTCACATGTGTCACACTTGTTGGTACATGTGTCTAGTTTTTATTTGAACAATTTACTTAAGCCCACTAGTACTTATCAATCTAACTTACTTTAATTTAGACATATCGGACATTAAGTTTGTGATCAACATCGATTACCCCACTCAGACCGAGGACTATGTTCATCGCATTGGCCGCACTGCACGCAATTCCAACACTGGCACCGCTTTCACTCTGGTAACCAGCGATAATGCCAAGCATGTGCCCAAATTGATAGAAATCCTGCGGGAAGCAAATCAGCTAGTAAGCGAAAGCCTTCTAGCTTTGACCAAGGGCAACGGTTACGGATACCGAAATGGACCCAACAGATATCAAAGTAAAACAAAAAATAGTGATTAATTTCTGGATAATTTTTTTTTTTAATTTAGAACCAAATTACAACAGTCATGATAATTACAATGGAGCTTCTAAGGGGGCATACAAAAGAACTTCATCTAATTTTGACGAGTCTTATAGCAGGGACGACGCCAATGGTTATGGTGGAGCCAAAAAGATCAAGAAAAATAGGTGGGATGATTCGGCGACAGAAAATGATCAATCTGAGAATGGCTATCATAATCAACAAGGTGGTGTTCATTTCAATTCATCTCAGAATGCGTATCAAAATAAATACCAGAACGGTAATTCATATAACCCCAATAGGTATCAAATGGGCAGTTCATTGATGCCATCTTCTGATCTAATGGGACACAGTGAAGGTCAATATTTGAAAAGTGTTCAAGCTGTAACGCCACTGATTCCGCCAACATTGCCTACGCCACCTCAACTAGCTCAAAATGGTGCGCAATTGCCGCCACCTTTAATGCCGAATCCTGCAATGTACCAAGCTTATGCGAATTATCTCTAATATAATTTAAATTAAATCGTCTTATGGAAAAAAATTGGTTTTAAATTCAAAATTTATTTAAATTTTTTTTGTGAGCCAAGTTTTTGTTTCCAGTTAATTAAAATTTAGCTTTTTTTTTCTATGTTTTTGAAATATTAGTTTTCTTTTTAAAAACACTTTTTTCTGTTGTAAAAATAAATTTTTCAAAAGTATATAATTTGTTTTTTACACTCACAAAATAATTGTATCCTCAGTAGTAAAAAATGCTGTGAGCATTTAAGTTCGAAGAAGACCCCGTCTGTTGACGACCAGTGATCTTGATGCATGTTACCCTGAATTAGCACTTATTCATCAGCTTTTCAACTGATGCACAAACCTGACACGAACATACAGGTATAAATAAGAATTCAATTCTTAGAACTTCAGAACGTTTAATAACTTAAATCGATCATGTCCATGCTGAATTTTTTGTAGTTGAGTTTCTGTAGATTAGATAATCACGAGCCTTGCCAAGAGCCTAGCGCACTTTCTAGATTTGGCTTGAAGTTAAGTTAAGGAACCAGTTTTGAAAATTTGAAAACCAGGTATATCGGCATCCGAACATCGGTTCGGATTCCAAGCCCCAACTTCAAACTCGAAATGCTGTCTCACATAATACTTTAAAGAAAGATTTACCAGTTAACAAGAAATAAAGGTAAAAGAGTTCTTGGTTCTACACGCTACCAGGGTTGGTTGGCCGGTTAGAGATAACCGGTTTTGAACCACTTAAAATATTAACAGGCTAGAATGTATATCTGGTTAACAATACTCGTTATCATAACGAGTAATATATAGACTGTTTTAGTTAAGTTAACTAAAACAGTCAATTATAAATAAAGTTTAAAATCGACTTGATTTTTTTAAATTTTAAATTCTAAAAAAAATTAAAAACCTTTTTTAAATAATTTTATTTTAAAATAAATTAACTATTCAAAATTAAAAAATTTATTTTTTAAATTGAAAAAAAACAAGTCGATTTTTAACTTTAGTAATATTTAACTTTTAATTAATAACTAGTTTTGTTGATCGGTTTCACATTCTAACCTGTTTTTTTGAAGTTCATGATCATGATCACATGATAAAAAATTTACTAATTAAAATATCGATAAAATAGATGAAATCTTTTATTTCTTTTTTAATCAAACGTTAAACGTTGAATGTCATAAGTTAAAACAACACCGTTTTTAAAATATTTTTTTTTCTAATTGATTTTTAATTGATTCTTGTAAAATATTATTTGAAAAGTTCAAAGACAAGTTTAAAATCCGCATTGGGTTATTCAAATTAAACAAATACTTTAAATGATATTTTAATTTTAATAAAAATATATTACAGCGAAACAAAACAAATATAATTTTAATTGCAAAATTTCAAAATTTTGATTAATATTTAATTTGTAAAAATTCATATAATATTTTTTATGATAAAGATTAACGAAAAGAAGCGGGCCGAGAATAGGGCTCTGAAGTACCCCAGTTTTGACTGACTTACCACCAATAAGTGACAATTTAAGTTTAGAATATTTCTAATATTCACATAAAACCGATTGTGAAGACAATTTTTTGATTGAAAATTTGATATAATTTTTGATAGATAATATGATAAATTTAAGATATTCTTTGGATGGAAATTTTGGGATTCTGCATTCAAGAGAAATCAACAAAAAACATTAATGTAGAGCGTACTATTTTTTTACCAAAAAATATACTATTAAAAAAAAAATATTTAAGTTTTTTAAAAAATCATTTATTAAATAAGTTCAATTTATTTGTTCAATTTATATTTTAATGGAGAAAATGTTGTTTTTTAATTCTAATATATATTCTTTACGTACCAGTCTTTTGCTTTGGGTTTCCTACTACGCTTCATTTTGGAACCAATATTTTATATTGTAAATTTCTAATACAAATTGAACAAAAATTCTTCCTCTTTTGATAAATTAAATTTAAAGATAATAAAATATATTTAAAAAAAAACTGCAATGTAGTGCAACATACTTTGTTGCATATCAGGCCAGAACAAGTACTCGGGTAAAGGCCTCAGAATGTGTCTGAAGAGGTCAGTTCTCAATCAAACTAGTACTGAAAAAGGTCTGGGAGTCACCTGAGCGAGCAATCTCAAGCTATCGAGCCATATCAAGGACAAAATTATAAAGCCTATCTCCAACCTTGGACAACTGAGATGAACTTTCAGATTCTGGTCCAACGCCACCTTCATAACGCTTTACTGCGCAAAAGTCAGGCCCCAACTGGAATATGCAGCAAAATTTAAATAAGTCTTTTCAGATAGTAAAGATTTGAGCATTGTACAGTTCAAGAAACAAAAAATAAATTTTTAAATAAAAAAATAATAAAAACAGATTTTGTATTTATTTATTTATTTGTTATATCTGTACCGAGCTAAAGCTTCTTCAGATTAAAAAAAAAATAAAAAATGAAGAAAAATAAAAAATGTTAAAATTAATATAAATGACAATTAATATAGACAAAGTGAGGGAAATGATAGGTGCAAAATTTTTAAGTATTGAACAGTTCAGGAAAGAAAGAAGAAATAGTATGATGGCAGTTACACAATAGAGTCGGGTAATAAAAATATTAATAAAATTTAAATAAGTTACTTCAGACAGTAAAGATTTAATTGTGTACAGTTCAAAAAATAAAAATAAAAGATATCAAATGGAAAAAGGAAACAGATTTTGTAAATTTTGAATAGAATGTCAATTGAATTCAATTCGTCTTTTTTTAAATCAAGTGTTATATTTTTGTACGGTCAATTTTCAGTGTAAAATATTCTCTTTGATATTGGTCCTAAAAAGAGTTGTATTTTTTGAAGGAATTCTCCAAAGTTAAGTTTTTTTAAATTTAAACAGCCGTTTAAAGTGTTAGAAAGTTAGCTAACTTTTTTCACAGTAGGATTTTTTTAAATGGTAAGATATAATTTTTTGAATAATTTGAATTAGCTATTTCTGAAGCCCGGCTAGCTCAGTTGGTTAGAGCGTCGTGCTAATAACGCGAAGGTCGTGAGTTCGATCCTCCCGTTGGGCAAATTTTTTTAATTATTTCATTTAAATTTTTATTTATGATTATAAATTTTTTAATTATGATGTTAATTTCAAATTTAAAAATGTTAATAAAAAATACCACTTTCAAAAATTGAAAATAAGCATAAATTAAATATTGACTAAATGCTTAATAACACGAAACGATCAAACTTGGTCAATGCTCCTATTTTGGGGCTTTTGAATTTAAAATTAAAAAAGAAAACACTTCCGAAAGGGATGATCGTATTCACGGCCTTTATGTTATTAGAACTGGACAAATATATATACAATTTTATTAGAAATCAATTTTAACCTTTAATAAGTTAAACAGTTTTAGGAAATCAAATAGCCATAATATTCAATTGAAATTAAATGGTTTATCTTTTATTTATTTTCTTCTTTTTGATTTTGAATTAGCTCCTTGATAGGAGCATTGGCCATTGTTGGCCATTTAATTTTAGGAATAACATTTTTAGTTAATGTGTGTATCACTTAATATATTTAAACTATTCAAAATTCAATCGTGGTTGGATTTTTTTTATTAACATTAAAATAAAAAATTCAGAAAAATTCAAATATTCAACAAATGCAAGCATAAAAGATGGCTCTCCATTTTTTTGAATTTTTTCTTCTTTTCTCAACAATAAAACAAAACCAAAACAATTTATTCAAAAGCAATTTAATTTTTGGAAATTTTCAATTAAAAAATTAATAAAAAATAAGCCTGCCATAATTAGAATTAAAGGAATAAATTAATTATCAGTGATTAACATGTAAAATATTTTAAATGGACAAACAATTGTCAGCTCTTATCAAGGGGCTTAACCCAAATCAACCATTTTGTTTGAAAATTAAAAATTTTAAATGAAAAAATTTAAAAAAATTTGCTCAACGGGAGAATCTAACTCGCGACCTTCGCGTTATTAAAAAAGCTTAATGAAATAATGGTAATAATATTTCCTAAAATTTTAAGCATCCAAATCTTGGCAATTTAATTAAAATCAACTAAAAAAAATCTAAATAAAAAAAATTAAAATGACTTTTCATGGTAAAAAAGTAAAAAAGGCCACTTGTTATCATTGTTTAATCCAGCTAAGTCTCATTTTGAAAAAAAATTGGGACATTTATTAACACTGAATAACTTCTGTTAAATTGTCTAGAAGATCGACAAAACAAGTTTATTAGGAGACCTTGTTCCGACTCATGCTCCCAACTGATTAGGTGAACACGAGTGCGGCAATCAGAGGTAAGTGACCAAAAAAAGCTACAAAAATAAGCGAAATTTTTCAAAAATTTTTTTTCCGTTCAAATTCAACAAATAAATTGAATTTAAAAAAATTAATTTTAATTCAAAGCTAACCGGGCTTCATAAATAGCTAATTCAAATTATTCAAAAATTGATATTATATTTAATTATTCTTTAAGATTTGTATTCTCAATCTGTTTGACATATCACTGGATATGAGTTTCAATTTTTTGTAATATTTATTTTATTTAAATTTTTTTTAAATACTAATCACTGTCGTTTAATTTATAACTAAACATTAATTTTATCATTTTTCATTTTTTGCCAATTATTTCACCATTTTTTTTATTGTCTAGATTCAATAATATCTAGAGTAAAGACATAAGGCTCATCATCTCGAGAAAATAAATTTTTTAAATATGAATATTGCTTAATCTATTCTAAGTTTCGTTTAAACTAAGCAAAAAAATATTAAATTTTTGCTAAAATAATATGATAGCAACATTTATATTTGAGGAATAATTTTGGGTTTATTTGCTGCTCTGTGTATAAGACAGGTGTAAAAATTGGATAGTTTTTTGGCGATTATAATTTAGGAAAAAATAAATTCGAATACCAATTTTTTGATAAAATTCCACCATTTTTTTTTATTTCTTTTTCATTGTTATTGACAAAAAGTTTATAAAATAAACCACTTATTCATTTTGAATTAACTAGAAATTATTAAAAGTTTATATTTACATCTAGAGCTCATCCTGAGCTCCTATTTGTTTAATCATGCACAATTATAGCCTCCTATTAAAATGAGCTTATTGAGGATTTGACAAACACGTGGTTAAAAATTATTTTCTAGAATGAAACTGTTTTTATCATTAACTTCACTTTGCTAATTTTTCGAATTTTTTGTAGTGATGCTATTTGAATCAGTTTTTTTAGCTAAATTTTGTCCACACAATAATTTTATCAAAATAAACATTAATAATAATGATAAAAATAAAAACATAAAAGAAAAAAATTCAAAATTCTTATTTATTTCTATATTTTATTGTTAAAAATTATCTTCAGTCTTTTCCTTTAGATAAATTTAATATTATTAAGTATAAAATAAAGAATAGAAGATTGTTTTCTATAATTTAACTAAGTCAAATGATTTTAAAACTTATCTTAATATTTGAAAGAGAGAACATTAAAGAAAAGTTAAAAATAAATTTAAATAAGTCTTTTCAGATAGTAAAGATTTGAGCGTTGGACAGTTCAAGAAACAAAAAATAAATATTTAAATAAATAAATAATAAAAACAGATTTTGTATTTATTTATTAATTTGTTATATCTGTACCGACCTAAAGCTTCTTCAGATTAAAAAATAAAAAATCAAGAAAAATAAAATAAGTTAAAATTAATATAAAAGACAATTAAAATAGACAAAGTGAGGGTAATGATAGGTGCAAAATTTTTAAGTATTGAACAGTTGAGGAAAGAAAGAAGAAATAGTATGATGGCAATTACACAATAGAGTCGGGTAATAAAAATATTAATAAAATTTAAATAAGTTACTTCAGATAGTAAAGATTTGATTGTGTACAGTTCAAAAAATAAAAATAAAAGATATCAAATGGAAAAAGGAAACTGATTTTGTAAATTTTGAATTGAATGTTGATTGAATTCAATTCGTCTTTTTTTAAATCAAGTGTTATATTTTTGTACGGTAAATTTTCTGAGTAAAATATTCTCTTTGATATTGGCCCTAAAAAGAGTTGTATTTTTTGAAGGAATTCTCCAAAGTTAAGTTTTTTAATTTAAACAGCCGTTTAAAGTGTAAGAAAGTTAGCTAACTTTTTTCACACTAGGATTTTTTTAAATTGTAAGATATAATTTTTTGAATAATTTGAATTAGCTATTTCTGAAGCCAATTTTTGTCAACAATTCATAATAAAAATTCATAATTCTTATTTATTTCTTTTTTTTTGTTAAAAATTAGCTTTAGTCTTTTCCTTTAAATAAATTTAATATTAAGTATAAAATAAGGAATAGAAGATTTACAAGAGACTAAATTTTATATGTACACAGTGTAAAATGCAGAATTTTATTTTAAATAAAAATAAATTTTGTTTCTTAGCAATTTCTTACTTCCTTAATTGTTACCAGGAGAAACAAAAAATTTATTTTATAATAGTTTTTTAAAATAATTCTTTGCTAAACTCGACTCGACTTGATTATAATAAAAATAAATTTTCTTAACGATTTTCAGATTAAACGAACAAAATGTCCGACAAAAATCAGGAATTGCAGTTCATGTCAGACGATTATCTTAATTATGTATCAAAAATAAGTGTTGATGATTCTAAAAAGGACCAGCTTTTAACTATGGATTTGAATATACAGAATTTGATCAAAATCAAAAAACATATTCATGAAAAAATTGATATTGAAAATGATTATAATGGGTACCTTCAAGCCAGAATAGATAAAGTTGGCGATCTTAACAATAGCATACAAGAATTAGAAGACAAGTTTGAAGCAATTAAGCAAAAGAATGTAAATCTTGAACAAAATTATAAAAAAAGGTATTCAAAAAACAACATTGATACATTGTTGAATAGCTTTAAGTTTTTTACAAACAAAACGAAATTTTTCGATTCATCGATAAAACCTATTCTAGTTAAAGCTTTGACATGGAGCAATTATGAACTTATACTTTATTCATTTATTCCAGTACTTATTTATTCATTGACTTCAATGGTTGGAAGTAATTCATCTGGAAGATTTATCATCGAATGTTTTTCGCTTTTACTTTGGCTTTACTTTATGGCCATAAGTATTTCAAAGCATGTGGACATTTTTGGTAGGTGGAACAACTATTTGCTTATCGATAAATTTACAAGCTATTCTTTTCAATTAATTCTAATGATGCAATATTGTTTAGGATTTAGTGTTTTAGATAAGTCCAAGTTTTTCAGGACTTACCCGCTTTTGATAACAGATTTAGTAGCGATTGTGTTTATGGTAAAAAATTTTAAAAATAATAAACTATCTGTGTTGGCAGGTACTATCCATATTATTTATTTAACTGGAGTTTATGAAGCAATAGCATTTATGACTATCGAAACTTTATTTTATGTCAATTATTTTCCTTTGATTACAATAGCTTTGTTGGCTGTTGAGTATTCTTATAACAAATAAATAAATAATAAAGCTGGACTCAATGTTTTTAGTTAGTATTATAAATCGCATTAGATTAGATTAAAGTTGTTTTTTTGAAATAAAATTTAATAAAATATTTTTTTAGTCGATTAATTGATCTTTCATTCCTTTTGTGACCAAACAACAATTAATAAGTTTGGTTTGAAATTATAATAAAATAAAAATTTTAAATATAAAACTAGTATATTAGCGATGTTTTCAAGATTTATTTTCACTTTTAAAAATCAAAATTAAAAAAATTCCAAAAAAGTTGATAAACTTTTCCTAATTTAATTTAAAAAATAATAAAAAAAGCATTAAATAAAATATTGATTTAAAAACAAAATTTTTGATATGTTTTTTACTAATTTTTTAATTTTTTAATTAACGGGTGGTTCAAAATGTTTTACAAAATTTTTGGGCCCATGCTAAAATATCAACGTATGATCAGGTTAGTTTAAATTAACTCACTTATTATCAAGGTCTAGTTTTTAATTTTATGTTTGGTTTCAGGTTGGTATTCTTTTACAAAGTTCGAGCCAAAAAACACAACTGGTATCTATTTGAGCCCGGTGTTCTCGACCCTAATTTATTTTTAATAAAAATATTTTTAAAATTCGAAAACTTTAAAAAATTAGCTACTCTTAAATATATAATACATTAGATAACGTAATTATCCGAATTTAGTGGCATGTAGCTAAACGAAAATATGTCAGTAAAAAATAAACACTGATTTAAAAAAAAGCAATATTCAATTTAAACGAAATTGATAAGTTAACTTTTGTTAAAAAATACATCCGGTTTTAATTACACTCGAATTTAAAACGTAATTAAATTTCTAATATTAAAAGAATTTCATGGATACCTAAATTCTTTAAGAATAAGAAAATTGTAATTTTTTATTAAAAAAATTAATTTAAGTCGAGAATAACGAGCACAAATAGGTATAAGGTGTATTTTTCTGCCTCGAACTTGTTAAAAATATGCTAACTTGATACCAATGATAAATTAAAAAACTAGAAGACCTTGATACTATTTATGTAAAATTTTAACCTTATCTGATCATCCGTTGATATTTTAGCATGGTCCCAAAAATTTTGCAGAACATTATGAATCACTCGTTATTTCAATAAATTAAATAATATGAATTTCATAAAAACATAGCATTGTACCAAAATGATTAAACTTACCCATAAAAACTCTTTTTTTAATTTTATTTTAATAAAATTTTTTTAGACTTTTTGGTTCTTAGCAGTTGAAAAAAATGGTCTTTTAGCATTAGAAAATTTTTTTATTTTGTCATAGTTTTTACTTTTTAATTTTAAGTAAAAACTATGACCGGCTAAAATGTCAAGTTTGTGATAAATTTTTTGAAAAATGAGTTTTAAATTTTTTTTATAATTCATAGTATGAAATAGGCTTTATACTATCAAATATATTTGAAAAAAGTGTCTATGCGCTTTTTTTAAAAAATTAAAGTATGGACTATTAAGTATTGATTAATTTTGAATGGTATTAAAAATTTTATTTATTCTTTGAAAAAATTTGAAAAAACAAAAATTAAATTTTAGTATTTTATAAACAATTTTTTTATCTAGAATAAAAATAATGATCAACGTTAGGTTCGAATTGCGCGATATTAGCACGACGCTATAAAAATTGAGCTAGTCGAGTGTATGCTCTGTTTATTAACAAATAAATTTGACTGCATAAATATATAAGAATTCTGTAACTGAATAAAAATATTTTATTATTATTGATTAATGATTAAGAAGATTGAAATTTTCAATTCATTATTAAAATTTCCCCTAGATTGATCAATTTTCTGAAATGATCTCTAATAATTAGTATTTTGCTAATAGAAAATTAATTATTTATTAGTAATTAATGTGGTTTGTTTAGAAAAAAAATCTTTTATTAAAATTTAATTTTTTATGATTCAGTCATTGTTTGTTTCATACAAAACTAATCAGGATTAAGTAAAATTTTAGAAAATTTAATCGATACCGAAATATTTAGCATATTTTTGATTTTTAAACTTTTCATAAAATTTTTTTTCTAAAAATGATTCTAGAAATTTTTAAGTTTGATAAAAGATATTAATAAAAAATATCACTTTCAAAAATTAAAAGTAGCTGCATAAATTAAATGGTTTATTTCTTATTTTTTCTCTTCTTTTTGATTTGATTTTTTCTACTGAAAATTCTTTCTTAAATTAAATATTTTTAAACAAAAATTGCTGATTTTGAATTAGCTCCTTGATAGTAGCATTGTGTATCACTTAATATAATTATAGTATTTAAAATTCAATCGTGGTTGGATTTTTTTTATTAACATTAAATAATAAATTCAGATATTCATAGAATGCAAAAATAAAAGATGCATTTTCATTTTTTTAAAATAATTTCCTCTTTTCAAAAACAAAGCAAAATCAAAAATACTTAAGTTGTGTTTTATACAAAACGATTATAAACTTTACATTTTCTTTTATTGTAATATGGGTAAAAGGAGACTAGTTGGTCTGAAACAAATTAATTTAAAATTTAGCATTGAATTATTTCCTTTCAATTTTCAAGTATTAAACATCAAGTTTTTCTAAATATGATTTGCTATCTGAAAAGATTTTTGTAGATAAGATTATTCAGATTGAGAATATAAACCTTAAGGAATAGCTAAATATAATATCAATTTTTGAATAATATGAATAAGCTATTTCTGAAGCCCGGCTAGCTCAGTTGGTTAGAGCGTCGTGCTAATAACGCGAAGGTCGTGAGTTCGATCCTCCCGTTGGGCAAATTTTTTTACATTATTTCATTTAAAATTTTTAATTTTCAACCAAAATAGTTGATTTGGGTTAAGCCCCTTGATAGGAGCTGACCAGTGTTGGTCCTTATTTTTGTTCACTTTATTTAATATTTTAGCTACATTAAGTCTCAGTTATTTATTATATTTAAACTATTTAAAATTCAATCGTGGTTGGATTTTTTTTATTAACATTAAAATAAAAAATTCAGAAAAATTCAAATATTCAACAAATGCAAGCATAAAAGATGGCTCTCCATTTTTTTGAATTTTTTCTACTTTTCTCAACAATAAAAAAAAATAAAAACAATTTATTTAAAAGCAATTTAATTTTTGGAAATTTTCAATTAAAGAATTTATAAAAAATAACCCTGTCATAATTAGAATTAAAGGAATAAATTAATTATCAGTGATTAACATGTAAAATATTTTAAATGGACAAACAATTGTCAGCTCTTATCAAGGGGCTTAACCCAAATCAACCATTTTGTTTGAAAATTAAAAATTTTAATTGAAATAATTTAAAAAAATTTGCCCAACGGGAGGATCGAACTCACGACCTTCGCGTTATTAGCACGACGCTCTAACCAACTGAGCTAGCCGGGCTTCAGAAATAGCTAATTTATATTATTCAAAAATTGATATTATTTTTAACTATTCATTAAGGTTTATATTCTCAATTTGTTTGACATATCACTGGATACGAGTTTAAATATAAAATTAAATTTTTTATATAATATTTATTTTATTTAAATTATTTTAAAATACTAATCACTGTCGTTTAATTTATAACTAAACATTAATTTTATCATTTTTCATTTTTTTGTTAATTGCTTCACCAATTTTTACTTTTTCAATCTTTCTTTTTAAGGGACCATAATTTAGCGAAATTCTCAAGATAACTACAGTAAATGGAAACAAAATAGCCGCAAATTTTGTTTTTGTCAATAAAATTTTTAGGGTGAGTTCTTTAATCAAATCTAGCTGTCCGTAAACCATTGAAAAATTATGAAGTACTCCGATTAACAGACAACTTAAGCCAATCTTTCTATTAACGAAATTCCATTCACTCCTGCTAAGACTATCTTCTATTGAGTTTATGCTTGACAAAGCTACCAAAACGAGCAATAAATAAGATAAAACACCACTTATGGTGCTTAATTCTCCATTCAGAGTCATTTTCCCAGATTTTTCATCTGATTTTTCGAACCAACTACCAAAATAATTGGCATTTAAAATCACCATTGACAGCATTGTATGAACTGTTGCAAAAATAAATCCCCACAATGCGAATTGTTTTCTTCTTTTTAAAAATCGCTCAAGCCATTTAGGAATTTTTTGGTACCCAACTCCATTTTTTATTTGATAAATTGAAGCAACTACTGGTCCAAAATAAATAAATGAGAGTAAATAAAGAGCTGTTAAGCCACTTGATTTGGTTATTAAACTCATTAGTGAACTTTTAAAGTTAGTTTTTTTTTTAGAAAAAATATATTCACTTAAAAACATCCATAAGAAATTAATTAGAAAATAAAAAATACATATCAATGTTGGTTGTTTCCAATGTTCAAAAGTAAGTATGTTAGCTAATTCCAATTTTTGTGCTGATTCGAGCGAACCAATATCATATAAACTGAAGCCCAATTTTGCACATAAATCTTTGACTTTTTGTTTGGATAAAGTGTCATTTCCAGCAATTGGCACAGTTGTTGGGACACTCTTAGTTATATTTTCTATATATTGACGCATTGAATAAGAATTTAATAAATTAAATGCCTTGATCACATTTACTTGGTGGTCTAATTTACTATCAATGATTTGCTTTTTAATTAATGATTCGAGTTTTTCTGCATTTGAAAAACGTAAAGTTTTTCCATTTGATGAATTAGAAGCTTCAATTAAAATTGTTGAATTTTTAGTTTTATGTTTTTTACTGAGACTTTCCACAATTTGATCGGCTAAATTTTCATAAAAATCTGATGAAATAGCTAGAAATACTATGCTGTCAGCCTGATGCAAAGCCTCTGATATAGTTGTGACACTTAACTGATTCATTGTGAATTTTTCCTCGAAGAATTTTTTTAAGTATTCCAAATTTGGATCACAACTACCATATATTACATCAAATCCGAAATGTAAAAGTCTTTTACCAATTGATATGCCAAATTCACTGGTTCCTATTATAGAAATTTTTTCATTTAAGCTCTTTTTTTCTTCTATTTGAATTTTAATTTCTGACATTTCTAGACAAAATTTTTTTAATCTAAATTTTCTGTTTAAAAATTGAAAATAATGCAAATTAAAATATTAATTTAACTTAGTTTACATAAATAAACAAAAGATTAAAATAAAAGTTTTGATTTAAAATTAAAAGATTATTTGGTATAAATCAAATTTTAATCAACATTTCTATATTTAAGAAAGGCTTTGAAATAAAGTTATAAATTTTAGTCCTGTTTTGAAATCGTATTTTATAACACCAGCAAGCATTTATATTTTCTCTGCCATGTTTGCCGATGTATAATGATAAACTTATATAATGATGTATAATGATTTGTTGTCTAAAATATTAAACTAAAATTTTAACCTTTTTTGGGATCTCGGAAAATAAACATCCGACACATTATATTCAGACAGATCACAGATTTTTTCATCGTATAAGTGTAACTTCTAATGGAATCGACATTAAAAGTTACACTGTATACCATGATGAAGTCAATTTTTCCTTAGATCAATTTTACAGTATAAAGTATTATTTTAAATATTGTAAAAATTTCCGAAAAATTAACTCAAAATTTATTTTTTTCGGTGAAAAACGGCAATTGAATTAATAAAATTTTTGGGAAGATTACCATTGAAGATTTAAATATTTAAGCAATTTAATGCTTTAGTATTTAAATATTTAACAAAAATTTTAAAGTAAGTCAAAAATTAAAAATAAGAACTATATGCCAGATAAATATTTTAATTGACAAAATTTCACTTTTTTTAGAAAAAACAATTTTTGAAAAAAGAATATTGTCTTAGTCATTTTTTGTCGGATTTTGATTTTCAGTCCACAGAAAAAAACAAATTTCAAATTCATCATCAGCATGATTAGATCTATCAAACTTGCTTACCTTCTTAAATACAACTTTTATCTTGCTAAAGGCATATAAATATAACAAATATCATCAAAAAACTTAGGTAATCTTCAAAATTCGAAAATTAAAAATATTAATATTCTACAATTTGATTTTCATGTTTTTTTAAAATTTTATTCTAGATGCTAGTTTTAACTGATACATTAAATGATTTTTTTCCTTATTCGCACCTTGTGGAGCATAGGGTCATTAATTTGGATTTCCACTCAAGTCGATCCTTTAACTTTACCTTTGCTTCTCTCCATGTAATGCCCATTTCGGTGATCTCTTTCGTGATTGTTGACCTCCAAGTTATTGCTGGTCGTCCTCAGTCACTTTTGAGGTGTCCATTGAAGATCTCTGTACATGTCCAAGCCACCGCAGCATTGGCTTCCGTACATCAGTGCTGCTTTTAGTACAATGTTGTCCAACTTTTATTATTAGATGTTTAATCTGGATTAATTTACGGATTTGAATTTTAGAATTTTAGGCAAAAAAATTAATTTTTTCTCACAGAACCAATTTTATTTGTTGAAATAAAACTACTTAATTTTCAACAAATAGTTTAAAAATTTAAATTAAATTTAAAAAATCAGATTTAATTAAATTTTATATATTATTTTTAAATACTTATTAAAATAATTAATCAAAATTGATGCTTATACTATCTTCTTCTACTAGGTTTGTTCGACTTTTATACTAGACCTAGACAATTGAAATTCAAATGCGAACAAAACCGCGAATTTCAGCTAGTAAAGTAAATTTCTCCTAAACTAAACCAAATTCACGTTAATTTTCTTAATTTTACCAAATTTTACAGCAATTTACGAATTGGTAAAATTTTTGAAAATTAAAATCAAATTTCCAAAAGCTAGAATAATTAGAGATGTAACCTTAATTTTTTCAAAAAATTAAAATTTATTCACTAAAATTAACGTCAAATCACGATTTAAACCTCTTGTCAAATCAGTAATCATCCAAATATGAGAATAATATTGAAATTACATTTTTCAAGTTCATTTAAATAATATTTGATAACGCAGATAGATGCATTAATTAAAATTTAATTCAATAAAATTTTAATATTTAAATGGAAAAATTTTAAATGTTGACTAAATATTTATTTAATTTATAAAACTAAAATCAAATTAATTTATCTAGGTTGTATTCAGCGATCGCTTGCTTACGCATTTCTATTTTCAATATCTTGTTATTTGCATTAATTGGAAATTTTTCCACAAGCTTAATATATTTTGGTATTTTAAATTGTGATATTTTTCCTTTACAAAACATTTTAACTTCTTCACTGTCCATTTGAACATTTGGTTTAAGCTTTATCCATGCGCAAATTTCTTCACCCATCCGCTCATCAGGAACTCCGAAAACTTGAGCGTCCAAAATTTTTTCATGGGTTCTCAAAAACGTCTCAATTTCAGCTGGATACAAATTTGCACCTCCTCTTATTATGACTTCTTTACTTCGGCTCTTAAAATAAATATATCCTTCTTGGTCCATTGAGCAAACATCTCCAGTTTTAAGCCATCCATTTTCAAAAGTTTCAGCAGTTTTTTCCTTCTCGTCCCAGTACTCACGGAAAATGTGAGGACCCTTAATCATAAGTTCGCCAACTGTGTCAAGTGGAACTATTTCTCGTGTATCAATATCTACTATTTTTGTCTCAGTAAATGGCAATGGTCTTCCAATTGACTCGAAGGCTTTTTTAAATGATCGATTTTGATCAAAATAATTTGTCAATGAGTGGCAAAAACTTGTCTCAGTCATTCCTTGGATTAAATATTTACTTGATTAATTTTTCATTGCCAAATTAAGTCTATTAGCAATTTATTTTTTATAATTTTTTTTTTAAATGTTTTTCTTATCCTACTTAAAATAATTGCTAGGCCTGGTAGAACGGTTCCGTAAAATCGATTTGAAAACTGTTTTGGAAAGAACCGGTTCTAAAGTCCGTTTTTTAATTTAATTTTTGTCTCTTATTTATTTTTTTTTCATTTGAATTTTTAAGTAAATAAAAAGAAAAGTCTTTAACAATTTTTAAATTTAAGATTCAAGTTAAATTTTTTTTTTTTTTTGTAAAAATTTTTTTTTGTTCACCTAATTCTAACTGTACTCTCACTGCAGATAATTTGAATCGAAAAAAAAATTTTTTTTTCTGTCAACTTACTTGATTATTTCTATTAAAGCAGAAAACTAGAAGAAAAAGATTAGAAAAAAATTTTTTTTGGCACCTAAATTTTAAAAATAAAAAAGCTGAATTAATAATTTAAGCTTTTATTTTTTCATTTAGGCTTTATCGATAAACAAATTATTTGTTCTATATTCTCAACATTTTTTTAAATTAAATTTAATAATTAGTGATATGATAAAGCTCTTATAATGCATTACATTAAAAACTATGATTTTTAATATTTAATTAATAATTATCATTCATTATGAAACCGATTCTATAATTCAAACCGGTCAGCCAGGCCTACTAATTGCGCAATAAATTTACAGAATATTTGCAGAAACTTATTGTGAGTAAGTGATTCAGCTTTTGAAAATTAAAAATTGTCGCTAAAAAAAATTTTTAGAATTAAATTTCCTATTTAAACTCAATTTAAATTTTTAATATTCAGCATACCGTATCCAACCACTATCATTTTTAGGTTAAAATTTTCATGCATTTTTTTTAACAACTCTGGAGGAACTGTTGACCCTCCAAATATGACCGAGTCCAAACTCGAGAGATCATAGTTTTTGCGCTCAGGATGATGCAATAAGTCAAAAAATTGAGTTGGGGTTCCTCGTAAAGTCACGCACTTGTATCCTTGGATAGCTTTCATTGTTGTCACTGTCTCAGGAAAATAAAACGGAAAGACAATTGAAGATTGCATCAAGAGAGGAATTAGAAAACCACTTGAAAAACCATAGATGTGAAAAAATGGCACTGGATTGCATATCATTTTTAATCCGTCCGGATTTCCAGCGACTAGTGTTGACAAATAGGCCGAGTTCAAAAGACTACTATTTGTCATCAATGCTCCTTTAAAAAATATATCTACAAAAAACATTTTTTTATAATTTTTTATTTACCTTTAGGTTTTCCTTAAAATAAAAAAAAATCTAAATTTATTTAATTAATTATTTAAAAGCGATTTACCTGTTGTTCCGCTCTTAATTAAATAAAAAATTTTAAATTTCATCAATTTATTATTTAAATTAGCTTACTGTGAACAAAATCAAATTAGGATCATCAATGTCGATGTAAGGCAGCTGAAAATTCGCGATAGTAGATTTGGGTTGAACAAACTTTTCATAAGGCCATGTTCCTTTATAAGTCTGCTTGGTTGGATTTAATGGACTGTTTAGTACGATCACATGCTTCAGTAAGGGTAAATTTTTTGAATTCAGCTGACCAGGTAGACTAGTAGAATCTAGTTCTGGACAAAGCGTTCGTATTAGGTTCATGTGATTCAGATGTTTGAATGAATCATAAATTACTAGAGCTTTAGTTCCTGATTTTTTAAGCATATACTCGAACTCGGTCAATTGGTAGGCCGGGTTCAAAAGAACTGAAATTAGACCCAGTTTTGCGGATGCCATGTAAGCTACTGCTAATTCGTAGCAATTTGGCAACGCAAAAGCGATGCGGTCGCCTTTTTGAAGACCAGTATCAATCAAATTACTTGCAAAAGCATCAACTCGTTGCTTTAATTCTCCATAAGTCAGATTCATTGATTGATGTGGAAAACCAAAAACCATTCTATCAGGCGCTTGTTCAGCTTGGATGTCGATTAAATCTCTGATCGTGTGCGGGACCAAATTATACTCTGAAGTGCTGGAAGCATAACTGGTTTTCAGGTTGGTTACGACTTTTAACGAATCTTTTGCATCATTTCTCAAAACCGGACTCGTTCCAAGGTTTCGAAGAGTCAGAATTTTTACTCTAGGATCAGGTCTTAAGACCTTTTTTAAATACGTCAAAATTAGCATAATAAAAAAATTCAGTTAAATAAAAGATAAAAGCTATTTCAATTTTCCATATATATGTATAAAATTTTATTTAATATCATAATTTAAAAATTTAAAAAATTTGATCACTCTAAATTACTAAGATTAAGTTTTGCACGCTTTTCTGAGCCAAAAATGCCAAATTTAAAGTTAAATTTATTATTTTAAAAATATTTTTTTTTCAAATATTTTTTAAAAGTTATTTTTTCATATTTGACTGTTTGGGAAAATATCAAAATTAATTGCAATGGAAAATCAAAGAAATAATTGATAAGGGGTGTAGAATAAAAAAATTACAAAAAATTAATTTTACAATTAAATTTTTAAATGAATCTTTGTTTCTTTGCAAAAATGATACTAATTAAGGTATTAAACTCTATATCGATGAATAACATCGAGTCTAGCGCAGACAGCAGTGGCGTTACCCAGTGCAAACTTTAGATCTAAGGCAAGTGCTAATTTTTTTTTCATGTTGCATATTATTTTTGGCTTACCAATCACCCTGATAAACATTTGCTTTCAAATTTTCTCAAAAATCTTCGAATGTTCATGCTTTAGATAAATTCTCTGAATTCACCTCTTTGGTAAAATTTTTTCCAATAGATAATTTTGTACCATATTCGCGTAATTAGATTATATTAAGTTGGGCCAGAAAACAGTAAGTAAAGAAAATTTAGAACAATGTGATTTTTGTTTCCGAAAAGCAATATGATAAAATTTAAATCAAAATTCAAAATTTTAATGATGAATGAATTTTTTTTGAATTGAGAAAAAAATTTCTTGTCAAAATATTTAAATTAATCTTTTCATTGATATTCTTCATTAAAATTTTGAATATAGCAATTATTCTCTCGATAAAACTCGAATCGTTAAACTGAAGCTTTGCCCCAGACATCGTTATCTTCCTTGTATTAACAAGACTAAAAGAAATTTTTTGCAAGGTACAATATTGGAAATTTCTGGAATTAATTTATTATATTGGTATTGAAATTCAGTGTACATAAAGCTAAAGAAATTTTTTAAAATGGTTTTTAAAATCTTTATACCAAATATTAGCTTAGTTTTACCAAATAAAATTTTATCTCGGAGTACGCAGCGGCCTCCAGAGTTAAGGTCCTAGTAATCTTTTAACATCATTTTAAGAATTTTTAGAATCTTTTAATATTGTTGTGGATATTTAACATTGAAAAACTAATGCAGTGTACATAGAAAATTTTAAACAATTCTTTTTTAATACAGTCAAATCTTGATATAACGGCAAACTCGGGCGGTAAAAAGGGTATTCGTTGTACTGAAAATATATATTAAATGATTATGAAAAAAAAAATTAAGTTTAATTTTTTTATTAAAAAAATATTGAATTCTTGTTGATTGTTTAAATCGTTTTTGATTTGATTAAATCGACGATTTCTTCATCAGTCAAAATACCAGTAGATTGCAAGTCTTCATCTAACGGGTGATGCATAAGTAAATGGACAAAAGTTAAGTTAACTTGCCCGATCATGCAAATGATCAAGGGATCATATATATATTTATTTATAAACTACTAAAAATTAGCTATAATATTGCAAAAAAAAAATTTTAAATTGGAACTTTCTGTGTCTGAACGAGAGGCTTTACAAGGGATGTTGGCAAGCCTCAACAGAGCAACAGCTGATTAACCGGATTAAATTAAAGTTGAAGGAATTTGACTTAAATTTTGTGAAATCCCTTATGACGGGGGTCATAGCAAAGCTCAGAAAAATCGGTCACGATGGAGTTTTTTCATTATTTAAAAATCATAATTCTATTGAAAAATAAATTCTTTACATCAGAAAAAAAAACAGAACTTAATATCATTTTTATTTTTTGAGATATTCGCTTTTAATTTTTGTCCATTTACTAATGCATCACCCGTTACTTTGACATATCCATATTGGTCAAAATTCAATTTTTCGCTAATTTTAGTAATTTCACGATACTCTGTCTATTTCTCTTTTTCAAGCGTAAAAATTTTACGTTTTTTAGAAACGACAGATTTTGACGACATTATCTTATCCATCATCAGAATTTTATCAAATGATATTAATTTCATCAATTTAAATCTATCTAAGTGTGATATTTAATTAAGAAAAAACACTCTGTTATTTCATTTTATTAGGTTAGATCAAAAAATAATTTTTTATCACTTGAGTGTTTTTTGCGAATTCGCTATAAAAAATTTTATTTTTAATAGAAATTATGTAGGTTCCTGAGTTTTGTTTCGTTAATTCAAGAATTCGTTATTTCAAATTTTGTCAAAAAATCAGTTGATGCATTTTACAATTCAAATTTCCGTTCTAAATTACCGATTAGTTATATCGCAGTATTCGTTGAATCAAGGTCCGTTATTTAGAGGTTTGACTGTATTATTTATGCTTGCTTTGAATTTGTTAAAATTTAAATAAAAAATCATTTTTGAATCTCATTGAGAATATTTTTTTATCTGAAAGCATTATTTATATTTTTAGTAGCCTGTGGATTTCAAAAAGAAAAAAAAATGACTCTAATATTTGATCTTCTATAAAATATTAAAATATTACTGATATTTAAAAAGGATCATATTTATTGCACAAAATTAAAGTTTAAATAGCACAAAACCTTAATGAATAATACAAACAAAAATTTTAATAAACAAAATGGATTCTTTTTTCTGGAAAAAAGAAGAAGACCAAAAAATTCATCTAAAGAATTAGTAAAATAATAAAATATTTGAGAAATTATTTTTTTTGTGTAACTAATCAATGAATGTGTGATTCAATATTTTTTCTCGTGTCTTTAATATTTACTCATCATAAAAATTTCAGAATTTTTTAAATTTAAATATAAAACTCAAAAAAACGTAAACGGAATAAAATTGTCCTACAAATATTTTTTACTAACAATTGATATTTATTATTGTATAACACGCTTAATAGAAGATTTATTTAAGCAATTTTTAAAAATATAAATAGAATTAAAGTGTAAGAAAAGAATCAAGTTTATTTTATCACATTTTTTTAACAAATATTTAAAACAAGATACATATCAGCATTAAAATTAAAAAGATTAATATCAATCAATAAAATTTATTACAAAAAAATTCTAAAATTAGAGATTAAAAATTTTTAAAAACGAGGCGTTTGACTGATCATACTCTGTTCCGGATTAAAACCAAGAGTTTGAGTTAAATTTCCCAAGGTAGTATTATTCATCTCTATCATTTGATTGCCTATGTTTGTGTTTGAATCATTTTTGTTAGTCAAATACCCAACTTTTTTCATATCTTTGGTCACTATGTTAAAGCTAAGATTCAAGAAGCCTTGCGATCGCACTCTTGTTACTTCACGGCCTTCTCCATGTGCAAGAACTCTCGGATCTATGTATTCAGGTCGTCGGCCTTGGGACCATGCAAAAAATTTCTGCAACAAAGATGTTGATTCTGGCACGAATAGGGGAATTTTGATTTTGTGCTGACCGGGCGATATTGGCAAATGAGTAACTCCATAGCCTCGGATAACTTCTCTGCCCAAAAAATCAGACCCGTAACAACTCACTACCAATTGGGGCCCTTGGAAAAATATTAAAATTAAAAAAAAATCAAATATTAATTTACATCCGAATGGACAAGTGCTTTTAAATGTAATGTCTAGTGGAAAATTAAAGGCTATTGTTTGTCGATCGTCAATTGATTTGTGGCCAATTTGAGTTGAACCTTCTTCTAGTCCTGCTATTTTGTCCCAGTCTTGTCCGTGGACAAAAAAATATTTTATGAATACCTGGTCATACTCTGGAATCTTAATTAATCAGCATTATTTTCATTTAATTGGCAAAAATTCGAAAACAAATAAGTTATTACTTCTGCACTTTCAATGCTCCCATTTGCCATTAATAAAAAGAATGTGTTGGTTGTATTTGCCATACTTAGACTTTTCAATTATGTTGTTATTTTTCAGTGTGCAGTCAGAAATTGATAAAATAGATTAGAAATTCTAAAATAATTTGGATACTTTTAGTTCAAAAATTTTTAAACGCCCTTGTCCGTTTAAAAATTTGGATTCAATTGGTTTCCATGGTAACTATAAATTTTATTTTAAATTTTTAGTCTTTCATTTAGATTCTCAAATATTATTAGAATATCTTAATAGATCAATTTTTAAAATAATTTTAAAATCAATTTTTTTATAAGGACAATTTTGAATAATTTATAAAATCGTTTTAAAATGGTTTATTTTATTTTAATCTTTGATAAAAGTTTAATTTTTTGATTACTGTATTGACCAAGACAAATCATTTCTTCTAATTGAATTATTGTTTATTTGTATTTTTATATCCATGCTGAGCATTGGCTTGTTCGAATTATTTAAAATTAAAAATAAACTAAACAAAACATTAGAAAATAAAATAAAAAGTAACTAAAAGTTGAATTTAATGTAATAAAATTAAAATTTTAAAATTTTATGAGAGAAGAAGAAAAAAACCTACAAAAGAGGAATTTAAAAAATATGATATTAAAATTTGTTTTTTTTATTTTTGTAATTTAAAACAGAATTTTGATATAAAATTAAATATTTTTACTTAAAAACGAGAAAAAGAGTGTCATTTATGATGGTCTATACCAATGACACATTCAGTTGTAAATGTCATTGGTGTTGGCCATCATCGTTATCACAAGAGTTTAAAATTCGAATTACATCATCATCGTCAAATCATTAAGCAAAAACCAGGACGACGTAGAAAAAATGCAAAATTTTTTTTTACAAATTTAACTAATTTATTTTACAGATTTCAAATCTTTTTAGACTTAATTTTCAATATTTTTCATATTTATGATAAAAGATTTAAAATTTTAGTTCTGTATTATAAACTAGGATTTTTAATTATTTATTAAAAAATAATTATAAATATTTTTTAATAATTTTTAACTTGATTTTCATCCCTGACATATAATTTGAATTCCAAATTCAAGTTTTTTCTTGGTTTTTACTGAAAAGCTGCATTTAATTTTAGTTTTTGAATTATGGTCATTACTTTATTCTCGATTTTTTATTTTTAAATCTGTATTTAAATCCAAATTTTGAATTTAAGAGCATGTTCGATGATTAGGGTCTCTTAGATCGATGGGATCTAGCACTGGAGACAAATCCGAATTAAGGGTTTTAGAAGACGGGGCTTCTCTGCAAAGGTATACGATACATTTTTCATGTTTAAGAGAAAAATTAACTTCTTTTTATTGTTGAAATGAAATACCAGTTTGAAAAAATGGTCAAATCTAATCAAGGTATTCTACAGGTATGCTTAGGAAAAATTTCATTAAGAATACAACCTCACACAAAAACAAGGATTGTAAATGGTATGAAAATTTGCTAAATGCGATCCATTTAATATAATTCTTTGAATAAAATATTTTCAATATTTTCGTTTTTCACTTTTAATGAAAAGTCTCTGGTAATTCGAACAAAATTATAATACAACTAAGCCATGTAGTATTTTGACATTTAAATTTTTTAGCTTTATAAGTTCAAAAATTGACTTAAAGACATGATTTTGCTAAAAAAAAAGTTAAAGTATTTAATGTGAGTTTCAAACTTGGGCTTACACTCAATATCCAACTTTTTTCTAGTAAAAAGAATCAATATGAAGTAACCAAAAAAATATATTTTTTGTCAAATTGAAAAAAATTAAGAAATAATTATTTTGTCTATTTATTATATTTGTTAATTTTCACATATAATTGATATCGTTTTCAAAATTTGTTGTTGTCAAGCTTAATTGTTTTAAATTGTATTTTTATATGTATTTCTATTGATTCTAAAATTATTGTTTCTCTTTAAATACATTTTTTTTCTTATAAATAATATTTTTATTTTTACCAAAGTCAAAATTGAAAATTTAAGTTAAACTTTATTTGTAAAAAATTATTTACAAATGGGGTAGATGTCTTTTAAGACAATAAACTGAAGCAATTAAAAATTACAACTAATTTAAAAAAAATGGATAATAAATAATGTCTTTTGATTGCTATAAATTGCACTAAACTCTACCATAATTATCAGTAAATTCTTTATCAACAGTCGGATACTCATCAATTGAACCATTTGATACCGGTTTGTTCAGGGTATCAGTAAATGCCGAATTGTCATTCATATAATTTATTGTTCTGATCTCATTTTTATCATTTTCGAAATCTGCTTGTCTTCTTTTCGATCTCAGACCAAAATAGCCGGCCACTGTAGCAGAGGCAAGAACCACAAAAGCCACAAGACCAATTGGCAAAATTAGATAAAGCTAAAATTGAAAATTTTTTTACTAAAAAAAAACAAAAAAACAAATTTACATTGTCAGATTTAAATGTTAATTTGGATAAATCCGGTTCGATACTTTTTTCCTCTTGAGCTGTTTTTATTGAGCCTGAAAATTCGGTTTTTGTCATTTTCGGCTCCATGTTGTAAACTTGTATGGTCTCATTGGAATTTTTCTCAAATAAATCCGAGCCATCACAATGCTCTTTTCCATTCAGACACCTGCAGTAGAAAGTGTTGTTCTCTTTGGAATAAATACACTCCGAAAAGTTGTTACAAGGCCTGACTCTTTCACAAAAATCTAGTGATTTGACACACAAAAAACTTTTGTCCTGCTGTAAGACACACTCTTCGTCTTTGGCGCATGGTTTGGCACTACATGGATTAGAATCCTGAAGTTCACATTGATCACCATGATAATTTACTGGACACTCACATCTAAAATCCATTACTTGGTTAACATTGTCATACTTAGAAGTGCAAACACCTTCGTTCAAACACGATTTGATCAGGCAGTTTTTTTCGGTACAATTTATGCCGTGCCATCCTTCCGAGCAAACGCATTTATAAGAAGAGCCATCTACAGTGCATACTCCGTTTTGGCATGGATTTGGCGAGCAAAGATTAATGGTGAATTCACAATTATCGCCTGTGTATCCTTTGGCGCATTTGTCGCATTTTTCGCCCGTAAATTGAGGCCTGCATTCTTGACAATAAGTGCCAGCAAATTTATCAGGACAAGAGCAATATTTTTTATGGCTGAATTGGTCTATTTGGCACTGACCTTCGTTAAAGCACATTGAATCCGAACATGTGTTTTTGTACTCGCACTTTTTTCCATAAAAATCTTTGGTACAATTGCATTGGAAGCCATCAGTTTCAATGAAATTGCACGTTCCTCCGTTCAGACACGGCAGAGTTGAGCACATGTCAAATACCTGGCAATAGGTGCCGCGGTAATTTGGCGGACACTTGCACATATAGCTCAAGTCCATTAATTTAAAGCAAGTTCCACCATTTCGACAATGGTTGGCTTCCTCAAAGCAATTGAAACTAGTTCCAGCTAGATATGTTGGTGTATTGCAATTCAATCCGGTCCATGCACTAGGGCACTTGCAAAAATATCCAGTCATTTTGTTCTCGCATATAGCACCATTGAGGCAGGGATTTGAATGGCAAAAGTTTCGTTCCTCGCAATAGACGCCTGTATCTTGAGGATTTTTGCATCTGCAAATAAAACCCCGCGGTACACCTTTATCGTCCATCAATGTTATACACATGCCTGAGTTTAAACATGGCGATGAAGCACACGGAGTACTGGCTTGGACCGGAACCAGTGATCTATCACTTTCTTGGCGATTACTTTGAAAAGCTAAAAATTCAATTGTTTAAATTTTTTTTAAATTTTTTGATAAATTTGCTAAAGAAGTTTCACCAGGTTGGGTTTTAGTTGGTCAAATTAAAAAATTAGTATTGGAACATTGATCACATCTAAGGATAATGTGTAACACCAAAATTACAAAAAAAATTTAATTCTTAAATAAAAATATTAAATACTTAAATTTTATTGATTATTTTTTAATTGAACATTTTTCTTCTTTTGATGATTAATTATTTTTTAGTTCCAAGAAAAACGACTTAAAATTAAATAAGATTTTAGAAGCTGTGAAAATTTATCAATAAATAAATTTTAGGTTAATTTAGGTTGTAAAATATTAAGTCGTCATATCAATGATTAAATCGTCATATTAAAAAAAAAATTCATTGTCATATAAAAATTGGCCCGGGGCTGGGCTGGTTTATAGATTCGGTTTTGTTTTGACAAATTGTTACAATTAACAATTAAATTTTTAATTAATTAAAATCTTTAATCTAGTTAAACATATGACGATTATGTTTATTTTCAAATTACAATTAAATTATTGATATGACCGGCTAAAATGCATCCTAAATTTTAATTCTAATATTTGGATGATTGAGGTTTTGTGAAAAACATTACAAAAGAATAATACAAATTTTTTTTTCTATAAGTTTAAAATTAGTTCTTTGAATGGAACATCGTGCAACATATTTAGTTCCATCAACTATTAAAGTCTACTAATGAATTGTACTTTACCAAAATATATTGAAGTTTAATTTCTGTCAAATTTGGAGAGTTTAGCAGACTTTTACAGTCGATGCAACCATGTATGTTGCATTTAAAGAACTAATTTTAAACTTATAGAAAAAAGTTATTCCATTTTTTAAAATTTTGTTGTTTTTTGTACTGTATTTCACAAAATCATGACCAAACCTGTTGGCAAAATCTCAAAAATACATGAAAACTAAGTCACAAAATAAGGTGTGATAGAAATCTTGACGAATTGACATTATTGATATATAGAAGTTTACGATTACAATTTAATGATCACAATCAAAAAAATTAAGTTGGACAGGCTAAAAATTATTCTTTTAAATTTGCATATTGTCATAGAATATAAAAATAATGTTATACCACTGAATTATTAACATGAATTTTAGCTTCAATGACAATTTTATTATAAAATTAAAATTGTAATTTACATTCATATCAAGATTATATGAATTATCTATTTTGAAGCATTACTTTTTAAAATTTAGTGCCGCTTATTCTTATCTTATAAGCCAATTTTAATTTATGATCTTAATTAATAAAGACTCTAACACTAAAAAGTTCAATTTTTTTTTGAATTTAATTACTAAACCACTAAAATTTAAATGAATTTTTGATAATTGATAAAAATGTGAGTTTACATTATTTGGATACTGGACTGGCAAGGGATGAATAATATGTTCTTCGGTATTACAATTTACTAGAGTTCGATATCATAAAAACAATTTTAAATAATTTTCTTTGTAATTTAATGGGAAAATTGATTAGACATTTTTATCACCATATTCAATAGTTAAAAACTAGACCAAAAAAGTTTCTCAGCATTTATCCAAAAAAAATTCTAAATTTCTTATGCCATAAAAATTTACAAGTAAAATTGGTGTTACGATAAAATAAAAAACAAGCATGTCAAATTAAAATTAAACCTACCGGCCTGAAAATAATCTTGTTTTACTAAAGGTTCTTGCACATAATAATAAGCTGAATATTTAACCATTTACTCATTTAAATTAAAAAATTAGGCATTAAAATCTTACATGAAATAAAATAGACTGAATTGGCATTATAACCACCACAAGTGTATTTGCCGGCGCATTTAAAAAAACAATTAGAATCTTCAGTGGTGTTATACTTTCCATATGAATTTCCACAATAGCATTCATCACTTAAAATAAATATTTAAATAAACATTATTTTTTTTTAATTCAGAAATTAAATACAAAGCTTGAACTCCAGCTACTGAGTATCCATCTTGGGCACACAAATTAACACAGAGCTCTACAGTTGGCATGGTCTTGTTAAATTTTGTAATGTAGGTATACTCTTTATCGTTTATGTCGCGTGACTCGCGTCTATCTGCAAAGCAGCCAACATAGCTAAAAATCGGCTTGTTGAATGTGGTCGGGCTTTTGAGCGGTTTTTCGCTTTTTTTGTCGTCTACGAAATTATTTATTTTATGAGTTTGTTTTTCAAACTTTTTAATAAGATAGCTATCACTCCAACAGTGACATAGCTTAAGAACTTGGAGTAAAATGAGCAGTTTGGAATAAAACAAAAAATCCATTTTATCTAAAGAGAAAATTTTTGTTTTTGATTAAACTTTTGTTGATTGCTAATGATTTTTATCCATACTCATCACATTATGCAATCGTAAGGAATAGCTCAGTAAAGCCTAATCTCTATGGTCGTTTCGAAATCCCAAGAATTAAAAAATTCATGTTTTTTTATTGAATAATTATGAAATAATAAATCTTTACAATTTTGTATTTATTTAAATTTCTCTCTCTAAACTAAATCCAACATAGTTACCAAAATATTTTCCTTTATCCGCATCCACATCGTACAATTAATTTACAAATGTCAGTTCTCAGTGGTCAAACCAACAAAAATTTATCTCTTTATTTTCTAGAAAAGTGAAAAATTTCTTATTTATCAAATAAATTTGACTTATTTTAATCGTTTAGCTAATACAATGTTATTTTGATTATTTGATCAAAAACTCTATGCCATGTCACGTTTCGACTAGCATTGAATAATCAAATTAAACTAATTCAAATATGTCAAAAAGATCAAAAATGAGACTTAATTGTTTTAGGGCTGCTGAAAAAAAAATTTTTACAAAATAAGAATTGATAAGAAATTAAAAGCTAAATATAAATTTTAAAAATTTGAAAAAAAATTATTTTCCAAGTGAAATTCTGATATATTTACGAAATAATTTCAAGTACTCGATTGAAATGAAGATCGATTAACTTCCAATAACCAACTTTTATATCAAAATGAATTATTTATATAAATAAATATTTTAAATTTCTTATCTATTATCATTTAATAATAATTTCGAAGTCTAAATTTACTTTTTAACAACCCTAGTTTTTTTTATAAAAATAATAAAACAATCTGCGCTAAATGGCCATATTTTGTAAACCTTGAGATTTCCAAAGTTTCTTATTAAGCTACGAAAATCATACAATTACAATTTGTTCTCTTAATTTATATTTGGCGGTTATGCAATTGGGCTAAAAAAATTTTTTTAAATAATTTTCTAATTTACGTTTAGGGAAACCTTGTAATTTTTAAATTTAATTGATTTTAAGCATTGTTTTTGAAAAAAAAATTACAAAATAACTCAAATAAAATATTCTTAAAAATGTCGACCTTATTTTTGTTAAAAGAGTGGCACAACACAAAGAAATTTTGAAATTTTTTGCACTGATTTTAGAGCTTAAAATAAATTCTGCATTTTTATATTTGAAGATTGTTATGGTATGGAATCAAAATACGTTTTTAAGGAGTCTATTCTAAAAATTTGAGAAAAATTGTCGCTCATTAGGGATGATTTTTTAGAACTTAATTTTTAACAATCCAAATGGCTTATTTGTGTTTTGAATTTTTTGAACAAGACCTGATATTTCTAAAATGAATATCTTAAATTTAAAAAAAAATTGTTTCAAGAATTACTCAACACAAACAAACACTGGTTTTGTAAATTCTAGAAAATCGATTGAAATACTATTCAGATTTTGGACAATTTTCTCAGTTACGTTTTAGCTTGGTCGGCTTTGAATAAAATAAACATTTAAAATAATCTTCTATTAATATAAAAAATTAAGAGGAGTAATTTATCGACTGACGATTTTTAAATTATAAGCTTTGATATTTCACAAACAAGCTAGATACAAATGCTAGGGCACAAGGCTTTTTTTCGGCTTTATTTGGCTATTAATCAAGTGATATTCGAGAAAAGTTAAACAAAATCATGTTCAAACTAGTTGATTAAAGAATGTTGGGGAAACTTTCTCAAATTACAAATTATTTTTTCTCTTAAATGTCTATGTTTTTTGCTAAATAAATGTCAAAAAGCATACATGAAGTTCTTCTAGCTAGAACGACTTGTTTTCGAGGGATTAGACTTTATTATCTTTTGAATAACAAAAGTAAAGACATCCAAAATTAGCGTTAATAGGCTCAATAGACATTTATAGACCAAAATTATTGTTTTTTACTAATACTTTGACAAACATTTTGGTGTTTCGATAGATTTAAAAAATATTTTTTAATAAGAGTTATTTGTACTTACACTCAAATTTTTACTATTTACAAACACCTCTATACAAATTTTAAATAAAAATATTTGCGATCTTTTCTGGCTTGAAAATTACCTTGGCCTTTGTTCCAAAAAAATATACCTTTGGAAATTAATATCGATTTAATCTAATTCAAATCAACTATTAAATTTTAAAATTTACGATCAAATAAACAAGAAAAAGAATCATTAATAAAATCGATACCAGTTAAATAAACACAAATATTTAGTGACCTAAACAAAAATATTTCCAAAAAAACTTGAAAATAACGATCCAAGTAAAATAAATGTAATATTTATTTTTTTTATTTTAAATTTTGTTTCTAATTTAAAAAAATTCATTAATTTTCAGAAATCATAAAAGCAAATAAATAATTATTAATTGTTTTTGAAAAAAATATTCTACCAACCATTTTTGCCATTTTTGATTGACTCAAATTTCTTTAAATAATTTTAAAATATTTTGCAAACTAAAAAATAAACTTTAAGCACATATAACTTAATAATTTTTTATCTTGAGACAATTTTTAATTCTTTTTAATTTTAAACTTGATAAAAGACTATATTTAATTAAAATTAATTTTCAGAATGAATAAAATTTTTTTAAAAAATTTGTGATATTTAAACTCTTGTTTTTTAAAATTTTTTTTCACCATCGGGTATGATTGTATGGATTTGAAAATTGTTTCTTTTTTGCGAAAGTATCCGATTATAATTAGATGATGATCCAATTGTACCAATGACACTTATATAGAAAATTCTTAACAAGCCTCTCATCAAAAAACAAAAGCATTTTATTAAATAAACTTTTTGCTAACATAAGATCTTGTCTGAAGAGCTAATTCTAAAGCAAACAAATTTTCAAAAAATTTAATTTTAACTGGTTCTTTTGTCTAATAAATTGATTCATTTCCAAATATCAATACCTTTAATCTTAAAAAATAATAATGCCATAAAAAATTATTTAATTCAAATTAAATTGACTAAAATTACAAATTTTCATAAATCTAACAATATTTATTCTTCTTTTTGATCTAAATAAAGAATCGATATTAAATATTCATCCCTATAAATAATTTATTTAAAATTAATGAACAAAAAATGAAAAGATGAAAAAAAAAAAAAAAGTTTATTCTTTAAAAACTAATTTCAAAATGAATCTTTAACTTTATTAGAGAATTTCAATCAAAAGTTTTCAAAAGTGAATAAACCTTAAATTTTCCATTTAAAAATTAAAAATTTTGTCGCCTTCTTAAACTCTAAAAATCAATTTTCAAATACAGTTTTAAGGATTCATTTTAAATACTTAATTGACCGTTATTGTTTTTTCAACTCAAGATTTTAAAATAATTTTTTTGATAAAAATTTAATTTTTAAATTTTTGATAAAACTAGACTTAAAGAAAAAATTTTAAAAAAAATTTAACTAAAAAATATTCTCTTATCTTTAAAAGATAGCAAAAATTTTTGTTTCATTTCGCTAGAAAAATAGTTCATCAACACTTTTCATTAAAAAATTAAGAAAAAATAAAAAAAGAAATTAGAAAAAATACCATTTAATTTACTAATTCAATTTGCAATTTAGCTGAAACTTTGATCTAGTATTTTATTAATTAAAATTTTATTATGGTCAAATAAATATTTGTTATTCTTGAATTTTTCTAAAATTAAAAAATTGTTAACCAAATAGAATTAGAGATAATTGAATTAATACTAGAAGTACTAGGTTCCATAAATATTTTAATTTCTCTGGAAGCACATTAATAATAAACCAAATTTCTTATTTTTTTATCAATCATTGAAAAATTCTGATTAATTTTTTCATGATTTGTAAACAAAAACTGAAATATCCATACCCATGATTACTATTTTAGCTGTAAGGAATATTTTTAAAAAATTTTTTTGATATTCTAAATGCATTCAATTAAAAATTAAATTAATAGGTTAAGTATTTGAAGTGTATAAGAAATTTTGTAAGCCTTCTAAGATTTTGAAAGAGTCACAGAAAGAGAGACTGCTCGAATACAATTTAAAACTGAAATCAATTTCTTAAATTTATTTCAAATGATAGATTTTTAAAATTTGACGGAAAAATAAACACACTTCAACGACTTCGTTTTATGAACTTTATTTAAGTGTTAAGGCAAGTATTCATTAAAAGAAACCATCTATAAATGTGAAAAAATTTTTTTGATTTTATGCACAGGTTTTTTAAAGACAATTTAGAAACAGAATTTACGTGAAAATAAAAGCAGTATCAAGATTTTAATTTTTGTTTTTGTAAGCTAATTCAAGTTTGATGTTGTGTTTACTCTGAGCATAACTTGATTTAGGTCTGAGCTAATCAACTCAGTATATCAGTAGGATCCAAAATTTCAATTAATTTTTTTTCAAATACTAACTATGTCCTAAAACTTTTGTCTGCTTTCGGACCTTTTTTAATTATTGAAAATGATGATTACTTTCAATTTAGGTTATTTTAGGTCATCATTTAGATTTTAAAAAAAGTTTGATGAAATACTAAATTTAAGATAGTTTTTAGATCTTAGATTTGTAGAAAATTTAACTAGGCTAATGGATTTAAAGTTGAAATTTTAACTTAATCTTATAAAAATCGACTGATAGTTTTTTTTTAAGATACCATATAAAAATCAATTTTCATATTATCGTTTTTTATTGAAAATAAATTTTATTTATTTAATTTTTTTAACCGTGTAAACGCGTTAAAAAATCACGTCTTTTTACTGATTTTTAATTGTTTTTTTCTCTTGGGAAGTTTTATTTATTTTTAGCTTAAGATTGATCATTTTTAAAATATTCGCAGAATTGAGCCACGGTCATAGATATTTTTTTTTACTAACTCAAGAGAAATAAAATTAAAAAACAGCAAAAAAACGCAATTGTTTTAACGCGTTAAACCGGAAAAGGCGGAAAAATTTTTAAATTATTAAAAACAAATAGAATTATTAGCAAAAAAATTTTAATTTCAACAATTTACCTTTTTTTTATTTTTCAATTTTTTTTCGTTTATAGTCCGTTTTTTCCAGTAATTTGTAATAGTTCCCCATTCTCTCTTGATCTTCTCAACATTAAATTAGTTGCTGTCATGATTTTTTTAATGATTTTATTTTTTTTCATTTAATTTATATTATCTAAGTTTTTTTATTTAAGGTTATTTTTCATTAAAGTTTAGGAAAAGTTTGGATAGGATAAAACCTACTTTAGGGAGGAAACCTGGAGTAAATTACTCCAGTTTAAATTTTAAAAACTACAAAATTATTTATTGATGCCTACTAAATATCTTGATTATAAAATAATCCTGCTGTGAAAAAAAAACAACAACTTTTTTTTGTAAATATGTTTAGTAAAAATTGAAATTAAATACGCAATAATTAATTATAGAAATATATATAAAGAAAGGTTTTGTTATGTCTCTGTATGATTAGACTCCATCTCTTGGTAATCTGTAACATTTATTGGCCAATTGATTAAAACTTTTCATGCACACTGAAATTTTTTGATTTTTATATGAATTAGAAACATGGCTTATCTTAATTTATTCCATAACATTATTTTATTGTTGATTTCAATTTGATGATTATTAAAATTGTCTTATTAATTATATTAATTGAAAAATAAATCAATATAAAAAAGAAGGAAATATGAAATATGACTGAAATTATCTAATAAAGCTTTTGGATTTTCAATCTATGAAATTTCAAGTCTTAAGTTTTAATTTCATAAATAAGCAGCATGTGTAGAAAATTAAGGTTGTTTTTTTATTTGAGATGTTAGATTCTGAAAAGCCAAAAAATTTTTATTTCAAATTGAAAAACTTTATTTAATAAAAAAATATTTAAGAAAATTTAAAAATCTCTTAGTCATTTAAATTTTGAAAAAAAACCAAAAAAAATATCAACAAAATGAACATGTTTTTTTGCATGGATTATTTGGCAATTGGTTTAGTAAAGAGCAGAAGTTTGTCCAAAGAACACAGCTTTCTGGAAATTCATCCTGACACGGAGATAAAGTTGTTGTTGTCAAAGTAGTTGACTCAATGTTGCTGCATGTTTTGGCACATGCTTCTTTGATTGTCAATGATCCAATGAAGGCGTTTTGATCACATAAACCTATTGATTTGTAGTATTTACAAATTTCTGTATTAATATCTGTTGATGGAGAAACAGGTTCTGCAGTTGTTTTCAGTTGATTCCTGCAAGTAATTGGACAAGCTTCTTTGATAGGTTTTGAACCAAAAAAGGCATTTTTATCGCAAAGATCTTGTGATTTGTAATACTCACATGCTGCCCTGTCAAAATCTTCTTCTTGCGGACGAGTATCAGTTTTAGTTGTCGTTGCAGGTGTTGATGACATAGATAAAGTACTAACTGAGTTATTTGAACATTCAGAACAATTGTATCCAGAACAATTATTTGGACATAAACAAATGTATCCGGTACTTCCAAATTGTTGACAAGTTCCACCATTATTACACGGATTTGGCGAGCAATTGTCCGAAATTTTGGTTTCACACAATTCACCTGAATATCCTAGTTTGCAAATACAACGAAAACCAAAAGATGAAGAGCTAGGGACATTTGTGTTTGAACAGGTGGCACCATTTTGGCATATGTTATTTGCTTGTTGACATGTTAAGGGGGTTGGTGAACAATTACCACAACTCTTGGAACAAACATCTCTTACAAGCTCAAATCCTCCATTTGTAAAAACTTTTTTAACATCACAAAATTGTGCATCCTCTAAGCAATTCCAGTAAGAATCCTTACAGACCAAAGCATTGTACTCTTAAACAAAATTAAAATCATTTAATTACAAGAAGAAAATCTAGAAAATTGTCAAAAAAAATTACTTTTGCAGCTTTGACAACATGTATCACCAAACAAAGCATTTGAACAGTATCCACTTATTGATTGACCAGCTTGTTCGATTAATTTGAAAAAATCAACACAATTCATTTGAGGAGAAGTTAACTTTAGGCCAGTTATTTCTTGTGTAACAAGTCCATCGCCAAAAAGACAAGTTCCTCGTCTAGTGTTTGTTTTTGGAGAGCATACACCAAGTTGACAAACTTTGCCAGACTCACATAATGTGCCATCAGCTGCTCCAGTTCTTCCTTCACAAATAGATGTTGTCGCATTTCTGCGGCAATAAAGAATTTGACACAATGAATTTGAATTTATCTTTTTGGTTTTAAGAAAAAAATAAAATGATTTTTATTTAAGAAAAAAACATACTGTACAAAACGATGCAGTGGGTCCATGAATCATTTTGCACTGGTCATCTGGTGAAAGGAATTCGCCAGGTTGTTTGTCTTTGGTGAGTTTGTTTTCGACTAAACTTTGGGCTTTATTTAATAAACATTGAGCCTGTTGCGAAGCACCACTAGAATAAGGGAAAAAAATAAATGAAATGAATAGTTAAACATTGGTGCTTTTATTTTACGTCAAGCTAGGGTTCAAAAGAAGACTTTTGAATTGTTCAATCGAACATGATGAAAAACGATTCAAATTTCCTCCTGTTAATGATGAAGCCATAATGAAGCGTTGATTTTGAGTTGGTATGCATTGTGCATAAAAGTCGTCATGAGCAGCACCCAAATTATGACCAAGCTCATGAGCAATCACCTTATTAATTAAACAAAATTAAAATTATTTGATTATTTTTTTGTCGATTCAAATAAAAAACTTACAATCATATTAGAAAATCCACCGAAATCTTCGTTGACTGAAAACTTCAAATTTGAACATATGGTACCAGGACAATAGCCAGCTGTACCAGCTCGTTGTGATATTGGCAATGAAATATCGTTTGATAATAATTCTTTGCTTTTAAAATTTAATCAATTAAATTGGAAAATTAATTGTATTAAAAGATTTTATTGCTATTCGCATTTTAGATCTGATTTGGTCTGAAAGATTTATTGAGAACTGACTTTTAGAATTTTTATTGCCAGCATTTTGGTAAAAATAGGGAATATGCTTTTCAGTTTTTATTTAGAATTTTGAATTGAAGTTTGCCTAAAAGAGTTAAAAGAAAAAAATACACATTTAATCAACTCTTAAATACTAAAATTTTTCATTCGAAATATTATTCAATTTTTCAAAAAAAACACATTGAATTAAACAAAGAATTTTTTTTTCTATATGTATTTTGGAATTGTTTGATTAAAACAAAGTGTTCTCGTTTACTAAACTTTTTTCCTTTTTTTTGGAATTAATCTTTTCCAAATTTTAAAACATTTGTAAAACTACAATCTTTAAATTAAATTCTTTTTTTTATCCAAATGCATTTTCAAATTTATTTCTCTATTTACTCTCGAATGTATCTGAATATCTTAAATGATTATTTGCTACCAAATTTATATTTATATAAATTTTTAATAAAAATATGTATTCTTTCAATCAAGAATAATTCAAGTGTTTTTAGAATACAAATTATTAATGAGATTATTGATGAGTAATCTCAGTGAAATTATTCATTTTTTTCAACTTACTCAAATAGCGCTGCTGCATGATCGAATTCAAATGAAAATTGCTTTGAGTCTATGAAATTGGCAAAATTTTGCAAAGTCTTGTCAGTTACCAGCGTTTGTTTGCCATTATAAATAGGATAATTCAAGTCACCACTTGCTTGACTGCTCAGCCATTGTTCGTCTTTTGTTTCCTTTTACGAAAAAAATTATCAAAATAATTATTTAATTTTTAATAATAATAAATAATTTTTTAAGCTTTGGCTTAAGTTTGTAAGCTTACAGTTATGATCAATAGACTGGTTAGAACAATGTTAATTTTCATATCTGGATCATTTGCCAAAGACTCTTGGTATCGTTGATTTACACCATTTATCAGATGAGAATAATAGTGTCTCATCAAAGCAAAAACTTTTTGATCATCAGTAGCCCCGGCCAATTTTTGAAACTTTTCTAAAACACTTGTGTCTGTCACTAGTAACAGTTCTACATTTAATTCAATCGGTTGACCATTAACTGCTCGCTTTGCTCTTGGCTTAATGCTAAAATTTCTTCTCAATTTCAAGTCATCGATCACAAATGGAACAATTAATTCTCGTTTTTGGATAACATGTCTATTTCCTTTGGTGAATTTTTTGTCCAAATCTCTTTTGCTTCGTCCTTGAATCAAATTATCAGGTAAGATATCCAAAACTGTTTCGGATTCGTCATCTGAATGAATTGTGGCCATCTAGAATTCAAAATTCAAAATTCAAAATTAATCTTTATCAAATTACAAATTCAATCAAATAAATACAAACCACTTTGAATGAATTTTTATCATCTTGATCTTTTATCAGTCTAGCATAACCTCTACCGCCTTCCATATCATAGTCTTCTCCATCCTATAGCATTTTTTAATAAATTAAACAAAATTTTTGTATCATTTTAATTTTATTCATACTTGACTTTTTTTGTTGTATCTGACAGGCTGAGAAGTTTCTCTATCCAATGTGTAGATTTCAGCTGAATTTGTCTTGATAAATTTTCTACGTAAGAATCTTCTTTGGTTTAGAGTTCCGGAGTGCATAAACGACAAGTTAAAATAATCCGGAAAAAGGTCAGTTCTATTTTGAATTTGTATTTCAAAACTGTCCAATACTGTAAATTTTTGTCTCGATTGATCTAATTAAAATCATAAACTAAAAAATTCCATAAAATTTATTCAAAAATTTACTCTGGTCAGTGGTCTTGGAAGTGATGATTTTAAAAACAAATAAAAATGTTAAATAGAATAAAAGTTTTAGATTCATGCTTCTGGTTGTGTTTATTTTTAAGTTTCAATTTTAAGAGAATTCAGTTTTAATTTTTTATTAAATTGGTTGATCGAAATCGAAATTTATACCAAAATTAATTGATTATTTCATCAAAAAGATATTTTTAAATTTTTAAATTTCGTTTTAAAAAAATGTTTGTTTAATTATCAAATAAATGTATATAAAACAAACTTTCATTTAATAGACTGCAATATTTTATGTTAGAATTTTCGTTTTTAATAAAAATCTTTTATTTAACTGGTTAACAATTTTGTTAAGAAAAATTTAATTCATGACTGAAAAACTTGTTTTTTTTTCTTACAAATTTCATGAAATTCTTAAAAGTAAGAATTAATTTTGTTTGATTCTTATTTATGAAATTAAAACTTTAGACTTGAAATTTCATAGATTAAAAAGCTAAAAGCTTAATTTGATATTTTGAGTCATATTTTCTAATTTAATTCTTATTTTTCAATTATGTAATTAATATTTTAAATCAGTAAATTGAAATTATTTAAAATTAATTAATTGGTCTAGTCTGGAGCCTGCTAAAGACATGCGTACAGAACCAAGTAGTGTCTTCCAAGTTAAATATTGGAATTATAAAACCACTTTTTAAAGACAATAAAAAGAAATTAATGTGTCCAATACCAGGCCAATTATGCTCTTGGACCCACTTTCAATAATATACAAGAAGAAGATAATTCTGTTGGAAATTAATAGTTTTCACTTTGATAGTCTAAATCATTTTGGATTAAAAAGAAAAAGGGTTCAAGTGCACACGCTATTACCATGCTTCACGAAGCGATCTTATTAGGACGATGTAAGAAAAGAAAAAAAATTGTTTGCGCGATTGACGCCTTAAAGGCCTTTGATAAAGTTATAAAATGCTTTCTGTGGGAAAAACCAATTTTTTGAGTTACCTTGTCATATTGTTTTAACACTAATGATATGCTATGCGCAATCATTAGCACTTGTGGAGAATGAAGGCGAGAGAACTGAGACATTAAAGGTATCCGTTGTTGTCAAGAAGTTTGGACCACTGTCTCCAAGGCTATTTTCAATAAATGTTGAGGACTTGGTCCCACAAATTGAAATATAGCATAAAAGAAGTTAAGTCGGATCGATACGAGTTGACATCATTCTTTACGCCGATGACATCATTTTGATTAGCGGCAGGTTTTAAAAAGCTAATCGATAAGACGAAGGAATTTGGTCGTCTTGCGCAAATTAAGTTTAATCCGGAAAAAACTGTAATCATGATCTTTGGCTTAAACAGTGCCTTTTGAGTCTAAGCCAAAGATCATGATTACAGTTTTTTCCGGATTAAAAATTAAATTAATTTAATAAAAAAAAATTAGTTCAGGATATAACTTAGGAAATTTTATTAATCATTATTTTATTTAGTTATTTTTTTTAAAATAATTTAATTATCTTTAAGACAAATTGAAATTTCATTTCGGTCTTCCTGATTTGTGTAATGAGTAATTTTTAGGATCAGGATGTTTCAAAAAGCTACCACTTCGTAGGCTCTTTTACCGTTTCTTCTTTTAGACAAAAAATTGTATTACTTTAGTAAAATTTTCTTTAAGCATGAAAATATGCCAAAATAAAGTTATATTTACCTTTTTTAAAATACTCAAGGTTTATTTTCAAATTCAAATTAAAAATTCAAATTTACGCTATCAGAACTAGAAAGTTAAGTTATTGACCGATTTACTGCCAAATGTCTGTTCGTCTTGGCACCAAGATTTTTATCAGTCAAAATATACAGTAACCACAGTAATGACAATATAAAAAAAATTAATTTTATAAATTTTTTCAGTTTATTACCATCTTCGATAATTTAAAATTTAACCAAAGACAATTCTTACATTTTTCACCTTTTGAAACTTTTTTAAACTAAAGCTAAACGATGCTATTCACATAAATAATCGGCCGGTGAGCTAGTCGCTTGTAAGTTTCCTACCTTTTTAAAATTTTATTCTAAATGGAATTTTAAGCAATTATATGTTTTTAAATGGTTTTGACATTTATCAAAAATAACTCTTAAGAAAAATTAAAAATTAATATTAAATGGCGTAGATATAGGTTTGGTACATTACACGAACCCTTATACCTTCAAGTCTGAATTTATTTATAGAATTAAATTCATAGAAAAAGAAGTTTGAACAAAATAAAATTTTATTGACATAAAAATTAGCTGTTTTATTTAAAACATTTCCTTTTCGAAAAAAAATAAATGACAAATTACTACTCTGATTCTTTATCTAAAATTTATTCAAAATCTTTTAATTTTTGAACAAAAAGCTTAAAAAATTCAAATGATTTCCAAAACTGTTCAGCCTTCTATTAATGCATTTGTACGAATCATTCGAATTCAAAAAATGACATCCTTTGTAAATTGTCCATTCCAAATGCAGGTCACTATCAGCCACGTTTAATATTTCCACATTGCTTTTATTGAATAATTCAAAAGTCGATCTGATCTTTTCATTATCAAATTTGATAAAGTCTAGATTATAAAATGAGACTATGTCCTTGCTTTCACCATCAAAATACCCATTATCATTATTTAATAAAGATTTCTTTGCTGAATATGGATAAAAAGTATAAGCAATGGGAAAAAAAACTTGCTTCTTTATTTTAGCATTTATGACCAATCTTTTCAAGGCGTTAATCAATCGGCGGATATCATTAATATCGAGCAATTACGCTATTAGTTTACTGAATTCTTGTTAAATAAGCTAACCAACTAAATATTAAAATAATATTTTAAGATTTTAATTCTTTATCTATTAAGAAGATCCTTTAAAAAATAACACCGAGTGTGAAAAATTATTAAAATACACCAATTTGTTTTACTAAATCTTTAGCAATATGAATTATATGATATTTTATTTCATGAATTAAAAAATAACTATTTATTATTTATAATAGTCCCGTTGCACTTTAGCATTTTTATAAGATCTCTCAGGGTCGAAAACAACTTAGAGTAACTTTTTTGTCAACAAAAAAAATTTCTCGTAAAATAACGATAATTATCGTAAATTTCCAATAATTTTAGTAAAATTTAGTCAATAAAAACATATCCAAATTCTACGAAAAAATGAGAAAAATTTTTTTTCAATTTTTACAAAAATTTACCGTAATATTTTAGTTAATTTTGGTCAAAAAAGTCAATCTAATTTTATTTTTTTTTACTTTTTCAAAAAATTGATGAAAAAATTGATTTTTTTCATTTCAACTTAATTATTTCATCAGTTAATTTTATTAATGTTTCTTTATTTAAATATCTAAATTGTGCTAAAAATTCATCATATTAAAAATAAAAATGAAAAAAGTAAAATAAACAAAATTAAAAAATATTAAAATCATAAATGAATAAATTAAAATAAGTTAAAATATACAAGAAAAATAAAATAGATAAATTTAAATTTTCTTAATATTTTTTCTAGTGGAATTTCTTCTTTTGTTTGTTTATCCTCAAAAAAGTTATCCTTTTTACGAATTTTTTCATGTATGATGATTATTTTATTTTACTCAAAAATCTTTTTTATCTAGTATTTTTAATCCGTTTTTTTATAACTTATTATATAAAATTGTAAAATATAACTGTAATTAAATTAATTATGATTCTGAAAGGTTTCCAAAGTGTCTTTTCTTTGTATGTGACAAACGAGTTGCTGATAATGACTGAATTTAGGATATGCTTTAGAAAAGGTAAAAAAATAAGCAAAATGAACACAAAAAAGTTGGAGATTGAAGGGGGCCTGGAAGTCATAAATAAGGAAAAGCTCCATGAGTCAGTCAGACTTTCAGTTTATAATTTAGGCATATACATATTAAATTTTTTTTTATTCCTTCAATGTGTTTTGATGTTTTACTTGCTTTTACGTTTTTCAAGGAAACAAGTCATTTTTTAAATAATAATTACTTCAATTATTATCATTAATTATTAGTATTTATTCAATACAAAATTTAATGAATTGTTGCATTTAAAGATCATGTTTATTCTTTTTTTTATTCAGTCTTTCTCATTTTATTTTATTTTATACTTTTCAATAAACTATATTCACAAGAACTAAGTCTCTTGCTCGGCGCTCTACAACATTGGTGGCAGCGGTAAAAGCTTAAGCTTAACAAACTAAGCTTATTCAGTAGAGAGCGACAATTATAGAAATCAAAGAGAACAGTTTATGAATATTACGAAAGCACGAGAAAGTTAAACAATAGATGAAGTTTTAGTTGAAGTTTCTTTAAACATAGAGAGTAAAGTAAAGAATACACGAGAAACTATCAAAATTTGGCTCGATAAGACATTATTTGTTAAGAATAAGAACTGTGAAGAGTGGCTCGATAAATACAGTATAAATAAGAGAATAAAAACCACGATTTTGAAGATATCAATAAAAAAAACAGCAGATTTTATTTTTGATATTCAGATAAGCCAAAAAGAAAGAAACATCAGAATGGCGCATGCAGGAATGAGAGCTCCAGATATATTTACTGCAACCTCTAATGTAAATATTTGGCTTAGTAGGTTTGATGGTTACTTAGAGATGAACAGAATAATATTGGAAAGAGATAAAATAAATGTTTTTGGATCATTTTTGGATGATGAAACCTTCCAATTAGTGGATAAATGGATTCGTGAGGGGACTTATGACGAAGTTAAAAGACGTTTTCGAGAATTATTTAGTACTCCTGAAGCTCCAGCCCATGCATACTTGCGTAACTTTGTAGAAAGATACCAAGAGCACAACGAAAGCTTAATCCAATATGCAGGAGTTATAAAGGATCTGGCTAGGAAAGCTTTCACTGAATTAAATGGATGAGAGCTAGAAAACTATTTAAAAAGCCAGTTCCTTGCAGGCTTATGCAGAAGAGATATAGCTGATAAGTTGACTGTAATGGATTTCGACGACTTGGATATAATGGTATTAAGGGCTAGAGAACAAGAAGTACCAAACTTGAGTAATTTCAATACCTGGTCAAAGAAGAATAGCTTGAATAGACAGAAAGCACAGGAACAAAAAATTACCCCAAAGCTAGAGCCGATATATAATGGAGAATATAATCAACCAGTATTCACAAAAGAAAATAAAGGATTTGGAAGAAATCAACCTGATTTTAAACATTCATATAATTTCAGTGAGCTAAATAATCAGAGAATAGTAGGAAATCATATTAATGATGGATCGTACCTAGAATATGTTTCGAGATACCCTAAATCGGTAAATCATAGTAATCAAAGAAAAATTAAATGTTATGAATGTAATCAAGACGGTCATTATCGAAGAAATTGCCCGAATATTCAATGTTACAGCACTAATCATTATTATAGATTAAATTTTTACAATCAAGGCCAAACTCCTAAGTTTCCAGGGACGTTTAATCCTTCGAATTTAGTGGGAGACAAATCCTATAAAAGAAATGATTACCAGAAGAGCAGTACAAATAATATTAATGAGGATGATATGGGAAATAAACTAAATTTCGTTTATGGTTTCATTGATGATTATAAAATACAATGCCTTCTAGACGCAGGTAGTAATAGGACTTTAGTTAGTTCCAAGGTTTTGGAAAAAATGGGTCTCCAAAATAAATGGTTAACTAAAGCTACGGGAATTTTTACTACGTAAAATGGACAACCTTTGGATGTAATAGGTTATTTTAGCACAAACTTGAGAATCCGAAATAATAAAGTATATATTGATATTCATGTAGCTAGATATCTATCACAAGATTGTCTAGTTGGGTTAGAATTTAAGAGTAAAATTAAAGGCACAAAACAAAAATTAAAAGAAGTTTTTGAATCGATGGGTGGAGATAAAATAGAAACGGAGATCGAACAAAACGTTGTGAATGCAGTCGAGTTTTCAGAGAAGGAAATTAAAAGAATGGAAAATTTTTTAGTTGATAATGAAGAGATGTTCCCAACTTCAATAGCGAAATTAGGATGCTGTAATTTCACAATGCATAAAATCGACACGCAAGGAAATACACCAATAAAAGAGCATCCAAGAATGATTCCATTCCATATGAAAGAAGAAATAAAGAATCAATTGGATGAGTTGTTAGAAGCTGGTATAATTGAACCGAGTAAGTCCGATTGGGCTACAGCTATAGTGCCTGTAAGAAAGAAAATCGACAAAATGAAAATTAACTACGATAGATCTGTTAGAGACACTGATTTTAAAGGAGGAGAGAGATGTTGGCTTTTGAATTCTGAAAAAAGAAAGGGCTTAGTCCTAAATTAACAAAAGCATGGAAAGGTCCGTATGAAGTCCTAGCAAAGATTGGGCAAGTGAACTACAAAATAAAGTTAATCGGAGGAAAGAAGAGATTAATAGTCCATAAAAACAGATTAAAAAAGTGCTTCATGGAAAGTGAATCGGTAAATGATGAAATTCCTGAAAGCCAGCAAGTAGACATAACTGTGAGAGAGAACCAAATTGAAAATGATCAAATTCAATCATCCCCGTCAAAACCCCTTGAGAATAGAGGTAGTCATCCAGACATCAGTAACAGTGAGTTGGTTCGTTCATACCTAGATCCTGATATTTCGAAAGAGCAACAAGTGCTCCAATTCGAATCCCAGGATGTAAGTTCATACGAAGAAACTCAGAAACTGATAAAGAACGAAACTTCTAAACGCAAAAGAGGTAGGCTGAAGAAAATTGAAATTAGATTAAATTTTAAGCCAAAGAAAGATTTAAGAACACAACCTACTAGAAAAGCTAAAAGAAAAATTAAAAAAAAAAAAAAAAAGCGTTAAAGAATAAGAATGTAAGCTAAAAAATAAAAAAAAATTTAAGAGAGAAAGACTCTAATGTATTATAACTTTATAGTAAAAAAAAAAAAAAATATTTTAGAAATTGAAAATTTGAAATTGAAAATTATGAAATTTAATTTTTGAAATTGAAACTTTACAAAAAAAAAAAAAAAAATTTATTATGTTTGCAACATTTTTTTTATAAACTAATTTTTTGTGTTATAAACTTAACTTTGAAAAAAAATTGAGGACAATTTCTCATTAAAGAAGGGAGAAATGTTGTATTTAAAGATCATGTTTATTCTTTTTTTTATTCAGTCTTTCTCATTTTATTTTATTTTATACTTTTCAATAAACTATATTCACAAGAACTAAGTCTCTTGCTCGGCGCTCTACAACAGAATTTTAATTTTATTTTTATTGTTCCTGTAATTATTAACTGAATATATTAACTGATAACATTAGATATAAGGATTTCAGATTCTGCTGAACATCTTATTGATTTTGATTTTTTATGGCCAAATAATATATCGTGGTCAAGATCGGTAGCTAAAGCAACTACCTGAAAAATTTTATAGCTTAAATTAGTAAATAATAGGCTGTATCTTTTGAATGTTTACTTGATAAGGAAAAAAGAAAGTTGATTCATCTATCATAAAAAACCAACTATATTGGTCTTTATAATTTCTATTTAAATCATTGATGACTTCAATTTCATTTTGAATCAGAATATTTAACATCATAATCCAAATTATTAGAATTATTTTTTTTCGATTTTAATCCGGGAGTTTTTATTAATGAGATAAAGAGTAGTTTTCTAGGCAATATTTCATTTTTGACATGAATTGACCGATTTAAATTTGATTTTTTGTCGAAGATTGTGTACTCGCTTAAAAAATCTTTTTTTAACTACTTGATTGTAAAATATACCCGCAAAATATGCCAATAAATATAAACAAACAAGACTTTCTTCTACTAAACCACTTTAAAAACATACTTTAAAAACTACCACTACTAAAAAGTAAAATATTAATTTTTAAATCATTTTGAAGATTATTTTTATTTAAAATTAGTTTTTTTAAATTTTCTTTAATAACTTTTATTTCTAATTTTTAGCTTTGTTAGAATTGCGGCATTGAAATTCAAATCGATGCACTTACCTTTTTGAAAGATTGTAGCTCTAGCTTAAAAGGTACAGAAAAAGAGATAAGTGATAAAACCTTATTATTCTGTATTTAACTTCATAAATAAGCAGCATGTGTAGAAAATTAAGGTTGTTTTTTTATTTGAGATGTTAGATTCTGAAAAGCCAAAAAATTTTTATTTCAAATTGAAAAACTTTATTTAATAAAAAAAATATTTAAGAAAAATTAAAAATCTCTTAGTCATTTAAATTTTGAAAAAAAAACCAAAAAAAATATCAACAAAATGAACATGTTTTTTTGCATGGATTATTTGGCAATTGGTTTAGTAAAGAGCAGAAGTTTGTCCAAAGAACACAGCTTTCTGGAAATTCATCCTGACACGGAGATAAAGTTGTTGTTGTCAAAGTAGTTGACTCAATGTTGCTGCATGTTTTGGCACATGCTTCTTTGATTGTCAATGATCCAATGAAGGCGTTTTGATCACATAAACCTATTGATTTGTAGTATTTACAAATTTCTGTATTAATATCTGTTGATGGAGAAACAGGTTCTGCAGTTGTTTTCAGTTGATTCCTGCAAGTAATTGGACAAGCTTCTTTGATAGGTTTTGAACCAAAAAAGGCATTTTTATCGCAAAGATCTTGTGATTTGTAATACTCACATGCTGCCCTGTCAAAATCTTCTTCTTGCGGACGAGTATCAGTTTTAGTTGTCGTTGCAGGTGTTGATGACATAGATAAAGTACTAACTGAGTTATTTGAACATTCAGAACAATTGTATCCAGAACAATTATTTGGACATAAACAAATGTATCCGGTACTTCCAAATTGTTGACAAGTTCCACCATTACTACACGGATTTGGCGAGCAATTGTCCGAAATTTTGGTTTCACACAATTCACCTGAATATCCTAGTTTGCAAATACAACGAAAACCAAAAGATGAAGAGCTAGGGACATTTGTGTTTGAACAGGTGGCACCATTTTGGCATATGTTATTTGCTTGTTGACATGTTAAGGGGGTTGGTGAACAATTACCACAACTCTTGGAACAAACATCTCTTACAAGCTCAAATCCTCCATTTGTAAAAACTTTTTTAACATCACAAAATTGTGCATCCTCTAAGCAATTCCAGTAAGAATCCTTACAGACCAAAGCATTGTACTCTTAAACAAAATTAAAATCATTTAATTACAAGAAGAAAATCTAGAAAATTGTCAAAAAAATTACTTATGCAGCTTTGACAACATGTATCACCAAACAAAGCATTTGAACAGTATCCACTTATTGATTGACCAGCTTGTTCGATTAATTTGAAAAAATCAACACAATTCATTTGAGGAGAAGTTAACTTTAGGCCAGTTATTTCTTGTGTAACAAGTCCATCACCAAAAAGACAAGTTCCTCGTCTAGTGTTTGTTTTTGGAGAGCATACACCAAGTTGACAAACTTTGCCAGACTCACATAATGTGCCATCAGCTGCTCCAGTTCTTCCTTCACAAATAGATGTTGTCGCATTTCTGCGGCAATAAAGAATTTGACACAATGAATTTGAATTTATCTTTTTGGTTTTAAGAAAAAAATAAAATGATTTTTATTTAAGAAAAAAACATACTGTACAAAACGATGCAGTGGGTCCATGAATCATTTTGCACTGGTCATCTGGTGAAAGGAATTCGCCAGGTTGTTTGTCTTTGGTGAGTTTGTTTTCGACTAAACTTTGGGCTTTATTCAATAAACATTGAGCCTGTTGCGAAGCACCACTAGAATAAGGGAAAAAAATAAATGAAATGAATAGTTAAACATTGGTGCTTTTATTTTACGTCAAGCTAGGGTTCAAAAGAAGACTTTTGAATTGTTCAATCGAACATGATGAAAAACGATTCAAATTTCCTCCTGTTAATGATGAAGCCATAATGAAGCGTTGATTTTGAGTTGGTATGCATTGTGCATAAAAGTCGTCATGAGCAGCACCCAAATTATGACCAAGCTCATGAGCAATCACCTTATTAATTAAACAAAATTAAAATTATTTGATTATTTTTTTGTCGATTCAAATAAAAAACTTACAATCATATTAGAAAATCCACCGAAATCTTCGTTGACTGAAAACTTCAAATTTGAACATATGGTACCAGGACAATAGCCAGCTGTACCAGCTCGTTGTGATATTGGCAATGAAATATCGTTTGATAATAATTCTTTGCTTTTAAAATTTAATCAATTAAATTGGAAAATTAATTGTATTAAAAGATTTTATTGCTATTCGCATTTTAGATCTGATTTGGTCTGAAAGATTTATTGAGAACTGACTTTTAGAATTTTTATTGCCAGCATTTTGGTAAAAATAGGGAATATGCTTTTCAGTTTTTATTTAGAATTTTGAATTGAAGTTTGCCTAAAAGAGTTAAAAGAAAAAAATACACATTTAATCAACTCTTAAATACTAAAATTTTTCATTCGAAATATTATTCAATTTTTCAAAAAAAACACATTGAATTAAACAAAGATTTTTTTTTTCTATATGTATTTTGGAATTGTTTGATTAAAAAAAAGTGTTCTCGTTTACTAAACTTTTTTCCTTTTTTTTGGAATTAATCTTTTCCAAATTTTAAAACATTTGTAAAACTACAATCTTTAAATTAAATTCTTTTTTTTATCCAAATGCATTTTCAAATTTATTTCTCTATTTACTCTCGAATGTATCTGAATATCTTAAATGATTATTTGTTACCAAATTTATATTTATATAAATTTTTAATAAAAATATGTATTCTTTCAATCAAGAATAATTTAAGTGGTTTTAGAATAAAAATATTTATTAATGAGTAATCTCAGTGAAATTATTCATTTTTTTTTAACTTACTCAAATAGCGCTGCTGCATGATCGAATTCAAATGAAAATTGCTTTGAGTTTATGAAATTGGCAAAATTTTGCAAAGTCTTGTCAGTTACCAGCGTTTGTTTGCCATTATAAATAGGATAATTCAAGTCACCACTTGCTTGACTGCTCAGCCATTGTTCGTCTTTTGTTTCCTTTTACGAAAAAAAATATCAAAATAATTATTTAATTTTTAATAATAATAAATAATTTTTTAAGCTTTGGCTTAAGTTTGTAAGCTTACAGTTATGATCAATAGACTGGTTAGAACAATGTTAATTTTCATATCTGGATCATTTGCCAAAGACTCTTGGTATCGTTGATTTACACCATTTATCAGATGAGAATAATAGTGTCTCATCAAAGCAAAAACTTTTTGATCATCAGTAGTCCCGGCCAATTTTTGAAACTTTTCTAAAACACTTGTGTCTGTCACTAGTAACAGTTCTACATTTAATTCAATCGGTTGACCATTAACTGCTCGCTTTGCTCTTGGCTTAATGCTAAAATTTCTTCTCAATTTCAAGTCATCGATCACAAATGGAACAATTAATTCTCGTTTTTGGATAACATGTCTATTTCCTTTGGTGAATTTTTTGTCCAAATCTCTTTTGCTTCGTCCTTGAATCAAATTATCAGGTAAGATATCCAAAACTGTTTCGGATTCGTCATCTGAATGAATTGTGGCCATCTAGAATTCAAAATTCAAAATTCAAAATTAATCTTTATCAAATTACAAATTCAATCAAATAAATACAAACCACTTTGAATGAATTTTTATCATCTTGATCTTTTATCAGTCTAGCATAACCTCTACCGCCTTCCATATCATAGTCTTCTCCATCCTATAGCATTTTTTAATAAATTAAACAAAATTTTTGTATCATTTTAATTTTATTCATACTTGACTTTTTTTGTTGTATCTGACAGGCTGAGAAGTTTCTCTATCCAATGTGTAGATTTCAGCTGAATTTGTCTTGATAAATTTTCTACGTAAGAATCTTCTTTGGTTTAGAGTTCCGGAGTGCATAAACGACAAGTTAAAATAATCCGGAAAAAGGTCAGTTCTATTTTGAATTTGTATTTCAAAACTGTCCAATACTGTAAATTTTTGTCTCGATTGATCTAATTAAAATCATAAACTAAAAAATTCCATAAAATTTATTCAAAAATTTACTCTGGTCAATGGTCTTGGAAGTGATGATTTTAAAAACAAATAAAAATGTTAAATAGAATAAAAGTTTTAGATTCATGCTTCTGGTTGTGTTTATTTTTAAGTTTCAATTTTAAGAGAATTCAGTTTTAATTTTTTATTAAATTGGTTGATCGAAATCGAAATTTATACCAAAATTAATTGATTATTTCATCAAAAAGATATTTTTAAATTTTTAAATTTCGTTTTAAAAAAATGTTTGTTTAATTATCAAATAAATGTATATAAAACAAACTTTCATTTAATAGACTGCAATATTTTATGTTAGAATTTTCGTTTTTAATAAAAATCTTTTATTTAACTGGTTAACAATTTTGTTAAGAAAAATTTAATTCATGACTGAAAAACTTGTTTTTTTTTCTTACAAATTTCATGAAATTCTTAAAAGTAAGAATTAATTTTGTTTGATTCTTATTTATGAAATTAAAACTTTAGACTTGAAATTTCATAGATTAAAAAGCTAAAAGCTTAATTTGATATTTTGAGTCATATTTTCTAATTTCATTCTTATTTTTCAATTATGTAATTAATATTTTAAATCAGTAAATTGAAATTATTTAAAATTAATTAATTGGTCTAGTCTGGAGCCTGCTAAAGACATGCGTACAGAACCAAGTAGTGTCTTCCAAGTTAAATATTGGAATTATAAAACCACTTTTTAAAGACAATAAAAAGAAATTAATGTGTCCAATACCAGGCCAATTATGCTCTTGGACCCACTTTCAATAATATACAAGAAGAAGATAATTCTGTTGGAAATTAATAGTTTTCACTTTGATAGTCTAAATCATTTTGGATTAAAAAGAAAAAGGGTTCAAGTGCACACGCTATTACCATGCTTCACGAAGCGATCTTATTAGGACGATGTAAGAAAAGAAAAAAAATTGTTTGCGCGATTGACGCCTTAAAGGCCTTTGATAAAGTTATAAAATGCTTTCTGTGGGAAAAACCAATTTTTTGAGTTACCTTGTCATATTGTTTTAACACTAATGATATGCTATGCGCAATCATTAGCACTTGTGGAGAATGAAGGCGAGAGAACTGAGACATTAAAGGCATCCGTTGTTGTCAAGAAGTTTGGACCACTGTCTCCAAGGCTATTTTCAATAAATGTTGAGGACTTGGTCCCACAAATTGAAATATAGCATAAAAGAAGTTAAGTCGGATCGATACGAGTTGACATCATTCTTTACGCCGATGACATCATTTTGATTAGCGGCAGGTTTTAAAAAGCTAATCGATAAGACGAAGGAATTTGGTCGTCTTGCGCAAATTAAGTTTAATCCGGAAAAAACTGTAATCATGATCTTTGGCTTAAACAGTGCCTTTTGAGTCTAAGCCAAAGATCATGATTACAGTTTTTTCCGGATTAAAAATTAAATTAATTTAATAAAAAAAAATTAGTTCAGGATATAACTTAGGAAATTTTATTAATCATTATTTTATTTAGTTATTTTTTTTTAAATAATTTAATTATCTTTAAGACAAATTGAAATTTCATTTCGGTCTTCCTGATTTGTGTAATGAGTAATTTTTAGGATCAGGATGTTTCAAAAAGCTACCACTTCGTAGGCTCTTTTACCGTTTCTTCTTTTAGACAAAAAATTGTATTACTTTAGTAAAATTTTCTTTAAGCATGAAAATATGCCAAAATAAAGTTATATTTACCTTTTTTAAAATACTCAAGGTTTATTTTCAAATTCAAATTAAAAATTCAAATTTACGCTATCAGAACTAGAAAGTTAAGTTATTGACCGATTTACTGCCAAATGTCTGTTCGTCTTGGCACCAAGATTTTTATCAGTCAAAATATACAGTAACCACAGTAATGACAATATAAAAAAAATTAATTTTATAAATTTTTCAGTTTATTACCATCTTCGATAATTTAAAATTTAACCAAAGACAATTCTTACATTTTTCACCTTTTGAAACTTTTTTAAACTAAAGCTAAACGATGCTATTCACATAAATAATCGGTAAAAGTGAGCTAGTCGCTTGTAAGTTTCCTACCTTTTTAAAATTTTATTCTAAATGGAATTTTAAACAATTATATGTTTTTAAATGGTTTTGAAATTTATCAAAAATAACTCTTAAGAAAAATTAAAAATTAATATTAAATGGCGTAGATATAGGTTTGGTACATTACACGAACCCTTATACCTTCAAGTCTGAATTTATTTATAGAATTAAATTCATAGAAAAAGAAGTTTGAACAAAATAAAATTTTATTGACATAAAAATTAGCTGTTTTATTTAAAACATTTCCTTTTCGAAAAAAAATAAATGACAAATTACTACTCTGATTCTTTATCTAAAATTTATTCAAAATCTTTTAATTTTTGAATAAAAAGCTTAAAAAATTCAAATGATTTCCAAAACTGTTCAGCCTTCTATTAATGCATTTGTACTAATCATTCGAATTCAAAAAATGACATCCTTTGTAAATTGTCCATTCCAAATGCAGGTCACTATCAGCCACGTTTAATATTTCCACATTGCTTTTATTGAATAATTCAAAAGTCGATCTGATCTTTTCATTATCAAATTTGATAAAGTCTAGATTATAAAATGAGACTATGTCCTTGCTTTCACCATCAAAATACCCATTATCATTATTTAATAAAGATTTCTTTGCTGAATATGGATAAAAAGTATAAGCAATGGGAAAAAAAACTTGCTTCTTTATTTTAGCATTTATGACCAATCTTTTCAAGGCGTTAATCAATCGGCGGATATCATTAATATCGAGCAATTACGCTATTAGTTTACTGAATTCTTGTTAAATAAGCTAACCAACTAAATATTAAAATAATATTTTAAGATTTTAATTCTTTATCTATTAAGAAGATCCTTTAAAAAATAACACCGAGTGTGAAAAATTATTAAAATACACCAATTTGTTTTACTAAATCTTTAGCAATATGAATTATATGATATTTTATTTCATGAATTAAAAAATAACTATTTATTATTTATAATAGTCCCGTTGCACTTTAGCATTTTTATAAGATCTCTCAGGGTCGAAAACAACTTAGAGTAACTTTTTTGTCAACAAAAAAAATTTTTCGTAAAATAACGATAATTATCGTAAATTTCCAATAATTTAGTAAAATTTAGTCAATAAAAACATATCCAAATTCTACGAAAAAATGAGAAAAATTTTTTTTTCAATTTTTACAAAAATTTACCGTAATATTTTAGTTAATTTTGGTCAAAAAAGTCAATCTAATTTTATTTTTTTTTACTTTTTCAAAAAATTGATGAAAAAATTGATTTTTTTCATTTCAACTTAATTATTTCATCAGTTAATTTTATTAATGTTTCTTTATTTAAATATATAAATTGTGCTAAAAATTCATCATATTAAAAATAAAAATGAAAAAAGTAAAATAAACAAAATAAAAAAATAATAAAATCATAAATGAATAAATTAAAATAAGTAAAAATATACAAGAAAAATAAAATAGATAAATTTAAATTTTCTTAATATTTTTTCTAGTGGAATTTCTTCTTTTGTTTGTTTATCCTCAAAAAAGTTATCCTTTTTACGAATTTTTTTCATGTATGATGATTATTTTATTTTACTCAAAAATCTTTTTTATCTAGTATTTTTAATCCATTTTTTTATAACTTATTATATAAAATTGTAAAATATAACTGTAATTAAATTAATTATGATTCTGAAAGGTTTCCAAAGTGTCTTTTCTTTGTATGTGACAAAAAAGTTGCTGATAATGACTGAATTTAGGATATGCTTTAAAAAAGGTAAAAAAATAAGCAAAATGAACACAAAAAAGTTGGAGATTGAAGGGGGCCTGGAAGTCATAAATAAGGAAAAGCTCCATGAGTCAGTCAGACTTTCAGTTTATAATTTAGGCATATACATATTAAATTTTTTTTATTCCTTCAATGTGTTTTGATGTTTTACTTGCTTTTACGTTTTTCAAGGAAACAAGTCATTTTTTAAATAATAATTACTTCAATTATTATCATTAATTATTAGTATTTATTCAATACAAAATTTAATGAATTGTTGCATTTAAAGATCATGTTTATTCTTTTTTTTATTCAGTCATTTTATTTTATTTTATACTTTTCAATAAACTATATTCACAAGAACTAAGTCTCTTGCTCGGCGCTCTACAACATTGGTGGCAGCGGTAAAAGCTTAAGCTTAACAAACTAACTAACTTATTCAGTAGAGAGCGACAATTATAGAAATCAAAGAGAACAGTTTATGAATATTTCGAAAGCACGAGAAAGTTAAACAATAGATCAAGTTTTAGTTGAAGTTTCTTTAAACATAGAGAGTAAAGTAAAGAATACACGAGAAACTATCAAAATTTGGCTCGATAAGACATTATTTGTTAAGAATATGAACTGTGAAGAGTGGCTCGATAAATACAGTATAAATAAGAGAATAAAAACCACGATTTTGAAGATATCAAATTTAATAAAAAGAACAGCAGATTTTATTTTTGATATTCAGATAAGCCAAAAAGAAAGAAAAATCAGAATGGCGCATGCAGGAATGAGAGCTCCAGATATATTTACTGCAACCTCTAATGTAAATATTTGGCTTAGTAGGTTTGATGGTTACTTAGAGATGAACAGAATAATATTGGAAAGAGATAAAATAAATGTTTTTGGATCATTTTTGGATGATGAAACCTTCCAATTAGTGGATAAATGGATTCGTGAGGGGACTTATGACGAAGTTAAAAGACGTTTTCGAGAATTATTTAGTACTCCTGAAGCTCCAGCCCATGCATACTTGCGTAACTTTGTAGAAAGATACCAAGAGCACAACGAAAGCTTAATCCAATATGCAGGAGTTATAAAGGATCTGGCTAGGAAAGCTTTCACTGAATTAAATGGAGGAGAGCTAGAAAACTATTTAAAAAGCCAGTTCCTTGCAGGCTTATGCAGAAGAGATATAGCTGATAAGTTGGCTGTAATGGATTTCGACGACTTGGATATAATGGTATTAAGGGCTAGAGAACAAGAAGTACCAAACTTGAGTAATTTCAATACCTGGTCAAAGAAGAATAGCTTGAATAGACAGAAAGCACAGGAACAAAAAATTACCCCAAAGCTAGAGCCGATATATAATGGAGAATATAATCAACCAGTATTCACAAAAGAAAATAAAGAATTTGGAAGAAATCAACCTGATTTTAAACATTCATATAATTTCAGTGAGCTAAATAATCAGAGAATAGTAGGAAATCATATTAATGATGGATCGTACCTAGAATATGTTTCGAGATACCCTAAATCGGTAAATCATAGTAATCAAAGAAAAATTAAATGTTATGAATGTAATCAAGACGGTCATTATCGAAGAAATTGCCCGAATATTCAATGTTACAGCACTAATCATTATTAAAGATTAAATTTTTACAATCAAGGCCAAACTCCTAAGTTTCCAGGGACGTTTAATCCTTCGAATTTAGTGGGAGACAAATCCTATAAAAGAAATGATTACCAGAAGAGCAGTACAAATAATATTAATGAGGATGATATGGGAAATAAACTAAATTTCGTTTATGGTTTCATTGATGATTATAAAATACAATGCCTTCTAGACGCAGGTTGTAATAGGACTTTAGTTAGTTCCAAGGTTTTGGAAAAAATGGGTCTCCAAAATAAATGGTTAACTAAAGCTACGGGAATTTTTACTACGTAAAATGGACAACCTTTGGATGTAATAGGTTATTTTAGCACAAACTTGAGAATCCGAAATAATAAAGTATATATTGATATTCATGTAGCTAGATATCTATCACAAGATTGTCTAGTTGGGTTAGAATTTAAGAGTAAAATTAAAGGCACAAAACAAAAATTAAAAGAAGTTTTTGAATCGATGGGTGGAGATAAAATAGAAACGGAGATCGAACAAAACGTTGTGAATGCAGTCGAGTTTTCAGAGAAGGAAATTAAAAGAATGCAAAATTTTTTAGTTGATAATGAAGAGATGTTCGCAACTTCAATAGCGAAATTAGGATGCTGTAATTTCACAATGCATAAAATCGACACGCAAGGAAATACACCAATAAAAGAGCATCCAAGAATGATTCCATTCCATATGAAAGAAGAAATAAAGAATCAATTGGATGAGTTGTTAGAAGCTGGTATAATTGAACCGAGTAAGTCCGATTGGGCTACAGCTATAGTGCCTGTAAGAAAGAAAATCGACAAAATGAAAATTAACTACGATAGATCGGTTAGAGACACTGATTTTAAAGGAGGAGAGAGATGTTGGCTTTTGAATTCTGAAAAAAAGAAAGGGCTTAGTCCTAAATTAACAAAAGCATGGAAAGGTCCGTATGAAGTCCTAGCAAAGATTGGGCAAGTGAACTACAAAATAAAGTTAATCGGAGGAAAGAAGAGATTAATAGTCCATAAAAACAGATTAAAAAAGTGCTTCATGGAAAGTGAATCGGTAAATGATGAAATTCCTGAAAGCCAGCAAGTAGACATAACTGTGAGAGAGAACCAAATTGAAAATGATCAAATTCAATCATCCCCATCAAAACCCCTTGAGAATAGAGGTAGTCATCCAGACATCAGTAACAGTGAGTTGGTTCGTTCATACCTAGATCCTGATATTTCGAAAGAGCAACAAGTGCTCCAATTCGAATCCCAGGATGTAAGTTCATACGAAGAAACTCAGAAACTGATAAAGAACGAAACTTCTAAACGCAAAAGAGGTAGGCCGAAGAAAATTGAAATTAGATTAAATTCTAAGCCAAAGAAAGATTTAAGAACACAACCTACTAGAAAAGCTAAAAGAAAAATTAAAAAAAAAAAAAAAACGCTAAAGAATAAGAATGTAAGTTAAAAGATAAAAAAAAATTTAAGAGAGAAAGACTCTAATGTATTATAACTTTATAGTAAAAAAAAAAAAAAAATATTTTAGAAATTGAAAATTTGAAATTAAAATTATGAAATTTAATTTTTGAAATTGAAACTTTAAAAAAAAAAAAAAAAAAAAAATTTTATTATGTTTGCAACATTTTTTTTATAAACTTATTTTTTGTGTTATAAACTTAACTTTTTATTTGTTTTAATTTAGAAAAAAAATTGAGGACAATTTCTCATTAAAGAAGGGAGAAATGTTGTATTAAAAGATCATGTTTATTCTTTTTTTTATTCAGTCTTTCTCATTTTATTTTATTTTATACTTTTCAATAAACTATATTCACAAGAACTAAGTCTCTTGCTCGGCGCTCTACAACAGAATTTTAATTTTATTTTTATTGTTCCTGTAATTATTAACTGAATATATTAACTGATAACATTAGATATAAGGATTTCAGATTCTGCTGAACATCTTATTGATTTTGATTTTTTATGGCCAAATAATATATCGTGGTCAAGATCGGTAGCTAAAGCAACTACCTGAAAAATTTTATAGCTTAAATTAGTAAATAATAGGCTGTATCTTTTGAATGTTTACTTGATAAGGAAAAAAGAAAGTTGATTCATCTATCATAAAAAACCAACTATATTGGTCTTTATAATTTCTATTTAAATCATTGATGACTTCAATTTCATTTTGAATCAGAATATTTAACATCATAATCCAAATTATTAGAATTATTTTTTTTCGATTTTAATCCGGGAGTTTTTATTAATGAGATAAAGAGTAGTTTTCTAGGCAATATTTCATTTTTGACATGAATTGACCGATTTAAATTTGATTTTTTGTCGAAGATTGTGTACTCGCTTAAAAAATCTTTTTTTTAACTACTTGATTGTAAAATATACCCGCAAAATATGCCAATAAATATAAACAAACAAGACTTTCTTCTACTAAACCACTTTAAAAACATACTTTAAAAACTACCACTACTAAAAAGTAAAATATTAATTTTTAAATCATTTTGAAGATTATTTTTATTTAAAATTAGTTTTTTTAAATTTTCTTTAATAACTTTTATTTCTAATTTTTAGCTTTGTTAGAATTGCGGCATTGAAATTCAAATCGATGCACTTACCTTTTTGAAAGATTGTAGCTCTAGCTTAAAAGGTACAGAAAAAGAGATAAGTGATAAAACCTTATTATTCTGTATTTAACTTCATAAATAAGCAGCATGTGTAGAAAATTAAGGTTGTTTTTTTATTTGAGATGTTAGATTCTGAAAAGCCAAAAAATTTTTATTTCAAATTGAAAAACTTTATTTAATAAAAAAAAATATTTAAGAAAAATTAAAAATCTCTTAGTCATTTAAATTTTGAAAAAAAAACCAAAAAAAATATCAACAAAATGAACATGTTTTTTTGCATGGATTATTTGGCAATTGGTTTAGTAAAGAGCAGAAGTTTGTCCAAAGAACACAGCTTTCTGGAAATTCATCCTGACACGGAGATAAAGTTGTTGTTGTCAAAGTAGTTGACTCAATGTTGCTGCATGTTTTGGCACATGCTTCTTTGATTGTCAATGATCCAATGAAGGCGTTTTGATCACATAAACCTATTGATTTGTAGTATTTACAAATTTCTGTATTAATATCTGTTGATGGAGAAACAGGTTCTGCAGTTGTTTTCAGTTGATTCCTGCAAGTAATTGGACAAGCTTCTTTGATAGGTTTTGAACCAATAAAGGCATTTTTGTCGCAAAGATCTTGTGATTTGTAATACTCACATGCTGCCCTGTCAAAATCTTCTTCTTGCGGACGAGTATCAGTTTTAGTTGTCGTTGCAGGTGTTGATGACATAGATAAAGTACTAACTGAGTTATTTGAACATTCAGAACAATTGTATCCAGAACAATTATTTGGACATAAACAAATGTATCCGGTACTTCCAAATTGTTGACAAGTTCCACCATTACTACACGGATTTGGCGAGCAATTGTCCGAAATTTTGGTTTCACACAATTCACCTGAATATCCTAGTTTGCAAATACAACGAAAACCAAAAGATGAAGAGCTAGGGACATTTGTGTTTGAACAGGTGGCACCATTTTGGCATATGTTATTTGCTTGTTGACATGTTAAGGGGGTTGGTGAACAATTACCACAACTCTTGGAACAAACATCTCTTACAAGCTCAAATCCTCCATTTGTAAAAACTTTTTTAACATCACAAAATTGTGCATCCTCTAAGCAATTCCAGTAAGAATCCTTACAGACCAAAGCATTGTACTCTTAAACAAAATTAAAATCATTTAATTACAAGAAGAAAATCTAGAAAATTGTCAAAAAAAATTACTTTTGCAGCTTTGACAACATGTATCACCAAACAAAGCATTTGAACAGTATCCACTTATTGATTGACCAGCTTGTTCGATTAATTTGAAAAAATCAACACAATTCATTTGAGGAGAAGTTAACTTTAGGCCAGTTATTTCTTGTGTAACAAGTCCATCACCAAAAAGACAAGTTCCTCGTCTAGTGTTTGTTTTTGGAGAGCATACACCAAGTTGACAAACTTTGCCAGACTCACATAATGTGCCATCAGCTGCTCCAGTTCTTCCTTCACAAATAGATGTTGTCGCATTTCTGCGGCAATAAAGAATTTGACACAATGAATTTGAATTTATCTTTTTGGTTTTAAGAAAAAAATAAAATGATTTTTATTTAAGAAAAAAACATACTGTACAAAACGATGCAGTGGGTCCATGAATCATTTTGCACTGGTCATCTGGTGAAAGGAATTCGCCAGGTTGTTTGTCTTTGGTGAGTTTGTTTTCGACTAAACTTTGGGCTTTATTTAATAAACATTGAGCCTGTTGCGAAGCACCACTAGAATAAGGGAAAAAAATAAATGAAATGAATAGTTAAACATTGGTGCTTTTATTTTACGTCAAGCTAGGGTTCAAAAGAAGACTTTTGAATTGTTCAATCGAACATGATGAAAAACGATTCAAATTTCCTCCTGTTAATGATGAAGCCATAATGAAGCGTTGATTTTGAGTTGGTATGCATTGTGCATAAAAGTCGTCATGAGCAGCACCCAAATTATGACCAAGCTCATGAGCAATCACCTTATTAATTAAACAAAATTAAAATTATTTGATTATTTTTTTGTCGATTCAAATAAAAAACTTACAATCATATTAGAAAATCCACCGAAATCTTCGTTGACTGAAAACTTCAAATTTGAACATATGGTACCAGGACAATAGCCAGCTGTACCAGCTCGTTGTGATATTGGCAATGAAATATCGTTTGATAATAATTCTTTGCTTTTAAAATTTAATCAATTAAATTGGAAAATTAATTGTATTAAAAGATTTTATTGCTATTCGCATTTTAGATCTGATTTGGTCTGAAAGATTTATTGAGAACTGACTTTTAGAATTTTTATTGCCAGCATTTTGGTAAAAATAGGGAATATGCTTTTCAGTTTTTATTTAGAATTTTGAATTGAAGTTTGCCTAAAAGAGTTAAAAGAAAAAAATACACATTTAATCAACTCTTAAATACTAAAATTTTTCATTCGAAATATTATTCAATTTTTCAAAAAAAACACATTGAATTAAACAAAGATTTTTTTTTTCTATATGTATTTTGGAATTGTTTGATTAAAAAAAAGTGTTCTCGTTTACTAAACTTTTTTCCTTTTTTTTGGAATTAATCTTTTCCAAATTTTAAAACATTTGTAAAACTACAATCTTTAAATTAAATTCTATTTTTTATCCAAATGCATTTTCAAATTTATTTCTCTATTTACTCTCGAATGTATCTGAATATCTTAAATGATTATTTGTTACCAAATTTATATTTATATAAATTTTTAATAAAAATATGTATTCTTTCAATCAAGAATAATTTAAGTGGTTTTAGAATACAAATATTTATTAATGAGTAATCTCAGTGAAATTATTCATTTTTTTTTAACTTACTCAAATAGCGCTGCTGCATGATCGAATTCAAATGAAAATTGCTTTGAGTTTATGAAATTGGCAAAATTTTGCAAAGTCTTGTCAGTTACCAGCGTTTGTTTGCCATTATAAATAGGATAATTCAAGTCACCACTTGCTTGACTGCTCAGCCATTGTTCGTCTTTTGTTTCCTTTTACGAAAAAAAATATCAAAATAATTATTTAATTTTTAATAATAATAAATAATTTTTTAAGCTTTGGCTTAAGTTTGTAAGCTTACAGTTATGATCAATAGACTGGTTAGAACAATGTTAATTTTCATATCTGGATCATTTGCCAAAGACTCTTGGTATCGTTGATTTACACCATTTATCAGATGAGAATAATAGTGTCTCATCAAAGCAAAAACTTTTTGATCATCAGTAGTCCCGGCCAATTTTTGAAACTTTTCTAAAACACTTGTGTCTGTCACTAGTAACAGTTCTACATTTAATTCAATCGGTTGACCATTAACTGCTCGCTTTGCTCTTGGCTTAATGCTAAAATTTCTTCTCAATTTCAAGTCATCGATCACAAATGGAACAATTAATTCTCGTTTTTGGATAACATGTCTATTTCCTTTGGTGAATTTTTTGTCCAAATCTCTTTTGCTTCGTCCTTGAATCAAATTATCAGGTAAGATATCCAAAACTGTTTCGGATTCGTCATCTGAATGAATTGTGGCCATCTAGAATTCAAAATTCAAAATTCAAAATTAATCTTTATCAAATTACAAATTCAATCAAATAAATACAAACCACTTTGAATGAATTTTTATCATCTTGATCTTTTATCAGTCTAGCATAACCTCTACCGCCTTCCATATCATAGTCTTCTCCATCCTATAGCATTTTTTAATAAATTAAACAAAATTTTTGTATCATTTTAATTTTATTCATACTTGACTTTTTTTGTTGTATCTGACAGGCTGAGAAGTTTCTCTATCCAATGTGTAGATTTCAGCTGAATTTGTCTTGATAAATTTTCTACGTAAGAATCTTCTTTGGTTTAGAGTTCCGGAGTGCATAAACGACAAGTTAAAATAATCCGGAAAAAGGTCAGTTCTATTTTGAATTTGTATTTCAAAACTGTCCAATACTGTAAATTTTTGTCTCGATTGATCTAATTAAAATCATAAACTAAAAAATTCCATAAAATTTATTCAAAAATTTACTCTGGTCAATGGTCTTGGAAGTGATGATTTTAAAAACAAATAAAAATGTTAAATAGAATAAAAGTTTTAGATTCATGCTTCTGGTTGTGTTTATTTTTAAGTTTCAATTTTAAGAGAATTCAGTTTTAATTTTTTATTAAATTGGTTGATCGAAATCGAAATTTATACCAAAATTAATTGATTATTTCATCAAAAAGATATTTTAAATTTTTAAATTTCGTTTTAAAAAAATGTTTGTTTAATTATCAAATAAATGTATATAAAACAAACTTTCATTTAATAGACTGCAATATTTTATGTTAGAATTTTCGTTTTTAATAAAAATCTTTTATTTAACTGGTTAACAATTTTGTTAAGAAAAATTTAATTCATGACTGAAAAACTTGTTTTTTTTTCTTACAAATTTCATGAAATTCTTAAAAGTAAGAATTAATTTTGTTTGATTCTTATTTATGAAATTAAAACTTTAGACTTGAAATTTCATAGATTAAAAAGCTAAAAGCTTAATTTGATATTTTGAGTCATATTTTCTAATTTCATTCTTATTTTTCAATTATGTAATTAATATTTTAAATCGGTAAATTGAAATTATTTAAAATTAATGAATTGGTCTAGTCTGGAGCCTGCTAAAGACATGCGTACAGAACCAAGTAGTGTCTTCCAAGTTAAATATTGGAATTATAAAACCAATTTTAAAAGACAAATTTGAATCTCAAATTAATAAATACCATAACGAACTAGAACCTTGGCTTTGCAAATGGAAGATGAAAATTTCAATAGAAAAATCCTCTTCTATAATATTTTCTTAAAGTAATTGTATTCCTAAATTAAAGCTCTCTTTTTTTGGTACGATCCTGCCTTATTCAAAATCCATTAAATTCCTGGGAATAACGTTTGACAATCGCCTAAACTTTAATAATCAAGTTGATGTAATTAAGCAGAAATGCCATTCAAGGCTAAATATCATTAAAATTATGTGCAATAAAAAATGGGGCCTCAGTAAAACTACACTTGGTACAATCTATAAATCTCTTATTGGTTCCATTATTGACTTCTCATTTCGTTGTCTAAATGCCTTTGGCGACATAAATTAACAAAACTCCAAGTCATACAAAACTCAGCGACACGTAGTATTCTTAGACTCAAATACGACACCAAATCAGAAACTCTTTTTCACCATGCACTCCAAGAACTCAAGTTGTATAAGGTCGATAATCGAATGTTTCATTTAGGTGAGATCTATATCAGGAGATGTTTACAAAATCAGGTGGCTCCTACGTGTCGACTCATAAGTGAATACAAACATAATTTTGAGTCAAGGGATATCAACTACCCTACGCCTTTGAGTAGTTTTTATCTTACTATTGACGAACTCTTTCAACTAATTCAAAACACATACAGTTGTTAAACCTTTATCTTATATAAAACTATCTTTATAATCTATCTTATATTTTTTCAAAAAGCTACCACTTCGTTGGCTCTTTTACCGTTTCTTCTTTTAGAGAAAAATTGTATCACTTTAGTAAAATTTTCTTTAAGCATGAAAATATGCCAAAATAAAGTTATATTTAGCTTTTTTTAAAATACTCAAGGTTTATTTTCAAATTCAAATTTACGCTATCAGAACTAGAAAGTTAAGTTATTGACCGATTTACTGCCAAATGTCTGTTCGTCTTGGCGCAAAGATTTTTATCAGCCAAAATATACGGTAAGCACAGTAGTGACAATATAAAAAAAAAATTAATTATAAATTTTTCAGTTTATTACTATCTTCGATTATTTGAAAATTAAACAAAGACAATTCTTACATTTTTCACCTTTTGAAACTTTTTTAAACTAAAGCTAAACGATGCTATTCACATAAATAGTCGGCCGGTGAGCTAGTCGCTTGTAAGTTTCCTAACTTTTCTAAAATTTGAAATGGAATTATAAGCAATTATATGTTTTTAAATGGTTTTGAAATTTATCAAAAATAACTCTTAAGAAAAATTAAAAATTAATATTAAATGGCGTAGATATAGGTTTGGTACATTACACGAACCCTTATACCTTCAAGTCTGAATTTATTTATAGAATTAAATTCAAAGAAAAAAAGTTTGATCAAAATCAAATTTTATTGACATAAAAATTAGCTGTTTTATTTAAAACATTTTACTTTTCGAAAAAAAATAAATGACAAATTACCACTCTGATTCTTTATCTAAAATTTATTCAAAATCTTTTAATTTTTGAACAAAAAGCTTAAAAGATTCAAATGATTTCCAAAACTGTTCAGCCTTCTATTAATGCATTTGAACGAATCATTCGAATTCAAAAAATGACATCCTTTGTAAATTGTCCATTCCAAATGCAGGTCACTATCAGCCACGTTTAATATTTCCACATTGCTGTTATTTATACTTTTCTTCTCGGTCTTCGAGCCTCCAACTTCACGGGAAGACATTAGGCGAGCTAAAGATAATTTCATTAGGCGCTCTCATGCCGATCCATGCTTTAGGATCAGTGAAGTCGTTACTCCTTGTAAAGTGCAGGACAAGCTCATGAAATTGTGCAGTGACAAGTCCGCAGGAGTCGACCAAGTAGCAACGCACGCGCTTAAGATGTGTTCCAAGGAGCTTGCTGGACCACTCTCGCTTATTTACTCACAGTCTCTTAGCTCATCTACACTTCCCAACGAATGGAAGATTGCAAATGTATCGCCTATTTACAAAAGTGGAAGTAGATCCGCAGTTGGCAACTATCGCCCAGTCTCTCTTACCTCAGTACCATGCAAGGTCTTGGAATCACTCGTTAAGGACTACATCGTCAAACACCTGGACAAACACAATTTGATTACCAAGAAACAACATGGCTTTGTGGCACATAAGGCATGTGTGACCAACCTGCTTGAAACAGTTGACTACCTGACGGACTGCGCCAGTCGTAAAGAGCCTGTAGATATAATATACCTGGACTTCGAGAAGGCGTTCGACAAAGTATCACACGAACTGCTCCTGGTCAAGCTAGCAGCGTACGGCATTCCCGATCTCATTGTTAGCTGGATTCGTAATTTCCTAAGCGGCCGAAGACAGAGAGTAGTCATAGGCGAAGCAGAATCGGATTGGGTACCAGTTACGAGCGGCGTTCCTCAGGGTTCGGTCATTGGCCCGCTTCTCTTCATCATTTATATCAATGATATGCCAGACGTGTGTGGATCTGTTTGTAAGCTGTATGCTGATGACAGCAAGCTAATGAGCTCGGTACTACGTGTGGAGAACTCTAGGAGGCTGCAGTCTGACCTCAACCGTCTTGCAGAATGGTCGGACACTTGGCGAACAAAATTCCACAAAAAGAAGTGTGTGGTCATGCATGTTGGGGACAACAACGATTGCTACGAATACATGCTAGGCGATTATACACTTCAAAAGACCACAAAAGAGCGAGACCTCGGAATCATTATCACAAATGACCTTAAGTGGACTGAGCAGTCCAAGAGAGCGGCGTCTAGAGCGACGATGATAGCGTGCCGAATCAAGCTTACCTTCTCGTATTTCTCATTGGACCTGGTGAACCTGCTCTACAAGTCGTTCGTACGGCCTCACTTAGAGTTTGCAGTCGGTGCCTGGAATCCTTTTCGGCGGGGTGACATTAAACTGCTTGAACAGGTGCAAAGGAGATTCTCAAAGCTAGTCCCTGAACTCAAATCGAAACCCTATGTTGAAAGAAGAGAAGCTCTCGGTTGGATCACTCTAGAAGAACGGCGTAGTCGAGGTGACCTCATCCAGCTCCATAAGATTCAGCACGGCTACGACCACGTATGCTTTATCAACGGCGATCAAAGGCTGGCGTCTGATGGCCTCGACTGTCCAGCAGGGAACACCAGAACATGTCATCGTGCAATTGAGCGCCAGTTGGTTCGCAACTGCGAGGCACGCACCAACTTCTTCACGAACAGGACCGCAGGTGACTGGAATGCCCTAGATGCAGTGACCAGATGCGTAACTAACACCAACACATTTAAAAATAGAATTGACAAACTACTTTATTTTTTATAATACTCTTTTTGTGACCATTCAGACTAAATTTTTCTAAAATTAGGATATTAGAAAATATGTAAAACAAAATTTATTTATATAACTTGTAAAAATAAGCTATCTAAAAATAGCTTATTATAAAAAGAAAAAAAAAGGCAAGTGGCTGTTATAGTGGGGCGTCTACGTGCGCCACTACTTGGAGACCCAAGTTTCCCACAGCATTTATACTACTACTACTACTACTACAAGAAGAAAATCTAGAAAATTGTCAAAAAAAATTACTTTTGCAGCTTTGACAACATGTATCACCAAACAAAGCATTTGAACAGTATCCACTTATTGATTGACCAGCTTGTTCGATTAATTTGAAAAAATCAACACAATTCATTTGAGGAGAAGTTAACTTTAGGCCAGTTATTTCTTGTGTAACAAGTCCATCACCAAAAAGACAAGTTCCTCGTCTAGTGTTTGTTTTTGGAGAGCATACACCAAGTTGACAAACTTTGCCAGACTCACATAATGTGCCATCAGCTGCTCCAGTTCTTCCTTCACAAATAGATGTTGTCGCATTTCTGCGGCAATAAAGAATTTGACACAATGAATTTGAATTTATCTTTTTGGTTTTAAGAAAAAAATAAAATGATTTTTATTTAAGAAAAAAACATACTGTACAAAACGATGCAGTGGGTCCATGAATCATTTTGCACTGGTCATCTGGTGAAAGGAATTCGCCAGGTTGTTTGTCTTTGGTGAGTTTGTTTTCGACTAAACTTTGGGCTTTATTTAATAAACATTGAGCCTGTTGCGAAGCACCACTAGAATAAGGGAAAAAAATAAATGAAATGAATAGTTAAACATTGGTGCTTTTATTTTACGTCAAGCTAGGGTTCAAAAGAAGACTTTTGAATTGTTCAATCGAACATGATGAAAAACGATTCAAATTTCCTCCTGTTAATGATGAAGCCATAATGAAGCGTTGATTTTGAGTTGGTATGCATTGTGCATAAAAGTCGTCATGAGCAGCACCCAAATTATGACCAAGCTCATGAGCAATCACCTTATTAATTAAACAAAATTAAAATTATTTGATTATTTTTTTGTCGATTCAAATAAAAAACTTACAATCATATTAGAAAATCCACCGAAATCTTCGTTGACTGAAAACTTCAAATTTGAACATATGGTACCAGGACAATAGCCAGCTGTACCAGCTCGTTGTGATATTGGCAATGAAATATCGTTTGATAATAATTCTTTGCTTTTAAAATTTAATCAATTAAATTGGAAAATTAATTGTATTAAAAGATTTTATTGCTATTCGCATTTTAGATCTGATTTGGTCTGAAAGATTTATTGAGAACTGACTTTTAGAATTTTTATTGCCAGCATTTTGGTAAAAATAGGGAATATGCTTTTCAGTTTTTATTTAGAATTTTGAATTGAAGTTTGCCTAAAAGAGTTAAAAGAAAAAAATACACATTTAATCAACTCTTAAATACTAAAATTTTTCATTCGAAATATTATTCAATTTTTCAAAAAAAACACATTGAATTAAACAAAGATTTTTTTTTTCTATATGTATTTTGGAATTGTTTGATTAAAAAAAAGTGTTCTCGTTTACTAAACTTTTTTCCTTTTTTTTGGAATTAATCTTTTCCAAATTTTAAAACATTTGTAAAACTACAATCTTTAAATTAAATTCTATTTTTTATCCAAATGCATTTTCAAATTTATTTCTCTATTTACTCTCGAATGTATCTGAATATCTTAAATGATTATTTGTTACCAAATTTATATTTATATAAATTTTTAATAAAAATATGTATTCTTTCAATCAAGAATAATTTAAGTGGTTTTAGAATACAAATATTTATTAATGAGTAATCTCAGTGAAATTATTCATTTTTTTTTAACTTACTCAAATAGCGCTGCTGCATGATCGAATTCAAATGAAAATTGCTTTGAGTTTATGAAATTGGCAAAATTTTGCAAAGTCTTGTCAGTTACCAGCGTTTGTTTGCCATTATAAATAGGATAATTCAAGTCACCACTTGCTTGACTGCTCAGCCATTGTTCGTCTTTTGTTTCCTTTTACGAAAAAAAATATCAAAATAATTATTTAATTTTTAATAATAATAAATAATTTTTTAAGCTTTGGCTTAAGTTTGTAAGCTTACAGTTATGATCAATAGACTGGTTAGAACAATGTTAATTTTCATATCTGGATCATTTGCCAAAGACTCTTGGTATCGTTGATTTACACCATTTATCAGATGAGAATAATAGTGTCTCATCAAAGCAAAAACTTTTTGATCATCAGTAGTCCCGGCCAATTTTTGAAACTTTTCTAAAACACTTGTGTCTGTCACTAGTAACAGTTCTACATTTAATTCAATCGGTTGACCATTAACTGCTCGCTTTGCTCTTGGCTTAATGCTAAAATTTCTTCTCAATTTCAAGTCATCGATCACAAATGGAACAATTAATTCTCGTTTTTGGATAACATGTCTATTTCCTTTGGTGAATTTTTTGTCCAAATCTCTTTTGCTTCGTCCTTGAATCAAATTATCAGGTAAGATATCCAAAACTGTTTCGGATTCGTCATCTGAATGAATTGTGGCCATCTAGAATTCAAAATTCAAAATTCAAAATTAATCTTTATCAAATTACAAATTCAATCAAATAAATACAAACCACTTTGAATGAATTTTTATCATCTTGATCTTTTATCAGTCTAGCATAACCTCTACCGCCTTCCATATCATAGTCTTCTCCATCCTATAGCATTTTTTAATAAATTAAACAAAATTTTTGTATCATTTTAATTTTATTCATACTTGACTTTTTTTGTTGTATCTGACAGGCTGAGAAGTTTCTCTATCCAATGTGTAGATTTCAGCTGAATTTGTCTTGATAAATTTTCTACGTAAGAATCTTCTTTGGTTTAGAGTTCCGGAGTGCATAAACGACAAGTTAAAATAATCCGGAAAAAGGTCAGTTCTATTTTGAATTTGTATTTCAAAACTGTCCAATACTGTAAATTTTTGTCTCGATTGATCTAATTAAAATCATAAACTAAAAAATTCCATAAAATTTATTCAAAAATTTACTCTGGTCAATGGTCTTGGAAGTGATGATTTTAAAAACAAATAAAAATGTTAAATAGAATAAAAGTTTTAGATTCATGCTTCTGGTTGTGTTTATTTTTAAGTTTCAATTTTAAGAGAATTCAGTTTTAATTTTTTATTAAATTGGTTGATCGAAATCGAAATTTATACCAAAATTAATTGATTATTTCATCAAAAAGATATTTTTAAATTTTTAAATTTCGTTTTAAAAAAATGTTTGTTTAATTATCAAATAAATGTATATAAAACAAACTTTCATTTAATAGACTGCAATATTTTATGTTAGAATTTTCGTTTTTAATAAAAATCTTTTATTTAACTGGTTAACAATTTTGTTAAGAAAAATTTAATTCATGACTGAAAAACTTGTTTTTTTTTCTTACAAATTTCATGAAATTCTTAAAAGTAAGAATTAATTTTGTTTGATTCTTATTTATGAAATTAAAACTTTAGACTTGAAATTTCATAGATTAAAAAGCTAAAAGCTTAATTTGATATTTTGAGTCATATTTTCTAATTTCATTCTTATTTTTCAATTATGTAATTAATATTTTAAATCAGTAAATTGAAATTATTTGAAATTAATTAATTGGTCTAGTCTGGAGCCTGCTAAAGACATGCGTACAGAACCAAGTAGTGTCTTCCAAGTTAAATATTGGAATTATAAAACCACTTTTAAAAGACAAATTTGAATCTCAAATTAATAAATACCATAACGAACTAGAACCTTGGCTTTGCAAATGGAAGATGAAAATTTCAATAGAAAAATCCTCTTCTATAATATTTTCTTAAAGTAATTGTATTCCTAAATTAAAGCTCTCTTTTTTTGGTACGATCCTGCCTTATTCAAAATCCATTAAATTCCTGGGAATAACGTTTGACAATCGCCTAAACTTTAATAATCAAGTTGATGTAATTAAGCAGAAATGCCATTCAAGGCTAAATATCATTAAAATTATGTGCAATAAAAAATGGGGCCTCAGTAAAACTACACTTGGTACAATCTATAAATCTCTTATTGGTTCCATTATTGACTTCTCATTTCGTTGTCTAAATGCCTTTGGCGACATAAATTAACAAAACTCCAAGTCATACAAAACTCAGCGACACGTAGTATTCTTAGACTCAAATACGACACCAAATCAGAAACTCTTTTTCACCATGCACTCCAAGAACTCAAGTTGTATAAGGTCGATAATCGAATGTTTCATTTAGGTGAGATCTATATCAGGAGATGTTTACAAAATCAGGTGGCTCCTACGTGTCGACTCATAAGTGAATACAAACATAATTTTGAGTCAAGGGATATCAACTACCCTACGCCTTTGAGTAGTTTTTATCTTACTATTGACGAACTCTTTCAACTAATTCAAAACACATACAGTTGTTAAACCTTTATCTTATATAAAACTATCTTTATAATCTATCTTATATTTTTTCAAAAAGCTACCACTTCGTTGGCTCTTTTACCGTTTCTTCTTTTAGAGAAAAATTGTATCACTTTAGTAAAATTTTCTTTAAGCATGAAAATATGCCAAAATAAAGTTATATTTAGCTTTTTTTAAAATACTCAAGGTTTATTTTCAAATTCAAATTTACGCTATCAGAACTAGAAAGTTAAGTTATTGACCGATTTACTGCCAAATGTCTGTTCGTCTTGGCGCAAAGATTTTTATCAGCCAAAATATACGGTAAGCACAGTAGTGACAATATAAAAAAAAAATTAATTATAAATTTTTCAGTTTATTACTATCTTCGATTATTTGAAAATTAAACAAAGACAATTCTTACATTTTTCACCTTTTGAAACTTTTTTAAACTAAAGCTAAACGATGCTATTCACATAAATAGTCGGCCGGTGAGCTAGTCGCTTGTAAGTTTCCTAACTTTTCTAAAATTTGAAATGGAATTATAAGCAATTATATGTTTTTAAATGGTTTTGAAATTTATCAAAAATAACTCTTAAGAAAAATTAAAAATTAATATTAAATGGCGTAGATATAGGTTTGGTACATTACACGAACCCTTATACCTTCAAGTCTGAATTTATTTATAGAATTAAATTCAAAGAAAAAAAGTTTGATCAAAATCAAATTTTATTGACATAAAAATTAGCTGTTTTATTTAAAACATTTTACTTTTCGAAAAAAAATAAATGACAAATTACCACTCTGATTCTTTATCTAAAATTTATTCAAAATCTTTTAATTTTTGAACAAAAAGCTTAAAAGATTCAAATGATTTCCAAAACTGTTCAGCCTTCTATTAATGCATTTGAACGAATCATTCGAATTCAAAAAATGACATCCTTTGTAAATTGTCCATTCCAAATGCAGGTCACTATCAGCCACGTTTAATATTTCCACATTGCTGTTATTGAATAATTCAAAAGTCGATGTGATCTTTTCATTATCAAATTTTATAAAGTCTAGATTATAAAATGAGACTATGTCCTTGCTTTCACCATCAAAATACCCATTATCATTATTTAATAAAGATTTCTTTGCTGAATATGGATAAAAATTATAAGCAATGGGAAAAAAAACTTGCTTCTTTATTTTAGCATTTATGACCAATCTTTTCAAGGCGTCTTGTCCAAATTTTACATTTGATGGCATATACACAAATAGAGAATTTTTTGAAAATTTTTTGGAGAAGTGTCGTATTGTCTCCAATTGAACATAATCATCGTTATAGTACAAATTTGCATCCATTAACCTGATTCTATCAATTTTTTTCTTTACACCTTTAATCTTTAGCTTTGGTGCTGTGATGTTTGAATTAGAATAATTGATGATTAAAAAATTGGCTGATTTTATAAATTTCGAAAATTTTAATACCATATTGCATAGTCTTGGAATCGAGTCTAGAGCCGAATTGTCTCGTATTGAAAAAATCAAATTAATTTTTTTTAAAATGCCAGTTTGTTTGAATGTGTCAATCGAAATTATTTGAAGGGGGCCTAATGGTCTCATTAAAATAATACTTTTAATAGATTTAGTCTTTTTGGAGACAAAAATCATCTTATAAACTAAGCCATTAATTGAGCTAAATGATTTGTATCCATTCAAAAAAACATATTTGGACTCGTCGAAATTTTTTTTAGATAAATGAATTAATTTTTTCACTTCTGCATTTTCTAATTCTACAACCAATATTTTTGAAAAAATTAATAATATTATAAAAAACTGATCTAAGTTTTTATAATGAAAAAAATTATTAGCATAATTTGTATTTTTCTTCCAAACTTAAAAATTTAAATATTCAATTCTAATTTGAAAATAATTAAAAAAATATCTCTCAACCAAGATGCAATCAAAAAAACTCACATTAATCAAGACAATTATTTCAAGGAAAGAATCTTGAAGTCTAAAAAATTTAGTATAAAGATTTGATTTTCAAATTTATGAATGGTTTAAATCATTTTTGAATCTTAATAATAATAAAAATATATATAAGCTACAGCAAGTCTAGCTTGCGGAGGTGACCTACTAGGAGGTCACCTATGGTAGCTCCTTACACATAACACATGGAAAAGTACTGGAGAAGAAATACAGTTTAATTTTTAGGTCAAAATAACGTTAAGATTACAGGTAGAAAAAGCTGTAAAGGAAAAATTTTATAAATAAATGTTCATGTTCAAGATTGTTGACTAGACCGGAAGGCATCGTATCGGTTCTTGAACTTGTTGACCGAGTCGGCGTCTGTGACTGTAGATGGTACAAGGAAATAATATTTTAAAGAGATTTATGCAAAAGTTTATGGCTAGTGATGTTGGTCAAAGGTCAAATAAAAATTTAATAATTTTTTTTTAAATTCTATTCCTAATTTATAAAAAATAAATAATAATATTCTGGCTTTATCTCCAAAAATTAAAAAACCATTTATAGTAAGACCGAACAATGATGGGTGACAAAGAAATCTATATGGCTGTGGTATGGTTATGATTGGCTTTTTTTTAATTTTATAAATTTTATTTAAATTTTATTAATTTATTTTTTATATTTTTTAGAAATTAGTAAAAAAAAAATAACCCTTAAAAATGACTTTTCACAATTTCATTTTACAGTCGAGTATAAAACGATACCTTTTTATTATAATTTAGGTTTGCTTATATAATTACATGTTAAATTTATTGGTTAATACGATGGGTTATTAAAAAAAAAAACTAACAAATCAGTTTTAATTGATCGTTTTTAATACGATATCGACCTTTTCAACAAAAAATAGAAACCAGTGAAATCTAGTGATAATAAAATGTAATTAAATAATAAATAAATAAGAAATTTTTATCGTATAAGAAGGTAAAATTATGTCAACAAATAATAATCAAACAAAAAATGTCCACTCATATTAAAAGATAACCTTTGTCTCTTGACGAAAGACTTGAAATTTTGAATGACTTTAATACAAACACTCGGTGTTATTTTTTTACTGTCACACAACTTGTGAAAAAATTTAATCGTCCTCAGAGTACTGTTTCTTCTGTTCTAAAGGCAGAGAATCAGGAAAAAATTAAAAACTTGTATGAAAATAATTTGATAAACCAAGCTCTAAAAGAACGAGGGGTTCTAATTTTGTTAAAATAGAAGAGGCCCTCGATCATTGGTTCAAGTCAGTTATGTCATATAAAAATATTACCCTTAATGGTCCATTGATTCAAGCTCAAGCAATTAAATATGCTACCATGCTAAATCAACCTGATTTTACCTGCGTCTTTTTTTTGGCCAAAGAAACGAGGACTGCTCTTTATTTATTGATCAATTATCAAAGATGGACAAATTTTGTAGTAAAGATCAAACTATTCAACGTAAAATAGACAAATATTTTTCTTAATTTCTATTCTTTTATTTTTAATAAACAATTTTTACTTTAAAAAAAATTTGTTTACATTTTATTTTTATCCCGTCTTTTAACATGAGAATTTTATTAATACGATATTGATTATGAGATGTCCATTTTTTCCGCCCAAACAGATCGTATTATCCAGACTCGACTATATCTGTTTATTCAGGTTTAGCAACATATCATTAATATCGAGCAATTATTAGTTTACTGAATTCTTTTTAAATAAGCTTACCAACTAAATATTAAAATAATATTTTAAGATTTTAATTCTTTATTTGTTAAGAAGATCTTTTAAAAATAACACCGAGTGTAAAAAAAAGAAAAAATATCAAAAAACACCATTTTTTTTTCTAAATCTTTAGTCAAATGAATTATATGATATTTCATTTCATGAATTGTAAAACAACTATTTCATATTTATAAAAGCCCCGTTGCATGAAACTTTCAAATTAACAAAGAAAAATTAAAAAAAATTTTATTTATGGATTTTAACACGCCTGTAACTTTAACGTAAAGCTGATTGAATTTTTTGTTCTATTTTAATTTTTAGTAGAAAAATGATTAAAAAATAAAATTTAGATGATTCATTTAATTTATTTTAAATATTAACAAAGTATCAGAATCATTTTCTAAGATTGAATTTACCATAGAGCATCATTTTTATGTAAGTTGAACTGAACATCAGACAAAATAGCATTAAAAATTTTCTATAAATTGAAATGAAGACATTTTAACATTTTATAAGATCTCTCAGGGTCGTAAACCACTTAGTGTAACTTTTATGTGAACAAAAAAATTTCTCGTAAAATAACGATAATTATCGTAAATTTCCCATAATTTTAGTAGAATTTAGTTAATAAAAACATATCCAAATTCTACGAAAAAATGAGAAAAATTTTTTTTTCAATTTTTACAAAAATTTACCGTAATATTTTAGTTAATTTTGGTCAAAAAAGTCAATCTAATTTTATTTTTTTTTACTTTTTCAAAAAATTGATGAAAAAATTGATTTTTTTCATTTCAACTTAATTATTTCATCAGTTAATTTATTTAATGTTTCTTTATTTAAATATCTAAATTGTGCTAAAAATTCATCATACTAAAAATAAAAATGAAAAAAGTAAAACAAACAAAATTAAAAAATATTTAAATCATAAATGAATAAATTAAAATAAGTTAAAATAAGTTAAAATATGCAAGAAAAATAAAATAGATAAATTTAAATTTTCTTAATATTTTTCCTAGTGGAATTTCTTCCTTTGTTTGTTTATCCTCAAAAAAGTTATCCTTTTTACGAATTTTTTCATGTATGATGACTATTTTATCTAACTCAAAAATCTTTTTTATCTAGTATTTTTAATCCATTTTTTTATAGCTTATTATATAAAATTGTAAAATATATAGATAATATTTTTAAAAAAGCTTGTTAGTCAGACTCTATTAAATTAATGATAATTAATTTCATTTATTAAATTTAGATCTAAAACTTTAATTTATAAATTTTCAACTTACCAGAATGTTTCCGAATGACTTTATCGATAGGAAATGAATGAGTAATATTAAAAAATTTTGGTATTATTATTTCATATTTGTTTTTCAAATTTGAATGATGGTAATGGATATTTGTATCAAGATTGTTATTCGAAAATTTTTTCATTTCAAGTTCATTTTGTTTCATTTCAAACAAATATTTCTTTTGTTTGAAATTTTCGATCGATTGTTTAGAAGTTGCTGACATTTTAAAATTGCTTATTGTAATAAAGTCGCCTGCAAACCGCAAACCAGTTTCAATAAAACCATTTTCAAAATGAATGAATTTGATATTCTAGGAAGGAAAAAATTATTGAAATATTCACTTGATGATTTTAAATTTTACAAATTTTTTTTTAAAAAATACAAATAAATATTTTTTTTACACCCGGTGTTTTCCTTTCTTTTTTTCTTTTCGTAAAAATTATTTTTTTAATTAATTACACGAAAAAATTTGTGATTTACACCTAGTGTTGTTTTTTTCACAATCTTGGCATATATTGGTTTTACAGTTAACAAAAAAAAAGGAAAAAAATCTATTCTTTTTTCGTAAATTTACCTTAAAAAATAGTAAATTGCAATGATCTTATCAACTTTGTTTGACTTAAAGCTTTTTAAATTACATTTAAAAATTAATTAAAAATTATCAAAAACATAAGATTTGATTTTTACTCTTGGATATTTATAAATAATAAAATAATAGGCTTAATTTTAGGTTATTCTTTTCGGTGTCCAAGTTCCTTCTCTGAAATTAAAACCAAATAATACTAGCTTTTTTAAAATTTTGCTGTTCGATATATTCTAAAACTAAAATATTATAATAATATAAATATTTGCTTACCTTTATTGCACTTTTGCATTCTTTATCAAATAACAAGTTTATGCATTGATTGATTTCAAAGTTTGAATCATTTGATTTATTACAAAATAAAATATGTTTCGTAAATTTCCCAATAATGTTCTAAAAAAAATTAATATTATTGTTTTAACTTATCAATAAAAAATAAATTAAATAAGTTTTTTATATTTTTTTCTCACTGAGCTTCTTTAAAAAAATTAAAATCTAATTAAATTAATTATGATTCTAAAAGGTTTCCGAAAGGTTTCGTTTTGTCTTTTCTTTGTATGTGACAAACGAATTGCTGATAATGACTGAATTTAGGATATGCTTTAGAATAGGTAACAAAATAAGCAAAATTAACACAAAAAAGTTGGAGATTGAAGGGGATCTGGGAGTCATAAATAAGGAAAACCATGAGTCTTTCAGTTCATAATTTAGTCAAATATTACATATTATTTTTTTTTTATTTCTTCAATGTATTTTGATGTTTTACTTGCTTTTACGTTTTACAGGGTAAAAAGTCATTTTTTTAAAAATAATAATTACTTCAATTATTATCATTAATTATTAGTATTTATTCAATACAAAATTTAATGATAAATTTGAAAATTTTAATTTTATTTTTATTTTTATTGTTACTGTAATTATTAACTGAAATCTAAATTTTTATCACCATTTATCACCAGAGATTACTTAATTAAATAAATAAGAAAAATATTTTTGGAACTAATTATTAGCAATTGATAAAAATGCAAATTTTAGATTTCAGAATTGAATTATTATTTTAAATTTAATTCTAGACAAAGTTTATCTTTGGGAGTATTTTAAACTTTTTAAAAAAAAAGTAAATCTCGATATTTAATTTTCTTTTCTTTTGCACATATTGAAACTTTGACTTGATTCAGACTATTTAAACTTTTTTCATGGCTTTTATGCAAGTGTGATCATAAAAATAGAGATATCAAGCGTTTTAAAATCAAATTCTTTTGTTAAGATCCATCTTATTTTTCGACTCATTTTGAATTAAATTTTAAGAAAATTTTCTTAATATTGTTAAAAAAAAATTGAATATCTATTTTTTCTATGTGATTCAATCTAATCCTCTTTAAAAAAATGAATAATTTAAATAGAATCTTAAGTATTATTTTAATAACTTACATTAGATATAAGGATTCCAGATTCTGCTGAACATCTAATTGATTTTGATTTTTTATGGCCAAATAATAGATCGTGCTCAAGATCGGTAGCTAAATCAACTACCTGAAAAATTTTAAAGCTTAAATTAGAAAAATTGGCTGTATCTATTGTATATTTACTTGATAAGGAAAAAAGAAAGTTGATTCATCTATTATAAAAAACCAGCTATATTGGTCTTTATAATTTCTATTTAAATCATTGATGACTTCAATTTCATTTGAATCAAAATATTTAATATCATAATCCAAATTATTAGAATTATTTTTTTTCGATTTTAATCCAGGAGTTTTTATTAATGAGATCAAAAGTAGTTTTCTGGCCAATATTTCATTTTTGATATGAATTGACTGATTTAAATTTGATGTTTTGTCGAAGATTGTGTACTTGCTTAAAAAATCTTTTTTCTCTATACTTGATTGTAAAATATATCCGCAAAATATGCCAAAAAATATAAACAAACAAGACTTTCTTCTACTAAACCACTTTAAAAACATACTTAAAAAGTAAAATATTAATTTTTATTTCATTTTGAAGATTATTTTTATTTAAAATTAGTTTTTTTAAATTTTCTTTAATAACTTTTATTTCTAATTTTTAGCTTGTAGATTGTAGCTCTAGCTTAAAAGGTACAGAAAAAGAGATAAGTGATAAAACCTTATTATTCTTTATTTAATTTCATAAATAAGCAGCATGTGTAGAAAATTAAGGTTGTTTTTTTATTTGAGATGTTAGATTCTGAAAAGCCAAAAAATTTTTATTTCAAAATGAAAAACTTTATTTAATAAAAAAAATATTTAAGAAAAATTAAAAATCTCTTAATCATTTAAATTTTGAAAAAAAACCAAAAAAAATTTCCATTTATTTCATAAAACATTGCGTAAAAATTTAAAAATTAAACTAATCGAGAAAAATATAAAATAAAATATATAAAATTATAAATTTTTGTCTAATTTATATCTTTGAACTTTTCAATAATATTTCAATCATGATTTATTCTAAAAAAAGTATTTTGAATCATGCTATTATAACTAATTAGCAATCAACGTCTGAAATACGTACAAATTCTTCAACTTTCGTCTTTTAAATTTTCTCTTTAAATCTTTCGTTCAACTTCATAAAGAGTATACAGGAGACATTCTCGAAAGAGAACAGTGAAAATTTTCCAAGTTGGTTCCACAACTTTAATCCAAGATAATGGAAACAGGAGAAATTCTTGGTTGGACATTAGAAGTCCGACACAGGTATGGCAATATTATCCAGCTTAATGAAATGGTGCTGTGCGTCATAATTTTTTGAAAAATCGAATATTTAGCTACCATAGACGACTTCCTTAGTAAGTCGTCTCCGCTAGCCTGCTTGCTGTAGCTTATTATTATTATTATTATATTTGTGAACTGGAAGGCCCTTGATTTGACGACTCATAATATTACTAATACAAAGATTTTCATAAATCGAATCAATTAACTTGTTGATTTTAAAAAATAACTTGTTTTATATTCCTAAAATTTATTTTATATTTTATATTCTTTTATAGCCTAAAATCGAATGATTATTTTTTATTTTTTTATGATAAATATGTTCTCTAGAATTTAATATAATAGATTTTAAAAAATTTTTAGAAGTTTTGAAACTTTGCGATGATTTAGTGACTTAGTGTTATAACATCAGATCATGATCTAACAAAAATTAGTAAATGCTCAATTTTAACTCATTATAAAAGATTAATAGATGGAAAAAAAAATTAAATCAATTAGTCAGATTTTAAGTTACGCCAAGTCAAAAAATTAAAAATCTTTCATTGAATTAGGATAGATCGAAAAAATATTTTGAAAAATTGATATATACGACCAAATTTAAAAGATCAAATTAATTTAAATACATTAACTAAAATTTTCACCTTGATTTTAAATAATTAAGATATTAAATTTTTGGACTTAACATACAATTATTATTAATAAGTTGACCACTTAGGCAATAAATAAATAATAAAAAATAATCAAAATAATCTTCGCATTTTATTACAAAATAAAATGTGTTTCGTAAATTTCCCAATAATGTAATAATAACCCTAGCCAAAATTCTCAACATTTCCAAATTTAAGCCACAGCTGATTTAACTATTTCAAATGAGATCTAAGAAATTGTAAAAGTCCTAATCAAAAATAGAAAATTCATATGGCTAATTTTTATTTAGTAACTGACTAAAATTATATTCGAATATTTTTTTTGGAAAAACAAATTCATTAATTAAAAAAAAAATATTCATTAAATTTTAACTTGTATTTTTTTTGAGGGACTACTAATTTTTTAGATTGATTATTTTGGTTAAAAATGATGGAAACAAACCCGACAAGATTGCATCAAATAAAAAATTCTTAAATAACTTTTCCAATTGTTCAACCTCTGTTCTAAAAATATAGTTGAGCATCATTATACAATCAAATTTTTCTTTGATTTTAAATATGTTTTGATTTATATTGCTAATTCTGTAGTTTTCGCAAAATAATACAGACATATTATTTAAGTCACGTAATTGCTTAATGAAAAATGCTTAATAAAACATTTCGACTTTTTTATTATTTTTATTCTTTTATTTTTATACTGATAAAGAAGTTTATAAGACTCCTCGGGTCTTAAATGTCAACAAATTGTTTTTATAAATGAGATAAATGGTTCTTAAGTAAATTAATCTAAGAAGTTTTTTAGACTTGTTTCCACTTTTAAAAGTAAAATTTAAAAGGACGGTAATAATTTGCCCCTGTTTTTTATATCATTTAATATAAAATCAACATTCTTTTGTTAAATTTTTTCTATTTTTTCTAAAAGTAATTAAAATAAAAACCATTTTTTAAAGTGAAACATAGACTGAAATATTAAAAAATAATTTTCCGTAATAAAGTAAACCAGAAATAATTAGAATATAATAATTTTAAACTAAAATTTAAAAAAAGTAATAAAAGAACATATGTTTTTATGAATTATAATCTTACACTTGTTTGAACAGTTCCAATATTTTCCTTAAACTATGTTAATTCCATGTAAATCGAGTCGAAATTACACATTTTTTATCTTTATGCATTATCGAAAAAAACTTTTTAAATATCAAATTAGGCGTTTTTCTTATAAAATTAGATTTATTCATTTAAAATTTATTCTATTAAAAAGATTGTATTTTATTAAAACTTTTTTTAATAAAATGAATTTTAATACAAAATACTAGATGTAATGTTTATATAAAAAAAGCTGAATATTTTAGCGATTTATTCTTTTTTTATCTAAATTTCTGACTCCATCACTAAAAATACAGAACTAAAAAATTATTTTTAGTAATTTTCACCACAAATTTATTTATTTCTTTTTATATTGCGTGATAAATTTTCAACTGTCTATTCATTTTTCTTGAGTTTGAATCAAAAGTTATTGGAATAAAAAAATTCTTTTCAAAAAAAAACAAAATATAGAATTAAATGATCCTAAGCAAGAATTATTTAGCAAATACGATGACAATTAAGATGAAGAAGCCCAGTAAAAGCTTAGTAAATACTCAGAAAATTTATTTTACTAAGATAAATGAATTTTTAAATGATATATTAGATTTAAATTAAAATTTCACTATTTACTAATTTGATAAATTATTTTTTTTTGTCAAATTCCAAGATCAAATAGAAAAAAAAAAATTATCGCTTGGAATGCAATACAATTAGACTTCCACATTTTTTTTTAAAGATTTTTTTTATAAAGAGAATTGAGCTAAATCTAAAATTTTGTTGTTGATTAAAATTTTTAAAAAGAATAAGAATTTTAAACATGTTATTTATAAAAATAAAATCATTAATTAAAATTAGTGATAACATCAGAAATTAGAGTTATTAAAAATTAACAGCCGAATATTTAATTTTAGAAGGAAATTTAATTAAAATCGATTTTATATAATTAATTACTCGATTCAATAATAACCAAATAAGACTTTTTGAAATTTTCTTTCTTTAATTTTATTTGATTAAAAAATTTATTTAATTTTAATAATTTTAAAATTAATTAAAAAATATCAAAAAAAAATTCTGCATGTAGACACGAGTAATTTTTGAGTATTCTCAATAATTAATTAATTGCTTTTTTTTTTTATTAATTTTCTATTTTTATTATTTTGTAATCATTAACTATTTAAATACTAATATAATATTGTACAATAAAAGATTAAAATATAACATAAAAATATTTATCATCATTCCTGTATGGAATCTTGCATTTGAACTGTCTTATAAGTACTTTTTATCTATTAAAGGAGTCTATTTATTTATTTAATAAAGATATAATCTCATGGAATTCAATCAAAAGGTAGTTGTTAAAAGAGCGGTGAAATTCTAAAATTTGTACATTACTTTTTTTTGTAAAATTAAAATTCGTAAAATAAATCATTTCTAAATTTTTTTTAGACCAAATGAATTTTGCTTTTGCTCTCTTGTTTAAATTTTCAATTGGGACCATTATTGGAATTTTGTTGAGGTATTTTCAACTTCCAATCGACCTAGGAACAGTAAATTACAACCCCATGAATAAAACATCAGGTTTTCTACTTGTTTCAGTATTAACAGCAAATAAATTCATAGACAGCCGAGCAAAAGCTATAAACGAAACATGGGCCAACAATTATGAACACATTTTATATTTTTCACAATCAAAACAAATTGCGACAACTTTACCAGTTGTTTTTTTACCAAAAACTGATGATTTGTATCCACCACAAAACAAAGCGTTCACAATGCTCAAATTTCTTTACGAAAATTACCTCGATTCCTATGAATGGTTTTTAAGGGCTGATGATGATGTGTATATTAAATTAGACAAATTGAGGCAATTTTTGAAGCGCCTAGATTCCAGACGACTTTACTATATTGGTCAACCTGGTTATCAACATTCTGAGTTAAAACCATATTGCATGGGTGGTCCCGGAATTATAATATCAAGAGAAACCCTAAGAAAATTGGGACCCCATTTGAATTTTTGTTTCAAAAAGATTACCGAAACTGAACATGAAGACGTAGAGATCGGTCGTTGTATTCAGAAATTCGTAAACATTTCATGCACTTCATCTTATAAGATGTTTGCTGAAACAATTAAAGTACTTGTTTAAATTTCTTCATTTTTTTAATTTGGGAATACTTAGTCTAAGAATTTGCTTCAAATTTGGTAAAAATTAGGTAAATTTAATTCAAATCTGTAAGTTTGTGAACCATTTTTATTTAGTAATTTCATGTTGCCAGACAAATTAATAATAATAATTAATTTTAATTCAAGTTCAAAAAAATTGTATTTATTAAAGTAAATTTTCATTTACAATATATTTTAAAATTATTGTTTAAAAAAAAGTTATACATTCAAAAATATCTATTTCCCAAAATTATATGCGTATTGTATGAATATAATATGTTAGAATCATCTATTATTAATCCAGTTTATGTTTACATTTTGAAATTCAAAAAATTAAATTTTTTTTGTTTTACATTTTGAATAATTTTATAAAAAACAAATTGTTTAAATTAAAGGGGAAAAGAAAAAACGATGCATTTTTTCAGATCTAAGAAGATTTCCAATAAAGCAAAAAGGATTTTTGATTGTTACAAAACAATTATAAAATATTTTTTTCCTGTTTTTTTCCAAAATTAAACAAAATATGGACTATGCAGCAAAATTGAATGATGCCTAAAATAAAATCACAAAAATGACATGATTTATTGAATACCCACAAGTGGCTAGCAGACCTATGCGACAAAGTCACTTCCGATAAGTCATATCAGACAATTAACAAAATGAAATAACACAATTAATTTTTAAAAATTACAATTTTTTAAATTTAATTTCAGTAATTTCAGTAATTTCAGTATTTTTCAGTAATATTATCAAAAATACTCACAGAACAGACACGACTATCGTAATACCCAGATTTTTTATAGAAATCAAAGCAACCTATGAAAATCTAGGCAAATCTTATTCAATTAAGTATTTTACTAATAGTTCTCTAATCTAGTACATATCCGAATCTCTAAACCAGGGCTCGGCCCCCGATCCGTTTACCTAACCCTTTAATTAATTTAATTTTAAAAATAAATTTTTTTATTTCATTTAGTAAAAATTGTCGAATATGACGTATCGGAAGTGACTGTTGGAAAGGCCTGACTACCCCCACAGTAATTTTTAGAGTAAAAGTTAATGGCAACTAATTGCAAAAAAGAGAAATTTTCATTCAAGGGCAAATTAATGTTTTATTAGATAAATGATAGTTCAGATTATTGCTATTCTATGAGTATTTATTCATAAAAATTATTAAAGGAAAATTAGATTTTAAAATAGTTAAAAATTAGATTTTAGATTTTAAATTAAAAATTTTATTTTTTCCGAAATATTGCTTTTTATTTGAACTATCACCTATAATATAGCCAGCAGTGGCTTAGTTTTTTTAAAAAAGAGTTAAATTAAAATCATTTCAATTTGATTGCTATGATAGCAAGATTAGAAATTGTTTTGTAACTAAAATTACTTTTTTATCACTAAAATAAAACTATTCTATAAAACTGCTTTATGAATTTAAAATAACTTTTTATTAATAAATAGAATAATTATTAATTATTTCTAAAAGTTTTTCGATAAGTTTCTTAGATTTTTTCACCAATGATTGATTTGGAAAGTGAATCCGATAGTAGTTTTATTGTAAGAATGGAGACTCAAGCAATTGCTAGATAAAGATAAGACCAAAAAGAGGCAATGTGACATTTTAGTACAAAAATTTAAGTATAAAAAGTAAAAACTTTAAAACTTTTTTTATAGTTGTGCTAAAATAAACAGAACGATATTGTAAAAATTTGTACAAACGAATTCTAAGCTCTGCAAAAACTCTGCAATTTATGGCATATTTTAATCAAATATTTTTAATGGTTTGCATTTTACAGAAAATTGCAGAGCTTAAATTTAGCTTGTACAAATTTGTACAACATTGAACCATTTTTGCACAATTTTTATAATTTAAATTCAAAATTTTTACTTTTTGTCCTGTAATTTTTGTGCTAAAATTTCATATTACCCAGAAAGAAAAAGAAAAAGGCGCAGAGTATTGTAAAGTCTAAAAGTTATTTTAAGATGTTTAATTTTTTCTAACAAAAAAATTATTTTCACATTGAAAAAGTATAGGCCTGATAGCAATTAATTTTTGAATATTTTGAAAAATATTCAACAACTATTAAGGACAAAAAGCCAAATTGGACTAAATACAAAAGAGAATTATTCTTTAAAAGTTTTTTTTTAATTTAATATTTTTTTCAAATAGAATAGCAAAATATTTTATCATTTATATGGTGGAGAAAATGATCCATTACTCAAAAATCCGTATTCACTTGCCTTCAAAGAAACGATAAGCATACACCCGCTAAAGAATATAGAATTAATGAAAATGGTTCATTTGATTGAGCTTAGGCACAAAGCCTCTTTAATAAAGAACAAAATTTATGAGATAACTAATCAAAATATCACACCTCCTGTTAATGTTCATGAAAAAAACTTGAAATTTTTCGATACTCGTAGTTTTTACGATCTTGATTCAGAAAGACTAAAAACAGGATTTCATCCACATTTCAGTGATTTTATAAACCATTTAAATTATGAGCTTTCAAAACATTTTTTTACAATAAATTCAAATTATTCACAATCGCGTATTCTATGTGGATATTTCGAGACAGATCCTCAAACTGATTATTTAAGCATGTTGACTCACAATTTTCTAAAAGAAAAAAACACCAAAACTCAATTAATGCAAAACATTGGTTTGAATTTTCCTTTTTTAAATTTTGTAATAGAAAAAGAACCTTTTAATAATATTACAAAAGTTAATTTCGTTTTGTCTGTTTGCAACCGACTAAAAAGATTGAAGGACTTTTTAAGGAATTTTAATGAAATTTTTTTAAAAGCTAAAGAAAATGTGAAATTAATAATTAATAATGTCAAGCAGATTCCTTGTCTATTCGAAATTTTATTCAAAAGGATCAAAAATCAATGGATTCAAGTGAGAAATTTATTATTGTTGAGTTAAAAAAGAATTTTTCAAGATCCCATTACATGAACCAGGGATCAAAACTAGTTCCGAATGATGAAATTATATTTTTTGTTGATATTGATTTCAGATTCCATCCGGAAATATTAGATCGAATACGGGCAAATACTCGCATTAACTCCCAAGTTTATTTTCCAATATTTTTTAGTCAATTCAGCACAAATTTTGATTTAAATGAAAATTCAAATATAATTAGTGAAGGAAACGGTGAATGGCGTCATTTCAGCTACGGTGCATTGTCCATTTACAAAAATGATTTTAATCGTATTGAATTCAATGAAAATATTACTCAATGGGGTAAAGAAGATATTGAAATTTTGGAATATATTATAAAATTAGGCGACATTAAAATTTTCAGATCAGTTGATCCAGGGATTGTTCACATTTTTCATGATAAAAATTGTATTTCAGCTATGCCAAATGATCAATTTAAAATGTGTTTAAAATCAAAATTACGGATATTTGGCCTAAAAAATATTAAAAAATATTTTTAGTTTTATCGATAGCAAGAAGATAACCTTAAAAACTAACTCTAACACCATTAAAAATTTATTTTCATTTAGAAATTTTTTATTAAATAAAATTTAAATTTTTGAAAATTCATTTCATTAAAAAAAGTAGAATAATTTAAATGGCGTATTTTTTCGTTTTTTAATTAAAATTTTATACAATTTTGAAAAAGCATGAAAAAGTACGTTTCAGATTTATTTTCAAAAAAAATAAATGGAAGCTAATTTTGCAATTTTATTAAATTGAAATTAAATCGATAAAAGCAAACAAAGGATACTTAGTTTTTATTTTTTTAAACAAAAATCTTAAAATTTTATTTTTTTCTATATACAAATAAGAAAATAGCCTTCTATAAAAATTTATCACAAATGTATCTATAAAATACTTTGTTTTTCACAATTGTTGTATTGGAGAAAAAATCTTCGGCATGTTAAACAGTTAGTTCATGAGGTTGGGCGAAGTTTAAGTTTTGCCTCTCAAACAAATTAATTAAAAATAGTAACTGTCTTTTTAAGTCGAATTATTAACAATTAATCTTTTGATTAATACAAGTTAATTAATTAAAAAAGTGCGAATTTAATTTGATTAATTTTTAAAAAATTTTTACTAAATAGCGCACAATATTAAGGGTAAAATAAATTAAACTGATATTATAGCAATTAAATCAACTCAAATAAATGCTCTCAGAAAAATCCCAATATTTTCTTTCCACCTCTAAAATAGTCAATTTCTTACCAAATATTTAGGAAAGATGCAAAAAACTTGCCTACTCCGAATGATATTCTTTAAAGTTCTCCTATCAAATAACTGCCCATATTCTATCAACCATTAAATTAAAGCTTAATTACTTCATTCTTTCGTTACCTCAAATTTATTCGTATTTTTATTTAATTAACTTTTTTGATTTTGTTTAAAAAAATTGAAAAAAAAAGAATTATTAAAAAAATAAATAATAAAACAATAAAAGGAAAAAGAACAAAAAAATGAAATAATTAAAGTTGCTACGGAATAACCTTGGAAGTACATCTCCTTTATAAGTCATTAGTGCAGTAACCTTAATAAAAATATATCAAACTAGAAAGTTGAATAAATATTTTAATATTAAAAAATATTAGCAAGTAATCAATATTAAATTCCCAAGAACTTTATAAAGCTTAGTATTTAAACCGATAAATGAAAAAAATTAAGCAGTTGTCATCTGAGTTGAAAAATTATAAAAAATTTTGGAATCAAAATTGGCAAGACTTTGTTAATAAGATTTGAATAATCCACTCTTAAGCATACCTTTTTGGAAAAATAATTGAGATTATTTAAATTTTGATCCCAAATAAAAGGGATCTGAAAAAACATACGAAAAAGGAAGGCTTTTGGAGAACACTTATCAACAACGTTTAGCCTTAACCTCAACCTAATTAGTTATTATTCTCTTCCATTGGTTTTCAGACTGGCGAAGATTAAAGTGAGCAAATTGAAGTTCATGATCAGATGTTAATTTTAAATCACGATTTCCAGTTTCAGATTTTAAAAAAGAGATTTTTTAACATTTTTTTAATAATAAATAACTTAGGTTTATTAGAAAAAATTTGTTTAGTCTTTAGCTAAGAAATAAATTAAATTTTTTTTTCTGTAAGTACAAATTGAACAAAAATTTTTCCTTTTTTGATAAATTAAAATTAAAGACAATAAAATGTACTTAAAAAAATTCTGCAATAAAGTGCAACATGCTTTGTTGCACCTTTTTTACTTAAAATAAAATCGTTATTTCCTTTATTTTTATTAAATCAAATCAATAATCAATTTAAATCTTATTGATGTTAATTTATTGTCCTACTTTTAACCTTAAAAAAATTATCTTAGGTAAAAAAGATGCAACAAAGTATGTTGCACTATATTGGAGTATATTTTAAAATACATTTTATTGTCTTTAATTTTAATTTATCAAAAAAGGAAGAATTTTTCTTCAATTTGTACTTTAAATTCACAATACCAAATTCAATATTAATCAATGTTTTGAAATTTTTTAATATAAAATTTTGAATGATTTCGCTTAAATATATTTTAATTAATATTAAAATACCATTTATGTGAACATGTGATCAGCATTATACCACTGATCACAAAATACTTGAACATCTGAATATATTTTCCACATGAACCTTTGAAATATAAGTAGGATTAAATTCCAAGAATAAAAAGTTTGATCAAATATTTTATTGGTCTATAAATTTGCTGTTTTATTTAAAACATTTTACTTTCCAAAAAAAAATAAATGACAAATTACTACTCTGATTCTTTATCTAAAATTTATTCAAAATCTTTTAATTTTTGAACAAAAAGCTTAAAAAATTCAAATGATTTCCAAAACTGTTCAGCCTTCTATTAATGCATTTGTACGAATCATTCGAATTCAAAAAATGACATCCTTTGTAAATTGTCCATTCCAAATGCAAGTCACTATCAGCCACGTTTAATATTTCCACATTGCTTTTATTGAATAATTCAAAAGTCGATCTGATCTTTTCATTATCAAATTTGATAAAGTCTTGATTATAAAATGAGACTATGTCCTTGCTTTCACCATCAAAATACCCATTAATATTATTTAATAAAGATTTCTTTGCTGAATATGGATAAAAATTATAAGCAATGGGAAAAAAAACTTGCTTCCTTATTTTAGCATTTATGACCAATCTTTTCAAGGCGTCTTGTCCAAATTTTACATTTGATGGCATATACACAAGTAGAGAATTTTTTGAAAATTTTTTGGAGAAGTGTCGTATTGTCTCCAATTGAACATAATCATCGTTATAGTACAAATTGGCATCCATTAACCTGATTCTATCAATTTTGTTCTTTACACCTTTAATCTTTAGCTTTGGTATTGTGATGTTTGTATTTGAATAATTGATGATTAAATAATTGGCTGATTTTATAAATTTCGAAAATTTTGATACCATATTGCATAGTCTTGGAATTGAGTCTAGAGCCGAATTATCTCGTATTGAAAAAATCAAATTAATTTTTTTTAAAATGCTCGTTTGCTTGAATGTGTCAATCGAAACTATTTGAGGAGAATCTAAAGGCCTGAATAAAATTACACTTTGAGCAGTTTTTGCTTGTTTTGAATAAAAGACCATTTTATATATTAAACCTTGAACAGGTATGAACGATTTGTATCCATTTAAGAAAAAATATGTGGATTCGTCTATTTTGTTTTTTGATAAATTGATCAATTTTGTTATTTCAGCTTTTTCAAAATCTTAAAAATAAGCTAATCAAAATTCAATTCAATTTTTTAAAAGGTAAGGTAAGTTAAGTATAAGAACTCATGTTAAATATACAGTGATGATTTGATCTAAGATTTAAACGTTATTTTACGTAAAATTACTATTTTTACCGTTAAAAATTGTAAAAGGCCAAATTCCAAAAAATAGACAAATTTTACATGATTTTTAACTTTTTTCATGAAAAAAAAACTTTTTGATAAAATTTTCAAAAAATAAAAATTACGATTTTTTACGCAATTTTACGTAAAAACTAATTTTTTTCAAGTAAAAATAGTAAAAAAATGTAAATAATCGAAAAAAAACGTAAATAAAGAAAATTCAATAATTTTAAACTTAACTTCTAATTAATTTCTTTATTTAAGCTTGTCAAAGGCACTAAAATAAGTTTTATTCATGAAGAAAATTGCAAATTCTTGCCATTTTCATCATTTGTAGGAGGGTTCATTACTTTTTCAAAAAAAATTTTGGTCCCAAAAAAAAAAGTATTGATACTTTATTGATAATTAAAATTTCAAGTCCGCTAAGTTTTTAAATGAGTCAAGCGAGGACGCAAAAAATAATGTTTTAGAACGCTCAATTGTTACCATAACTGATTTTTTGGTCAAAATAAACCAGTTAAATGATTCAAAAGACCTAACTTCGCCGTGTTTAAGTCCACTTACTTCACCAAGATTAAAAAGAAAAATTGACGATAGTCAACCTTGCACTAGTAAGGATAATGAAAAAAATAAAATTTCAGATATATGTTAGTTATATTATGAAAATATTAAAAAATTCAATTTTTATTTTTATTTTTTTAAAAGAATCTCAGAAAGACTTTTTAAATGAGCTAAAATCTCAAATAAAGCTCATCTTTCCAGATCACCCAAATGAAATATAACATTTTATCAAGAAAAAGATAATAATAAATTGTTAGAAATCAAAAGTAATTATATCAAAAATTAATTTTTAATATCAATTTAAAGCTGATTTTTAGAACACTTGTCTGAGTTTGTCCCAAAAAATTCTTGTTTTACAGATGCTTGGTTAAAAGCGTCAAACAGTCTCAAAAATGAAAAATCAAAAATTAAAAAAAGCCAATAAATCTTTTTTTTATGTAAAATAATAGATTTAAATAAAGGTCAATTCAAATATAATATAAATTTTCTTTTTTTTTTACGTTTTTTAACGATTATTTACTTGAAAAAAATTATTTTTACGTAAAATTACGTAAAAAATCGTAATTTTTATTTTCTGAAAATTTTATCCAAAAGTTTTTTTTTCATGAAAAAAGTTAAAAATCATGTAAAATTTGTCTATTTTTTGGAATTTGGCCTTTTACAATTTTTAACGGTAAAAATAGTAATTTTACGTAAAAAGGCGTAATTTTACGTAAAATTGCGAAAGTTTACAAAGTCATTTTACGTAAAATATTGTCAATTAACGTCATTTTACGTAAAAATGCGTAATTTTACGTAAAATAACGTAAAAACCTTAGATCAAATCATCAATGTAAAAACAAAAAACTATATACAAAGTTTCAATCGTCCTTTCTTAAAACAAATTAAAGAATCAGTATAAAATTGTTCTTTTTAAATTTTTTTAAGGGGCTTTTATATGACTTTGTGAAATTGATTTCAATTCACTCATTTCAATTCAGGAAAGCTTAAATAACTTTTTAAATGAAAATGATAAAATGATTCTTCAAAATGTTACATTGTGTAACAATTTTGTTGCACTGAAAATGAATATCCGGCAAAATGTCTGCAAAGTGACTTATAGCTTTTTATCATTGGGTGCATTTTTCAGAAGGATGCAGAAGACTGTTTGCATTTTTGCAGAACATGGTTTTTGGTGTAACAAAATTGTTACACAATGTAACATTTTGCAGAATCATTTTATCATTTTCATTTGAAAATTTATTTAAGTTTTCCTGAATTGAAATGAGTTAATTGAAATCAACTTCACAAAGCTCTTTTATAATTTTTATTTAAGTTTATGAGTATATTCTTAATTTTTAACTTACCAGAATTTTTCCGAATGACTTGATCAATAGGAAATGAATGAGTAATATTAAAAAATGAAGGTATTATTATTTCAAATTTGTTTTCCACATTTGAACGCTGTTTATTTGATTCAGGATTTATGTTTATAAATTTTTGTTTTTGAATTTCATTTTTTTTCAATTCAAATAAATATCTTTTTAATTTAAAATTTTCGATCGATTGTACAGAAGTCGATGTCACATTAAGATTGCTAATTGTAATAAAGTCACTCGCAAATCGCAAGCCAGTTTCATTAAATTCAGAATCGAAATGTTTAAATTTAATATTCTATTAAATCAAAAGAATAATTAATGCTATATACAGTGTTAATTTGGTACATAAGTTTTGACAATAATCTAAAAAATTAAAAATTTTCTATTCCGTTAAAATTTGGGTTTTTATTTAATTATAATAAATGACTCTTAAAAAATCAGAATTCTAGGTGAATTAGTAAATAATTAACTATTAGCTCTGAAATAATAGTCTAAAAAACAGATAAGGATACTTAAATGATACACCAAATAATTTTTTAATGTTAAAATAAACTTATAAATAATTTTGAATTAAAAAATTTAAGTATGGCAATCATTCTCCAAAAATTTCATAAATAACTTTAAAATTTTTTATAATTTTTTTTGATCTTTGAAAAATTATTGTTCAATCAGACACCAATTTCGAATATTAGGAATCAATTTGAAATTTTAAATTACAGACGAGTAAAAAAATGAACTCGATCTTCACTAAGTATGTGGCGTCAACAAGTCCGATGCCAAAAACGATCAATAGATGTCAAAATAGTTAATTTTTAAATTAAAATAATAAAAAAATAGCAAAAAATTAAATTTTGAGATCGGCAAATTGAAATTGGAAAAAAGATAAAATTAATTTTATTATTCAGAATTAGTGTCTGATTGAATTTCAAAGATCAAAAAAAATTATAAAAAAATTTTAAGATATTTATGAAATTTTTGGAGAATGATTGTCATAATTAAATTCTTGAATTCAAAATCATTTATAAGTTTATTTTAACATCAAAAAATTTTTTGGCCTATAATTTAAATATCTTTATCTGTTTTTTTGGAGTTTTTGTATCAAATACAATATAAAATGAGATTATTCGTATTTATGGATTAAGTATAAACAAAAATTAAATAAAAAATGATATTTTTATACTATGCTTCATCTTGTGGCCTTGTAACTCAATAATTTTTTTATTTTATATTTTAAATTCTCTTTTGCTTACCTTTATTTCGCTCCTACATTCTTCATTAAATAGTAATTTCATGCATTCATTAATTGTAAAATTTCTAATTGACTCATAACAAAATGAAATGTTGTTGTTCAATTTTTCAACAATATTCTTAAAAAAAGATGATTTAAAATTTAAAAATATATAAACAATATCATAATAGCTAAGTATTTGTTGGAAAAGAATAAACTAATTTCTAAGTAATTTAAAATACAGTTCCGGAATTAAGTCTGTAAAAGCCTTTTGCTGATATCATGTGAATCTAGCTAACTAAGCTTTAATGATATCATCTTTTATCTTTTCTTTGTGACAAAACTGGTACCTGATTCAATGAGACACACAGTTAGAATTAGACTTTTAAAAATGTACAATTTTTTTAATTTAAGTTTTTTTCATTATTTTACTAAAAATTAACTTTTTGAAATACAAATTTACGGAAAATTATGTAAAAAAATCATTTTTTTAATCATGAATTAAGATCAAAAAATTAAAAATTGAACAAAATCAGCAAAAATCGCCGAAAAACTAGGATTTTTTTGAAATTATTACTTATTACTAAAATTTACTTTTACATAATATCAGTAGATATTACTAGTTTCTAGCAAAGTATCGTTGCAAGACTGTATATAATTTTTTTAATCTAAATTATCAAATAATATTTTTAAATTACTAATAAAATAAAATCTCATTTGAATATATAAAAAACAACTCAACCAAATTGGTACTTGACCAAAAATTGAAAGGCTCTGAGGCTCTGAAGCCTTATTTTATTTCATTGTTTACTTAATAACTTTGATAACTCAGAAAATTTTTGAAAAATAAATTTAAACAAAATGATAGTTTTGGTTACCAACTTATATCTGATACGAATTTTGGCAAAAAAATAGCACAATATTATCATTTACTGTCAGCTGATATCACATGATATCACTTCTAAAAACGTTTTTCGGTACTCTATTTAAAAAAAATTGACAATAATGTTTTTAAAAATTTTTAATATTTTTCAAAAACTTACTTTGGATATAAGAATTCCTGATTTTACAGAGCATCTAGTTGATTTTGATTCTTTTCGGCCGAAAAGTATATCATGCTCAATATTAGTGACAAGCTCAACAACCTGAAATAATTTTATTTGAAATTTAAAAATTCGATAAATTATTAGTTTTAATTTAGAACTGTTATAAACCCTTACTTGAAAAGGAAAAAAGAATGTTGATTCATGAACAATAAAAAACCAACTATACTGGTCTTTGTAATTTTTGTTTAAATCCTTAATGACTTGAATTTCATTTGAATCAAAAAATTTGACATCATAATTCAAATTATTTTGATCAAATCTTGTCGATAATAATCCTGAAGTTTTAATCAATGAGATCAAGAGTAGTTTTCTAACCACAATTTCTTCGTTGATAAAAGATGGCCGATTGAATTTCAACAGTTTAGCGTCAAAAACTGAAGACTTTTTTGAAGAATAAGTTTCTTTTAAGCAGGATTGAAAAAAACATCCACAAAAAATGCCAATTAGAAAAAACAAATAAGATAATTTTTTACCGAACCTTTTACAAAACATACTTTAAAGTAAAAAATTAATTTTTAAATCATTTTAAATGGTTTAGCATTTTAATGGTTTTTATTTATTTAATATAAAATAAGATTATAACATTTTCCCCAATTTTTGTTTTAGAACTGACATCAAAATTTGAATTTAGAAAGTTTGAATTTACTATATTTTGAATGTTCTTTATGCAATCAAATCAAATAACTAAAATATGTAAGTTCAATCAAAAAAAGATTGGTTTTGAAAATAAATACGAATTCAGAAAACTCGTCCATTTTTTTTTATATGAATTGCAATTTATTAAAATTTTTTTACTATTAACTTTGGAATTATGGGGTCACCTCGAATAGATTAATAGACTAAAATTATTTTTCTTTTTAGAAAAAAATTCTCCTTAGTTAAATTTAAATTTAAAAAATTTTTTATTAATGAACTGTTCCTAACCATATTTTTTAATTTTAAAATTTTTTGCTTGTAATTTCAACTTAAAATTTTTTTTTTTTAAATCTTGTTGAAACGAATATTTTAACTTATTAAATTTATAATCATGTTGTTAATAAAATTTGAACTTGAGTACTGGAATTAAGTGAAAGTTTTTAAATTTTTTATCTTCATGAAATTAATTTACGCTAATAAATTTAGAATTTAAAAAAAATATGAGTGAATTTTTTCAAATTTATAGCATCGAAGATTACTTGAACAGATTGTTTAAATGAATTAAAAATATTATGTAATGAATGATTAAAAAAATTATTTTTTTATTTTTTTTATGTTTTTAAATTTTCATTTTTTAAAGTTTTTGAAATTTTTATTTTAAAAAGAATAATGGCTTATTATTTTGTTGCGCAATATTTTTTAATTTCAACGCTTCAACACTAAATTATCTTATGGTTTTTTTTGAATAACGTAGAACAATTTTGTAAGATTTTATTTATTCAAATATACCTTTAATTGTTTCAATCATGTGGCAGTAATTTTTTTTCCATTTACTCTTTTCTATTTTTCTCAATCTGTTCAATTCAGAGACACTTTAATGGCTTTAACAAAAAAAAATTAAGAATGATAAATCTGGTGAGGGCGCGACATTTTACCCAAGATGGAAAATTTAGTTAATTTCAATTTTATCTTTCAAATTCAGCAATTGAAATTTTCATTTGCTGTTCAAAAAAGTTATTGATTTTTTTCACCGCGCCATTTTTATTTATTATTCATTTAAATAATTAAATTTATTCTGTTGAAACTGAATATTAGAAAATTTTAAAATTTAAAAGAAAAGTTAACAATTTTAGATTATTTTGCAATCGTTAATGCTGATATTCCAGACTGTGTATCAAAACCAAGAAATAGAAATTTTGTGGGATTTTTTTACTTTAAAATAGAGATAAACAAAATAAACTAAAAATTCAACAAACATAGAAAATTAATTTTGATTAATTGATTAAAAATTGTATTTATTTTGAAAATAAGTTTACAAAATTATAGTTAACAAAATGAAATCTAAATTTTTTTTTTTAATTGACATAATGGTTTGCAATTCCATTTTAGTACTCCCCAGTCATCATAATATCTATAATATCTATAGTATATATACATATACAATATACAATATAAAATTCGATTAAATTCGGGGGATTGAGAAGCTCGTTTCAATTCGATAATTTCAATTCACGAAAACTTAAATAACTTATTTACTTTAAGGAATAATTTAGTTCTGTAAAATGCTTAATTTTAAGCAAATTTGATTAATGCAGTAAAATAAGTCGGCAAAATATTCCGCACTATTCTGCAATTTTCTGCATTTTGCACGCCATTAAAAATCATTCTAATTAGCTGTACAATTTCTTTGCAGAGTTTTTGCAGACATATATTTTTGGATTAAGCATTTTACAGAACTAAATTATTCCTTATAGTAAAAAAGTTATTCAAGTTTTTCTAAATTGAAATTATCGAATTAAAACGAATTTCACAATCCTCAGAATTAAACCAAATTTTCTAAATATATTTAGAAGACTTTGATATCTAAGAGTAAAATAAAAATAATAATAATAGGAGGAAATCTACGGCAAGCTATACTTGCAGAGATGACTTGACACCTATTAGCTGCGTTTCACGTTTCTATTGGTGGGACAAGAGAAGTGAAAAAAAAACAAGCAAAAAGTTCCAAGATAAAAAAATAGAATAAAATTTTTTAACTTAAATAATTTTATTCTATTTTTTTATCTATTATTTTTAGATCTTAATTGAATTAAGATTTAAAAATAATCCTAATTTAATTTTGAAATTTAAATTTAAATCTTAATTTAGACATAGAATTTAATAATACACTACAATAACTAATATAAACTGATAAATAATTTTAAATGTCTTGTAATAAAAAAATAGAAAACATATTTAAAAAAATTCAATTTAGCAGACTTGTTTATTTGGAATTTTTTTAGACTGAATGAATTTAACTTTTGCTCTATTTTTTAAATTTACAACTGGAACCATTATTGGATTTATTTTGGGATATTTTCAACTTCCCAATGGCCTAGGAACTTTAAAACTCAACTCTGTATGCAAAACATCAGGATTTCTTCATGTTTCAGTATTAACAGCAAATAAATTCATAAACAGCCGAGCAAAAGCTATAAACGAAACATGGGCCAACAATTATGAACACATTTTATATTTTTCACAATCAAAACAAATTGCGACAACTTTACCAGTTGTTTTTTTACCACAAACTGATGATTCGTATCCACCACAAAACAAAGCGTTCACAATGCTCAAATTTCTTTACGAAAATTACCTCGATTCCTATGAATGGTTTTTAAGGGCTGATGATGATGTGTATATTAAATTAGACAAATTGAGGCAATTTTTGAAGCGTCTAGATTCTAACCAACTATTCTATATTGGCCAACCTGGTCATCAGATTTCTGAGTTAAAACCATATTGCATGGGTGGTCCCGGAATTATAATATCAAGAGAAACTCTAAGAAAATTGGGACCTCATTTGAATTTTTGTTTCAAAGAACTTATCGAAACTAAGCATGAAGACGTGGAGATCGGTCGTTGCATTCAAAAGTTTGTGAACATTTCATGCACCTCATCTTATGAGGTTCTTTTTTATTTATTTTTTCATTACCTTATAGTCAGACATTCGAATTTTAAATAAAAGCAGTTTCGAGTTTGAGTTTAAGTTGCCAAATGAGAACTTAAAACTCGAACTGGATACTGACTTTATTTGTTGAGTGTTGCAATTAGGAAATGGAACTTGATGCTGGATTTTGTTAAATTTGAAACTGATAACTTCGATTTAAAAAATTTTATAAAAAAATAACAAGAAAATAGTCTTTTTAAAAATTTTTAAAGATAAGTTAAAAAAATCTTTTGTTTAAAAAATTCTAAATTAGATTTATTTTTTAAGATTTTAACAAGCTAAGGAGGGGGCGCATCGCCTTTGTACCTCCCCAGCTTTTTAAGTGCACTTTCAGAAAATCATATTCAAAATTTGATTTTATTCTTGCCAACTTTCTACTTTTCAAAAAATTATTAGAAAAATTTTAATTATTCTTTAAAAAATCTTTTTTTATTTTAATAGTTTATAATTTTTTGTTAATGTTTGGTCAAAATTAAAAGAATGCTGATTATTAATTTGATTTTAAAAGCTAAATATTTAGAGTCATTATTTAATTATAAGATACAAACTTAAGATAAAATTCTAAATTAAAATCTAAAGCTCCTTCAGAATAATAATATAAAATCAAAATAAAGTTAGATAAAATAAAAAGATTAAAATATAGATGAAAATTAGAAAATAAATATATTTAAATACCGAGTAACAGTTTGAATATTTTACAGTTCAAGAAAAGAGAAGAATATTAGAATATGTAGAAAATAATTACACAATGTAATCGGAAGCTTGATATATCTTCTTTGGGAGCCGGCATTATAATCATTCACCACTCTGAAAACCAATGGAAAAGAATGATAATAAATTAAGTTGAGGTTTATTCTTAACGTTGTTGATAAGTGTTCTCCAAAGAGCCTTCCTTTTTTTGTCGGTTTTTAGATCCCTTTTATTCGAAATCAAAGTTTAAATAATCTCAATATTTTCTTTTTCTAATTTTTTTTCCAACAAGATCTGCCTAAGAGCGGATTTTTTCCCATCTTATTAACAAATTTTTTTCCAATTTTGATTCTAAATTTTTTAAAATTTTTCAACTCAAATGACAACTGTTTTAATTTTTTTCATTTAACGGTTGAAATACTAAGTTTTCAAATGAGCTTGGGAATTAAATAGTCATTACTTGTTAGTGTTTTTTAATATTTGAAAATTTAAATATTAATATTCTAATTTTTAAATTAAATTTCTTCAACTTTCTATATTGCCATTTTTTATTAAGTTTACTTCAAAAATGACTTTTTTAAAAGATTTTCTTCTAAGGTTGTTGCGAAGCAAGGTCTTTAATTTTTTTTATTATTTCGTTCTTTTTCCTTTTATTGGTTTTTTATATTATTCTATTTTTTTAAAACAAAATAAGCAAGTTAATTAAATTAAATTACGAAAAAATTTGAGGCTACGAGGGAAAATAGGAATATAACTTTGAAGGGTACCATTTAGAGTAGGCAAGTTTTTAAGTCTTATTGAGAAAGTAATTTATTATTTGAGAGGTGGAAAGAAAATTTTGGGATTATTCTGAGAGTATTTAATTGAGTTGACTTAATTGCTATAATATCAATTTAATTTATATTACCCTTTATATTGTGCGCTACTTAGTAAAAATTTTTCAAAAAATTAATCAAATTTAATTCGCAATTTTTTAATTAATTAACTTGTATTAATCAATAGATTAATTTTAAAATAATTTGACAAAAAAAACACAGTTACTATGTCAAATTAATTTATTTAAGAGGAAAAACTTAAACTCCACCAACCTCATATACAAATCGTTTAACATGGCGAAGATTTTTTCTCCAGTACAATAATTGTGAAAAAAAAATATTTATAGATATATTTGTGAATAATTGGAAATGGAATTAATTTTAAAAATTTTACTTAATTTTATTTAGCATTAAATTTGATTTAGTCAAAAATTTTGATTTTACTTTTGAGCATCTTTGTTATGGTGAACATTCAATTCAAAGAATTTTTTTCATTGAATAATTATTTTATAGAATTATTTTTATAAAATATTTTTAATGTTTATTAAATATAGTAAAAAAAATTCATAGAAAATCTATCATCGAATATTTTTTCAGAATGTTAATCTCTTGTTGTTTTTCACAGACAATAAATTGACATGATTTAAAAATTTTTCAAAAATCTACAAAAAATAATTTCACGACTTTTTTTGTTTTGTCAATTTTATTACTTTTTATCTTGCAAATACATTTAAAATTTGTTCCAAAAAAACAACTTTTACTAATTTTTTTTTATCAAATTTCATGTTTTTTATATAATTTTTTATAAAAGTTGCTACACGATTACTTTGAAAAAATTCTTCAAGCAATAGTTTTCTATTCAAATGTTCTTATATGAGATTAGATTTAAGATTCACAATTATAAATAAATCTAATTTTTCAGGAAAAATTAATCATCATTAGAAATTATATATCCTGTATCCTTTCTGTACTTTTTGTACTTTCTGTAGTTTTCGTACTTTACCAGAATTTTGTTTTTTTTTGACCATGCTCCTTTTTGTACTTTTTGGTTTTTTTAATCATTATTAAAAATTAATCGGGTCCGTGATGGAGTCCTAGTTTAAAAAATCGGGTTTGTTGTAGATTAGAGAGCTATTAGTTAAATTAAAATTAATATTTAAAATATTAATTAATTAAAATCCTTATTTTAATTATAAAAAAGTACAGAAAGTTAAATCTGATTGTCTATTCATCATGATCACATCAAAACTATATTAATTAAAATTTCAGTTAAATGATGAAATAAGAAATTTTAATCTTTAAAATAAAGACTAAATGTTTAATATTTAAAAAAAAATCTTTTTTAAATCTAATTTATTTTTAATTGATTGTCCTAAAATCTTTATTTGAAAACTTTAAAGACAAAATCCACACTGAGTTATCCATATTGCATCTCAATCAAATGCTATTTGGTTCATTTTGAAAAACAAAAATAAATACAAATAAATTTTAATTTAATAATTTTTTAGAATATGAAATTATTTTATCATTTATATGGTGGAGAAAATGATCCATTGCTTAAAAATCCGTATTCACTTGCCTTCAAAGAAACGATTAGTATTCACCCACTAAAGAATGTAGAATTAATGAAAATGGTGCATTTGGTTGAGCTTAGGCACAAAGCCTCTTTAATAAAGAAAAAAATTTATGAAATAACTGATCAGAATCTCAAGCCTCCAGCTAAAATACAGCAAAAGAACTTAAAATTTTTCGATGCTCGTAGCTTTTACGATCTTGATTCAAACAAAATAAAAACAGGCTTTCATCCACATTTCAATGATTTTATAAACTATCTAAATTATGAGCTTTCAAAACATTTTTTTACAAAAAATTCAAATTATTCACAATCGCGTATTCTATTTGGATATTTCCAGACAGACCCAACTGATAATTTATACATGTTGACTCACAACTTTCTAAAAGAAAAAAACATCAAAACTCGATTAATGCAAAACATTGGTTTGAATTTTCCTTTTTTGGATTTTGAAATAGAAAAAGAACCTTTTAATAATATTACAAAAGTTAATTTCGTTTTGTCTGTTTGCAACCGAACAAAAAGATTGAGGGACTTTTTAAGGAATTTTAACGAAATTTTTTTAAAAGCTAAAGAAAATGTGAAATTAATAATTGTAATATGTCAAGCAGATTCCTTGTCTATTCGAAATTTTATTCAAAAAGATTTAAAATCAAAGGATTCACGTGAGAAATTAATTATCATTGAGTTAAAAAAGAATTTTTCAAGATCCCATTACATGAACCAGGGATCAAGACTAGTTCCGAATGATGAAATTATATTTTTTGTAGATGTTGATTTCAGATTCCAATCAGAAATACTATATAGGATACTAACCAATACTCGTATCAACTCTCAAGTATACATGCCTATTGTATTTAGTCAATTCAGCACTAATAATGGTTTAAATGAAAAATCAAATGTGATGAGAAGAGGAAATGGTGAATGGAGACATTTTGGCTTTGGCGCACTGTCCATTTACAAAAATGATTTTAATCGGATTGAATTCAATGAAAATATTACCCAGTGGGGCAAAGAAGATATTGAACTTACGGATCAGATTATCAAGTTGGGCAATATTAGAATTTTCAGGTCAGTGGAACCAGAAATTGTTCATATTTATCATGATCAAAATTTTTTGAAAGATTTACCAAAAGATCAATTTAAAATGTGTTTAATGTCTAGAGTACGTCTCTTGGGCCTTGACAATTTAAAACGATATTTTTAGCTCTTTTGCTAAAGGAAAGCTTAACCTAAAAATTATCCCAAAATGTATGGCAATATGTTCAATTATTTTAAAATAAAATAAAATTCTGTTTATTTTATACTTAGTTTTTTATCAATTTATTTATTTTGTTGTTTTTTTATTTGAACCAAGCTAGAGCTTCTTCAAATCAAAAAAAAAAAATTATTTATTCATGCGGCGGATAAGTTTACAGCAATTTTTGCTGCAAAACATATTTTTTAAATTGAAAACCATTTTTATTTTAAATATTTTACAAATAAATGTTTAAAATTTCTAACATAATTTGTAAAACCTAAACAAAAGAAAATAAATATAGTAAGATGGGGCAATTATTTAATGTGTGAATGGGGTGAATTTTTTTTGATTGAATTTTAAGGCAAAATAAAAATAAAAATTTTGTCTAAAAAGCAACATTATGGGTAGAAAAAATATCGAGGATTCCGAAAATACCATTACTTTTTTCATAGGACCTCATCAATGTGGTCAAAATTTATGTTTTTGTAAAAGGTGCGAAAAATTACCAAATTTCCTATTTGCCTAAATGGGTTAATGCACTAAATTAAATTTTCACAAGAAACCAAGGTACCCAATAGCTCAGATAAGCGCGATATTAAAAGCCCTCTGCCTAAGCTATCATTACAAAACAAAAATTAAATTTAAGTATTTTTTATTAAGTCCATTCTGAGTTAACCCTGACCTCATTAACCCCTTTTGTTAAGGGGTGAGTCGGAAAATTTGGTCTAATTCGGTTAATGAATTCGGAGTTTTCAAACAAAACTTAGACGATAGACAAAAAATAGAAAAAATAGGTCACCCGTTTAGGCCATCTTACTATAAATAAATTTTTATTTTTAGAAAGGATAATTCGAATATCGATAGAAACAGTACTAAATGATAAGTTTTTTTCTAACTTAATAGAGCTTTTTTTTTTATTTATATGCTAAAAATTTTTAAAATTGTGAATTCATTTTTTCAATTTAAAAAAATTTTGCTTTGGTTTAATTTTTGTGCTCCAAACTTTACCGCCGTTTTATTTATTTGTCAAAAAAGTGTAAAAAAATATAAATAATAAAATAAAAATTTAAATAAATTAAGATAATTTTTTGTTCAGACTTAGACAGTTAATGCAACTAATTTTTAAATTTTGGAAAAAAAGTTATTCAATTTTTGATCATTTGGTTCTGTTCTTTGTACTGAACTTCACAAAAGCTTATTGTTTGATTTAGAAATTATAATATTTGATATAAAAAAAAACCTTAAGTCCCGGAAGGGATTTTTAAACCAAGTTAAATCTTTATAATATTTAACGCTAAAATATTTTTAATTTCTAATAAACTTAATTAAAGAAATAAAATTCTTAATAATGACAATAATATCTCATTGGAATTGCTATTCAATGCCAGCTTTACCGAATCTTCATCTAATAAGGTCACAAGTTTATTAAGAAAGAAATTTCTTCGAAAGCAAAAGTCGAAAAACTAGCTAATGCATCTCGTCTGAGAAAATAATCAAATAAAATTTAATTTTTTATTTCGCAATGATTTTCAAGTTCAAAAATTTATCCTTTTAATAAAAAAATTAAACAAAATCTAATTATTTTGATTTAGGTTTATTTTCTCATTCAAAATATATGGTATAAAAACAGGGTTGTGCCTAAAATGCATTTTCAGAAACTAAAATCATTTTTAGTTTTTTGCAGAAAATTATTGCGGAAATTTAAAAAATGCGGAAAACTCTCATTTTTAGGTATCTAAAATTGTTGAAATGGTTTCTTGTGCAGCAAAAAACTACGAGTTTTCTGCATTTTTTAAATTTCCGCAATAACTTTCTTCAAAAAAACTAAAAATGACTGAAATGCAGAAATTTCACTTTTTAGATATCTAATTTTGGGAAAACAATTTTTTACTATGAAAAAAAAGCTGCGGAATTCCGCATAAAATTTCAGCATTCAGTTTTACGCGTTTAAGGCACAATCTATAAATAGGGATAAAATTTTTTTTTATGTTAAAAATAAATTTTATTTTAGAAAAATAAATGCTAAAAAATTTAAAGCTATTTAATAAAAAAGATGCTTGTGAAATAAAAATTAAAAAACAGATATAAAAATTCTCTAAGAAACTCAAAAATACATTCTAATTTATTTTCGTCTCGAACTCGTACGGATATTTTACATCAATTGATATCACATCGACCATTTCATTCAAATCACTCATTGATCTTCGGACACTAGTATGGTGATGATGAATATCCTCATAATATTTATTAACAATTACATTTTTTTTGGCAATTGTTGCATTAGGAGTTGAGTTAAGGTTATTCATGTGACCAAAAGTAGTAAAATTTTCCGATGCGCTTATTGATCTAGGTCTATTTAAATTATTACTTATTTCATAATTTGATGTCTCATACAAATTGTTTTCTGTCAAGTTGCGGAAGGAATGACGATTTTCTATCATTTCTTCTCTTTGAGGAATGACATTACCCATGTGCGTCGTTCGCACTGAGACACCAGGATCAAAGTTTACAGTGTCCAAGTTACGGGCAGTGTTATAGTTTTGATTAGATGAATTGGTCTGGAATGATTGATAATTTTTCATTTTTTTTTCTTTTTGTCTCCTAAAGATAATTGTTTAATCATTAGTTTTTATTGACTTTTTACTTACCTTCTGATGCAAAATGCGAAAAGGCATAACAGCAAAAGAAGAATAAACAAAATACATGCTAATATGATTATTAAAATCATCCACCATTCAAGCTTTTGAATAAAAGAATTGAAAATTTAATTTATTTATTTTAAATAAAAAATTCTTACTCCTTTAACTGGTTCAACAATTAAGGCCGATGAGTTAGTCGGAATATATTGCTCATAATTGCCTCGGGGATAAACTGTTCCGATGGTTGCATTATAATTTAAATCACTAGGATCAAAAAAGTCAGAAATGTCTAAATTTTGAGGATTTTTTTTAAGCCCCATTGGGTAAAAGATGCCATAAATTATTTCTGAATTATTGTTTTTATATGGAACTATTCTATAAATATTGTTGATTAAGAGCTGTTCAAGATCTGGCTGTGTGTCCAGAGGGTTTTGCAGTATCCATGATTTTTTTACGTTCTCAGCCAATTCGTCGATTTCTGATTTGGTATAGTTTTTAGTACTGAAAAAATTAAAAAATTGAACTGGCTGACATTCCGGTAATGAGCAAAATTTGAACGAAGCTTGCTCAAGATTTGACTTCAATAGCTCATTTGGCTCTAGATTAAACAAATCATTTTGATCGGCAAATTTGTTGAATAAAATTTTGTACAAAATTTTCGATAAATTTGCGCTTTTATAAAATAATTTATAAAATGTTTTTTCAAAAAATTTAATTTGTAAAGAAATAGTTACTATGCATTATTGTAGTCAAAAAAAAGAGTATTTGGTAGTATTAGAGTTGATTCAGCATTTTCTATCGAAAAAATCCCTTAAAAAATAAAAAAATAAATCAAAAATAAAACTAAACAAAATCAATCGAAAAATTAAATGTTTACTCTTGTTTGAGTTTTTTCTTTGCCAAGCAAGATCAATAGATCTGATAGAAGCCTCTTGATTTATAGAATTTGGATTGCCATAAACAAAAAATTTGTACAATTTGTTTGGAAAATAAAACGATACCTATTTAAAAAAAAATTTATTTTTTATGAGGTGTTAATTTTTGTTTTTTATTTTCAAAATCTTGGTGAAAAACAAAAAAATAAATAATCGTCCTCATTTTACACATTATTTCTAAAAATATGAAATTTTTAAAAAATAATATAAAATTAAATTAAAAAAATTGAATTATGTATATTGTATTATGTTATTGTATAATTGTACCACTTGTATACTTTTAAAATTGTACTTTTAAAATTGTAATTTATTTTTTAAGCACAATGCAGACTTTATTCAGAGCGATTTCTATGTTAGTATAAAATTTAGTAGAATAAGTTAATCAATTTTTAAAAATATTTTTTTGAATAGTTTTATACGGACTCAAAATATAATTCTATTATTTTAAAATTTTTAAAATTACATTCATTATTTGGATGCTTAAATCTTCTAGAGTAGGCTCCGCATAGTCCTGATTATGATCCACATTTACTCCATTAATTGTCAAAAAGTAAGTAAATCTGATGATAACTCTAAAAAAATAAAATAATAAATTTTTTTAATTTTTTAAAATTTTACTTCTTAAAAATTGATGTCCAAAAAGAAAGATTGTGAATTCGAACATTAACATTTTTATCACCAATTTGTTTTTCATTTATATTGAGCCAAACTTTTTTTATTCTTTCTGTCAAATCAGTTAAATTATAAGTAAATTTTTCATATTCAAGATCTAAGTAGCGTGACTTGATCGGATATTCTTCTAAAGTGCTAGTCAATTTTTCCGATATATTTTTTAGATAGAGTCTATTGACATTTAGCTCGCATTCAAACTTCATTGAATTTTTTTCATCCAGCTTTAATTTCAAATGTCTAAGTTAAACAAAAAATATAAATTAATTTACTGTAAAGTAAAGGCGAGTTAAGTCCTGTTTGAAGTCACCCGAATACAATTCCCAATACAATATATTTGAAGTTAAATTGACCAAATTGGAATTAGTGTAGAAACTCGTTATTTTTTTTTCAATTTCAAGTCTAAGGCTGGGATTAAGTGGATAAACACGGGCATAAATACTTGCTAGGGCTTTTTTTGAAATGGAATTTTTTTCCGGATATATTCTCAGATCACTTCCCAATTTTACAAATTCTTCCTCTATTCGAACACTAGAAGGTGATGGATATATATTTTTGGAAAAACTCTGAGAGTCTAATGCGACAGTGTAAAATATTCTTGTTGTTTGAGTTCCGAGTGATCCAATTCTTAAGTCTTGCTTAGCATTAAATTTTGTAATCTGTATGCTGCTAAGCTGTGGATAGTCTTTTTTCCAAGAATTATGCAAACTTTCGTTTATCCAAGAATTGAATTTCTGTTCCATTAAATTAACATTTCCTATTAGTTCCAAAGTGTAAAAGTCTCTAGTTGGGTTTTTATATAATGAGCAAGGATAATACAATGTCTTGCACGAATCTGATCCAAAATGTTGCTCAAAGCTAGTTTTAAATGAATCTAAACATTTTAGATCTGTACAATCCGGAAAGTTATCCTCTACCATGTATCTTATTCCAAGCAATACATGACTAAATAAAAATAGAATAAATAATTAACTTTTAAAAAAAATTACTAGTTTACCCGTCATCAAAAAAAATTTCGTTATTAATAATAAAAATGGATGCTTTAAAAAAATTGTATAGTAAAAGTTTTTTTAGTGAGACTTTTTTAATTTGTTTTACTTTGTAATTGTTCCCATTGATCACTCAAAAAGCTAGATATTTTTGTCAAAACGCTAGGAACCAGGTCATTGTATTCGTTTTGGATAAATAAAATATACAAATCGGTGTATTTTATAACATTATAGCCACTAAGTTCACTAGTGTTGTTGATTAAAAGTTTTTCTCCTGAATCAGTAAGTATTGTATTTTTACTATTGACCGAAAGAGCTAAATCATGAATAATTTTGTCAGTTTCAGTTCGACGGGAATCATATAAATTGTTGGTTTGATTTGTTATCAAAGCTAGTAAACGAACAGCTTTATGGATTTTTTGACCTTTTCTTAATTTAAATTTTTTTTAAAAAAAATTCAAATTTTTAAAATAATTATGATCTGTTATTATTTTTTTAAAGGTTTAATTCGTTTTTCATCAAAAAATATGATATGATTTTATTGGAAAAAATTTCGAAAATTTAAAAGCATTTAGAACTATTATGAAATTTTAAAATTCAAAAACTAAAATAGAATCGATTCAAACGATTAGTTCTATAATGTCTTTACTTTAAATATTGATCGTGAACAAGATATTAATTATTATTAAAAAGATATTTTTTGTTAAAATTTATCATGTAAAATTTAGCGTTTAAAATATGAATTAGCTTATCATTAAAATTTTAGAATAAAAACAAAATGTTGTTTTTTAAATGTAATACAAAATTTTTAACACTCTAATCAAGATTTTTAATAGAAACTTCTTTATTTGTATTCTTGTATAGATATGTCAATTAATTCTAATAATTTGTTGATATAATTGAAAAAATGGTTTTGTAAAATTCAGTAAAAAATGATAAAAAGAAAGGAAAAAAAATACTAAAAAATTGAATAACTTTTTTCTAAAAATTTTAAATTAGTTGTGTAATTTTGACATGGTGCCACATTCAAAGTTGCATCAAGTATCAAGGTCTGCTAAACTCTGCAAATTTAGCAGAAAGTAGATTTCAATTTTTTCTAACTTAGTGAATTTTGCAGAGATTTTGCACATCATTAGCAGACTTTGGATTAACGGAACTAATTTTAAACTTTTAGAAAAAAAGTTATTCAGTTTTTGATCATTTTATTCTGTTCTTTCGTACTGAACTTTACAAAATCGAAAAAATTAATTTTAACCCTTTAGATTAAAAAAAATTAAATGATCCCTCAAAAAGAATTCTAGAAAATTGAGAAAACTTTAAAACTTACTTCAAAACAACATCTTCTTGTAATTTGATAGATACTTGTGAAAATTTTTCATCTAAATAAAAAAATTTTTAATCTTTGATATTTAGAAAGATTTTAAATTACAATTAAATTTATTAAAAGATTCCTTTATCAAATCAATAAGCACACTTTCATTCTTTCGATTTACTCTAGCATTTAGATAAAATTGAAACAACTTGGCAACTCGATACAAATTGTTCTCATTTGGATCAATGATCGAAAATTTTTTCTCACTACTCAAAGTAACAGCTATTGTTCTAAAAAAGTCTCTCAACCTTTGTTGTAGACTTTCGGTTGGTTTTACAAACAATGAATCAGTAAAAATAAAAACCGGAATATCATAGTATAAATTTCTAAAAGTTAAATGATAAATTGTTTTTATTTTAAGCCTCTTAATTCTTACGATAAATCATCAATTTGCTCTTCAATTCCAATTTTGACAATTTTAACATCAATTTTTACACCAGGTTGATTAAAGGAGACTTTGTACCAGTTAGCCACAAGGTCTTCAATTCTTTTGATGTTTGACTCACACAACCGATTCGAAGTGACGACTCTAAATGCCTCGGTTAAAGGATAATCAGCCGAGCATTCCTGATAATCATTTGAAAATTTTTGAAAAAAATAATTCTTTATAGACTCATAATTGAAAAAGGTATTGTATTCATCTAAGCCTAATCCATTAACTATTAATGAATATCTAAAATTTGACACTGTTTTTGATTCTGAATTCTCGGATAGGAACTCATCAATTCCTTGCTTTTGAACCTGTATTTGAGTCGAAGTTCCAAGACCACCAGGTGCAAACTGCCAACTCATTCTTATATCATTTAATAAATCATTTTCTTCGCTCTGCTTTATTGTTCCACATAGGCTTAATGAAAAGCTTGACTGACATATATTCAAGTTTAACTCTCCAAGAGCAGAGAGTAATTCTGCTTTTGATGGTATCTTAGTCGAGTCTATTTTACTTTTTTCGAAAATTTCACTATTTGAATAGACAAGATAAGACACTTTTGTAACCTCTTGAGATCTAGATAAAAATATATTAGGTATTTTTAAACAAAATTTTTTTGTTAACCCACTGTATGGTTTCATATCTGATTAAATTTCTGAATATGTCAATAGTTAGTTGAGTATTCAAATATTTTGAACTCCAAATTTTTCTTAATGCAGACTCTAAAGCTTTTAAAAGGTTCTGGTCAAGTCGACCACAAACAGATATTTCCCAAAATTGGTCATATAGTTGAACTTGACCGGGTACAATCTGCGGACAACTAATACTCAAATCCTGAATTGTAGGCACATTTATCTGTAACTGGATTAAATCAGTCAATAATGCTGAATAATTGACTGATAAGATTCTGTTCCTAAATAAAATTAAATTAATTTTATCAATTATATCATGTAGATCTCTTACGCATATGGAAAAGTATTTAGCTCGAGACCAGGTCTGAAATCCTCCAAAATAAGAACTACATTTGATGAATTTAAAACTTAGAAAAAAAACGTTAAACAATTTAATTTAATGGTTTCAGATTTCGTTCAAAAAATTTGAATATCATAAAAATCTTATAAAAAAATTTCATACCATTTGGGTTAGTAGAGACCCATGAGTTAACTAAACATTGTTTGTAAGAATCAAAATTAAATAATTGTGGTTCACTATAGACATTAAAATTAAGATTGGTAAAATTTTTCGAACATTTTTCACTGATACAAGGATTAATGATGTTTTCACAATTTTTTCCGTAATACCCTGTAAGGCATATACAATGATATTCATTAGCTAAATTTTGTATACAGGTAGCGCCGTTCTCGCAAGGATTTGAATAGCACTGATTAACCCAAGTTTGACAATTGCTCCCAGTGTATCCTGGCAGGCATTGACAAGAGTACATATTTAAATCAGGTGTTGTGCATAATGCTCCATTTTGACAAGGAATACTCTTGCACTCATCTATATCTACTTCACAGTTAAGACCCTGATATCCTGGTACGCATTGACAAGTGTATTGATTTCCATTTTCTTTGCAAATGGCACCGTTGCGGCATGGATTTGATGCACATGCATTAAATTTTACTTCACAACTTATAAAAATTAGACAGATAGAAAAAAAACAAACATTATTGATTTTACTTTGTTCCTGTAAATCCAACTGGACATATGCAAAAGTAATTATTTGGACTATGGTTAACACATGTACCAGCATTGAGACAAGGGTTCGACTGGCAAACATTTGTCACAGTTTCACAATTTATTCCGGAATAGCCTGATGGACATGAACAAGCATAATAATTCGGAAAAGGCTCTGAGCAAATGCCTCCATTTTTACATGGACTAGAAGCACATTCCAAAATGTCATTTTGACAATAGGAACCTGTGAATCCTGGATTACACAAACAAGTGTAAACGCCATTAGTCCCAAGAACACATCTACCATTTATGCACTCAGGCTGACAAGCTGTAAAAATTAAAAAAATTTAATTTATTCTTTTTATTAATTTCCGTAAATAATACTTGAATACAGCTCACATCTTGGACCAGTGTAACCAGGAGGACACTGGCATGTGAATGAATTATTTGATTCAATGCATGCACCTGCATTTAGACAAGGATTTGGATTACAAAGTGATGTTGTTTCCATACAAGTTGGTCCAGTAAATTTTGGTGGACAGAAACTAAATAAATATTGTTATAAGATATTTTTGTATAATTTTAAACACAGTTTGTCACAAGTCAAAATGGTGAAAACCAAAGTTAAAGTCTGATTTTTTCTGATTTGGTCTGAATTATTTAGCGAATGCGATGACAATAAAAATGAAAAAGCTCAGTGAAAGCTTATTAAATGCTCAGTAAATTCATTTTCTTAAAACAAATGAATTTTTTCTTGAAATAAAAATTTTTTAAATGACTTAAAAAATCAAATTAAAATTTCACTAATTACTAATTTCGGTAAATAATTTTTTTTGTTCGAAAGCCGAGACCTAAATCTGAGATTTTGTTATTAATTAATTTTATTAAATAGAAAAAGAATTTTAAGTATGTTATTTATAAAAATAAAATCATTAAGAAAAATTAGTGACAAAATCAAAAATAAGAGTTATTAAAAATTAACACGCTTTTTGAAAAATATTTCTATGGTACACTAAAAACTTGTTGTTTGATAAATATCCCCAAATACTTAATTTGTATTTGAATACTTTCTTCAACAAAAATTGTATTCGAGAATACAATTTCTGTTGTTGATTACAAATTAAGCAATTAAGAATATTATTAAACAAATTTTACTTTTTTAAAAATAATTTTTTTCACATAAACTCAGAGTTCATTTTTCAAACAATCTGGTTGAAATTTTAAACAAGAATATTCACTCGGATAGATTCTTTTATTTTTTCAATTTAAAGAATCATGAATAAATAATTTTAACTAACTAACTAACTAAAAATAAAATAGAAAATACGACCTTAGCTAACATTTTAACCTAAAAGATTTTTGGGTATTGTCTGTTATTAGACCAGTGAAAATAATTCTAATTGTAGTGATGATTCTTAACTTGGTCACAAAAATTTCGAATCTAATTACAACAACATTTATATCCAGGATTCACAGGTTCTTATTGTCAAATATTTTTGAATATTGTTGATGTTATCTTATTTGTGACGATAATCAACCAGTTTTTAAAATTAGTTTTTAACTATATATTAAGATGATCAAAAAATTAAAATAATTTTCTTAAATTAAAAAACTTGTATAATAGAATTAATTTTTCACGGATAAAAATGTTCCTAAGAAAATTAAAAAAAAAAGTGAAAATATGAATTTAATCCTCCAAAAAGTATTCAAAAATTGCTTCAGATTCTCCAACTACTTTTGACAAGACTCAGTTTGCTGTTAAATATTTCAAAGATGCTTAGATGTTTATTTATTTTTTTTAACCAAACTATCATTTTAAAATTAATTTTTGATAGATTGGTCATATTAATTCAAGGCAATGTGAAATTTCATACAAAAATACGAATACAAAAAGTAAAAAAATTTTCATAGCTTTTGTTCTAATGACCAAAAACTTTTTCTGCAAATGAAACAATGTGCAACAACTTTTATTTCACCTTCTGTGGAAGTCTACAAAATCTGTGCCAATTAATTACGTCTTATTTTTAATACTTTTAAAAAGCGTGCAATTTTTCAGAATTCGCACGGATTTTTCAGACTTCCGCAGTAGGTGAAACAAAAGTTGTTTCACTTTTTTTCATTTGCAGAACAAGTTTTTGACCACTAGAACAAAATTTATAAAATTTTTTCTTTTTTGTATTCGAAGTTTTGTATGAAATTTCATAATGCCAAAATTCAATAACTTATCACTTAAAATGTATTTTCTATATTTTAAAATTATTTTTCACAAAAATAATGATAAAAATTGTGTATTTAGTTTTTTGTTTACCATTGAAATCCAAATGGATAGGAATTAAAGCAAGTTCCTCCATTCAAGCACGGAAAACTCAAACAATTATCCATTATTTCACAATTAGCTCCAGTATAACCACTTTGACATATACATTTAAATTGATTTAGGCCAGTTTGAAAGCAAGTTCCACCATTCAAGCAACTTGTATTGCTTAGACATGGATCAATTCTGTTCTCACAAAATTGACCAGTGTAACCAGCTAGACATACACAGCTAAAATTAGTTGGATTTAAATATGTCGATCGATTGATGCAGTATGCATTATTTTGGCATGGTTTACTTTCACAAGGATCTATCAACTTCTCACAAAGTACTCCTGTAAATCCGGCTTGGCATATACAAGTAAAATGATTTGTTCCTGAACTCTGACATGTTGCCTGATTTTGACACGGTGTGCTCTCACAAAAGTTAATAATTTGTTCACAAAAAACACCTGTAAATCCATTTAAGCAAATACATTTGAATGAACCGTTTTCATTTAAACAAAGACCATTTTGGCACGGATTTGAAAAGCAATTGTCTATGGTAAGCTCACAATATCGTCCAGAATAGCCATTTAAACATCTGCATTCAAAGCTGCCTGGTGTGTTTATGCAAGTGGCATTATTAAAACAAACTTGATTATTACACTCATTTATGTCTGTTTCACAATTAAGACCAGTAAATCCACTTGGACATAAACAATTGTACTGACCATTTGGAAGATCTGTACAATTACCCCGAACGCATGGAAACGACTCACAAGCGTTCTTTTTGGTTTCACAACGTAGTCCAGTATATTCAGGTGGACACACACAGAAGAACAAAAGAGATGAGTTTTGGTTATAATTGTTGTAGCAAGTACCACTATTGAAACAAACCGAGTTGCCTTCAATTCCTGTTTCGCAAATATCTACTCGTTCCGAGCATAATGTTCCAGTAAAGCCTTGCTCACATTTGCATTCAAAATTTCCATTCAACTTAATTGGTAAATTTGATTAACAAAAAATTCAAAAATACAAGACTAAGTTTAAATCGGTGTTTGTCAAAATTTAAACTCTGACTTTCAATTTTGACTAACCCTGGTTTGAACCGATATTTTATCATAACTTGAATTATAAAATACTATATCTAATGAATTTTTATTGAAATTAATTTTAAAAGAATAAAAATAATTCAAAAGTTTATATTAAATCAAGAATTTAAATATATTTTAAAAATATAATTAATAATTAAAAATTTCAACTTTTGAAATAAACTTTTGAAAATGGTTTAATATAAGCTGAATATTTGTTCGAATAGAAAATTTGGTGCTTTTTGAAATTTCGTACTTAAGAACATAACAATCTGGTGAAAAATCTAATATTTTTTTTCTCAAAGTAATAGGGCTCTTTTAGATTTTTCATAATTTTTTCCGTTTTTTTTTATAATAAATTTGACAAAAGAAAAATTTAAATGAAAAAAAATAAGATGTAAACACACTGACCGCCAAATTATGAAAATTTCTTGAACCCCACTTTTTTAACGTAGCAAAAATATTTCTAAAAGTTTTAACTTGTCATTTGATTTGAAATTTAAATTAGTTTTTATCAAAGATTTTTATTTTTTGCGAAAGTTGAAATTTTTTATATTTTTAAAAACCTGAACCCCTGCTGACCCCAAAATTTTATATGACTGATTCCCAACTGACAAGCATTATTCTTGTAGAGAATTAATGAGCTTTCCAAAAATATGTCTAGTTTTTGTCTTTAAAGTCTATGAGATACAGTGGTGATTCGTAAAAAAAGCAAAAGCAGCAATGGCATCGTAAAAAAAGGAGATTTCAAATGATGGCGATGCTATTGCTGCTATCCGGAAATTTGAAAAGACTGAGTCCAGAAAAATGTTAGAGATATATTGACCACTTAAAAAAAAGTCAAATTTTAAAATGTTAATTTTTGAATCTTATCAAAAGCAAAAATGAAAAAAATTGAAAATTATACTAAAAAATTGCATTTATTCAAAATTTTTTGGCCTTTTTTGGTTTTTTTGGCCTTTTTACGTAATTTTACTTAAAATTTGGTAAAATCTATGTAGTGAATCGCCACTGTATTTAGATCAAAACCAAAGAACTTAATTATTTCGAAAACCAAATTCAAATACGACATACCATTCGATTCAGAATATTCTAAGCTTTTTGAATATGATGTCATTTTCTTGATTTTAATATTTTTTTTATAGAAACATGACCACCACCTAATAATATTGTTCTTGAAGAGAATTTTCATAAAATTTTTTTAATTTCGAGTAAATAATCTAGTCTTAAATTTATTCATACCTTACATATGAAATACGAAATATTTTTCTTTACATGGAAAAACTTATAAAATTGCTTTAAAAACATTAATTTAGTGGCTAAAATTTGTGCTGAATTTGAATCATTTTGGGGTTATAAAATATTTAGGCTCATTAATCAATTAAATTTAATAATTAAAAAAAAAAGATTACCAAGTCAATGCAAAGTCCATACAGACATGGAAAACTATAACATGCAAGCACTTTTATTTGGCATATTTCACCTGTAAACCCATTGGGACATAAACATCTGAAGCCTTCCATTTCATCAACACACGTACCATTATTACGACAAGGCGAACTTTGACAAAAATTCAATTTGTTTTCGCATCTCGAACCATAATAATTAAATGGACAATAGCAAGCATAGCTATTTGGCAAATTAATACATGTTGCGTTATTTAAACATGGCATTGATTGACAATTATCAACAGTAATCTCACAAAAAACTCCTGTAAAGCCCGAAGGACAAGTGCAGTAGACGCCGCTACCATCGGGTCTAGTTCGGCATAGACCATTATTTTTGCAAATTGTAGAATTGCACAGATCTATCTTTGAGTCGCATCTTGAACCAGTGAAACCATTGGTGCACTCACATCTGAAACCATCTGCCATATTGAAACAGGTGCCTCCGTTAAGACACAATATTTGTCCTGGACTGACATTGCAGAAATCAACAAGCTTGTCACACAAATTCCCAGTATAGCCTACGGGACAATTACAATAGTAAGAATTAACCAAATTTACACATGTAGCATTGTTTTGGCATTGGTTGGCGGCACACTGGTCAATTAGCTGGGAGCAATTTTTTGAAGTGTACCCTGGGGCACAATTACATGAAAAGTCAGTAATCAAGTTGACACAAGAACCACCATTTTGACATGGCAGCGATTCGCATGCATCAATTTGTAGATCGCAAAAAAATCCTGTTTTGTCTACTGGACACAAGCATTTGTAAGCATTTTCAGTGGGCACACATGTTGATCCATGGGCACACTGGTTCAATCTACAAAAATCGAATGCAGTTTCGCACAAAGTTCCTTGGTAGTTGGCAGGACACTGACAAAAAAACGAATTGACCAAGTCTGTGCATGTAGCATTATATCTGCATGGCGAGCTCTCACATTCATCAATGTTAATTTCACAATTTTGACCAGTGTAGCCAGGTCTACACGAGCACTTGTAGCTCGACCCGTTAGAACTTGGTGACAAGTCAATGCACTGAAATGTTCCAGTGGGATTGCAAGGCCTGAGCGAACAAACATAGAAATATTCACAATTATTTCCATAATAATTTGGCAAACATTGACAAGTGTGGTAGCCGATCATGTTGGAGCAAGTGGCGTTGTTCTGGCACGGGTTTTGTCCGCAATTGTCTACCAGCTGCTCACAGTATTGACCTGTGTAGCCCGAAAAACAAAGACAATTATAGCTGCGAGATCCATTGGACAAAGTATTGGGCTGGCATATACTTTGACCAGGCGTGCACTTGTTGTTCTCACAGGGGTCAAGAAGAATCTCACAAAACTGTCCGCTGAACTGAGGCGGACACAAACACGTGAAGTTTGAGGAGCCGATCGGCGAGTTGACACAAGTTCCACTATTGCATAAGTTGACTCCTTTAAGACAGGGATTTATTAAACTTTCACAAAATGTTCCCGAATGAGTCTGTGGACAAATGCAGGTAAAGTTGTTGGGTGAAGTATCTATGCATATGCCAGAGTTAAGACACGGTGAGTACATGGTGCAGATGGATTTTGTTTTGTCACAATTTTGTCCTTCATATCCTTGAATGCATTGGCAGTAGTAGCTCAGTGTGTTGTTTGGAAAGTATTGCGGATAACAGGTTCCGAAGGGCCCACAAATGGTAAAATTGGTAGTTCCATTTATAATGCATGGATTTGTGTTTGTGAGACACGTTTGACCAGTGTATCCTGGTGGACAGATACATCTGAACGAATTTATCTGATCAATGCATATTCCATTGTTGGCGCAAGGGCTCGAGAGACACTCGTTATCGTTTATCTCGCAGTTGTGTCCCGAAAAGCCTGGCTTACAAACACAACTGTAAGTTGACTGATAGTTTATGCATCGATCATAGTGATCTCTTATGCAAGGCTCAGATGCACAATAGTCCATTGGCGATTCACAAAGTTGACCAGTAAATCCTGGCTTGCAGATACAGATAAATGTGTTGTGAGTCTGGTTGTTTTTGCACAGAGCAGTTTGTGACTGAATGCAGGAATTAGACGAGCAAAAGTCTATTCGGCTTTCACAATATTGACCAGTAAATCCTGGCGGACACACGCAAAGGAAGCTTCCCAACTCATTTATACAAGTACTGTTATTTAAACACATACTTGGTGTGATTTGACACTCATCAATATCATCATTACATGTTTTAGGATTTGTCCAACCTGGATCACACTTAAAATGTTCAAGTTTAAATACGCAAGTTTTATTGTTTTTTATCTAATTAATATTTATCTTTAAATTTATTTAAACTTAATTTATTTGCTTTTAATGTATGGGTGAACGTTCAATTCATCAATTTTTTTTCATAGAATTATTTTTTCAAAAAATAAAAGTCTCTCGTAATTTTCATAGTTATTAAATTCACCAAATGTTTAATATTTTCCAAGAATGAAAATTATAATTGTAAAATAAAATTATTTCAGGAATAACTATTTTTTATTAATATTGTAAGTTATTATTATTGCAAATAAATTAAATTTTTTTTCCAAAAACAACTTTGAATTATTCAATAATAAATTTTGGTGTTATTTTTTTAAATATTTTTCTATTGAGTTGTTACACACTATCTGAGAAAAACAATTCTATGCATATTTTTCTATTAAAATGTATTTCTATGAGGGACGTTAGTAAACCTCATCACAAATTTAGATAATCACTTTTTCATTTAAAAAAAATTATTTCGTTTTTTTCACAAAATCACTAAGACATATCAAAATATAAATTATTAAAAAATGTAAATTATTAAATTAAAATTTCAATAATTAGATAAAAATATAACAAAAACAGTACAATATTATCTAATTATTTTTCGACACGAATTATCTTTTTTTTAAATTAAAAAGACTTTAAGTAAAAGCATCCTTTCGCTGTTTTTAATTTAAGAAATAAAAAAAAATCTTAGTCTGTGATTACTCATTTAAATTTATCTTAAAATTTTATTCTATACTTTATTTCAATTGAATTAAAAAAATTAATAATCCTTCTTGTTTAAATTAAATATTATTAATTATTTTCAAAAATATTGGTATTGAATCACTTGATGATGATCCAGATATAGATGATATTGACACAGTCGTAACGACCAGCAAGAGGACAAATTTTAAAAACCCTATCGATACCAAAATTTCCATGTTTCATAAACATTGTGAGAAATGTGACGCCAATTTATTTAAAAAAAGTTTATTATTGTCTTAATTGTTGTACTAAAGAATTAAAAAAATAAATACAAGTTTTTTTATTTTTTTAATACTATTTATTTTGCTTTTATTTTAATAAATTAATGATGATAATTAAAATTAAGACATGATTTAATTTAATTAGTTTCGTTTATCTCTTTTTTATATACTCTTTTATTTTTTGTGCATGTTTTATCGAAATAAATAATCCAAACTGAATTCGATAATTTTAAATTGGTTTGTTTTTTTTTATTGAATTAGTGAAGATTTTTACTGGATTTGTGGATAAAAATTATTTATGCTCTTTCTATGAGTTTTGTCATATTTTTTTAAATTTCTATGAATTTGTTTTTCTATGGATTGAGGTATTGTGAAATCAAATACAAATTGAACAAAAATTCTTTGTTTTTTGATGAAAATAATAAAAAATACTGCAACATAGTGCAAAATACTTTGTTGCACCTTCATTACCCAAAATAAAATTTTTATTTTCTTTTTTTATAGTAAATCAAATCAATAATCAATTGATTTTTTATTTTTTGTCATATTTTAACTTGATAGGAATTATTTTATGTAAAAAAAAGTGCAACAAAATATTTTACACTATGTTGCAGTATTTTATATTAACTTCATCAAAAAAGAAAGAATTTTTGTTCAATTTGTATTTGAATTTCACAACGCCATGAATTGATACATCATCAATTTATGATTTAGTTTTGAGATTTAATTAGATTAAAAATATTTTTTAAAAAATAGTATTTAATCAAACGAAAAATAAAAATTAGAATAATTAGACGGTTTCATCTAGATTTTATAACAAAGGTTTTTAAACAAAATCTACACCTTTTTTTCTGTATATATTTTTTCAAATATAAGCGATAGAAACCTATCAAATATTAAAATTCCAACCATTTTTACATAATATAAAATAAACAATAAGACTTTTAGCACTCATATATTACAGATAAAGTCATAATACTCAGAAATTATCATTAAACGAAAGTTTTAATTAATTTTTGATTTTAAATTTCAAAAAACATATTTTCAAAGAAACCATTCAATGTTCAACTGAATTTTTTAAATCTGCATATCCCTTCAACAATTCTTTGTATCTAAAATCAAGCAAAATACTTAGGTATGGTAAAACATGGTTTGCAATACATGAAAATATGTCTCTTTTAATTTTTTAATTAAAAATGATTAAAAATCTTTTTTTTAAGATTTTTTTCAGCATTATGATGAAAATTTAGTATTTATTAGTATTTTATGAATATAACTTAAACAAATTGAAATATTAACTCAAAACATTTGGCTATAATATCGAGATGGATTACTTGATTTAAAGTTTTTTTTAAAATTTTTTAATCAATTTGCTAATCTTAATATGAGGAATCAATTTTCACAATGGATCAAATTTTTATATATTGATATTCTAATTAAAATTTACTATGAAACAAAAATAAAGTAATTCTTACATTACAAAAATAGTCATTAATCAAATTATAACACATTCCATGAACACAAGGTCTTGAATCACACAAATCCAAATGTTGCTCACAATTGATGCCACTAAACCCTTTAGATAAAATTTAAATTAAATTATTTTGTTGAATTTGATAAAATAAATTATTACTCGGGGGACAATTACAAAAGTAGCCTTTAAAAATAGGAACACAAGTAGCATTATTAATACAAGGCATTGATTGACAATAATCAATTTGCAGCTCGCAGTATTTTCCTGTATACCCCTCGTAACATGAACAACTAAAATCAGTATAATTCTCAAATGGAACACAAACGCCGGAATTCGAACATTGTGCAGTAGAATTCCCACACGGATTAATATAAGCCTGGCAAAAAATACCAGAAAAAGACGGTGGACAAACACATGAAAACCCATTTGTAGTTGATTTGCATGTACCTCCGTTTAAGCAGGGAGAAGATTGACATTGATCAACAGTTGACTCACACCGTTGTCCAGTATATCCTGGCGAACAACAGCATCCTCCTTTCCAGCAACTACCGCCGTTTAAACAGGGAGGATAATTATTTTGATCTGAAGCTGAGATCATTGGGCATTCTGGGTCTATGCTTGGATTGATTAATCGTGTGTTACATTCTGGAAAACTTCCCCATCCATCCTTGCACTTCAATCGACCAAAGTAATCACACTCTTGATGTATTTCGCATGTATCCACTGCTTCACATCTTGTGTCACAATTATCTCCATAAAAATTCTCCGGACAGATTATTTTATCTTCACAGTATTTTCCCTTGAAGCCCAATTTGCACCGGCAATAGCCATAACCAGTTTGTGGATCAATCAAACATTCACCTCCATTTTGGCAAGTGGTAACCTCACAGGAAATTATTTCCGAGCAGTTGTTTCCCCCAAAGCCTTTATTACAACAACATGTTGGTATTGTTTGATCCGAAGGGAGAAATGGACTGTCATAACAAAATCCCTTGCCAGAACAGTATTCTTGGTCAGTTTTTTCACAAAGCTGAATAGAAAAATTTCGCTTAACGCAATCAGTTTCGGGCTCATAAAAACCCGGATAGCAAATTTTCGCGCCAGTATTTTCATCACAACTGTAATGCCCGCCTTCACAACTGTCCTGCTGAACACATCTTACATTACAAGTGGTTGTAAAAAAGTTAGTACGACATTTCATCGCTACCCGAAGGGACAAGCTTAAAATTAAAAAATAAATTCTTAATTTGTTTTGAAAAAAATTATTTTTTACTAAGTTTTAAAATTGTTATTGCTTAATTGTCCAATATTATTTGAGAAAGAAATCCAATCAATTGTATTTGAAAGACCATTTGTAGGTATTATATCTTGATCTTTATTAAAATCAATCAAATAGTAATCAATTAATTTGTCTTTTTCGTTGATGTTAATGGCGCGGCGATCTGAATTGTCATCGATAGCAAAAATTTTAATCAAATACCTTGGCTAATAAGAGAATTTATTTGTTTAAAATTTTTTTAATTTTTTAATGTTCTACGCTTACCAAAGATCGATAGTTCCAATTTAGATTAAAAATAAAAGGTCGTGTAGCTTGAGGATTCTGGCTAAAGTTAAAAGTGTTCAAATCACGGAGGCCATTTAAAAGATAACTTCCATAATGACAACTGTTAGCGTCTGAGGCGTTTAGACTGAAAAATAGATAGAAAAATAATTTAAGAATAATTTAAATTTTACATATAATCTGAGGAATCTAAACAAATTTTTATGCCCACGTCACAACGCGGAGGAAGTGCACTGCAATTTTGTTGGTTCAAATAACTGTCACAACACTGGCCAGTGTAAAGAGCTCCGCTAGGGTTTGTAAAATTTACTAAATCTATGAGAAGGACAACATCTGACTTAACTTGACTAATGCTGATACTCTAAAAAAATCAAATTAATCTCAGGAATATTTTATTATTTTCAATTTTTTAATTGTTTCATTTTAAAAAAATTTTTTAAAAATTTTAGTTTTTCACCAAATTACACGCTGACGAAAAACTAAAATTTATTTCTAAATTGATTTAAAAAAAAAAATCTTACAAAAAGCCATGAATAGAAAATAATGTAGAAGATTTCACGTTGTGTCATCGAGTTGTAAATTATGGGAATCAAAGATTCAGTTTTTAATTTTTGCGTTTTGGTCATTCTCTAATTTGCATATTACACTCAGAAGAAAAGTTAGTTCGGAATTTCCAATTAGGATATGTCCTGATTATATTTTTCGATTCGTTGTCAATAGATAGATGTAGGGCTTACTTTTGATTAAATAAAATTTATTCAAACATAAAAAATCAAAACAACAAAACAATTCTGAAAATTAAATTCATAGAAAATCTAAAAAAAAAGTTTACTCAGATTTTTAAAGCTTATAATTGGAATAAAAATATATTCAGACAATTTTAAACAATTTTAAAAAGGACAATTGAAATTGTTTAACACTTTAAATTTGTAGTTTAGTTGGTTTCAAGTAGAAATCAAGTTCTTTTTTCTTAACCGTTAAAAATCAAAAGAAAAATTAAATTTTTTTCTTATGAAAACAATTTATGGCTCTTTTAAATAAATAAAGACCTATTTCTAGATCTTAGGTTTAGAGCTAAAAAAAAAGTAATCAGACAAACCTGGTCGATCTTTTTCATGCGTCTTAGACGATTGTTTCTATTGAAACTTGAAAAAATCCTAAGAAATACCTTAAAAAATCTAAATGAAGATTCTTTATATCATTAATTATTAAAAATTGTGCTCACAACAGCTTAAGGTACACAACTAGCTGATATTATAAATAAATAAAAGGTAAAATGAACAAATTTGATTTTTTTTGTTCTTCATCTCAAAGGATTATTTTTTTTTCAAATGAAATTTTAAAAGAAGTAGGCGGTAAGATGAGTATTTCAGAAAATCTACGGTCAATCGAAAACAAAATTTTTTAAATTTAATTAAAAAAATTCTAAATTTTCATTTAACTTTAAATTGTCATCATGTCAAAAATATTTAAATCTTTTGAATATTTTAGTACTTTATAAAAAATATTTTCTAAACGAAAATGATTATTATTGATATTTGAAATAGCGTAGTGTTTTTTAAGTTTATTTAAAAGATTAAATTCTAAATTAGTAAAGGATTAGATAATTTTCTAGTTGCTATTCGATTTGAAGTATGAGAATTTTGTTTTTTTACAAATTTAAAATAATATTTAAATTTGCCTTCAATTACCACTTATTATCCACTTAATTAAGAAGAAAGATATTTTCTCCGGTTAAAATCATTGTGAATAATCTAAGCAAAGTCCAAATAAATAGATAAAATAACATCCAATTTAGATCCCTCACTTTGAATTAACCTCTGTAAATATTGGAAAACTTGATTTGATTTTCTCTGAAAAATAAATAGTTTAAATTATATTTGAGCAAAAGGTACTTGGATAAACCTAAAATTAATTGACTTAGCTCGTAATATTTTCTAATACATGCTAACAAAAATTATTTCAAATAGATTTTTTATGAATTGCCACAATTTTAGACTATTAGGATTCAATGGTAGCTTTGAATAGATTCTCCAATAATTAAAAAAACCAGTGGTGTTAGTAAAAACCTTAATAGCTTTGAGATAAATGAATTTGAAAATTTTAAATTCAATTGTTTGACTCCTTCAAAATACTTTCTATAGTCCTCTCTGGTATTTTTTTTATTAAATAAAATTTTTATTTTTTTCCGAAAACTTATTAATTTTTCCAAATTGCTAGGTTACAGCAAATTACTCATGTCAAAAAAATTATTAATCTTTTATTTTAGCAAAAATTTTAAAATAAAAAAGTTTGATCTCAGGTTCGTGACTGAATATTTTCAATACCACTGCTGACACTTAGGAAAACCCTAATGCAGGCGACTAAACATAATTTTGTTTGAAAAAAGTATTATTTACCATGGCAAAAGCTTATGTAATAGCTTTTAGAAAAATTTTTATTTATAGAAGAAATTTAGTGCTGGACATTGATTTTTGACTTTAAAAGTCATAAAATTCGCCATTAAAAAAAATTTTTTTAAATATTTGATATCGTTAAATATATCGCTAAAACAAAAGACAACAATACGAAAAGCTCAAATATTAGTACTATGTTTCTAATTTAATTTAAACTATAGATTGTATTGTAAAAGAATTATTTTTGGTTTAAAATTCAAGCGACTATCGCTGGTACCGTCTTGGAAAAAAAATTTAATAAATCTGAAATTCAATAGTTTAATATTTATTAAACGACAAATTTTGTGTAATAGAAAATTTTTCTGCAAATATTTATTTTTCAATCGGATCTTTATAGTGTCCAAAAATTAACATTAAATCTTTAAAAATATTGAAGAAACTGATTTTTTTTTAAAATTATTTCTTAACAAAATTGAGAAACCATTAAAACAATGCTTCAATTCTCAAACCACAATCTAAACAAATAAGTTAATTTTTCTTTGCACTCTTTAAGCAGCAACTCAAAGTAAGTCTAGAATTTTTTTATCTAATTAAGTAAATATAATTTAGACTGACTAGATTCTCGGTCTGAAAAAAATAATTAAAAAACACTAATTTTCTAAAATTCAAAAGAACTTAATTAATGCTAAGTTGTTTTAAAAATTTTTACTAAAAATTATTTCTGCTTTTAAATCTCACTCTTTAAAAATAAAAACATAGCAAACAAAATATTTTGTTATATAATCGATCCTGATTATTATAAACCAAAAAAAAAATTAACGATTATTTAAAATTATTAAATTCTAAAAAAAAATTTCAGGTTTGTTGAAATTTTCGTTCGAACTAATCCCTATTGCTATTTATATTTGCATTTAAAGCACTCATTGAGCATATTTAACACATATAAAAAAATTCAATAATTTAAAATCTAAATTTCTTTCCTTGAAATTAAAAATCAATTATGGTAACACAATAGGCGTTTCTGTTGTGATTGAAATCAATATTTTCCAGCCACTGTCTTATCATGTAAGGAATTATTTAAAAATTATACTCTCATTTAAAAGGTTCAAGGAAAATTTAGGACCAGTTAGATTACCTTTGTAAATTTTTAAATAAAAAATAAAAATGTTTTTTTATTTTTAGAGTAGATTGTTATTTTAAAATTTCTGAAAAATTTATTTTGCAAATATTGAATAATTTTTTTTGACTGTAATAAATAATTACAGCGATAAAAAATTATTGAGTCTAATCCTTAAAGCTTGCTAAAGAAGAATTATTTTTACTAATTTTTGGGTCAACTCTTAATTGAATTTTGAAATCAATTTTTAAAATATTGTAAGACCAAATGTTGCATGCACTCAGAGATTACTAGCACATTTTTAAAACCAAAAATTCCATTCAGCCGATTCCCGGGACAAAACTATTTCAAATGAAAAAAGTTCTCTAAACAATTCACCAGACTCAAAGTCATTTTTGTTAAGTTATTTTTTTGAAAAAAAAATTTATTTGATGATCCACTTTTGGATGCTGTGTGATCAAGATTTAAGAGGAATATATTGTTTTATTTTCAAATTGACCGATAAAACTAGAATTCTTTTTTATTAATTAAAGGATATTATTTTATAAAATATTTGACAGGGTCAAATAAAAATCAAGTTCTGAACATAGCTGCGCTAGTTCTTTGCTTTTCTTAGTATACCTTAATTTTTAATAAATATTTTTAATAAATGACAATCAGAATCTTAAAAATAGATTATTTTTCAATCTGTCACAATTTTAATTAAGATGTTGGAAAAGAATACTTAGATCAAGCGCTTTAATAAATTTAAAAAACAAAAAGATTTCAATTGTTTTTTTAAACAATCTCTTAAAAATTCTCATTGAAGCCAAGAGGTAGTTTAGTCTCTATTTTAAAAGTTTAGTACCAAGAATTTTTTTCAGTTGAATAAAAAATATTTTTTTTCAAAAACTTGATTGCTTTCATATATAAATATTATTCTAAATTATTCTAAATATTATTTAAATGTCTCTAAAAATTCAATGAATAAGTAAGAATGTTTATTTTAATCATCTAATAATTGTGAAATTTTTATTATTTAACAAATTTTATTTTAAATGACGCAAATTATTTAGTTATTTATCTATTTTTCTTAAAAAGAATAAAAAGATTCTATTTCAAATTTTAATCCTTCAATAAATCATTTAACTTCAATTTGACGAAATTAACGCAATTATTAATTTTAATATTCTAATGAATCAGGCGAGTATTCTGCTAATGACGCATTAACAAACACCGTATTCTCACGTTCGATAAAACAGCCTCATAAACCGAGACATAACTTTTTTTCACGCAAATGCTCCCAAGATATTTTTTAAGCTAAGACTTTTAGAAAAGTGCCTTCATTGTGTCCGTCAAGATTAAAAATTAATTTTTAAAGTTTTTAAATTTTAATAAAGCATTAAAGTTCAAAATTTCTGTAATTATTTTGATTAATACATTAGATCCAGCCATGAAAATTGAATACAAAGAAAAATCTCAAAAATTATTAATTTATTTTTTATATTTTTTTAATCAAAAATCTTAATTTCTGCATTTACTTTAAAAACTTAATTTCAATACAGATACTATGTTTATGAGACTGTTATTACGAACATGGGAATATAATAGTTCTAATTTGAATTAAAAATAAAAATATAATATAATAATATTAAATAATTAATCTAGAAAGATTAAATGATTGAAAATTAAAAAATATTAATTAACTTTATTAAATTAAGAAAAAAAATAGACTTTTTCCAAGAAGCTCTTTACATAATTGATAAAAAATAAAAAAAACTGAATTTCCAGCAAATTTTCAGGATCTCAAAGCATCCAACCGTTTAGAAATTTCATCTTGTTCTTCCAGATCATCGTCCGACACGTCTGCTGCTGCTTCATGGGCAGGAAGGCTTTTTTGGACGTCTGGCGCGTCCTTTAACTTTCCTTGTGTAATTTCTAGTATTATTTTATCCACTTCTTCGTCGGCTACTCGATCAATATCATCATCGTCAAGAACACTATCAACAGTATCATTAATCAATTCGTCTATAATGCCCATTTTCATCATTTCTTTGCTCATTTCCTGCATTGTTTTTTGCATTTCGGGAAGTTTCATCAAATTTGACATGGATTTCATGACTTCAGTGCTTGATTTCATCGCTCCAGCAATTTTCATTTGTCCAAGTTGATTTTTCATTTGCATTATAACTGAATTCATTTGAGCTTTTGAAGCATAAATTCTGGTCTTTTGTTTTTTTGAACTTAGAATGAAATAAATATGATTTTTAATTAATTTTTTTCAAGGCTACGTACTGAACAAGGGATTTGGCGGCAATTTTGCACACATCCATTTGGTTTTTTTTGGCTGCATTTTTAATCATGATTATCGTTTTTTGCTCTTCTCTTTCGATTTCTTTTAAAATTTAAAACAATTAGGCCTGAAATTTGAATTAAAAAAAATTTACGCCTTATCTGTCTATCCAAGATACGACTCTCAGATCTCAATTTGCTGCTGATTTGATTTACCTGATTAAAGATAATTAAAAAAATTTGATACGTGTTTTACTAAAAAAATTACTTTTTCCTTTGATTTTTCGTATGGAGGGACATCGCTTCCAAAAAGACCCATTTCAAAATCTTGATTTAACTTCAAAAAAAATTTTAATAATTCCTATTAAATTATTCTGAGTGTTTGAAGCTGTGACCCTTTGCTTAGAAATTCTAAATTTTTAAGCATAAATTTTTAATTTTTTATTAAAATTTTTTAATCCAAGTGTTTTTTTTGTTGTCTTATTCAAGTAATTTCAAAATTAATATTAATCAGAGATAATTGGTAAATTTCTTTTATTATAGGTAAAAATAAAATTATTCAAATAACTAGCATTTTTGACATTTGTCTTGTTTACAATTCATAAGAGTATTTTTTTTATCAGATTTTAAATTTTTTGAAAGAAAAGAAAGAATTAATTGGTATTTTTAAAATTAATCATGTTTTTGATAAGATAATCCAAAACATAAGCTCTAATTTTAATTTTTAAAATATCAATAGGTTAAGTTGATTGAATTTTTTTTTGCCAGATTCACGAGACCAATCTTTGCTCCGATGATTGGAAAAAAAGTAAATGCAATTGTAGAGAATTTGCTAAAAACTACATTTGCATTCATGTTATTGGCCTTGCATACCGTTACAAGCTTTGCATTTTCCCAGAAGAAGCTAAAACTATTTCAATTGGTCAGAAACGTAAAAGAGGAAGACCAAAAAAGCAAAAAGCAGCCTTGTTTTACCAAAATGATTGTAACATGAACAGTTCAGATAATGAATCCGAACTCGAGCAAGCAGCTGTCGAACAAGAGCCTACTATCGATTCAATAGTCGTTGAGAAAGCATATGTGGCTGAAGAAACAGTCGTTTTACCAAGAAAACGAGGAAGGCCAAAGAAATCAACAACTCAGGTGAAAAAACCAAGAAATAATTAATCATTTTTTTAAAATTTTTATATTTTATCTTAATTAAATTTTTTTGTTATGCAATTAATTCATTTTGTCATTTAAATAAATATTTTTGTCACTAAAATTATTTTATTTTGTCCATAAAATAGGTTTTATTTTGTCAGTGCAAAATTATTAATTAGTCATTTCAACAAATATATTTGTCAGCCGTTTAGTTTTTTTGTCAGAACAATTAGTTTTTTTTAGTCAGCTAAAATATATCAAATTAGTCACCACTTTTAGTTATTTTTGTCATCTAATAAAAATTAAATTTGTCACTCCCAAAAAATATAAGCCAATTTTTTTTCATTTATTGCTTCAAATAAAAGTTAAGAAAAAGCTTAGAGTTTGATAAGTTAAAATTAACACTTCAAGATAATTTTAATTTCATGAGTCAAATTAACGACACCCTTCGATTAATTCAGGCATACAATCTGGTTTCTAAAATATTGAAAAAACTTTGATTTCAATTATTTCACAATTTCAAAAAAAATTGTATTCAATAGTGAGTTTTGTTAATAAATCTAATTTCGATCATTTTTTTCATGTTAATTTTAAAGAAATATATTTTTTTTATCAAAACCATCATCTACAAATTATATTTTGAAAAAAAGCTCAATTTTTCTTTTTTATTTAAGTTTAATCAGATGATCAGCGTATCATATAACTGTTATTATTCATATCACGAATTATTCATATCTTACTTAAAGCTAATACACTGTAGTAATTCTTTTTTTATAGCATTTTTTTTAAATTACATTCAGATCTAATTTTTATGAATTCTGACTGTGAGAATTCAAAAGACGCTTTCTGCTATAAAAAAATTTTAAATTGTTTTTTAATTCAATCCTTTATTCATTCAGATTTTGATGGAACGCAAATCTTAATTAAATCTAATTATTGTCTCTTGTAGTACTAGTAATTGAATAATGCGACCTTATAGGGGTAAAGCTTAGTTATAAGCTATGGCAGTAAATGTTTTCTTTTTGAATGTAAACAGCATCCGAAATCTATTTAAAAATAATCTAAATTTTTCATTCCTTATTTTTATTTCTCCATTAACATGATACATAATGATAGTCTAAAAACTCGCATATGATCGATTAATTTATCCATATATTTAAAAAAAATTGGATATTATGATGTAAAGGTTACGTTTTTAATTTTTTTTTCTTTTCCTTTCTTTTCTTTTTTTTTTCACCTTACTTGTGGCTCGAGATTTTATTTTATTTACTAATGCATGTCATTGTTGTATAAGCTGATACATTTTGTAGAAAAATTTTTAGACTCATAGTAAAAAAGTTATTAAGTTTTGAGATATTTGTTTTTTTCTTTGTTCCAAATTATATCCGTTTTAAGACAATCACTTGGAAAAAAAGGGTTTTTCTGAGGTATTTCCGCGAAATCTAAAAGGAATGAGCTGAAGCTGAGTGGATATTATTTTTTAACGCCTTCGATTATCCAATTTAGGTAGAATAATATGCACTCAGTTTAAAACTGAGTATAAAATCTCATTTCTAGAAGGATAAAACTAATGTCATTGATGAAGGAGGAATTTTTTTTCAAAAGATTCTCAACTTTAGGTAGATCTTAAACTTTTTTTTAATTTGAATAGTTAAAATTAGTTATTACAACATGAATGAAAATTTCCAAATTGATTTAATAAGGTAGATTTTTTAGTACTTATTTTAAATTATCCGAGAAAAAAATAAACGCTTTTTGCTTTCAGTTAAATCACGTTATAAAAAAAAGACGCTAAATAACGTCAGGTATTTTAGTCATTTTTTAAATTTTTTTTATTGATTTTAATATTTTATAAAAAAGCTAAAATGTCAGGTTTAATCGCATTTATTTGAATTAATTTTTTCATTATTTTGAGAAATATTTTTGAAAATAATAATAATAAATTGGTGCATTCAAACTCTTTTAAATGATCATCTTCCAAATCTTGAATTAAAAAATAAGTATGTATTCTACGAAATTTCGAATTGATAAAAATGATAAAAAAAAATAAAAAAATAATTGGTAAGTTTCAAATAAGAATGTCAAGGGTAAAGGAATTATAAATTGGAGGTACGTTAAAACTTATTGCATTGTTACTTGTCAAACAGCTTGTAATAATATTCGACGGTCATTTGAAATTTTAAAGATAAAAGGTGAACATATAGAAGTACCTGACTCAGATAAATTAAAGAAACTTGAATATCGGCGACAGCTTAAAGAGATGGCTAAGAACACAAATAAAGCTTGGAGGAAGATTATAATCAGAGCTAAAAGCAAGACAGTGGTAAATGATAAAGTAAAACTGAGATGGTAAAAACAAGTACTTTCAAGTAGACCCTTCTAGAAATAAAATTAATAAGTTTCGATAAAAAGGATCTGAATTATTACCTAATTTAGTCTCTAATAATTAGGAACTTAGAAATTATGAAGAAAAAGCTACCTTTTTTGGTGAATTTTTTAAAAAAACTTTTAATCCGAATATTGATCTAATTTATACCCAAAAAGATAGAGAAATAACTGATTATAATCTTTAGTTTTTTTAATTAAAAAATCAATGCAAATTTGACGAGCCTGTTAGTATTAAAGAAATTACTGTAGTGTCCTAGCATTAGTCTCTATTTAAATTTAAATATGAACAGAATCAGTTTCTAGCACCGATCTTTAAACTTGTTGTGTAACAATTTAAATTACAAACAATTTGCGCACGACACTATGTTTGTAATTTGATGATTTATATTTTAAGCTGAATTTGAACAGCTAGAAAGAAAACACTATTATAAATTTTGTGTACACTTACTTATTTTCTTTCATTTAAATATCAATCGGCTTACTCTTTGGTAAAGAGTGGCCACTTTCATTTACATATTTAGAATTTAATAAAATATAAGAAATAAAGAAAATTTGTTTAAAATCCACATAAATCCCAAAGTACGATTTTTCAATTACCTTAGCGCTTAAAAAGCTTAAAGACGAGGCAGCTTCGGGACCTGACCGAATTCATAACCTTATGTTAAAAAATTTACCTTAGAGTATTATAAAAGACATTATTTATCTCTTTAGCTTAAGTCTAAGAGAAAGTAAAATCTGCTAACATTTCAATGATATCTAAAAAGTCAATTTTAACACAAGACCCAGCTACCTACCGACCAATCAGTATGACAAGCTGTCTAGAAAAACTGTTGAAACGTATAGTGTACTCGAGATTATAAAGTTATTTGAAACAAAACTCATTAATAATTCAGGAACAATCAGGTTTTAGAAAAAATTGACGAACGGCTGATAATCTTTTCTTCCTTAATCAAAAAATTGTGGAATCATTCAATAGAAGGAAAAAAGTTTGTTCCCTATTTTTTGATACCTCTAAAGCGTTAGATAGGGTTTGGCATGATAGTCTTATTTATAAAATAATAAATGAACCTTCCTCCTTACCTAATACATTGGATTAATACATTCTTAGACTCAAAATCATTTAAAGTGAATGTAAATGGTCATATTAGTGATGAATACCTTATTGCTGTAGGTGTTCCTCAAGGCTCAGTAATAAGCCCATTACTTTTTAGTATTTTTATCAACGATATACCTAAAAGAAAAAAAACAAATAGTGAATACTCTCTTCTTTTTGCTGACAATTTGGTCACATTCTACATTTTAAAGAAAAAAAGAAATCTAGAAAACAAGACAAACAAATACTTAGACAAATTAGAAAAATGGCTCTTCAAGTGGTATTTGAAAATATCTATTGAAATGTCTCGCTTCATTGTCTTCACTAAATAAAATAAGGAAAATAATGACTTAAAATTAAAGATATATGAAAATAAAATTGAGAGTAAAAGGGAAATAAAGTTCTTAGGTATAAAATTTGATTCAAAATTAACCTTTACCCCAATGGTTGATGAAATAAAACAGCGCTGTAGTTTACGGTTAAACTTAATAAAAATATTGACAAAAAAAAATAGGGTCTTAAATATTACACGCTAGGAAACCTATGTAAATCTTTAATCGGATCTATAATCGACTTCTCTCTTCGGTGTCTGAATTCATTTTCAGAGACAAGCATAAAAAATTTCAAGATTTACAAAACTCAGCAGTTCGTTTTATACTTAAACTCAAATTTGATACTCATTCCATTATTGTGCAACATGAGGCCTTTAATAAACTTAAACTCTTAACTTTCTCGAATCGACTTTTTGAATTGAGCGAAAGATATGTAGCGGTAGAACTGCGTCATTCTGTTCCTTTGGTTATCAAGCTGCTTGATAAATATTGAGCAAGTTTTGAATCAAGATATGTAGAATACGTAAAGAAGCAATCTGAAATACAAAAGCCCAATAGTCAACATATTCAACTCAAGCTTACAAGACATTGAATAAAAATTAAAAAGAAACAGCTAACAAACCAATCGATCAACGATAAAACCAATAATCGATAAAACACAATAAAAAAATCTTTTCTTTCCTACATTAATTTAAAAAAAGTATTAAACATTTTTATCCTGTAAGAAGATATAAAATCTTCGCCCAGGTCGTTCAATGAACGATATATTCTTATTTTAATAATAATAATAATGTAGAATACCCGACTCCATTGTGTAATTTCCATCTTATTATTTCTTCTTTCTTTCTTGAACTGTTCAATATTTAAACATTTTGAACTTGTCATTAATTTTTCAGTTTCTCAATTTTAATTTTCTTTTATTTTATTTAGCTTTTTTACATTTATTTTATTTTTTATTTATTTTTAAATCTAAAGGAACTCTAGCTCAGCACACATAAAAACAAATAAATAAATAAATACTTTACATGTTATGTAGATTTGAGAAATAAAATAAATTTCAAAAGGAGCCATTTTGAAACACAAAACGAGTAAAATTTATTACAAATTTATATAAAATCACCACTTATTTTAAAAAATCGTAACTAATTTAATTTATTTGTAATTTACTTAGTATATCATAACTAATCCGATATAAAAAGAACTAATTAAAGAAAAGTGACACAAATCTAATAGAAAGGAACTATATTGATAAAAACAAATTAAGTAAAAATAAATCAATATCGGTAAAATTAATTGTTTTTTTGTTGCACCTTTTAGGTCAATAAAAGCCTCTTTTTTTAAGCATTTTTGAATTACAATTGCCCAAAATTTTTCGACTATATTGTTTGAAGTTTGTTTTGAAGAAGAAGGTAAAATAAAACCTCGTTCATATTGTTTGGTTGACTGATGATATTAAATAGTTTGCTTTGTTGATCACTACTTAATTCATCGGATTCTATGTCAGCTACACCAGTATTTACAAGATCCGTTGATTAGTGTTCAAGAACTTTTTTGGTTTTCGTCTGAGCGCCTCATTCAGCTTACTGCTAATATTCCTTGCATTCATCGCGTGAAAGACGCAGATAATTAACCATTCTGACCATTTTAATGTTGTCTTTAAGATGTTGAATTTGTTTTGACTTTTTGTTCCAGTTGTAGTCATGAAGAAGATGACTGTTTTTTTAACCCATTCGTCAGTAAAGTTTTTTCAGTATATTATTTTATCAGTTAACACTGGAAGCGCCAAAACGAGTCAAAATGACTCGTTATAAAAATATATTTTATGTTTAAATTTATTGAATAAAAATGATAAATTATTAAATTTTAGTCTCTTCTTTGACTTTAAAAAAAACAACCACGGTCAATCGCATTTTTTACAAATACTCTCTACTTTTATTGTACTAAAATCCACACAACGCTTTTTTTATTTTGAACAAAAATTTGTCGCTTTATAATTACCACATAAACAAATTTGACATGGCACACGTTTAGGAGATAAATTCTATTGATTTTCCTAACTCAAACCCTTTTAAAGGCGCTCTTAAGGGTTCAAAAAGTTCATTATTATTAAATCAAAAATTAATGCAATAACAAAAAATACTCAATGCATTGAAAAAGTTTTTTTTAATAAATTTTTAATTTAATTTTTTATTAAATACTTTAATTTAATATTAAATAAAATAAACTCATTTTTATTTAAAAAGGTAATGATAAAATGTTTTACTCTTTATTAATTATTAATTCAAATTTTTAATATTCATCGATTCCTATTTTATTGAAACCTTTTGAAACGTATAAAATGGCCGTTTAAATGCGATTTTTCATTTGATTTAATCGCGTTTTAACGTAAAAAGGGCGTAACGATTCTATACGAAAAAAAGACAAAGCTAAAATTTATAATAAACATAAATTTAAATAGCTTCGAATCGATTTATTCAATTGAATGAATGAAAGATATGTAAGGACAGGACTAAGTTATTCTGTTCCATTTGTTGTCAGACCTGTGCATGAATACAAACATAATTCGAGTCTCTAATAGTAACCCTAACTCCTGTGTGTAATTTCAATAAATACTTTAAACCTTATATACATGTCATTTTTCAATAAAATAAAAAAATAATAAAATAAAATTCATGACAATTCAATTAAAAAAAAATTTAAAGATAAATTTGAAATAAATATATTAAAATTTTTGATTTCATAAAATAATCAAAATGATAAAAAGGAACAGTTGTAAAAATAATCTAGATATCGTTGTTTAATTCTAGCCCTTAATTAAATAAAAAGGTATTAATTTAATCATTTTTATGTTTAATTCATAAAAAAGTAAAAATATGTACAGTGCCAAGCGTATCGTACTTAAAGTTGGCTTTCGCCCGCGACTTTGAGCCATGTCGTTTTAAACATCCACTGTTTGGTATTGAAGAAATATTTTTGTTTATTTCAAAAATATTTAAATATAGAAATATTGAGATACATATTGCTTAATTTTATAAATTTTCTTTTTAAAAATATGGTTTTAAAATTTTAAATTCTTTTACAAAAAATCTTTTTCTTGGTTTTATTATATGATTCAGATTAATTTTTTTGAAATAATATTTTTTATAAATGAATATTTTTTAAAATCTAGATTATTTTTAATAATAATTTAGAAAAATCAAATAAAAATTTAATTGTGTCTTTTTAAAAGCTTTCAAAAAACTGCAATCACTTTTTTTCATATTTTTTTAAGGAAAATAATTAATTTTTGATAAAATTAAAAGAAAAATTTTTAGGAATTTATTAAATTCAATTGTTTTTATTAAATTAAAATTATAAAATAAAGACGCTTTAAGAAAATGTCAGAACTTTCAGAGACTCGAGAAAATTCAAACAAGTCTCGAAATACAATGGATCAATTTCGTTTACTCTATTATAAACTAATTCCTTATCATTCTTACAAATATCTTCCAGACACAAATGATACATATTTGAATGCTCCTTTCAAAATAGATATGATTAAAAAAAAACTTTCAAATGATTAAAATTTACTTCGGTGCCTTGAGCTTTAGTTTGATCTAAATCGTCAGAATTTTCAGTTGATTCACTTACATAAAAAACATCTGTTGTTGAAATTAAACATTTGTAAAGATCCTTAAAGCAAAAATCAGGCTCAAAATAGATGAATAATGATTAAATTTTTTTTAAATCAAAAACCTGTTTAGGCTCCTTGTCTTTTGTATGTTCCTGATATAACATGATTATCGTGTCTTCTGCATCAACATCACCATTCCATTTAGAGTATGCCATTGAAATCAGACAAGAACATAAGGCCATATTTCGGTAGCTTATCCATTCCAATTTTTTATTTTTGTTTGTAATGGTAACAAATTTTTCCGAATCCGGCTCTGGAAATATGTTCAAGCCTAATGATATAAGAAGAGCTTTGAATTCCCTTAATTTGAACCATTTATTCGCTATGGGCTCTATTACTTTCATCAGAGTTGGATTCGGATTTTGGTTCTCATAATCTAGCCGTGTTGGCTTTTCAGGCTTAGTTTGTTTGTTCAATGATTGCTTCGACTTTATTTGCTCTTTGGTCGTGTCTTCTTCAGTGGGTGGTCTTATGGGTACATAAATCCTCAATTGATCAAACTTTAAAAAAAAATTTAATAATTAATTTTTATCGAATAATTTTAGACTTAAATAAGTTAATTTTATTAGCAATTTTTTGTTAATCTCTAAGATATGCGGCAATTTTTGAAGCGGAAGAAATGTATCCAAGTGAAAAAATTCTTTTTAAGCTTGTTTCTGAAATAGAATTATGTCAATTCGGATTTTTTTCGGCTAACTGATCAAACAATTTTAGAACTTGAGTCAATTTCTTTTTTTGTTTTTTACTCTAAATTTATCAGGTTATCAATCTTGATCTCAAGTACTCGGATAAGAAAAAATCCAACCTAAGCTTAGCATCCGCAACGGAGATTGCCTGAACAAATTCTATGCAAAAATTAATTAAGATATTAAGCAATCGATTTTGTGAGAGAATCAATTTTGCTCATTTTTTCCAACAAAATATTTTACTTCTAGCAGTAAAAAGATAAAACATTTATTGTGAGATTAATCAAAGCACAATAAGAGTTTATTTTAATACGGCACACACTCATACTCACGCACAAACTCTCTTTCAAAAATTTAAATAGATAATAATAAAAAAATTCTTAAAAAAGACAAATTACTTAAAATAAATATTTTGTCTTTGAATAAATTGGTACTCGGATTCAGCTTTTATTAAATCAATATTTTAGAAATCAAAATTGTGTAATTTTGGCTAAAATCAACAGTCAAATAATTGTTTTCTGCATTTAAAAGCAAACCTTGGAAATGTTTTTTCTATCAATGAAGGAGAAGAAAAATATAGTGATTCATTTCGCTCTTTAAATTTCCAAGTAAGCAAATCATGTAATTATTTACAATTATTTTCTATATCAATAATCAGTTTGATTTAAAAAGAAAACATTCTGAATTATGCAATGAGGAAATGTTTTTAAAATTCGAAGTTGTAAAAATTTACATCTCTAAATTTAAAATCATACAGAGAATATGGTATTTAGTCTTTACTAAACTGGGATCCTTGTGATTTTCTTTATTGGGCTTAATTTAAAATAAGGAAAACTTAAATATTTCAGCTTTCTTATTCTTGTAGCTAATTACGAACGTGTAAGAGTGCTTTTCAATTACTCAGCATGAATAAAAAACTTCATAAAAACATAAAAGATAAAAAAATTTTCTTACTTACAAAAATCAAAGATATAATTAAGAAACAAGCGTTTTTAAAAACTTGTCTATATTAGCTTGATCAGGATGAATCTAATCTTCACAATTTTATTAAGATTGATTTTCCCAATAATGTAGATTAACTAGAGTTATTAGAATGATCAAAAATTAACTAAATTTTAAACACTTTCTTTAAAATTGAACATTGAAAAAAAATTTTCAAAAGTTGGAAGTTACTGAAAAAATTTTTTTTTTATAATTTTCTTTAATTTTTAACAATTAATTTGATATTCATTTTTATCTGGTTTCTTTCAACATCACCGATTGCGTCGAAAATTTATGAATTAATTAAATTAAATGAAAAATAGCTTAATCAAAATATCAAGATATTTTTTTTGATGCTATTTCAACTAAAAAAATTGATTTTAACAAAATGATTTAGAATAAAAGTAAGAGCATAATTTTAAATTAGTTTTACTTCATTCTTTAAAAAAATATTTAAAATGATCCTAACTAAACATATTCATAAAAAAAATTAAAAAAGAATATATATTCAATTTACAGTCTAATCGAAAAGTATAGAAATTTAACATTAATTTTTATGATTAATGGTTTATTTATTGCATGATAGATAAAAACTAAAGCTTTTAAATAAAAATTAAATAAAGTAAATATTTTATAATTTCAAATGAATAAAAAAGACTTTTATGTCTATACGGAAAAAAATAGCAATTAATTAATTAGAAAGTTTTTTTTTATTTTGAAATTCTCAAAATTATCAGACCTGAAGCAAAGATTATGTTTTTTAAAAAATTTTTAATAAGTAGTAAATGTTTAAGACTTATTTTAAGTTTAAGCGAGGAAATAAAATAAGAGAAGAAAATCTCAAACTACTCGTGCAGTATCTGACATCAAGGGAATCAATCAAATTATTTGTTTACTAAAATATTCCATTCTAAAATTTTAATTATTTAATTAATCAAAGCTATCATGAATTTTTTGTCTATAAATCATTTAAATTACTTCAAAAATGATTAAGCTTAAAGCGATATTTATCTTATTTAAAATGCTAGTGGGCGATTAGAAAATTAGTTAATAAGCATCAGGCTATTACACTAGAAGCTAGAATTTTATAATTCAAAATAAAATCAAACTTTTATAAGATTATATTTCTGATTTGAATTATATAAAGAAAAAAACAATTTCTTTATTTTCTTAGCCCGTTTAGCATCAGAAAAAAATAAGATAAATTTTATTTTTTAAAATTTAAATATAAAGACATTTTTAAAATGTATGATTAGAATATTAAATATATTGTGGTTTTAATTTTAGAGTTAATTAAAAGCCAACCAAATTTAGAAAAAATTTTTTTCATTATCTTTTTCATCTACGAAGAATTATGTCAAAACTCGAATAAGCAATTACAATTTAGCCATGGACCCAGCTTAATTAAATTAAATTTTTGATAGTAGGAATTTTTTAAAAGAACTTTAAAAAAAAAACATATACTATTTCACATGACTTTAAAATTTATTTGAATTTTGAATAAAAAATTCAAATGAAGAGAAAATAATTTAAGAAGACTGCAAATCTTTAATTAAAAATTAAAGATTTTAGCATCTGGTTTAAAGTCGGTATTCAAACAAAAATTTTTTCTATCAAAATATAAAAAGAAGACGAAATAAGAATCTTGATTTTAAATTTTGAGGTATTCGTTTATTTTTAGAAAATTTAACTTTTTTTCTAAGATGATTAATACAAAGTGTTAAATAAAATTTTAAAAATATTTTAAAGAAACGAACTAGTCAAAAAATCTACTATATGTATTTTTTTTTACAACTTATCAATTAAACATATTTATTTTAAATTCAAACTCAGTCAAAATTTTAATAAAAAATTTTATAGGCTTTTCAAAAAAAAGATCTTTAGAATTTAATTTATATTCTTACAAAACTAACAGAGTGAATTTTCAAATTTTTTTTAAATTGAATTAAGAACATATTAGTTCTTAAAAATAATTAAAAAATTTGTCAATATACAAGAAAGAGGAAGTTGAAAATTGTGGGACGCATTGAATGTAACAATATTGAGAGTGGCAGGCAATTTCTATCCGGGCTCTCGAAATTGGCAATTATTTGCAGCTCGAAAGCGGAAGACAAATTAATTTTAATTTAGAAAATTTTATCAATTCAGAAAATCTTTTTTAATATAAATCAAATAGATGTTTTTGCTGGGAAAAAATGTCTTAAACTCTTTCGTAATTGTCTTAGTCTAATTAGAAAAATATTTTTTTCTCATTTTGAAATAAATAAAAATTTAAGCGCTAATGCAAAAAACATTACCAAGTTGAAATTTAACAAAGAACAAAAAAGATTGTGCAAACATCATTTACAAGAGCTTGGCATCAATATCAGGTGAATTTTTGTGTTTCTTACAAGTGTTTTTATAGATTTTAAATATTGTAATTTCTAATCGATTAGAATAACAAACAAAAATATAAAGAATTTCTTATCGAACTGATTTCAATCTGATGGATTAATTCAATCGCTTTTAGGCCTACTATTGCGCAATGTGCTTCTATATCAATCTCATTTAATTCTTGCCAAAGTTAGCTTAATAAATAAAAATCTAATCTTAAGTAGCTAGCTGCTATCTCAATTTTTTCTCTGACATGTCTACTTCCTTGATTATAAAATTATTTTCTAATTTCAGAGCCGTTCGCTGCCATTTCACCCAATGCATATTTTATGCTAAACTCTAATTAAAACAGCCCCGAAGATATTTCGAATATTCAATTAGAAATTTGTTTTTTGTAATTAAATAAAATCTCCTTAGAATAATGTTTATTTTATAAATATTGGCAACAAAAAGTTTTACAATTCAATAGTAGAAAAAAAATAGCATTTGTCAGAGTGTGTGTTGTCTTAGAATGGACGTACTGGAGCTTCCGAGGCCCGTGATAAATTTTCTGCGCACCATGTCCAAAGAAATGCACCGGTACTCGTTATGCTGGGACATTTACGGCGGTACCGAGAACGTTACTTTGACTCTCACGTGGAAGCTGAACTGCGATGACTCCAGCGACTCCGGCGAGGCAAGATCGGAGACCAAGAGTCCAAAAAGTCCGCGCAAAGTCAAAAAACAAGCCAAACAACTTCAGCATTCTCGGTTGGACACCTTGAAGACATGCTCTCGTTTTCTAACAGATAAACGCAGCGCCCAGTCAGATTACAAGCAGCAGCAATGCGAAGACCTTAATCCTTATTATTACACTAAAGACAAGCTTTTGGATGCGTCCATTTCGTCTGTCTACTCAGGCGGTTCCAACACACCGATCAAAAATTCGCACAAAATTTGCGACAAAAGACGCCCAAGGGGCAAAAGTCTGGAAATAAATGAAAAAAAGGAGCCTAGCTGCGAAAATAATTTGGATTCCATTAAAAGAGATACTATTCCGCTGTCTAAATTTAACCTCGAATCTGATCCCTGGATAAGACGGGACAGTTTCGACAAAAATGTAAATAGATCAGATATTGATAAAGAAGTAAAACTAATGAGCCTAATTGAGACCATTACTGGCGAGGAGAATACGCCAGAGCCAAAATCTCAGTCAGTATCTGTGACAAATAATGCCGGTCCGTGTTATAAAATCAACTCAGGTAATCATACAAATACCGGTGCAAATTTTAGTAGTAGCAGTAAAATGACCAATGGTGCATCTAACACTTCGGCTGGTAATTCTAAAGTAACTTTTGATCCGAATCTAGAATATATTTAGTTTTTAATTTTATTTTATTTTTTGATGGAATTTTTTTTTTCAATAAATTAATTCGAGTGAAGAGCTTTTTTTTTGAAAGTAAATTTAAATTTTTTTTTGAATTTGTTATTAGATCAAATTACAAAGTAAACAAGTTTTAGATTAGCTTCAGAATTAAAATACCAAAATACCAATCTGTTGGGTTAAATTTTAAGAAAACAAGTTGAGATTAGTTTTTAACCTTTAAAACCAGATCGCAGCACATAGCTCGGAACTTGATTCTAATAATTTAGCATTTTAAAAAGCTTACCTTTATTTCGATGTTCAATTCAAAGTAAGAAGTCTCGATGGTAAACATACAGCTGTTCATGGCCTCTCTTGGTGCCATTCTCCACAGTTGAAATGGCATATGCACATGGCGGTCTTGTAACAGACAATAAGGTGTAAAATGATAAGTCTTGAAACTTATTTCTTTTTGATCATCGTTATATTTAAAGTCCAAAATTTCATCTGTGCGCCAATGCGTTTTTTCTTCGTCCCATCGGGCTAACATAGGTGCTTCGGCAAAAAATACACTCGATGGCAATCTAGCAAAAAAAAGTCAAATGAAAAATTTTAATTTTTAAATTTAACTCAAAAATTAAAAATTACCTGTAAGTTATCTCAAGGGGACTTTCATTTTTGATTGATTTGACAAGTTGCTCATTTGATTTTGATCCTAATCCTTTGACAAAATTTTTATCAGTGCTCATTGTTTCATCTGGTCCACCCAGGGTTGCTTGAATATAAAGTTTAGTTTTAAAATAACTATTTGTATTTATTTACATTCAAGTAAGTCATTTGACTTTGCCGTAGAGTTCAAGTCCAATTTTTTGCTTCCAATAGTATCTCCAAGTTCGTTCTGTTGTTATTAAAATAAAAAAATTAATAAAATAATCTAATGAGAAATTTATCTTTTCTTGAAAATATAAATTAAACTTTATTTTATATTATTTATTTCATTCCTTTTAAAGGATATTTTTTTTCTAAAATTATTGAATTGATTTATTATAAAATTTTAAACATAAAAATAAGACTAACTAAAAATATGTTCTTTAAATATAACAAAGTGCAACACAAGTTTTTCGAATGATACTTATGTCTATCTTCTAAAAAACTGACACAAAGATTGAACAAAAATGATTCTTAAATTATAAAAAAGAAAAGATTTTTATTTCTTTAATTAATATTTAAAGTTAAAAAATTATTAATGAAAATACGGTATTAATTTGACATGATGGTAGAGGGAATAATACGCAAATTTACAAAATTCTACTTCTTTTTTCATAAATTGTAAAAAGGCCAAAAATAGTCTCGTTTTAGTGCTTTTCTTGGAATTTTGTAAATTTTATTGTTTTTAAAGCTTTTGTGTATAAAAAAAAATTACGTAAATTTTCGTAAATTCACACATTTTTCTAGTAAAAAATGGTAAAAAAAAGATAAAAAAAGTAAAAAATAACATTATTTTAAAATTCACCTAGATAATTATTCAAAACAGACAGCTGCCATTACCTTGGAAATTCTAAAAATTAAAAAGTATAAAGAAGAACTGCTAGTTTATCATTGATAGAAAGAAAGAAAAAATATAAATTAATTAAAATGATATTAAATTTTACGTTAGTTTTTAGGTCCAATTTAAAAATCATTAAATTTTATTTTTAAATATAATAATTTAAATCAAATCAATGAATTGAGTGTTTTTAAATTATTTACAAACAAATTTTAATATGAAATAATCTTAATTAAAATGATTTAAAAAATTAATTTATTGAGGTGAATTCATCTTTAAAACAAAAGCTTAATTTCAATTATACGAATTTTTGTAAAATTATAATTCAAATTATTAGAATATCTAAAAAACTTAACTTATTGGACAAAAACTAGACACATTTTTAGAATGTTAGTGAAATTCTCTACAAGATAAATGGGAGCCGTTGGGGAGTCAGTCGTATAGAATGAGGATCAGGTTTTAAAAAAATAAATTTTCTCTAAAACTAAAAATCTTTGATTAAAATTAATTTTATTTTCAAAAATCAGAGAAAATTTCAAATTAAATGACATGTTAAAACTTTTAAATATATTTTGGCTATGTAGCGAGTTAATTTTTTAGTAGGACCCGTTTTTATTTATACAATTTGTTAAATATGAATTCAACTCCTGCAAAGTAATTGACTATTTATTAAATAAAATATTTTATTTCTATCTCTTCGAACACCGAAAAGCTTTGGCATCAAGAATATAACCAAGCTTGGACAAAATAAAAAGTCTAAACAAAATTGACTGTCTTAAAGTAAAATTTATCCAAATAACGTGGGCTGTTAGCAGTCAGTTTAAAACAAAGATCAAGTCTTATGCAATGACTTGTTTTTACATTCTCATTCAATTAAAAAAAAAGATTGACGAAAAATTACTCAAGAAATTTTAGTTATAATTTAAGGAATAGGGATAACCTGATTGAATCAATGGCAAAGTCTAATAAAAAACTTTTGTTTTTTTTTCAATATTGACAAAAAGCTTTGTTATCAAGATATCGATTTTGAAATATTCATCATTCAATCTTTCAATTTACAATAATATCAATTTAATTTAAATTGACTTTGTAAAAAAATCAAAAAAAATTGACATAAATTTATCAATGTTCAATTTTTCAAATAACCTAATTGTTAATCATTTTTTGTAAATATTCATAATTTTAGAAATTAAAAATTTTATTTCTATTTTATCAATTAAATAAATGAAGTACTATGGCAAGGGCATTAGCCTGTTGATTAACCTTAAAATTTAAAAATTGGAAATCGACTATCACAAAGCGAATAATTATTTAAAGAACGTGGACTGTTGACAGTCAGCTTCAAAGATCAATTCTTTTGCCATGACTTGTTATCATTTGTTTCTTGGATTAATACAGCTTGACTATATTCCAAATACTGAATACTAAATAGGATTGCAAGCGATAGAAAAAGATAAGGAAAGAAATAAAATGACACCTCAGAGATAAGATTTTGAATTAAGCGTTTTAAAAAATGGCAAAGAATAAATGGTATATTAACGGGTTTTTAAAGTAAATAAGTAAATATAAGTAAATGGACAAAAGTTAAGTTAACTTGCCCGATCATGCAAATGATCAGGGGATCATATATATATTTATTTATAAACTACTAAAAATTAGCTATAATATTGCAAAAAAAAATTTTTAAAATGGGACTTTCTGTGTCTGAACGAGAGGCTTTTCGAAAAACAGTCAAAAATATGATTTCACAAATGACAAAATCCGACATTGTGACGCACTTTACTAAGCAAGGAATCGCTCGAAGCACTATATATAATACGATCAACCGTATTCAAATTGGAGATCCGATCAAGGACAATAAGAGAACGGGTCGTCCAACTACCTGGACAGCTGCAAGGAAGACAAAACTGAAGAGATTGACCAATAACCGAACTGGAGTGAGTCAAAGGCGTTTAGCAAGAAAATTTAATGTCCAGCAGACAACAGTTGGCCGGCAGTTAACAAAAATGGATATTTCATATCGTAAACGTGAAAAATACCAAAATATAGCGCCGTACAGCATGAGAAAGCCAAGAAATTGAGTAAAAAACTTTCAAATATGCTATATCGTTCACCATGTTCGCTTATTTTGGACGACGAAAAGTACTTTACTTTGGCGGGCGACAACATGCCGGGAAATGCTGGATATTTCACAAATGACAAGTCTACTAGTCCGGACAGTGTTCGGTTTGCTGGAAAAGAGAAGTTTCCAAAGAAGGTGCTTGTTTGGATAGCCATATCTGATCGAGGTATGTCTAAGCCTCTTTTTTGATTATCAAAGTCGGTTGCCATCAATTCGAGCATCTATATCGACGAATGCTTGAATAAACGACTGCTCCCATTTATACATGAGTATCATGAAGACCTTGACTACGTTTTTTGGCCTGACTTAGCGTCTGCTCACTATTCAATGGAAAGCACAACTTGGATGAACTAAATTGTAAATTATGTGACCAAAGATATCAACCCGCTAAATGTCCCTCAAGCGCGCCCAATCGAAAAATTTTGGGGTTGTTTGAGTGAAAAAGTATACGAGGGAGGTTGGCAAGCCTCAACAGAGCAACAGCTGATTAACCGCATTAAATTAAAGTTGAAGGAATTTGACTTAAATTTTGTGAAATCCCTTATGACGGGGGTCAAAGCAAAGCTCAGAAAAATCGGACACGATGGAGTTTTTTCATTATTTAAAAATCATAATTCTATTGAAAAATAAATTCTTTACATCAGAAAAAAAACCAGAACTTAATATCATTTTTATATTTTGAGATATTCGCTTTTAATTTTTGCCCATTTACTTATGCATCACCCGTTACTCTTTTAATCTTGCTTATTATTAAAACTTTCCTTTTTTCATTTTATTTGGTGTTTTCTTTTATATTTAATTAATATTTTTATAGTTTAAAATAAATTTGAAATATTTTTTGTCACTTAGTCTAAAACTAAGTTGGAATTCTTTGTTAAAAATTATATTTGAAAATTGTAAATGTTTAATTAATACTTGTTCTGTTTGATTTGAAGCTGATTGATTTTCCAATTCTTGTTTTTTTGCCCAATATTCTTGCCAACTCGATTTAGCAAGACTCGGATCACTTGTTGGGTAAATAAACGGTACCAGTGTTTCATTTGGATCTTCTATTTTAAAAAAAAAAATTAATGTTGATTTCGATTCATTTTATTAAAATAAAAACCAACTCTGAGTGAGAACCAAGTGTTTGATTTTCTTTGGTTGTGGAGGAATGTCATACAAACCAATATGCAAAATTGGACCCGATGGTAAATAATTTCTTAGATCAATCACAAAACTGTCGGATAATTCTTGCAAAATAGCAAGTTCCTCAGACGAAATTGTGTCTTTAGACTCTTCGACTGGTTTTTCCTCTTCAATTTTTGGCATCTGTTCCACCTGTTCTTCACGTTTTTCCTCTTCATTTTCGTGAGTTGACGAATCTGTTTTTTCCATTAAAAGCTTTAACTCAGGAGGCAAATCATCAGCGTCTTCCAAATTTTCATTTTCATCCTCTTTTTCTTCATTTTCTTTTTTTTCTTCGATTTTAATTTCCGGCACTGGATCAAAATCAAATTTTTCTGGCTTTACCCTACATGGAAAAGTCTTGCTTCTCGTTGTGTAAAAATCATATTTTGTGAAAAGACACCGTAAATTAAAATGAGCAAGAGTAAGGGGTCGCGGCAGTTGAAAAGAAAAATTTTGATCTGCAAAACTAAAGCTAGTTATTCGCTTGTTATGACTTAAATTTGCCCAAATACAAAAAAAAATATTTGTGTCACCATTTGAAAAGCTAAAATTCAAGGTTTCTGGATCAACATCGTCCGACGCATTCATAAGAACTGCATGTGAAGCTTGGTCAATCTTAAATTTAGTCACTTCTTCCAAATCATGGATAGTTTTTTGATATTTTTCAATTAAATTTTTTGATTCTTCACTCTCAGATATTTCTTCAATCAAGAAATTTAGTTCATCAATTAACTTTTATGTTTAGAAAAAATTTTAAATTAAAAAAAAATCATTAAAAATGTTTACTCTAAAAGCTAAATTTATATTATCAAGAGAGTTTCTAAAATCTTCACTTGTGTCATCTTCTTTCCATAAAGTTAAAAATGTGTTAATCTCGCCAGGTATAGTCGGATCAGGAGAACCATCACATCTCATGTATCGTTCCCACTAAAAATGAGATTTTAAATTTAAATCTACAAGGAAGTGTTTGTGAAAATTCAAACTTTAAATTTTTCCTTTCGGATTTTATGAAAATTTTCAAGTTTCAGTTTAATTTCCGATATAATATCATAAAAAGTGTTCAATTCGCGACTTTTTATTTCAACGACTTTTATTTCACGGTTTTTGCGTTCTTCTTCCAATTGTATTTCTCTCTCTTGACGTTCTTTTTCTTCTTGTTCTTGTCTCAATCTTGCCTCTAAAAAAAAAATATCCTAAAATTATTTGAAAAAAAAGAAACATAAAAAATGGTCATAAAGGGATTCCTAAGGATCGATAAAGAGATGCTAAGCTTAAAGTTAAAAAGAAAAGCTTTCTTTTTTAAAATAAGCTATATTTTTGAAGGATAGGGTTCCATTAAATTAAGCAATAACAGTTCTTAATCGGTAATTACTATTTATTTTTCGTCCTTTAATTTTTTTTTAAATTAAAAAATTTAAATTAGATTCAACTTAAAGTTATATTTAAACAAAAGAATTATTTTACCTTCTTCAAGTCGCTTTTCTTCCTCCTCTTTTTTTCCTTTTCGACCACGACCACTTTTTAATCCACTCTTCGTGGTCGACGCCGATCCTGTTGACTTTATTAAATATTAAAAAATTTTAACAAAAAAAAATATTTTTTATTTCCTTTACCTTTTTAGTGTCCATTATTCATGCAATTTAAAACTTCAAAATTTGATGCAATACAAGGTTTACTCGTATTAGCTTGTGTGGTAAATAATGGCCTGTGTTGAGTATCAAAAAATTTTATTTTTGAAACAAAAATTGTGTTGCCTAGCAACATCTCAATTTATAGTGAAGCTTTAATTTTGACTTATTAATAAATTTAATAAATTTTAAATAATAAGCCTTGTTTTATATATAAAATTGTTAAATAATTAAAAAAAATTGGCTAACTTTCTGTAGAAATTGAGAAAACGCATTAGATCTAAATAGCTGGAATTTTGCTTTTTAAAACTTGTTATGGTGTTCGAAAGATAACATTTAATATTTTACTTTTCAATATTCAATCAATCTAAGTGATCAAGTTTTTATTCTATTTATTAAATAAAGTTTACTAAAAGAAAAAAACCTAAGCATTCTGTCAAATTTTTCGGAAAAATATTTTTTAGTTGGCTGAACTTTGTTTATAGAATTTTCTTAATTAATCAAAGTACTGTAAAATATAATCTAGAATTGATACTTCAATATTTTGATTTAAATGTTCTAATTAATAACTTTTTTAATTAATTCTTCAATAAAAATTTATGTTTTTAATTTTTTTACTCAGAAATTATCATTTATTCTTTCAAATTTAAAATAAATTTGTTTGTATTTAATCTGATACGATAAATTTATTCCGTTTTACACCCAAAATCGAATTGTTTTTGAACCAGGTTTCACTTACACACATCTCAGAGAATAAGTGTCTAATTTTTTTTTCAACTCTTCTAATTAATTTCATCATGATTATTAAAAGGGTCTTTAGTGATAGGTGACCAGAAGTTTAATTATAAATTAATTAAGTGACTCTAAAATTTATTACCTGACCAAAGAAATTCAAAATCATCAGTATTAAGTTTTATTTTTGTTTTTCAAATACCTGCTTTTCATAAAGCAAACTTAAAAAAAATTCAGCGCTGTCTTATTTTACATCTGATAGTTTCTTTTTTATTTTATCCATACTAAAATATTTATTTTGGCTTTGACTTAATACTTTGAAAGATTTTTTATTTTATTTTTTTTGATATTTAAACTTTTATTGTGCTTAAAAATGAATTATATTTCATCAAATAAAATTTAACTTTTTTACAAGTTTGAATTTTAAATATTATTTATAATTAATATTATTTTAAAAGACATTTAAAATGTGTCAAATGATAAGCAAATATGTTCAAAAACTTTTATTTGCCTTTTTTTCGTAGATATATTGTTTTTTAGAAAAGTTTTATTCAAAATGAAGTTTTAAAATGGATCTACTATGCTGGAAGACTCGAAATTAATTTTAATAATTTTTTTATTAAATTAGGGAAAGTCGAAAATAATTAACTAATAACAGTTTCGAAAGTTAGAATAAATATTGTGTGAATAAATCAAAGATTTTTAAAAATATTAAATCTGACTGAAAATTCTGAAAAGTATTAAGGAACAAAATATTTTTATTGAGTTGAAATATATGTATTTTTAAATACAGAAATAATTGTATAAAAAATAAATAGCTTTGTATTTTTTTGAATTAGACTTTAATATTTTGTATAAATTAGTTTTTAGTCTAAAAGAGCAATTTGGTCGATTATTTTCAGACCACTGAGTACTAAATTTTTTTGATTAAACCCCAAAAATATAAATCAGATATTGGATCTGAATGATCTACTTATTAAAAATATTTAGTTATAAATGGAAAATTTTGATAGCAGGGAATTTTCGAATTTCCCGTTCTTTATCAAAAAGTTTTATCGTCATAAAGAATTTTTTAGCGATCAATGGATTTCTATAGGGGATCAACTGGTTTGATTTTTGTAACCAACATTTTAAATAACACAAACAATGATTATATTTTTGAGAAAAATTTCGATCACCAAACATGTGATCAGAATCGGTCATTGGTCATCCATTGCAAAAATTATGTCTGGTCACAAAAAGAAAAAGATCCAGATTTTGTCTATTAAATGGAAATTCTTTGAGAAAAATTATTAAATAATTAATGAAAACATTTGTAATATAAAATATGATTAAAAACATTAATTTTTGAGAATGTCTAAAAATTGAAAACTATTATTTGCATCAAAGACTAGGTCATTCGGACTTATCGCTGAAATTCACTTATGGTTTTTTTATTTTTTAAACTTTATTTTTTAAATTTGTTTTTTCTCTAAATAAATAAGTTTAAAAATATAATAATCAAAAATTTATTTGGATCAAAAAATTCAGAAACTGATTCATTCCTCATTCCTACCATTTAATGACAAGACCGTTGGTATTTTTTTCAATTTCATGATAGCTCGTGTACAAATTCTTTTTTAATTTTTCTTCATCGTTTCCGAGCCACACTGAATCGTACAAGTTTTTAACAAATCTGTTCTCATCAGGAATCTGATCTTTTACCGAATTGTAAGTTAATTCAACTTTTTGCAAGAGGTCTTTGGAAAGGCTGTTGGTTTGTTCGTCCCTAATTTGACCCCCACCATTCAAACATCCTAAAGCCCAAAATTTAGTTGAGAAAAAAATTTAAATCTGAGTCATACCAGAAGGACACGCCATTATTTCTATATAATGATAAGGACAATTTTTCTTCTTTATTTTTTGAACAATATTTTGAATATTTCTAAATCCATATGCAATTGCAAACCTAAGCTTGACTTCACCATTTATTTCCAAGTTGACCTCTTTGAAATCAGAATTTCTCAATTGTCTATAAACTATCTGCTCTCGTTTTAAATCAAAATCAAACAAGCTCTTAGCTGAACTGACCAACACATGCTCCAAGTAACCTCCGGATCCGCCACCTTGATGACTGTAGACCAGTTCTTGTTTCTCAAGTTCTTGCTTGACACTTGTCTGATCTTTATTCAAAGTAAATGGTAAATCTAAAATTCCATCTTGCATCGAGCCCAAGTCGATATTTTCTTTTTGAAATAAGTTCTCTATTTCAACTTAGAAATTTTTTGTTTAGATTAAAATTAATTTTAAATTAAAAAAATAACACTTGTGGACAAAACACAGTCTACATCTTTGGACTGGTGAAATTCATTGAAAAAATCTTTGCGTGATGATTCAAGCTTTTTGTCAAAGCATGGCATTATGGTGACATGATAGATCTTGTCAGGGGTAATGTCAAAAACATTTTTGCACAAATAGTCTTTAACCAATGAGCCCATGATTTGTTGAGGCGATTTGACAGCGCTAATGAATGGCAAGATGAATGAACCATGCGTTTTTTCCGCATAGCAAATCCAGCCAGGACAAGAACTTGTTAGTATTGGTAATTTGGCATCCGAAGAACCTTGCTCATTCTTCCTAAACCTCTCGACAAATTCCCTCTCGCTTTCAATTAGACTGAATTCTCGTGAAAATGTCGTATCGAACACAAATTCGGCGCTGAAATAATTCTTGAAAAACCCGCACAATTTTCTGGTACATGTGTTTAAATCAAGATTATATCTTGCCGCTAAAGATGCCCGACTTTGGGGCGATATTGATACAACTATTTTTTTAACATGACAAAATTTATCATCCTAAAAAAATAAAAATTTTGTTTCTTTAAAAAATATATTTTTTTTTAATTTTTCAAATACCTGAATAAATTTCTTATTGCTTTCAATAACTTTAATTAGCTCATCTGCGCTTTGTTGATTGATCAAGACTGTTTCTGCCGAGGTCACACATCCACTGCAAGCCAAACAATCGTCTAGGCTAATTTTCGCCTTTTGCACAGGAGGCTTCTGTTTTTCCTTGAGAGAAAAAGCTGGAAATGATCCATAATCTATTTTTAACCAAGGAAAATTTTTTTAAAGCATACCACTGAACCAGACTCGTCAGCCAATTCTATAACTCCTGTCTTTTTGGTAGGTCTTTTTTCCAGTTTAACAGGCTTGACACATTCCTTACAAAAAACAAATAAGACTGATCTCCATAAAATACTTAAATTACTTGTCCCGGTCCAATAAAGTCATCAAGATCATTTATTTGGATGATACCAGAAAATTTGGAACTCATTTTTCTAATTCAACAATATAGTCTTATCTTTTAATTATACTAAATTAAAATTTTATAAGAGTTGGTTAATAAAGCAAAATTAAGTTCTTCTAAAGACATAAATCATGAGGAGTATTCACATTGAAAATTTGAAAAATAAATTTTAAATTTTTCATTAAATGAGTTCGAACAATAAAACTGTGCGTTGTGCTCTAAGTGTGTCCAGCGTTCCTGATATCACAGAAGCCATTAACAATGCCATTGATAATAAATTTACTTATTTAATATGTCCTTTGGTTAATCCAAGACTCAAAAGGGAATATATTGCCGATAATTTAAGACATCAAAAATTGCCATTGACCAGAAGTGATCTAGATCTTACTGCTGAATGTAATTTTTTTTAAAGTTTTTAAATTTTTTTGAAATTTCAAAATAAAGGCTGGCAAAATTACGTGGTAGGAGCTGCATATCAATTCTATGACTGTGATTCTGAGGATGAAACCATAAGAAATAATAGCATTTGTGTAATTAAAGAAAAATAAAATTTTTTTTATATACTTTTTATAAATTTCAGGGCTTATCAGAAGAATTGAACATTGTGACTCATTTGAATCTAACAAATTATCTAATTCCACTGCGTAGCTACAAAATTGAAAATTTTTCTCGAATTATAAACAATATTTTGCTAAATAAACTTACAATGTTTAATGTAAATAAATTAATTTTTAAAAGCTTAAAAAAAAAACACTTATTGTTTTTATTTTAAGGTTATCATTAGAGTTCCGTTGCATATGAACAATTTAGATATCGAAATTGAAAATGTGGTTTCAAGATCAAATGACGATGCACCATGGTACTGGTGGAAAAAATTGAGAACTTTATGCGAGGAAAACACGCGCCTAGGTCTTGCTTTAGAGATGACCAATGATTTACCAGAAGATGAAAATGAAATAGAAAGGTGGTACTCTGAGCCCATTAGAATGATAATTATTCCGACTTCGCTTTTTTTAACTAACAAAAGCGGATTTCCAGTATTATCTAAAGCACATCAAAAATTTATTAATCAATTTCTTAAAGTATTTAAATTCGAATTTTTAGTTTAAAATCTTTAATTGCTAATTTAAAAGCTAGACATTGACTTTGTTATTGAAGGAGCCAACCGGCACCCTGAAAGAGGCATGTCTAAATATCAGGAATATTTAAATTATATATTTAAAGTATTTTTTTAAATTAATTATTTTTTAAATTTAATACAAACTTACTTGAAGCAATTTCAAACGAATAGTGTTGATAAAAAAACTCAATTTACAAAGGGATACGAAGATTGTCTTCAGAATCCATTACAACCACTAATGGACAATTTAGAATCTCAAGTGTATGAGGTGTTTGAAAAGGATCCGATCAAATATTCCCAGTACCAAAAAGCCATAGCTCAAGCTTTGATCGATCGAGTCAGTGAGGAGGATAAAAAAACAAAAGAAATGTAGAATAGGAAAATTATTATTTATTAGGAAAATTTTAATTTATTTTTTTCAGAGTTATTATGGTTGTTGGAGCAGGGAGAGGTCCATTGGTAAAGATGGCTATTCAAGCGGCACAAGAAACTGAACGAAAAGTTAAACTTTATGCCATAGAAAAAAACAAAAATGCCATTAATACGTATGAAAAAATAACTTATTTAGCTAATTATTTTAAAATTTTTATTAAGGTTATTAAATCTGAAAAATACAGATTGGGATGATCGAATAACAGTGATTGCTAAAGATATGAGAGAATGGGAACCTCCGGAGAAAGCAGATATTTTAGTGAGCGAATTGCTTGGTTCTGTTGGAGATAATGAACTTTCACCTGAATGTCTCGACGGAGCTCAGAGATTATTAAAAGGTTTTTTTAAGTCACTAGAAAGAAATTTTAAATTTTTTTAAAGATGATGGAATAAGTGTGCCTTATAGATATAGATCTTTCATTGCACCTGTTCAATCTTACAAAGTTTATTCAGAAGTAAGACGATGTAAAGAATATGAGCATCCATATGAGGCACCATATGTCATTTTATTGAATAATCACTGCAGAATAGCCGATGAACAATTTCTTTTCGAGTTTACTCATCCGAATAGAGCGAGTAGGCTAAAATTTTTTTTAAAGATTTTTGTTAATTTATAAAAAAGAAAAAATTGATAATAATCGATATGGGAAGCTTGAATTCAAGGCTAATTTTGATGCTACTTTGCACGGTTTTGCTGGATATTTTGATAGCCATTTGTACAAGGATGTTGATATTAGTAAGCAGCTTACTATTCCTCAAATCATAAATTATAGTGGGGCATATTAATTTTGAGTTTTATTACCTTAGTCAATTTATTTAATTAAAGATAGTGGATTTTGAAAAGCATTTTATTAGTAAATTTTTATTAAATAAGTTAAAATTACAAATATATGAAATTAATATGGGCACTATATAAGAAAAAAAATATTTATTTTAATTTTTTAATTAGGCATTACTCCATCAACCCATTCTCCTGGAATGTTTAGCTGGTTTCCAATGTTTTTTCCACTAAAAAATCCAATTCAAGTAAAACAAAATGACTTAATAATTGTTCACTTTTGGCGTTGTGTGTCAAGCAAGCAAGTACACTATGAATGGTGTGTTTCTTCGCCAACTAATTCAGTAATACATAATCCTAATGGAAGAACATATTGGATTGGATTACATTAGAGTTTTAGTATTTCTAACATTTTTAATAAAAAAATTATCTAGAAAAAGATTTATTTAAAAAAAATCAAAGAAATGATTATGAATTCCGTTGTTTTTTTTAATGCGGCATCAAAATATGAAAATTCAGTTTCAGCGCCTTTAGATTTTTTAGTATATTTAATTTTTGTAAAATTGTTCTGGCGATACTAATATTGAAAAAGAAAATTTATTTTTTAGCTGAAAAAATAAAGGATTTTAAGAAACAAGATTGATAGTTTCAGTTCGGCACTAAATTATTTGCTTGATTCTTTCCAAACCAAATTTTATTTAATTTTTTTTAGCCGAACGGTTTTCTTCCTTTTAATGTTATATATCTGTTGAAAATTCTTTCTTCTTAGGCTTCTCTAAATACAAAAAAGAAAATATTGACTTATATAAAAATATATGAAAATAAAATTGAAGGTTAAAAATAATCAAGTTCTAGGCATAAAATTTGACTCAAAATTAACCTTAACTCCAATATTTGATATGATAAAACATTGTTGTAGTTCACGGTTAACCTCAAAAAAAGTTTTGTTCATCATCTTTTTCAAAAAGTTAATCAATAGACAATCAATTAAATGAAATACTTTTTTAAAATATAATTTCTTCTTTGCTTTTTTTCAAAAATTGAGTCTAAAATTCAAGCAAAAAACCTTGCAGAACAAAGACCTTTTTTATTTCATTTGTTTTATCGAGACCTTGTAACAATTTTATATTTAGACACCTACTTTTTTAACTTTATCGTCATATTTTTTAATTGAATGGAAGAACAGGACTAAAATGAGAATCGGGTTAATTATATATTTAAGGGAAGTATTAGAAAATTTCAAAAATGGAAAAATTCAATTTTGGTTATTTGGCTTCAGATAACCCCGTTGTGTCTTTCAAAGGTGAAAATTTCAGATAATTATATAGAGAAACTAATTTGCGAAATTATATGTACTGTCAAGTAATAAGATTAGAAAAATATCTAGAAATAAGCTTACTTTGACGCAAAAACAGAAAAAGACATTAAAACGCAAAGTCAATGAATTTATACTTGGAAGGACTACAAAGATCTAAAGATAAACTACAAGCGATAATTTTCAAAGATCTAAAGAATTAAAAAAATCGTTATGTTTATTCTGCAAAACATATTCTAATAAAATTTATTAAAAGTTTTTAAAAGAGTTTTAGACTTTGATTTAATTTGGATATATTTTTATATATATGGTGTATTTTATCGTCTTTTAATAAATATTTTCATAAAATTTTGTAAAAGCATGATGATTAAGAAACTAATCAAATACCTCTACCTTTTAAAATTTTTAAAGAAAAACTTGATTTTTTTAAATCAATATTCTTTATATAAATAAAGTTAATGAAAAAGTAGCACTCTTAAAAAAAATAACAAAAAAGTCGAATAGATAATGGTTCACAATCGACGAAATTATATCATCAAGTCACGAAAACGAAAAATGTCTGAAAAAAACACGTAAAAAATAATTAATGGTGAGCCTTCAGGAAAAAAGTTATAAGCTTTTTTAGCATTAATTTTTTAAACCAAATTTCACAAAACCAACCAATCCTATTTAAAGTGGAAAGCTTCTAATTTTCAATCTGAAGAGCATGAACAACAACTAAAGAAAAATAAGAATAAGTTTATAATTAAAACAATTGCAAATGTGACCCTTAAACGAATTGATTTCCTCTTTAACACAAATCGAGACAAATTTTTTAAAGATATGAAAAGAAGCAGGATAAAAGACGAAAATGTAAATATTGACATTGATGTGCTTAACAAGACTTTGAAAAGCTTTTAAATGATAGAAAGAACACTCCTTTTTGTAATTCTAAAAGTACTTTGTTTGAAATTGATAAGTCCGAACTTGCAATTAATGAATCGTTGGATATTGAAAAAATCTTTGAATAACCGGACACTATTAAGAAAATACTGGAAGATAAAGCAAATGGATTTAATGGAATATGTAATTGAATGTTTAAATATAGATATTTTAAGGAACTTTACTTTATAGTGGCTAAGATTATTGAATAAATTATCAAATACAATGCAATACCGAACTGTTTTAGCATTGGTATGATCCTTCCAATGTTAAAAAAACATGATGCCGCGAATAATAATATTGCCAATGTCAGACCAATTACTATATCTGACACAAAAGCCAATGTATTTGAAAAATATCTTCTGATTAGACTTGAGCAAATGCATAAAGATGCAATGACACAGTTTGTCTTCAAACAAAAAGTTCAACTAATCATGGAATCTACTCGGTGTCTGAAACTATTCAATATCATAAAAAAAAGCTATTAATTTGTGCAATTGATACGAGTAAGGCGTTAGACAAAGTAATAAAAGAGAAGACGCTAAAAATAATTACTCGTAAAGTAGAACGATAAATATGGAGAGCCCTTAGAAGTTACCATATCAATTCAATGGCACTTGTACAGAACAAGAAAGAGATCTCATCAATTTTAGAACAACTGTATGTGTTAAACAAGGCGGCCCTCTTTCTTCAAAACTTTTCTCCATCTATGCAGAAGATCTAATTAATAAAATCATGAAAACGGACTTAATTACAGAAAATGATGAAATAAAAAAATATATTTTAATGTACGCTAATAACCTCTTAATTGTGACCGATTCTACAAAAAAATGGATCGAGTACTAGAAATATGTGAAGATTTTAGACTCCGGGCTGAAATAAAATTTTACCCAGCTAAGACACAATAATATGCGAATGAATGAATTAAATAAAGATAACATCAAACTCAAATTATGTGGAGAAGAAATTGAATGGGTAGATAAATTAAAATATTTAGGTGTTTGGGTAGACGGAAAGTGTTATAACAAAGAGCATCTAAGAGAATGAAGATTGAGTTCATGGAGAGCGTTTTAGCTACTCAAATCTAACTTAAATATTACGAGTGAAAAAATTAGCCCTCAACTGAAAGCCTTTTTATTAAAATCTTTTGTTTGACCAATCTTGTATTGTGATATTGAAAACTGTACAATTAGTAAAAGTGACCAATCTTGTATTGTGATATTGAAAATTGTACAATTAGTAAAAGTGACCAGAAAATACTACAAAAAATGGAAAGAATAATGATTAAGCAGATGGTTTCCTTATGTAAGTGATTTTGAACAACAAACTTACTCTATAAACTTAATATAGTACCTGTAGAGTCCAAAATAAAAAAAATAAAACTTAACTTTGCGATTAGAAAATGAATATACTGAAAACATTTTCAAAACTCGAGAAAAAAATAACAGAATTCAGCCTAACAAATTCATAATTGAAATTAAAGAAATCCTAGGTTATTCTGATTTGGTAACTGTTCAGATTATTAAAGATATGGTAAAAGAGATATAAGAAGATGAAAAAAAAACATTAGAAATTGAATCAGTGATTCAATTAAATATTGTCTCTATAATTTGGAGGAAAGAAAACAGGAGTTAAAATTATCAGTTTAAGCATATATACCCTTTGAAACTTGAAATGTTCCTTTATTTGCATTATTGACCATAACGAGCTCGACGAAACTGAACCTGATTGAAAGTCTTTTGGAGGTGGAGGCGGGGTCTTTTTTAAATTTTTTTATCTTATTTTTTTATCATCACCGAATCTGGCGTAATTTTTGAAATAAATAATAATAATATTCTTTATATTAATATTTTGTTAAGTATTTCAAATGGTATCCTTTAAAAAAACGCTCATCATAGATGTAAAAAGACAACACCTGGTACAATTTTTTTTTGTAGATTTATTCATTTTATGCCACTTGATTTTTGTTAAACGTCCTTTTTCGTATAAAAATCAATACCATCATGTTATTTACAGCGAGTGTTTTTTTTTTCGCTTTCCCAGTAGATAATGAATGTAAAAAAATCTATTTTCTTATTTACTCCTTGTGGAGCACAGGGTCATTACTTTTGATTTCCACTCAAGTCGATCTTTCGTCTTTACTATTGCTTCTCCCCTTGTCATTCCCGTTTCATTGAGCTCTTTCGTGATCATTTACCTCCATGTCACTGCTTGTGGTCATATCTTATGTTGGTCTTGAGGTGTCCATTGAAGGGCTCGTTTTGATATCCGTATTTTTGGTACATTCAAAGTAAATGCCCAAGCCATGGCAGTCTTTTATAACTTAATGGTTCTGAATTTGTTATTGTGTATAGGTCAGCTTTTGAAAAATTCTCAGGCTAGAGTATGCCGAGAATCCTACTTCACATACTAGTTGTGTATTAATTCAATAATTTTCAAACTCGAGGAGATGTAAGAGAGAGTTTTTTGCGCTCGAAATTCCCCAGGAGTCTAACTCTGAAATTGTTTCTCGAACAAATAAATAATAGGACTGAGGTAGCTAGACATGAAAGGAGCATGTTTACCAAATAGAGACCTTCAGTGATCCTATTTTTAATCTAATTTAAAATTATTTTAAGGATTTACAGTAAATATTATAGGCATAAGTGGAAAAGAGCCTAAAATTTAAAACGATATATTAAGTATCAATTAGATAAAGGTTTTGGAGATTCTTTTTTTGTAGATCTTTCTCCTTTATTATTCTGATTTTTTGGGCTTCAAAAATAATTTGTCTAATTTAGCAACAACTAATCAATTTATGTGTGAATAAGCAAAAAAAAAATTTTTATGATTAAATTTGTGAATATTCAACCAGTTCACGATTGAAAACTGATCACAAAAAAAGTTTAAAAAGAGATTTTAAAAAGATTCAAATTTAAAATAAAACATTTCCATTGATTCAATGTTTTCTTAATTTTTACGCAATAAATTTAGGAAATCAATTTTACTAAACCACAATCTCATCATGATTATTATTTTAGTAAAATAATCACTATTGCGATTTTAATTTTTTTAGCAAAAAATTGCCATAAGATTGAATAAATAATTTATCATGGAATTCTTTATCATAGACCTTCATTTTCAAACTATTCCTAGTAGTTCCTTTTTTTACTGGCACAATTTTTGTGAATCAAAAATTGAATTAAGAAAAAAAACATTTAGATAAAAGAGTAAAAAAAAGACATTTGATTTATTTATTTACTTTATTAACAGATAAACAGAAAAATTAAATAAATCACATATTGATTAATGATAATTTTCTCTTTAAAAAAAAGTATCCAAATACATTAAAATAAAATACTAATGAACGATTTAGTAACATTTTGAAATTTCCTAATTTTTAATCAAATAATTTAAAGTATTTATTTGCCATATTGGATATCCCATTGTTGTTTGCGACCAAATGTCATTTTTGGATTGAAAAACTTTAAGTTGCTACGTTTGCCATACAAAGCGTCCAAGAATGCGTTTGGTTTCATTCCGCCTCGTTTTCCATAACCAATATCCCATCTGGCCGTCTGTCTTCGGTAATCTCTAAAAGGTGAATCTTTTTTGTATCTCTTGTCATAGCCCTCTTCACTTTCAGCTTCGTCATCTCCCAAATTCGCTTCAAGATACGCCTCATACAAGTAGGGTAACATGGCTTTGAATCGTTGATCTAATTTTATTAATCGCTCCATTTCTTCATTATTTTCGTAATTCTCATTACTATTTTCAGCCAGGTGTGGCTTTATTAAATGTTCATCGGCGTTATTTACCAGTTGATTGGAGGTTTCCAAACCTTTAGGTATCAGCGCTATTATTCCTAAAATGACCAAAAAATATTTTGTTTTCACCATTGAAGTCATTTTTTTTAAACAAATTGATAGAATTTAATTAAAATTGTCTGAAATAAAAATTAAAAAAATATTTAAATTTGCATCTTAATTTAAATGTATTTAAAAAATAAAAATGCTTTTTCTCACAAATCCCTATAGATGATGACACATCAATCGAAAATCAATCATTTTCTGAAAATAACTTGTTTTAAGTTAATTTTAATGGAAAAAAGACTCAAACTTTAAATTATTTATAATGTTCTATGATGAAATGAAATTGAATTTTAAAAGGAACGTCAACCAATCAGTTCCTAATGCATGGGCTTATCAAATATTTTTTAGATTAAATTTTATCAAAATGCTTCCGTATGAATCAGTTTTTATTTTCAAAAATTTATTTTGAAATCAGATACGTCAACTTTTATTTTAAATACAAGCCTGTCTTGCCGGCAACAAAAGTTAATCTTATCTTTAAATTTACCTAAAATGATTTATCAACTACCTTCGATTAATTTATGTCTTCCTTAAAAACAGAAATCGTATCTTAATTAACCATAAAAAAAATAAAATTTAATTTCCCTTTTTTATTTTAAACTTGTTATTTTTTTATCTAAAATTTAATTAAAAAAGAGTCTCCATTTTGCGAAAATTTGAAACTAGTTTTTTTAACTTCTTAAAGCTTTGGACAAAAATTTTTCTAGTATATCCGAAATTTATAATTTAAAATAATAAATCTGAAATTTCAAAGACTAAATGAAATAAACTATTTTCTATTAGTCTCCACTTAATTAACTTCTGTGCGTCTTTAGTGAAATAAAATGATTTTCACAGTATCTAGCTATTCGATCAAAAATCTTTTCCTATTAGAATTTCGAACTCATTAAGAGTGGATTTTGTCTCAATTGCGGAAATTCCTCAAAAATACTTGAAAATTAAATAATTGTTTTTAAGATTTGAATGAATTGGTTAAAAACTAAATATATTATTTTTTCAAAGATTATGACAAAATCCAATCGAGTGAGGAAGTTCCGATGGAAAATATATAGCATTAAATATTATATTCCCAAGACTGTTAAAAATAAGTAAGTGTTGATTTTAATCAGTGTTCTTTCTTTTGCCAGACGAATGGATGGTTTGGTGCAATTATGGTTTTTATTGAAAAAAAATTCCATCCTTTTTTAAAAAATAAATCTTTCTAATTAGCCTTTTTATAAAGTAGTAAACATGATTAAAAATAGTCTTTGATTTCACAACAGGAAGAATTATGAGGGAATAAAAATTCGCCTTACACTATTTTTGATATAAAAATTAAATATCTCTTATTTAATCTTAAAAAATCAAATCGGATTCCGAAAATTCCGATTTATAATAAAACTAATTAGATTATTAATCCAATTGTATTTCCCTTAAGTCCACAGTTATGTAAATTATTAATTATTATTAATTTAGACTAATACTTACCTTAAATAAAGTTAATGAGGTAGTCTTTCCCTGATGCGAATCAACAACAAAAAATTTCGATTAATGGAATTTAAGTAAAGTTTTAAATTAAGCTCTCAACTAAAATTATTTCTGAATTTATAAAGCTCTTAATTAAAAATTTATTTTGTGATAATAATTTTTATCAACTCTAGCGAAAATATATTTTTCAGTTCTAATCATTTAGAAAATTGATAGAAATTTCATTGATCTTGATACAGAAATAATTTCAAAGAAAAGCTCAAATTTGGAAACTAATTAGTAATACCTCTTAAATAAAACAATCTTTTTTATTCTATTTTGATTATTATTTAAAAAATGGAGAGCTTATTTCAAAACCTTCAAGAAAAAAGTGTTAGAATTAAATTCTCTCCTTTAGAAACTAAATTTGATAATTCCGACTTTAATAAAAAAAGTATTTAATTCATTTTCAAGTCTAATACATAAATCTTTAAACCTTATTAATTGTTGATTATAAAAATCAGCTATTTAGTTAATTATATCAAAAATTTGTAATTAATTCAAAACTAATTTCACTAATAAAAAAATATGTTGTTGAAATATTTTTTATACTTTAACTTATCCTATAAGAATAAGAGAATGAATAAATTAATAATTAGATAAGAAATTACTAATTAATCTAATAAAAATTTTAAATGAATTATTTGATGATTAGTGATTTAAGTAACACAAATAAAAACTTACAACATAAATAAAGTCATTTAAATTTTGAAAATAATGAATTAAAAAATCTTCAAAATTTTAATAAACTGAGAATTTTTAAAGCTTTTAATTTGAATCAAAATATCTGCAATTTACATTCCAAATTTGGAGATATTTAAATAGACAAAAATGAGTTTTATTTGAAGGATGAATAATAAATGAAAAATTCTTTAAAACCTTAATATAGCAATTTAAAAGATTATTTTTGATTAAAATTTCGAGTTAATTCAATCTCAATGGTATTCGCTAAAATATTTTTAATCCATTGCAACTTTAAACGCCTCTTAGCTTTTATATTATTTTAAAATTATATTCTAATTGATTTCATTCAGTCAAATTAAATCTTAATTAAATAAAGTCTAAAAAAAATTAATCCATAATAGCAATTAAATAAGGGAAATTAAAACTATAAAATCTTATTAGATTTGAAGAATTAGAAAAAAATTAATAATTGCATAATTTGTATCTGAATAATTAAACCACTCCATTCTAAGTCTTAATTTAATTCTAGAATTAATTTATATATTTTTTAATCAACTTGGTAGATTCAAGTTTATTTTTAGGATAAATATAATCAACACTGATTTTTTAAAGATTCTTTACTTCCAATTATTAAAAATTAAAAAAAAATGAAATTTTTTTCATTAACATCTTACTCTACAAGATCAATGTTTGAAACTCTTCTGAGTTTAAAATTTAATTTCACAACATCTAAATATTATTTTTTGTTTTGAAATTAAAACAGACTGACAGATACAATTTAAATTTAATTAAAATTTTAAATAATAATATTCAAAAAGGAGAAATTATTTATTTTAATTAAAATGTTTTCTTTTATATTTTTTAGGTATCATTTTTATTTTATTAATAGTTTTTTTAATTCATTGGTATCAGACTTAGATATCAAAATAATAGAATATTTAGTTTTTGAAATATTTTTAACAATAATGTTTAATTAAATATTTAAAAAAACGCTACTTTTGTTCATTAAACATGTGCTTTTATTCAGTGTCCTTGTTATTATAGTGTCGAAAAGAGCATAAAGTTTGAAAATTTTTTAAGAAATATTTTAGTAGTATTAAATATTTTATTTAATACATTTTTTATATTTTATATATTAACTATTTTTATAACAATTTTCTGATTTCCTTATGAATTTAGAAAAATTGTGATTTTATTTTTTCCAAATTAAATAACATCTTTAATTCCTTTTGCTTTTTTAACGTGATCCATATAGAAATTAATCTACGATTTCTAATTAAATAGGCAAAGATTAATTTTAAAACTCTTGAAACCTTCAAAAAACAAATTAATCATTAATTTTAATTGATAAATTGAAAAATAAAATTGCAGGTAGTACATCTTTAAATATTTGAAGTAAAGAAGAAGAAATGTTAAGATAGCAATTACACAATTGAGTCAGATATTCGATAAATTTTGACCTTTTTTGCATTCTTTCATCAGTCTGACAACCAATGGAACAGAATGATTCAATCCTGTTAAAACATTTCTCTCACTAAACTCAAAATGTAGAATCATACTGTTAGTTATCAGAGTGTGTAAAATGTAAATGTTGGAGAATGTATCATATTTTATTTTTGGAATATACCGAACTACTGTATTTTAAATTACTTAAATTATTTTAACATTAGTTTCTACGAATGAATTTAGACAAAAGAAAAATAATTCAAAAAAGATCCAACTTAAGATTTATAAATATTTCCTTGAGCTATTTTTCAGAGCCTATTTCGACTTGAGTTAAAGCGTTCTTTAATTTCGTCAAGTAAAGGTAAGTTTTTAATAAAATTTACTAGAAACTTAATTTTTTTATCTTTAGATTTCCATAAATCATTAGTACAAAATAGGTATTTTCCTTTCTGTATTCAGAAAATACTTTCAAACAAGAATTTTTAACTTATAATATCTTTTTTCGTTAAAAAATCAAATTTTCGACTTATCTTCAATTCAGAGTTGTTAAAAAGTCACAAATCTTAAGTCAAGTCCAGTTTTTTTAAAAAATTTTTTTAAGTCCGTATTTGGACTTGACTTAAAACTTGTGACTTTAAATCAACTCTGCTGCAGCAATCTTCCCCATTTTAATTATAAAGAAAATAAGTGACCTTCTGCGAAAAACAGAAAGTACTCATTATTGGTTTAATTTCATTTGGGAATATCACTGATAAATACCCTCAAAAGGAAAGGGCTAATTTATGAGGCTTAAGGAACACTTGCACTTATTTGGTATTCATCACTAATATGGTCGTTTAGAATTACCTTAAATGTCCTAGTATCTAAGAATAAGTTTTCCTAGATGTCCTCAAAGTGAGAAAAATATAAGAATAGTTCAAAAAATATAAATGTGATGATACCAGATTTTGGAGTGATTATGGAACTGAAAGATCAGCAGGATTCGGTGAAAATCGCCTACACACTGCCGAGGAAACTAATTACACTTTAATAATAGGAGATTATTGTGTAAATTCATCAAATTACAATCAGATATCTTATGCCATTATTAGATTAAGTTAATAGACACTACATACTAGTTGACACATTTTGATTGTTGACTAAATCTGTAGAAAATACTTAAAAACTTTCTTTGTGAACAATTTTTTAAGCAGATTTATTTACTTCTGATGAAAGACGGATTTATTTTCGAAATCGTAACAACAAAATTTTATGGATGATGTCATGAAATAATGGAATGTTGTTCGTCTGGTAATAATTCACTTGGTTGTGCAATAAATTCAGTATGAGACAAACTTTAAGAAAAAAATTAAAACAAATAAGATATTTGATTATTTGATTCTATCATTTGGAAAAAAACTTTCTGTGTTTTTTATCTCCTGATAGTTTTATTTATTTATTTGATTATTTATCTGAATGTTTTTATGACATATTGACTAAAATTGTTTGAGAAAACCTATCTGTTTTGGAAAGTAATCTTAAAATGAAAGAATAAATTTTCCCAAGGGTTGTTAGAATGTTTATAAATTTAAATATATTTCAAAAAATTATTTTTTCTTTTTGCAAATATTTTTACTCTAAAAATGGAAAAAGAAAAAATTAAATTAAATATCGAAATATTTTTTCCATATTATCAAGATTGTTAATTCAACTAAATAATGATTACCGATAGTTAATGGAGATTAACTTATAAAATAATAATGAGAGGCGAATCATCAAATCATTTAGAGGAACTAATAAATGAATTAAATGAATAGACACGAAAAATGGAAGAAAGTGTAGGCAATTGCATGTAAAAATGCTTCATTTTTTAATAACTCGATAAATTTCAAGACATGCGTTAGTAAATACTGATTTTATCTTAGGACATAACAAAAAAATTCAAAAATGATATAAAAAATAAAATTAAAAAGTTCTTAAAATTTTATTAAAATCTTTCACTAAAAATTAAATTGTTTAACTTGGTTAATAAAAAATTCAAATCCGAGCCTAAATTTCGATTCGGCTTGATACAAATAAAAAAATAATTAAAAAAAAATAATTTTCAAATCTTATGCGCTTCATAAAATGCAATTTAATGAGACCTAATATATATATAAATATATAACAAATTTAAAAAAAAGAGTTTATTGCTATAAAATGCACTCTAAAAATTGGAATGAACAAAATGTTCCAGGCTAAAATAAAAAAATACAAATTATTTATCTCTTCTCCATATTCGTACCGTTGCGTCCCTTTAAAAAAATGAACATAAAATTAAAAATATTTTTATTTGAATCAATCTTACTCAGATCCTGTGAATACTAAATTATTATTGACTTTTATTGATATAATTGGGCACAAATGTGCTTTGAAGTCGGCAATTTTTTCAAATGTGTTTACGTTCCAAAATTTTAAGCATCCATCTCGTGAACCACTCAATAGCAAATCATACTTGTTAGTATAGTTTTTAATATAGTCTAAAGAATGTATCCAATCTTTATGAGCATTGTTCATTGACTTAAAATAAACAAAAATTTAATTCCCAGAAAAAATAAAGACAACAATATTTTTACTTGTTTGCATTGAAAATCGTCCATGCTCCATTTTTTAATGCACATATCTCTGGAGCAGCTAAATAAGCAATTATCTATTCTGCACAAAGATTGCACGCCATCGTAATGAGGAGGCGTTAGATGGTACTTAGGTGATATGACTTTGCCATTGTTTATATCATTATTCCCTGAATAAAAGCTATTTATTTCAAATATTTTAATGTAGTGGTCTTTTGAGCCTGTTATTAGCAAATTATCGTCAACAAGCATAGTGGTAATGGACGAAGAATGTCCTCCAGACAGCTTTCCAATTGGCAAAAATTGCCTTAGATCCCATATTTTGACAGAACTGCCTGAAGCAGTGAATAAATTATAGCCATATTTGTCCAAAGATATGTCATTAATGAGTTTTTCTCCAAATGGCATTTCATTTTGTAGGACTCTTGTATTGGTCTTTATTTGACCAGTGGCCACAATGTAGTCTCCATCATTAGCCAGGCCAGAAGAGCTTTGAAAAATTGTATTAAAACAATTTTAATTTTCCAAAAAAATTCTTTACCATAATGTTTTGACGCAGCGTTTGTTTGACTCTCTTAGATCCCAAACTTTTGCATAATAGTTCGAGACTGTGAAACAAAGTTTTGTGTAGGGACAGTATTTTATTTTAATAACATTATTCGTATGACCACCTAGAGAAGATGTTTCTTGACCTGTGGTCAAATCCCATACTTTAGCCGTGCTATCTTTGCTACTAGTGAAAAATTGGTATTCGTAGGAATCAATTGATAAAATTGCTTTAGAGTGTCCTTCAGCTACATGAGTTAGCAAAATAGGCGACGATCTGAAACGAGATGTGTTGCCTGAATACGGTTTTATAACACCTCTAGAATTTAAAATGTTTTTTAAATATTTTTATTTTTTTTGAAAATGAATTAAGTTTATTCGACTCAGTTTTTTATTTTAATTCAAATGAAAATTAATTTAATAATTAATTAATTGTTTTTTAATTATCCGTTTGTTTGGGTTGGTTTCAAATCTTTAATTTAAAATTATTTTTTTTTTCAATTTATTTTTTTTATCTTTATCATTTAAAGAGAAAAAATTTTAATCTTAATTCTTTTATTTCTTATTTTTTTTTGCTTTAAATAATTTTTAGATAAAAAATTGAAATAAAACAAAAATTAAAATATTATTTTTTTGTTAATTTTGCACAAAGATAATTATTATTTTAGGAATTGTGTAGTATTTACTTAATTTTTGAAATTTTAAATAAAAATTGAATGTTTTGATATATTAATTTTTAAAATATTTTTATCTCTACCTAATAAATAATTTAACACGAATAAATAATACCAAACTCGGCTAAGTAGCCTTTACTGCTAATACTTCTAAATTAGCTCTTTTAGCCTAAATAAATATCATTATTTTTTTAGGATTTAATTTTGTCATCTTTTCAAAAAATATAGAAGGTCTAATTAAAAAAATATTATTTTTTTTCAATCGACTTTGCTCAATCGGAAGTAATTGATCTTTTTTAATAAAAAATAAATCATATTAAATTTTTTTGTCTGATGAACTTAAAAAATAGATCAGAATTCATATTTAATTTTTTTTTAGATAAAATAAAATTGGTCCAGAAATCTTAAATTTTAAAATTTTAAAACTTAATTTTTTTTAAAAATAAAAAATTTTTGCAATATAAATTTAAATGGTAGAGCTTACTGTTCAGGTTTTGGAGATTGTTTGGTCTCACTAGTAAGTCTATTAAAAACATTATTATCACGAGAAGACATTCTTTTGTAATTTGGCGACCCTGGTGGTGACATGGACATAACACTGTCTTTAGAATTGTGTCTCGAAATCGACGATCTAGTCATTCGAGAATTATTACGGTCCACTGGCTGAACAATAACCGACTTGGACATTGGAATATTAGAGCAGTCTGTGATAGATTTTTTAGAATCAACAATCTCAGGTATTTTGGTATAAGATTTAGAGTCAATTCGACCTGATTGCTGAATTAAACCAGACACTGGTGACATGACCTTAATTGTTTGTGATGTTTTGATATTTATTTCGGTCGAAGCATTGGAAGTCGATGTGGACACAAATAAAAGGTCCTGTGGTCCGCTGGTAATCACCTGACGAGCTTTGTAAGAACTGTCCAATTGACCACTTGAATTATGATTGTTCGAAGAGACTGGTGATATCAAGTTTTCGTAAGACTTGAGTTGATTTGTGTCCTGCTCGACCATTCGCGTTATTTCCTCATCTTCTTCGGACTCACTTGACGAATCGTCCATTATAGGTGCTAGTATAATTTCATCTATCTCAAAGTTGTCATCGCACTCGTTCAGCAAATTTAGGTTATTGTTAGTAGGCAATGGCTTGCAGCTTTCACTATTTGCCAAAATTTGCTTAGCCAGCTCTTCACTTATCTGACCAGATTGAATTATTTGCTGGACTAAATTTTGCTGAACATTAAAATCCTTTTCCAGCTGGTTCAGTTCATACTCTAGCTCATTATTAAGATATTCTTTCTGAGCCGCCAAAACTCCTTTATTCAGGGCTAGATTTAAAAATTTTCTAATCATAAACTTGGCCTCGTCTATTGAGCCGATGGTCAAGACTAAATTTTCCAAAGAATAGTAGTCGGTGCCGTCTTTGGCCTCGTCCAACTGTATAATATTGGTCTGGCATTCTGCTATTTGATCCTGAAGATACTCAATATTTGATTTCATAATGTCAATTTGTTCCTTAATTTCTTCCAGTTTGTTTGGCTCAATGCCGGACTTGGAATTGATGGCATCAGAACTGGTCGTGCTAGAACCAGTACTGTTAGTGCTCAAACAGTTCAAATTGGTCATATTCGACTCGTGGATCAAAGCTTTTTCATAACGCTTTAGTAGGCGATTCAATTTTCGGCTTATTCGTTCACGTTGTTCTAAAAAACGCTCCATTTCGCGTTCTATCAAACTTATGGTTTGTTTTTTCACAACAATTGCATTTATCTATTTTAAATTAAAACATTAAAAAAATTAAATTTAAACTAAAATTTTTTTTTCAAATTTTAAAAATAAAGTATTAAATAAAAATAAAATTTAAATAAAATTTTTTTTTTTCAAATTTAAAAAATAAAATATTAAATAAAATAATTACAAAATCATTTATTTTGGTCCATTTTATTTGATAAGTAGCAGTTCTTTTGCTCATAAATGAGCTTTGAGTATGTTTTCGAGCAGTTGATGTCTGGGACCGAGTTGCTTCCGAGTCGACCGATTGACTTATTCTGGTACTTGGAGGCCTCTCGGACTGAATCCTGGTTGAGTTGAATTTTCTTAATGCTTGGATTTGTTCTTGTTTTCGCTTCAAAACAATGTCTCTGCATCGTTTCTCGGCCTCTAGTGATTTTATTTGATTGTCTTTTTTTAGATGGTCCCGTTTTAGAATGGCGATTTCCCTCATTCGCCGCTGCTCGTCCTGCTTACTCTTCTGGGTCTCATCTCTCAACTGATTCATTAATTTAACTTTTAATTTTTTCATATCGACAATTTCTTTACGTAATTGCTGCAATTGTTTTTCGCTCTCTAGAGCATTTTTTATCATCTGTTGATTCTTAGACTTTATCTGTTCATACTTGTTCAAATCGGACTGAAGACTTTTTATTTTGAGCTCGTATTCAAGCTTAATTTTTTTTATTTGTTCATCGTTTCGGCTGTCAGCACTTTGCTTGGCTAAATAGAAATGTATTAGACAAGGTGGATGCTATTGATGCGTGGATAATAGAAGCTATTAAGGCACAATTAAAATTTATGTAGAATAAATAAATGTAGTCTAAGTAGTTTAAGAAAATGCTCTAGGCCAATGTTTTCAAACAAAATGTTAAACCAATTTGATGTTGGGTTAAAATTCGAACGAATTTACCGAGGACAAACTGATTAAATAACTTTCAAATATTTGGGTTAGCCGATACTAGGCCAAATTTAATTAAATTTTAATTAAATTTCGAACAAACTTTTAATTTAGGACAAATTTTGGAAGCTTTCGGTCAAAATTCAGAAAAAAAATAACCAAATAGTCTTAAGCTCATCTTTTTCTAGGATAAATTTAAATAAAGAAAAATTTTAGTAAATTTTATATATTTGAAGTGTAAAAGTAATGATTAAATCTGATCAAAAATTAAAATAGCTTTTGTCAATTATAAATTAAATTAAAAGTAAATCTGACTTTTTACTTGACTTGTGAAGTTAAAAATTAAAAAAATATTTTATTTTAAATTTTAGAATTTTATCGATAATTTTTTTTAATGTGCTCATGTCATTCTAAATATTTTCTAAATTTTCCCAAAGAATTTATTCTAAATTTAATTCAGCAAAAACAAATTTAAAAAGCAAAATATATAGAAAAAAAAGAAACCAAAATCAAAGGACATCTTTGAACTGCTACCAAAACTCTATAATCATTTAATAGAAATATCAAAATTTTGCTTTTTAATGTAGAATTAAGCATTCATAAATTAGAACCAACAAAAAGTTTCTTTTTTCTATTATTTATTTAATCCAAACTGTTTTAACTGTCAAAATAATTTTTTCTTTTTTGAAATTTTTGTTTATTCTACGAAAATTTGTTTTTCTTTTAAAGAATTAAAAAATATTCCTATTATGCATTTAGAATTTAAAGAAAGAAAATTCAAATTTGGCAAATAATTATTTTTCATTAAGATTTAAAAAAAAATAAAGAATACCTAAACATTTGAAAAAAACTTATTTTTAGACTTTTTAAGAATCTAAAATTTTTCTCTGAACCAAATCATCACCAATATTTTTATGCTAAGAAAGTTTGTGATTTTGCATAGATGAAATATTTGGAAACTTAGAATTTGAAAAAAGTCAACATTTTTGAAAAACAACTTTTTTTTAAATGGAATAAATTTAAAGTGTTGACTTAGCTAATATGCTTCGTCTAGAACGATTCAAGCAAATAAGAGTCTTATTTTCAGTCAGCATATAAAGCCGTGTGCCGATTTTATAGTTGCTATTAAATTTTCGAATATTATTTAATTTCGAAACTTTTAAATTAATAATTGTTTTGAACTCAAGCGAAAATTTAAGTGAAAAAAAATTAAAATTTTAGAAAACTGTTATAAATGAAATTTTCATCTACTGCTAAATTTTAAATATTAAAGAATCAAATGAAAATCAAAAATTTTTTTGAACAATAAATGATTGAAATAATAGTTGTAAAGCAGTGGGGAAGTTTGTTAGAAAATAATCAGAAAAAAGTCCAAAAAACTTAACATTTTAGTACTTTTTCAATCATATTCGATCTATCCTTCTAAATATAAATATAAATATTAAACATTAATTTTTAAAATAATTGTTAATAATTTTAATAAAACTGGGATTCAATCTAATAAAATATACTTTGGAATAGTTTTTGTGTCAAACTTTACAGCTGCAATTATAAACTTAATAAAGTTAATAATTTGATCTTTAATAAAAAACATGACCAGGAAACCAGAAAATAATATGGACGTCTGTCAAAAAGTAATTTCCGACTTCTAAGATTTTAATTTGAAATTAATTTTCTGTAAACTTTGTGAATTTTTTATTTTCTATGTTCTGTGTTTTTTCAATAAATCAATAATTTCTAAAAAAATCAATTGATTATATTTTGATTGAAAAATATGTTATAAGAATATTCAAAGAGATTTAAATGGTTATTAAAAAAATAAACTAAAAATTAAATTCAAAACTAGCAGTGTAATTTATTTTCAATTATAAATTAACTATTTATAAGACTCAAATTATTTAAGATCATGTTGATATTTTTAAAATTCTTATTCATTTTATGAGGAAACCTAATCATATTTTAAGCATACCAAAAATCTCAGAGAATTCTTGGGGTTCTTTTTAGCATACTTATACATACGATTATCAAATAGATTCTTTTAAAAAATTCGAAAAAATTAAATATTATAATTAAAAAATACAATTAATATGATTCTAATAAAATATTTGTCAAGTTAATTTGTAGTTTTTATTTAATAATTTTAATGTTTTTTCCGGAGTCTTGAAATTTTTATTTTTAATTCATCGAAATCAAGGAGCTATTAAATTAATATATTTTTTAATTTTGAAAAAATTTGCAAGAAAAAATTGTCTGTTAAGTTCAATTTGTAATATGCTTCCTTACTTTTGAAAATCGAATTATTAATTTAAAGTATTAAAATAATTGAATAATTAATTGAATTGATTGAATATGTTCGAATAAAAAAAAATTTCTAATTTGAATTTGAACAAAAAATAATGCTGATTTAAAAGTTTAAATAAATAAAAAACAAAATATTAATTTGATTTAGATAAAAAAAATGATCGAAAATTGAATATTAAAATTATTTAAATTTTTGTATCGAAAACAAAATTGGATATTTTTATTTGTTTGCTTTCCAAAACCAAAAGGATTTTTTCTTAGAAGGCCCCAAAATATATTTTTGCTTCTTTTTCCAAATTGTTTTGATTATAATACCATTTTTCAATTTGTCTCTTTGATAATATGAAAAATTTGGAGGCTGCATCTTTTCTGATTATTTTGTGAGCATATGTGGTGAGATGCAGAAGCGTGAGCATCGTTGAGTTCTAAGTCATTTTTTGATTCAATAGCAAAACTTCAATTACTTGTATAATAAGCACTCAATTTAAAATCGGTTAGCCAAATTTACTATAAACATAAGATTTTTTTTTTGAACAACTGACTAGAGATCCTGGTTGTTATGAACTATTCTCTTACATGAGAGAGAATGAAACATTCAGCAAGAAAAATACATCTTTTTGTGCTCAATTGAATGTTCTAGAAAATCGATTGTATATCAACTGCCTTGACTATCAGCCAAAAATGGTTAAAACTTTGATAGAATTTAGCTTTAAAAGCTTAAATACTGGTTTAGTCGATTCAATTAGATTTGTCATAAACAAAATTAACCATAGAGTCAATGAAGAGATTAATATCTTTTTTTGGTACAGCTTACTTAATGGTCTTCTAAGAGTAGCCTTTGCTTAAGTTTAACTTCTATATATAATTTTTGATATGAATATTATTTCAACTCTTTTTAATCTTGTCAATGTGACTTTAAATCAATAAAATAATAATAATAATAATAGCCATTTTTGCTCCAAAAAGATTAATTTCTGAACAAGCTTTAAACAAGTATTTAAAACTATTAAATACTTGTTTATAAAGATTATGATATTCTTTATTTCTAATTTAAATTTCTAAATAGATCCAATTTATGTTTTATTTAAATTAGAAATTTAGCCACTAAATAAATTAAAATGAGAAATTAAATAATCTTTTAACAGTGATTATTAAAGTTAACTTTTTTGTTGCTTAAATTTTGTATTAAACATTTTTTTATCTAAATTTAAAAAAACGTTTCAAAAATATGTTCAATTCTTACACGGCAAAAATCATATGTTTCATAGACCTGCTACATCACAACTTGGGTCAAATCTTAGGCAAAATTTTTGCATTGATTCCTTAGACCATTTTAAAATGCACTCAAAAAACTCTATTTATACCCATAATATGTTGGATAGTTTGATATGTTAAAAATATATTTTATAATTTTTAACAAATTAATTTGGTTACACTGATAAGATCATTGGGTATAGAAAATTTTTTTTTTTATATCAGTTTATTAGATCCTTCTAAATTAAATTTAAGCAAGCATTCGCCAGAACTTTCTGTAATTTGTAATTTTCTGTCAAAAATTTAAATTTTGTTGTCAAATATTTAGTCACTTTTACTCTATATTAATTTATTTTTTACTAAATATATTTTTGAAAAATTTTAACAAAAAAAATTGTACAACTTACTCATGTTTGCTAAGACACGATCTCTTTCATCTTCAATTTGTTTGATTCGGTCATGTAAAAGGGACATATTTTCCTCGTATTGAACTCTAAGGATTTCGAGATTTTTAGAGTTATTTTCCAACTCGTCAATGAGTCGTTTTTTGATGTCAATTTTAAGTATGATATTATTTAAATTTTTTTCTATCAATTTGCACGGTTCACTTTTGTCGCCTGATTCCGGACCATCATTCTCGTTCAAATCCGTATACAACTGAATCAAATCGTTCAAATTCTCGTCTTTTTCGTCCTCTTCGTCCTTGTTGGCCTGAGCGCTCGCAATGTCCTGATCTGAATTCAGTGAGTTTTCTAGTTTGAACTTGCTTTCTAATTGCTTAAGCCGCGCTAAATCAGACTCGATATCTTTTTTGGCTTCGTCTATCAATTTTTTGTTACTAACCGCAGTCAAATCAATCGATTGCAGTAAATTATTTGAATTTGTTTCTTAAAAAATAAAATTTTAAAATCTTTGCTCAGCTTTAATATAAAATTTGAATCCCTTGTATGTGTTTAATCCACTTCTTATCAGCAGTTAAATGGCTATGAAAAATGACTATTTGTTTTCGATTACGTAAAGCGAAAATTTTGAAAAAAATCATAAATTTTTAAGTCTTTTTAATTGTAAAGACTTATTTAAGCTGAAAAAAGATTTATTAGTGGCTCGCGTTTGAAGCTTTACACAACACGGTTCACCGTTTCATAAGTCTCTATCTAGGAAGCCCCGAAATCAAAGGTAAATATTTAAGAAAAACCCCAGGTGTGCAGATGTTTGAATACAGAGCTAGCCTCTGAGCTAATTTTTAAAAAGAGCCAAAATTAATCGAAAGTATTTCACCCTTTGGATGTGAAATTTGTTAAACAAGCTTGGAATTCAGTTTATTAAAAATTGATTTTTTGTTACAAAAAAACGGGGGCCAGCGCTCGGAAACTTATATCATTTTGGTGCAATTTCCTCTCGGCAATCTCTTAATTGACTTTCTTAAGAGCAAATCCGAGATTTTCGTTGAAAAAATAAAATTTCTTTTTAAAATTTTAATTTATTTCTAATTTAGGAAAAAATTTAAAAAAAAAGGTTTACACTAAACATAGCTTGATTTGATTACACTTTATAGTAGGTAATGGAAAAAGCGATTTGAATAGAAAACTAAACAATTTAAAGTAACATACAACACAAATAAGAACAAATGAAAAAAAATGGAAATTTAAATTTTTTAAATTGAGCTGAGAAACGTAATAACAATATCTTGAAGTAAAGTATTTGTAAGAGCTTGTTTTTCTTGTTGAAATTTAACTCTAATATTGTCACTCGATTCTTTGATTTTAAAATACTAAATTGCATGATCGATTCGGATCTTAAGGGTCAATTTTGTTGTAACTTGAGCTACCAACTAAAAATTCAAGAGCATTTTTTTCAGCCATAAAACAATTTTTTTCCTAATTAAAAAAAAAATCTCATTTGCAGAAAACTTTATGCCAAGATGCAGTCTAAATTATTTAAGGTCAAGTGATGGTCATTTGAAAATAAGAACATCTTTAAAGCTTACTTTTTTTTTAAAGAAAAATTAAGCAAATAATCTAATCGTATAAAATAGCTAAACTAAAATCGATCAAGCTTGTCAATCTCAAGTGCATAAAATTATCTTTTCCAACAAAAATATGGATTTTCTGTGTTTTTAGAAGAATAAATTTAGCATAGACTATTTTCCACGATAAAAGAACTATCCTAGTTGACTAATGCCTTAATTATCAAGTTAATTTATTTTTAGCATAAAAGTTTGTATGTTAAAATTAAAATTTCTATACTTTGTCACAGTACAAACTCGACAGAGATTAAAACTTTGATTTAGCAATGAATTAAAGTCAATTTGTAAATATATTTTAAATTTGAAAATATTTTTTTTTTATAATTTAGATGCTTGACCGCTAAATAAAAAATGGGCACTAATTTGACTTTGTATTGTGACTTGAATGGACTCTAAGGGCTCTTATTTTCTATCTATTTTTTTGTTATTAATAATTGACTCGATCTTTTGGAATATTTAAAAGGTTTACAATTTTAAACTAAATCGAGTCATCTTTTTTGAATTTAAAGTAAAAAATTTGTATTATTAGGTTTGATTATCTCTATTTTTGATTACTTTGATTTAAATTACATTAACATATTTTATAAGAATAAAAACTTTTACTTTGAAATTTTAACTTAATTTTGTTCAAAGTCTTTTAAAGACCTAGTCAATTTTATACAACAAAAAATAGATAGAATATAAGAATCCTTCGAGTCCGTCCAAATAACAAAACAAACTCAAATTAGTACCCAAAGCACTAATTAAAACACAAGAATATTTGAGTTGTCTAGACTTTTTATTCAAATGCGGAAACAAAATTCTCGAATTTTTCCGATTATCTTATACTAGCACCATTCTAAATAGTATTTATTGACTTAATGGAAATATTAAATCGATTCACAATTTCAATCAATTATTAATTATTATTGATAGCTTAATTAATTAAGGCTAATGGTATTTTTTATTTTTAATTATTTTTTTCCATATTACTCTTTTCTTTGGAAGGTTACTAAAAATACCAATTGTTCACTTTTTCAAAAAATTTTTAAAAATTATTATATTAATAAAATAAAACAAATAAATTTCAAAAATTTCTAATTTTAATAAAATTGAGTTTTTAAAAATCTTATTTCTGTAGGTCAATAAAATAAAATATTAAACAAAAAATTTTTTTAACCGAGTGTACCTTAAAAATCAATAAAAATATTTTTGTTTCAGATTAGGAACCAAAACCTTTTTTTTTAATTGAAATGTACTTTTTTGCAGTTATTGAAATAAAGAAAAATAAAATGCTATTTATAAAATATAAAAATTAAATTTTTTAAAACATTTTCTTAGGGAAATATTCAATTCGGTGGTTTAAGAGTGTGAATTTTTGATTAAAATCTTTTCCTGATTTTTTTCCATCTGACTTAGAATCTAGAAGTAAAAATGAAAAAAATTTAAAATCTTTGAAATAAGTTTGAATTTTATTTGTGTTTTTAAAGCCGCTTATAAATCATTCATACAAACAAAATGGCTTGTTTCTCACTAAAATATTTGTTTATTTGTAATTATTTCAAATTTAAGCTTTTCATAAATTAATATTTTAAATTTGTTTGACTAAAATTATAAAAATTCTATTCGGGAATTTCCGATCAGACTAATTTGTGTCAGCCGAGGCATAAAGGTGTAGTCTGGCCGATTATTGAAAATCAATTAATAAAATAGACTTAAGCCTGATTTAGAAATTTGTTTCTCGGTATCCATGGTTAATCCACTAGATAATGGGAGAACAACTTTCAGATTGATTTGTACCGAAACAAATTCTCAAGTTAAAGAGTTTAATTGAAGAAAATATACTCTAAGAAAAACTCATTTAAATATTCATGAATTTCAGCGAAGCCTAATAAAACATTTTAAATTACCTTCTTCGTCTTGTTTTAACTTAAGTGAGTATGACGGGTTGGAATTGTGTTTGGATTGCTGCAGTTGTAATTGTTTACAAATCGATTCGGATTCTTGTAATTTACACCTTTAAAATAATAAAATTAATCTTTTTAAGCTAAGATTTTTATAAGCTCTCTTGAAAAAGACTTGAATTATTCTTGATATTTGAAAAAATGTGGTTTAAAGGTTTTTTTATTTTAATTAATTGGATTTCGCATCACCGAGAAGCCTTTAAAAAGTTCACTGGAAGTGACGTTAACAAGAAAAAACCTTAATTATCATTTATCATTTTTGGTAAAAATAGTCTCTCCAAGTCAAATATTGACCAAATTTGTTTTGCTTAAAGATAATTTTATAATCGATTTTTTTTACTAGGCTTTGTTGACCACGATTAATCAACAAATCTAAATGACACTTAGACGACCTAGCGGGAAATATTTTTAAAATTAATTAAAAAACAAACTTAATAAACATGAAAAATTTTGATTAAAATATCAAAATTTTTAAAATAAAAATATTCGGAATAATTCAACTTAATAAATTTAACTTTATTCGGGCTTCATTGACATAAATTTAAAATAAAAAAGGGTTCAATTTTTAGCCACTTAATCCAAAATCTGGTTTAAATATTTTTTTAATCTTTGTTCTATCTTAATGATGCAAAATTTTTCTCAATGAAAAATCGGAAAAAATTTTTTCTTTATCAATAATTATTTGTTTATTTTTATATAATCGACTTCAGCTTAAAAATTAAACGAGTTTTGCTATTTCTTTTTCTAAAACTAATGTTTTCGAATACTAAAAACACAAGTAAATTTTGACTTTGCATTCACAATTTTATTCGATTATGATACAAAAATAGTTTAAAATTGAAGATCGATAAAATGATAATATACAACTAATTTTAATTTGCCTATAGTATTTAGCAATAACTAAATAAGAAAAAAATTCGTTAGTTTGTATAAATTTTATTTTAGAATTTTTTTAAATTAAAATTAAAACTAATTAATCAAACAGTCAAAAAAAGTTTAACTTTAATTAGTCTTAAATGCCTTTAATTCTTTTTTAATTATGCATATTTTAGCTCAAATTAAATAACTTGTCAAAATTAAAATTAATTTTTTCTTTAGTTCTGGACTAAGCTTTTTGAAAAATAAATCTTTTTTTTTATTAAATTAGATTAAAAAATTGTAAAATGAGTTTTACATAAAAAAAGAAATTTAAAAGAAAATTGATATAAAAAATAACTTATTTTTTAACTTTGAAAAATTTATGTTTATGTTTATGCTTTACAATTTCGATTAATAAATACTAGCTAGAATACTTGAGAAAATATGTTATTATTTTACTTTGATTGATTATCAACAGCAATATTGTAACTAGTTTTGTTATCAATTCTATTTAAGCAAGAATGATGTGAAGATCAATGGAGCATAAGCATTCATCTGAAGGTGTTTTAAATAAATTTTAATTTTTTTAATAGAAAAAATTTGTTGAATCTACATTTGATTTCTGTAGAAAATTACCATTGAAACTTGGTCGTCATAAAAAAGTTTTGAAAACAGAAATGTAATTAGCTGCAGAATTATTGCAGAGACTAAATTTAGATATCAAAAATACGTTTCAGCTTTAAATTAATGTTTTTATTTATTGCAACTTCAGGAAAAATATTATTTTCACTCTGAAAATTTACTAAATTACTCTAAAAAATTTTTTTAAAAATATTGAAAAATAAAAATTGTTAAGTGACTTTTAATCAAGAAGTAGCTATTCAAAATATAAAGTAATTTAAGCAAATCCTTTGGTTATATATTAAATGACATTAGAACAAAAAAACTTTGAACTATTTTTTTCAAAAATTTTTAATTTTTGAATTTTAATTTTTAAAATTCAAAATCTAAATTTTCTTTTTTTTTCTGTATTTCTAGAATTTTAACTTCTAATAATCCTTAATAAAGGCCAATTCTTTACTCAATAAATAGATAAAACCATTCTAATGTTTGAAAAAATTAATTTTCAAAAACATTTTGATTTATTTGCCAATTTATTTGGCTTTTTTACACAAAATCCTTATTAAACACTAAACTAGATTAGATCTTTTGAGTTTCAAATTAAAATATAAAGTCATTAATTTCTTTTTAATTTACCAAAAAAAAATCTTTCTTATTAATTATTTAATTTTTACAGAAAATAATGATCAAAACAATAATTAAATTTAATGAAATTTATTTTATTTACGCAACCAAAGTCTATTTAATTACTTTTTTACATAATCTAAAAAAATTTCCTAAAAAGAAAGATAATTAAGATTACTAGGTTAATCGGTGAGATATTCAATAGAGGGGCATCATTAAAAGAGGAGCAAAAATGAAAAAATAATTACTTGAGCTCCTCAATTGTGGTTATATAATCCGAAATTTGCTTCCATTCGAAATGGTTATCTTTTTCATCGTGGTCATCATCATCATCGTCATTATGGGCATATTTTTGTCTAAAACTATTTAATTTTTTAGCCAAACGTTGATTGTTGAACTCAAGGTCACTATTTTTATTCCGGGAAGTTTCTATAGTTTCATTCATAGCCTTAATCCTAATGCGCATTGACTGGTTCTCTTTCAATAGCAAACTATTCTCTTGCTTGAGCTCGTTAATTACATTGAGCAATTCTATGTCTTTAGAATCGGAATTGATTCCGAAACCATTGGCAATAGAGGAACTACAAGACGCTATGGGAGTAATTGTGATGGTAGATGTGGTTCTTGATGACGAAATTGAATTGCTGGTCTCCGAATGTGGAAAAATCGTCTTGTTCATTGCTCTTGATTTATACTGCATCAGCTCATAATTCAAGCGCTCTATTTCAGCCTTTAACTGAGCTATCTGTTTGCTAGTCTTGTCCTGATTGACAAAAACCTTATTTTTTATATTGCGGGCCCGATTGGCGTACCTCAAGGTGTTCAGAGTTTCCATAAAATCTCGATCTGAAGGCGAAATGCATGCAATCATCAGGGTGCGGCTATTTCCGCCGAGAGAGTCTTGAAGAAGACGAGTTAGTTTAGAGTCCCTATATGGAACATGGCAGCCTCTTTTTTCCTTATCACCTAAAGCACTTATCACATTTCCCAAAGCTAACTGATAATTTAAAAATAAGCAAAATTTTTTTTTATTTAATAAAAAATTTAATAAACTAACCAGGCCTCGGTTGATGCATATGCCTTCTTTGGCTCGATGTCCTGTTGCCCCTGTTCGCTTTAAGCGCTCCGAGCCGGCCAAATCAACAAAATGAAATTTGGCATTTAGGGTTTCTAGCTCATTTTCGGCAGAGTCTGTTTTCATGAAGCGGTACTGTTTTAGGTGAATTGTAAATATTGCATGAGACCGGCTTGACTGAAGGTTCATGTTGGTCGCTCCTGTGGTACGAATTCTAGCTCCTGTTTTTAGCATTTCTAAAGTTTCCTGGGTAGATCGAACTTCTCGGTTCGAACATCCATGAACATTTATGCCACCATACTGATCCTCATGTATTTCTATTTTTGATTTGTTGTTTTTGTTCAAAAGATAAGCTTCAGTGGCCATGATTTGACCATCTGTAGCGATGATGTTCGAGCTGTAGGAAACACTTGGAACATTTGCGAATAAGTCTATGATTTCTTCGTTATACAGTTCCATAAATTGAGCCAAAACTTGGATTTCAAGGTTATTAAACGGGAGGTCATTTTCTTCTTTGGAACATTCATTTTTTAATGATTCGACTTTTTCGAACATATACTCAATAGCTCTGGGGATAATGCCTACTTCTTCTCTTTGAATGCTCGGGTCGAATGAAGTACCCATGGTGTAGGTTTTGCCTGAACCGGTCTGACCATAGGCCAATACTGTGGCATTGTAGCCATCAAAACATCCGTCTATTAAAGTTTTGACACTTTTATCAAAAACATTCTCCTGATCTTTGCCAATGTCGAACACATAATCATATGTAAATGTCTTGTCGTCTTTGTGGCCAAGAGTCACTTGTGGCTCACCTGGTGTAACACTTGTACAAATTTTACACAGTTCTATTCGTTCTCGAATTGATTGAGGACGGATACTTTAGTTGAAAGAGATTTTTCGATTAGAATAGATAAATAAAAAAAATTTACTAATACTAATTAAATAATACTTTTTCGGAAATAAAATTCTTAGTTTTGAAAAAAAAATATGGGATATTCAAAAATAATTCAGATAAAAGTTTACTTGAACATTGAAAAATTCAAATTTTAAAATAAAATTTTAAGAAAATTCAAGTTTCATACTCAAGTTTGGTTGAAAATTAATTTATAAATTTAAATTTAGTAGATTATATTTAAAAAATTTATTTGCATTTTTTAAATGTTTGAATTTACATTTATTTGAATTTTGTTTCAATAGCTATAATTTATTTTGGTATTAAAAAAAATTAAATTCAAATGAATATCCAATATTAAATTAGATTTCATCACAAAAAATTATAGTTTAAATTTTTTTTCCGAAAGTATTTTAATTAATATTTTGTGAAAATAAAAGTATCGTAAATATTTGTTTCTTAACGTCGCACTAAAAGCCCAGAAACTTGGTTTTGGTGCCTCTAAAAGGATTTAATTTTCAAGGATCAAGATAAAAAAGATGAAAATCTATGATCACGAAAGTAACTAAATGTCGAAATTTCCAAGTCGAAAAAACTTATTTTTGGGGCATGAAACAAAGTTTCTGGACTTTTAGTGCGGCGTTAAAAAACAATTTTTTACGGTAATATGAATATATTCTAAAACATTAAAGCAGAAAATGATTTATTTAATTTAATCTTATTTGATATTTGATAAATAAAGTAAATAACTAAAATTTTTTTAATATTTTTTTTTAAACTTAAGAATTTATCTTTTTTACGGAGTTAAAACTTAATTTTTAAATTCGATGAAAATAATTAAGTTATTTAATTATGAAAAAATTCAAAACTTAAGGAATAAAGTATTTCATTTTAAAATTTTTGTGCTGTTCTTTTTTCCTTAAAAAAAGCAAATTGGGTTAATTTGTTCAATTAAAATGGAAATATTATTTTCTTAAAGACTTAAAGTTTTTCTGCAAACTAAATCATTTAAAAAAATGTTTGTGTCGCCTTGATTTATTACTTGCATAGACTCTGTAAATTACATACCATAATAATCAAAAGAAAATCAATCGATTTTTTGCAAAGACTAAATTAAGTTATTAAAGCTTAATTAAAATAAAATTAGGAAACAGCTCAGTAGCCAAGTAGCTAGGGATAGATCTAGAATCTTTCTTTCCACCCTGGCGATTGAATAAAATGAAATTAATTTAAATATTAATCCTAAAATAAAACAAAACAATTGCTCAGGTTTATTTTAATAAAAGCTTTAGTATTAGTAGTAGTAGTAGTAGTAGTAGTAAATTTGCTGCGTGGTTATACCACAAGCTGGAACGTTGGCGTTGCACACACGCCCAGCTATAGCAGCCAGATACTTGTTATGAAGTCTCTGGGCCTGGGCTCATAACGAAATTGGACTTAAAGACGGCTGAGCAATTATTCCTTTCGCTGTTTTACAATAGATAATAAACAAACCCATAAAACCAAATAAATAATGTACTAAATATTGACAACATGCTAAGCTCTATATAATATTAATTACAATCACTATGTATAATCTCTCTACAAGGGCAAAAAAAACAAAATTTAAAAAAAAATAAAAAAAAAATAAATCAAGACTTAAAGAAATAGATATTTAATTTTCTTTTCGCTCAATCTTTATAGTATTGACAACGCCTCAAAAATTTTTATTTGCCATTTTTTTCAACCAAATCAAAATATTTAGTTAATTTTTATATATTCTGTTTAATTTTAAAGAACTACTATGAAAACTATTCCAGATTTCGCATTAAATGCAAGAAGTTAAAATTAAGAAAGAATTTTACAGTTTAAACTTTACTAATTAGTAAATAAGATAATATTTTCTTTTTTCTTCTGTGATTTTAAGCATTTTTATTATTTTTATTTTAAGCATTTTAGAATATAAATATTTTTTAAAATTAATAAAAATAATTAAAATCTTTTATGATCCATCAATAGTATCAAGATTTTTCAAATTTTTTTTTCTTTGCTTCAGACTATTAATTTGATAAAAACTCAAATTTCAAAAAAATCAAGAAGCTGAGAGATAATCAGTTTTTTAAATCAAATAAAAATAATCACATTTTCAGCCTTTGTCTTTGGAATTTAAAAAAATTTGAAAAATTTAAATTTTTTATCTTCCTATTTCAGTCAATTCGTTTTATAATTAAAAAATATCTACAATTCAAAATTCATATGTTTAAATTACAAAACTCTAAAACTGATGAGATTAAATAGAAAATTTTGCTCTTACCGGATTCCAACTTTGACTGACGAACTGTCATCTTCAATAATTTTGGATATTCGGCCGAAATTTTTCGGCTTATTTTCTACAGAACTCGACTCGACAGTGTTTAATTTATTTATTTCAACTGGTGCTTCTGTGTCGGTCTGTGTCAATTCTTCTTCTTTGGCTGGTTCAATGGAAGACGAGGTCGATGACGAGGACAAAGATGAAGATGAGTTTAGAGACAAATAAACGACATTTGGATCTTTTTTATTGCAATCGGCTGAATTTTCAAGCATCATGTAATCAAACACAAATAAACAAAAAATAGATAACAAAAAAAATTATAAAAATTTCATCTCAAAATTTTAGAATCTTAAAAAAATTAAAAAAAAAAATTAGAACTGATAAAATTAAAAGATTATTATTTATGAATAGAGCACAATTTGCTTTCGAATTCAATATTGCAAATATATTGCAAATGAGATTTTTTAAGAGAGGGAGAACGAGACAACGAGGAGCTAAATGCATAATTATGTCATTTAATAAAAGCCAAAAGCTAAAAACATAAAATATACGGAGATGAAAAAAAGGGTGATAATAGTCACGGAGATGAGCTCTTTGAAAAAGATAATGACACTGGGGCCCCATCGATTTAAACTTCAATTTCCATTTTTGATTAATTTTGGACTTAGGGGAAATGGAATTTTGCAGTTTGTTAACTTAGATTGCCTGAAAAAAATTAATTATTTTATAATTTTATTTTAGAGTAAAAATAAATCGATCGAAGCTTTAAATATCCAAATTGATTTTATCAATGACATGTAGATCTCTTAAAAACCGAAAATTTTGGCAAAAGTTTTCAATGAACCAAATCTTGGCATGACGTTATCTTATCTATGACAAAAAAATTGAAAAAATCAACCAAGCATCTAAATATGGTCAAGATTCGGGCCTCTATTTCTGCTGCTATCTAGTTAAAATAAAAAATTTGAATCTAAAATTAAAAAAAAAAAATTTGAAAAAATATCTAAAATATTTAAAATATGATAAAATGGAGCAAGATTTAAAAATTGTCACTAGCACTTTGGGGCGAAAAAGCTTCAAATTATGCACAAGTTTCAACAAAGGAAATGAACAAAGCACCATTGTTACTAAGCAAGATAGAATTCGTTTAGTGCATACCTCAAAAAAGTAAACAAATAAATTTTAATAAATTTTCATCTGAGTCTTTAACCTAATGGCCTTAGTCAATTAGTGTGTCTAACAAACATTAAATGTCTAGGTGCCTAATTGTGGCAAAAATGTTAATCCCACACAGTTAATTAAAATTACAATTTTTATGTTTAAAACAAAATTCAGTTCGATCAAAAAAAAAAAAGAATATTTATTACTTTGGTCTAGTTAGAAATAATTTGTAATTGAATCTTAACCTAAATTCGAGCTTAACCCACATTGAGCCGACTAATGCGAAAAATCACTAAAAATCACCTTCGATTCTGAGAAAAAAATTCGCTCAGACCAAACATAAACACTTAAACCAAATATCTATCATTGCTGAGTTGCTCTTGAGCGACGATTGCCTTAATTCGATTTAATTTTAATGAGCTTTTTGTTTAATGGAACTACAAATCACGAATGCACACACGCTACAACTTCTTAAAATGTCAATGCAATTTACTCTATCCCAGAAATAAGCCTCATAAAATAAATAAATATTTTGAGATCTAAAAATCAATCAATTTTATTAGTTTGCTTTCTATTTTGATCGGTTTATCCGAAATTAAACATTTACTTATCTTCAAAAGCAGCAAGAAACTATTTTTTTGACTTGAAAAAAAAATTTTAAATTTTTAAATGAAAAAAAGTCTTTTTTTTTCTTCATTTTTTTAATTAATTTTTTGATTGTTCTAATATTTGTTTAAATTATGAATAAATAGATTTAATTTTAATATTTAGAGTAAAGGATAAAATAATGAGACTTACAATGGTTTTCGGTAATTTTTAATAAACTCCGTATAAAAAGATTCTCCGAAATATCCAAAATTAAGCAGTAACTTAATTAAAAATAAAAATTTTATTCTCTCTGTTGACTTTAAAAGCCTTTCTTTCTGAATATGGGGTTTTTATTCTTAAAATAAAAAATTTAATTTTAAATTCTAAATTACAAATGAAAATTTTTATGGTTTCATATTGACCGCTGCTTGTGGCTAAAAATGCCCAAATTTAAATAAAAAAATTATTTAAATTTTATTATAGGTGAAAATTTGACTTGGATTAAGTATTTTATGGTAAATTAAGAGAACATCTTGATCTTGATTGAGTGTGCTCTAAACAGAAGGAAGAAATCGCTGAAAAATGAATTAATTAGAGATAAAGATTTATATTTGATTTATTTATTTCAAAATGATCATTCTTGACGGCATTCAGTCTAGGCTTTCAATTAAGTTAATGAGAATACAAGATTTAGCCATAAGTAATAAACTACAAAAGAGAACATATTATTTTTGAAGATAAACATAAATTCGCATACAAAGATTAATGGTGTTTAATTTTAATAAGCAGATTTTGCTCTAAAATAGCTAAGCGTTTGGAAATTCTAGTCGGCTTGACAAATTCATTTTGTTTTAAAATGAAATGACCAAGCGCTCTTAATTAACCCATTTTATTTAAAATAAAGCACTCAAATATTTAAAATCTATTTTATTTTTGATGTAATAAGCCTAGAGTAGTTGCGTAGATATTTGTTTGCATGACAAGCATTTTTGTTCAAATGGCCAACAAAGATTACTTTTAATTTATATGCGAAATTTAAAAATTTTCACTAATTTTTTACAAATAGTTTTTTTTAATTTTCCATAAAATTAATTTAAAAATTTTACAATTGATAGAACTTAATTATAATTCCATAATTAACAAAACAAAAAAGGTTAATTACTATTTAAAATTTTTTTATTTGTTTAAAACAATTATGATTAAATTATTTTTTAAATTCAACTTCAATATATTAGAGAAAAAATATTTTTTTTAGATTTTATGCTTTAAGTTCTTTTATTATTTTTGTCTAAAAATGCAATTTTTCGATTTTTGTATTTAGTTTGGATAGAAATATTGTAATATTTCCTAAAAAAAAATTTTCTCAAGGTTTAACTACTTGCAATTTTGCTGCACTTTAAATAATGTTTAAAATATAATTATACTTTTAAGTAAGTTTTTGTAAAAAACAAAAGAAAATCGTATTTCTTCGAAAACTATATGATGATATATTTAAACTAAAATTTTAATTTTTTCCAAAATAACGATTAACATCTGAAAAAATATGCGAAATGAATGTAGATAAAAATGCTCAAATGTTGATTTATTTCATTAATAAAAACTTTTTTATTTATTAAAAACAAAATTAGTTAAGTGAAACCATTTTTATAAACCCGTTTATTTTTAAATTTTATTTCTATTTTTTTAATTTAAAAAAATTCTTTTTTTCAGAATTAACTTAAAGTGGTGCTTAAGTTTATCAATCTTCTAAAATATCTAATAAGATTATGGTAGTAATTTTTAATTAGGATAATATGCGAATTCACGCCAATAAGAAATTTAAATTTTAGAAAGAGTCCGGAATGTTAATGCCAAAAAAGTCTCTCATTAGATATTGAGATGGTGTGTTGAATTCGTTTAAAATAAAAGAGAACAGAAAAAAAGAAAATGAGAGCTACATAGTTTATTCCGGTATTTAAGAATTATGAAGATGAATTTTTCTAAAGAAAACTTTTTTATCTCTTTAGTCACGAAAAGAAGAATTAATTAAATTCAAATATTTTAAGATTGCCAATGGATTAGAAAATGTTATATGGACAATAAAAATGAGCTCAGTTCCAAGAAATAAAATAAATTTTAAGGAGTAAGTTTAAGAATTGATCACAATCAGTGGAATCATTACCAAAAAATGATGTTGAAACGATCTCTTTTTTAACTCTTTTTTAAACAAAGATAGAAGAGCATTTAAGAAAAGAATTGTTTGATTTTTAAGAACGTCCATATTATAAAGCCATAGGGATCAAATCGACCTAGCTAAGTATCAGTTATTTTGTTGCTGGTTCTCTTATTAATTTTAGATATCTTAATAAAATAAATAATAGGCCGAAAAAAAATATTTTTGGTTTAAAAAAAAATTAAATAATATGTATTCTAAATCGATAATTTTAATTAACAACTGAATTTTTAAATGTTTATTTAAAAAATTCAATTTTTTTCTAAAAGTCAGCAAGCTAATTTTTTTTTTAAATGACTAAAATTATAATAAAACAAGAAATGTAGTTAAAATTTTCGATGAATAAATTTACTTGACTTTAAATTAAATTATTTTTTTTCGGGTGCAATTTTTTTTTAAGCTTAATAGTCTTAAAATTTTAAGAAATTTTAATATTTGATAAATGAGATATTGAAAATTCAACTAAAAATATTTTTTTCTTAAACAATAAGAGTGGAGGGAACTTCTAATTTTATTTTATTTCAGCTTTTTTTCCGAAAAACTTACATACAGAGATGTATATGAATAATAAAAATTTATAAATATGTCAGATGTTCACTAGTGTTTCTTTATATATACTTTCATTTTTTAAAATATTGAATCTTTTTAACAAAATTAAGATTCCAAAAATTTTGTGCGGCCTTCATTTTGATAATAATGAGAATGAAAAAATAATAATGAAATAATAATGAGATTGTTCAATCAATGATGAATGGTCTTTGATGAATCCTTTGAGAATTTTTAAAAAGCTTTAATACAAAATTAAATTTATTTTTTCATTAAAAATTATGAATGACAATTTTCGATTATAAAAAAATTGAATCAATTAAAAACAAATTCTTCGAGAAAGTTTTTTATTAATTAAGATTAATTATAAAATTGTAAATTGCATTTAATATTTTTAAATTAATTTGACTACTATATTTTTTGTCCTTTTTTAACAGATGAACAATTGGAAAAAAAAATTATAGATTAGAATAAGCAAATATGCCCCATTATCCGTAGTACATAATGCATTTTTTAGAATTGGATTATCATGAACTAACCTTTCAACAACAAAAAGGTTGTCCAGGTCGTCCTAAAATTAGATCTTTTAGAATTTAAATAAGCTCAAGCTAAAGCAATTAAGATCTAAACATGATTTATTAAGATTATGAATTCGAAAAATTTTATTGATTAAAAACATGAAATATTGAAACCAAATCTCTAACTGATTTAAAGGAAAAACTAAAATTGTTTTTTGATTCTTTAAAAAAAAAACCTCCAAAGAAAAAAAAATTTTTCTCGTTTTTTAAACTTTCTTAATAGATAATTCATATACTTTTTTAATTAAATTTTTAAATAAAATTAAAAAATTGGATCAAACCAAAATAAAACCAAAGGATCAAAGTGTGGATTAAATAAATGTACAAATAAACAAAAATATTAAATTTAATTCAAGAACAATGTTTATTTATGCTAATTTTTACTCAATCAAAACTATTCAATATTTAGAGAGGTAAAAAACTAAACGAAACTTCATTTTTTTAATAAAAAAATTTAAAATTAAATAAAATAATTATTTCTGAAAGTTTATTATTCATTTTTCAAAATTAACTATTTTATAAATTTAATTTATTCATATTAAGATTGATCTAAAATAAAATATAACTTTTTTGTATTTATTTACATTTTTATTTCATAAACAAGATTCTGACACGAAGGCTGGAAACTGCCCTATAGTCAAACTCGAAAATTATTTTACAAATAAATAAAAAAAAAATAATAATTTAATTTTTGAAAATTAAAGTAAAATATTTATTTTATTTTTTATTAATTCTTTCAGACACATAGGAAATGAGGTAAAAAATAAGAGAAAAAAGTCGGGTCTTTCAGTCTTAAGTCATAATTTCTGATAAATTTTGAAATAAAAAATATTTAGCTTGAATGTAGCGATATATTCATTAGAGAATAAATGGAAATATTCTGATAAAAATGTATTTAAAAGGATAAGTTATCCATAGAGAAATGCTTCGAGATAAAAATTTATTTAGCTTAGAGCCTATAGTTTATCAATAGCATCCGAATTTTTTTGATGGAAAAAAATTTGAACTTAAGAGAAACGTGACATTAAAACGGTACTATGAGAATAGCGATAAAATTGATGCTTTAAGTTGCTAGGAAATTATCGATGCTAAGAAAGTCGATTAAGTTGCATGAATTTTATCTACGAACTAAAGGATAAATTCATCAGACAAAGGTATAATTATTTAAACTAAAAAAAAAAGAGATTAGGAAAAAATTTGCTAAATTTTAACGATTACTGACTAGATAAGCTTAATTATTCTTTTAAGCTTTCTTTCATCACTCAATAAAAAAATTTTATGATAAAATAAAATTTGCTTCTGAGAAAGCAAATTCCGCGTTTAAATTATTTTCTTGAAACAAAATTTTCAAAATTAGCTCGTTAGTTTTTGATCGACTCAAGAATTATCACATCTGAAAATTCTTCTATGAACTAGCAAAATTTCAATTACATTAATGAAAAAATTAAATATTTCTATTTAATTAAAATAAGAAAAAATAGACTTAATTTATTTAGTTTTTGCGTGTAAATTTGAAAAAAGCCTTTGCTCAGTTACGGTTGATATGCTAGTCCACGATTTAAGAATTTGAATTGGTATTCTTGTTAATAGCATAGTACTATGTGTTGCTAATATCTCAAGATATGATAAAAAAAATGGAAATGCTTGTTCGATAGTCTTTTTGAAACAAAGCTAGATATAAAGATTATCTAATTTGATTAATTGTTAATGAAATTAACAAAGATTTTGAGTCTGAGTATATAATTTTAATTAAAATAAAAAAGACAACTAATCTTTTTACGATTATAACCAAATACCTTTGGGATAAAGCTACAAATTTGAATTGTTGATTTCAAAAATTTGCCTAACAATCAACTTAAGTTTTGTCACATTTTTCTTCTACACATTTTTTTATATTATTAAATTTTTTCTATTCAAATTAGTTATGTTTGGTACTAAATTGAAATTTTTTACTTGAACCAAAAGTCTAAATTCTAATTCAAAATATCAAATTATTGAAAACTCAGTTTATTATCGTTTTCCAATCCGGTCTCAAATGTTAAATATTTCGCCGAGAAAAAAAAAAGTTTAAATATTTAACTTGTTCGCTCGGTTTGAGTTAAACAAGTTAATTAGGACAAATTTCCCGAAGTTTTGGCTCAAAAATTGGATATAAAATAACATTCATTGTTTTGGACCATTATAAATTTAATTAAATTTGCATTTTTACGCTAGATTTCCATTTTTTGCTTATCTTTGGTCAAATAACTTATTGGTTTTGTTTATTGATGACCAATTGTTTAAGTATAATGAATTTTTTAGGCTTTAGAATGACCGCTTGAATGTTCAGCAAATATTTAGCTCATTAATAAATAGCTCGACTAAACGGTCGCCTTTGAATTTAATTTTTTGTTTACCTATATTATCCTTTTGCAAAATCAAATTTTCTTCATTTGATCATTTGTGATATTATTTATTTGCACTTATCCTTTGAGATATTTTTCATTTTTAAAATAAAGAAAAAAGTTGAAGAATCTAGATGAAATCGGAACAAAAAATAAATATATGAAAAAATACAATCGTCGAATCGGAGAAATATAAAACTTTTTTGCCTTAAAATATTAAAAATAATTTTTACATTTTATTTTGTTCAAATAAAATTTAATTTAATTTAAAAAAATATTTTATTTTTTTTCCTCGAAATGAAAAATTGAAATGAAGAATTTAAAGATTGTGATGGAAAATGATAAACAAAAGTTATGATATAATTTAATTTTCTATGTAAAGATTCGGGTCATAAAAACTGGCTTGGTAAATATTTTTTTAGTTAAGTTATTTTATTTGAATATTTATTAAAAATATTCAATAGTCATAAAATGAACTCGCGTTGATTGAATAAATTCTTCTCTAAATTTATAAATAGAATTTTATAACTAAATATTTTAAATGATTTGTGAAAGTAAATAGAGTGTTAAAAATTATTAATGATTTTAAAAACTAAGCCCTAATACAAAAATTATCTCATTTAATGCTCTTTTAATTTAGATTATTTTTTAATCTTTGATTTAAAAACAATTACCAATTTTAAAAGAATTTTTGTGTTGAAAAACAAAAATAGAAGCTCATGTGAAAGTTCTTTTAGTGCAAACAATAATCAGAAATTTTATTTTTAATGAAAATATGAATGGCATTTAGTTCAACACACTTTAAACCTACTTAAATAAGTAATTTTACTCACTTGTTTTTTTTTATCAAATTACAATTAACTTTTTTGACCCTTATTCCCTGGAAGTTATAAGCTGTTTACTTATTATTTTTAATTTTGTTCTTCAAAATTTAATAACGAAAATTTTCAGCAGTCATACTTAATTAGATAATTATTATTTTAATAAAGTGATAATAATCGAAAAATTTTAAATAAAGCTTGTTTAGAAATTAAAAATGAAAACAGAATTTGAGGATAAATAATTTGAAACAACTTTAAAATAACATGTCTCTGAATTTTCGATTTTTAAATTTCGAATTTTTTACTCGAAAACACAGAAATTATGTTCGAGAGAACTTTTTACTTAGAGAAGAGGTAGAGAATTATGAAGGATACGAGGCAAGGTCTCAAACATTGTAATTCCTTTACCAAGCTGCCTACTTTTGAGAACTCATTTTTTTTAGTTTCAGCCAACATAATATTGCATTAATTCTAAAATTTCGTGTTTTTTACAAAATATTTTGAATTAGAATTCTTTTAAGGGGGTAAAATTTAATTGAAATAGGTAAATTTTAACTAAACAGCATCTCTTCCATTGAATCGCTCATGATCCCCTTATTTAAAAAAAAAATTCTGCTTTGATTTTAAAAAATTCTCAGAATTCACTTATTTCAATGTAAATTTTACCTTGAAATTTTTTTTTAATTCAGACTTATAAATACAAGCTTAAATTTATGTATCTTTTTATCCTTTTTTATTTAGTTAAGAATTAAAATAATAAAAATGGTTTAAATAGGAAAGAGTGCTTTTCTATAAGTCTTTTTTTTCTTTGATCAAAACTCATTTAGAAATCTACTTTTTCATGTTCTATTGAATAACGCTATTCCAATGATTCAAATTTTTTCAAGTGCAATATTTTTGAAGTTCCTTCAAAAATTAATTAAATTGATCAATTAATTAAAAAATGTTTTGGTTCCTTCGAAAAATATCAAAAATCATGATAAATAGCCAAAATTTTATCTTACCGAAATTTTCATGGATTAACAGTTAAATGTGGTTCGTCAAAACTTTGGAATTTCAAAAATGAAAATTTCATGAAACAATTTGTCGGATCAAATAGCTCGAAATAATAATATCTTGAAAGAATGAATCAATATATCCCAAAATTTTAACATCCATTTTATATTCCAAATTTCAAAGCAATGTTTTTTACCTGTATTTTATCTTTAAATTAAAACCTTTATAATTTTCAAGTTATTAATGATTCGTTTTGATAGTAAATATAAATAGGCTTTCCGAGCAAAACTTAAAAGTTACTACTAATATCTTAATTATTATTTTGAGCAATTTTCAAATGACTAAATTATCTCTGTCTCAGTTATTATCAAAAAAATCTAATTAAAGTTTTTGTAAATTCAAAAAAAGATCTATTAGTTTTTTATTGATTTCATCTTTTGATTATAATTTTTTTGAAATAATAATTCAAATATAAAAGACCTTAAGGAAAACATAATTTCGACTATAATCTTTTGATCAAAATAAAAATAATGAATTTTAATTAATTTATATTTGTTTAAAAAAAATTTACATTTTCTTTCTTGAAAATATTTATTTTAAAAAATTTTATAAGAATTTTAAAATACTTTATGATATCGAAAGTAAAGATTTAATCAAGTCATTTGAATTTTGAATTTTACGGTAAATTGACGAAATGTTCATTTATTGTTCGAACAATTTAACAAGTGCAAAATTTTCTTAAAATCGAGTCTTATCTTGAAAAAACTATGAAATCGTGATCGCAAAAATCCACAATACCAATATTAGGATTGTAACAGTCCTCAGATGAGGATCATAAGTGACAAATTTTTTTAGCAAGTCCTCTAGGATTCCACTTGAAATCAATTGGTTGTTTTGTTTGGCATAAATCACTTCTTTTGAATTCCTTTTATTCATAGCTGATTGTTTAAACGCCAAAACGGTGAAAGGTTTGACTGTGGTCAGGTATGATCACCAACCAAGTGATCAGAGCTTAATCACAAATTAAGCTATCATATGATCACAAAACGAGATTGACCCGTAAATAGAAATATTAAATTTAGGATTAAGGTTTAAATTATTAGTCGGTTCTGTAAATAAAAATTTTGATTAATAATTTGATATTTTCAGAGTTGTTCAAAAGTCATAAAATCAAAGTCAAAAAATTTTTTCATAAAAAAGTCATTTCAAAGACTTTGAAATTAAAATGGCCGCCTTAATAACTACAAGAAACGGCAAAAGACTTGTTTTTAAAGAATACTGACTTGACTTTGAAAAGACTTTTTTTTCTGACTTTTGCGCAAGTCTGGATATTTTTTCATTCTAAGTTTCACTTCTTTCATCATTTAAAGATTAAAAAATTAGAATATTGAAGCTATTGATAAAAATTTACTGATCATGGTTAAAATTATTAACAAAAATTAAGTTAAGCATGGAATTTTTACTTAAAAAAATGCTTCATAAATAAATTTAATAGCTTGAAAATACTTAAAAACCATTTTTTAACTTTCACTGCATCCTCTAAAGATCTGTTTTAAACCTTGGGTCCACATTAAAATTTAGTTTTTAAGCTTAATGCGACATTAAAACTTGAGATTTTTTCCAAAAATTAAAAATAAAATTAATATTTTTCCAATGTTTCTTTGAATTCAATTTATTGCCCTGGATTGAAATGTAAAATGCAAAAAAAAATTATTTATCAAAATTCTCAAGCTTTAATGCCGCATTTAGCTTAAAAAAACTTAACTTTAATGCGGGCACAAGGTTTAAAACACATCTTTAGAGGATGCAGTGTAAGTTAAGAATTTTTTACTATAGGCGAGATAGTGTTTGTTGCATGCACCAAAAATTTGTTTGGGTTTATGAGGCTGCAATATTGAACAAGGGAATACGGTATTTTTCAATAATTTTCAAATTTTATATTGATTATTTAATTTAAAACTAAAATTAAAAATTTTTCCATTTTCATAACTTCAAATTTGGCAACAATTCCAAGAATCAGTTTATTTTTATTTTCTTATGTCAACATTGCATTAAATAACCCTTCGTGTCTCAAAAAAAAATACGTTTATATTTATCTAAATTTAAAAATTTATTGAAAGTTTTATAAAACTAAAAAATTCATTTTATAATATGATTTTGTACATTTCTTTGAAAGTTCTAATGACTTGGACGAATGAAATAATGAGCAATGCTTTCGACAAAGCTAAATGAATTGCTTACAAGCACGTAAACATTGTAGAAAATTTTAACGAACACAAAATTCAAAAACAAAAAATCTACTAGTATATTTGGAACAAAATTCCATGTGAAGTAAATTGAACTCAAAGCAAAAAAATTTTTTAAATTTTGCTTAAACACATAAACCATAATGATTTTTTGTCGAGATTTGTCGCGCCTTAAAAAAAGTTAATTTTATTTTACACATTTGTAAATTTTTAAATATTTTTATGGCCATTAGTCTTAAAGAGATTCAATACGTGATTTATTGAAAAGATAATGATCTTATTGATTTCAATACATTTTTGAATAATTTTCCTAAGATATTTTTTTGAAGAAGCATTGTGAATTTTGGAACAGACAAAAAAGATTTAAAAATTTTAATAGCTTTTTTCCAAAGAGACTAAAACTTGTTCTGTTCATTAATTAGTTGGTCTTTTCGATCAACTTCATCCAGAAATGTAATTAAGTTTTAAACGTTTTATTGAAAAGGATAATTATTGACTTGAGAAATAGAAATTAGAATTAGAAATTTCTTTTTATGAGTGCTCATTTATTTTTAATATTTTTAACAGGAGATAAATTAATAGAATGTATCAACTGATGAAATTTTACTAAATCAATTTTAGTTGATTAGAATTACTAACTTCAATAATTTTTTGAGATCATATTTTAAAGTTTCTTTTTTTTGCTCTAAAATTAACAATAATCCCTAATTAAATTTTTAATCTTAATCTTTTTTGTTAATTATTGTAATAATAATAATAATTAAATAATTATTTTAAAAAAAATTCTGAAATTTGCTTTTACCTCCCATTTTTTATATCTGAATTTTTTCACCAAGAAATTTGATTGAAGCACTTTAAGATTTTGAACCAAAAAAATAATACTTACAATAAAATTGAAGTTATTATATCAGTTAAAAGTAGAACCTCAAGTAAAGTAATGATTACACAATTGATAGAAACATAAATACTTGTTATTGTATTTGTTTGATAAAAAAACAAACTAAAAACATCCTTAAAACTAAGGAAAGGATATTTTAATAGATAATTAAGGGACTTTGATTGATTTATTGAATCACGATCCGAATGAAAAATGCTCATATTTGACCAAATATTGAGGTGATTATTTTGGTTGAGATATTTTCTTTTGATGTCATCCATCATTATTAGATCTTTCTCATCTACCTAAATAATTGTCTAGAAAATAAAATTTTAATTATTTTTTTAAAACCACCAACATTTTCAATTTTTTTTAAAGCATATCTTTCGAAGATATTATACGACATTTCACTATAGAAATATGTATAAAGAATTAATACTCGTGGAAACGATTCAAAGACAAAACTGTTCCATAAAATCTGAAATTTGTTTGCATTCTTAACGAAAACAAAAAATAAGTATTTTAGAAATAAAAAAAAATTATGATTACTTTTAGCTGCCAGAAATCGATAATTTCAAATCGGCACCTGTCCAGAATTTTTATTGAATCTAATAAAAGGCTTCTTATTTGCTCGTCATTTATCTCGTATGGATGCTCCACTAGCACCTTATGATTAAGTGATAGCAATCCTTGACCATCTATAGATAAATAAAAAAAATAAGTGATTTAAATTTTTTTATTTCATTTTTTTGAATTAATTTATTTCAATTTTTACAAGTTACCTAAATTTACATTTTTAGCAGAATGCATAATGTCACCAGTCCAAGGTCCTAGTTGTGCCAACCACTCTTGCACATCATTTGAAGTCCATTCATTGGTCTTTAGGGCATATTTTTTTCGAATTTTTATAAAGCTTTCATATATGGTGTCCCTAGAACTATATTTGGTAAACAATGCACTCGAAATGAGCCATAATAAAGAAAACATTATGAAGCCAACCAAAATGCCCAAAATGAATCCCAGTGCCAAATAAAAGCCATAATTCAGTGTTCTTCTGGTAAAGGCTCTTACGTCATTTAAAGTCAGCCGATTTGTCATTTGTGCTGGACTATTCGTTGTATTAGTTGAATGTATTGATATATTGGCTTTTAGCTTGAATTTTGTTTCATATTCTTTAATTTTTTTTATTTCTTCTTGATTTAAGTTGTCGCATTTTTTCAGGTATTCGTTTAAACTTTTTATATCTTGATCTATATTTGGCTGAATCAACTCATGTGTAACAACTGTTTTGATTGTTGATTTTAGAATACAATTTATCTGGGGGATTTTAGACCATTCTTGACGGCAAGTTGGACATTTAGAGCTTTCGGATGCCAAATACCAACTGGCTATGCATAATTGACAAAAAGAATGACCGCATGTCAACGTGACCGGATTTCTAAGTATCTCAAAGCAGCAATTACAAGAAAAATTGTCATTTATTAAATTTAAAAGTGTTGATTCATTATTAATCTCCAGAAAATTCTCTTCACTTGAACTAGTGCTCGTTTCCGGTTTTTTTATTTTAGTTAAAGAGCTCGACTTTAAAAGTTTATCAAATAGTCTTATTCTGACCATTATTGTCTATCTATATAAAATTTATTTTTAAACATGTTTTTTAATAGTTAAATTTCGACTAAGCAACAGCCGATAATTATTTTAAAATTAAAAAATATATATTAGTGCATGAAAATTATTTGACCATTAATTTTTCATTTATTTTGAACTGATAAGAAAATTTTGACAGATAAACAAAAATAAAATAAATCGATCAAAACCAATCATAAACTTAAATCATTAACGAAAATATATTTTTACAATTTTTTAGACTATAATACATAGTTATTTTGAATTTCTCTTCTGAATATCTTTAAATAATTTTTAAGCAACTACAAACATTAATAACATTTTTTTCTCTAATCAATATTTATGCTTTGACCAGTCTTTAGGTATCCAATGCAGCAGTTTCGGGTCGATTCTTATCTTTCGTTTTTTCATAGCTTGAATATGGTTTTCAACCAAATTACTATCCAAAACAATTACATACTGACCTTTGTAGTATGTTATTATATTTAGATGTTGAAGTGTCGATACAATATCTTCTTTTTTTATGCTTGTTACTTCGCTCAATTCTCTGAAAAATACAAAAAAATAATTAAATCAAGATTTAAATGCAAACAAAGATGAATATTTTTGAGTAAGGATTATCTAAAATCCTTAATTTAATTATTAGATTTAAAAATAAAAATTCTAATTATATATATTTTTTTAATTTTTAAATAGCTTAATAAATTGATATTATAATAAATAGATCTAATGCTTAGTTATGTATCAAATATCAAAATATCAACTTTATGTCATACTTGAAAATCTAAATATTTACAGAAATTATTTGATACGTGGTTCTGCGCTAAAATTACGTAATTTAACCATTTTTTTCGTAACCAAAAGGACCAAAAAAAGATAATTTTTTTCGTTTTTTAAAAAAATTTATAAAAATTTTATTCATAAGTTTATTATTTTTAATTGGTAGAAATTTAATAAAAGTACTTAAAATTATAGATCGCTATCAAATTTATTTATTTCGTTTGTTCAAGAAATTAGAATTCGATTAAATTATTATAAATTTAAAAAATTTAGTGCCATAGCTAAAAAATATCAAAGGTAGGTAATTCAATTGATTTGGCAAATGAAAAATCGAGCGCAAAACATATCTAACTAATGTAAATAATTTTAATGATTTTGTCATTAAAAAGGAAAATAGAGTTTCTACACATAATTACGTAAATCCGGATTTTTGATGGTGAAATTTTGTAAAATATTTTGGCATTTTGGGACAAAAATAAAAGTTCTGACGGTCCAGAACATATTCTGTAAATTATAGCAACTGAAAATTTCTCTGTACCACCAAATGTACCGATTCTAATTAATTCAGTCCTTTGTGAATTTGGTATATTAAAATATTTTCAGATTTATTGCAGAGTTTTACAGAATCAGTATATTGGTGGTACAAAGGATATATCAGTTGTTTCAAATAACAGAACATGTTTTGGTCCGTCGGAACTTACGCTTTGATAATTATTATATTCTTTTTGGTTTTTATACCAAAATTCACAACTGCGAAATTTTCAAAAAAATTTGAAATTTTTCTAGTTACAAATTTCGATAAAACTAAAAAGTTATTATTATAATTTTATATTTTATATCGAAAGAAAAAACAAATAAATTAATAAACTCAGTTAATAATCAAATTTTTATCTTTTAATTCATTAATTTTTTTTGATTCTTGTTACTTAAGGATAATGATCCGCAAAAATTATTCATTTGTAAAAATTTTCTGGACAAAAATCAAATTATTTGTGTTTATTCTTCTTAAAAATAAACAAAAATTTTAATTTAAAATACTTTAAGCCTAAATTACTTTAAAAATCACTTAAATTTGATCGAGATGGCTCGGAATGAATAAAAAAAATTTATTTTATCTCAAAATGTAATAAGTCAACAAATGGATTTAGCAAATTTTTATGAATATCTCAAAAACTTAACATCTTGGACAAAAACTAGATATACTTCTACGTGAATAATGGTGGTAAGTAGGTGGTCAGGTTTTTAAAAATATAAAAAATACAAATTTTGCAAAAAATAAAAATCTTGGGAAAAAAGAATATTTTAATTGTCAAAAAGAACAAAAAATTTCAAACCTAATGTCATGTTAAAATTTTAAAAAATAATCTTGCTTTGTAATAAAATTTGGTGTCAGAATTTTCAAAAATTGGGGGTCAGTGTTTTAGAAGAACCCTTAAATATTGACCATTTTTTTACCAGTTTTTTGGAAAACTCTAGTCAAAAGCTAGATTTACCATTAAATAATAATTTATCAGTCGTCCCAAGTGTGATTATACGAAATTTTACGTAAAAAGTAGTAATTATAAGTAAATTTGCAAAAAGCAAGAAAATAGAAAACAGAAAAAAATCCCTGGTGTCAAATAGTCACTGCATAACATATAGCTTTCTTTTAATAAATAATGTTTAATTTTATCTCCAGACTGATAAAATTTGTTTTTTATAAACTTATTATTTGATGTGAAAAGATAAATAAAATTATTTACTGTATGCTAATTTGAGCTTTATCTTGATCTGACTCTTTTTGTTTTAGATTGATTAAGACATCCAAAATTGTGATTGACCAATATCGCCTGTAGCATAAGAGACCAAGATCACTAAGTGGCTTTTCAGGAGTTCCGGTTTTTCCCTCAATTTTGGACAACTCATAACTGAACTCTATCAAAACTTTTCCGTAACCGAGACGTTGGTACGGTGGTAAAGTTAATATGCAAGCCACATTGTAGTCTTCGCTTGACTCTTTTTCTTTGGAAAAATAGCCAACTATGTGAAACCCATTTGAATCGTACTCAGTCAAAATATAAAACAGAAAAGCGTCGGTATCATAGTGTAAAAATTTATGATCTAGAAACAATTTTGCCAAGAGACATAAATTTTGGGTGTAGGTCTTATTTTTGCGGCCATCGACTTCAAAAAAACTCAATGGATGCTTCCGGTATATTTCATTGCCAGGCGGATGATACAATTTACACTTTTGTCTGTGTCTTTCTAAGCATTTCATGCTCTTCATGAACTTAAGACAGTATTCACATATGTACACAATGGGACACTGGGACAGCTCTTGGGGATAAGGTGCAAAATACCATGGCTCAATAAGATGCTTGCCCAAATAAATTGTTTGAATATTTTTTATTCGAGTGAGTACATCTTCGTGAACTACTTGGACCATGCTGCCTGTGGGCCTTGGCAAACCTGTCGATTGGTTACTATTCTCGTTTATGTGAATATCCGCTTTTGTTATTTCACTTGGTTGAGATGCGTTTGTATTTTCCTCCTTTTCAATCAGGTCAGAATCACCTGGCTTTAGTTCAGAATTTAGCAAGACGCTAAACGAAGAACTGTGACTAAGAACTGGCTGTGATTGAACCCGACTTAAGTTGTTCAAGTTCGGAGGGTTCTTTTTTTTTCGCTTGTTAGTGCTCGGATTTGAGTCTTCTTGCAGCTCGTTTTTGCTTATATTGGTTGAATTGGTTAGTTGAGTGACAGATTGGCCATGACTAGCTGCATTTGATGGCATTTGAATTTTTTCCACTTTCATGCGGTCTAATGTTACCCATTCGTCCAGACGCTTGTTGTAGTCAATGTAGTGGACGTAATAGATTTTGACCTGTTGGGTCGGATTTGAGACAACTTTTTCTGCATCCGAAGGATTCAGTGGTTTTTTCAGGTACAAGTGTAAATGCTGAGGCTCGACCATTAGGGTCTTAAGGACCTCGGCAAGAGCTATTTTTTTTAAATTAGTGAAAAATTAAGTTAAATTTCAAGAATTTTACGCCAGTCGGACCAGTCATTCGGCGAACCGCGCATATGCACTGGCAGTCGACAGCCCTCGACTATCTCAATGTTTTCTACCTGGCAAAAAATAACTCATAAAAATATTTTTTACATTTAATTCAAATTTTTTATGTTACCATTATGGAATAATGCGAAAAAGTTTGCTAGTTGCTTAAGAAATGATTTTGATAATCAGAATCGTTCAGTTTATTGGATAAGTTGAAGTTTCTGACTAATTTTAAATAAATTTACAAAATTAGGAATTTTATTTCAAAATTTAATATTTATATATGAATTGTTTTTTTTTTAATTTTAGAATCTAAAACAAGTAGACTAGAAATTTTGTCTTTTTTTCTTTTAAGAAAAGTCATTTATGTTTTCCTATTTTTGTTTTTGTTCGATTTCTTTAGTTTAGTTTATTGAATAAATGGCACAGTTAGTGACACACCATTATTACAGTACTATGTCTGTGAATAACTTTACATACAATGCTTTTATAAAATGTCCAGAATCGACTAAATTACGTAATTTTACGTAATTTTACATTATTTTTGGTAAGCTTACGTTAATTTTAGCTGGTAAGAACATGTAATTTTACGTAAAATTACGCAAGCTTACATTAAAATACGTAAATTTTGGTAAAACCATCCCAAGATAGAATGAGAGTTAGTGAAAATGTTGCTTGGAAATATCGCGTTAAATTTGGTAAATAGGAATTATTTATAAATGAAATCAGTTAATTTTATTAAAGGTTTTAGATTTTGTAGACTAAGAAAATCACCGATTCTCTCTGAACTGGACAAATTAAAAAGACTAATTTGGTGTCTCGGATATAAAAATTGTGATTTTAAAAATTATATTTTTGTGGATGAAACAGCTGTCAGAATCGGTCATCAAGCACTTTTCCATTGGAGATTACCATCAAATTATCCTGAAGGCCTTCCTTCAATTATCAAATTTTGTCCAAAAGTTAACGTTTGGGTGGAATTTCTTTCAAAGGAACAACACAGTATGCTGTAAAAATTTTTTTATATATAATAATTAAAAAAAAATTATTATATTGTTAGAGAGGAAAAATAAATACCAAAAAAATCTAGTTTTTATTTTCTAAAAATGCTCTTTCTTTTTGATTATAATTTTTTTAAGATATTTGAAGAAAATATGGATGCCAAACTATATAATCAGATTTAATCTGACTTTTTGTTAGTTTTTGGACAACTTAAATACGATTTTAGTTAGTGTTGGATGCGGACAGAGCTAACCGGTCCAAAAGACGGGCGGTTAATCGCTGACTTTAGCCCGTTTATTTTAGCGGGGTAATTTTTGGCCCGTTTAGAAACCGTTTAAATTTATACGGGCGGTGTAAGTGACCGTCCAAATTTTGGTGGACGGACCTTGGCCCGTTTATTTTAGCGGGCTGATTTCTACTCCATTAATAATAAAGAACTGAACTAGACATTTTATTTTTTTATTTATTAATTTTTTTTAATTCTCACACAAACCATATTTACTTGATTAATAGTGTCGCGGAGAATTAGAATCTAATAAATAAATAAATAAAAATAAAATGTCAAGTTCAGTAAGCATTTTAGAAAACCAATTTAATGACTCAATGTGGCGTGCAAATGAAGAAAAAACGCTACTGGGCTTTTCCAAAAAATGTGGAAAACATTTAAAATTTTACTTTAAATGTATACGGGTTTCTTGTTTATTATTTATTTATTTATTATTTATTTATTTGTTTTCTGTACCGAGCTAGAACTCCTTCAGAATAAAGTTTAAAAAAAAAAAAATAATAATAAAAATAAAGTAAATCAGCTAAAAAAAAAAAAAAATTTAAAGAAAGTTTAAAAGACATATATTGAAATAGATTGTTACATGTGACAGAAGTTTACATAGTTGAAGCTTCATGAAAAAAAGAGGAAATAGTAAGGTAGCAATTACACAATGGAGTAGGGTATTCAATATATCTTGATTCGAAGCCTTGTTTGTATTCATCCACTAGTCTGACCACCAATGGAGTAGAATGATTCAGTCCTGTCCCAACATATCTCTCACTCAACTCAAAAAGCCGATTCGAGACTGTTAGTAATTTAAGTTTATTAAAAGCCTCATGATGCAACATGTTGGAGGGAGTATCATATTTTAGCTTAAGGATAGATCTGACTGCTGTATTCTGAATTGCTTGTAGTTTTTTGATATTATTTTCAGAAAATGAATTTAAGCAAGGAAAAGAATAGTCTAAAATTGATCCGACTAAAGTTTTATATAAATTTCCTAGTGTGTTTTGAGTAAGACCCCATTTTTTATTTGACAAAATCTTAATAATATTTAACCTTTTATTGCAGCGTTCTTTAATTTCGTCTACCAGTTTATTAAAGTTTAACTTAGAATCAAATTTAATGCCATTATTCTTAGACCACCCGTATAAATTTAAACGGTTCCTAAAAGGGCCAAAAATTAGCCCGCTAAAATAAACGGGCCAAAGTCCGTCCGCCAAAATTTGGACGGTCACTTAAATCTTTTCATATGGAAAAGATTTTTAAAACTTTGGCCCGTTTATTTTAGCGGGCTAATTTTTGGCCCGTTTAGAAACCGTTTAAATTTAAAAAAAATTAGTAACAAATAAAATTTTTCGCTAAAATATAATTTAATTTTAAGTCTTTTTGAAAGTGTTGGATTTAGTATTTTTATTTTAGGTTATTCTAAGATTTTTATTTTTATTTCAAAATTTTACTAAATTTTACCAAATTTTACCAAAAATTGTGTAATTTTGCGTAAAATTAAGTAAGAAACGGTAAGCAATATTGAGTTGTTATTGTTTTTTCAGAATAAAATTTTTTGGGATGGTTTAACCAAAATTTACGTATTTTAATGTAAGCTTACGTGATTTTACGTAAAATTACATGTTCTTACCAGCTAAAATTAACGTAAGCTTACCAAAAATAATGTAAAATTACGTAAAATTTCGTAATTTAGTCGATTCTGGACATTTTACAAAAGCACTGTATATGTTTTTTTTTTAAGAATTAAGAAAAAAAAGGAATTTAAAAAAAAAGGTTTTAAGTTTTAAGTTGTATCTACTCCATTAATAATTTCTTGTGGTAAATTACTTTTTTCTCTACCAATTAAATAGCCTAAAATGTCATCGGAATATTTTTCAATTTCTGCGCTTGATGGTAGATAATTGTTGACGTCAGAAATAGATAGTATAAATAGAGTCGGAACTAGAACGCTTCCTTGAATAACACGGGCTTCAACATTTTTCCATTGCGTTTCAAGTTCATATATTCCAACTCTCTGCTTGCGGTTAGTTAAGTGGGTGGCTACCCATGACGTGACCCAGTTTGGGAGTAGTCTATCGAGCTTTGTTAAAAGTATATTCGTGTTCCACTAAATCGAAAGCTTTAGCGAAGTAAAAGAATATAGCTAGAATAGATTCTTTTCTGTCAATCGCCATACTCTAATCATCAATTACTTTGATCACGGCGTCACTCCGTAGAAACCACCGTAGAAACCTTCGTTTAGATTATGCGCTTACTCTTTATCATTCTCTGTGATTAATTTTTGTATTTATTTTTTAATTGATTAAATAAAATAAAATAATATTTATATTTGAAATTTTTTCATTTTTTCATTTTTTTATGACCCATTTTTGCTAAATATCAAAAATTTCTTATTTTAGAAATATCATGGCTTTCTATAAATAATAATAAATTTTAGCATATTAAATTTTATTTAATTAGAACAAATTGAATCTTATATAATTAATACATTTTATGTATGTGATTAAGTCATGATATTAGAACTCTTTTTTGAAAAATTTCAAAATTAAATATTGTATAATTCGATTCGAATTTTTTAAATCTTTTTTAAAATTTTTATTAATTTTAATTTAATAAAAAGCAATCATCTTTGACGAATAAATCATTCACTTCTGGTAATAAAATTAAAAATAAATAATAATAATTTTAAGTTGAATGATCTATTCGTCAAAGATGATTGCTTCTTGATTATTAATATTAACTATGAAATGTGTGACCTATAGTAGGTCTGAGCAATTATTTGGCAATCAACCTGTTTCTGATTATATTGATGGAAATTAAAATTTTTACTTAAAATTAAATTTTTTTTTATTTCTAAATTTATTCATTGTTTTCATTTTTTATTTTTCATTTTTTTGACTATTCCTTTATTTCTAGGTTTTAGTACATGAATAAGTTGCAATCGTTATGAAGTTTAAAATTAATAGTAAAAATATTAAAAATTGTCTTTTATTAAAAAAAATCTTGATAAAATGCAAACCAAATGCTTAAATTTTGAAAGCAGCACATAAATAAATTATTAGTATGAATTCTATTGAAATTAATTTTAACAAGTCTCTGTTAAAAAAGGGATAGGATAATAAAAGAGCAAGGTAAATGCAGCCTAGTAATAAAGAAATTTTGTGCACTTTTTAGCAATGTTTAATGAAATATTTAAAATTTTAAAAAGGTTAAAAATATTCTGTTCAAAATGGTGGCAAAAGTACGAAAAATCAGAAATAAAAATGAAAAGAGGCGAATAACAGATATTAGAATATTTTGTTAAAACATGTTTTTTGGATGTTAAACTAAGAAGTATAATTTGATATCGAAGCCAAGTGATTTTTATTTTGCGTTAAAATTTAATAAATTTAGCATTAATGACACTCATTGTTTCATGACTGGGAAAAATTTATTAAATCTTGAAAAAAACATGTATTTTTTTTGCGATCACGATAATAAATTGATTCAATGTTAAACTATTTGATTTTATAATACAAAGTGGTTTTTATAGAAAATTGAAGAGTTTATTTGAAGATTTAAATTTTGCTCCTTTAAAAATTTAAAACTCATAAATTTTTTATAAATATCAAAAAAATATCTTCACATTAATAAATTAAAGACTAATCCTAATTTTTTTCGATTCTAAAAAATTTCTTTGATAAATAGAAATATTTTGAAATTTACTATTTAATTTTTAACTTTCTACTTTATTTAATTTTTTTGCTTGGATATAATTTTAAGAAAAAGTAGAGGATAAATATTATTTTATATTATTTAATCGAAACCAATTCAAATTTTATGTTTAAGAAATTGAAATCTATATTCATTTTTTTATTTCTATCAATGGAAATTTGAAAGCAGCTAAACTAAAGGTCTGAAATAATGCTTCACTACTCAAAAATGGTAGCTTCAGAAAAAAATATAAAAATTAAAAAATGCTTAATTTAGATCGTTACTCAACAGCAAAAGGGAATCTTTTAAAATTGACTCTTACTTTTTAATTATAAATTGAATGAATTATTTTATTCCAATCCATTAACAAAATTAGATTTGGAAAGAAAATCATTTTAGAAAAAACATATTCAAAAATTCAAAAATATTTAAATAAAAATTTATCCATTATAATGAAACGTTTTCTTCTTAAAAGATAATTAAGTAAAATATTTTTAGTTTAAATGAAAACGAAGATTTGAACTAAATTTTATCGAAATGAATGAATAGAAAAGGTTCCATAATAATTAATTTAACAAAAAAAAATCGATAAACCAATTTTTTCAGGAAAAATTATTTTTATTTGACAAAATTTGCTCTGATACTATTTAAAATTTTTTAGATTTTTAGAATGGGAAGCAATTTACGTCAATTGACTTGTGTATATTTAATGTTTAAAAAGACTTTTAATTAATTATTAAATACTCAATTTAAAATGATTAGCCTCAATTTTTTCTTAAAAATATTGACTTTTTTCTAATGGGCCCACATTGATTTTTTAAAGGAAATTTTAAATGAAAATTTATATATTATTTAAAAATTTGATGATTTTTAAAACAAATACTTCTTTTTAAGCTAAAACATATTAATTTTGTTTATTCAGATTCTAATTAGATTTAATTTAGATCAAATTCAAATTGAGTCCAAATATTATTTTCCTTAAAGAACACAATTTAAAAAGCTTCAATAAGCCATTATCATAAATTTAAGAGTGATATTAAGCAAATAAACAAGATTTTTATTCTTAAAATTATTCATTCCATAATTCATTTAGATTGCGAAAATTTGGCAATTAATCTTTTTTTTTAACTTAAATAGATTTAATTTGAATTTTAAGATGTTTCAAATTTTAGTATTTTAATGCTGAGTTATTTTAATTCAAAGAAGATTAGGAAGCCGAAGTCATTATAAATGGTTTTGTTTCTAAGCAATTATTCTCAGTTAACCGGCTTTTTAATTTTATAAAAAAAAATGATTAAATATCAATTTAAATAAATATATTCAAAAGATTATAAAATTGTGTTCATGTTTATCAGACTATTTTTGAATCAGGAAGATGTAAAAATTTCTGGCAACATATTTTTAAAATTTCTCGATATTTTTTTTCTAAGAAAAACGATACATTTTTACATTTAATACAACTTTTTAATTGCTTGTGAGAATCTTCATATTTGAAAATTATTTATGAATCGGGGTTTCAAAGCTAAATGCAATTAATAAACGAAATTTTAATTATGAGTTCTTCTAATTTTTTTAAAAGGAAGCATGGCTCTGGAGTTTTTAAGAAAAAAAAGAAAGAGAATATTAATCAAGAGTATTTTCTCGTCATTTATCGATTTTATTTAAGATAACAGATTTCTTTTAAAATTTTTAACCTTTAAGTCTCTAGTGTCTTTTATTAGTCAAATAGTTGAGTTATATGACAAAAATGGTTGAATAAAGCAGAGACGTTATTTCGAGAACTAAAATATAAAAATATTAGCATTTAATATTAATTAAATATCAAAGGTATGTTCAATTAGGGACTAAAATTTGTTGAAAATTTGTTTAAGCATGAAAATATTTTTAATTAATAAAATTTAAAAGGAAACTGGGCTATCTTTTAATTTAATTATTTGACATTTATGTGGATTTAAATTCAGATGTTAGCATCCGTATTGCAACGGAATCAAACTAATCAATAAAATAAAACTTAATTAATAAAGAATTAAAAAAATTTTATTTTTTTGTGATTGTGTCAAAATTTTTCTTCTTTTTTCGAAAGAGAAAATTCTAAAACCAAAATATTTTGCGTTTCTTTTTTTCGACCTCTTGAGTGATAATTGCATGTTTAAACAAATTGTCCATGCAAATTGTCAATTTCATATTGAAATATTTTTTTTTATTTAAATTTGATCCCATAGCTGTGGGTTTATAGCATAAAAAGCTCACACTTCTAAGTCTCACTAAATTAAAATTTTATCTATCGTTATTTTTAACAATTTTAGAAATCAATTTCTTTTAATTATTTCTCTTTTTTGTTTAGTTTTTCTTCTCTAATAATAAAAAGTTTATCAAGTATAGATCTATTGACAATGGATATCTCAGAATAGTTTTTTAAAAATTTTATAAAAGTCTTTACTAAAATGCTACAAAAATTAAAATTAACACCAGGTCCATGGGTTTATTATTTGGTACTATTATTTGAGACCACTATTATTTGGCATAGTTTTTTTATTAATAGAACACTTTTTAACTTGAATAATTGTGAATTTTTTCCAGGTTTTTATTTTAAAAATTATTTAGGCAATATATAATTTTACATTGTTTAAAAAAATTTTCATTAAATTTTTAATTTTGAAAATCTATTTTTTAAAGTAATCGAAAATTTTTAATTGTTTTTAAGAGGTTCCTTATTAAAAAAATATGATCAATAAGGGTTCTCATAATTAAAAACTCTATTTTCTTATTCAAAATTTAGATCAATTCTTCATACCTTTTTTGTTGCATGAATTCGAATCCTTAGCTAGGATACGCGCCTTGCGGACCAATTTGACCCTAATGTTTTTATTTTCCTATAAAATAAATGAAAGCAAACATATTTTAATAAGACATTTTCTTAAATTGATTGTCAATAGATTCAAGTATAGCTTTTTACTAGTGAAAGTTTTAATTTTAAAATAAATAAAATAAGAAATTCGGATTAATAGGCCAAATTTAAAGAAAATAGCCGATTAAATTTTTGAATTTTTAATTATTTTAAAAAATCACGCACCAATTGAAAAATAAACCTTGATGGCCTAAGCTTTCAATTTTAGGGCAAAATATTGATTTTGGGGATTAAGCTTCAAAGAAATTTAAAAAACAAAAATGACAATGTGGGTGTTAGTTAACATAATGTTTAACAAAATGATAAAATAATGTTATATCAACTTAATTTTAATTTTCTTACATCAAAAAATCGATAACGCTGGTAATTATTTTAAATTATGAAATTTTAGATTTTGCTTAGCATAATAAATAGACAATTGTTTGCATGCATCTCAGAAGAGATTCCGTTCTCTGAAAAAAAAAATTCTCAAAAAAGAAATTAAAATTTTGTTACACTTTGAAAAAAAAAGATTATTTCTTCGACGTTTTGGTTTTATTGAGACAAAAAAAACCATATAAAATTTAATGGCCAGGTTACAAAAATTTCATATTACTAATAAATGGGTTTACAAAATTATAATTTTGTTCTAAATTTTTTTTGTCATAAAGGTAATTTGAGTTTTCTACCTTTTTGAAATGAGTAACTTTTTTATAGCAAAATTTCAAAACAAAATTATTTTTACTATTTAGAAACAAAGAGAAAATTTATTGATAATGATCGTTTGATCGAACGTAAAATCAAGAAACCGTGACTGATTAAAATTAAGAATTTAATTTAACTTTATCAACAACAAAGCTATGTTCGGTGTAAATAGATCAAAAGTATTGACCACACTTTGCTTGGTCGCAGTGGTGTTTGGCATCCAAATTGAGAGATCGCAGTCATTGGCGTTTCCAAGCGGCACCATTCGTGAAGAGGACTATTTCAAACTGAAGCCTAAAGAAGGTAAAAATAAATTAAATAAAGAATACTCGAATAAGGAGGTAGTCTACGGCTCCGAAGACGACGAAGACGAAAATTCAAAGTTCAATGAGTTACAAGAAAATCCAGTAATAAGAAGCCAGCGCATTGACCAGAGAAACTATAAACACCACTCAAAAAATGAACATAGGCTTAGATCTTTTCACAATAATCGAAACTTACAAAAAAACTATCTTCATAAACAAGAGCATGACTTTAATTTGGACTATGAGACGATCTTGGACGAGCTTTTGCGAAATCCAGATATTTTTGAAGACGAAATGCACCTTAAAGATATAGGTACATCTATTGGGAAGAATAGATTTGAAGATTTAGACCAAGAAAATATGCCATTAGAAGAGCTTGCTAATAGAGAAACTAATTCTGAAAAGAAAAAAATTAAAAGTCATCACCTTAATCCGGTGAAGCATTTTGATGTTAAGGAAAATCTCTTAGCTGAAAAAGACTATAATAAACAATTTTTAAATGAGCCTAATATAGACGGTAATCTTTTGTGTTGTTTAAATGTTTGATTGTCTTGATTAATGTTCTGTATAGCTCTTGATTGCACCTTAAACTAATCATGCTTAATTAGTTATTCAAATAATTTTTTAATTTAATTATATTTTTTTAAGATTTATTGGGATTGAACGATGATGATATATTTCAGGATTTAAATTTAAATTTGAATCAAAAGTCGCCCAAAGGACATGGTTCGGAATCAATAAACTCCAATCCATCTTTGGTAAATAAACAATCTAATCCAACATTAGATCCGACCATTGATTCCAAATTCGATCAAATAAAAAAACAGAATGATTCTCTCTTTGTTTGTATGATTTTTTTTTAATTTTGATGTTAATTTTTTTTTCAATAAATATTTTTAGTTGTGGTCGCTGGATGCACACTTGCTGGTGTAATTGGATTAGTTGCTGCTGGTGTCTGTTGGTATACGTAAGTTGCAATTTTTTTCCAATTTATCTGATATTAACTTAAAAAATATTTTTTGGTTTAATTTTGATTCATTTAATGTGATTGTAAATATTAGACAGTCTTTTTAATGTTTGTAAAAATATTTAAAGAAACATTCGATATTTTAGATTGTGACTAATGGTGATAAAAATTTAAATTTTAAGTGCTAATTTTAAATTAGAAATTTTTTCTACAGTTAAAATAATTTTTAATTGTTTCCTTCAGAGTGATTAAAAAAAGGATAGATTATTTAAAAAAAAATCTTTTTTAAATTCAAAAGAATCTTAGCTCTTTTAAAAAAAATTAAAAATTATTAAAAATTATGAGAATCAAATTAAAAGTTAAAAGTTATATAATATTAGTTTATAAAAATTTAAAAAAAACATGCCATTAAATAACTATTAACTACTATTAAATTAGAAATTAAATTCCTTAAATTATAGTAAAAGAAAATAAATTTGAAATTTACTAAAAATATAATTTTCAGTTTGTTGAATGGGTTCTGACAAATTATTAAATCACTTTTTTTGAAGGGTTTATCGTCGATCAGCTAATGATGCTTCATATGTGACTAAGAGCGGAAAGTTGTCTCCAAGTGGTTCATTGAAATCGAACTCAACGTCAAGTGGAGATCGACGTCTGGCCCAAAGTGCTCAAATGTACCATTACCAGCACCAAAAGCAGCAAATGATCGCAATGGAAAAAGCAAATAGTGAACAAAAACAAGAGGATTCAGAGAATTCTGATGGCGAAACCGAAGAGGGTGACTATACAGTCTATGAATGCCCTGGACTCGCTCCGGTAAATTTAAATTCAAAATATTCTTTTTTTAAATAAAATTTTATCACAAGACTGGTGAGATGGAGGTGAAAAATCCACTATTTAAGGAAGAATTTTCGTCTAGCAATATCAGTCAATCAGCAATGCCTCCAGCCTATTCTACTATTGAATCGCAAGAAGCGACCAAAAATGAACAATTGATAGAAATTGATGAAAGTAAGCAAGAATCTGACAAGAATTCAGCTCAACCAGTTGAGTCTGTAACTATTCAGATAAATGAGTCAAATACCACATCTCAAGAATAATTTTCATTTTTGACCAATATTGATTTCAAATCGCAATAATCAACTAAATAAATAAACATTATTTTTATGTTCGATTTAGATGAAATGTTTTGTTTTAGTTGAATTTTTTTAATAGTTTATAGCTAGACATAATTAATTTCTATCAAATAATAACGTTTTTTTAATTCATAAAATACCAATTGTAAGCAAAATATACACGCTTATATAAACTTTGAAATTATATTTTAAGCTTAAGACTGGTGATTTGAAAAGCTCCTTGGGCTCGGGCTGTCTAATTCATTTAAAAATACTTAAATTATATTTTTTTATTTAAATTTGGTGTAATGAATTGTTTCCGTGGCAAAAATTATTATTTAATAAATCTGTAATGATGCTGAATCAATGTTTTAAATAAAATCCTACTTGAGCTAAAAATTTAATTAAAAATTTAATAAAATTTCACTTGGATTATTAACCTACAAAAGCAGTTAATTTATCTGTTTTAGCTGAGAGTCCAAAGGCATAATCTATGTCACTATGACTCCAATCATCTATCTGAAATAAACATCTTTTTTGAAGTTTTTCATTTTAATAACAAAAAATTTTTTTTCTGAGCTATTTTGATACTGCGTATTCTTTCAAAGTAATTTTTTTGGTTTAAAAGTTCTGTAAAACTGCATATTTGTCCTTACTTTTATGGCCTCTACATCAAAGAAAAAAAAGGATTTCCACAAAAAAAATTAATATTGATTTTCAACTTTAATGATAAATAAAAATTAGAAAGACTATTTTCAGAAATTGATGATTCTGGAACAAAAAAATAATCTTGAAAAAAAATTTGAGAATTTAGGACTGTAGTATATAGCTTTTATTTACATGAATTTTGAATTAAATTACTCAATTTTACGATATATTGAAATTGAAAAATTTTAAAAATATTAATTTTTGGAAAATCACCAAAAAGAGAGAAAATTTTGAGAAAAACTTTTTTAATTTATCATAAGATAAAGATATCTTAAAAATTAGGAGTAGTAGGAAAGTTTGACATTTGCAGAATTTTGAAAGAGACTTTGAATTTGGGTGATATAGAGTTTTATCAGTTAACATTTTTTAGAACAAGTTTTAAACTTATGATCTATTTACAGCTCGGGTCCATTTCAATTTTAAATTTTTGTTTTTGTTTATTGTTCCAAATTTAACGATGCCAAAATAGTATATTTTTATTCTCTTTTTGAATTTAATATTATCACTTTAAAATTTCCAAATTGAGTAAAAATGATCCAATTTTTCAAATTTTTCTGAGAAATTACTTTAGAATACTAAATTTTATTTCATTTATTTGTTTATCTGTTTCGAGCTAATGCTCCTTCAGATTAAAAATAAAATTTAGACAAAAATTATTTAAATTGACATGTTTTGTGTTCTTCATGCCTACCAATTATTTATTTATTTTTCTGTGCCGAATTAAAGTTTTAGAATAGAAATAAAAATAAAATTTTATTTATTTGTTTTTCTGTGACAAGATAATTCTCCTTCAGATTAAAAAATAGAAAAATTTAAATAATGAAATGATAACACAAAATTTCATTATTTTAACAAAATTTTCTATATAACAGATAAATTTATGATGTTTTTTTTTAATTATTCAAATTTAATTGCGATAAAATTTTCTTTTTATCTATTCTTTTTCTTTTTATTTCCATAAATCTCAAGATTAAATCAGAACTTTAAAAATGACATTCAACAAGACTTTCCAAGTTAAAAAATCATTGTTTATCTCACTTAAGGAAATTTTTTATCTTATTTTCTAGGTTCTCTCTCTTATTATTAAAAAAAAATGTGACAAGATCGTTTTTGAAAAGCAGAGAGTATTCATTATTTGTTTTTCTTGGAAATTTTACCAACTACAATAATAAATAAAGTAAAAAAAAAAGACAAGTGGAACAACTGGCAATGTGAAATTTTAGTACAAAAAGTAAAAACTTTATAATTTTTTTTTTATAATTTTTTATAAGTTTTTACTTGTTGTACTAAAATTTCAGATTGCCTATTACCTTAAATAAACTCTAATAAATACTCTTCCCATTTGCTTTTGATTATGTTATTGGATCATTTTGGGAAACTGAATAAAAAAACAAAACGTCGATTTATGCAACCGTCATGCTTACCTCGTTTTGTTGAATTTTTTCTAATAAAATTTGTTCTTCTTGTATTCTCTTTTTTATTATAAATTTCTAGCTTTTTACTAGCATTAAATGAATGAATTAAAAAAATAGATCTTTCTTTACTAAAATTAAGTATCCTTATTACCACTTAAAGCATCATTAAAATTATTTATAAATATTTGCACAGGCGATTCGATAAAAATATTTTATTTTTTATAAAAAAATTTTATTTTATTTATTTTTTACTTTAAATTAAAATTTTATTAATACTAAAGCTTTTTCAAAATGTTATCTAAATATTTTAAATTTAGTGTAAACCTTAAAAAAATAAAGGTGTTTTAAAATTTTATCTACCAATTTTTATTGAATTTAAAAAGTTAATTCAAAATCAAAAAATTTAAAAGACATTTTACTTGACACTTGTAATATTTTATCAAGTTACTGTAGGAGTTAAGAATCCTTGAGAAAAATTAAATCCTTTGCAATAGTTTATTTTGTAATTTTAGAGTCAATTTATAAAATTATAAAAAATATGATTAAATTACTGTTATAATATTCGGATTTTGAATAAAAAGCCCTAAAATGTCTTCCGATGATTTTATGGATTCGTGTTCTTCTATCTTTTTAAAAACAAACTTGAGCTGTGACTCAATATTTTACAGTAATTAAAGACTAAATAAAATCGAATTTTAATGACGCAGTTTTTTAAGTTTTCATAGCCGCCTTTATTTTTGCTGGACTTGTACTTATTTTAGCAGCAGTTATTTGTTGGCTAGCGTGAGTGCACATCAATTTTAAACAAAAAAGCAAAAATAATTTAAAATTTTTTATCTTAGAGTTTATCGTCATAAAGAAAAATTAAAGGAAACTTTTAATCCAAAAGTTGGCATTTGGAATCCAAATTTTTCAATTAAAACTTTTCAAGGAACTAATTCAGATCGACGTTTGGCACACAGTGCTCAATTATATCACTACCAGCATCAAAAACAGCAAATGATGGCAATGGAAACAGCTGAAGAAAATAAGCCGAATGCCAATATTTCTCAAACGGAAATAGACGACACTGTTTATGAGTGTCCTGGTTTTGCATCGGTAGCTAAAATTTTATTTTAATTTAAAAAAATTTTTATTTTTTTTACCAGACAGGAGAAATGGTTGTCAACAATCCATTGTTTAACCAAGCCTTTGATCAAGTTGGCATTGTCAACTATAAATCTGAAAAAACTTCACCAGATCCAGTCCTAATTAGAATGGGTTCAAATAAAAAAAATTTTGACTAATTCGTTGTTTTTTTTGTATTGACAATTTTTGAAATTGCATGTAAAATTTTTCAAATATTTCTTTTTTTTTAAGGAATTGAGTCGGTGAAATTTTTAAATTAATATTACCATTTTAGTCAACTCGAACAAGAATTATATCACCGACACAGTCAAAAATATTTGAATGTATTTTAAATTGGCAGTGAGGTGTAATAATTTCTTTTAGAATTTTTAAATTTTACGAAAATAAAGCTTTGAGATGTTAAAAATTTAATTTAAATTAATGATTCCATATCATTTTTGTTGATTTATTAAACAATATTAAGTTTTAGAACCCATAAAATGCCTTTAATAAAATTAATTTTAGAACTCTAAAAATCGTATTTTTAATTTCATTATTTTAACAAAATTTTAAGGCTGGCATTTTAAGATTAAATATTTTTATCATAAACAAAATTTCTTTACTTTGAGTCTTTTGACGAAAATTTTTTTTTGTTTTTAAGAAATTAATTCATACTAGTTTTTGAGTCAGAAGTGTAAGACAAAGGCATAACCAGCCTTTCGGTAGACAGGAAGTGAATAAGAATGAGAATAGAATTAAAAAATAAATCAAATCTTTGATTGACTTGACTTAAGACTTGTGACTTAAAAACAATTCTGAATTGATACTTAAATTCTAGTTAAAATATCAAAATTTTCTAAAAATTCTAATAAAAAAAAGATACTAGATTTTCAAAAAAAAATAAAGCGAAAAAATAAGTAATTTCTCGATTTATCTCCAAAATTGTTTATTTTTTCATTAAAATTTTATTTTTATTTTAAAGATTAAAATAATTAAATAATAGGTGATTTAAAGTTGTCATTTGTTATTAAGAATATTTAGCTGGAGCAATTTAAGACCTATTTTATTTAAAATTCTAAATCTATTGAATAGATTTAGATCCTTAAATTATATTTAAGTTAACTTTATACATATTAAATGAAAAAATGTCCAATATTGAGAATTTAAATGCCGCAAAATTTTATTAAAATTTATTTTTTATTAATTTTCAAAACAGATGATTGAGAAATTTTTACGATAATTAATAAATATTAAATTAATTTAAATTTATTATAACGGTGTTAATTGAAAATATTTCAAGACTTTAAAATGTGCTCACATTATTTAGAAATGAAATGCTAAAAAATGAAGTTGTGATTTTTAATTGAATAAAATTTGAGCTTCAAACGTGTAATAAGAATACTTAAAATGATAGTTTGTTAGAAATTGATTCAAAATTTTTAATTTTGATGACAATATCAACTCCCACGATGATCTTTCTCATGATCTTACTCAATCGATCAAATTAAAATGGCATTAAAATCTTAGTATAAATAAAAAATATTTATTTTGTAAAGCCCAAAGACAAGCCAAATCTAAATAGTAACAAAATTTAATTTTTAAAAGAATAAAAGTTAACTTGGAAAGTGTTGTACAATTCAACTAATTATCTAATTTTAGTTAACGGATCTTTTTGCTCTTTAATTTATTTTAATAGACTAGGATTAAGATTTGATCTATGAAATAAAGTGATATATTTTTTTAATAAAATGGCATCCTAAATTTCCAATAATAATTTTAGAAATGTGCATTGCTGAGCCTTATATTTTGGCCTAGAAAATAAACCTAGATGTGAAAATGGAAAGATATTTCGAAATCTAATAGCCAAAAATAAATTCATCTAAAATTTAAATTGGAATTCAGTCTACAAATTTTAGATATTTATCAGAAGTGAATTTAAAACAATTTTCTTAGATAAATATCAGGTAAATTATTGAAAAAAAAATTATGTATTACTAAATAAAACACTCAGGAGCGCGTTCATGAATTATGTAACACAAGCATTACATCTAAACTCCCTCTAAAAGTTTGCCTTTAGTTATTAGTCAAATACCTTAGTCTTAGTCACAATTTTTGACGAGCTTCATAACAATGATCTAAATGAGTTTACATGAACAATTCGTCTAATTGACAAGATCTAAACTAAAAAATGTTTGTATATTATTCAATTTCGTAATTTGGAATTGTTCATTTAAATTTTAGTCGATTATTATAAAATATTTCAAGAATGTTGCAAAAATTATGAAAACACAATAACTTTTTTAGTAATTTTTTTCTTATTTTCTTCATTTTAGATTTTTATGTACTTAATTATTTACTAATTTCTCGAATTATTTTTACAGTTAATTATTTTAACAACTATTTACCTCATTTGGTAAACTCCAGTTTAGACAAAATGATATCTTATCAATCAAAGTATACATCGACTTTATGTGTTAGGAACCTTGCTCAAAATGTCACGTAAGTCAATTTTTTTTACCTTGGAAAAGTGGGTCCATAATCTTTTTTTAAGTCGTGAAGATCTTGAGAATGAGTTTGGACGCTTCGGAAATATTGTCGATATTATGATTCCGGTTGATTTTCATACCAGAAAACCGAAAGGTTACTGCTTTATTGAATTCGAGGACTTCTACCAGGCCGAAGATGCGTTTTACTCACTCCATTTATCGACATTTTTTGGTGAAAAAATTGAAATAGACTATGCAAAAAGTGATTGGAAAAGTAATTTTCTTTGATTTTTAGCAATTAATTTAAATTTTAAGGCAAAAATTGATTATAAATTCTCAAATCATTGAACTTTAGTTTTAATTTGTAGCAATTTTTACTCTAAAGTCAAAGGGTTTATTTTTCAATTTATTAGACTAAAAATAAATTCTAAAAATAATTAATTTAAAATTTCATTTTTTTTATTTTCAAGGGGAAATTCAAATCAGGGAGCAACTACAATTTTTGAAAGAATCATGCAACATAAATGAACAAAAAATAAAATGCATTCACGCGTTAAATATGAGTGGTATATAAATATTTGTAAATTACCAAAAAGAGCTTGAATAAAACTTAATGCATTGTGGTTCAAATATCCGGTTTTGAAAATTATTTTTCCTTACAAAAAACCAATTTATTTGTATAATTTTGTTAATAATGAAAAATTGTTATCTATTGTTTGTAAAATTTAATAAATTACTTCAAATTAATATTTGTTCAGAATTTAATGAATAGAAAAATATTTTTTTTTATCGCTTAGTAACCATATACCAAAATGTTTAAACTTATTACGTCAAAAATTTCTTAATAAATTAAATTTTTGTCAAAAAATAATTGCAAAAAAATTGAAAATGTTTTTACACTAGCATCTATTCGGATAAATTTTAACATTAAAATTGCGTCAAAAAAAATTTAAAAAAATATAAATAGTCTGAAAAAAAACTTAATTTTATTTAATATAAATTTTATCTATTTGATCAAAATTCACAGAATATTTCCAAATTCTTTATTAAAAAGTAAGATAAGACAAAAATAAGGCTGATTTAAATTCTAAAAATAAAGATCTGAAAATAAATTCTGCTCATATTATATTCGGTTTATCCTCCTTATGAAAATAATTGTTTTCTCTCTACCTAGATATCATAAACTGAAGATAAATTAATATTTAGTTCGATTAGAATATTAAAATCAGAATTCGCTTTGTGGTTTTATATAAAGCGTTTTTATTATTTAAAACTACTTTTAAGAAGATGATATTATGATTAAATTTTGATTAAAAAAAAGATGAAAATTTTAATTTTTTCGTGTTTTTTCATTTTTTGCATGGTGTCACAGGCTCAAATACATCGAGCAACCAGTCCTTACAACTATCAAATTCGATACAACTCCAACTTCACATTTCAGTATTTTCTGAAAAAAATCGGCGCCTACGAAAATAGAGATAATTCTGACGATCAACCAATTTTTAATTTGTACAGCAAGCAGCTAATTGTGTGGGTCACATCTATAATTGGTACATTTTTCGTCGGAATATGTGGAATTTTACCAGTTGTTGTTTTGCCAAGCATGGCTGATGATCATCAAAAACTAGGTAAAACTAAACAAGTATTTTAAAACTAAATTAACTTTAATTTTTAGTTGAATCGAACCGTTTTAAATGTTGTCTATCATTTGCAGCTGGGACCTTGCTCGGTGATGTTTTTTTGCATCTCTTACCAGAAACATACACCAAAAATGTTTTAGGTAAAATTAAAATTTTTTAATCATTTTTTAATCAATTAAAATAATTTAAAGATGATAATGGAAAAGTGATTTCAAACGGTCTCTGGATTTTGTTTGGTTTGATATCATTTTTATCTATAGAAAAAATTTTTCCTGATCATGAACAAAATGCTGATAATAAAAAATCAGGAGCTAATTTTTTATTTTTCAATTCTATTCGAGTAATCAAAAAACATTGAATTTAATTTATTTAAAATTTATTTAAAAAAGATTTTGGGGATTTTGAATTTATTAGCTAATGTAATTGATAATTTTACACATGGAATCGCAGTCGCTGGTAGCTTTCAAGCCTCGATTAAAGTGACATATTAAAATCTAATTTTAAAGATTATTCTATTTCTATTTTTTTAGTTTGGTTTTATCACATTGATAGCGACTCTGCTTCATGAGTTTGTTTTTTTCAAAATTTCAATGAATTATTTTACAATCAATATTTTTTAAGAATTCCTCATGAAATAGGAGATTTTGTCATACTTTTGAAATCAGGATTAAATTACAAGGAAGCTGCCTTAGCTCAAGTAAGTATCTAGATAAATAAAAGTTTTAATTTCGAGTAAAATTTTTATATTTAAAGTTTGGTACTGCATTTTCTGGTATATCTGGTGCAATATTTGCTCTGGCGTCATCTTCTGCGCAGCGAGCAGGTGAAGTCACCTCATGGGTACTTCCATTTGCAAGTGGTGGATTTCTTTACATTTCACTAGCCAATATAGTTCCTGAAATAGTAAACGAAAGAAATTTAAGCAATTCTTTAAAACAGGTTTCGTGTCTTATTCTTGGAATTTTCTTAGTCCACAGCTTGTCCATTGTTTTTAACTAGAAATTTACTCTAAAATTAAATAAGATCAAATCTAATATAAAAAATAAAAGAGTTTAAAACTTTTATGCTTTTTTAATTTGATAGATAAAATATTTAGTTTAAAAAAATTAGAACATTTTGATTTAATTTTAATGTTTGTTTACTCGATTTTGTTTGCTTTTATCGATTTGAAATATATTATTGAAATAAACAAATTCTGGAAACAAACTTTTTAATTTTTAATAATAAGGGTTGAAATAGTATAAGGAATAGTATAAAGAAAGATATAAGATAAGTAATCACAGATAATGAAGGAAATGTAAACAGTCGATCATTTCAATCATATCAGATCTGAAAAGAAATTAAATTAAATATTTGGCAAGAATTTTTGAATAAAAGAACACTATTTACCTTTTGACTATATATTATTGAATTGATTAAAATAAAACATTAAATTTAATATTAATATGAAGTTTTTTTCCTTATAATTGAATTTAATAATTTTCAAAGTTCTTTAAAAAAGAAACTTTTAAACCAAGCGAAAAAATAAAAAAGGATATGGGGCAATCATGATCAAAACATCGAAAAATTAAACTTTTATATATTTTCTGATATTTCGACGAGCTGAATTATATTCTGTTAGAATTTTAAAAATCTGACCTTCCGTTCAAAAGTTACCGCGGTCCAGAGTTCTATATTTTTTTAATTACTGGTTTTAGTTAGGATAACCGTATCTCGGGTATTTTTGAAGCTAATTAGACTTTTTAAAATCAAAATGCTCAGAATTGATTAAGAAATGACAAAAAAAATAACTATAGCGATACTCGTTGATCTATTAGCCCTTTGAAAACCAAAATATCCACTTTATTTACTTTTAAGGTCTGAAGATACCCCAAAGCCAAAGGACCATCGATAAAATTTTTTTTTCATTTTTTTTTCTTAATGACTAAAACATATAAAAAAATCAGATCCTAGAAAATTTTGCTTTCTTTACTAATTATACAAACAAAAAAGTCATTTTTTTTATTTTAAAAATTACAATTTTAGCAAATTTAACAACATTTTGTAATAAAAAGGACTAGTTTATTCAGTTTCAGAAATCGTTTCTTCATTTTGATTCTGGATTAATGATAAATTATTCTCGACGAGATCTTTGTTATCATAATCCAGACAAAAATTATACAAATTGTCCTATTCCTAAATACCAGATAATACTTGTTACATGTGAACATGCCCCAAATACCCTTGCACCAGCTTTACAATCGCAGTACCATTCTTGATTGGATCCATTGTTGAAACTGTTGAATATTTTATCCAAGTATTACGAATTACTTGGGAAGAAAATCATGACTTTATTTTGACCCCGAAAAGTTCTTCATTTTCACTATAAATTTCGCATACATAATTTGAATTTTTTTCCAAATGTGAGATGGTATAAGGAACACATTGTTTAAGTTGATAAACTCAATTAGTTATCGATTTTATATAAGCTTCAGTTAATTTTGGAAATCCAAGCTCTTCTATTTGAAAAACTCTAGAATTTTATTTTTCTTTTGGAATAGGTTTCCACTTGATATTTCAATTTGCTATTTTCATTTGCCTTTGCAACCATTTCTTTGTACAGTATGTTTCAAAAATTTAGAAATTAATTATTTTATTTATCTAAATTTTTTTATATATTGAATTTTACAAATATTAGAGTGCAAAAGAAAAAAAATAAAAGCACTAATTTGAAATTTTTTTTTCTCTTCAATTTGATATATTTCACACTCGACATAAAAATATAATAATCTTTTAAAAATTTATAATCAAAAAACTTCCTTTAAAAATTAAAAAATTTAGAAATTCTGGTAATCTAAAAGTTTTAACAATCATTACTACCTTTTTCACACCTTTATGATTAATTCTTAAATATCTTCTAATATTGAGTAAATTTTGCTCTTAAACTGCTTAATTTAAAAACTCTCCAACTCCTCATTTGGTCTCTAAATAACATTACCAAAAAATCTTTAATTTGGCAAAAAGTGGGTAAAAAAAATGTGTCTAGCCCACAAAAATGACAGATCGTGGGTCTGCTAAAAAGTGGAGATAAAAAGCAAAATGAAATAGCCAAGTTGTTTGGTGTATCTCAAAAATGTGTCTCTTCAACTAAAAAACGATATGAAGAGACTGGTTCTGTCCCTGATCGAAGCCGTTCTGGTAGACCTCGAAAGCTAACTTTTAGGGGTGACAATTACATTTTTAGAGAGATTAGAAAATATCCTACATCTAGCTATCAAAAACTCACCACTGATTTTAATTCTAAGACTCAAGGGGTTAGGATAAGTAAGTATACTATAATGAGATATCTCCAAAAAAAAGGTTTAGAGTCTCATACAGCGGTCAGAAAACCACTTCTTAATATAAAAGATAGACAAAAAAGATATAAAGGGTGTAAACAGAGACTTAATTGGACAGTTAGTGATTGGTCCAGAGTTATTTTCAGTGACGAGTCCAATTTGAGCTCTTTAATCGTAAATCAAGAGTAATAGTAAAAAGGTTTAAAAATGAAAAGTTTCACCCGAAGTTCTGTATACCAAGGTTACAAAACGGTGGAGGGTCAGCCGGTATCTTGGGATACATTTCCTACAAAGGCACTGGTATATACAACTTTTATACAAGACGAATTAATCAATTTGTCTACATTAACACCTTGGAAAACAATCTTTTACCATCTGTTGAACTCCTAATGATCCAAATGACCCTTGGGTTTTTCAACAAGATGGGGCTTCAGCACATACCATAAGTCAGTATTTTCGGAATCTTTTGCTGAGGCCTGTTGAGGTCTAAACTTTTTTATTAAAGAACAAATGAATTTAAAATCTTTTTCTACTGTTCCAATATCTCTATTGGATACTACATTATTAAAATGTTTCCATATTTTTATACGACCATTTGCTGATTCAATCAGCATCTTATTTAATATAAAATTAAATTAAATTTAGTCTTTTTTAATTTGAATAAAAATTAAAAATGAAATAAATGATTCTTTCGAAAAATATTTTTATCAAAAGATTAAAATTGATTCATATTTTATTTATTTATTAAAAAATAAATAAGGATATTAGTGACCATTCTCGTATATCGTTTAACATGACGGTTCGATCAATTCTTTTTCTCCTTTTACATTTTGAAAATTTTAATTTTATTTGTTTGTTAATTATAAATTACTAAAATGAAACTTTTAGTTAATTTCATTGTTTAAAATATGAATAAAAAAATGAACACACAAAAATACCTAAAGAATAGGAGAAGTAAAATAATGTGCCATTAAAGTTTCAAATTGAGTTAAGAAAAAAATAAAACTTGTTCCTAAAATAAATGATAAAATTTGTAAGAAGGTGGTTTTTTTATTTTCTTCATTAATTATATCCGGTATGATGCCCACCAAAGCGATATATAAAAAACCACCGATTGTAAATGGCAAGATGTAAGAACCGTGTCCGTGATGGCCGTGTAATTGATCAATATTGCCAATTTGACTTTCTTTTATGTACATATTATGGTTATCTTTGACACAATCGAGTGAATTAGTACTTAAAGTAAATGCAGAAGCCAGAGTTGCTGTGATCGTTCCACTGAAAGCAGTTATTAACTTGAAAAAATAATGTAAAATATTAAATTATAAAAAATTGCCAAAATAAATACCTGAGCAAAAACTGCTTTTTTTCGAGAATAACCATCTCGGAGCAAAAGTGCAAAGTCAGAAAATTCGTGAGGTACTTCATGTAAAATGGTAGCAAGCAAAGCAACCATGCCAAACTAGGGAGAAAGTCAAAAATTTTAATTAAAAAAAATTATTTTTTATCTCGAATTAGAGTAAACTTTAGACTTAAATATTTAAATAAGATAAAAAAATGCTTTAAAATTTTTCTTTTACCTTAAACGAATTTTTGAATGCGCCAACAACAGTCGTGCCATGTACTGAGTTATCAAGAAAATTTGCAATTAAGTTCAAAGTTCCAAGCGCATGTGCATTTGGTACGAGCTCAGTTAAAATTTCAACGATTAAAAATAGCAAAAAAGAGCTAATAATAATTAGTCCATTGATCATTAATTGCGATTGAGATGCTCCTTTTTAAATTATTTATTTATTTTTTTACAAATTTAATTCTTACTATGGGAGATTTCTGGTAATAGATGCAAAAACACATCACCAATTAAGCTTCCAGCCGCAAAGGCCAATAAAAGTTTAAACAGAGACGAATTAACTATTTCAGTTAAAATTAGTTTGATTTTAAATTAAAAAAAAAATAAAAAAATACTAAATTTCTTCTCATCGGCGTCTGTCCGAATGAAGAAAGATGGCAATATTCCAATGAAGCAAAATACAAAAGCACTAGTTAAGCCCACTATTAGTATAGAATCAAAGGAATTATTTTGATTTGAACACTGGTGAAATTTGTCATTGATATCTGTTGGTAAGACTAGAACTATACATGACACAAATAAAAAACATTGTAAAAATTTGATCAGTGACATTCTTCTAATGTACTTATCTTCATAAAATTTTAAAGCCTTGTTTTTTTTTAAATAAAGTAATTCCCCTTAACAATTTAAATCACATGGCGCACTCAAATCGCTTTAGATAAATTTAATGGCATAGACAAAACAAAAAATGTATAATCAACAATTTCACTTGAAAATAATAAAAATTAGGTAAATTATCACATTTTTTTTAAATAAAGATCTTCAAAAAAAAAGCTTTCTACTACAAAATAAAAGTGAAGATGAATTTATGATGATATATCTGTATATTTTTAATGGAGAAATTAAGATACTCGAAAAAAAATTTAAATTAATTTATTAGTCAAAGTCATAAAAATAAAATTAAGTCAACTAAAATTTCTCACATGGCTCTTTTTTAGCTTCTTCAATCCATTTGATTATTTGCTCAATTTCCAAATATCTAGCGATCTTAACACTCTGTGGGTCATTTGGATCGCTTCCTCTATAATCAAATATTAGAATAAAAATTTCCGTGTCATTTTCTAAATTAACCTTAAATCTAAATGATGAGCACCATCTTCAATTATAACAGCGACTAATGAATCAGAAACATTGGTCAAAGGACCTCCATTGTGCCAAGGGTCTAATAACTAGATCATAATTGTAAAAATGTAAAAATGTAAAAATTATTTTTCATTACTCCATTTGAAAAAACAATGTTTGTGGCAGTTTTGATGTGTTTTCCCCAGAATTGAATACTAGGCCATTCTTTCCTCACTTTAACACCCCAAGTTTTTAAACAATATTTTTCTCTTAATTCTTCATTATATGAAATAACCGGAAACATGTCAGTAACACCATTAGTTTCTTGGACAGTATTTAATTCGGTACATGCCTAAATAGAAATAGAATTTTTTATTAAATAGATTTTTCAGTTACTTGATAGTCCCATGATTTGGCATCATTTCCTAGACCACAACTAGTAGGGTCTGCGCACTCAATAAACTGCTCATAGATATCAAAACATTTGCTGGTATCGTTGTACAAAATACCTGCCAAGTTTTTAAATGAATTGAGAATATCCACTCCTTTGGCTGTGTCATTTACCAATTGTTGACAGGCAAATCTAACTGGCCAAGCTGGCAAATCTCCTAAAAACGATGCTGGATATGGATAATCAACCATGGCCATTATTGTAAATGCATTTCTCATCCAAAGCAACAGGTGCTTATATCCAGCAGCATCACTGATGGGCTCACATAGCTTGAATTTTTCCGATAGCAGTTTGTAATCTCCTTGTTTGGCCGCATTTTCCATAGCATCAAAAGCTTGACGTACCAATGGTACACAGCCTGGCTCTTTGTCAAAGTCCTATACACAACAAAAATGAAAAGGGTACTAGGAATTTAAAATGAAATGTACATTGGTAACATCTTGGAAAAACAAAGTGCTCGGAGCCAAACCAGCAGTTAAGTAAATCGGTGCTGAAGCGGCCAGAGCTCCTCGGACAATATTTGGATATTTGAATCGCATATAAGCTGCTAAAATGCCGCCATAACTTCCACCAAAAGCAATTATGGGATTCTTTTTGCGGCATAAATTATAGTCTTGTTGAAGTTTGGTCAATAAAACGGCATAATCAGCCATTGTTTGTTCTACACTCAAAAAGCCAATTTTATCTTGATCAAAGCTCGAATCGCCAAAAGGAAGCGATTCACCATAGTATCTCTAGAAAAGAAAAAATTAGAATACTAAAATTCTCTTTTCTTAAGCTTATTTTTACATGCTCTGGAAAAACGACCAAGGCTTGGAACACCGGAGCTATGTCAAACATAAAACCAGTATTGTTCCAGAAAGACTCAATATCGCCTTCATTTCCAGCATAGAAAAACACCGGTCCATCATTAGGATTAAACCATTCATCTGTTTAAATTTTAGATTAAAAAATAATTTTGGACAAAAAATTAAATGAGCCACCATTTACTAAATATCGTTGTTTATAAGTACGGTCATCTCTTTTGTTAAAATGATCCAAATATTGGTCCATATACAATGTTTTAAATTTGGGAACATTTTCAAAGTTAGTTCTCTTTTTGTGCAGCTTCAAGCCTTCTAAACTCGAAGTCAACAAAACAACGAGCAGTATATATTTAATCATTCTTTTAATACTAAATAATAAATATTAAAAAAAAAAGTTCTATAAATTATAGACTTTAACATCTATTTTTATCAAGTTAAATTTGAAATTTGGTGATGTAAGATTTTATTTTTTGAAATTTTAATAATTTTTTTTTTCTCGTTGATAATCAATCATATGATCAGGGTTCCATTCGTCATACATTCTACAACTGCCATTATCATAATTATCACATGAGACCTTAGGAGTGTTCGGCTCCCTTTCGGGTAGCGGTGCCTCGGCCATTCGTTTTCCAAGTGCATAAAAATTCTTAAAATAATACCAACGTTGAATAATGTATTTTTTTTTGACTTGGTGTTGAACTGGCGAAGCTCTATGGACTGATTTAGCTTCACATTTTCCAGTTTCATAATTCATGTTATTCCAAGTCAAAGCGCGTCCTTGTCGCGGCTTGACATCAATTCCCAATTCGGGAAAAATTGTCTCTCCGCCTCCATCAGCTCCCAGCTCATTCAAATAAACCAAAAAAGTGGCATATCGATCTCTTTGATCCTCTGAATTCACAATACAATCAGTATGGTCTTTATAGCCAACTCCTGAAGGATATGATGTTATTTGGAATTTACCACCATGTGTTTCATTAAGCATTGTGGCTTCTTCAATTCGTTTACCAAACACTCTTGAGAATTTAGACTCACCTGGATAAAAAGCAGTGCTGAACGACCATTTAAGACCCCATTTTTCCAGTTTTCTTGAAAAAGTCTGGTTCAAGCAAGTTGTCCCAGTGGTAAAATCATTTGGCGTAATTGTTTGGGCCACTGGTTCCCGCTTTAGCTCAATTAAATTTTTTTTTAGAGTTGATATGCTGTCAAAGCAAATAATTGGTTTTTGTTTTAGAAGTTCTTTTAAATGTGATTCGTGTGCCTTGATTAAATGCTCGGACTCTTCTTGGGATAAAAATTCTTCAAAGAGCCACACTTTTACTGAGCTACCGTGTTCTTTGCCAAATTTTATCTCAATTGGCGGAACTCTGCGATGACCTCCGTTCGAATTCGGAATCGGAATCCACATTTTTTTTGTCTTCATTTTACTTATTTTTACATTGGGAAAATTTTCGACCTCTTTCGGAACTAACTTTTTGTCACTTTCTTGTTTTTGCTGCTTTTTGGGATGTTCTCGCTTTTCTTCTTCCTTATTCGGTTCTTCTGTCTTTATTTTTATTTTTTTTGAGTCTAAAGATATTGTCTTCCCATTTTGAAAATTTATTTCAGCACTTGTAAGATCCTCCATTTTTTTATCCTCAATTACAATTTTGTCCTCAACTTTTGGTTTTTCCATCACGACTTTTTCAACAATTTTTGGCTCATCCTGGACTTTTTTATCCTTTTCGACTTTTTCAACAATTTTGTCCTCAACTTTTGGTTTTTCCGTCACGACTTTTTCAAGAATTTTGTCCTCAACTTTTGGTTTTTCCATCACAACTTTTTCAACAATTTTTGGCTCATTCTGTACTTTTTTATCCTTTTCGACTTTGAATTCTTTTTTAGCCACTTCTTCCAATATTTCTCTTCTTAATTCTTTTTTTATTTCTTCATAAAGCAAATCCTTGTTAGATTCCAATACCCCTGGTTTCATTTGGAACTGTTGCTGGAATATAAAACCAATAAGAATAGCAATTATTAGAATAAGGAGGCTAGTAATTAGCTTTTGGCTGATATTTTTTGATTCATTTGATGAATTCTTTGTAGATTCTGATTGAACTGGTGGAGATTTTGTCCTATTTGTCCTATTGGGCATTTTTGAGATGAAAATTTAAAAAAACAATTTTCAAGTAAAAATAATAAGTTTAAATGGCTTTAGTCAAATTAAATTGATAAGATTAATATTGGTCACATGATTTTTAATTATTTGACTATTAAAATTTACTATCTTTATAGATTTTAAAGTATCATCATCTCACATGCCACATATTTCAAAAAGTTGAGTATTATGATGTTATAAATAAAATTAAACCTATTTATTTTGGTCATTTGATAAATAATCTATTTATCTTTTTTTAGAAATAAAACCAATTAATCTCAACATTAACATTTTCATCAAATCTTAAAACTTTTAATGGTAAAATTTGTGGTGTGTTGGCTTTTTTTTTATTATTCGAAAATATCGCAAATTTTTGACATGAAAAACCAAAATTTGAATGTAAAAATTAAGTTGTAAGAGCCATAAATAAAGATCTAAAATAAAATAAAATTTAATTATAAAATATTCTATAAAAAAAATCAATCGCTTTGAAAGTATAATTTTTGATTCGAATAAGTTTGTTTACAAATTAAATTAAATAAAAAGAAAAAAAATTTGCTTGTAAGTTAATGGAATTTGATAAAAACTATTAATTTTATTAATTATTAAAATTTTTATTCCATATACTCTTGAAAACATTATATGTAATTCCTAACAAAAACTTAAATCTAAATGTTTTAAAAAATATCACTAAAAACATGTTAGGTTTATTTTGATTATAAATAATTTCGTCTTTTTTTTTATTTTATAATAAATTTTTTCAATATTTTAATAAAAGTTTATTTTAATTTATAATTAAACTTTACATTTATTATAAAAATAGTACATTTAAACTTAATACATTTACTTGAAGTTTTTTTAAAAAAAATATAAAATTCAAATATTTGGAAATAAAATTTTCGAATACAAAAAGAACATAATTTTAAAAATTAATTGAAAAATTAATTTTAAATCAAATTTTCAATTAAATCATTTAAAATATATTTTACTTAAATTTCAAACTTTACCAACTGCTCAATGAACATGTACCATATAAAGAATCAAAAACTTTCTACACTAATGTTATTCACATTTGCATCAAGCAACGATCTAAAATAAAATTCAAAAAAGCATGAGTGTATAATTCTTAATTTTTTTTCAAATTTGAAATCGTCATTTTTTAAAAGACATTCATTTTAGAAAACTTCATTTATCCTTAATTATTAATCAAACTGATCCTATCGATTCAAAATGGTAAAAAAAATTAAAAATAGAAAAAAATATCGAATCCAATTTTATTTTAATTTATAATTAAGTTTCGCAATCAATATGACAGTGATGTAAGTGTGTGGAGTCCACAAGGAAGAATTTATCAAATTGAATATGCCATGGAAGCTGTAAAGCAAGGATCAGCAACAGTGGGCATCAAAACCAAGACCCATGTAGTGTTGGTAGCATTGAAGAGAGCATCTTCTGAATTGAGTGCACATCAGAAAAAAATAGTTCCTATTGATGATCACTTGGGTATTAGCATTGCGGGACTTGCGGCGGATGCCAGAATTTTGAGCAGATTTATGAGAAACGAGTGCCTGAACAACAAGTATGCATATGACTCGCCAATGCCTGTCTCCAGACTAGTGACTTTGCTCGGAAGCAGTAATTATTCTAAATTAATAATCAACTGAAAAATTAATAAAAATTTTAAAGAATCTCAAATACCAACTCAAAGATACGGCCGTCGTCCATTCGGTGTAGGACTCTTGGTGGCTGGCTATGACGACTTGGGTCCACATCTGTACCAAACGTGTCCATCGGCTAATTATTACGAATGCAAATCCATGGCCATTGGAGCTCGCTCTCAATCGGCTCGTACCTACTTGGAAAAACATTTGAACGAATTTCCAGCTAGTTCACTGGACGATGCGATCAAGCATGCCCTCAGAGCCTTACGTGACACTTTACCGAACGAGATTGAACTAACAACTAAAAACTGCTCACTTGGCATTGTTGGTCAAGATTTGCCATTCACTATTTTCGATGATGAAAGAATAAAGCCTTATTTGGACGCGATAGAAGGCGATGCAAGAGGCAACTCAGGACCCGATGACCGTCCAGGACCAGGCGATGACGACGATCATGGTCGACCAACCTCGGAAGCAAGAGTCAATGTATTAGCTGAGAGCATGGAACATTAAAAAAAAAACTCCACTTCAAATACCAGATCCATTCAGATTCCAGTGTAACAAACAAATAGCTATCTTTAATTTATACAAACTTCGATTAAATTCAATTTTTTTTATTTTTCGATTTGGACAAATATTTCTGAAATAAAATTTCACAAAATAATTTTTTTTGTCAATTAATTAATTAAAGTCCTGTTCTTGTGTGACGGGTGTAGCTACTCGAATTTTGGCTTAGGTCATTTAAAAGTGTCCTAATAAAGACAAAAATTTTGATTAATTTTTTTTATAATTTTTTATTTAAAAGCCATAAATGATTAAACAAAAAATAAATTTTATTCTTTGAAAAATGTCATCCCGTTTAATCCAAGTAACAAATGTTCCCACCAGTGTAACTAGGGAACAATTTCGAGCCCTGTTTTCAAATCTAGGCCGAATAGACGACATAGTCATTTATCCAGAATCGGAATCAAAGACCTCAAGTATAGCGGCCAAAGTTGGCTATGTAAAATTTACCAGCAGCGAAACGGCTCTAGCTGCTCTTAATTTGACCAGCACAGTTTATATTGACCGGCCACTTCTCATAAGTCTAGTTAGACCAAGTAGCTCATCATCTAGTGCGCGAATACCTGAAGAATCAAGCGCATTAAAATTTTGTGCGCCATTGAACACAAATATTGCTCTTTTACCAAATGGTCCAACATGGTCACATAAAGTAATAAACCGCAAAATTACAGTCCAAGCTAAAGATGACAAACCAGCCACTACTTACATTGAAACCAAAGATTCCAATTTGACCGACAGGTCACTGCCAGATTATCCAAACTTGCCGGGAAGTACCGATCCGGCCAAGGCCGAAGAAACACGGCGCACCGTATTTGTATCAAATTTGGATCCTAGAGTGAGCCTTGAGAATTTATATGATTTTTTCTCTCAAATAGGAGAAATTAAATATATTCGAATGACCAAGAGTGTAAACAATGTTGAGTATGAAAATCTTGGACACAGCAATGAGAGAAGAGCGCCAGAAGGCGTTGACTTGGAAAATGATTCGGTTGGTGCTTTTGTTGAATTCAGTGAGCAACCATCAGTGGTTAAGGCTTTGTGCCTGAATGGGTTCAAATTTGCTGAGAGAGAAATAAAAGTCAATCATTGTACACAGACTGTTCAAATTCCGGAAAGTAAAAAAGAACAAATTAATGTTGATGACATTAAAAAAGATAAAAAGAAAAGTGAGAGTCACAAGGCAAAGCATGTAAAGCGAGAGAAACACGGTGGTTCAGCATCCGATGGGTCGCTGAAGTCTTCGGACGAGGCTGATTTGGCGGCTGAGCCCTCGCCACCCAGAAAACAGAAGAGATCGTCAAGATCCAGATCACAATCCAAATCGAAATCAAAGCCTGCAAGACGATCGCGTTCTAAGGAAAAAGATCGAAAAGAACGCGATCGAGACAAGAAACGAAGTAGGGAAAGAGAAAAAAGTGGACGGTCACATTCTGGTGTTAGGTCAAGCAATAAAAAGAGAAAAGATGACAAAGAAAGAGAACGAGAAAAAGAACGTTCGTCAAATAATAAAAAAGATAAAAAAGAAAAAAGACGGTCCAAAGATAGACCAACTTAGATTTTTCGATTATTAAATTTAAATTGTATTTAAATTCTAAATTTATGAGCAAAATAAAACTTTGTAAATAAAATTTTTTTTTTAAATTTTATTAGAATATGGTAAATAAAATGTATTATTTTTGCCCATTTAATTTATTTATCGTTTTTTACAATGATTAATTATTAAGTAAAATAATATATTTTAATATTATTAAGTAAAAATTTTTTAGTAAAAATCCATGGCATTAAAAAATTTCATACAAAACTTCCAATACAAAGAAGAAAAAATTTTATAACTTTTTGTCTTATGGTCAAAAACTTTTTTTTAAAAAAATTCAATTTCTAAGATTCTTAACAAATTGTCAATTTTAATTCTATAATGTTCCATTAAGTAAAAATAAAGTTTTTTTTTAAAGTATTAAAATTCAGAAAATTACATAATAATTAAAAGGAACGTTAAGTAAAGTATTCATAGAGTACACAAAAATTTACCAGATTATTTAATAAAGTATGAAAAAGAAACATGCTAGATTCTTCAAATAATTTTTGGAACTTTAAAATTTAGATTTTTATTCTAATTTCAAGCAAAAACCTTTTTAGAATATTCCATAATAAATTAGCTTCACTATTTTAACCAAGAATTATTCCTTCAAATCGTTGATCAAGAAGTGGTATTGTATTTTAAGTACTCTGTAAGTTTTTTTCAAATTTTCCTAAAAGTTTACTAATTATTAGAATCAATTTCAAGTTTATTTTATTCTGGGATTAATCAATTTTACTTTAAACAATAAAGTTTTTCTTTTAATAACTTATTAGACGTAAGTGTATTACTAATTTTAAAAATTATGATTACATCTCTAATAAGAATTACTCAGTGGAACTTAATCCAAAGGCATAAGCTAGGATTATAAGTCACTCCAAGTTTGTGTTCACAAAACTTTTATTCCTTTTATAATTTTGCCAATAATATTTTATTCTAATAAGCCAATAGCTAATTTAGTTTACTAAAATTCAATTAATAAAAATTTAAATAAGAAAAAATTTTGTCGTTTGATTTTTTATTTTCTAATTTCATTTATTTTTCTAAAATATCAAATAGAATTTTTCATACCAAGTCTCAGAGTTAATCAACATTCTATTTTCCTCCTCTATAACAGACCGATTAACACTTTATTACTCAAGATTAATTAAAAATTTATTAAATATCAATGTTTTACTATTTTATAATGTTCATATGAGAATGCAAAAGACTAAAAATAAAATGAAATCATAACCAGTCTTTTCATTTTTTTCTAACTTTTGCTTGCTAATTAGATTATTCTAATTTAATAATATGAAGTAATTTACGGACTTAATTACATATCCAAAGTCTGTGTCACTTTCTGCACCATTTATATTTAATTTACTATTATAATAATAAGTAAAGCATAACAGCAAATAGTGGCTATTGAATATGTCGAAATTTTATTATAATATCTTTAAACCAAAAACATATTTGAGGAATATATTTTTTTTAAAACTTAACTTCAATAAGATTTGAAAATACTAGCAAAAATTTTCAAAACAAAAATTCACTAAATTTATCCACAATTTGAATTTTCGAAACTAATAATTTTTTTATTTAATTTATTTTCAAGTGTCAATCATTTTTTATTAAAATAAGCATCAAGGAAAAAAAATTAGGCCAACAAAAAAAAGTATTCAAAAATTTAAAGATTAAGATTTTTGTTGAAATTTATCCAAACAAATTGAAAAATAAAAAAAATCTTTGAAATAATTTTAACATTTTCCCTATTTGCTTACGTATTTTTCTCCTAAAACTAGAAGAAAACTGATCTGAGTAAATAAAATATTAAACTTGTTAAATTTTACAGAAACCGATTACATAAGCTGAGAACAAACAGCCTAAACAGCTCATCAAACTAAAGCCAAGCTAAAATAACTAAAATAAAAGTTTTCGAGTTTATTGAAAAAATAAAAATTAAATTCTAAAAAATATATTCAGCCAGAATACATTGAAAAATTTATTATAATTCTAAATGCTCTCAAAAATTATCAACTGATTGTTAAAAACTAAAATCATAAATTAATCAAGCTACATAGTCTTATGCACAATTTACACAAATAGCTCCATTTCCATTATCCCCCTTATAAAACGACTCATTTGACGAAATAACTCGTCCACATTTTTCACATTTAAAACATTCTTTGTGAAAATGTTTGTCTTCATAGACCAAATTTGGCTGACTGGGAGAAATTATTTGGTAGCAGAATGCGCAATTTTTCCCCTCTTTTTTGGTAAAGCATCCGACACAAAATGGATTATCGGACTTGTCCGTATAAATGCTTTGACCAGCTAGTCTAATTGAGCACATGTTGCATACCAAGCAGTAATCGTGGTATTCTTTCTTCTTAAATGTGACCACAGTATCCAAAATTGGCTGGGCACATCTTCCACACCTTGAAGCACTTTCGACCAAGTTTCGACTGTGACAAGTTCGGCAAACAGGCTTTCCATTGCTTTTGAAAAAAGATTTTTCCTTAAACTCTTCATTGCACTGCGAACACACAAAGCATTTAGTGTGGTATTTTTTCTCGTCATAAACAGTAATGGTGCCCGATAGTTCCTGATTACATTTGGCACACTTTTCTGATTCTTCTTTGACCGGAGGTTTGGGTCTATCTCGCTGAACTGCGGGCAAACTTTCCACATTCGGCTTGGTACCTTTATCATTCAAATTTACGCTCATGTTCGATTGGAAACGATTCGCTAGTTTGTCCACATCATTTCCGCTAGGGTTCTTTTCTTGATATGGCGGTGGGTCATCTTTGGGAACTGGCGGTGGGGGTCTATTCACCAGCAATTCTTCATTGTCCACATATTTCTCATAGTCCATGTCATACTTGTCATAGCAGCTTTCGCACAGGTATTTTCCATTCTCTAAATCATAGAAGTCGGCTCCGATCGGCTTGCGACACGGGCCAGCGCACACAAAACATTCATTGTGAAAAAAAAGATCATCGGTTATTTTCTTATAGGAGATGCCAGGACCGAAAATTTTCATGCACTTGGCACATTTGGGCGCCACTTTGGCATTGCAGTCTTCACATGTCAAAGAGCCATTTTTTTCCTTGATAAATTGCCGTCCACTTACAGACTGACTGCACATGTTGCATCTCAAGCATTCCGGGTGAAAGTAATTGTTTTCGTAGGTGGCTATGGGCGACGGTGGTTCAATGGCTTTGGAGCATTTTTTACAGTAATGCATTTTCGAGTTCGCTTTTTTTTCAAGTTTAGAACAAAAAAGTAATGTTTATCTTAAATACCAAAATTAAGTGTAGAAGATAAACAGCCAGGCATAATTTAGATGAAGCTTGGCGTTAACCAGATTACAAATATTTCTGGGCTTGGAAAATTTGTAAGCTAATTGAGTCGGAAAAATAATTTAAACTATTAAATTTTTATAATAATTTATTTTTTATTCGATTGTTTGAAAAACTTCAAATGCAATTAAACCTTCTAGAAGAGAGATAATTTTCTACGTAAATAAGATAAAAGCTAAACAATATTTTGCCTTAATGATCACAAAATCGAACAGATAAACTTACATAATGGAGCAATCGTGCCGATTAATCCAACATTATTATTGGCACTGTTGAATAATTTGAATAGATCTAAGACAATTCTTTCCTCCTGCTACTAAGCTCCAACATCAGCATCATCTTAATTCCTATTTATTTCAAGTAATAAATCATTGCTCTCTCCGTATCTCTAAAGTACCAATTACACCAAGGATATGAATCTAATTACAACCATACAAATTAATCAGTTGGCTTATGCCTAAATTGGTCTGGCATTTACTTTATTAATTTACCAAATAAATAAATTTCTTGTTCTTTTAAAAATATTAAATAATTTTAGATGTTCTCATTTTATTTACTTGTTGAAATTTAGTTTTTTTCTCAATTTACTTTTGCTCTGATTTTGTGTGTCCCAAAAATTATGCTCATATGCCTAATCTAATCATGGTATTTTTAATTTTTTTTTTTAAAACCCAAAATTTTCTATAAGACTAGTTAATAAAAATAATAAATTAACTTTAACTTGAGTCTATTTATTTCTAATATTGCTCGAATCTAGCCCTTAAACCTTATCTAAATCAAATTGAATTTGAAAAAAATGGTTGAATTATTTGCTTGAAAATATATCACTGGTATTAGCAAAAAATGTTGCGTAATTTTTGATGAAGGTAATATATAAGTGAATGATAAAATGAGCCTATCGAACAAAGAAAAATGGCAGATCCTATCCAAGTAACCTAACATTGACCATTTTAAATTTTGAATTAGAATGGAGTTGACATAAAAATGTGTAAAACTTAGCATTTTTATAAAGGCATTGAATTTTATCTTATCAAGTATTCAATGATTAACTATTAGAATCGTTTATCAGAAAGCTTAATAATTCCATATCTTTTGATTTACAAATTTTTAAAATGATAATTTTTATGACAAAACTTGTTGCATTATACCTGAATTTACAGGTTGTTTTATCTATTTATTCAAATTTTGATATTTCGAACAAAAATTTTTTATTATTTACTAGCTGTATTTCGATATTATATTTACTAAAACTTAAATTTAATTCAAAAATTCAATAAAAATGTTTACAACAAAATAAGAAAAAATTAAATTTTTATCTTTTTTGCATTAACATTTTGCGTTTAATTAAAACTTCATGGAAAAAAGAATTATTCACATTTAAGATTAAGACTATTAAAATGTAAATGTCTTTCATTAGACAAAATAAATCTAAAAATTTTAAGTTTGTTGAATTTATTATTTCACACAAATGCATTTCTTGATGTGCTTTGGTTTATTAATTTGCGTTTTCCCCTATATTAATCTTTTAATGCAAATAAATGTCATAGACAAAAGTCTTAGGATTTATTACTACTTTTTCTCTAAATTGAATCTAATAAATCGCAGATAATTTATAATCCATTTAACCTTGAATAAATATTTTTTTTAAATACAAAGTATAATTCTTAAATTCCATTTTCACTATAAAATTTAAAAAAAGGATGATTTCAAATGATAGATATTCTTTAAAGTGATTCTCTTTGGATTAAACATTTTAATAAAATGGATAATAAAAATAGCTAATGTTGTAAATTAAATCAAAAATTTTTATTTTCTTAATAGTTATTACTACAAAAATTGACTTAATTTATGGTTTTGTTTTACAAAGTTATTCGTTATCTTTTTCGAAATATTTTTACGCTTCTAATCTTATAGCTTTTTATCTTGATTCTTAATGTAAAATAATAGTTAGATCAGAGTTGATGTTTAAATTTAGATTGTTAAGCCTTTTATTTGAATAAAAATTCAATCTATATATGATTAAAGAGTTTTTAAAGAAACTATTACTTAAAGATTTTTTAATCTGCTTTTTCAACTAAAAGCATCCTGCTGATGAATACTTAGTTTTCTCAAATATTTATAATATAAAAGCAACTTTGGAATTTTTATGGTAAATTAAAAAAAATATTAAATATGCTCACTAAATTTTTTTTATTTGATTTTTGAATACAGAATTTGAAATACACTTGTCTCTCTTTTATATGATATTTTAAACTAATTTCAGAAATAAAGAATTGAAAAAAAAACTTTTTTAAATGAACCGCATTGATTTTCATTGGAATACAATACTTCAAATCTTTTTTGGCAAATCTTAAAAAAAATTGTATCATTTATGTCAATAGATTATTTTCAAAAAAAAAAGTTTTTATTTATTGTTTTTATGTACAAAAATGGTTCTCTAAACAGAACAATGTTGTAAAAATTTGTACGAATTCTAAGCTCTACAAAAACTCTGCAATTTTCTGTAAAATGCACACCATCTAATGCACACCATCAAATATTGTACCAATTTGTACAATATATTTCTGTTAACAGAACCATTTTTGCACAATTAAAAAAAAAATATAGCGTTTTTACTTTTTGTACTGAAAATTTTTAATTAAAATTTCACATTGCCAAATTTAGTTTTGATTAAGACTAATATTTAATTTGCTCAATTAAAAACCTCTTTAATAACCTTAAACAAGCGATAATAAAATATCTTACTCAAATTCTGATAAAAAGACATGAAAAATTATTTGATTAAGCGACCTTAAAATTTTTAGGCATTCATTGAAAAGGTAATAACATGAATGGTCCATGGAAACTAACTCTATGGGTTCTTGTCGAATTTGTGTGTAGAATTGCGACTATGTAGGCAACCATCAACGGCAGTACTATTACTATCTTTAAAATGATTGCTATCATTGGCATCAAATATTCTGATCCTTAATCTCAATATTCAGGACCCTGTGATGAAAGATCTGAGTGAAATTAAAGCTACAATTCATTTAAAACTTTAAGGCACAGAGCTGTAAATTAAAGAAAAGTTAAATACCTTTTTTTCCTTGAGTACTTGTTAAAATACAGATGTTTTTAAGCTCATTTTGAATTTCAAAAAAGAAATTTAAGAAAAATTTTTTTAAATAAAACATGCTAAAAAAATTACTTATATAATTTGAATAAAATATTATAAAACCCTTTTTTAAACTCAAAATTAGTTTTGAAGGCAACTTTTATACAATCCAAACAAGATTATTTTGAATTCAAATTTTTTTTAGTTGGTTGCAACGAAAATATTTTCTTGTCTTCCTGAAACAATTTTTTTTTATAACGACTTTTCAACTTATGATTTTATTATCCAAAAATGTTATTGTTCAATCAAACTTCAAACTCCATCAAACTTTTAAAATTGTTAAAGAAAATTATAAAAATCTATTAAAAAACACAAAGCTCAAGTCAAATTCAAAGCTTTATCCTAAAATCAAGCCATTTAAAGTAATAAAAGCTTATTTATAACACCTATCGCTTGAGCTCTAGAATAAAAGCAATTTTTTTTTAAATAATGTTCGAAAACACCTCAATCAGTTAGAAATTTATTTATTATGTGCAAAATAAAGTTTTGAATCTTAAAAAATAAAAATTTACATCATTAATACCATTTTTTGACTCTGATACATTTTTATGCCAAATTTAATTATATCATGTTCTTTACACACGCTATCTTTTCTTTTTTTAAACAATCAAGTACATCATCAGCAAAATATTGTTTTTATTTCTATACAGTTTTTATCAATATTAATTATAAATCTTCCAAAATAAGAACAAATTTCGCTTATTGTGTTTTTTCTAAAAATCTTTATTCAAATATTTATAATTATTATTTTTTTTAAAATAAAGCTACCAAAGCTCTTCCCTTGCTAAAATTTAAAAATAAAACTAAGCCGCAGTTTTCATGAGATTTGTGAATTTTTTGAATAAACATCTATCCAAGCTTTCCCATTTGATGTTTTTTGAAAACTTCGGATGCAGTGAATATCATGGAATCGATTATGCCAGCAACTGTAAATGCTCCTCCAACAATAGCACAAATTGTGGTCAAAAATGAGTAAATTGGTTTTCTTTTCTCAGTATACTTCACTGTAATCGGGTTTAAATCATATCTGAACCAAATTGTTGGCGGAACCCGGAAACCTCCGTGTGCATATGGAACATATTCCTGGAAAAATCAAATTAAAAAAAGATCTATTCTAGCTAGAAAAGTGACTTACTCTATGAGCGTAAGTAAATTGGTATGGAAAAAGTTTCTTTCCCTGTAGATTTTCAAAAATAGTTGGAACAATTTTCATTATGTAATCGTGGGATGCAATAGCTTAACATTGTTTAAATTCAAGCTAAAAAAGCTTAAAAATGGTTTACCTTCAATTGATTGTTGTTCATTTCCTTTGAGAGAAGTAAAAGATGAATCTGGAATGGAATTTAAATGAGCAACATGCTCTCCGAAGGTCAGATCATTTATTATATGGCTCATATTTGGATCTTCTGGCTGCTCTGTTGATCCATGAGTGGAAATGTGAAAGTTACCAGGAACTTTGTTGACTTTAAAAAAAATTTTCATGCGACAACCTTAAAAGAAGTTAGAAATTTTATGTCAAATAGTCTCGATGTACCCTCATTATTGTTAATATCAGTCTTTATGGTGTTATCAATAAATCCCACTTCATGTCTTCCTAAGTCGTCTTGTATATCAAGCCCCAAGTCTTTGAATGAAATAAATTTTTAATAAATTTTTTTTTAATCTTCAAAATATAATTTTACATTTGCATTTAATTTTAAATACAGATATGTCTAACGTGACTGGTATTCTTCCATTTTCTGAGCTTTTTTTTTCTGAATTATGAACAAATAGTTGACTTTGACTTTAAAAAGGTAGAAATGCAAAAATTGGAGTCTAGTAAATTACTCACACTTCAGGCAGAATAAATCCGACAAATTCGGAAAAAATCAAGAATAGAATGAAAAGAATGCATAAAATGGAAATGGTTGCCCCTGTTTTTGTAGGTTGAGTAAGATCTTTTGGTATTTTGCGATAAATGTCAAATCTGAAAAAAATTAATTTAATTTTCTTATTCTAAAGATTAATTAAAAAATTTAAAGAACCTTCTTATGTCAAACTGCATTGTATAAATTCGACTGTCTTGGGTCTCAAATTTATTTCTTTGAGATAGTAATGACGTCAATAAAAAAAAATTTGATCGACAATTACTATAAGTATTGACAATGCTTAATGTTAAGTTATTTGTTGAATCAAGACTATATACATTAAAAAGAGGTTTCAGTTAGAAAAAAAATTTCACTTAATTTCACGGTATTATACGTGGCTAATTTATAATTAATGCTTTCCAAAAGATAAAAAAAGATTTATTTAAAAAACTGCATCAATTGAGTCTGACTCTTAATTGAGAGTGAAATATTTAAATTTTATTTAAAACAGCAGATTGAATATTTTTTGAAAACTGCAAGAAGGTTCTTTGAATTTTTTTATTAAAATATTCAAATATTGATAAAACATCAACTGAAGAGTAGATTTGTAAAGAAAAAAATGTTTGTAAAGCGTAAAAAAATTAACAAAGATTTCATTATCAACATTGTTGTTTTTTATATGACAATAAAAGAAAATTCAGCTATTAAAAAATTCAAATTTAAGTCTCAATTTTTTATCATACAAAATATAATAAATTAAAAAACCCTTCTTTCCAATTACAATCCTAAAACAATTATTTAAGACTTAAAAAAAAGAAATTTAAGTTTAAGTGAAAAGTTTTTGTGATACTGTTTTATAAGAAATAGTTAAAATAAATAGTTAAAATTATATTTTAAAACTAATTTTTATTTAAAATTGAAATATTTAAAAGAAATCAGTCGATAATTCATTTAAAAAATTTTCTAGAATCAAACAATTTTCAATCTCAAACATTTTTTATTTTTATTAATCAAATTTTTGTATCTTCATTTCTATTTCACATTATATTTAATTAATTTTTGTAATTTATTTTATCTTTTTTTAATTATCGTAAATATTTTTTTTAACGCTGCACCAAAAGCCCAGGAACCTGACACGTTCCAAGGAGGATAATCGCTGTTCATGCCAAGTTCGGTTTTTTAGATGAATATTAATAGAGTAATGATTTGGCGAGTTCCTGGGCCTTCATTTCAGCAATCAATTTGGATATTATATGGTTAATATATAAAATGGTATTGTGAATTTTCATACAAAATTTCCAATAAACTATTTAAATTCTTAATAAAAATTTGGATTTTGTATTTCAGATATTCTGTAAGTTTTAAAATATAAAACAAAAAATGTTTCATCTAACAGTCCAGCTTAAAGAAAAAATTTAAAGAACTTTTTGGCGATAAATTGATTATTTTTAATCAAATTGTATGTTAGTTTAGAATGAAAATTAAATTTTTTATTTTATCTAATTTTCAGTTTTTGTTGAATTTGGTGAAACATATTTTGTTTCATGTTGTTTCATCATCAAAGTTTAAAAAGCTTAATTCTTTCAATCTAAGTTAATGAAAAACAATTTCATTTTTGTAATTTTTGGAAAGTTTGTATGAAAATTCACAATGCCATTTAAAATATCATCGCCAAGCGTGGCCTGATTTTTGAATAGAATAGAATAGATAAAATATTGTAAATTTATTATTTATTTTTTATTATTTTTTTATTATATATTATTTTTATTTTTATTATTTTTTTTTAACCCTTTTAAATAAAAAATGAAAAAAACAAAATCAAAAATTAAAATAAGCTAAAAATAATATAAAATAAATTAATATTTTTAAATAATAAAACCAGTTCTTTTCAGGGCTTTATTTTAAATCAAAGTATTATTGAAACATTTTAGAAAAAAATTTTATTATGCTATTTGCTTATCTTATTCTCGAGATTTTCTTTATTCTTAAAATTGTAGAATGTAACCAAGTTCTCAGTAAAAAGAGTATTCACTATTTGTTCTTTATCTTTTAGTTATATTATGGAAAATAAAATAAATAGTAAATTGCTAATTACTGAGCCTTGAGAGGCTCTGTAGTAATACGGTATTCATCACTTGTATGGCCATTTAAATATACTTTAAATGATGTTGAGTCTAAAAATGAACTAAAGTCTAAAGCTCATTTTTATTAATTAATAAATCAATTTTAATAATAACTTAATTAGTCTTCTTTTTATGCTGCTTTTTTAATTTTTTTTAAACTCTACATTATTAAAATTTTTTATTTCCTTGCTTTAGTTTTAATTAAATTTAATTTTGGACTTTACCGAAACAATGCCAAGAAAAAATTTTTTTGAGTGAATCAAAATCTTTTTTTACAAAAATATGATCAAATTTTGTGATCACACGACTAGACTTTAAATTTTAATCTTTTGTTTTTTTTGAAGGAGTAAACGCTGGATAACGAATAACAAAAGAATAAAGTTTTGATTTTGTTTTTTTAATCAAAATTCTGATGTTAACAGCGTATTATTGTGAACAAAAGCATAAGTTTAATCTTATCTGAATTAATGTAGATTTTGAATAAATGTTAAACAATTTTTGTTAGAATTGGAATTCATAATGATGAAAAATTAGATCATGTGATTCTAGCATAAAAAATTATATAAATTATACAATTTCTAATATCACTGCCAAAAAGGAGTTTCTATAAACATATGCTTATTATTTTTTTTAATTTCGGCTAAAGAAATACATTTTTTTCCAATTTTTAAAATTAAAAAAATGTCTAATGGGCCAAATTTTAAGACATATGGCAAAAATAGATTCACCCATTTTCATTTGTCGACATTTGCCCTGACGTTTTTGAGGTAAAATTTGGAAAAAATGGATTAAAAAACCTAAAAAAATAATTTATTAAGCTATTCATTATTTCATGCATCTCGTAAAACATTCAGCAATGTAAAGGCTACTATTTCAGAAGTATGGATGCCTAGCTGTGACGCCAGCAACATTTCATGTGAATTGTTAAAGCCGGACAATCTTTGGAATGAGCACACATTTTTCCATGACCAATCAGACTCTAAAATTTTCCTTGGCGTTCTCGATGCTACTTTTTTGGCCGCATATTCTATAGTACAAAAAAATAACTAAATTAAAAATAGTATAAAAAAAATTTTTTCAAAAAAAGGGTCTTTTTATTAGTGGAATTCTTGGTGACCGATTTGATTTGCGGCTAGTTCTTTTTCTTGGCATGACATTATCTTCAATCTGCATGTTTTTTTTTGGTGTATTAACAGAATGGTTTTCAATCTATAATAAAATATGGTATTTATCTTTTTGGATTCTCAATGGTTTTGCTCAATCAACTGGATGGCCCGCGGTAGTTGCAGTCATGGGAAATTGGTTTCCTAAATCAGGGTACAAAAAGCTTAATTTTAAATTTTAAATCTAATTAAAAATCTAAAGACGTGGTCTCATTTTCGGAATCTGGTCTGCAAATGCCAGTGTCGGAAACATTTTAGGAGCCTTAATGGTCGCATCTATTCTCAAATATGGTTATCATGTAATTTTTAAATTTCTATGTTTTTTTTTGCTTTAAATAATTGAAAAAGTATGCATTTTTGTTATCATCTGCCGTGTTTTTTGCTGGGGCAATTTTAGTCTTATTCGGATTGATTCCATCACCTAAAGATGTTGGACTAGCTGATCCGGATGCCGAACACAAAGACGAAGCCGCAGCTTCGGATGTAGAAGGTTTTTTAATTATTCCAAACTATTTAAAATAAATAAATAAATTTTTGTAGATAATATGGAGCAGCCTCTTATTCAACAGCCAAAACCGATTGGTTTTTTCCAAGCATTGTTTTTGCCTGGAGTAATCATGGTAAAAAAAATAATTTTTATAAATTTGATTATGATATAATTACACATGTTTTTATTTAGTATTCATTGTGTTATGCTTGTTTAAAGATGGTCAACTATTCATTTCTGTTTTGGCTTCCATTCTATCTTACAAATAAATTTAGATGGACTGAGAGCGTAGCAGATCAAATATCAATATGGTACGATGTAGGAGGAATTTTAGGTTCAATTTTTTGATTGCGAACTTGACAAAATTTAAATTCAAAATTTAGGCGGAATACTTGGAGGCTATATTTCAGATGTTCTAAAGAAACGAAGTGTTGTCATTTTTACACTATTGACATTAGCTTTACCTTCTTTGTACATTTTTAGTGGTGAGTTAAAATTTAGAAAAGAAATAATTTTTTTCAAATAAAATGAATGTTTGTCATAGACTCATCTGATAGCAAATTAATGAATGCTTTTTTGATGTCTATAGTGGGATTTTTCATTGGCGGTGCTGCGAACATGATTTCAGCGACCATCACAGCTGATCTCGGAAAACAAGGTCCAATTCAAGGTAACAAAGATGGTCTGGCTACTGTAACTGGAATTGTAGATGGAACCGGAAGTATTGGAGCTGCTCTTGGACAATTATTTGTTCCTTTAATTCAAGACAGATTCGATTGGTTCTATGTTTTCTATTTTTTCATTGTTTTGGTAAGAATTAAAACTTAATTTTTTAGTTTTAATCGATTTTTAAATTTGTAAACTTTAAAGTGCGTCTTGACAAACATTTGTATAGTGCCATTATTTCTTCGTGAATCCAAAGAACTCTACATGGAATTTAAAACAAGAGCAGGATATAGACCAGTTAATGCGGAGGCTGATGATTAATGTTTATTTAATCATCATTAAAATTACTGGATTCTAATTTTTCGTGTAAATAAATACTAAAAAATTATTAATTAATAAAAATTTTATTTAAATGAAATCTGCATTTTTTATTTTTGAAAAGTTTTAAATTATAATTTAATTTTAAAATAAATAAAAAAAACTGAAAAATTAAAAAAGCGAGTTATATTATTTTACCAAGGGAGAGCCAAGAGTCCCAAGACGACATGCTAGAAAATTTTATAGGAATCAAATTTAGATCAACATGGCTTATAGCTTTAGAAATTGCCCAGTCAACTAATTTTGATTGTAATATCGACCTACATCGATGGCTTCTGGTAAATTCATCAGTTTTCAATGAAAAAGCAATGAGATTAAATTAAATAATTTAATTTATTCCCCAATTATCAATTGACCATTATTTTTCCTTTAAAAAATTGATGATAATTTATGAAAAACAATGAATTGAAGCACTTCTCATCATTCAAAATTAGCTAATCAAATGGTAAATGACATAAGCTAAAACTAAAAATAAACTAAAATTAAATTCTTTAAAATTTTTTTTAATTTTTGCCCAAAGTATTTTTAGACAAACAAAGAGAGAGATTTTATTAATTAAATAATAATTGGTGATAATAATGGATGCAGAATACGAGGCTCAGAATTTTAAAGCTCAAATAGCGTTTTTGAATCGCCAAAACTTAAGGAATGATTATTATATAAAAGATCGAAAGAATTTTATTAAAAAAACGTATCAGTATCAATTTCAAGATTTATAACTTTGACAATTTGGTTGATTAAATTTTATCAAAATTTTTTTTAAGTTTTTAAAAGAAATCATATTTAAATTAAATTATTTATAAAGTAAATCTAGTGAAAAAAGTTGTGTATGAAAATTTAAATTAGATTAAATTCTAAATTGAAAAATTCATTTAAATTAAAATAAACTTGCTAAATTTTTTTTTGTAAAATAGGAATTTTGTGATATTTCAATATTTCATCAAAAATTTTAAGCAAACAATAAAATATGCTTTTGTTGTAATAGCCAAGCTTGTCCGGGTAAAATCAAGTTATCATACATTTCGTGTCTTTTTAAAGAAAAACACCTTTATTTTATTAATCTTTTTAAGTAAAAACAAAAGTAAATAAATTAATTTTAGATAAGTTTAGTTATTATACACCATTAAAATCGAACATTTAAAAACTTAGATAATTTTTAACAACAAATCTTTTTTTTCTTAAATTTTTTCAAAATTATTGAATCTTTATTTTCATAAAGTATTCTTAATTCGAATACTGAAAATAGAGAGCATTTGAATCTATTCAATGATTTCAATTTCGAAAAACTCTTTTGAACAAACATGGCCTGAAAAAGCTGGCTTAAATGTTTGATTTTGACATTTTTATTTTACAGAAATTTTAATTAAATTTTTTTAAAAGTAAAAATAAATATTCAAATCAAAACTTTATTTATACATTTATTTATAAAAATCTAAAAGATTAGAAATTAGAAAAATCTTTGAATTAAATCATTTTAGGAGAAAGCGAGAAACCTTTAACAAGTTTAGATTTTGACAATCCTTAGAAAAAAAAAATTTTATAATGAAAATAAATTCGACATTATGAGGATGCATACGAGGATTTAAATTTTTCGAGTGTTTTAGTTTTCAACTGAACAGAGCTCTGAGTTAGTCTTTTATTTGAGAGAGATCGCTTGAAAAAAGCTTAAAAATTTTAAAATTTTCACCGAGCACATGCTGAGGAAAGAAATAAAAACCACGAGGTTCGCTAGCTCGGTATTTTTGATAGCTCAAATTATTTTTAAAAAGTCTTATTTGATTTTAAAAGAGACCAAGACTTAAATGATTAAATAAATAATTGGGAAAAATTTAATTTTAGATTAAATAGAATACTAATTGAAAATACTTTTATTTAAGTTAATAAATGATCAATAAAATTGTTAAAATCTAATTCTTAAAATTAAAACACAGATAGCTGTACTAAAAATAATTTCCTTTAAAACAAGACATTTGCTATTAATTTTAAAGAGGACACAATTTTTTAAAACAAAAAAATAATTCGGACATTCCATGGTATTAGTGAATCTTTTTTTTTAATTGATGACGATCTTGTCTCAACGAATTCATTGCATTGTTCCATGCAGCTTTTATTGGAAGCGGAAAAGGCGCGAACAATTTTACCACTTTTTCTAAATAAATTTAAGCCAAAATTAAAAAAAAAAATCTTTTTGCAAGTCTTTTTACTTTTAATTTTGTACATTTCTTTGACGTCCAGTTCTCGGACTTGATGTTCGGCTAGGTACTTTGGTCCAAATTTTTTATTCACTTCATACTTGACTCTTTTGTTAAACAACCTCTGAATTTCTCTATTGTCTTGTTCAATAGTGTGACCACTACACGAGCCTTCGGACTTGATCTCTTCACAGTTGATCACTGTTTTAGAATCACACGATTCTATCTTGCATGACGAGCATCCTGACTGAGTTGCACTGTCTACTTTATCAATCAATTTGCATTCTAGCTCGTTTTTTGCCAGTTTTATATTTTTTTCACTCGCATTGCTCTGTTCACTTAAGGCCACAACTGGCTGCGAATGGTCATATACCAACTTTTTCAGCTGATAAACATCTTTTTCCAAAAGCACGCATTTTTCAGTCAAAAACTCGACCATTTTTTCCAAGTTTCCACTTTTAATGCTCACAAGGTCATACTTAAATTTGGACCAATTTAGAAACTAATGAAAAATATGGCGTTTTACTTTTTTCTCAAGCTGATGAACCGATTCCACAGTTTCAATCTGGGATATTAAAATATAGCCGAAGAATTCACGCGTATCACAAGAACTCTTCATGCTGTGATCAGATATGATATTGTTAATTTGATTGATGTAGTGTTCAAGCATGAGGCTTATCTAATAAGTAATTTTTGAACAGTAAAACTAGTGTGTAATGACGATTTAAAATTTGAAATAGGGAAATTTTAAAGAGCCGAAATCACTTCAAACTGAAGAATTTTTCGAGTTTAGCATTTTCTTAAAAGAGATGCGCTTTGAATCAGTTTTGCTAGCGTTTTTTTTGCTAGTTAATGTTTTAAACTTATATTAGATGATTTGTTAAAATTTTAATTTTAATTTTAAATTTAATTGGTTGAAAACTTGTTTTATAAAGAAGTTTTTTCTTAAATTTCAACATTAAAGAAACATGTGCTTAATAAAATTTAATGGTTGGCGATAGCGTGTTGAATTGCTACGAACATCGACGGATTACAAGTAAATTTATCTATTTACTAAACTTTAAAATTAAATTTTAAGTTTAAATTTGTATCAAAATCAGAGGCACATTTTTTTGACTGAGAACAGTTCTACTGATGTCAAAAAACTTGGTCAAAATTTGGAAGATAATATACCATTGTTTAAAATTTATTCATAAATCTCAGTGATAAATTAGCCAGAAATCTACGATCACAAAAATCAATTATAAATTTGAATTATTCTAGCCAAAAATTGACTCAAATATTTTTTGAATTCAAAAACACAGTTTTTCAGATATTTCTTCAGAAACTACTCAATTTTAAATTTAATTTATTTTAAAAAATTCCAAATTTAAATCAGTAATTTTAAAAAATTTACTAGTCATTATCATTATATACGATTTTGGCAATAACTACTTTTGTTTATTATTTTTCTGAGATTCAAATATCAATTAAATGGCGTATTAAATTAATTAATTGTATTTAAAATAAATTTAAAAAAATCTAAAATAATTTTATAACTAACTAAAATGAAATAAATTAATGAATTTAAATTTTTTTCCCATTGACCGATTACTTTTAACTATTACAAAAAATCTTTAAAAAATTGTTCCAGTATTATTTTAAAATAAAATTTTATAAATAAACTTATTTTATTCAATTTGAACAAGTTTAGTTAACGAAGCTTACCTCATTTTTTTTGTTATTGAAATTTTTTTTAATTAAAGATGAAATTTTCGTGTATATTACCCGGTCAAATGTAATCTAAAAAAGAGACATCTCCGAATGTTAGAATTCTTCCTTTAAAATGACTTATGGTAATTCTTTTGATTGTATTTTTAAAATTTGAATGTAAAATTGTTTTCATTGATAAAACTTATTGGAGACTATTTATTCTCAGGTAATATCAAAAATAAAAAAAACTTTAATTTTAAAGTTTAACCATTGTTTTTTTAAGTGTAAGATGCTGTGTTACATGGGTCAAGCAGAGAAAATACAAAACATCAATAAATTTGATCGATTATTATACAAGTTAAACATTTAACTTAAATACCAAAATTGTTGCTCTGTGCTGCACTCTCTCAAATTTTTAAGCTGATACAATTACAGATCCAATTTATGAGGTTTTTGGTTTTTGTTTTGTTTTTTTACTCTAAAATTAACAATTTATAAAAATATTTAAAAATATAATTTATAAATATTTATATTAATATTTTAAAAAAATATAAAACATGAATATTCAGGAAGTGCAAAACTACGTGTTTCTCGATTTTATATTAGTTTAAATTAAACAAATATTAAGTCCACTCAAACATTGATGAAATTTAAATGCACTTTTTTAAAGAAATTTATTTTATTAAATTATAATTTATTAAATTAGTAAAGTGCCATCGGTATTTAATTTAGAACAATTAAAAATTTATCCAAATTATCGTATGAGTGATAAAAATACGATAAATAAAATAAATTTATCGTATTGATTATCTGTATAATAATTTTTGTTGATCGATCAATAAACCTTAAAAAATACCACTAAAACTTAAAATAAATTTTGTCTTTTTTCTTTCAAGGAATTTTCTATCTATGTAAGCATCAATTCGTCAAAATCGCATACTTTATTTTATCTAGTTTTTTGGACTAGATCAAATAAATAAAGTGCCTCTATTAAATTCATGATTATTTTTTGATGAATTCAATGTTAATTCTCAAGAAAATTTGTGAAATTTTAAGATCTTATAACATCTTAAGATATTTGGATATTAAATATTTATGCATATTGGAGGCAAATTGAAGCTCATCACCAAATTAAAAAGATAATGCTCAAAAATTATGATTAAAAGAAGGTCTTTGACACTCAAAGTCACAAGGGTTTTTTTCGACCCTTTTTGAGAAAAAATTTAAAATTATTTACAACAAAAATTTGATATAAATTCAAGAATAAAAATATTTTCTGAATTCGTATTACTGGTTCTTAACGATTTATACAGATCGATTTAAAAACCTTCTTTCCTATCCAAGAACCAAATGTAAATTGTTTAAATTTGTCACAAGTAAAGCTTGATTTGTTTCCATTACAGAAAAAAATCGAGCTTCATAAATTCTTGACCACATGGCTCTGAGAGGAACAATTTGGTAAAAAACACTTTTGCATAAAAGATGCCGATAAAAGCTAATATATATCCTTTTGTAAATGAAAGTTTAGGATCTACAGTTTTCTGGTGACAATTGGTATAATTCAATGTAAATTTATCATGGACAAGTCAAAAATCATGAAAAATGCTGACAGTTAGTTCTCATTTATTTACGTGTAGCATAGCTTGTTGGTCTAACTTTCTCATTAAAATTTATCTTTTTTCTAAGACTTGACTCTTCTCTGTCATTCAATCTAACCCATATCGTTGCATTTTTGAAGAATGAAGTTTTTTCATTGTTAGTTTCTTCTTATTCAGAATATTCATTATCTAAGTCTTCATCTGAGTCATATTCAGTATTAGGTTGATTTGATGTTTCCATTTCTTCTTCAAAATCATTATCAAAGTCATCATTTTCCTCATAATCATTATAATTATCATCAGAGACTTCTGATTAGGTATCATTCGCATTACTAAGAAGTGCAAGAGCTTTTCATCGAGACATGGTTCAAAAAATATTATTTATTATGGGAATTAAGTAGAGTTTGGAATTAAAAGCATAATTAGCCATGTCGTTGATTTATTACACAAAATAAAAGACAATATTTTTGGAGGGTCCAAAAAAACCCTCTTCGGGCTTAACGTATTCTTTTTTTTTTTGCATGAAAATAAAAAAATTTTGTAATCAAAATTAATTAATTTTAATATTTTTTTGATTTTAATTTTGATGGAAAAAAAAATTCGCAAAAATGATTAAATTTATTGAGTAATAAGCAAAAGAAGTACCAAAAAGGGTCGATTAACCGCTCCGGGTTTTGAGTGTTAAGACTAATTGACGCTTCATTTATTTAAATTCTTTACAAAAGTATTCTTTTAGAGTTTTAAATTAATAAAAAATTAAAAAAAAATATATAAAAGAAAAAAAATTTGAATCCAAAATTATTTGAAAAAATTTAACAAAATATTCAAGTTAAACAATTCAAATCTTTGCACAAATTTAAAAAAAAAACAAAACTTCGAAAAATGGAATGAGATTGAAAGATATTATAAAAGAAGACATACAATTGTTTATCGGATTACTTCATACAAGAGTTTTTTTATGACCAATTTTTCTTCTCAAAGCAATGTGGTCAAAAATTTATGGAGTGAGCATGATTGGAAAATTTATGACAAGAAACAAGAAATGGATAAAAAAAGCGAATAGCCTAAAAATCCAATTACCTAGTTTCTTCTAGAAAACGCTTAGCAATCGCTGAGCTTGATTTATTTCCACTTCCTGAAAAATAAGTGTCAAATCTAGTTGTAAAAATTCTTACGACCAAGGACTGGGAATTTAGATAAATAATATTCTAATATAAATTTTGATAAAGGTAAATCAAAATTTATATTAGAATATTATTTATCTAAATTCCCAGTCTACAATATAAAATTTTTTCGGTAAATAATTTTAGGTTTTTACTTAACTTGAGTAAGAATTTTTTTTGCAATCTTTAACATTTTTTAACATATTTTGAATAAATATTTTATTAAGTAAAAAGCAAATTTAATTTAAGAGTATTTTAACCGAACCTTTGAGTGTTAAAAAAATTTTGATTTTTAATTTTATTGAAGAAGCACATTTTCAAAGTAAATTTTTAAAGTTAAATTGAATTCTATATATCTCCAAATCTTTGCAAAAATTCTAGGCATGCAGAAATATGCACAATACTTGGGTATGGTATAACATGGTTTGCTTTTCATGAAAATGTGTCTGCATTTAATTTTTAATTTTTTTTAATATACCTTGATCTTTATATCGGACATGTTTTCAAGTCACAATTCATAGCTAGTCTTTATAAAAAATTTGAGTTAGTTCAGTGATTTGATTTTTTATAAATAAATTGACTTAAAAATTAAAAAACTATGTCAAATATCACTGTAATAATACTTCTAAAAAAAATTTTGAAAAAACTTGATTACTTTGAAAAGTTTATTTTGCAAAAAAATTGTCTGATTTTCTAATTTAAACCTTGTATCCAATGGATATTAAAAATTTTACATTTTTTTACATTTTAATTTCAAAATTATATTCATTCAAAATAAAAAAAAATACATAAAAATAAAATGAATAGCTCGAATATGAGCCACTTCACTGATGAAGAGATAAAAGATCAATTGAACATTCTCGGTTTCAAAAACATACCGCGAGACAAATTCGAATTGTTCAAACGCGACTTGGAAAAGCTCATAAACAGTGAAAATTCAGCCAATTCTTCGCTAAGCTTTACTGAAACAAATTACCCATTGCAAATTAGCTACGAAAATGACATTAGCCGCAAAAAAGTCACTTTTCCGTATGAAAAAACCCTTTCGGTTTCGTCGCCAAAACTTCTGAATGATACAGAAAATGGTGAAAATACCGAAAATGATCTAAGTTTTGTGTCGGTGACCACAACAAACTCTATCTTAGACAACAAAGTGATAAAAAGAAAGATTATTAGGTAATTGAAGTTGAATTGAAATTAAAATTATTTTATAATTAAAACCAAAAGAAAACAACATCTAACCAATGATTCAGATAAAAATTTGGAAGATTTAAATAGCAATTTCAAACAGATAAATTTTATCGATGAAGACACTCAAAATGAAGATGACCAAACTCTGAATGAATCTAAAACTATTTCAGAACAAGGTGAGAGTGACCTAGAATTTTATTCGGACGATGAACAAAGCGTTAAAATGGTAATTAAAAATAATAAATTGGGGGGTAGCCAATTTTGTGATCCATTGGTCATTTTTTAATTGTTTTTAAGGTAAATTTTAGGATCAAATATTTTAATCATAAAATTTTGTTTAAATTTAAAAAATGAGAAATATTTTTGCTCAAAAAAAGATATTCTTTTTGAATAATAACTCTATATTCGACAATATTCTTTTTAAAATTTCAGATGTGGTTAAAATTTGGGTGAAATTGAAATGGAATTAAATTTATTGGTTTGAATCAGAGTTGTTTTAAAATCCCAAGTTGAAGTCAAAGAAGGAAATTAAATTGTTTTTGTTGGGCTTCAATTTTAGTGACTTTGACTTAAAATCAAGTCATTTTTAAGTCAAAATTAATATTTGAATTTTTACCGTTCCATGCAGTCTTAATCACGGGCACATGAATTTTTTTCAAATAGTTATTTTAGCGGCATAGTTTAAGTCAAAGTCATTTAAATAAAAATCCAAGTCCGGACTTTAAAAAAAAATTTAGACTTGGACTTGATCTAAGACTTGTGACTTTTAAACAACTCTGGCTTGAATGACCATAAAACTCATGATATAAATTTTTTAATTCAAGAATAAACTGTTAAAAATGTGATCAATTAATCACGTAATTGACCAGATCCAATATATTTTAAATATACTTAAATTTTGTTAAATAGAATGAATTTTATCCAGCAGTCAACTATCCGGTTAAATCATGTACAATTTTTCTTTAATTTTTTAATTAGGATTAATTTTAAAAACAATTTAAGTTATTCGATGTCAGTCTTCTTTATCGCTAAGATCGAATGATTTAAAGTCAAATTTAAAGTCAAATCCAGTTAAAAAATATCAAGAATATCAAAAAATGTGGAATAGGCACAAAGTCCCAGGAGAAAAAAAACACAATGATCTCCGATGGTCAATTAGAGAACAAATGCTACAAAAAGATGTGGTTGTTAAACGAAGACAAAAAAATCACAAACAAAATACTTATACTGTACCCACTGACAAGAAAAGACAGCAATTACGTTGGTTAGTGCGCAGTGCAATGGCAAATCCAGTAGATGTTTTATAAAATGTTTTGTATTTTTTAAAATTTATTAATTCACAAAATTTTATAACAAATATTAATAAATTAAAAAATAAATTCTTATCTCCTTTCATTTGAATTTTGAAGCATTGTTTCGTTTATCAAGTCTTGTAAAATCTCATCAAGAGTTTTAGATCTTTTTGTGCTTAAAGTAACCACATTTAATTTAACCACATTAGGTTTTTGAGCCGTGGTTACGGTAGTCGTAGCTATTTTGGTTGTATTTTCTGGTTCAGACTCAGACTCAACTTCGATTTCACTAGACACTGGCTCTGTTGAACTTTTATTTAGCTTCTCTTTTAGTAGTAATTTTTCGTTAGTTTCAGGTCTGTCATGTTCATTTTCATTACTCAAATATTTATTAGACATATTTTCATCACTAAATTCATGTTGGTTTTTGTATTGTTCAAAATAGGGTTGAGATGGGTTAAAGTCATAGAAAGGACGGTCGTATTCTACTTTATCCAAATAAGGATCATAGGGAAAACTACTAGTTTTTTTTTCAACAAAAAATTCAGGAAATATTTCATCTTCATTAGTTTTGTCAGTCTTTTTCGCAAATGTTTTTCCTCCACTACCTCTTAATACTGAAACATTTTTTGATGATGATTGTAAACTGCCGGATATTTCGCCCTCAATCGCATCTAAAATTTATGTATTATAAAAAATAAATTTAAATAAATAAAATTTTAACCTGAGATTATTTGATCAAGATGATCGTTTATTATTTTAGACTCTTGACTAATTTGTAAATTTTTGTAAACATTTTTTTCACTTAAAGCTTTGACCAAGCTATTTCTTAATTGTTTTGCAGTTTTTTTTGGAATAACAAAAGTTTTAATTGAATAACTGACATTTGCAAAATTGTTATCTCTAAAAATTAACTTTTAACTCTAAATTTTACTATTTTTCAAATTAACTAACTTGCTCGGCAATAATCGAATATTGTAGATATTTTTAAAATTGTTGCTTAATTTTGACTTTAAATGATCGCCAAGTTTTGTTTCTATAAATATTTTTTCAATCTCTAAAGCATCTTTCTGAACTTTAGTCCGGTTTGATTCCGAAACACGTAAAATATCTGAGAGCTGCTGATTTTGAATTTGAAAGGCATCTTGTACATCAATTGAAAAATCACTGTTTCGTAACTGATCAACTTTTCTAAAAAAGCTTCCTTAAAAAATAATAAAAAATCTTTTAAAAATTAATCGAATTAAGTTTACCAATAAAAGTGAGACCAATTATACCACTGATGGCCAATATTAAAATAAAAACAACAAACACAGAAAATCCAATTAGACCTTTTGTTTCAGATGAAGCCCTTTTTTTTAAATTTAAAAATTGAAATCATTTTCGAGTTAACTACCTTGAGGACAAAAAAGGCAAATGACTGAATACTTTCAAAAACTTGCTTGTTTTTTTTGGATCCGATTGATAAGTGAAGTATGGCGGATACGATACATACTGATTATTCATCACACAAAATCATTAATTGCTTTATCTGAGAAATTGAAAAAAAAAATCAAAAGAAAAGTCACTGAAATATAAATTTCAAATTGGATTTGTTAAAATTTTTAAAGTTCTCATTTTTGTGATTTTGACTTAACCTAAAATAATTATAAATAGCTTTTAAAAAAAAATTTTAAATTAAAATTTTAAACCTAATGTTTTATTATTTATACAAGATCTAATTAGTCGTTTAAAAAAAAAAATTCCCAGTGACCATTCGACATTGTGTAACAATTAATATAACTTAGGACATTGTGTTCGCATCAAAAAATTTTATTTTAAAGATGTGAACAAATTTTCTAATTAAAATTTTTAATTTGAAAATTCGTTCAATCTATTCGGTGTGATTTTTTCAACTATTGTCATAGAAAAAATTGTTTTCCAAAAAAAAATAATTTATTTTCATTTTATTATGGTTGATTTTTAAAAGACTTCGAGAAAAGAGACGAGTTAATCTAAAAAACTTCAAGACTTCAAAGAACTGAATTTACTATAATTAAATTATTACAACTAAATGAGAGGTTAGAAAACTATGCTAAATTTAAATTAAATTCTTAACATTAATTTTATAATATTAAAAATTTTACTTCATGATTTCGCTTAAAAGACAGATTAGCAAATTTCAAAGCTTTGATTTAGGTTTTTTTCACAATTTTCATTAAAATGTATGTTGGCTGAGAGATACCTAAAAATAAATTTGAATTTTATCCTTGTTGATATTTTTAATTCAAAATGTAAAATCTAGTTCGCTAGTGATACTAACCTAGCATTAAACTTGATTTAAAAATACTTATTTTCCCATTGAACCTTTGCTAGCTTCATTAATTTTCCTAAAATTAAGAGCTAAGTGACGGTCTGGTCGATCAAAACGCTCTCTTTAAGTGCTTTTAAATAAACAAGTCAATTTAAGTACTATTTTTAATTAAAGTTTACGGATTCTTAAATAATCTAAATATTGTCACAGTAATCTTAAATCTAAACAGTATACCCTTTAATAATATATTTTTTATAAGAAGATTTAAATTTTATTAAGAGAAAATAATTATTTTTAAAAATGAAGGGTCAAAGTTTCTTTGAAGATAGTCATAATGGATTTTTAACAAAAAATCTTTAAAATTGAAATTAAAATTTTTCATTCAAAATTCAATTACAGATATTTTTGCCGATGTCCCTAAAATCAAATTAATACTGTTAATTTAAAATTAATAGATAAAAAATTGGCTCAGTTTATGGTCAATTATAAAATTTTAAGCAGAGTATATATCTGAGATAAAATTCAATTATATTTTTAAGCGTTAAGGTTAATCAACAGGGCAGTTTTCTAGTCTAAGAAGATTATATTTGTTAAATTAATTATAAAAAATGATTAGTGGAAAGAAATTAAGAAAAATGTGAGTTAAATTTCAAATTTAATAGAAAAAATATTCAACAAAAAATTTTGAAGTAAGGAATTCAAATCTTTAAAAATAAATTTAAATTTCAACAATTCTTTACCATAAAACATTAAAAATATACTTTTTTTAAAAATCTGTTTAAAATGTAAAGTTTTTAAATTCAATTGAAATTTCAAAGTTTGAAATAGAAATATTAAAACTCTGGATAAGATTTGAAAAAAATTATTTAATATTTGAATAAATTATGGCAAAAATTTTGAATTTTATTAAAATAAAATCAAAGAACGTAAAAGCATAATTTGTGCAAAAACAAATTTTTCATAAATTTTTTTTCTTATATTAATATAGAATAAAATATTCTATTCACGGTTTTTTCTTATTATTTTAGATTTAAAACTTGGCATCTAAATTTTGATTATAATTTAATTTTTAATCTTCTTTAATACTTTCGCACACAAATTATAAATATTCATCCTTTTTTCAAGAAAGAATAAAATTTTCAAACAAATCTGATGTTTTAAACGAAAAAGAAATTTAAAATTTTATTATTTTTTTTAAAAGCTATTAAAAATAGATAACACATAAATAGTAAACATTAGATTAAATTGAATCAATCAGATCTTAATCACTTATTTTCTTTTCGGTTACTTCAATTTCTCTGGTGGAAGAAATTAGTTCTTCTTGTCTCACAGCTTTCTCGGAATCATGACCAGTCACAATTTTTAATATTATATCTGAATCAATTTTTTCATTTTTATTATTTTCTTTAATTTTTTCGATATTTTTCATTTTATCTTCTTCATTTAATTTTTCAACACTTTTCAATTTGATTTCTTCCTTTATGGGCTTTGTAACTTTTGTTTCTTTTTTTGTTTCCTCGACTGAATCTTGCATCGGCTGATCAAATTCACTATCATTTGCATCTGTAACTTCAGCACTAACTATTTGTTTTTTTAATTCTATTTGAGTTTTATTAGAATTAGCTTTTAAAGTTTCACTTTTTAGAACAGGTTTTTCATCTTTTAATTTAGATTTGGATTTTTTTTTATACTCTTTTTGTTTGTGAGCATGTGACTCTTTAGAATACGGCTCATACTTTTCTGGTTTTTGATCGTATTTTTCGGTATATTCAGGCTGATATTTTGGTTTGGAATATTGGTCATGTTCCTGAGGATAATTTTGTTCAGTATAATCAGGCTGATATTTTGGTTTAGAATATTGGTCATGTTCTTGAGGGTAATAAGGTTCTGGATATGGTTCTGGATAGGCCTGGTATTCATCAGGGGCATAATTTGGCTCGTATTTGGGAAAATAAATAGGATACTTTTTCATATAATCATCACCATCTTTTAAAAATTTAATTTTGCTATAACTTTGTATTAACTTTAGTTCTTCCGATAGATCACTTTTTTTTTTACCATTAATTCCAAGACCTATTGATGTTGAATCACTTTTTAATGAAGAAGATTTTGAGTTGCTCAATAAAATAGAACTTTTGGCCTGAAATTCTCCGACTACTGGATCTAATTAAAAATAATTTAATTCAAGAAAATTTTTTAAAAATCTTTACCTGATATTTTAATGTCATTAAAATTTTCGTTTACAGAAATTGTTGAATTAGTCAGACTCAATTGATTAAAGTTTATTTGGTCATTAATCATTGAATTTAATCTATTTTGTAAGTCGGACATCTCCGATTTTGTTAGTGGTTTGGTCTTGATCGAATAACTTACATTAATACTCTGATCACTTAAATTAAAATTAAATTTTATACAAAATAAATTTAAATAAGTTACGAGTCTGGGCTTAGTCTAATATTGTAGATTTTTTCCAAATTGGGATTTAAATTTCTAAACCGGGCCGTCAACTGGGTCATTAAGCTGTTAATTTCATTTGTAAGGGTAATATTTTGGTCCAATGTTCGGTTCGCTTCATTTGTTTGAGACAAAATTCCAGCCAAGTTTTGGTTCTGAAGCTTTAGCCCATTGGCAACATCAATTGAAAATTCATCTAAAGTTACATTTAAATTTTTGGAAAAAAATTTAATCAAGTCTTACTTTTATCTACATTCGATCCCAATGCTTAAATTTTTTTTATTTAAATTTTGAAATTAGGATTTTTTTTTTTAAAGAAATTACTCAAATAGACTGGAATTAGTCCTAGTGCAACAATTATTAGCGAAATAAAAAAAAGAAAGATACCAAAGCCAATTGCACCACGTGTAGACTGTGACCAACTGAAACAAAAATAATTATTTTATTTTTAAATGATTTACAAAAAAACAAAACCTTGAAGGAAAACACGGCAAATAACTGAATGCTTTTAGAAATTTATAAGAACAAGTTTTTTCTTCTACATAGTTTGAATAAGGTTGGTAAAATAATTCTGGTTTAAGTCTCCTTTGATCATTCAAATCGGTGATAGCAGAGCCAAAATTATTACCCTTTAATAAACTTTTAATTAAATTTTTAAAAAAATTAATAGATCAAACCCCTTGCTGTAATATTTTTGGGTAATATAGATAATTAGGCTGCATCTGTTTTTGTACAAATCCTAATTCGTCAAGTTCTTTATTTTATAAAATATTTGTTTGTGATTTAAAATGATCTTTTTATAAGTGTTTTCATTCGACTCGAATTATTTTAGTAGTTAATATGACACAATCAGATAAGATTAAATGTAATCAGAGTTTTTATATGAAGACATTGGGCCAATGTGATTCTAACTTAGTATTAAATAAGCACCTCAAGGGCAATTATAAAATTTTTTGTTTCAAATCAGGGCACTTGAGAAAAAAAAAAGAAAAATTCTAATTAATTTATTTATAATATTTCTTATGTTTTATGGGTGAATTTTTGTGTCAAAAATAAAAAAAATGAGTTAATTTATTCGACCATTAAGCTTTAAAAAAATTAATTTTCAAAATATTTTAAATAATATTTAGAAAAAAATTTGTTTTGCATTAAAGCTTTTAAAAATTGGACTATATATTAACATCTGACTAATTAAATTAACTTATGGGTGTTAAACCTTTTCTGAAAAAATATTTGAAAAAAAATCGAAATAACACTTTTTAATAAAAAAATTAAAAATCTTAATATTTTTATCAAAATATCATTGTGTTTGAACATATTTTTTTAAATTTTAATGATGAAAAGTGTGATTCTGTAATCAAATTTAATTTTAATTTAATAATAATAATAATAATAATAATAGTTTAGGCTATGACAGAGATTCCCTGTAAGTGAGGATTTTTCTCACTAAAACATCCAGGTTTTGACACTATTTTTTAGTATAGCTCGCTTGTATGCTGTTCTTAATTTTACGATGAATTACTGAAGATGGCAATTGAATCCAAGTTTGAGTAATTCGGTTTGTTATAAAGAATTGCCCAAGTTCAAATAAATTTAACTGGTGATGCATTAAAACACAACAAAAATGTAAATCAAGATTTCTTACCAAAGGCAATTTTATTGGTGAAGTATATAAGATTCATTTTGGTGCACCTGATGACTAAATTCACAATCATGGTTCAAAATTAAGCCTTTGAATTAGAAGAAGAAAGATGCGAGAGGTAACCGTGGCATGTTCTAAGGTCATTTAAAATGTTCCACCCAGAAAAATAACTTCTAGTGTAAAAGACCAAGTGAAGTCAAATCTATTTATTTGTTCATCTGTATCGAATTTAAACCCCTTGAGATGAAGCCATTTAATTTTTTATTAATTGCTTAATTGAATTTGCCGATTTTAATAAAAATATTGCTAAATTGAATTTGCTCTCTGCTAAAATAAACCGTCCCCAATTTTTCCTCTTATGTAAGATTGTGCATGTGTGTGAAACCGCTCGATAATCTTGATGTCAGCTTTTTTTTTGCAGATTCCAAACTGAGGTGGCGTATTCAAGACGATTCCTAATAAAAGAGCAGTAAAGGGTTTTGAATGATTCGATTGTTCAAGTTTTAAATGTTCTTTTGAGAGAGCCTAAGATAGAGTTTGTTATGGCTGCAGAAATTTTAGACAAAAAAACTTAGACTTTTCTCAATTTTCGTGTTTATCTTAGTTTTTTTACGTAATTGTACGTAAATTTTGGTAAAAAGAAGTAAATTCTCGAAAAAAAAATAAAAAAAATTTTTAAAGTAAAAAGTCAAATATTTTTTAGAAAATGTTTTAGCTTAACTAATTTTGTTCTTCTTTTTTTTGTCAGTTTTTATACTATCAGACACTTTTCGTCACGCTTCTTTGAAATTTGAATTCTTTGGTACGAATCTAAATAAACTTTCTTTAAAAAAAAATTAAATCTTATTATTTAATTGAGGTATTTATTAAATACTTTTTATCTCCTCTTTTTCATCTAGATATGTTTTTTCATAATAACAAAAAGTTTTACCGAGATCGTCCTTAAATCTATTTTGGATTTGATTTCTGAGATGGTTTGTTGTTGCTGATTTAATAATTACTAAAAATTATTTGTTAATTATTTAATTATTTGATTCTTACAGGGGATTTCACTGTATTTAATGATTTTGCATGAGTACTTGTACGATTTTGGTAATTGGGAAATTTACTATTTTTTTCTTTTTTTTCGAAAATTTACCAAATGAAAATTCAAATTTACGTAAAATTACGTAAAAAACGATAAAAAAACAAGAAAATTGAGAAAAATATAAGTTTTTTGGTCTTTTTTTGAATTTACTAAAATTAACTGAAATTCTCCTAATTTTACGTAAATTTCGGTAAAATCGGGTAAACTTTCGTATTTTAACAAAAGTAAATTTACGTAAATGATCAAAAATTTCAGAAAATATTCGAAAAATTTCTGAAATTTACATAAAATTTAGTTAAAACAACAAATCATAACAGTACTGTATATGTTTTGGTTAATTTTGAAAAAGATATGACTAAGTGGTAATTTAACCAAGGAATTTTTTTGTTGTAACCCGAAGAATTTTTAAAATAGTGGAGATATCTTATATAAAAAACAATAAAAAGCTGATTGTAATAAGAAACTTATCGATACTTAACGGAAAATTCGTGAGAATTAAGGACCTTACCTTATTCTCGTTTTAGTATCGTAAAAAGGTTTACTTGGGAATGAAAGTTTTATTTCAATTTACATAAGGGCTTAATGTAATTTTCGTTAGAAGGTAGTCCATTTTTATCTTTCCATACCATAAATGTTTACTGACAAGCGTTCTTTAGCATTGACGATTTTTTGATCAAGGCCAAACTGTAAGTTTTTGATTTTCTCAAGATATTTTAGAAATATTTGATTTTAAATTAATTGATTGTTCAAAAATATTAAAAATTTTATTTGCCTCATTTAAGTGCGGGTTTGTGATCAAATTTCAGATTTCAAAAATGCTCATAAATTTTTAAAAGCACGATCGATTAATTTGATAGCTCGATTTTATTTTTAGAGATTAAAATCTCTTTCAGAAATTTTGTTAAAAAAAGCTTTTAGATTTAAAACCAAGAGTTAAGTTCTTTTTTTTTTTAGAAAAAAATTTTCATCGTCTTTTGTCTAAAATTTTATTATCTTTTTTTATTTACAATTTTTTTTATAAATACAGAAATCTGAAATTTCAAAATCAGCATGTTCTGATAAAAATAAATCATTTAAAAAAATTATATATAATATTATATATAAAATTAGACTTTTATATAAAAATAAATCTGAAATGTTTAAATTTTTTCATTAAAAGAATTGAATTTTTTCAATAACGTTCATTGAAATTTTAGATTTTAAAAAATCATAAGAAATAGAGTCTGAAATATTGAAAAAATAATTATTTAAAAAACATTTTATTATCATAAAATGATATCATTTTTTAAAATAAAATTTAGGTATCTGATTAAAATCAATGTGAGACTCTTTTATGAATGAACCATCTAAGATTATAATTTTTGAAGCATCTATAAAGCGCTCACGAGCTTTAAGTGACTATTGCTTCTAAATTGAAATTTGTGAAATTTCAAAAAGCTTTTTTACATTAATTTTAAAATCGTGAAAAATATTTTATTTATTTTAACTTATAGCTCAGCTAATCTAATTTTTTACACTGGTTCTATATTCATGTAGATATCGATGTTAATTCTAAAAATGTTATTCAATAATATATGTTTGATGTAAATTCTTATACTACATTTCAAAAATATCACGCTTTAAATTGAAAACTAAATAGTAATACAATTGTATGCTTAATATGTTGATGGCAGTTTAGGTCTAGACACTCATAGTTTTCTAAAATGAACAGTTTTGGAAATTAGAAAAAATTTTTAACAGAGTATTTTTTTTTAATTTTCAAAAGATTTTAGAAAAAAATACTAAAATTAAAAAACTAAAATTTTATGTAACTTGATTGGAACATGTATTTTGAAATTTATCAATGTATTCGATTCTTTTAATACGAAGTGTTTTAAAAGAAAACTTTCGATTAAAGGGGAAAAAAATCCACTGGAAAATTTATAATTACATAATTATTTATTTTGAATTATTATAAAATTTAATAAGTGATTAGATCAATTTTTTTTATAAGAAGCAGATTCAGATTTTTTTATTATGTAAGTATATTATATTTGAATCTTTAATAATAATAACCTTATAAATCAATCTAAATTAATCATGTTATTTCTATTGAGCCTATAAATAACTACAAAATACTTTAATAGGAAATTATCAAGATCTAAAAAAATGTTAAAATTAACTTTATATCAATTTATAATAATAATGGAAAATGCCATTTATACAATTAGATATTAAAATGACTTTTCTTGATTTTAATTTTGTTCAGTTGTTGACCCGAATTGAAGAGAATCAAGATTTTTAATTTATTTTAGATGCAGGAAATGGAGTTTCACTGTTAAATGGTAAGCAGATGATAAAATGTTTGGAAAAATTTTAAAATAATTTAATCATAAAAGAATATTTTAAAAAAATTGATTGATCATTTTTATTAGTAATTATAAGTCTTCCTCTGAACTTTTTTCCCAATGAAAATATGCCTTTATTCTTTTTAAATCATTCAAAGATAAGTATATTTTGTGAATGTTTATTTTTTTGTTCCTCGATCATGGTATTTCAAATTTTAGAGAATTTCAATTAAAAATTGTAAAATAGGCTTTTGGTATTTGGCCTTTTTTTAAACTAAAATATCCTTTATTTTTAACAATAATTAGTTTTTAAGCTTATTATAAAATTTTACAATTGAATTTAATTAGGTTGCATTTCCAATATAAATGTAAAAATTTGGTTAATTCAGTTTATTTAAAATTACAAAATTATTTTAAATTTTTTTTAAACAACTTTGGCAATATTTTTCTTAGAAAAAAAAATTAGTAAACTTTATTTAAAATAGAAAGGAAAACAATTTTTCATACGTTATCTCTTTTGTTTAATGAATTAAACTACATATCAAAAAAAGTTTTTTTTTATTTCAAAAAGCTAAATAGACCGAAAAACTAAAGAAATAATAAAATTTCAAAATTTTAAATAGCTAAAAAAAAGAAAACAAAAAATTATTCAAACGAGCTTAATTTAAGCATTCTGGTTTTAGATTTGTCCAACTTTTACTCTATTGATAACCATTTAAACATATTTGTATATAATTAAGAGACAAATCAATTTTGTTGAAACACAATAAAATATCTTTTTGAAAATAACATTTTACTTGAATACTGATTTCGATAACCAGGAACCTTTTGAAAAAGGCGAAAGATAATTCAATTTTTTGATTAACTCTCGGAGCGCTTGTGCCAAAAAAATTCAACCAAAAAAAAGAAAATAATGGAAAACAGTAAAAAAAGTGGTTTGTAACTTTTATAAAATTTTTTCATATTTTAATATAATTGATTCAATGGTTAAACGAAACCATTACTAAACAACCAGATTTAATCAATTTAAAAATTTTGATTAAACGAGTTCACTTTCGAAAACGATTGCTGTTCCGATTGCTGAAAAGCATTCAATAGTAGATCGGAATCAAAAAAATTGCTCTTAAAAAATACAAAAAAAAAGGAAAAATTGAATTTTTTTTTAATTAAAATTAAAACTAAAAAAAATTATTACCTGAAAAATATTCGAATCATCAAAATTCGCGTCTTGATAATTAAAATTGCTTCTAGTGCTGAAGTCCAATCTTTTCTTGTTGAAGCCATTCGAGCTATTACTGCCCATGCTGACTGTTTCATCTGACCAAATCTTGCTTGCCAGACCCAAGCCCAACTCACTGTTCGAATAATTGAAAGAATTGCTTCTAAAATCACTAGATGGGAGATTGAAATTTTTAGTCTTGTTTTTTTGCTGATTGAACTTTGGCTTTAGTTTAGCCGAAGGTCCCATGGACATCAAGAAGCCCTGACCACTGGTCATCGGGTTGAGCATCAAACCGCTTATATTTATGCTCACATTTGTCTTTGGTGAATATTGGTATGGCTCATTTTGCGAGCGAATACTTGCCACCATCGGTTTGCCAATGGCCTGATTTTTTGCCTGGTTCGACATTATTATGGACATCAGTCTACTCGAATATTCCAAGTGAATGGTCAATATTTTGGTCATTCGCTTCAAACAGTCTATTAGAAGGGACCATACAATTTTTGTCTGCGGGGTCTGTTTTAGCTCGACAAAAGAGTCGTTTGGCTCGAAGTCACACAAATCATTGAAGTTGAAATCATCACTGTCCTCTTCGCTGATCATGGACTCGCCCCCACTGCCAATGTTTGAGGGCGACTCGGCCAAACTCAAAGAATTTCGCTTTGTCTTGTATTTTTCTTGCAAGGCAAGGATTTTTTTTTCAAAGTTTATGGAAGCAAAATAGCTAAAGTCAGCATAGGCGCCCATAAACAACGAATTCAGATGGGGCTCGAGCTGGTGGCCAAACGAGCTTTGCGAGCCATTTTGGATCTTTTCGAAAAAGTCCTGTATCAACTTCTCAATGGTTTGCTGCGACTGAAGCTTGTCGATTATGGACTGCATCTCGGATTTGTGCGTCGAGTCTCCAAAAAGCTTTTGTGACCATTGTTCAGGTGACATGCGAATGCCGGACTCGAGCGCTATTTGAATGATTTGCATGTCGTGCTGGCGCCGCAACGCCGGATACTTTAGAAACTCTTTTCTAAGCTCCATGAGCGACGAGTCGTTGTCGCGCTTTTCCACCTTGAAGCAGCCAGCACGGTACAGCAATTGTATCACGTGACCAACGCTTGTTTTGGACGCTTTTGGGTAGTGTTTTTTCAGCATGTGCACCACATAGAGGACCAGAATTTTGCGCGACATTCGATTGACAGTCTCGAGAGCGTGAAGGGTCAATCGAAGCACGTCCTCTTGCATCTGCGGGCCCAGAAATTGGCATCCTCGGTTGCGTATCTCAATCCACAACTTGCTGGTCGGGTTGTTCAAGTTGGTATTGGACATGGTGCTCGATGTGGTCGAGTTGAGACTGCTCGAGTGCGAAAAAATCAGCTCCTGTTGCTGTATTTGGTTGATGTATTGGTCATAGAGAGACAGGGCGTCTATGAGCACCCGCTCAACTATGGATCTCAGAAGCCGGAATATTTTCTTTTTGAACTCTTGATTGTTTAATGATTGATTGATCAATTTGTTGGTTTGATTTGTGGTGACTGTGGTTGACACCAGGTCGAGGAGATCGCCGGGCGTCGACTCGCTCATGCCCTGTGCCAAGTATTGGTTCAAATTTAAAAGCTTGCGCTGAATTGATTTGCTAAGCTTTGAATTCTTGGTGCCAAATAAGCCTTGGCTTTGATCAATGATGCACTCGTTTTTGTCCTTGAAGTCTTGAAAAATGGCTCTAAGCGATTCGGTGCGATCGATTAGATCGTCCTCGTTCAGCTGAATGGTGTTCTCGGACTCCGAGCTCGTATCGGGCTTGATACAGGCCGAGTGCGATGAGAGAATTATTTGCTTGACTAAGTCAGCATTCATGCTGTACTCGTTCAGGTTCAGTTTGTCCAAGTCCAAATTGCCTGGCTCATAGTCATCTATTGGATCATCTTTCCACTCCATTTTGTTCAGCCAAATGTGTACTAACTTAATTTAAAAAAGCTGTTCTATCATCTAAACGCGTTAAGCTACTTGACCATGATTTAGAATTTTTGATAATCAATAGGCTTAGAATTAAAAGGTGAGTAGGGAAAAAAATTGAAAGAGTTTTTTATTTTTAATATTTTTTTAGCTTAGTAGAAAATCTCTTGAAAATTTTAAATTTGTTTGAACTGCATTCGTTGCTTAGCTAAACAAATGCATAGAGCTGAGTTAAATTGAGCCAAGATTTGCTTGGTCCTGGTCACCAATTTTTATCATTCAAAAATTCGATGCCATCGGACAAAATTTAAAAGCACTTACAGTTTTGCTCCTTCGACAAGACAACACAAGCTTTAAAATCGTACACAAATATTTTTAAAACAATTTATTTAAATCATGAAATCGTATAAAGCTTTATCTGTAGTGTTTTACTTCCTTGTTTTATTTTTTTATAAAAAAGAACTAAAAATCAATAAATTCATTAAATTACTATTCTAAATGATTTGTACTGTGGCCAACTTAAATTCAATTTCGATTCGGTCGACTTTCAAACTTTAAAAATTATTCCTGGTGAAAAATCCAAGTAGTTTTTTTGTTTGTTTAAAAAATTTTAAAAGAATAGTTTATTTTTTGGTGAAAAGAATAAATGCGAAATATTTTCAATTCTAGTCAAAAAGAATTTATAATAAATTATTTTAAAAAATTATAATTTTTTGATAAATTTGTGCTATCATTTGAGCTTTGTATGCCTCGTTTTAGCTCTTCACAATCTTTTATTTGAATCGATTTAAATTTTTTAAGCTCATCCTTTTAAAAACACCTGTTTGACTCTAGCTAAATTTTAATAAAATCAAACATATATATTAAATGATGAATATGTTCTCTTAGATGACTTTTTTTTTTAAATCAAATACTTTAAATTAAAACCAAAATAAATATTTAAAGAATAACACATTGTCAATCTACTTGGTACTATGTTTTTAAACGTGATTTTTTATTTAGGCATCACAACACCTCGAATCTAATAAAACTGTTTACCTTTTATAAAATAAAAATATATGCCATTTGAGTGGGTTAGCGGAAAACCAACATCTGCTTGCTTAACATTTTCTTAATTAGACGATATTGAATAATCTCCAAAAAAATAATGCCAAGGAGACAATTATATAAAATGTGTGTGTTTCCTTAGTTTTAATCGAAAAAACACTAGATTAAATAATTTTTAAATTGTTCCAATATTTCCTATTTTTCTAGAACTAAGCTAGCTAAATTCAAATAAATTATGCAGCTTTGTTTTTGAAATCTTATAAAAGAAAAATCTAAATCAGACTTTTCTCTTACAGAAAGAATCTTGCCTTCAGGTAAAAAATGCTCATCATTTTATAAATTATGCTAAGCTTATCTCAAACATAAAAAACTTTTAAATTTTAAGTAATTTAAATATCTCCTGAAAAATAAAAAATTCAAAAAAAATCAAATGAATTTTATGTATGTTTTGCCTTATTAAGGTCTAAAACAAATCTTATCTAGAAAATGTTATTTAATCAGATAGTACTTTTAGCCTATTGAATAACTCTTAATTATCAAATAATATTCTAGAACTTCGTTTTTATTCATATAAAAATAAATAACCTATTCTTTTAATGTTTAAAAACTCTGGAACATTAAAAGAATATTTTGAATAAACTAAACTCATCCCATAGACACTATTTTTGTAAATCTCTTTCTGAAATTGCAATCGAAAATGTATTTTTAAAAGGAAAACTTTTCCTTAGGATTCCAAAATCTTTATTTTTTTTGCTAAAATAATAAAACTATAATAATTTCTATCATAAAAATATTCTATTAAAAATTGTCTTGACATAAATTTAGAAAATAATAATGCGTTATTTATGCTTGATAAATTATTAAAAAAAATGCTTTTTTTTTATATTTTCGTTTAGAGACAAAATATTTTGTTTTAGTTACCATAGAGATTATTTCAATGGACTTTAATAATTTCCATAAAGATAAAAAATAATTTGTTGTTTAGCTTTTTATTAGTTATTAGTTAATTAATTAAATAAGTGCAATTCTAAGCATTTTTTCCTAAAGAAATGCATGGCTATTTACCATTAAACTTGACTAATATTTTCTGTCCATTTGCTTAACTTTCCAAAAATATCCTAATTTTCAATGCCTTCGATTATAGAAAGTAAATGTCAAGAATAAAAAAAGTAAAAAAATGAATTTTACAGTTGACAAAAAATTATTGTCTATATCCAAGTTAAATTAGAGTTAAAATTACTAAGTGATTTGGTTCTATATGAAATGACATTTTTATATAAAGATATTTAAAAAATTTCAAAATTTTGATTGATTATATTTACTAATAAGTAATATTTAATTTGTTTTCTTCTGCGTCAAAATATTATTTAAGAAAAAAATGAAAAAAATTGCGAAATTTATTTTAATTATTAAATATCAATGTTGAAACATTTCAATTATTGAAATAAAAAAAGATTAAACTTTATGACTTAATCAGTGTCTTTTTTCAAAATTTTAAATATAAATACGAGACCTTTAGGACATTTTTATTTTATTTATATGAAAATTTTCCTTACTTTTAATAAAGAGGTAATATTTCATTTTAAAAAAAAACATAAATCTTGAATGTGTAATAATTTACATATAGCATTGACATTTTAATAGAGAAACAACATTCTTTGATTAAATTTTGTTGAAAATTTTTAAACTTTGAGTAATTTCTAGATAATGTTTATTCATAATTTTAACTGATGAAACATTAATTTTTTAACCTAATAAATAGAAAAAATACAAAAATAAAAAATATTTCCAAATTTAGGAGAAAGTCGATTTAACTCTAACAATTCATTCAAAGGATTAGAAGTTGAAACCCATCTGTGGGACAAAATTATCTAGTTGTCTAGATATATAGTCAAGGCAATTTCAAAGAAATACTTAAGAATAATAAAATTTTTTTTTAATTAAAAATGACAATTAAATTAAGCCTCTATGAAAGAATTGATTACGGAAGTCCGGTTAATATAAAAAAAATTGAAAGAGATAATCTACGAATTTACAAAAATTTAATTGACATTTACACAAGAAAGCCATTGTTGAACAAAGTGGATGAAAATTACAGAATTCAACTAGCTCAATTTCAACAATCTAGATGTCTAAATCGGTATAATAATTTAAAGCGAATACAAGATGAGAATCTGAGGTTGTTTTTGAATCTATTAAAGGTTAAACCGGATAAAAATTTGACAAAAAAAGAATATAATAAACATTGGGAAAAATATTTGTTGTTCAAAAGTAGACGCTTTGTTAACACTAATGCCAGAATTAAAGGAACATATTAAATTATTTAAATTTTTAATGGCGCATTTAACAAAATAAATAAATTGAATTTTTGTTAAACGCTTAATTAATAATTATTTTTTTAGAAAAAATTTTCTTTAGCTCCGAGGAATTTTTCTTTTTTCGTCAAATTTTTCAAAATTTCAAAGCATTAATTTAAAATATTTAACTATTCTTGTAGATTAATTTGCTAAAATACTAAGACAATAAAATTTTTGTTAAAAGAATTTTAAAATTCATTGAAAATGAAATAAATTTTTTTAGCACGTATGCTCATACATCATAAAATTAAAATTTATTAATAAATTTTCATCATTAAATAATTTATTTGAAATAAATACTTATGAAAATTTTTGTTTTGTCGTTCCAATCAAAAAAAATAAAATAATGAGCGATAAAAAATTAAAAACACTACCCAAAGAAAAATTCATAACAATATTCGAATCATTTTTTAAAGTATTTTCATTAAAAATCTGACTAAAACTAATTATTTTTAAAGGGCGAAGATTTCAGCCAGAAACCTGATAATTTTTGGGATGAACTTTTTCTAATTAAAGTAAAAACCTTGAACAAAAAAAGGACCTTTAAAACTCTCTTTTTAAAGCTCAACTCCAATTTCATTATAAATGAATTCAAAAATATTTCATCAAATGAAGACTTAATAAAACTAAAAGTAACAATAATTTTGTTTTTAAATAGTTAAAATATTAATTCCTTTTTAAAGAAAAATATTAATTATTTGTGTAACAAAGCAATAGAGTATCTTAAAATAGAGACCAATCCTATCCGCTTACATAATATATTTCACGTATATTTTTAAAATTGTTATTTACCTGTATTTTATGTTCCTTTTCAAAAGACTTTGTACCTTTTTACCTATTCATTGTCAGTAAACAAGCAAATAAAGCTAAATTCGATAGAAGCTCTCGAGTTTTTGATCGGAATTGAAGATGCAGAACTTAAATTTCAATCAATTTTTGAAAGTATTTATAATGTTTTGACAGGCGATGAAATGTCTCATTATTTAAAAACCATTTCGCTCAAATACCTGCTTGCTATGGCAACTGTAATTTTAAAAAACCTTAACTTCCCTTTTTTTTTTAATTTTTGTATCAGCAAGCTGAAAATGTAAATGACAACTTGTTCTTGGACCACTTTATGGTAAATCATTGTCTGTTTGAAGCAATAGTGCAAGTATTTAAATCGTAATTTTTTTTTAAATTTTTAACTTTTTCTATCTCAAAGATTGTAAGTGATCCTGAGACTAGAGCTCTTTACGGAAAAGACGTACTTTTGCTGCTTACAATTCTATTGCAGTATCAAAAATACGATTCGGAAAATCCTTTTATCATTAAATTGTCCATTCTTGATAACGAAATGGCGCTAACAGGTATAGCTATGATTATGTCTGGTGTTCTAGCTGAATTTAATAGGTAATTAATAAAAGAAATTAAATTTTCATTATTTCAAATAAAAATCAAAAATCAAAAAAATATATTATAAAATAAAAAAATTTATCCTAAGGAATTATGCTGAGAGTCAAAAAGAACATGAAGGTGAATCTTCATGGTGGAACAGTGTGGGAACAATGATAGGAAACATGTTTATTGGAGATGAGGAGAAAAGACGCCTTTTAACGCTTGATGATTCAATTCTGATTGTTTTCTATGAGACTATTCATTTGAACAGAAATTTCATTTCTACGCTTACCCATGCAGCCACAGATTGTACTCAAATTACCTCGTCTTTCAGTGAACTTTCCTCGGCTCCAGAGTCTAAAATTCAAGACAACACAAATAATCCTGATAATATGCGACTTTTGAACCCATTGTCGCTGTCCTCTAATAAATCAATGTCTCAGAATAGTCCAAATTTATCTGATTCTGATCAAGATCTGGTCGAAAATCCACCTGGCAATTTAATGGTAATTTTCTTGCAAGCTTGCTCGGCAGTTTTGCATCAGACAAAAATAGAATCGACCACTATCTATGATACAACCAAGTTGTTTATGCTCATTTTGCAGTGCATTAGCGAAGATCAATACGCAAACTCGTTGTTTCATGATCCAAACTTGGTCTATAGTGTTTTCTTATACAAAGCGGTAACGAAAAATGAAAAATAAAAAAATTTGCTTATCTTTTTATAAAAGAAATTAAGACACAGAAAAATAACCACGGAAAAAGCACTAGTCAGTCGGCCATTAGCCTGCTCAATTTTGGATTTGATGATTGAATTTGTTCAAAGTCACCTAATGAAAAACTTTCCCTTTGAACTCTATTTGTGCGTTTTAGTAAAATTAAATATTAAAATTTATTTATCCTTTATTTTACGAGGTTGAATTAATTGACATACGAAAGGAGGAGAATATATCTTAAAATAACTTTGGGTTAGTTCTTGAGAAATTAAGTGTAAATTTAGGTTAATCATCTGTGTATCCCGTTTATTATTTAAATTTCTTACTTTTAAATCGTAATAGCCTACGTTTTTTATGAAAAAGAGTTGATAAAATTTAGAAATTACCTTCAATTTTAATGATTATTGACAAAAATCTTAAAAGTGTTAAAATAAAACATAAATAAATTTCCATTTATAGTATTAGATTTTTATTAATAATTTTTGTAATTTATTTATTGAAATTTTAATAATTTTCTTTTTGAAATTTATTAATTAAAAAAAAAAAACAAATAAAACGATTTTTATCGTTTCCTTTTATAATGAATCTAGAATTAATTAAAAAAATTTATAAATAATTCCACTCTCTAGATTCGAAAGCTTTTCACAATAAATTTAATGTTTGGAATTATTTTTAGTAAACATTAATTCCTATAAATACATGTAATCATATTATGAATTAGTAATATAGGACACCCTTTTTTTTTCCTTTTTAAAAAAGAAAAAAAATTGATCAAGAAAATTTAATTTAAAAAAAATCAAATCAGTTTTCAAAATAAATAAGAGAATTGTTAATAAACAAATTGTTAATAAGTAAATGACTTGACTTAAATTTAAGACTTGTGACTTATAAACAAATCTGTTTATTTTAAATTTTTTAAATAAGCACTTTAAATTTTTACTAATGAGTATTATCTTGTTAAACTAAAAATAAAGAACCATTAATATTCAGCTTGGAAAAAAATCTCTGATTTAAGTTTTAATAAATATTTTAACAACTTGAATTTTAAGGATGTCTTTAGGAATTATACGAAGATTAATGTGCTATCAGAAAAAATATCGTATTCGGCTTGATTTTAATTGGCAAAATCTATGGAATAGTAAGTTTTATAATAAATTTAATATATTAAATTTTATTTCAATTTAAAACAAAAAACCTTATCTTTTTTCCAACTAAACGAGAAAATAAAATTTAATGTGCTCTATTCATTTGATCTATATTTAAGCGCATAACAATCGAAAATAATTATCTTTTAAAATAATTAATTTCAGAGCACTTAGTGCAAATGAATCGATAAAAATGAATTACTTTTTTTTTAAAAAGGTCTGATAAACGTAATCAAATTTATAACAAGCTATGAATCTACATTAATTTCCAAGGGGCACAATATATTTCTTCTTTATTCCAAGGTAATTATTTCAATGTCAAATAAATAATTTTTAATTCCTTAATAAAATTTTAAGATAATCATCATATTAAATATTTTTATAACCTACGGAGATGCCTTTCTGCCAAATGCAGAGACTTACGACTACCTTTATTATGACATCATGAGGATGAGGCATATTTTCGATAATTTATTATCGTTATGTAAGATTTTTAAGTGAAACAAAAAAGAAAATTATTTAATTAATTTTCTAGTAAATCGATGGGTTTCCTCTGTTGATCATAAAGAATACGCAGTTAGAGTTTATAACCAAATGTGTAATGTAAAATCGATTATAAATCATTTTACACCAAGAATAGATTCCTGGTCAGTTGCTAACCATGTACCGTCACTTACAGAACAGCAGGTTTTGGAAATAGTGAGGACAAATTATGACTCGCTAACGCTTAAGCTTGAAGATGATCTTGACCACTATGAACGATACCAAGAAAATCCTCAAGAAACCAATTTTTTTATTAACCTGGTAAGATTAAAATTTTAAAAATTCATTAAATTTAATTTTTTGACAAAATTCAAAGACTAAAAGAATTATTAATGATGTCAGAATTCAATTAAGCCATGTGAGCAAATTTGATCAAGTTAATGTATTGGCCTTGACAAATTTACCCAATTTTTAATTTATTTTGTGTAAATAGGATTTTATTTTTAATTTAAAGTAGATTTATTCAATTTGATATTTTTAAGTATCAGATTTTAAATAAAAAATATTTAATTTTAATTTTTTTGGCTCCTTTTTTTAAAAATCATATATGCAAGAAATTAATTAACAATTTATAGTGAAATTAAAAAATTAAAATGAAATTTACTCGTTTATTTATTTCTGATTATAACACTAAAATTTGTGAACAAAAATTTAAGTAATTATCCTCAGCAATTTTATTATTTCTTAATTTTTGTTTCCACACAAATACAAATTTATTTCAAAATTTTTGAGTATTAAAGTTAAATTTGATGAAAGTTGATTCTAAAAATCTAACTAAAGATGTTAAAGAAAAATTTTATTATTTAATTGACAAATAAAATGATGAAAAAAATTTGATGAAGCTTAATTTTGTAGAAAGTAAAAAAAATTAACAAGAGATATGAATAAGATAAGATATGAATATTGCTCTGAATAAGATGGAAACCTGTTGAAGCCTATTAAAAGTTATCTGTTTTAGGTCCTTTGTTTTTTTCTATTTGATTGGAATGATTTGCTATTTTTATTCAAAATTTAAAATTACAATAATAAGTATTTATAGATAATCATGAGTTATTCGAATAATGATCATAAAACGTTCAAATGCTCTTATTACTCTGCAAAAAGATGATTCAAATTTTATTTTTTCCAGAGAAAGATCAGTATTATACTCTTTGTAATCTTTCAAGATCTTAAATTTACAAATCTTGGTTACAGTTTTATCAATGTAAGTAAAAATGATACTTTTTGCTATTAAAATACTTTTCTTTCTATCTCTTTGAGAAAGGCTTCATTTCTTTAAGAACCTTTTTTTGATTACAAAGAATCTATTTTTAAGCTATAAAATTTAATTTTTAAACCAAAAGATTTTAATGGGATAAAAAAGAAAGGATAATGATTTTTACATCAGTTTGGTCATTATGCTTCGAAGCATAGAATCTTTGAATTAAAAATTAAATTTTTCTTTAAAATTTTTATCTTAAATATTAAAATATTTTAACACCGGACAGCAAAGAAGACTTACGTCGTTGGTCTTCCACATTAATTTTTTGTTTAGATAAAAAAATAAAACATAATCAAAATGTTCTCATTACTGAAATTTTTTAGATTTTTAGTTGATCAACAAAATAAGGTCTTAAAATTTTGAATATTTTCTGTTCAACATTGATTTTTAAAATAGAAATAAAAATGCAGTTTAGATGTTTTTCTTTTAATTTTTGTTATTTTTTTTATTTCAGATTAAGTATAAATCTTTAAATTACAGTCCAAATAAATTTGCTGTTTGTTCTAAAGTTGAAAAAGGACAATTATTTAATAGATTAGGAGCTAAACTAAAGCCAAAGAGATTTTTTTTAAATAAAAAAAGCTTTTATCATTTATAGCGTTTTGCTTAGAAAAAAAAGGCTTGGCTTATTCTAATTTTGTTGCAAAATATAAACTTTCACTGTATTTCAATAAAGAATTTTAAATTTTAGCTGCGTCAAAAAATGAACTAAATTTTTTCTTTCAAATTTTGTTGAAGCTTTCAAAATATTATAAATAAATTCAGGTACATCAATAAGTCTCGCAATAAGCTTTATAAATTTTTAGACTTGACTTGAAAGAGACCTAAAGGACGATTGGATCGAGACCGTCCGGTCAAAAATGTCTTATGGATTTAAGCGTGCCTCCCGTGTTCTAGTGAACAACGGTGGCCATCTGTATGAAAAAAATTACTCACTTGTCCTTCGAATCAATCCGAAGACAGCTTCATTTAAAAGATTCAATTCTACAAAAGCAGAACCAGAGGGTATATCGTACAAGAATTTAACAATAGGAGTTCCCAAAGAGACTTTCTTGAATGAAAGAAGAGTGGCAATAACTCCAGCAGTCACCGAAACATTGGTTAAAAAAGGCTTCAAGGTTATTGTGGAAGAAAATGCGGGAGTTTTGGCCAAATTTCCGAATAGCCACTATGAAGCATCAGGCGCAACTGTATCCCAATCAAAAAATATATACTCATCCTCTGACATACTTTTAAAAGTCAGACCCCCAACTATTGAGGTACAATTTTAAGATAACTTTCGCTATATATTCAATTTTTCAATAATTTAGGAAATAGCTAATTTAAAAAATGATTCAAATTTGATCAGTTTTTTCTATCCAGCTCAGAATAAGCACTTGATAGAAGAATTGCAGAAAAAAAATATGACACTTTTTGCCATGGACTGCGTGCCGCGCATCAGTCGTGCCCAAGTTTTTGATGCATTGAGCTCAATGGCCAACATAGCTGGCTATAAGGCTGTACTAGAGGCGGCAAATAATTTCGGTCGGTTTCTCACCGGTCAAATAACTGCAGCTGGAAAGGTTCCTCCATGTAAAGTAATGGTTATAGGTGGTGGTGTTGCTGGTCTTAGCGCCATTGGAACTGCCAGAAATATGGGAGCGATTGTGAGAGCTTTTGACACAAGATCGGCAGTCAAGGAACAAGTTCAATCTATGGGAGCTGAATTTTTAGAGATAAATTTAAAGGAAGAAGGTGAGGGACAAGGTGGATATGCCAAAGAAATGTCAAAAGAATTTATTGAAGCAGAAATGGCGCTTTTTGCCAAGCAATGCAAAGGTAACTGAAAGCGAAAAGAAAAAAATAACTTAATTTTTATTAATTATTTTTAATTAGAAATTGATATCTTAATAACAACTGCTTTGATACCTGGAAAGCCAGCACCAAAATTAATTTCCAAAGAAATGATTGAGTCAATGAAACCCGGATCGGTTGTAGTGGATTTGGCTGCTGAAGCTGGTGGCAATATTGTAACCACGCGTCCAGGAGAGCTTTATGTCTACAAAGATGTTGTTCATATTGGTTACACTGATTTGCCATCTCGTTTGCCAACCCAATCAAGCACTTTATATGCAAATAACATATCAAAATTTTTGCTTTCAATTGGCAAACAAGATCACTTTCATATTGATTTAAATGATGAAGTTGTGAGAGGAAGCATAATTATAAATCGAGGTGAGTTAATGTGGCCGCCTCCAAAAGTAGAACAAGTGGTTCAAACTGACACACCAAAACAAATCAAAAAGGAAGAAGTTAAAAAATTATTAACTGATGCTGATTACTTTAGAAAATATTTAAAGGATTCTTTGGTTTATACGACCGGTTTGAGTGGTCTGATCGGAATGAGTTTAATATCTCCCAACCCGGCATTTGCTAATATGATAACTACTCTTTCACTTTCTGGTATTGTTGGTTATCATACAGTATGGTCTGTTACACCAGCATTACATTCTCCATTAATGTCTGTCACCAACGCTATCTCTGGCATAACTGCTGCGGGTGGTCTTTTACTTATGGGTGGTGGTTATTTTCCATCAACTATAGCCCAGTGGTTAGCAATGAGCGCTGCTTTTATTTCTTCAATTAACATAACCGGAGGGTTTATAATAACCCAGAGAATGTTAGACATGTTCAAAAGACCTACAGGTAAATTCAATTGTTATTCCAGTTGGGTTTCTAAATTTTTTGAATGTTAAGATCCTAAGGAATTTAATTATTTATATGGTATACCAGCGTTGAGTTCATTGGCAACATATGGTTATGGAATAACACATGGGTTTGATGATTCTACTAATTTGGCTTATTTGGCAGCATCTTTGTGCTGTGTCGGAGCTCTCGGTGGTCTAAGTTCTCAGCCATCAGCTCGCTTGGGAAACGCTTTGGGAATGATTGGTGTCAGTACAGGTCTTGCAGCTACTCTAGGCCAGTTGAATATTAACAGTGAATTAGCTGCTCAGATGGGAGTTACTCTTGGTCTTGGCGGCATAATTGGGGCAATAATTGCCAAAAAAATTCCAATTACAGGTTAATATTTTTCTTTTTTATTGACTTTGTGATCAATTAGATAATTTTTATCAAATGAACAATTTATGGTTCTAATTCGTTAACCTGAGATCTGACTTTTTTGTACTATGTTTTATCGATTCTTTATTGTTAAGCAGTAAAGAAGTAGTAACCTGTATTTAAAATTTATCTTAAAAAATTATTCTTAGGTTGAAATAATTCAATGTTTTTGCTAATACCGCTTCTCTCAATGATTAAATATTTTAAGATTAAAACTTTTATCTGATCTCGGTCTTGCTCCAATCTAGTTGTTATTTTTCATATTCCAAAATTTCAATTTGAATTTTTTTTTAATTATTTATCTAAAAAAGTTCATATTTTGTTAAAAGAAAATCATAACTTTTCATAAATTTGAATTAAAACCTAACAATATTTAATATATCAAATAAACTATTAATTAAATCTAAATAGAAAACGTTTACCTCTCCAATATTTTCTTTAGTTATTCATTAAATACTATCTTCCTTATTTACTTTGTATTTTCTTTTCTCAGACATAAGTTAGCTAAGGAAAAGAAAATGAATGAAAAAAGGAAAAGACAGAAAACTTCCAAGGAAGTACAGTAATAAAATAAAATATAACAGGTATTTGATATTTTTCAAAATAAATTAAAATCAAAATTTTTCAATACAATACACTTTTTTCTGATCACCTGATTTAATTTTCTAAAATTAATTACAAATAATAATTGATCTACTTTACAAATATCATTTAAATAAAATAACAATTTTTATCTTTTTTATAATTTTAGACCTTCCACAATTGGTTGCTGCTTTTCATAGTTTTGTCGGAGCTGCTGCTGTCTTGACTTGTGTGTCACATTTTATGTCCGAAGCAAGTCATTTGGCCAGCGATCCGGCCGCATCAGTAATCAAAACATCACTATTTTTAGGAACTTTCATTGGAGCCATTACATGGACAGGCAGTTTAGTGGCGTACGGAAAGCTTCAAGGCCTTCTAAACTCGAATCCTTTACTTCTACCGGGAAGACATGTTTTGAATGCGGCTTTATTAGCCTCAAATGTTGGAGCTCTTGGTTGGTATTTGAACACCGATGATACCACTATTGGCTTGGCTCTTCTAGGCGCTACAACTTTACTCTCATCAACCATGGGTGTTACCTTGACTTCAGCAATCGGCGGCGCTGACATGCCTGTCGTAATCACAGTTTTGAACAGCTATTCTGGCTGGGCTCTTTGTGCTGAAGGGTTTATGCTTAACAATAATTTGATGACAATTGTCGGAGCTTTAATTGGCTCTAGTGGTGCCATTTTATCCTATATTATGTGCAAAGCTATGAATCGATCATTACCGAATGTTATTCTCGGTGGATACGGAACTGATTCTACGGGAACTGGAAAAGCCATGGAAATAACTGGAACTCATACAGAAATCAATGCTGATCAAGCCGTAGACTACATGAAGGAAGCTCAGAATATAATAATTACACCTGGCTACGGTCTATGCGTTGCCAAAGCCCAGTACCCGATTGCTGAAATGGTTGAATTGCTGAAAAAAAAAGGAAAAAATGTCAAATTTGCCATTCACCCAGTCGCTGGTCGTATGCCAGGTCAGCTAAATGTACTGCTAGCTGAGGCTGGAGTTCCGTATGATATTGTGCATGAAATGGAAGAAGTTAATCATGAATTTAAGGAAACAGATTTGACATTGGTAATTGGAGCTAACGATACTGTTAATTCAGCTGCTGAAGAAGATCCAAATTCGATAATTGCAGGAATGCCTGTTTTAAAAGTATGGAATTCTAAACAAGTTATTGTAATGAAGAGAAGTTTGGGTGTTGGTTATGCGGCAGTTGACAATCCAATATTTTTCAAACCAAATACAGCGATGTTGCTAGGTGATGCTAAAAAGACTTGTGATGCTTTGTTGACCAAACTTAAACAAGAATATGAAATTTAGGCTAAAAAAACGCGAATAGAATTGAATTTTTAGTTTTATTTTTTAAATTCATGGAATTATCTTTTGTAAAAAAATTATTTTAGAAATTAAATTTTATCGAGAATAAAATTCGTAAAACTTAGCTTTAATTTGGCAAATTTTGTATTTAATTTTCTTCAATTTTCAATTTGAATCAACAGGCTAGTGACTTTGTCAAAAAGGCTGATAAACACGGTATTGTCAAATTCAAATACAAAAAAAACAAAAATTCTTCCTATTTTGATAAATTTAAATTAAAAAAAATAAAATATTTTTTAAAAAAATACTGCAAAAAAAGTGCAACAAACTTTGTTGTACCTTTTTTATCTAGAATAAATTTTACTTTCTTTTTTTTAGGAAATCAAATCAATAATCAATTAAAATCTTGTTGATGCTTTGTTTTTTGTCTTTTTTTTTTAATAAGAAAAATATTTTATGTAAAAAGTTGCAACAAAGTTTGTTGCACTTTTTTACAGTATTTTTAGAAATATTTTATTTTATTAAATTTTAATTTAGCAAAATAGGAAGAATTTTTGTTTTGTTTGTATTTGAATTTCACAATACCGATAAACACTTAATCTTTTTAATTAATAATAAAAATATATGAACAAATCTATTTTTCTATCTTTTTAATTTTTTATCTATTTAAATTCAATTTTTACAAATATTCTGTAATGTGATTTTTGGGTGGTAGAAAATTATATGCTCTTTAAAATATTTTAAACACTTTGATTTAAGTGTTCAATCACAAAAATTCAAAAAACGTATTATTCAGAAAAATACATAAAAATATACTAAACAAAAAAATTGAGAATACTCATAAAGGAATAAAAAAATTAAAAATTTCTTGAAGCTTTGTATTCTAGGATACATAGTATTTACAGAAATAAAGGTCATATTTATTCCAGAATATATGTTGATAAAGAGGATTCGTCTTTATTTATTTATTTAAGGTAAAATTAACTAATATTTAATTCAGTTCAGTTGAGTATAATTTTTTGCGTCTTTGCAACACATGGGACTTCAAAACTAATTAAGACTTTTAACCAAGAAAGTTTTCTTTGGTTTTACTAAGAATACAGTTTCAATAAGAAAATAGAAACTGACATAACCATATAGTATCAACAAATAGGAAGAGCTGATATTATCTGAAATATTTTTTCACGAAAAAGGATGTCTCGTTTGAAAAAATTTATGAATTATGTCAAGTGAGCATCATAATTTTTTTGCTTCAAATAAAAGAAAAAATAAGAAAAAAATTTTACTTTTTTTAAAGGAAAATTTTTCAAATCCTCTAAAGACAGCATTTTTTTTTAATTGAAGAAATACGATATTATTGATAATTTTAGTCAGATCTGGAATCAAAAATCAATAATTAAAAAAAGAAAGAAGTTTTGAAGTTTTTGAGTCCTAATTTTATTTTAAGTATTCAATTAAAAATTTCTTAATAAAATTAAGATAAATAATTCAATTTTTATTTAAAAAAACTCTCCTAGCACAAATGCTATTTTATTCAAATAAATTTGTAAAATTTAAAGACTAAAATTTTGACTAAACTCTATACTTTATCTTTAACTATTCTAATTGTATAAAAATCGACATCGTATGCAAATTGCAAATTTCAATAAAAAAAATTTAAAAATAAAGGTTCGTTTATGAATTTAAATACATTTGAAATTTTGGAAAAAACTCGTGTGCTAAATTTTACTATTCACTTTTGTTCATATACTTAAATTTTATTCATTTTAAAAATTAAATTCAAGAATTTTTAATTTTCAAAAATAAAAACAATAAAAACCACATGGATTTCTGCGCTTGCACTCTTTGTCTCTTCTTTCCTTTAAAAAATAACCAATTTGTTCAGATAATTTTAGATAATTATTTTATAGTAACCTCACAAGTTAAAATCGCCTAGATGTCTCATTTGTATGTGCTCTACGAGCATGCTAGTGGCTATGCATTGTTTCGTGTAAAGGAATTTGAAGAAATTGGCGCCTTTTTGACACAAGTCGAACAAAGTGTCTTGGACTTGTCCAAATTTAACTCGGTTGTAAAGTTAATTGCATTCTCGCCATTTGTGTCAGGTCTAAATGCACTGGACAATTTGAACTCTATATCCGAGGGAGTCTTGCATGAAGATCTTAAATTATTCCTTGATAGCAATTTGCCAAAACCAAGCGGCAAAAAAGACTCAAAACTTCAATTGGGAGTTGCCGATTCCAAGATTTCAGCAGCCATCAACGAAACCACAGGCGTTTCTTGTACTCATGTAGGTGCTGTGCCCGAAGTTCTGCGAGGCATTCGCCTACACTTTCCCAATTTGGTCAAGGGTCTTACTGACAAGAGTCAGTCCAAGGCTCAGCTCGGTCTCGGGCACGCTTATTCTAGATCTAAGGTTAAATTTAATGTGAACAGAGTGGACAATATGATCATTCAAGCCATTAACTTAATCGATCAATTGGACAAAGACGTCAATACTTTTTCAATGAGAATTCGCGAATGGTACAGCTACCACTTTCCGGAATTGGTCAAAATTGTGCCCGATAATTACATGTTTGCCAAAGTGGTCAAAATAGTTAAAAATAGGAAAGAGCTTTCAGATGATGCACTGGAACATATTGAAGAAGTTGTGATGGACTCTGCCAAGGCTCAGGCCATCATTGACGCCTCAAAATCATCCATGGGCATGGATATATCTCCCATTGACTTGATAAATATCCAACTATTCGCCTCTAGGGTCATAGACATGTTTGACTATAGAAAAAATCTACATGAGTATCTTCACTCGAAAATTAATCAAGTAGCACCGAATTTGTCCTCGCTGATCGGAGATCAGGTCGCTGCTCGCTTGATTTCCCACGCCGGCAGTTTGACCAATCTGGCCAAGTACCCGGCCTCAACTATTCAGATCCTAGGAGCTGAAAAAGCCCTGTTCAGAGCCCTAAAGACCAAAAGCAATACGCCCAAGTATGGCTTGATATTTCATTCGAGCTTCATAGGACGCGCTGGAACCACAAATAAGGGACGAGTTTCCAGATATTTGGCCAATAAGTGCGCCATTGCGTCAAGAATTGACTGTTTTGCTGGTAATTTTAGATTTTGTTTTAGTTGTAAAAATTATTTCTTTAATTTTAATTAGAAATTCCGACTAATGTTTTCGGAGACTGTTTGCAGAAGCAAGTTGAGGACAGACTTAAGTTTTACGAAAGTGGTACTTTGCCGCCTAAAAATGCTGAGGTGATGCAAGAGGCTGTTCTCAAAGCCGAAGAGACCAAGAATGAGATAATAAAAAAAGACAAAAAGAAGAAGAAGAAAGAGAAAAAAAATAAAAAGAAAGAGGAAAAGAATGACGAAGAGATGGCAGTGGAAGAGAACGGAGTTACCAATGGAAATGGAGTTGAAGAACATATGGAAGATATGAAATTGGACGAAGATCAAGTGGATGGCGAAGATGAGCCACAACCAAAAAAGAAAAAGAAGAAAAATAAAAAAAGTGAATGAAAATAATCTTTTTTATTTCTCTATCTTTTTGTTTTGAAATAAAAAAAAATAAAAAATAAAAAATTAATGTTAACAATAAAGTTAATCCAGGACATTTTTTTCTTTTTGGCTTAATATCATTTTTTGTAGAAATAAAGTTCAATCGATTTTGAATTTTTTCTTCAATTTTATCTTTTCATAAAAAATTTTAAAATGAAAAAAATAAGAAGCGTCTCTAGGAATTGTTTGAAATTTTTTGTTTTAAAATTGTAAAATCTAACAGCGTCAAAAAATTTTAAAAGAAAAATTTTCCTTTCAATTTTTTTTCCTTTTTTTTCTCTCGAAGACATTTGTTGAACTTAATCATAAAAATGATTAAAATAAAAAATAAGATATGCTAGGCACATTAAATTCAAGTTTGATTGCAGTTTTCAGCTGAAAATTCAAGGCCAAAGATGAACCCAGGAGAGATTTTTCACTTGAATTCATGAATGGGACAGAAGAAAGATTTAAAATAAATATATTTTGAAAATTACGATAAAAAGTGGTCAAGAACGAGGGTATGTAATCATTCAGACTGCTGGTATCAATTTCATTTTTCAAACTATGCGCTTATTTAAAGTCTTCTCCTCTGTAAACCCTTTAGCAGTCATAGATTTTAGCTAAAAATTTAATTCCTTTGATAAATAACTCTTAAACTCTAAAATTACTCATAATACTCTACCATAATTATCAAAGGAGAAATTTAGTTTGAGTACCACAAAATTTGAATAAAATACACCATATTTTTTTTCCCCAATTATTAAGATTTTACATAAAAAAATTAATTAACACTAAATTTAATAGAAATACAATATTTTTAACTTATTGACATTTTTAATTAAAAAATAAAAAAATACTTTTATTCTTTAATTTTGAAACAAATTAACTAAAATGACAATATACATAGCACTTACTGAACATTTTAAAATTGTATCATTAACATTTATTTTTTATATGTTTCGAGTTAAGTCTCCTTTAGATTAAATAAAAATGAAATAAGAAGAGTCATATGAGTATGTTTAAAAGGAATTCAATTTTTATTTATCAAAAATTTCAATTAAATCATTTATTGTCACTCGAATGGTCAGATTCAATGTCGCTAAACTTTGATTATAATCAAATTTTTATAGTCCCGGAAACAATTTTTTTGGACTAGAATTTTAATGTCTTTTTAAGATAAGGTCTCCAAATTAGCTTTCCATATTCAAAGTGAGGCCAAGCAAAAGCTTTGAATATTCTACCAATAGTATCTTTTTTTTGGTTCTTGATCGTCCTCCTAATTTAACCCAAAACGAAGTTTGCTCTATTTGCAGCTAAATTAGATTTATTTAACTATTTTAAAATGCTCGTTATAATTATTTCTAGACCATTTTGTTGCGTTCTAATAAAAATAAAAAAACTGAAACTTACTTTAATAATTTCAAGATTTTTATCATAAAAGATAAGACAAAAAAATTAGATAAAATAAATTTTGTGAATCAGATTGAGAAAAATTCACAAAAATTTTTTAATTTCTTCAATTTTTTTTGGATGTTCATAATATTTTTAAATGATAAATCAAATCAAAATCTTTTACCAATTTGGCCAAAAAATTTATATTTCGAGGGACACATTTAATAAAAATTTACTTGTTTGTGCTATTTAATTTTCAATTAGATGAGATTTAGACCATTTCATCCGAAATAAAAACAAGGATAAAAATATATTCTTTATTTGTTGAAAAATAAATGTTCCCTTTAGCTTTTAAATTGAATAACTAGATATATTCATGTTTACAAATTAGGAATAAAAGAAAAATTAAACAAGCTTTTTAAATAAAAGTAAAATTAATGAAATCAAGTTCCAATTAGCGTCGATTCAAATCTTTGCTATTTAGCATTAATATTCAGGTCTATTTTAAAATTTAAAATTCAAACCAACATTCTTCTATTAAATGAGCATTAAAAAAACCAAAAACACCTAACAAAAAAATTCAACATAAATCTCTGAACTGGTTTTTAACAAGATTTCAACATAATTATTTTTAACAATTATATCCATACAGTTTAATTAAATAACCATTTAATTTAAATTTACCACGCTCATAAGAATCTTTGAATAAATTTTAAGCTAGACCAGAGCTTAGTATTGCCAAATTTGGTATAGAAAAACAGCAATAAAAAATAAAAAATCTAATGATTAAATGATTAAAGTAATGCAACAATTTATTACAAGCATTGTTTTAATTCATCAATTTTTGTCCTCTTCTAAATTTATGAAAAATCTATCTAAAATAAAATCTAAATTCTTGCTTTTTGAAGAGTATGCCAACTGATGCCATCAACATAGCTGCATTTTTTCTGCACTTACTAAATAATTATTATAAGACTTTTTTATTTTATATTGAGCTTATTTTTTTCTACCAAACTTCACAATACCCAGAATTTTAATCCTGATTAAATAAAAAAATTGAATAGATAACAAAAAAAAATACTAAAATAAAATTCCGCGCAAAAAAAAATTAAATTTCATTATTTTGATTAACTGTATTGAATTGAGCGTTTGAAGCCGCCAGACTAACGGCGGCCACAACCGCTATAGTTGAGGAAACAACCCTAGCTGCAGCAACGCTTTGATGGGTCATCCCCCTAATTGTTTCAGCTTCCAAATTTTGACAATCAAATTTATTTGAATTGTAGTAATTTTCAATTGACTTAAGTTGGTCATTAAATTTTTGTTCTTTTTTTGCCATCAGCTCTTTACACTTGGCTTCGATCAATTCTTCAAGGTTGGTGACATTTTTCCTATTATCACCAGACGCCTCTTTAATTAAATACCTATGTCTTTTTTTTCCAACACACCGCTTTAGCTCGATCAGAACAACACTCGCTAGAACGAGAACAGCTGTCCAAATGATCAAGTAAGCCTGAATTTTGACATCACTTATAAATTTGTTTATTTCATTTAAATTTTGTTCCATTTTTTCAATTTTTTTCTCAATAAAAAAAATTTTTTCATTCTGCTTTATGTCTCGTTGATCAGCGACTCGGATGGTGTCAATTAGAGCCGATGTGGTCAAATTGAAAGCCTTTTGCATTTCGTCCATTTGCTTCCGGTAATGCTGACTCAGCTTTTCCAGATACTGACTGCTCAGCGACATGTTCAGCTCGAGCATTTTAATCCTGTAGTCCAGTCGAGCAGACAGGGCGTCTTTGCCATTCACAGACGGAACCACTGGACTGGCAATCACTTCTTCGGACCTATTGCTCATATTTAAGCTCTCAAATTTGTGCATAGTATCATTTATTGTTTTTTCTATCTGGGCAATGCTGTCACTTTGGCTCTCGGGCTTTTTTTCACCCAATTTTTTGACTGCACTTTCTGTTTCGTTTTGGTTCTTTACCATTTCATTCTTATCTGACTGAACAGTGGTGCCTGGCTCGGTACGGCTATTTTTTGTTGTTTTTTTTTCCGGAAATGAATACAAGGTCTGGTTGTCCAGCCACTCATTAGATATGTAGTAGTAGATGTTATTGAGTGAAAATTGGGTGATGTTTTTGTGAATTTTTTGAATGACGGTCTGATTTTTGGACGGCTTTATGTTGCTTAGATATTTGCTTAGCAAAGAGGAGTTGGATCTTGACTGGACTATTGTGGTCATGGTGTAAAAGTAGCCGCAAAATTTTGAACTGGAATAAAAATTAAAAGAAGAATTTTCCAGGTGTCTGTGCAATTTTTCACTTTGGTCAAAGCATTGGCAACAATTGCGTAGACCAATTGAGCTTGTGAAGCAGAGAATGCGATGCATGTCAGTGCCCAGTATGCTGTTGCGGTCAATGTTTGTTTTGCCAGGTGCCAAATAGGATTCATTATCAGAAATTAAAAGAGTGGATTTGGACGGCTTGGAAACATTTAGATTAGTTAGTTTGGAAAAAAAGTTGAAGCCTTGTCCGACCACTACTGAGATCAGATTTGTCAACAAGACAGAGGTTGAATCAAAAATTGTTGTTTTGTCTATTTTGGTGTCGTCTATCCCAGGCTCGTCAACACTAGGTGCAATTTCATCAACGTCTGTTTCCTCATCGTCATTCAGACTAGTGCCGTAGATGCGCACAACACTCAAGGGACAATAGTGTTCATTTCCGTAATGAGACAACATTTCGAACTTGACATACTTTGCGTAGATTTCGACCATTTTCTCATCTGTTCTAAATTCCAAGCTGTCCTTTTGGCCAAAGGTCTGCAAATTTCTTGTGTTGTTGGCTTCGAATGTTCCAATGAAATATTTACTTGGCCAGTTGTTCGATCCGCCTGATTGAACAAATCTGTCGCTGGCAAACACCTTAAATTGTCTTGGCACATTGCTGAACAACTCATAATTTGCTATTTGAATTTCTTTTATTTTGACAGGCTCGCAAAGCTCAATGATGAACCAAACTTTGGAGCTGCACGAGTTCAGCATGTAGTCGTCTTTGCTCTCGGTGAGAATGTGCGACGGATTGCTGGCCTCTTGGTTTTTTTCGACTATTTTGGCGCCGCAGTCCAGACCGGCGTAATTTTTGCGTCTTTTTAAAATTTCATTTTTCACTTCTTTTGACTCAGACTTGGTCGGAATGTTGGCTTTATTCAAAGATGGGTCTTTGAGCTTCATTTCTTTCCATTCTTCAAAAGACTGCATTTCGGCTTTGTTGACCATGTATCCTTGAACAAAAGAAGTCTGGGTTTTGGGCTCCGCTTGATCATTGGCAGGATCCGATGCTTGGGTCGTTGTTTGGGTCGTTGGAGGGGTTTTTTCGGTGGATGAAGAAGTTGACAGCTGGCTTTCGACGAAAGGCAGGTCCGTCGGGGTCGAGTCCTCTTGCAAAACTTCATTGTGTAAAATTGTCCATGCATTTCTTGGGCAAATTAATTTTTCAATAATTTTATTAAAATAAAAAGTTACTTTTGAAAAAGTATCAGCCAGTTTACCAACAAAAATAGGATTTTTTTATTCATTATTTTTTATGAGTGTCTAATAGCAAATTGGTTGATTCTCATTATTTTTTAATAATTATATTTATTACGTCGGTGTTGATTATCTAAACTGAATTTTCTAGATATTTTTTTAATCAACGTGGTTGTAAAGCCTAAAGATTAAAGTAAACAACCTGGCTTGATTATCCATAAGAAAATACCGAATTTGGTTAAATTATGGAAATTTTGGTCAGGATGAAAATAAATGCAAATTATTTATTTTTTTATTGAAAAAATTAAAAACCAAATAGAGCATTTTAAATTGTCTTAACTTTAACTGATCGTATGCTTGCAATACGTCAGTATGAGTTGAAAATTATTGTTAATTATGGATGCCTAAAAAAAATTAAATAGTTTTTAAATTTTTATGATAGATTATTGGTTATTTTATTAAATGAGTAAAAAAAAATTTAATTTAACTATCTATGCATCAACTTTATTTGATTTGGCAACATATAAATTTTGACATAATTCATATTAAAATAAAGTTTATGTTAGACCCTTGAAATTAAGTTTGCTTTCGATTCTATTTGATTATTTTAGACAAAAATTAAAGCTTTTGATGTTTTTTTTTCTTTTATTTAGAACCCCTTTAATTTTTTAAAGAAAAACTAAATAAACTACGAAGGGATTAAAAAATATTTTGATATGAAGATATTAATTAAGGTGGCCTAGTATAATCCTAAATTTTCGCCAAGTATTTTTAGTTTATTTTCTATCAGATCTCATTTAAAAATATTTTAATTATTTTTTGCTCAGTTTTATTGTTTTTTTACAACATGTGTTATCATGTTTTGGAGTTTTAGAAATAAACTGCTTAAAAATTCAAAATATAGTTATTTTATGTTTCTTTATTTTGATAGAATTTTCAGATTTTTTGGATTGCTCTGTCAATATGAGGATATGAAAGGGGGCAAAAATAACAAGAAATTTGTAAATAAGAATGAATAGAAAATATTAAATTAGATTATTTTTCAACCAAATATCATTAAATGTATCGACACATATTTTTATTAAATTTAATTTGAGAACATGTTAATAAAATAATTTGGCTTGCTATAAAAAATTTACCAAAATTTCTTAAAAATTCTCAATTCTAATTAAACATTTTAAAGTTTATTTTTTAATATACCATTTATTAGCACTTTAAAATAAATTTTAGAAAATTCAAAAAAAAATGGATTTATCTGATAGAATAATTTGCAAATGAATTTAAATTTTCTAACGATAAGGAAATTTTATTCTAAAGCATCTTTGAATTAATTAAGTTAAGCAAAGTCTTTACTATATTATATTGCTATGTTAATCTAAATATATCATAAAAAAATTGAACAATCTTAATAGATTTTAAATTAATCCTTTAAGTAATGATACTTATTTCAAATTCGTTAAGTGATGTTTTTAAATGTTTATCAACAATATAAAATAATATAAATAGAAGAAATAATGAGAAGGGAGAATAAATATTATACTTCTTAATTTTTCAAGAATTGAGAAAAATCAAAACAATTTTCAACAGTTTAATCCTCTCTTCAACTTTTTCTAACAAGGAAAAAGTTAGAAATGATTGTGCAAATTAGTTTTAATTTTCGTTTTTTTCTGGAAAATTGTGAATACTGTGCCTTGTTCGTGCTAGGCTCCTCGCGAACAAGCAATTTGGCTTCCTAACTGGTAGATGCACCATCGATGCGTTGATTATGGTAATAGAATGAGGAAGAGCTATAGACAGGGGTCACCAGAAGGTGATAAGAATTTTCTTTGACTTCGGCAAAGCATTCGACTTGGTTGACCATGAGCGACTCATTATCAAGATCGAGTCTGTGGAGTGACACGTAGCACATTATGATGATATAATGATTCCACAATATTCTTTAATGTTTTTAATTAGTTGCTTTTCTTAGTGTTTTAAACATTTGTTATTAATTTATTAAATTGTTTTTGTATTTAGAATTTTAATTAGACTTCGAAATATAAATACAAGCTTACTTTTTTAATAAAAGACAGAATAAAAATATCTAAAACCAACTAATATCTATAGATCCACCAAGTAGCCTCACATTTGGTAGAAGCTCATTGGAATTAGGGTTGATCAGTTAACTAAACCCAAGTATTGCAAGTATATGTCCAATCCAAATAAACAAAAAGTTTATGGACAATAAAATAGCTGAGATTTTGACGCAGTTGCTAGGTGTCAAGATTGAAATGGAAGCCAAATTAGAAGAAATGTTTCGTCAACGAGACGAAGTTTTGTCGACACAGCTTAGTGGGAATGCTGAAATGCAACCTACTGGTCAGGTACCGCAAAATCAAGCTACGAATGCTCAAAACGAGTATTTTCAGACCATGGCGGCTCTAATTCAAGAATTAAGGGCCAACAGGATGCTAAATCATCAAACAAAGATTACAATAGGAAATCAGCCAACTATTAGTGGAAAGGATTCAGAATCGATTGAAGAATGGTTCCGAATTACTAGTAAAAATCTAAGATTAAATAGGATAGAGGAAAATCTTTATGTAGAATTAGCAAGTTCTTATCTTAGAGATAAGGCAGAAAGGGCATTCCCTCAAATTTCTCAGCCATTTCGGATCTTTCATGGGATTTATTTAAAGAAATGACAAAAATCTTAAGAAGAAATCTTGTCGAAATAAATCTAACAAAATTTAGGGACCTTAAACAGAAAGGGGACCTGAAGGAGTATATAGATGAGTTCAACTCATGTTTTCTTAATTTGAAGGATGATTTACCTGAAAATTTTAAAATTGAGTTTTTTAGGAATGGGTTAATCCCAAACATTAGAGCTGGGGTAATGGCAGCTGAGCCAAAAACGCTCCAGGATGCATTTGATAAGGCTATCCTTTTATATTATTCCGGACAAAATAACTTTCCAAAACGAGAACAAACTGTTTCTAACTACGAAATCAATCGTGTTGAGAAAAAGAAATGGAATAAACAAGAAATAAAATGCTTTTATTGTGATAAGGTTGGACATAGAATTAAAGATTGCAGAAAGAGGTTTCACGATGAATCAACAAAAAGAGATAGAAAAGAGATGGAAAAGAGATGGACAAGAAGGATCAAGAAAAAACGAAACCTAGTTCAGGAAACTCGGCTACCCAATATTAAAGAAATAATAAACGTAAGAATAACGTTTCTTCGGTAGAAGTCGAAGTGGTAGAAACCAGTAGTATCGGGGTAGTAAATTTAGATACGGAGGTCCATATTAGAGGAATAACAGGTGACTAAGAGGTGATAAAGGGAGAAGTTCTGTTAGGTAAGAACGAAATCCTTACTCCAGTAGTTTTTGACACAGGTGCTAACCGTTTAGTTATTTCTGACGAAATCGCTGAAAAATATGGTGTTATAACAAGTAATACTAAAATTAGGGCTGTGGTAGCTGATAAGGAAACTTTTAATACTTTCCTTACTGAGAGAACAAGAGTTATATTTAAGGGTCATATTTCAGAAATTCAGTTCATTATTTTACCAAGAGCTCGTTCTGTTAGGTATGGATTGGTTTGTCGCTAATGGAGCGTCTGTCAATCCAAGAAAACGACAGATCTGGTTTGAGTCTGGTGTGTATACTGATCATAGACCAACGGATGACGAACCGTCAGAGGATGACTTAGAAGTATTATTAATTAACCAATTGGATGAAGATTGTTATTTTGAATCAGAATTGGATGGGTGGAATTTTCGATTCTAAGTAAAGATGATAATAGAGAGGCAAAGACCTAACTAATGTCAAACAAAGATATTATCGCGGTGGACTTTGAAGATCTCAAAGAACCATGTAAGGTGGCCGAATTCGAGATTAAAACGACAACAAATGATCCTATAAGATTGAGACCGTATAGAGTGTCGAATCATGAGAGAGATATCATTAACAGAGAAGTAAAAAGCATGCTAGAAGTCGGAATTATTTGACCCTTGAATAGTCCGTGGGCTTCGCCAGTATGTTTGATTAATAAACCAGACGGAATCAAGAGATTTTGCATTGACTATCGTCAAGTCAATAACTTATCTGTTCTAGATCCTTTCCCTCTACCGAGGATAGAGGACATATTGGATAAATTAGGAGAAGCCAAAATATTCTCATCAATCGACTTGAAATCGGGGTATTGGCAGATACCTATGGCTGAAAACTCTATACCAATTACCGGCTTTTTAACTCAAGACAGGCATTACTAATTCCTTAGGTTGCCATTTGGATTAAAGAATGGGCCAAGCTTCTTTAGCAGAGTAATGGTAATGGTATTGGCAGATCTGAAATCAGTACTCATTTATATAGATGATATATTTGTATTCTCTGATAATATCAATAATCATCTTAAGGCGTTAGAAAAAACGTTTGATAAGTTGAGGAAAGCCAGGTTAAAAATAAGCCATAAAAAGTGCAAATTTTTTTAAGAAGAAGATTAAGGTTCTGGGACACATTATCAATGATGATGATGATGGATCCAGAGAGAATCGAAGCTATTAATAAAGGCCTGTCCCTACAAAAATTAAGCATCTTAGTTACCGAAAGTTTATCAAGGATTTCGCCAAAAGGCCTTTGACAACAAATGATCTTAATGAGTACCTACATCCTGGAGTTGAGCTGCTAAATTACGCCGACGACATTCTAGCTTATATTGTAGGTTACACATTTGGCGATCTTCCTCATGAGATAGTTGATGCCGTTAAACGCTGGTGTGTTGATAATATGATGCACTTGAACATGAGTAAGTGCAAAGTGATCTGCCTTAATCCCCCGTAAGGAATCGGCTTAAATGTATCCACTGTTTATTTGCTCGTCCAAATTCTTGAGACAGTAAAGTTCTATAAGTATCTCGGCTTTGAGCTCCCTGACTCGCTCGACCCCGATCTCCAATGGAGGCATGTACGCTCAGTTGTCAGTCCTGTCGAGTTCTTGCTAAGGCAGCTTAAACTCAATAGATTGTCTACGCCGATGCTAATCAGTGCATACAGTGCATATTTTCTCAGCCACTTTACTTACAGCGCCATTATTCTTACTTCAACTTCTGCTGCTTCTAAGAGTGAGATGAACGCTTTCAACTCCCGTTTATGGCGTATCATTGGAATCGATGATCAGACTGCAGGCTTTTACAAACTCCTCCCTATCACCGAGTTTATAGACCATGCCTGTGAACGAACACTTAAACCATCCCATCACGTCATGTCAACCACACAATCTTCGCCCGAACACACGCTTTCCTTTCCAAACAAGAAAAGCAAATATCGCAACAGCATATTACAGAAGTTTTTTCGAAAATTTCACAATGATGCCAACAACCAAAGTGCAAGAGCCAGTCTATATTTTGTTTAATTGTAAAACTAATTTGTAGTTTATATCTTTATTTCACATATTATTATAATAATTATTGTACAATTAGATTTATTTCTCAATTAAATTTTAATCAATAAAACGTTTTAAACGTTAATAAAATGGAAATGTGAAATTTAGTGCAAATTGTACAAAAATATATTCCTTCTCAACAAATTAAAATTAATGATAAAAAATTCTTAATAAAAAAGTGCAAAATAGTGTAACAAGTGAAGCGCTTTTTAAAATTAAAAAAAAATTTCTATGGTTAGATTTTTTTCATTTTGTAATCAAAAAGGTCTGAAAAGATGCTTTTTAAAACAAAAGTAAAAAATGAAAATTTTGTCTAAAATATAAAATCAAAATCGAAATTCATTTCTCGATAATCAAAATATACACATTAAAATATTAGCAAATTTTTAATGGTATCTTTATCTTGAACCGTCAAATCTCAAAATCAAGATATAAATAAAAAGATATGAAAATTAAATTTGCCCAAAATTAGAGTGCGCAAAATTAAAATATTTAAAAATATTTTAATTAATATATAAAAATTCTAAAAATAATGGAATTTTATTTCAATGTTTTATTAAAAACAATTTATTTACTCATAACTGTTAATTTAATTCTTAAATTTTTCAAATGGTTGATTAATTATTTCGAAAAATTAATTACTGTAAACAAAATCAAAGGTCTACCAATGATTCCGTTTATTGGTAATGTTCATCAACTAAAAACAAAATATGGTAGATTGATTTTTAAAATAATTTTTCTTAATGAGATCTACTCAAAGATTATTCCAATTTTTATTTATTTTAGAGCTAGTCAAACAACTAAGCCAACTTGCATACCAACTCAAAGATGAGCCTTTATGGCGTTTATGGCTTGGTATGATTAGTCTGACTAATTTAAAATTAAACCAGAATTATTTCCTATAAAGGAACAATGCCAATTTTTGTTTTCCATAGAGGAGATTATACAGAAGTAAATTTCAATTTTTTCTTATTAATCATACTGAAAAAACTATAATTTTTACTCTTTCAAAGCAAAATTGAAAAGATTTTTTAAATATTTTATTATCGTATAAATTAGAAAGTATCAAAAATAAAACGTAAAAATATAGTCATAGTCTAAGCGATAAAATAAAAAAAATAAATCTAAAACAAAAAAAAAATTTTCTTCCACCCAAAAATCTAACTCCATAATAGTGACTCAAATAAGATAAGTTCATCGATATTTTTCTAATAGAAACAACAAAAGGACATTTTTACATGATTCATGGTTCAAGAATTTTCTTTAAAAAATAGGAGCACTTAAAAAAACTGAAATAAAAGGAAATTTTTTACTCAAATAATTTTAAACTATTTCTGAATAACTTAAGCGGAAATCATGTTAAAGAAATTTATATTTTCATCCAGTTCCATATAAATGTAGTTCAGAAGAATTTCATAGTGAAATGATAAAACACTTAAACAAGAAATAATTTTAATAAATTTAATTTGAAGCATTAAGTATCTATTAGAACTTTCAATCTTAATTTAGTCACCATTTTATTTTTATTTTATTTTATTTTAAAACTTAAGGTTTTGTTTTCTTCTTCAAAAAATACACAAAAATCTGTACAATATAATTTTTTGCATCCTTGGCTTGGTACCGGACTATTGACAAGGTAAAAGCATAAATTAAAAAATTAAAATAAAGTAAAATTGATAAATTGAAGTCATGGTGAAAAATGGACAAAGAGGCGTAGATTAATAACTCCTACTTTTCACTTCGAAATATTGAATGATTTTCTGAATGTAATGAATGAGCAAGCAGATATTCTGGTCGAAATTTTGGCCAAATTGACAAGACAAAACCAAGAAATAAATATATTTGAGCGTTTAAAAGCATGTGCACTAGATGTTATATGCGGTTGTTGATAAACTTCAAAAAAAAATTTTTTTTTTTTTTTTATTTAATTTTTTTAAGAGAGTGCAATGGGCCAGCATGTAAATGCTCAAAATGACGAAACATCTGAATATGTTCAAGCGGTAGCTCGAATATCCGAATTGGTGACATTCAGATTTTTTGATCCGCTTCAATGGCCAGACTTTATTTATCGAAGAACAGCAAAAGGGAAAGATTTTAAACGATGTTTAAAAATCTTGCGTGACTTTGGTAAAAAAGTTATCTTTGAGCGTAATAGTCACTTGGACGATGTGGATTTGACGTCTAAAAAAAGAATCGCATTTTTAGATCTTTTACTTAAGGCAAAAAGAATGGATCAATCAATTACTTTTGATGATATACGGGAAGAAGTTGATACATTTGTGTTCGAGGGCCATGATACCACAGCAGCAGCTGCAAGTTGGGCATGTCAATTAATTGGTTCTCATCCAGAAGTTCAAAAAAAGCTGCATGAAGAAATTGACTCGGTTTTGGGACAATCTAACCGGCACTTAACTAATGATGACTTGAAAGAGTTGACATATTTGGATCTGGTGATTAAGGAAACATTACGCTTGTTTCCATCAGTGCCATATTTTGGACGCACTTTATCTGAGGATTGTGAAGTTGGAGGCTATAAGGTTCTGAAAGGGGAAACCGCAGTTATTGTGGCGTACATGATTCACAGAGATGTAAAATATTATCCTGATCCGGAAAAATTTGACCCAGAAAGATTTTTGCCAGAAAATACAAAAAACAGAAATCCATATGCGTATATACCTTTTTCTGCCGGTAGGCGAAATTGTATTGGGCAAAGATTTGCTCTAATGGAAGAAAAAGTTATACTTGCAAATATATTGAGACGGTTCGAAATAAAATCATTGAAAACCATTGATGATTTAGAACCAGTTGGAGATTTGATCATTCATCCAAATAAAGGCTTACCAATTACGCTCAATTTAAGATGCTAAAAGTTAATTCAATATTTGATCTGTTAATTATTGATTATGATTTTAGAGATTTTTTGCTTGTAAAAAATTTAAAATTTTATTTTTAAATTTTTGTTCAATTCAAAAACTTTAAATTTATTTATATATTTTATTCAGATTTAATAAAATCATCTAAATTTTTAAAGGCATAATGGAAACAAATTTCAAAGTTTATTATTTTGATTACATTTAAATTTTAAATTTGATCACAAATTTTATACTTTGAATAGTCTTAATTTAAAAACTAAAATTACTAGTACCAATTTTACTTTATGACTTCAAAATTTCGTAATGAAAATTTTGGATAAGGGAAAAATTTATTTAAAAATTTTATTTCTTATAAAAATTATCTAGTTTGAAAACAATTTTTTAGCTATTAAAATCACAAAAAATGAATTTGTATTAAAAAAAACTAAAAATTTTTGTATTTTTTTCTAAAAAAATCCCTGATTGTTTTTTAATTTTATTTTTTAAAAGTATTTTCTATACCTTCTCTTAATTTGTTTAAAATATCTTTAATAATTTTTATTGAAAGTAGGTTTTGGATCCTTACAATTTAGATACTGTTCAACCGGGGCAATGTGAAATTTTAGTACAAAAAGTAAAAGCGTTATAATTTTTATTCTAACATAATTGCTCAATTTTAGTGACATTTCACTATAGTTTGGTATTCGGCTATAATGATATGTTTTTATGTATCGAACACTGGTTTTCATTTTGACTTTGTTGTCATACATTTTGTTGTCATAACCTGGGGTAATTAAAAAAAAATATTTTACACGAGACTTTCTTTTTAAGTCTAGTTCCAAAAAAGATGCTTGGATTTCATGTGAAAAATGCGAAAATTGGATTTGTGGAAATTGTTGGCCAAAGGGTTTTAAACAAAATGATTCATTTTAAAATGTTTTTAAGTCTTTAGACAATGGCTTTTTTTACTTTAATAGCTCAATTTCTGATTTTTATATGCTTGCGTAAATTTCGTAAAATAAAAAAAAATTTCCTAGATTTTCTTAAAAACACTTTCTCGTCCTTCAGACAAAAAACAATAAATAAATTACTTAAATATGCCTTTATTGACTATAGTGACATGTTGCTAAGTTAGACACTAAATTATGTTAAAAACGTAAAAATGACATGACATGTAAAAATGAAGTGCCATGTCACTATAGTCGAAAAAGGTCAAAATGAAAACTAGTGTTCAATACATAAAATGTCACTAAAAGATATGAATAGAGTTACTTGTCACTAAAATCGAGTAATTACGTTAACTGTGCAAAAATGGTTCTGGAAACTGTACAATATTGTCCAAATTTGTGCAAACGAATTTTTAGCTCTGCAAAACTGCAATTTATTGCAAACAAATATTTTTTGATGGCGTGCATTTTACAGAAAATTGCAGAGTTAGGAATTCGTTTGTACAAATTTGGACAATATTGCACAGTTTACAGAACCATTTTTGTACAATTAAAATAAAAATTATAACGTTTTTACTTTTTGTACTGTAATTTTTGTGCTGAAATTTCATTTTGCAAATACAAACTGACACGAGTTTTTTCCTTGATTTTGTAAATTTATGTTTTAATACAGAAATTGTCTTGTAAGTAAAGGAAACTTGAAATTTGGCAGGATTTTCTGGAATTTCCAGGGTCGGATTATTGAGGAAAGATTGTAATAGCTTTTACTTCTCTATTAATTTTTTAAAATGTGTAAAAATTTTTATAAAATTAATAAAACAATTTATTTGATTAATTTAGTGAAAATTTGAAAAAATACTTTTTGTAAAAGGTACACTCATTCTTTTTGACTAAGTAAATTTTTGTAACTAACAAAATTCAAAATTCAGTGATATTTTTTAGGCTTTTAAAAAAGCTTTAGGTAATATTGATAGTTTGAGTTTGTCTTCAATTAAATTTAACAATTTTTTCAACGAGAATTCAATTGTGCGGGTCTAATTAAAAAGTTTTGCGTAATCAACAATAATTGCAGAGAAAATGCGCAGTTTGACTCAAGATTAAAAAAATTTTCTCCAGCCAGAAAACAAAAAGTGCCATTAATGCTATGATTTTTGATTTTTTAATGCTAAATAAAAATATCTCTGCTTCCAGTTCAAATATTTCTCTTGAGTTTACACTACCGCATTTTTTTTAACCAAGGCAATGTTAAATATGGATAATGAGAGTTTTTTTAGCTTCAAAAGTAAAAAATGAGAGAAATCGAATTGCTAATAGATGGATAAAAACCATAGCTTATATTTTGATGATTCAAAAAACCCTATTTTTTTCCTTTTAATGTATCATTTTGAATGTACATAGGTATTGGATTATCTAAATCCAGCTTCTGCAAGAGCTGTAAAAATTAAATAAAACACATTCAATGAATCAATTTACACAATTTTAAAAATTATTTTTGGCTTTTAACAAAAAAGTATTGAATTTTTCAATTTTGTTTTTTTTATTAAAAAATTCACAGTTTAAAAAATCTAATTAGATTTAAATTTAAATTAAATGAACCTTTGCTTTCACCTAATAAAAATTAATCTACAATTTATTATCACTAGTCGAAAATAAATGCTGATTCACCATTTCATAAACTAAAATTAACATTTACTGAATTACTTTTGCCCTAATTTTAAATTTTGTATTTTTTATTGATAATATCAATAAAGTTTAAGCTTGTTATTAAAGAGATAAATATTGTTAAAATATTTTATTTAGTTAAGAATCTAAAAAATCAATTAAGAATTTTGGATAAAAACCGTTTAGAAAGAAAAAATTTAATTTCTTAAAAATCATTTTGAACATTATTTATTTGATATGATTGTGTATGTTTATTTTTACTTGGTATTTTGAAATTTTTTTTTACTTAATAAGATGAAAAATTAAAAAACAATTCAAATCAATTTTTTTTTCAATTTGGACTTTAGATAATATGAATTGAAAATTAGTTTTTTATTAATTAGAATCTTTTAAGATTATTAAAAATTTGTTGGATATTTTTTGATAGATTTTTATTATTATCAATAATTTCAAAAATTTTCTTTTTTCAAAATTTTAAAGAATGCCACTATCTCAAGTAGAGCTGAGCAAGTGGTTGAAGTAACGGCCTTTGCCATAGACTTAAATGAATAACTAAATAAATTTAATTGATTTTATTAAAAAAATTTTAAAAAAATGGTCCTTTTTAAATTTTTGGACTCATGACCAAAAATGGTATGATAACTATATAATTGATGCTAACTATCGTAATTAAACGAATTTAAAAATTGTATTATCAAAAAGAAAATTATCTTTTATTTAAAAAACTACGATCTACAGCCAGCGTTTTTATCGGGCTGAATTTAGCATAATTTAATCTTGCTACACAGAAATCTTGAATAAATATCATTTAATTTTTGTTTCCAAAATAGATAAAATAACAAGCTTGAATTATGAGGCTCAATAGATAAATCCATAAAAGCTTAAACTTATAAAATTCTTTATCGTTTATTTATTTGTCTATAATCTAGCTTTTCATAATTTTCTATGAGCTTTTAATAGTTTAAAATTTTTTATTAATTTAACATTAATTAGAAACAAGATTCCTATTCAGCTAGATAATTAAATGAAAGGCCACTCGATAGACTCGGCGCCCGCATAAATTAAAGGCCGAAGTGAACAAACTGCTTGTTCTGAATCAGCATTTATCTAGAATTTTTTTTCACAAATATCAGTTAGTAAAATAGAAAATTTGATGACCAAAAAAATATGAAAAAGAGAAAAAATAAAAAGCGCTGCTCAATTCAGGCTTTAAATCAAAACTGCGTCATCACGTGATCCCAATTCATATGATTCAAAAGTAATTTGTCTGCAAAGAAAGAAATTAAATTGAATTTAAAAAAATTTTATTTCAAAATTGTGGATTTAATTATGATTTGACAAGAATGCCCAAATAAGGCGATTTGGGTGGAAATTTGTCCATTTATGGTTGGTTTAAGTCAAGAGAAATTTGTCAGCTAGAAACCAGGACAACCAAAAGACTGACATAAGACAGTGATGATGTATTTGGAATTTGAGAAATTAGAAAAAAATTTATGCTCAAGTCAAAAAATTTCCAAATTTGGTTATTTAATGCGTGTTTCGTATTCACTTTGTTCATTTCTTTTTCTCTCTCTCTCTTTCTCTCTCATTCTCTTGTACATAGATTAAAAGAAATTGTTCTATGCTTCTATATATGCATCGATGCAAAATGATTAATTGAAAAGTATATAGAAAAATAAAATAAAATGACTAAGCGACAAGAACATTATAAATCAAAGGCTTAGTGAGATTTTGGTTCATCTTTTTTAAAATTTTATTTTTTTAATTTAGATTTTATACTCGTATCCGAAAGAATTTTTTCACAATGGTAAGTAGAATTTGTGGCAAAAATGCGCACAAAATTAGGCTTAATTAAATGGTTTCTATTTAGTCATCGGGCGTAAAAGTTGATCCAGAATGCATTGAGGCATTCAACCAATTCAAATTAGGCAAAAAAGACGCTTTTCTTTTGTTCGGTTTTAACCAAAACGCGACAAAAATAATTGTCCTGCACAAAGAGGCCAAATTGCCAGATGACCAAAAAAAGACCAAGAACGAGCAATGGGACAATTTGGTGAGCATGCTGCCGGACAATGATGTGCGATATGCCGTAGCTGATGTGCACTATAACACTACTGAAGGCCCACGTACCGACATGGTATTTGTCACTTGGGCTCCAGAGACCGCCACCATCAAGCAACGTATGTTGATGGCCAGTAGCAAAGATGCGCTCAAAAATGCCCTTGTCGGATGCCGTACCACCATTCAGGCCTGCTGTTATCCTGACTTGGACTTGAGAGCTGTAGTCGATAAATTCAAAGGCACCCTAGACTAAATTGTCTATTTGAAACCACCGAAGCCAGCAATGTCCAACTAAATTTAACAATCAATCAATCAATCCAATTTTTCCTTAATTTTTATGGCTATTTTCGGAGTTTGTAACGAAAATTAAAAAAAAAATGAACTTTTTTTTTCGTTTCTCTAGACTTTTATTTGGAATAACACATTTTTTTTTGTTTATTTTTCAGAACTTTTTGTGTGTATTAAATTCTTTGAGTTGCATCAAGATCATTTGAAATACAACTAACTATTATTTATCTTTTAATTATTAATTAATAAATTAATCAGTTCTAAACGAAATTTAAAAATAAAATACTTAAATTATTTTTTATTCTCAAAAAGACCAACAGCTTGTTTTAACTCCTTTTTTTTAATATCAAGACATTTGGCTAAATTTTGTTTATTAAGCGTTTTGGTACTTAAAGTAAAATTTTGAATTTTATGACCTGTTTTTTTTTTCTAAATCTAAATCTCAACATATTTCCAAAATAGATGAATATTTAAAAATAGAATTGAATAAAAAAAATTTATCAAAAAATTTAATTTTAATTTGACTGCTAATTTTATTTTTACAAATTAATAATTATTAGATGGTGTTGTAGACCAGCTTGGAATTTAGATTGTTTTGATTGCTAAGAAAGCAGTTCAGAGTCGTGATTTAAGTTTTTATTAAACTGCCGGCATTGGATTTGCAACACCCTTCAGCTGATATAATATGATATCTGATATAAGCTGAAATTAAATGATCAGCTATCAAAAGAGATCATTTTGTACCATATTTGTTGCCAAAACTGGCCTTAGCTGATATTTTAATGAAGGCAAAATTGAATCAATTTTTATCCCGTCACGACTTACTGGATTATTACAACCTGTAGATATTTCATCATTCATAAACCAATTATTTCATCTTTCGTGATATTCAGATTTTATATTGGAAAACAAGCAGAATCAAGTTTAAAAGTAGTCATAGAAAGACGAGATTGATCTAAAGGTTCAAAAAACAAAAATGTTTATGTTCACTTTTCTGGCTTTTGTTCATTGGCATTTTTGCACCTTGATGCTTGCTTATAGTCCAATAAATAAATCTAGCTACTCTCTATTTGGATGTATTCACAGGTTGGATTGTACTGCCTGCAAAAAAATGACTTCAATATAACATATAGACTTCATATAGTAATCAGATTGCTGAATTTTTTCCTACTGTAACTTTTTCCCACTTTTCTTTTTTCCTTGTGTGAAAAATTCCCACTGTGGCTTTTCACCACCGTAATTTTTCCCATTGTAACTTTTCCCTACCGTAATTTTCTCCTACTTTTAAAAAAATTTTGCAACAAAAAAATTTTTCTTTGATTAAATTTTATTTTAAAAGTATTTTTTAAAAAAAAATAGGTACCAAATAAAAAATCTATAAAAATGGACCTTTATACTAACAATTATAAAAAAAAATTTAAACACAGTCCAAATTATTTAATTAATTTTTAAAAATTTATTTAAGCTAGTTTGCTTTTCTTCTAATAGACAAAATCTTAATTTTTTGATTAAATGAATAAATGTGTTTTATTATTCAATATTTAAGTGTTGATTAAGGATGAAGTTTAAAAAAGGTGAAAACTAAAAAAGGTGAAAACTAAAAATTAGAACATTAACTTTTTTTGGATAATTTGAAAAAATCAAATGGAGAAAAAAAACAAAAATATCCATTTCTAAAATCTGTTACTAAAACATAAATAAATTTTAGAAATTATTTTTTGAATTTTGTTGTTTGTTTGTTAAAAAATGAGGAAAAAAATAGATTGGGTATTTTTGGCAAATTTAAAATCTGACGTGGAATGGAATGGAACTCGAATTCGTTTTCAAAAGATATCCAAAAGCGACCTCAACCCATGGTAGATTGCTATCAAATAAATTTTCTTAATCGTGAAAAACAACTTTTTATTTTTCAATTATAAATTTTCTTGAAAAATTGCATTATTAATTTTGAACTCTTATTTACCAAGTATTTGACAAAAATAAAAAATAGGCAATAAATTAATTTTTATAAGTTTTAAAGAAAAAAAACTGTCAAATATTATCCAGAAAATTTGAAATTGCCAAAGATAAAATTAACTTTTTTAAAATTGTTTTTTTCAATTAATCCTAATTAAAATAAAACATTTGTTACCAGCCCAAATCAATCTTTTATCTTATCTTTTAGACAGATTTGACCATTATAATTTAAATAATTTTTTTACACCGAAAAAATTGAGGTTTTAAGCTATTTTTGATATTTTTTATACACAATTCTAGGAAGCATAAAAAAAGAGAAAAAAATTTAATATGTTGGTTAATTATTACATTACTTTATCTTCATTACCGGGTATGCTTTCAAAAGGCATTAAAAATTAACAAATTTAAACACTTATAGTGAAAGATTAGTGGTAAAATTTAGGAATGATATGGTTTTTATATCTCTAATGTTTTTTTTTCTCTTAATTTTTGTTAATACAAATGTCTTTATTAGTCAGAATGCTCTTTAAAGTTAATCAAATAAAAAGATAATGATATAAGTTTATTTATTTTATTATACAAAAAATCGATTGCCAAATTCTTAAAAATATAATATTAATATAATACGTTTTAGGTTTTATTTAATCTTTTATAATTAACTTTTTGATCTGATTTTAATGGTGCATCATTAAGACCTTAAAGTATATCAATTACCCAAGATGCAGCCAATCTTGTATGAAAAAGTGGAAAATAAGACTTAAGACAAAGTTACAATATATTGTGAATTAAATTGAGCCAAAAAAAACATATAATTTTTGAATTTGCACGTCAACTGTGATTCTAGAAATCAAAAATAATTTTTTTCTAATGGTGTAATTTCTTCATTTTTTATAATGGAAAATTTTGAAAATCTGAACGCTTTTGATTTTATAAATGACCTACCTAATGAGCTCTTAAATCTATCACCATGTGTTCAAGTATTTTCGCCAATACATTCTCCGGACACACTGGGTACACAATTGGGGGAGGTACAGCCGGCTCAAATACCAATTTCATCCAGCCAAGTCGGATTCCAAATTGAAGATGCAAGTCCTCCGGCGGGCTCAATTCAACCGTTTCAGTCGCTCGATATCAATTCGAGCCAGCCAAGACCTAAAAGAGCTGCTGCTGTAGCGGCAAATTTTTGGATTTCTAGCTTAAAAAGAAAGGGGACGTTTGACGACTCAGATAAAGAAAATGAATTCTACTTAAAACCTCAGTCAAAAGTGAATATTTTTTTAACTATAAACAAACTGAAAAATATTTTTTTATCATTAGACAAATATGTTAAAAAAACGGAAATCTACATTGAAAAAAAAGAGCTCTCCATTAAATAAAACAAACCAGGCAAATTCTGAGAATCAAATTAGTTCTAGCCTAGATGAAACTCAGGCAATGTTTTTAGAAATTTTTTTTTAATTTTTAATTTTAATTAGTTTTACTATTTTTTAGATTGAAAAACGACTTGATGAAAATTCAGCTAATGAACAAATTCAAACTATTAACACTAATTTATTAGACATACCGATTGAATTTATTCAAAATAATCAACTAAATGAAGAACTTCCAAATCAAGAAAATGAAATTTTAAATCCAAACATTTTGTGTTCAAATTTAAATGATCCACTATTGAACAGTGTAATTAATCCTCCAGGTGACACAGAATTGGATGCAACTACTAGTTTGAATACTCCAACTAGAATAGATAAATCAATGGTGTTTTGTTTAAGTGATAATTTGTACTATGATGACAGTAATTATGAAAAAGATGACATGAGCTTTACAATTAGCAGAGCCGTAGAACCCAACTTTGAACAACATGAAGCTCACTTTGAATTTAATCTAGATATGCTATATCAACCTTATATAGATATGAACAATAATTGTTTAACAAATGATACTCAGAATTTGTCCAAAGATCAAAACAAAACTGAAAGCGCTAGGACTGAAACAATGGTTTAAATTAAAATAAACAGAAATTTAAAGATGTTCTAATTTTTCCCTAAGTTTTACGAAGGTGTTGATCTGCTGAAATTAAGCTATGGAAAAAGGACAGACAAGTTGATTGGCTATGCAGCTAGTGTAATCAAGGTATTGTTCTCTACTAATGAAATAAAACGCGGAATTTTTCCTGATAATGAAGGAAAAACTCGTAGCAAATGTCGAATGCCTTTCGATAGCTATCGAACTGAAATTTTAAAGGGTAATTTGAAATTAAATGATTTATTTTTTCAATTTATTTTATTTTTAAGAAGCGATAATTAAAAAATTTAGCTATAATCCATTAAGTTTGGAAAAATTGTGGACAAATATTCGCCCTTTGATAAATAAATGCCTTTTTAATCTACGAAAGAGCGCTTAATTTTGAATATTTTTAATTTAAATTTGATCTTTTTTTTATAGAAAATGATTGTAAATTTATCCAATTTTGATTAATTAATCGATTTGTTTTGACATTTTTGTCATTTAATTTGTTGAATATAGATTTAATAATTTGCTTTTCCAAATCGAAACTTCAGTTTATTTCCATTTTTCTTTGAATATAAATTAATAAAAATGCTTTCATTTATTTTTTCTTTATTTCAAAAATTTTCGATTCAAATTTTCATGAAAATTTACGGAAAAAAAGTAAATTTAATTGTTTAAATAAAGACCCTTTAAATATAGATAAAACATTGTTTTAAAGAAATGATTAGAAAATTATCTTTTCTTTTATCCATCAATACTTTTAGATCAATTTTCAATTTCAAGGCTAATCAACAGGCTAGTGCCTTTGTCTAATAGACTGATTAACACTTCATTTATTTAAATTTTATAAAAAGTTAATCTCTTTAAAAAATAAAATAGCAGTTTTGACTAATTAGAAAAATTAAACATTGAAAAATTTAAATCAAATCTTTTAAATTTTTTAACAAAATCTATAAAAATTAAATTTATATTATTGTAAATAGAAAGCTTGAATGTAGTGAATTTCATTTCATTTTGATCTCTTGATTACAAAGCTATTTATCAATTTTGAGTAAAAAAATCCAAAAGTTTTTTCTCCATTATTAGATTTTGCCATTGGTTCCATTAGATTTTCGCTATTCCTTAAATTATATTTTAAATTTTCTTGAGTCATTTTTGGATAATTTGCTTTTTAAATTTTCTGGCGAGTTATGATAGTATAGTGTCTTAAAAGAAAATGATAACATTCTGTCTAGTATTCTATGCTGGAATGCATATAAGCCATATTTTTCTAAAAAGTTATTTACATCATTAAAGTTTTGAACATCAAATTTAAACTTAAACAATTTGAATATCGAAAAATAATAACTCTTATTGCCTCTTTTGAAAAATAACACATAAGAGCTGAGCAGTAGTCAAAGTAGGGTAAAATAAAAGTTTTAAAAAACTGTATCTTAACAGAAGTTGACAGGTAGAAGAGTCTTTTAATACTAAATAATTTTTTATTCACAACTAAAGAGATAGTACAAGCTTGTTTAGAAAAATTTAAATCTTGATCAATCTTAAAGCCCAAAAGACTTATTTCCTTAACAACTTTTATCAGATTACCACATAAATTTACCATTTCAGGATTATTACTAGTTTTATTAGAAAAAATCATACAGAATGTTTTCGACCAATTTATATCAATCTTATCGAGCTATTTATTCTGTTGTTTAAATCAAAACAGAACCAATCAACTTACATTCGTCTGGAACTTTTAGAACAGACAAAGTTATGATACCAAGAATTTTTATTTTACTTGCCTCAGCTATTGACATCGTTATGGACAATAACAACACCGATTACTTAAGCTTTCAATTTTTTGTTAAAATTTTTAATAACTGTTTATCTGAATGACTTGTTGTAGTGACATCAGCAAATATTTTTATGCCAGGATTCTTTAACATAAATGGCAAGTCATTTACAAAAACTAGAAAAAGAAATGGACTTAAGACTGATCCTTGCGAGAATCCTAATTTTAGGAATGTTAGCTTAGATTTATCATTTCCAAGGCGACATATTTGTGATCTATTAGTTAAATAGTTTGACGCAATACCTAAAGAATCGTTGTCAAATCCATAATGAAATAACTTAAAGAGTAGAAGATCTGAATAGATTAAATCGAATTATTTTATAAAATCAATAAACAATGATAAAGTTGTTAGCTTTTTGTGTCAAGCTAAATTAAAATCACTAAAGTATTCAAATAGTGCTGTTTGTCATGAATACCAAGGCTTAAAACCATGCTGACCTTTAAAGAAAACATGATTTCACTCTAAGTAAATTGAGATTTGATAAGCTAAAAACCTGACCAATTACCTTTATTTTTGAACAAAGGACTTACAACTCCTAATTTCCGATCTTCAGTAATACTATTTAGGTAGGGCTGGTAAACCGGTTTTGAATTTGGAACCGGTTCCAAAAACCAGTTCTAAATTTTGAACTGGTTCTCAAACCGGTTCTAAACCGGTTTCATAATTTTTCATAATACTTGTAAAATTAATATTTAAAACCATGGTTTTTAATGTAATGCATTATAAAAGCTTTATTATATAACTATAAAATTATTAAATTTAAAACAAAATAATTATTGCGAATTTATAACAAATAATTTGTTTATTGATTAAGCTAAATGAATTAAAAAAATAAAAGCCGAAATTGAAAATTCAAACTTTTTATTTTTAAAATTTAATAATAGGACAATAAAAGATGAACTTTTGAGCAAATCTTTTTTTGGCTTGATAAATCAAAATTTAGAAATCCTGTCAATTTTTCAGTTTTTTATTAACTAAAAAAAGCTAAAATTCACTATAAAAACGTTCCCTTTTTGGTTTTTCTTTGGATTATCTCCTTGTCACTCTTTATACCATTACTATTTAAATTTGAAATAAAAACAATAAAAATCTAATAAATTTAAACAATAAATTTTTTTATATCTAAGTTGAATTTTTAATTTACAAATTTATAGTAAATCAAATAAGTTTTAAAATTTTATATTATTGAAAAAATATATGAAAAAAAATTTAATAAATTAGAGACACAAAATCAATTACAAAACCGGTTTCACGGAACCGTTCTACCAGCCCTATATTTAGGCACTCATTTAAAAAGTTGATGTAGCAAAGGTACAAATATTTCAGGGATACCTTTTAAAATTCTTGAATGAATTGCAATAGGTGAGCTAGAAAATGGTAATTCATTCGGAACTTTTTTAATTTGAACTAAAGAGAATTCAATAAATGAAAAACATAGACTTACAAGGAAATTATTTAACTTTAATTCTCCAAATGTATCCAAGATGAATTTGGCAGAGTCATTTTCACCGGACAAAGAAGAAGATGTATTAGATGCAAAGCAGCTGTTAAACATCTCTACTTGATCAACGGTGTTTGATGCTTTAGAATCATTCCGAACTCCTCTGGAAAGCTGTCAATATGTGCATCTCCTCTAACTTGCATTCCTCTGAAACTTTTAGAACAAACAAAGTTATGATACTTAAGAATGTTATTTTACTTACAGTAGCTATTGAAATTGTTATGGACAATAAGCCTATTTTTATCATTGAAGAATTGAAAATTTTTTTAAACTTCGTCTGGAAAATCGGTACAAAAAAAAGAAATTTTGCTAATTTGTTATTGAAAAAAATTACTTTTATTAAATTGTTCCACAAAAAATCAAACTTGAAACAAAAACTTATAGACCAAAAGTGTATGACTTTTAATTTTTTCGGTCTAAAAAATGAAACGAAATAGATCAGGTGTTATTTGAGAAGATAAATTCAAAAGTTTGATTAGCTAATTAAATTTTATAAAATTATTATTTTGTAAAAAATTTTCTTTTTATTTCTCAGTAATTTTAAGACAAAATATTATTTTTTGAATTATTTATTTTAAATAATTTAAAAGATGGTTAAAAAGCAATCGATCTATCTAGAAAATAGTTTTATAAAGTCAATTTTATATATTCTAGTCTTTTGGGTGTTCATTTTTTTCACTTGATTTAGGCTGAAGATCAGTATTATCTTGTTCCAAATTTGGATTGCAGCTGATTACAGGAAGCACTGGTGGTGGTCCGTAAATTTCACATTTTACGACTTTTGGTGGCATTCCATAACATGGCGATGAAAGCTGTGGCGTTTTATCATTAGAAGACATCTTGCCAATTTTTTTTAAATTGAAAAATTTTTCAACTTGAATTATTTATAACAAAATCAAGCTCATTGAGGTATATTGTTTGGAAATTGTTTGCATGTTTTATGAAAATTTTTATATTAGTCAAATTAGAAAAAAAAAATTTCGCAATAAAAAATAATTTAACATTTGTAAAAAAAATTTCGCCCGATAAGGGGCTCGAACCCTTGGCCTTGAGATTAAAAGTCTCACGCTCTACCGACTGAGCTAACCGGGCCTCAGGAAGTCTGCTTTAAATCTTGGTATTTATTTTAATCTAATTTTTTAATAAAAGCTTTAAATAAATATTCTTAATAAACATTTAAAAAATTTAAGGTTTAAAAAATGAAAATTCAGAAAAATTTTGTAAAATAAAAACCCAAAAAATTTTTTTAAACTATTCATATTTTTGAAATTTTGTTACGAAATTTTAGTTCATTGAAAATCTTTTGATGCATGTTTAAAAATTAAAAAGCACAGCCATCGAGTTAAAGGCCTCTGAAAATATTTTAATCTAACAATTTATTTAATCCAAAATCAAAAAAAATCATCACTAACAAAAATGGCCGCAATCAAAGCTTGTTTCAACTGCAAAATCTGTGACAATGTTTTTGTCGAGCCAGTAATTCTTCCATGCGGAAATTCTATTTGCCAAAGTCATGTAACAGTTGAAGGAATATTTACTTGTCAAATTTGTAGTTTAGAACACCCGATTCCTAAAGAGGGCTTTATAGCTAATAAATTAATCAAAGATTTGATAACTACTAAAATTCACGATAATCTTTCGGAAAAAAATAATCAACAAATTATGAATTCGTTTTCTCTCTTAGAAAAAACTATTCAGGAAATCGAACACTTGGAAAAAAATCCAGATGACTTCATTACTGATTTTTTTGCCAAATTGATTCATAAAATCGATCTTAAAAGGGAAGAGAATAAAATTGATGCTGAAAAACATTTTCAGAATGTTTCATCTGAGCTAACATCTGATCAAAATTTAGAAAAACAAATTTTTCCTCACAGAAAATTTTCAAGTTGGATTCATTAAATTTTTTTTTGTTAAATGTTTGTTTTTGCAAAGGTTATTTTACTATCAATGAATTAGAGGTTTTCAACGGTTTTCAAAATACAAAAACCAAGAAAGAATTAGCAATTTCTTATTTAGAGAATATTGATAGGAAAAAAGTGGAGTGTGTTGATGAAGTCGAAAGTCTTTACATTGAATTATTAGATGAAATGACTGAAAAACGCAATAATTGCATGAAGTTTTCTGGGACGAAAAAATTAAGTGATTCAATCAAAATAAGAATTGAAAAAATTAAACAAAATCTTGATGAATTCAATCAAAATATGAAACAAATTTTCTTCAGTGATGAACTTTATGACTCTTTTAAACAGAAAACAAATGATGATAGAATATTATTGAATAATGCAATAAGAGACTTTAAAAATGAATTACTCTTGGAAAAAGGTTTCGAATTGGAAAAGAAAGAGTTTGAATTTCCAGAATTTTCTAAAATATTTTCAAATGTAACACTTAAAAGGTAAAAAAATTAACTTAATTAAATTGATTTTATCAATTAATAAATATGTTTTAGCAAAACATTTTGTTTTGATTTCTCGGCAGACGATCTTATGAAAAAGAAACGAGGAACTATTTTAATGAGCGAAAAATCAGTCTTAAATGGAATATCTTTTTACACCGGATTGAAGTTGGAGAAAAATAATTTTCTTTATGCTTGTTTATATTGTTCAAATGACTACGAATTTTCGTAAGTTACAATTGAAATTTTTGAAATTTAATCTTATTAAAAAATTTAGAGGAATTGACATCGATTATAGCTTCAAAATTAATAATTTTAAAGCAAAGAATTTCAACTATGTTTTCAGACATTTTGGAGCCGGTTTTAAAAAACTTGTTGTTAGCTATTTTTTCAAAATTAAAAATTTAAAAATAATTTTTATAATTAAAAAACTATAGAATAAACCAATTGAAGGTGAGAAAATATTGGTCACTAGGATAACAATTAAAAATTTGAACAATCGAACAAGCATAGAGGAAAAAATTGAAAGAAAATTAAAATTGAACATTAATAAAGGACGTAGAGTTATGACTTTATTCGAGTTCAACGGTTGTAAAGATTACGATAGCGATTACTATTAAGATTACGATTAGATGACGATTACGCGAAGCTATAATGGAAACCCACGATTATTAACCATTGTGTTTATTTAAATAAAATATTTGCAATCAAATTTTTGTTTAAATCAATTAAATTATTATTTAAGATACATAAAATAACTATATTGTTTTTTTCATTATTCTTTCTGGAAAAATGATACTGTAGTCTTAATTATTAAATTTATTTAAAATTGTTTTGAAACAAGCGACTTTTTTTAGTTTAAACAAACATCCATTTGGCTCCAATTTGTTCTAGCGAAAAGCACTTAAATATGTACCTTATCTTTGTTGACTATTACTTTAATATATTTGACACTTTATTTGAAAGTCGTTTTATTGTTTAAAAGCCACAAATATCAAGTCCAAGTCAAAGACATTAAATTTTTTTTATTTTTTAAAGTCCGGGCTTTTACTTTAATTTTAAGGACTTGGACTTTAATTTGGAACTTTTAAACAACTCTGAATAAAAAACAAATAAAAAGAGACTTAATACATAAAAAAAGTGATTGACGCATAACAAGAATACTTTTTATTCAAAATAATGAAAAACGTATAAAATAAATTAATTGAAATTTTAAAATTATATGAATTGATTTACAATTTTTTAAAAAAATACAAGAAAAAGCTCACCAAATTATTAATTTTATTTGCGCTCCGCATTGATTCCACGATTTTGTTTCTGTAGCACCAATTCCATTATAATTTAGCTGGAGTGTTGCTCCATTGGAAAGAGATTCTTCTTCCTCAACATAAGACTTATCCGTTTCAATGTCTTTTGGTACCCTTGTTTAAATTCTTATCTCATTGAGTTGCTTTTTCAGAGTACCAGTGTTTTCAGAGATCATTTGGCCGCCATAATTTCAGTGTTTTTTATATACCTTTTGTGATGTTTACACTTAAATACCTGTGGATAAAACTCTCAAGAAATGTTTTCAAATAGGATATTTAAAAAATGCTTTTTAAAATTATTTTCTAATGATTAAAATACTTTGATATTGATATGATTTACCAGAACTTCTTTTATTTTTTTGGCAAAGCATCAGCGTTCTCAGCCGAATATTTATGATTATGCAAATTTTAGCCTTTATTGTACAGAAATGCAAAAAAAGTCAATTTTTGAAAAAATTTCGTGTTTTTTTGATAGAAATTTTTTTCTATATTTTTGAAAATTTTATTTGTATTTTTAAGAATTTTTACGTAAAAAAATTAAAAGATTGTAGAAAAAAAAGTTAAAAATAGAAACATAGATATTTGATTTCTTTTAAGGATTTGTAAATGATTCAATTTTTCAAAATAAAATTTTTTATTAAAAAAAATCCTTAAGAATTAAATAAGTTTATTGTTGAAAATAAAAATAAATTTTATTTTTTACCAGTTTTGTTTAATTCTTAAATACAAACAAAAATTAAAATTGAAAAAAATGAATTTTTTTATCTCCAATACAAATTATTCTCAAATTAGACCGATCGGTGTATCTGTCCAAAATCAAATCTGTTACACAATCCGAATTCAAATTTAAGCATGTCTTGTACTGAAGCTCATTAGTCCTGGTGTTAAAACAAAATAAATTTGTTTGTCCGGTTTCATAATAAAGCCTAGCCGCTGTGAACAAATTGGCAGCATCGTCCAAAATTAAGCCTAATGGATTCCACACGTTCAAATCTCCAATATTCCTTAAAAAATGGTGAGTCTGTCGGTCAAAAACCCGGATGCAGTTCTCTCCTGTCCAGTCATCGGTCACAAAAATAAAATTTCTGTTCACCTTTACATTTAGAGGACAAAATTTATAGTCCTCATCACTAGTTAAACTATTCCTGTGTCCTTTGAAAGCAAATGATTCCGGTGGAGCAAAAGTTGGAGACGTAGGATTCTCTAAATAAGGGATCACCAAGTAATCTCTTAATTGTTCATGCTCGTTATAAACCGCGACTCTTTCTCCCGAATAATCACAAACATATAATCTGTCTGGGCTCGCATTATCGCTCAAATGTTTACTTTCATAGTCATAATAAATTCCTTTGGGCCATTTCAAATCTTTTACACCAAATCTTTTTAATAGATTAAAATCGTAATCAAGCTTAAAGATGCACTTTAATTCACTATCTGTCAAATAAATATGGCTTTTTTTTGGATTTACACAAATTCCATCCGGATTTTTTAAGATGCCATTCAAATTAGTTGATCGAACAAAATCACCAGTGATTAAATTGATCTCAATTAAGTGTCTTGATTGTGAATCAGTGAAGAGTAGGGTCTGAGAGTCAGAGATGCATGCATATTTGGGCGATATAGGCACCTTTATTTTAGAACCAGGAACAGACTGAATTTTGGTAATTTGAGTCTGGAATTTAATGGTTTTGAATTGTTCTGCAAGATCTACATTATTTATCTGTTTAAGCTTTCCGATAATGGATTTTGATGGCAGCTCTACATTAGGATCAAATTTAAGCTCACTTATCATATCACTAAAGTTGTTATTTATTTTGCCCAATTCATTAAGATGCAAGATACAGCTATCTACGGTCTTAAATTGAATGCTTTGATAAGCTTTCGAGCTTTTTAGTTTCACATCACTGTTTACATAACTAAGCGAGTTTGCTCGCAAGGTCTCTATTGAAGATTTGATTTCTTTTAATTCAGGCTTATGGTCTTGTTCAAATTTTTCCAAATTGGATTTCATGTTTTGCACTGACTGATTAAGATTAGACTTCAATTCAAGCTCTATTTGGTCCAAATGATTCTTTAGATTAGCTATTTGATCATGGATCTCATTCTCGATCAGCTCTTTTCGTTTATTCAAAAAATTTTCCTTGCAATCAAAACGTTCTTTTGTAAAATAATTTAAATTTATCATTAAATTTAGTTTTATTAAACTAGAAATTAAATTTTAAATATTTTTAAAACTTATTTTTTTTTAAATCAAAAAATATTTTTTTTCAAATTCAAATTTTAAGAATTAAAAAATTAAATCTTGATAAAAACTCACAATAAATCTATTTTTTCAGCAACTTTTGAATATTTCGTAATTTTCTAAAATTTTGGATAAGTTTTAAAAAATTTCATTAAATTATGTTGAAAAAAAATATAAATAATAGTTTTTTCTTTTACGAAATTAATTATTTTCTTGTAATTTTTTTAAACTTTATATTTCAAATTTTCTATATGGCTTAAATTTTCTAAATAATGCATTGAAATTAATTTAAAAAAAGAATGCTAAATTTAAATGTTAAAACTATAATTTCTTTATTTTTAAATGAAGTTCAATACACTAAAAAATAGATAAATAAGAAATTAAAGAATAAATTAAAAAAAAAAACATAGTTTTGAAAATATCTTTTAAATTGCATTAAAAATCACATAAAACAAATTCAAAATATATAGTTAATTTATTATCATAATAGTTAAACAAATTATGACCCGACCAGGACATTTATTTTTTAATTAAACTAGATGATATCTGTGGGATCAAAATCATAAAAAGTACCTAAATTTTGATTAAGAGAACTTGTCAAGAGGACACGGTATTGCACTGTTTTTTTAGTCAGTATTTATTCCAGAAATTTTTTTTACAAATAGAATAAAAATTATTTCACTTGATATTTCATTTGATTATAGTTATAAGAAATTAAAATTTTTCAAAATCTCAATAAATTTTTTTTAATTTAATTATTTAAAAAAACAAATTCATATAAGATCTTGTAAAGTTGGTTCATACCTAGTGAAGTTCTAGTCGCTATTAAATCATTCAGAAAATTTATCTAACAATTCTGTAAGATGTTTAATTTTCTAAAATTTTAACGCTTCTAAAATATCAGAGAAATGCTTTGAAAAATTATTCATTAATGAAGTAAATTTTCAGTAAAGAGAAGTATTCTTTATAGAAAACTTTTTTAGGTTTAGGAAAGTTATTTAATAGAAAGAGGCTTACTGGTTGAACTATAGAGCAGATTCAGATTTCAAATTTAACATCAATTTTAATTTGATAAGTACAATTTTCAAAATAAAATATCAATTAATATCTTGAAAATAGTTTTTTTCATAAATTAAACCGAAATATTTCGCTTTATTATTTTTTTAAATTCTAATGGATGATGCAAACAAATTTAAATAAAGTACTTATATTTTTAGTGTTTTTAAAAGAGAAAAATTGATTTTTTTTAAAGAAATTTTACAGCTACTTGCGTCAATTTTTGAAATCTTAATAAATTGTTTGCTAATAGAAAAAATATTGATTTAGTTTAAAGTAAAACAAATTATGTAGCTCAAATTTAATTTTATTTTGATATTAAAAATTCAAAATGACTGATACTTAAATCCAAAAGAAAAGATTATAAAAAAAATAATTAAAAAAATTAAATTTAAATATAAGTTAAATATTCATAATGAAAAAATTATATATTTATTGAATTCTTTGAACCAAACAACTGATATATATTTTAAAAACATAAAGTCTCAAAACCTTTTAAATATTTCTAATTAACAAAAAATAATAACTTGAAAATTAGCGAAGTATTTTAAATTCCTCACTCATATTCCTAATAAGCGATGCTATCAAGTGAAGCATTACAAAAATAGCAATCAAGAAACACAATCTATTTATATATTTTTGTAATTATTTCCTCATTAGTTTTTAATTAAATTTAGGTCGTAATCCGAGAGAAAAAAAATTTAAATTCGAAATTACCTTCAATATTATTTACGCTGCTTTCCAGTTTCTTTAGCAAGTAATGATTAATGTCTATCAAGTTTCTCTCCAATTGACTAGCTGCCATGATGTTGATATCCAATTTGCATTCGTCACCAACTACCATCACCCTTGAGACAAGTTCGCAAAAAGGACAATTTAGAAAAAAATCTGGACTATTGCGTTTGGTTTTCAAATGTCTTAAAATGCATCTGTTGCAGGCAGTTCTATTACAGCAAGGAAAAATTTTTGGGTCCTCGAAAAAATGACGCGTGTAGGCGTTTTTTTTTGTCCCAATACTCAGTGGACACGTCAAAGCATCAATTAAATTTTCAAAGTTCATTTTTAATCTATAAAAAAAAAAGTAAAAAAAATTTAAATATAAATTTTTCAGGCAATATTTGCCGATAGATTATTTAAGATATTTTTGCAATTGAAATTCGATTTTCGAAAAAATTCAAAAATTGCATCTATAGGATTTTTAATTAAATTCGCCTTTAATCAGTCTATTTTACATAAAATATTTTTAAAATATGCATTTTTGAAATATTTTTTTCATTTAAAAACTAACATAAATTAATTTAATAATTTGAATCATGCATCAAGCCTACTGCTCGAGTCTTGAAAGAACGTAACATTTAAAAAAATTTAGATACAAATGTTGTTTTAAAAGATACGAGTCGGTGCCAAATTCAATTTCGGAATGAACTGCTGTGAAAAATTTTTCGGCATAAAATCAATTAACTGCCTAAAATTAGCTTATTCATTGGCATATATTAAACTAAGTGTTATCCTCGTTTGCTTACATTTGTTAACTAATCTATCTACCTATACCGAACAAATCGACTTTTCCAAGATTCCCGTAAGCGTACTGAGAAAGATCATCGATCTAAGAGGCCTTCGGTCTCAGTCAAGTCAACTGGAATCAAAAGGATCGCTCATCGACCTTGTTCTTAGCTCAGGTAACATTTTAAAAATCGATAATGCTTAAAACTATTAAAAAATTATTTAAAAGGGAAAAAATATATTTTTTAGTTTTTAAATCGATTTTAGGATTTTCTATAATTACCTTTTTATCTTGATTTTTATTAGATTTTTTTGTTGACAGAAATTAAAAAAAAAATATTAAAAAGTGCTGGATTTTAGAATTTTCTTTTACGTATTTTATTTAATTGCATCCATGAGATTGTTATTACAGTTCTTTTAATCTACAGAGCTTGGAAAAGATTGTCCTTATAATTGCAAAAATTCTTGATTTTTGACTATATAGAATTAGTATAAATATTTTAATCAATTAAGCCTTGAGATTGAGTTGAATAATTTTATCTATCTTGATTATCTAACATTCGGAATTTTATCATTTTAATTAATTACATCACTGAGTTATAAATTTCGTATTTTATTTAAGAAATAAAAATAAATTAAAAAAATGATATAATTAAAGTTCTGTAATGAATAATTAATCAATTGATAATTTTTTTAAATTGATATTATCACCGAGTGAAAATTTGAAAAGAAACTATTTAGAAGATACTTGATAGATTTTATATCGGAAAAAAAACTGAGATAATTTTCAATAAGAAATCATTATTTGAATTATATTAAAACTCATTTTAAATTGATTACTTTAATTCTTTTAACAAAAAAATCCACTTATTTTCTACTTAAGTGATTTATCAATTTTTCTATTTTGATTTTTTCTTAGCAAAAATCTTCAAGATTTGGGTAGCTGCTTTTTTTCAACATTCTGACTTATTTATACGCACAATCACATGTTATGGAATCACCACCAACGATAATAAAAGCATTACGGAACACTGCTTTTCTCTATGTGTTTATCTAATAGTTAAGAACGCGATTGGAAAAATTAATTTAATCGTGATACATTTGAATCATTTTTTAATTTTTTTTAATTATCTTACAGATAAAAATTTATTTGACATTTAGTCACATTATTCTTAAGGATTAAATTTTTTTTTATTATGTAATGTAAATTACTTTGAATCAAAGAAAATAATAAGGGACGATTTTGGTACAACAAAAAAGGTTCCATGCTAATAATTTTACATCATAATTCTAGAATTTTAATGTGCTTTAAAACTAGTTTTTTTTAAATGAAGTATTGATTGAACATTTCTCTTTCTAATCTAAAACATGCATTTTATCAAAAATATATTTTTTTAATTAAGAAGCTTTAGTTGCTAAAAAAATTTAATTTTATATTTTAGGAGGAAGCCTATTTTTTCAGATAATTTCAGAAACATTTGTGTTAATAAATAATAAAAAGATTATCTAATGAATTTTTGAATTTTACTCGACAAAAACTAATCCAGACTCTAAATATTTAACAGAACTTTTTTTTGAAATAGTTTAAAAATCACTTTGAAATGAATCAATTTTTTCTAAAATAAGAATTTGGATTTTAAATTAAATTCTTTAAATTGCTAGTTTTAGACTTAAAATAAGTTAACAATTAAAAAAATTTTCATTTGCTGAAATTCCTTTGAAAAATATTCTAGTTATTTTTTTAAATAAAATTCCAAGTTAAGTTATTTACTTTTTTTCAAAGGAAGCGTTTATGAGGCTGAACTTGTAAATTCAGACGCGATCAATCCAAATATTCAATCAAAAGTATTTAACAGTGCTGGTGAATTTTTGGAATCAGTAGAGGACTCGAAAGATAAAGTATGGCTGGTGCACATAGTCAGCTCATCTTTCGGAAATCTACACACTGGCAAGAGAACATTCCTAGATGCATCGACCTGGTCTAGGCTAAACGACCTGTCCAGATTCGGTATTCTAACTGGAACTTTCAACTGCGACAAAGATCCTTACTTCTGCTACATTAAAAATTGGCAAAGACCTCAGCTAGTGCTCGGCATAGTCAAATACGACAAGAGCAGACAGCCCCAGGAATTTGTTGAATTATTTACTTACGATAAGATAAAAGAAAATGACTATGAGCAAATATTTGGATGGTTGGAGAACACACTGACTCAAAGTCTTGTTCCAGAATTTCTCCCAAAAATTCAAAGTCACAATAACTTTGGCACTGAAATTGTCTATATTCAAAATGGTTCTTTTAGATTGCCAATTTACTACGCGGCAATGAGTGTAAAATATAACAACAGAGCTAAATTTTATCGAATAAAAAACGAAAATTTAAATAAAAAAAATAATGATGAAAATTTAAAGCGACTAATTTCACAATGTAATTTAGATAAAGATAAGGTTTATCTATCCAAAACTCCAATTTACATAATTATTGACAAATCCTATTGCTATAATTATGGTGCCAATTTAAACGAACTTCCAAATTACGTGTATTTTAATCAATTTCTGCTCTTTTTGCATCCAGATCTAAATAGCATATTTCTAATCAGTTTCCTTCTATTAAATTTAGTCCTGGGTCTAGCATTTTTTAATTATAGGAAGTCCTTTTTAAAACAATTAGGCTACGCTTTAGTATATCTATGCGCCTTTAATTTGATTCTTATTACTTTGTGGCTGATCACAACTAATTCTCAAATTGGTAAGCTAATTCCGAATCCTGGTACCTGGAATTATGTAATTAAAATTTTAAAATGGCTCCGTCTTTTGTACATATCCAATAAAATTCTTCAACTTTTTTCATCTTTTATAAGATTTTGTTTTTACTATTATTTCTATTTAAAATATTGGCAAGCTGTAGTGTTGTATTTTTCTCTGGCAAGTTTGTTCTATGCTCATACCAGATGGCTCAAACTTAAGACAGACAAATACATTAGATTAAAGCCTAGCAGACCTACGGCAATAGAGCCTAGTCAGTCTGTGAACATGAATTCTAATCATATATCGCCTGCTGATATGGACATTGAAATAAGTGTCTCTGAACTGATTAACCAAATAAATGGCTTGACCACCATATGGCTTCAGTCGAGTTCCTATGCGGATCGTTTAATATCCGAATTGCCTTCAGTTGAGTACTGCAAGTGTTTTTACGCAAACAGGGTGAAATTGAGAGCATTTGATGAGACCGATCTGGAAGAAACTACCGAGGATGAGGAACATTTAGATCGGGCTACTAATCGGTGTGAGTGTGGTCGAAATGAAGAGCTCAACAAGTTGGAGGGCCAAGGTGAAAGAATGGTGGACTTTTTTGCCAAATTTTCTCATCAATGTACCATTTGTCTACAAAAGTACATGCTTGGCAATATTATTATTATATTGCCTTGCGGCCATTTTTTTCACAAAAAGTGTATTTACGAGTGGTTTATGAGCTCTATCAATTACAAGTGTCCTATGTGCCGAACATCGTTTTACAGACTTAAGAAGAGCATCTGAATAGCTTTAATTTTTTTTCTTATTAATTTCATAAATATACTTGGCAAAAACAACATTAATTTATTTTATAATTTAAAATAAAAATTGCTTAATTTTTTATTTATTTTGAAATCTGTTAAAAAAAGAATTTATGACTTAAAGTTATTTATGACTAGAAGCTTAATTGCGACTGAAATGAATTTTACCAATAATGAAGAGTGTTCTAAGTTGAAAATATGAATTTATTTTGATAAAAAATAAATTAAGGATTAATAAAGTCAACTTCGATGCATATAATAATAAAAAAAATTGTTTTACTGATGAAAATTTACACTGTCAAATATAAAGATTTAGTTAAAATACGAATTCAAGATTGAAATAAAAATTAAAATTTTAAATGCATTAATCTTCATTTTTTAAATATTCAAAATATTTTAAATTTTAAATTTTCATAAATTCTAAGTGGTTATAATTTATTTATTTTATTTTGATAAGACAAGAATTTCTAATTACTTATCGAAATAGGCAAGCTAGATTAAAATTTTGATTTAAAGTCTGAAAATTTCTTAAAATTTAAAGGTGCGAAAATTAAAAATCAAGAAAATTTTTAATTTATAATTTTAAAATATTTAATTATATTGATATTTTTTATTATCATTAACACCAAATAGTTAAATTGAAACTTTTAACAAAATTTTTAATTCATTTTATTCTTGAACCATTTTGAATATTCAGATTTTTTATAGGAATTTTGAATTTCTAATAGAATTTTCCTAAATTTTTTTGACAAAAATAAAATAACTAATTAATTTCCAAAAAAAAACAAATTTTAGAACTAAAATTTAAATCGAATAAAATTGCTCTTATGAATTGGCGCAGAAGTACTTGTACTTGTCAAAATTATTTGAAAAAAAATATTTATAGGCATATAAGCATTAACTTAATGTAGCATTTAGACTTAAACTAAGATCAACTGTAGTTTTAAAATGCTATTAATAGAAATAGACAGCTTATTCAAGGACAAATTTATTGTTATTATAAGTTAATCTATAACAGAGGAGAATCGGGGTTCTAAAAAAAAATAATTGTGGAATAAATGGGTATTTTTAGAATAAAGAGTAATTTTGCAAGATTAAGAAATAATTTCTTTTATTTTAAAGCAATTTTATAATGAAAAAAGTAAATAATAATTAAGAAATTTTGGTGATGAAAAAAGTCTAATTTCTTTAATATTGAATAATTTTCATTTCAAATATTACTTTTTAAGAACCTTTGATTGTAAATGTCAAATTAATTTTTAAATATTTAAGAAAGGATTTCAATTAAACTTTGTGTAAATGCGATTTTTCCTAATTAGACATCAGTTTTTTTTCTCATGAAAATTAATGACTAAATAATTTCAAAGATTGAAAAGCATAAAAATGAAGCTAATAAAAAAATATTCTTTACTAAATATATAATGAAAAGTATTTAAAAAAGACTAAATTTAAATAACTGCCTTTAATTTTTTCGGATAAAAAATGATTCTTTTTTTTTCTCAAAATGAATTGATGATGAAATTTTTCAAAAAAAAATAAAATTATTTTGTTAGCTTGATAAAAAAGCAGTTTATTCGAAAAAAACTTTTTGTCCATAAAATTCTGTCTTATTTATTTCTCATAAAATATATAATTCGGTCTGTAGTCAGCATATTCATACTTCTTTGGCACTGTACTAGTGCTTTTGGCAACCAAATTATTTCCAAATATACATGGCTTGAAGCTGACATATTTCAATGAAGTTTCGTCTTCTCTAAATGGTTTGTTTCCTTAAAAAAATTAAAAAATTAAAAAAGTTGTTTGACTTTTCGCCAAATTTACAGTACCAATGGTAATTGGGATAGTCAATGTATCATTTTTAATTTTCTTGATTTTGTCTTTAATCTTCGAATTGACTGAAACCAATATGAAATAGTTAAGCTTAATTAAGTTATGATTAAATGTTTGGCATATTGGCGGAAGAGTTAAAACTCCATTTTTATAAACTTCTGTTGAATTCTTAAGAATCTTTTTTGGAAATTCAAACTTTGAAATAACTCTTAGACTTGAATTAGCTTGAATATGCGTTTCTTGAAGCAGGTAGACAAAAAATTTCTTTATATCTTTAGTGCTATTATTTTTGATAATCAACCCAAACGGTACTGACTGTCCAGGCACATAGGCGCCTTGAAGAGTGTTTAGTGTAACTGAGACCAGTCCAGCATTGCGACATCCACATTTTTTGTTTATCTTGTCAATTTTTACCGAATTAGGTTGTTTTAAATAGCGGAAATTGTTCAAATCAAGGATGCTAATAACGGTAAATGTACGCTCAAATAGTCTTTCCTGAGTGCCACCTTCTCCACTTTCAAACACAACTTTATAGCAGATTTTTCCATAGGGATGCTCATAACTTGGGGGAAGGGAATTATTAAGAGGAATTTGAAATGAATATGAATGTCGACCATTCTCCAAATATAATCCCTTATCTCCTGTTCGCGACATTAAAACAACCTCATTTTCAATTATTGTTTCCTGAGCCTTGTAGTCATTCTCAAGTTTATCAAAGCTTTTTTTGTAAGAACCACTATTGTTCCTTGAATAAAAGAAATAAAATTTATTTAATTTTTTGCCACTTAATTTTACCATCGAATTTTAGCGTAGCCCAAAATTTTCAATTTTAAATTAGATGTGTAAATTCTGTTATTTAATTCAAAGCTAACGGTTCCATTTATGACTTCTCCAGCGTAATAGCATGGCTTGTCCAAAGTAATCGATGTGCTCTGGAAGTTTTTATTAATTGTATTTTTTGATTTTTTCACCATTTTTCAGAATATTTTGGAAAAATGCTGAGCATAGCCTATTTAAATGATGGTCCATAATCTTTATTTTAAATATTTGAATTTTGGCTAAAGTTCAGTAGTAAATATTTTTTTTACTTGTTATTTCGTAATTTTTGTATGGGTTACCTAAGAAAATATTTCAATAATCAAACAGCAACAGGAAAATATTTCAATATGTTAAAGAAGAATTTTTCAAGATTAATTTAAAATATACAATGAATCCAGCTTTTCAAATAGAAAGCTAATCAGTTTGGTAAAATTTTTCTCTTTTTTTTTGTCACCAACATTTCTTACTTTAAACATAAATTTCATTTTGTGAATTATTTATTGATTAATTATCTATCGACGATAAATTAGCTCAGAGTTGAGTGTTTATTTCTAAAACACGGGAAAATTAAAAAAAATAAAAATAAAATATTGATATAAAATCTGCCATCACTTTAGATTAAGCTATAAGTCGGATTCAATTCAATCAGATTTATATAAAAAAAACAAGAAACATCTAATCAAATTGGTTTTGTTGAAAAAAGAATTCAATTTTATTTTAAAATAAAAGAAGTTTATTGTTATGACAAAAGATGTTCTTTATAGAGTATTAAATGAAAGTTACTTAATTACTTTTCAAGTTATTAAATCAATTAATTAAATCGACTTTTGATAAAAAAAATTTGACAAACTTTAATTAATTTTTAATTTTGCTTCATTCATTGAAATAATAAGATATTGCAGTTAATTGATTGTTTATAATCAAACATTATTATTAATAAGGAAAAAATTTAATTAATTTTTAATCAACTATAATTTTGAAAATTTAAAGCATAGATTTTATTCTCATCACTGTTTTAACAAAAATCGCTTCTATTCCTTTATTAAAAAAAAGGCATTTCTAATCTAGTATAAACCTATGGAAAATTTTTTAAATATCGACTCTATTTTGAACCAAACTTTCCTAAATCAAGTGAAATTTGCCTAGTTGAATAAAAAACATTTAATTAATCAAAAAATTATCTAAAGGTTTAAAGAGTGACGACGAAGAGAATGAAACAAGTTTTACTATATTTAGCGTCTTTTTGCGTAAAATTAATTTCTTATAATACATTTTTTTTTAAAACAGAGCTCGTAAATTCGAAAAGAGTGAAAGACAGAACTAAATAAATTCAATTTTCCATTTAGATTTGGCTAGCGTTTTTTTTCAAATTAAAAATGAATTGAAATTAAAAAATATTAAACAGAAAAATATCATAAATAACATATATTTTTATGTCATATAGCTACTGTTACTTCCTAATTATTTAACTTAATCAAAATTGACATTTTTTGATTGTATTTGAAAGATCCTCACTTCAAGAGAAGAAATACAAATATAAAAGTAACACTCTTATAGGATAATTAAATGTGTAAACAGGGCCTGTCTTGAATCTTTTCAAGAAATTTAAAATTTAAAAATTCTTCTGTAGATTTTTTAAAATAATTTTAATTCGGTTTATATCTTAAAAAACGAAAGTCAACAAATAAATAATTAATCATATTCTGTGTTTTGTCGTGGTCACACATCAAAGGAATTTTCAAAGTCCAAAACTTATGATATTTTTTAATTACAAATCAGACGAATTGAACTAATTTTTAAAATGATTTTTATTTATTTTTTATTTAAGAAGTGTTCCATAAAGAAATATCAGACTTGTGCAAAATTAAAAAAAAAGTAATTTTAAAGATTTTAATTCTTTTTGTATTTAAATTCATTTCAAAGTCAAAATTAATGCTTGAATTTTTACCGTTCCATGCAGTCATGATCGCGAGCACATGAATTTTTTGTCGTTCCTGATATTTACAAATATTTTTCTAATAATAATTAATAATAATTTGCTATGGGAGGATAAACTATCTTCATTTAGATGTTCTAAAAAATCTTATAATATAAATCTAAATCGAAGACATATTATAAATTTGTTAAGGAGAATTTTAAAGACAACTACTCTTTAAACATATTAGAATTTTTTTAATATATATGCTAAAAGAATGCATCAATATTTTAATTTGGTCATTGGATTTTTTCTTCTTAGAAAATAATGTATTATTTGATGTTCAAAAAAAAATTTATTTACATATTTATTATTTAAATTTTGAATTATAACATTTTTAAAATTTAATTGGCAAGAAACATTTTTTTAAAAATTTTCGTGAGACCAGAATTTGAACGTTTTATCATAAGCACAAGAAACAATCCATTTATTGTCTTCCGAAACATCACAACCCATTATTTTTTGTTCGTGTCCCTTTAACTCTTTAATCGGCGTCCATCCAGGATGAGCCCAAGTCTTTAGCGTGTAATCATATGATGCTGTAATTAGATAATTTCCTTCACCCTCTTTTTTTAAAATTATTTAAGTATTTTACGAAATAATTTTCTTATTTACTTTGAAATTTAACTTTTGAAATGAGATTATTATGGGCCGGTATTGTGTATATGCATTTACTTTGTCTTAAATCCCAAATTTTTGCAGTATTATCCTCGCTTCCGGTTGCTATTTGATAGCCATTCGAGTTACAGTCAATAGAAAGAATTGATTTTAAGTGACCTTCCATCAGCATAATGCATCTTCCTGTTCTCAAATCCCAAACTCTTCCAAAGGAATCTTGACCTCTATGAGTTAAATAAAATTAAATAATTTGGATCAATAACAAAAAATGGAATTTACCCAGTGCAGCATATTGAGCCATCGCATTGGAATGATATATCCATTACTGGACGGGAATGACCTTCTTGATGCAGAATTTCTTCAACCCGTTCCACGTCCCAAAGACGCCAAGAGTTGTCATGGCTAATAAGAAATTAAGTCTTAAATGTTAAAAATATTATTATTTTGTGTTTACCAGACACAAGCGAGAAACCTTCCACTTGGATGAAATTCAGCTTTCGATACTCTTGAAGGTTCCATACCATCAAGTTCTCCAATAGGTTTATCACTAAATAGTTAAAGAATTATTTGTTGAACAATTTAAATTTTAATATCAAGTGTTGAAAATAGATATTTTTTAAATTTTTTTGATTTAAGACATAATGATTCTATTTTTGTGTATTTTTTTTTACATTATTATTTATTAAAAATAAGAAAAATAATCTCTCAGAATATAATTTTTAGCAAAATTTTAATGGTTGTTAATTATTAATTTTACTCATTTAATAACTAAAAAATGACTTTCGTTGCTTTTAAACCCGCCATTTGAAGTGGTCTGTAAAACACGGATCCAGATACCCTGATTTAAAGCCACAAAAAAAGAATGCTGAAATAAATAAGTGAAAAATTTAAATCTGTACTTAAAACTATACATGCTTCTAAAAACTTCTTCCATTTAAAGATTTTAAAATAAGTCAATGTATCAAGATTAAAAGACTGCGTTGGTTAGGACACATAGTTAGAATGGAAGAAACACGTATACCCATCAGAGCCCTTCAATGGACACCTAAAGGCCGACGGAAGCTAGGATAACCAGCAGTAACTTGAAGGTCTACAATCATGAAAAAGCTCAACGAAATGAGGATGATATGGAGAGAAGCAAGAGTTAATGCAAAGGATCGACTTGAGTAGAAATCGAAAAAAGTGAAAAAAATTTGAATTGGACCATTAAATTAGTTATTTATTTAAAATCTTCAATTATGCAAAAGATTTCAACAATTTAGATGATTGGGAATTCTGAAGAAGCTATCAATATGTTCCAATCGAAAACTTTGTTTGGGAAAGAAAAAATTTCGAAAATCTATGAAAATAGAATTTAAAAAAAAACAATTCTTCTGTTAAATGAATTATTTTGTTTGTATAATTATTTTAATTTTTTTATCTTAATTTACTTATGATTTATTTATGTTCTAATATTTTTTTTGCGATTTTTTTTTTGAAAATTATTAACAAAAATTTAATCCAAAACTAGAAAAACTGAAAAATCGTGAACTACCACTTTTGACTTAAACTTTTTACCCATCGCCGGAAATGGTGAAATTTTTTCATCTTAACCACCGTTTATCTTGATTCGTTTACAATGCTTATTAAAATAAATCTTACTCTTCCATATTCCAGAGTTTCACACTTCCATCAAAAGCCGTGCTGACCATATTCACGCTTTTAGGATCTAGCGATAAGGTTGATTCGGGATGAAATACAATCGATGATGCATTTGCGGTATGTGCCGCTAAAGTTCGGATCAGCTTACAGTCAGGCACAGACCAAAGCTTGCAAAGTCCACTCCATGAAGCCACAGCTACCATTTTTGAATTGGGACTGAATCGGCAAAATGACAAAGGTCGTATATCACCGATTTGACTTGAATAATTGGCAAAATTCTAAATTTTTGATTTTTACTATATTTTATGATACAAATAAAAATATTTTTACTCTTAAATAGCGATAGGATTCTTGAACTTTGGCTGTTTTATCTATTTCAGGCATTTGAGACTGAGCCTTTTGTAAAGCAACTCTTTCTTTTGCTCTTTTCAATGAATATTCAGCTATCCAAAACCTTCCGTAAAGCATCAGATCGCTACCCTCATGATACCAAGTAACTTCCTTGATATTACCAACATGAACAAAAATTTTCAACAAAAATTTAAAATTTACATTTTGACTTTCTTCTTCACGTTTTTCTTGTTCTTCTTTCTTTTTTAGTTTACGTGCAATTTCATCATCAGTGAGGCGAGATACCAAACTTTTAAGACGTTCTCTTCTTTCAGCTGGTCCTTCTCCAAATAAACATATTGGTTCGTGCAATTTACGCAGATTTATTTTCACTTCATTATCATCAGTTGAAACATGAATTGTTCTAGCCTTTTATTATTAATTATTAATAAAAAAAGGTAAGAAATTTAATTTATTTAATTTATTTACTCTTCGGCGTCTTTCAAACTCAGCTAATAGCTCTATTTGGTTATCAGGCAACTGATCATAGTCTTGATAGTATTCTTCATCTGACATATTTTCTATAGCACTCATTTTTTAATCTGAGATAAAATTTTTTTGGATTGACTCAACTTAGATTCTAATATACCTTATTAGGGGCACTTAATAACAAACGTAAAAAAATATCAGATCAAAGTATTCGATTGAATTTATTTCAGTTTAAATAGAAATAATTAATAAATACTTTATTAAATGCTTGAATAAGAAAATTCGATTATTTAAAATTTGGTTTTTAAAAAAATAAAAAAATAAAATAAAACAAAAAAAAATGGAAACTCCAACAAAATTAATTAATTGCCATATGTATTATTGTTTATTTAACATGTTTGCCTTGATGTACGAAAAAGCGAAAATAAACTGAGCCCAATAATAGTCTTCCAGCTCGAGTTGTTTTCCGTAAAACCCTTAAAAAATTAAATTAATTGGAATTATTTTTTTTATTTATTTTCTAACCTTCTATGTACTGAACATTAGACAAAAAAGTCGGTGGATTCGCCATAATAATGACATAAATAAGCACCGGATGCAAATCATCGGCACAAACTGGTGATTTGGCTATGGCCAATAAATTTTGAATTAACAGCATACACTTTCTGATGCAAGCTAGCTTATCCTGAGGAGTTCGGTAGATATTCAATCGTTTTAGCTCCATTTGTGCCGCTGTCCATGGACATTCCTAAGAAAAAGATTTTAAAAATAAATAGATAAAATTTTGTTTTCAAGATTAATAGGATGGTTTATTCGATATTGAAATATCTAGAGATGGAAGTTCAGGAAAAAAAGAAGAAGAAGAATGGTTTATTTTTTTATTTTATTTTTTTATACTTAATGTCGTTTTTAAACTTTGAGTAATATTTAGAGCAAAAGAGATTTTTTTATTTTCTTGTTGCATCATCCTTTAAATGAAACCATTTATCTTTTTATTTCATTATATATTGTTGATAGTATTTTAAATTTTAACTATAATTATACAAATATGTATTTCGAATACAATTTATGTATATTCGTATTCAAAATATTCTGTTTTTTTTACTCAAATTTAAAAAATCATTCAAAAAATTTTCCCTAATTAACTTTTTTATGCGGCTATTTTTCCTAGTACATATTATTGATTTTTTTATAGATATTTTTACTTTGTTTTGTACATATTATCTTCTTTAATACATTTTTTGATTTTACAAAATATATATTTCCTATTCAAGTGTATAATTTCTCAGTCTGTAATATGATTTACTAGTAGTATTTATTTTTTGATTCTTTGAAACTTCAATTGTTGCAAGTCATTTGACATTTTAGGTGGTAATGATGATGATTCAGAGGAAGAAAATGCAATGAATGACAATTCCTCTGTTGCTTCAAATGAAAACATGGGGAAAAAATGAACCACATCGTTGTTACTCTAAGATTTAAACATATGATGTGGAATAAATACTTTATCTGAAGATTAAATAAATGCTGATGGACACTGGACAAAAGGTAATCAATCAAATTAATGGAGAAAAATATGGTGTTGATACTTTAAAAAGTGTAAAAAAAGTATCTTTGTATTAGTGAGAAATGATCATATGGATAATGATGTTTATCTTTTAACAAATAAACATCTTCATAATGAAGATGATCATACCGGTCAGTTGCCAACTAAAATAAAAAAATTTATACTCGATCAATACATCAATATACATAGAGGTAGTTAACTATGTATTATAGGTGATAAATATGTACACTTAAAGTAAAATATGTATTATTTATATTATAAGTAACTTTTTTGCTCGGACTAAAACATGAATTTATTATGGAAGATTTTCGACTGCTAAAACCCGGTTCAATAATACAAAAGTGCAGATCCGGATAATAATACATTTTTAAAAATGCATATATTTGTAAACTTATATGTAAACCAGATTTAAAAAATTTAAAAATTTAGTTCTTTTTTACATACTGATGATTTTTAAGATGTCTGTTTTTACAATATAAGTTGTTTTATTTCAAAGAGAATTAAAACAATTAGAACTTTTATAAAAAAAATAATTTTGCTTATTTTAAATAAATTTCCTTAATTTTGTTTTTGAATCGATAATTTAAATATAAATTCAAAAAGTATTTTTTTGTAAAGTCCGTATTTTAATAATTTATTTTAATAAAAATCTTAAGTCTAGTTTTAGAAGCTTAAAACCTATCCAGAAAATCAGTGTTTTAGTCTGAGACAATCCGGCACTGAATATCGGAATCTATATTTTAAGGAAAACTCCTTTTTTGAGAAAAGCAAATTTTTTTTATTTATTATTATCTAAATAATTACATAAGAGGCACAAAAGAGGTCCATTAAACCCTTGTTAAAATATAAGATAAAAAATTACATTTATGTAAATGGGAGAAATGCCAATGAGCGGATGTGATGGTGTGATTACGTTTGCTAATTCTCTTAAACATTCTGAGACCATATTGTCTTTGTCATGGTCTATTTCACCATTCGGATACATAACAAAACTATAAACTTTTGACAATAAGAGTCTTTCTAATGATAAATGACATAATTCGACCATTTCATCATGACATTCATTCAATATGGCATCATACTCTGTTTTTAATTGCTGTAAATATTTTTTAAATAAATCATATTTTTCATCAACAGCTACCATCTGACGAAATTCATTTATAAACTTGTAAATTTGCTGCTCATTTTCTTTTGTTTCCAGGAAAAAAAGGGTTATTACTGAAGAAAAGTGATTGGTACGAAGTTTTTGCTGCCATTCAGCTCGCTGAAGTAATTTTTCAACCAAATTTAGAGTGTATAGAATATTTTGCTTAGATTTGGTCAAATAAGTCATGTAGTAGAGACGACGAATGTAGTCTTTTTTTAATGAACGTAAAAGTTTGCGGCATTCTTGATCACTATAAACGGAAACACAGCGTATCGTTTCATAAAGTTGAGCTTCTTTTTCTTTATCCTGCAAACTAATTGAATCATAGAGCTGAATTTTAAGATACATAACCAAAAAGTTGTCTTTATTATTTCTTTGAAAAAAAAATTTAATAAAATTAAATTTTTGGCTCTTCCCTGTTATGTGACCAAGTGATCAACAATTTGGTGATCATTCCGACGAGTACCACTTTTGTGACCAGTGTTTTTGACACCATAAAACAGCGCCACTTAATTATTTTCAAATTTTTTTTAATGCTAAATATATTCTCTAGGATTTAATAAATATTTAAATTTAAAGAAAAATTTTAAACTTTTTGCTGAAATGAATTAATGATATTAATGAATAAAAAAATTTTCCTAAAATTTTTTCACTCATTATAAATAGTAATTTGAAGAAAATAAAATTACGGCTAATGTTAAATCCAAATCGAGTTTTTATCGAAAAATGTTACAAGAGCTTCGAAGACACCCGAAAAGGTACAATTAGAAGTTAAGAAAGAAAGTTAACAAAAAAACACTAAAGAGTGTTCAGAATGTGGTAAATTTTATGAGGGCGAGAGATGTTTAAAATTAAAATTCAAAAGATCCCATAAAAAGCGATTTTTTCCAGGTCACTTTAATTTTTTATTTAATTCTGGACTTTTTTCTGGTCAAAAAAGCGAAACTGAAGGGATTGGTCACAATATTGGTGACCATCTGGTCACCAAAACAGGAAAGATCCACATTTGTTTTAAATTACTTTAAATAATTATTTGGTGCGTAATTATATGGCATGCAGTCAGGCCAACTAAGAACAAGTCGAAGCTTTTTTTTGGCGTCTAGAAATGACTTTGACTGCTCCAAGTTGACTGGTTCCAAGAGCATATTCTGGTTTGGTAGGCTGCTATCGGGCACATTTTTGGCTAAATTTTCCGTAGTTGACAAATCGACTAGTTGAGTTTCATTGACAGAAAGTTGTTGTTTTAATTGTACTGTTTGTGGCGTTGATTTTGACTGGTATTTTTTAAGAATACTATCTACGTCCTCTGCTTGAGAGCTGGTCAAATTGTTCTGATTGTCATTTGGTGCCAATGAATTACTGGAAGTCAATGGCTCACTATTTTGTATCGATGCATTTTTCGATTTGTTGAATAAGCTAAATCTATGTATGGCACTTTTTTTACCATTAGAATTATTACTTAATTTTTCGATGGTTGAGCTAATCGAAAATTTGACCGAGTTCGAGTTGTTAAAGATCTTAATTAGTTGAATAAAAAAAAAGAAAAAAATATGGACAATCTTACTGAAGAAAGTCTATTTTTTGTTGAGTTGGTTAGATTCGAAGATTCAACTTCCGGTCTCTTCTAGAGATTAAAGAAAATTTTAAGATTTGGCCAAATAAAGAGCGCAAAAGCCAAAATTACATTTGATTCAGTGTTATTAGGCAATATATTGATAGCAGAGCTAGCAGAGGAAGAGTAATTAATGGAATAATTAGGCATTATACTAGTATTGGGCGCATAAGGATTCTGAAGAGATTGAGTTGATTGAACATAGTCATTTAGCAAGCTTTGATTCAGTGCCGGATGGATAGAACTAGAATTGCTAGAAAAAGTCGAGTAAGGGGTGTATTTGCTAGGACTGTTTGATTCAAAATCAGAATCGGAATTATTATTCATTTCGGTACTCCAAGCGGCACTGTCACTTACAACGCTACAGTGGTCGTCTAAATTTGGATCAGTCTCATTCGAAATCGGATTTGTATTAGTCATTAGCCCATTTTGATTTGACTGACTCGAAGGATTATTTAGACTGTTTGATGAAGAGGCATTTCGATTAGGCATGCTACTATTTAGTGAATAATCCTTTAAAAATTTTATGATTTATTGTTGTGACATTTTGAATTGTGTAAAAATGAAAATAAGTTAACAAGACAAGAAGTTATTAATCGCATTTACTATTTTTTTTAATAAAAAAATCGAGGAAAAATTCAAATTAAAGATTTATCATTATTTTTGCTGATAGAATGAAGCTTTTTAAAGAAAAGAAAACTACAGAAATGATCTATTCAAAATTATTATTAAAAATTTAATTGTAATTTCATTTAGCTATAAATTTGATTTTTGTCAGTTATTTGAAAATAAATTCAACCTTCAAGCATTAGTACTTAAAATAATTTTTTAGAGGTTATAACAATAATCTGTTTTTATTTATATGGAAGAAATTAGCGGTAAAATTTTTTTTAAATAAAATCAAAAATAAAAATTTCAAAGCATGTTTAGCTCTTTTTAGTTTATTAAATTGCTGACTAGAATCAATTTCAAAAACTTTTATTTAATTTTTTTAAAGACATGATTGTTTGTCTAATTAAAAATTGATAAAAGATACTTAAAATAAAACCATTTGAATATAAAAACTTGAAAGATATATAAATATTAATAAATAATTTCAATAAAGAGAAAATTAATTTTAATATTAAAAAATTAAAAATTAAATAAATTTCTACTTCAACTAAGAGTTTTAAAATGAAAATAAATGTTTATTTGTTTGTGTTTGTGTAATGTTTAATGTTAAATTATAACAGGCTGTTATAATTTAAATAAAAATTTTTTAAATGTAGCAATTAGTTCTTTGATAGAAAATAATGCTATGATCTTAAGATTCTACTGATAGAGAAAATAAAATGATAAATTATTTTTCACATATATACTAAATGAAATATTGTATTTTATTAATAGATATTCGAGGCAGAGTCTTTAATATTGTGTTAATTATAATTGTCGCAATATTAAAGTCATAAGTGGGGCTGTGAAGTTTGTTTCAATTCGATCTTTTCATTTCAGAAAAACTTGAATAACTTTTTTACTAGAATAGATAATTTAGTTCTGTAAAATGTTTAAGCAACTTTGCTTAATCCGAAAATATATGTCTTTAATAACTCTGCAATATAATTGCACAGCTGATTAGAATACTTTTTAATGGCGTGCAAAATGCAGAAAATTGCAGAGTACTTTGCAGGCTTATTTTACTGCATCAAGCAAATTTGCTCATAATTAAGCATTTTACTAAACTAAATTATCTATTTTATTCAAATTTTAAAGATATTCAAATTTTTCTGAATTGAAAAGATCGAATTGAAACGAACTTCACAACCCCGTCATTAGTCCGAATATTTGTTAATTTTTTTATTAATATTATTACTATTACTATTTTACTTTAATATTATTACTTATTAAAATAAAAACGTTTTATTGATTAAAATTATTGATATGAGAAATAACTCTAATTGTACAATAATTATTATAATAAATAATATGTAAAATAAAGATATAAATTAAAAATTAGCTTTACAATTAAACAAAATAGATTATTTCAATTATTAAACAATTATTTCAAATATTAAAATATAAACGCTCTCAATCAAAAATTTTAAGATTCAAATAGTAAATGACCCATAATTTTATTTAAATTTTGACCTTAGGAAAGAATCGTGAATAATAGCTAATTTAAGTGTAGATTTTTAATAAAAAAATTTAATATTAAAGCATTAACTATAGCTAGCCAAGCGCAGTAAATTTTTAATTTAGTTACCTGTTCTGAAAAATTGATTAAATTTGATTGATTATTAGAGCTTGAACTAATAGTTGAACTGGAACCTGGTCCGCTTCGCTGTGAAACATATCTGGCAACTGCTGAATTGTCGTCTATGCCAAGTCGATCATTTATTGGCTCATTGATGACAGATTCGGATGCATCCGCATCCAAACTCCATCCAGTTTCACTTTGTTCTTCTTTGGACGGATTAATCTTATTTATTTCGAACTTACAAAATTTGTCATTGATATCTTCGCGATTGGTTTTGGGCTCAGTAGCTGGAAGTTGAGGTCCGCGCGATCCATTTGCATTCAAACTCGGCGTATTAACTACAATGTTACCAAGTGAATTGACATTTGAGATATTCTGGACAGTGTTGTTTGCATTACTATTGCGACTAGAGCTTATATTTTGTAAATCTTCATGGCTGTGCGACGACGGTGTATCCCTTCCGCTTATAATAGGAGTATTTCGAGCACTAAAATTGTCAAAATCACTCAAGCTTTCATTTTCGAGCTGATTAACTTCATTTTGATCATTATCTACATCATCATCATTCGAAGATATAGAATGACATTCGGTTGTCTCACAAACTTCCGAAATTCCTTCTAAATTTGAAAAAATAAAAAATTTTGAATTTTAATCTAGTCAATTTCAGTATCAACTAATTAGATAATTTACTGAAAAAATTCTAAAGAATATAGCTATAATAGATACCAAAATCATAGGTTCATTGAACAAAAAGCCAAATTATTCTTGGATTACTCTGAAATATATTTTTTTAAAATCAGGTACAAGCAGAAAGTTCAAAATGATGAAACCTATTAGTTTTATTTCTAAAAATTAATTTATGATGTCTCATTTCATTGTCGCAACCAAAATTTCTTTATATTACCAGTTTAAGTCAAATTCGCAAAAATTTCTTCAAGTTAAAAGTATTGACTTAAACTAATTATTAATTTTTCTGCAATACCAGGCAAACTTTGACACTTACTTTAAATTTTACTCCTTTTTTTAACAAAATTTGACAAAACTTTGAATTATAATTAAACTGATTGCTTCAAGAACCAGCTAGAATATTTGCACGAGCCAGGACATGGTCGAGCAAGGAAAGGCGCCAAGAAGCTCTAAAACAAATTTCAAGACTTAGTGGCTTCGATTTGTATTATTATTATTATATTGCTTCAAGAAATTAATTTTGATGAGGATTGTTTAAAAATTTAAATCTTAATTTTTTGGTTTCCGAATTTTTTTTAATTTTTGGAGAAAAATCTGAAAACATAATTCAAGTTTTAAAAATCAATGTAATTTCATTTGTAACCGTTTTATCAAAAACTTTTTCTTTAAAAAAAGTTGGAAAATAAATTCATTTTAAATAATTCTATTAAAATATTTTTGAAAATTGAATCCCGTCTTTTATGGAGATCAAAAAAAAATTTTAAATCATTTTGAATAGAAATTTTTCTCGATTATTTCTTGATTAATAAGATTTTCTAAAAATCGGTACTCTAATCCATTCATCAAAAGAGGAAAAAAAGATATCATTTATCATAAGGCGATATAAATTGAAATTTTATCAAACCAAAAAAGATGAATATTTGAGATACCATATTTTTTAGTAAAGAAAGAATATAAAATATTTAGAAGCTTAAAAATTCAACAAACAGCTAATTTCTTTTAAATGATTTTTTTCAAATTCAAATATATTTATTAAATTTAATTTTGAAAAGAATATCTTAGCATTTTTTCTTTTTTCAAGCAATTAACTTCGATTTACATTTTATCAACTAATATTCTATTCTTCCTTATTTAAAAAATTAAATAAAAAATTTCAAATTTTATTCCTAATTATTTTTGTACAGCAGATATTCAATTTTTTGTAAATGAGCGGATCATGAAATTGAGAAAGGTTTTTCTTACCAACACTTCCGTCATGCCTTGATCGAAAATCGTCCCGATCTGTAGCCGAATCAGGTCGTGGTTTGTTACTGGGTTCAAATGAATTATCTAAATCGATTTTTTTTGATTTATTCTTTTGCTTATTTGTCCTTGTTATAGTTCTGCTATTTGCATATGAATCATAGTCATTTAAAACTTTTTCCTCGGCCAACATTCCAGGACAGTCAAAACCCTTATCGTTTATATTAATGACTAGAATTTGAAATCCGTCTTCCATATTTGGCTCTTTTATCAAATGGTTTATCACATCTACACTATCAGGATTAAGCAGGTTAACTTTTCTGTTGGAATTAAAAAATGTGCAGCTTTTTTCCAACGAATCGTTGATATAATCGTTTGGAATAATTGTTTTTAACCAATTTGACTCTTCGTTTTCAATTAGGGGCGCTTCTTTGCTTACTTGGCGAGTAAAAATTAGCTTAAAATTTTATTTTAAGTCAGTAATGGAATAAAAACTGCTGAAGTTTACATACCAATCGGTGTAAATCGTGCAATGGGATCATGATTGAATTTCTGATTATCAAACTACTGGGATAGAATGTTGAAGAGTTAGTGGCAGATGAAATAGTTGACATATTGGATGGCACATCATTAGCTTGAGTATTGAGTGATGGTATTTCAAAAGCGTCTGTATTAGGTCCACTATTTTGGGATTTTCCATAAGATGATATTATATTATTAACAATGTCTGACACACAGTTCTATCATTAATTAAAAAAAATGTCTTTTTATTAAATTAAGATAAATTTTTTAAATTAAAAATAAATAGAAAATAAAATATTAGCAAACGATGCAAATAAAACAAGCAAGTGAACAAAGAAGGCTATTGGTGGTCACAATTCATAAATTAATTCTCAATATTTTAATATTTAAAACAAAGATTATCAAAAACTCTTAAAATTTTTTTTCTGTACTGTGAATTAACGGAGATTACCGAAAAATTTTCAGTAACAAAAAATAAATAAATATTGAAAAGAAAATAGGAAAAAACGAATTTGGATCAGATGCGTTCCCTCAAATAAATTCACTAATGAATGATTTCTTATATAAATCAAGCAAGGATTTAATTAAAATTGAAATAATAACAGTATAAAGAGTGTGGAATTTTCGGTCTTTTAACGAGAAATTCAAAAGATAGAGATAATAACCTAAATTAAATTTTTAAATAATCTAATTTAAAAAAATAAATAAATCTTTCCTCGAATAGAATATTAAACTAATGATAGCTTTATTTGATCATTAGAGATTAAGAATTAATCTCTAATGTTTTTAGAAGCAAATTTTTCAAAATAATCTATTTGATAATTAAATGATATTTTTATTTGAAACGAAAATATATTTTTTTGAATTTAAAATTAATTTAAATAATTCGTGTCTTAATTAATTTATAAATGGTTCCTTAAATAATTCTTTAAATTTTTTCTTTTAATACGGTGATTAAATCCTAAAATTCGAGTTTTACTCATAACCAATTTAGTATGTCTTTTTTTAAATTAATTGAAATAAATGAATTATAGTTGATAATCAAATTAAATTAAAATTTTAAATCTAGTATTTCAATTTTTTCATATTTATGTTTCCAAATTGAATTTTAGACTTTCGATTGGAATATTTGACCATGGTAAAATTTTAAAATTAAAATTCAGAATCAACTTTTTAAAAAATTTAAAAAAAAACGTGCAAAAATGTTACAAATAGCATCTAGAAATATTTTGATTCTTCATTTTTATTTTAATAATAGAAAAATCAATATATTTTATTTTAAAACTTAAATCATATCAACACCAACTACTAATTATACCAGACTTACTGAAATTTTATCATTCTATCATGAAAATAGATTAAAATGTAAAAAATTTTATTTAGATTATTTTTTATTAATTAATGCAACTTACGTTTCGGAATTTTGAATACAAATCTTGTGCTTTGGGGTCCTTATCATCATCTGACATGGCCAAAACTTGAAGTATATTTGCAATCTTTGATTATTTTAGAATTTGATCTTTTTCATTCAATTTTGATAAAATACTTGCATAAGATTGTGCCGGGCTACATTGCTTATCTGAACATCTGAAAGAACACCATAAGGCTCTGGGTCACAAATCGCCGGACATATGTACAAAGCCATAATTAAATCACAGCATAATTTTCGTGCTAGCTATTAATAGACAAAATTTTAAATCCAAAAAACATTCTATTTTTTAATTTACTTCAGTTGAGTTGGTTCTACTAGTTTTGCCAATTAGAATGAAAAACTGATTGACCAGCCAGGTCATTGAAGGAGGAAAAGCGTAAAGACTAGAACTGATGCTGTCTATAAATGACATGGAAGTGCTATAAAGAAGATTAACAATTTTTTCGCGATATTTTTGCGTTTTTATCTTGTACTCTTTTGTGCTCGGGTGACCAAATTTATTTATCCTTTCCTCAGTTGAAAATCTTGCCATTGCTTTATCTGGATCGATGTCCAAAAACCATTCATCAGTTAGTATTTGATTTATAGGCTCGTAAAGTGCTGTTATCAAAAACAATTGAGCTGAGTGTGAAAAAGAAGTGTATGTTTTAAAAAGTATGTTAAATGAACACGACTGCTTGCGGATTAATTTTCTCAGGTCTACATTCTGAGCTTCCGCGGCACAAAATTGGTTTTTCAGCAAATTTTTCAGCAACTGTAAACATAATGACTCATCCTGTACAAGAACACAATTGCCGTATAAAGACTGAAATACAATTTGGATTAGATTTTGGGACGAAAATATCTGGTTGTCTACACCACGTATAAACTCGACTGAGTTTAGAAAAAAACCCGAGTTTATTTTTTCGGCTTTTAGGATCAGATTGGCCAAGTATTGGGGCTTATCTCTTAGCGATTTTAAAAATTCGCTTATATAATAGTCAAAGTGGCTTAGAATTTTATAAGATTCGATGAATTGATGATTATTTGTAATAAGTGAAAATTTTTTACATTGATTTTTTATAGATTTACTACGACCAAAAATCAATTCATCTAATATTGAGTGATGTCTAAATATTAGCCATTGTTTGTTAAAAAGTTTTTCTGACTTTTTAATCAGCTAAAATAAAATGTTGAAAATTTTAATTTTTTTAAATTAAATTAGATTACCTGATCGTATAGATCTACTAGATGTTTTTTTTCTGATTGTACGAACATGGCCTCGTCCTTAAGGCGCTTTATCAAACTTTTCAAGTCTTCATCCATTTCGATTTTTAGCACTAGTTTTGGAAAATTTTGCTAGTGTGAGAATTATCTTATATCTTAATTTATTTGGTGTTGTTTTTATATGAATTGTTAAAGAAATTAATTTAACATCTTATAATTGTTAAAATGAGAAAAAAGCTGATAAAATTTAAATTAAAATAATTTCAATTTAATTTATAATTATGATCTTTCAAATAATTATTAATATTATAATTAATATTTAGAACTATCTGGCTTGAGCTAACTAAATAGAATGCTACTTTGAACTATATGAATAAAAGCAAACCAGCAGTTATTTGAAATCAAATTAACATCATATATTATACTAATTTTATATGAAATTCATTTTTAAGACAAAACTAAGATTTTGTTATAAAACATATCTTAAAAATCTTGCGATTCCGTCGTAATATTCAAAAAAGATTCATTTAAAAAAATCTAAGATTTTAAATTCAAAGCTTCTTTTTTGGTGTCTAATTCTTGTTTACCATTGTTCTAAAGAACGCAGAAATATATTTGGTATTCCTTTGAATCGAGTGCCTCCTATTTCAATATTAATTTTTTTAGTTTGTATGTTTTTTGGAAATTTAGCTTTCAAAGATTTAAATTAGCTTTTTTTTTGATTATCTCCTCAGTCAAAAAAACTTTTAAATTTCTTTAAAGAATAAAAAATAAAATAATAAAAATGTGACCATGGTTAAATTTTAAAATTAAAATTCAGAGTCAACTTTTTGAAAATTTGATTTTGTGCTTTATTGTATTAAAATAAATAAATTTTAAAGAAATTAAAATATTAAAATTAGAAGAAAGAATTTTATTTCTATGAATTTTTTATATTATCGATAAGTATTAAACTGTCTATGATTTCTCATGATTATTTTCTTTTTGACCACAATTTTTTCGATAATTTATTTACTAATTATTTGAAGAGGTAAAATTATTTATATATTTTTTTGTTTCTTATAATCCTTATCGAATGAAACTAAAATCTTGTTCTCACAGAACCATCCTAATATTTTAAAGATCTTAGAACCTTTAAATTTTTCATAAATAAAATTTTTCTACTTGTTGCACATTTGATCCGGTCGAAAATTCATTAAAATAATTTTTTTTTGACAATTAATATCGGTGATATATATTTTTTAAATAAAAAATTTTGCAATAAAATATTTCAATTTTTTTGATCCTTTCACTTTATTCAAGTTCATTATCAGAATTTTTTATTAAAATTTGATAAACAAAAAAATTCTAAATGAGCTTTTAATTTTTTTAAAATATTTTTAATCCTGATAATTTTTAATTTAGTTAGTTAGTTAATTAATTATTTCAAAAAGTAAGAAAGTAAAAACGAAAAATGAAATCAATAAATATACAAGAATAAAAATTATATAAAGAAAAATTTGATTTTTTTGTAAGTTTTATAAATATGAGCGTGATGAGCGAATTATCAATAAGAAATATTTCATAAACATTTTGATTTTATTTATAAGGAGTTAAAAATGGGAATATGTTAGAACTAAAATAAAGCTTTTTAATTCACATATTTCACCTTAATACTTTTTAGCTAAAAGAAAAAAAATAGAATAAATAAATTTCATGAAGAACTATCGACAATAAAACAAAAACTTTCTTTTTTTTTTAAATTTCATATGATTTATTGTTAGAATTTTTGTTCCCATTTATCAAGACTTTTTTCTTTAAATTAATTTTTTAAATTATTACTCAAATAATATCCTTTAAAATTAAAATAAAATATTCTAATAATTTTTCAAAGATTTATTACTTTTTATTAGACTTGATTTCTTTAATAGTTATTTTTTGTAGCTTAATGTATATTTTTATTATTATAATAATGAATCCTTTTTTTTCACTCTTTTTTATTTATTAATTCCAGATTTTTAAGTTAACTAGAATTATTCCACTTTGTAACTTTTATTTTATTTTCATAAAAGTTGTTAATTTAATACAATCTAATAGATCTTTAAATTTGAGTGATCATTTAATTTTTGAATTATTATATTATTAATTTTTTAGCATTTTTGTTTTCAAAAAATTATGATATTAACTTTTAATATGGAAAGTTTCTGTAATAATGGTTTACTTTTTTTTTAGTCTTGAGTGGTTAATGATCAATAATAACAAGTCAGTTATCTAATTAACAATTACAAAATTTTTTTTTCATCAATATTAATAATTTAGATGCCATTTGGAATAAATTTTGTAATATTTGAATAAAGAAAAAGTAATTTCAAAAGTCAAAATAACAATCGCTGATTTATGATAATAATTTTAAAATTTTATCTTCAAGTTTTAAATTAAAAAATAATCCTTTTTTATCTAATAAATGATCAGCAATGCCAACTTAAACGGCTTGGATCATTTGCTATTTAAAAATAATTATAAATGGGCTCAGTTAAATCCTGATTGCTTAAAAGCTAATCACCTGAGTTAATATTTGCGCATTTAGAAAAAAACAAAATCATAAAATCAGATCAGGCATAAGTAATTAAATAACTAAAGAAATTATTTGTTGAATTCAAAAAATACTTATTCAAGTAGGAGTTTAAAGCGTTAATTTATATCAATCATTATGAATTGATGTAGATTGTTAAGTTCAAAATCGCCCACAAGTTATAAATATTTTGACAAAATTTTAATTTTAAGTATTATTAAAAAGCAAACCAAAAAGCAATGCAAAAAAGTGATAAGTCAAATTTTTACTAATTAATTCTGTATCTTTACCGAAACCCCATCAAAATTTAGTAAAAAAATTCTCGTTAAATTTATTATCTTCAAACAAAATAGCAGAGCGACTTGAATATAAACAACTAGATGAATAAATCTATAAACGTAGATCAAATTCAAGAGATTTAAAATTATTTTTTTTTCTATTCGCTTTTTTTTGTTGCATTCAAAATCTATAAGGTTAAATAATTTTATCTTATCTAATTAAATTGCTAAAATTAAATTCAGAAAATTCCAAATAGCTCATTGCCATGAATTTTTCAGATCGTAAACATTTTGATATAAAAAAGCTGATAAATAGATTGTTTCTGTTTACTCTTTTTTAGACTAATAAAACCCCTTAGTATGTTTAAATAACTATAATCTATATGCTAATTCTCATTATTTACCTTTAGAATAGATAATGTTGGAGAAGGTGCACATTCGAAGAGAATCTAAGGAAATACCATTCGGTTTCAAGATTCAGGGTATTTTTAAACAAATAACCAAAGGATTTAGGTAATTTTTATTCAAAGGTGGTTCGGAATTTTCGATTCCACTCTCGGTGCTTCAAGTAACACCGGGAAGCGTCGCGGAAAGATGTGGATTGCGTTCTGGTGATGCTATTTTAGAAATAAATGGCATACAGACAACCCAAATGGAGCATAATCAAGCCAAAAAAGAAATAATGAAGTGTGGTGATGATTTTTTTTTAACAGTGCAACGAAATGCAGTAGATACAGTGAAACCACAGCATACACCGCTGTCCCAACTTAAGTCTAATCCTCCAGTAAATTTGAACAATTTGGCACCACCGCCTCCAGCAGTCAAAACAGATTTGACTGCCAATAAAACCGAGATGATCAATATTGGCACAAGTCATAATAGAGCTCCCATGCCATTCAATAAAGCTGTTGGAAACGGAATAGACTACAAATCAGCTAAGCCGGCAAATTGGAAGCCTGGCGATTATGCAAAATGGGCACCTGAGACCCCTCAGCAAAATGAATCCCGTAATGAATCAATAGACTTAGAATTAAATTTTAATTAATTTTTTTTTAATTTAGCTACGGTAACTGCAGTTTTTCACAAACAGTATAACACACCTATAGGTATGTACTCGGATTCGAATGTTTTTCAAGAATTTCAGAATCAAACCAAAGGCATATTACCTGAAATAGCTAACAAAAATCCCGTATCACAAGGTCCATCGACAGTGTCATCATTTGCCAGTCAAGATTACCATCCACAACCTTCAAGTAATCCACCGATTGGAACTAACTCGTTGTCAATGAAAATGTTGAACCACGGAATCAATGAAGCTCAGACCAGCAATGGTAAAAAATTGATAAAGAATTTAATTAAACTTCAGGTTAATTTTATATAATAGGTCAGCCTCCGTCAATTTTTGATCTTAAAAGAGGAAATCCTACCGGCGCAACTGTGCCTAGAGGATTTAAAAGTGTTCAAGCACCGGTAAATTTTTTGGTCTAGAAATTATTTTTAACTTTTAATATCGGATTGTTTAGACTGTTCTGCCTTCGGAGCAAAGACATGCACCCATGCGTGTAGAATATCAAGCCCAGCATTTAAAGCAAAATTGGATTGAGCCAAAGTACAGTTTTAAAAGAATTAATTTTTGAGCTTATACTTTTTTATTTAAGGTTGAACTAAGAATTTGTAAATTTAATTTTAACAAAATGATTTAAATAATTGACTTTGCGCTCCAATTGCCTTAAAGATTTTAGCTTTATTAATTTTAATTTAATTTTCTTCTTTTTTAAATAAATAAATAGATAACTTTACAATGCTTTGAAAATGAATTTTGAAATTTTATTCATTTTTTTTTGCCACTATTTAGTCTATGTTAAATGTGAAGACTATTATAACAATGAAGAAATAGATGAAAACAATATTGATTATATTGATGGTTCTCGGACGAATCAAGGTACTTCGACTAATAAGTTTTTGTTAAATATAAGCAAAGATGTTATGGAGAGAATTTTGTCAAAACAAATTTTGAGTTTTCAAGATAAAAAAAGTATTTTTTGGATGTGTTTTTATTTTTGGATTATATTTTGTGTATTTTCCAGACGAGTGTCTATTGCCACGAAAAATTGGCAACATTCATTTGAGAAAAAGATTAGAATATGCTAAAAAATGGTACTATAATCACAATTTTAGAAAATGCATTGAGTTTTATTACACTGGATATAATGGAAATACAAATAATTTTAAAACTTGCTATGATTGTTTGAATAGATGTTTTATGGTAAATATTCTTCAATAAAATTAAATGAATTATAATTAAAGAAAGTTTTATCAAGTCTTTCAAGCCGATTAGGTATAAATCAAAAAATCCATTCAATAAACAAGGATTATATTTCATGAATTTGATGAAAAATAACTCCAAATCTGATAAAACTATCAATCATAAGTCAATTTCAATTCCAAGATTTTCCAATGGTAACGAAATTCTAGATAATAATGAAACAAAGCTGAGTGATTCAATTGATTATTTAAAAAAAAATTATTGTATTTCATTGAACTAAGAAGTGAACAAGATTGATATTTTTAAATTGAATAATTTTTAAAATATGAACATTTATTTTACTTTTTTAAATCCTTGTCGATACATTAGAGTCGGACTTCTCATGGACTGTTTAAATTGAGTTCAGATTAGATAAATCTATTCTAAAAAATTAAATTTTTTTCATAAAATAAACTCAAAATTAAACTATAACTCTATAAATTCAATTAGTAAACGAATTGGCTCAATATTGGAAGTATTTATCTTTGAAGTTGACCAGCCGATTTTTTGAATAAATTGAAGACACTAGTTTTTATAATTCAAACGTTCAACTAATATGATTTAAATATATTATTATATTATTTGTTATTTATTAATTTTTAAGTTATTTTAATAAAACGAGTTTTAATTTATGATAAAAAAAATTTAAAAAAGTTTTATATTATTTATTACAACTTTTTATTTTTTAATATTAAATTAAACTAAATAAAAAAGAATTTTCACTGACCCTTTAAAAAAAATAAAGACCGTCTGAAAAATCAATGACACCCCTAAATATAAGCATCTTGTGCCCACATATACAATATCCGAGTATCTAATTCTTTTCTATGATCATTCAAACTTATTTAAAACCTTTTAATTCATATTTGGATCAAATGGGTTATAAACGATCTAAAAGATTGTGATGCCAATACCTTAAAAAAAAGAGACATTTTTATTTTTTATTTTTATTCATTTTCATTCAAATTATTTTATTCAAAAGATTTAAATTTTGAGAATGTGATTTGATAATTTACGTTTATAATTCTTAATTTTTTCAGACTGTCCTTAAATGAATTTTTTTTAATTTAGTTTTACAATTTATTCTTTTTTTTGTTTTTCATTACCCAAGAGATATTTTTTTGAAATAAATATAGCATTTTTAAAATTCTTTAAAAACAATATCGTATGAAGATGATGAAACTGTTATCTAAGCTAAAAATCGGTGGTGTTTTTACCTTTTCCCTTTTGTGGTATTTTTTTGAAAAATCAATGAAAATTGTAAATGACCAAAAAGCAAAAAACTATCCTTTTTGATTGAAATGACTTTTTTGAAACCTATTATTATTGATTGGTTTTTAGATGATCACAATAATAAAATATTGATAAAAATTTTTTTGTCTGAATAAAATGTAATCATCACTGATCACAAACTCAGCAAGATTGTTTTGATCACTGGTCACTTTGGACTAAAGAAGAAATTAAGAAGCTACATTTTTAAAGCTGAAAAGATGTGGTCTAAAAATTTATTATTTTTTAACAATAAATAAACGTATTAATAAAAAATAGTTCTAGTTGATTTTAGGTATAGATTTAGGTAATGAACTTAAAAACAGTAACTAATGCTACTGGACACTTTGTCATATTTTAATTTTGTTATTTTCATCGCTTCGCTCCGACAGGAAAAAAAGTCTTAAAATTTTATTATTAAGCAATAGAATTAAATATTTCATTCTTATTCTTTTAAAAAAATTGTAAACCTTCTTTAACCTTTAATGCATCAAAGAGAAAACCGTAAATCTGAGACATAATACTGAAAATATTAGATATTGGAAGGTTTTCAAATCAGTGTAAATTTTGTTATGTAGTAGTAGTAGTAGTAGTAGAAAAAACTGCAGCATGATAACATGCGAGCGCGTCAGAGACGCCCTGTAGCAGTTTTAAAATGTTCATCCAGCTTGTTTTTGAATTCGTTCACATTTTTTGACAAAATAATTTCGTTTGGGAGTGAATTCCAGTGGTTTGCTATTCTGTTAAGGAAGAATTCGTGACGTTGGTTGCAGCATCTAGTGATTTCTCTTCTGAGCCTCTCTCTGTGACCATATCGTTGTGGAATACGAGTCAGATTCGTGTGCCAGTCAATGTTATCAACGCCCAATTCAAACTTAAACATTTGAATTAGGTCACCGCGAATTCTGCGTAGATTAAGCGGTGTAAGGTTCAATAAATCGCAGCGCTTTTCGTAATCGAGATTTTTTAAGTTGCTAGCAACTTTTGTGGCTCTGTGTTGAACTTTCTCGAGTGTGTGCTGATCTTGTTTAGTGTATGGACTCCAAGAGGATACCGCGAATTCAATATGTGGACGAATGTAAATTAACTTTTTTTAATTGTAAAATGCAAAAGATTATTTTCAAAAAAAAATCGTATCAACTAGGTTCTTTTTCACTTAGGGAAACTTAAAGAAACCGCATGGACCGTAGGATCAACCGACCTTAATCCAAAATTTTGGTCACTTCAATATTCCTTCAAATTTCATTAATCAAGAAAAAAACTTGAAAAAAAATAATTTGTTATTTTTTTTAAGGTGACATTTGAATGGAAATAAATTTAAATAATAAATCTTTTATACCGATAATTAAAAAAACTTATTGATTTAATAATTTTTTCTTATTTAATATATTCAAAAGTTTGAAATAAACATTAGAGACGCATTTAGAATCATACATTTTAATTAATATAAAAATAAGGTAAACATTTAATTTTTAAATCCTTTTATTTGAACAACAATTGAATTTAAAATTAAAAAAATGTCAAGTTATCAATTTGTGCATATACGGTCATTATAGACTTCACTTTATTTTATCTAACACTTTTAGGTAAGGTTTATTTTCCATATTTTCTTACATACTGATTTCATATTTTTACTTGAAGCATTGATAATGACTATTTATTTCAAAGAAATAACTATTCAAAAAAATTTTGAAGAATTATGCAATTTTTCAGAAACAATCATCTCGTTAAAATTTACATTAGAAACAAGGGTCGATCAAACTTCACTTTCAATAACTGAAAATACAACAAACATACCCATTACTTCTAAAATAACAAAAGATGTTGAAATCACTACTGGAACTTTAGTTTACTCGAATATTCCATCGAATTTAATTACAAGTTTATCAGATACAACTTTGGTAATTACTCAGCAACTAGGCCCAAATAGCATGTTAAGCATTACTACCAGTACTTCATTGTTATCGACAGTGGCAGCTACAACTGCGATATTAGGTTTTATTTTTATATTTTCTTTAAAAAATTTAAAATTAATTTTCTAAGCATTAATAATTTTAACACAAGACCCACTTTTTTTGATCTTTATACCCAAAAAGTACCAACTAAAATCACAAAATTTTTCTAAACTTTAATAAAACTTTTTTCCAAAGAATCTCTAATTTTTGTTAAACATTACAAAAATGACAGGTTAATTATAAATTTAATTAAATAAATAATATTAAATTAAAAAATTAAAATAAAACCAAATTATTAATAACAAAAATAAAGGTTACCTATAAAATTCAGTTGAAATTTTAAAATTTATTCTCTAATAAAACATTTCACTATTCTCTAATTTATCAGTCCTAAGCCTTTTTTCCCACCAGGTTTTGACAAGAATATAATAATAATAGTTAATATTCTACGGTCAAGTTTAGTTTAACTAAATTGACAAAGCAGGAAGACTAACGTAGTCCCGCTATAGTAGACTTTTCATTTTTTTTATTTCTACCGACATTTTCCAGTCTGTTTTTGAACTGGTTGATCGAACTTGCTGTGACAACCGACGTTGACAGCACATTCCATTTGTTCACTACTCGGTTTGATAGAAAGTTTCGCCTTGCTTCACATTTTGTTAGCTGCGAGCAAATGCGATGCTTTGCTCCCCTTACTCCTCCACTTGGTCCTTCATTATTCACAGAACTCATAAGTTCCGCATCATAATACCAATTGACATGATTATATTTGTAGTGAATTTTATAAAATTGAATCAGATCTCCACGCTCTCGCCTTTCTTTTAGAGTTTTTAATCCCAATTAGCTAGTCTTGACTCATAATTTAAACTTTTTATTTGTGGAACAAGCTTGGTTGCTCGTCTTTGTACTTGTTCAAGTCTAAATATATCCTTCTTTAAATAAGGATTCCAGGCAGGTGCACAGTATTCTAGATGCGGTCTAACATATGCTTTGTAAAGCTGCAAAAACGATTGAGCATCCCAATACACAAATGTTTTCTTAAGCATACCAAGCATGTTGTTATCTCTTTTAACGCAGCTATCAATTTGATCATTCCATTTGAGTTTGTTGTTCACCATTACACCAAGATCACGCCCAGTAGTAGTCTCCGCTAATTCAACTCTGATATCTTTCGCATTTAACATTGAGATTTCCTGCCTAGCAATCTTTGAGTTGCCAATATACATTACTTTACACTTAGATTCATTAAATTCCATACTCCATCGTTTCGACCACTCAATCATCTTGTCAATGTCATCTTGAATTAGCATTTGATCACTTGAATTTCTAATGACACTAATCAATTTGCTGTCATCCGCAAACAACTTACAAAACTGACTTACTAGCTCTGGTAAATCATTTATGAAGATCAGGAATAGTAACGGACTAAGAACTGAACCTTGTGGAACCCCACTTAGCACATCAACCCAATCAGATTCATACTGACCTATTACTACTCTCTTTTTCCTATCTTGTAGAAAATTTTTGAGCCATAATTAGAAATGATCAGAAAGGAATTTAGAATAGATGAAGACTTTTAGTAATCTAACAGAATTTTTTTATTTTTTAAAATAAATCTCAAAATAAATAATAAATGTTAAAATATATGTTATGATAACATATATTTTTTTAATTTCAAAAATAATAAAGCTACTGTTGTAACACATAAAGATTTTTTTAAAAAGTTAAAAACTAAAACTAGACTATATTTAAGTAATTTCATGCATTAAATTCAAAAAAATTGTAGAAAAAAGAGTCTATGATAAAAAATATAAAGAAATTCTAATCTAATTAAGAAATGGAGGGCTTAAGTAAAATATTTAAGAAGTCAAAATAAAAGTTGATAATTAAAGAAATGGAACATAATTAATTTTTTAGAAGCACTTAGCAATTTATTCTAAAGTTGATAAAAATGAATTTTAGGTATTTTAAGCTGAACAATCTTTTTTTAAATCTTTAAATTAACTCCGGTACTAAAACAAAAATTAGAATTTTTCTGAAACTAGCGCGAAATAGCAAATGATTAAATTAAAAAGGAAATAATTAATCGAGTTATTTGGCACTGTGAATTTAAGAACAAAGAATGATAACAAAAATTTGAAATTGAAATAATTTTTTTTATTTGAATCTAAAACTATTTCTGAAAAATGCATCAGCTGATACAAATTTTGTATCACCAAAATTAAGTCGGTGCAAAAATCCTGTAATTTTATTTTATTGATTTCCAAACACAAATAGTGCTTTGCAGACTTACAAGATTTCTGCACCGACTTAATTTTGGTGATACAAAATTTGTATCAGCTGATGCATTTTTCAGAAATAGTTTTAGATTCAAATAAAAAAAAATTATTTCAATTTCAAATTTTTGTTATCATTCTTTGTTCCAAAATTTACATTGTCGAATTATTTCAGAGTCTGAATTTAGATTAAAAAAATTTGTTTCGATTTAAACAACTTCGACTTTTTAAAGTATCTGTGAAACAATTTTCTTGTGTTTAGATTACAAATCAGTTGTTAAAAAATTTTATCTTAGGTGGAGAAGTTGGCTCCCCTTGTACAGATTATAAAGACTGTCTTGGTGGAGAAGTGGTTGGATTATTGGGCGTTTATCAAACAATGGCTTGTGTGAATAATGTCTGCGAGTATACTTTTATAAATATTGAGTTTTTAATAATATTTTTTGATCATTAGATGCAATAGTCCATATACAAGAGTTTTTTATAAACCAAAATATCAATGTGCCATTCCGAATGGAAATCAAGTTTGCCAAGAAGATATTCAGTGTGTTGGTGTTTGTAGCGACTCAGGAAATGGAAAAAAGTGTACAGGATAAATTTCAATCAATACAATTTTTAAATTAAGAATGATCTTTATTCTTAAATAGAATATTTTTCAAAAAATTATTTTAAAATATGCCATTTTTTTTAATAAAGACAATTAAAAGTGCTTTTAAATTTTTTTTTGCATTGTACAAATAAAACTTAATGTCTTCCAAAAATTCAAGATTCAAAAATCAAGATCTAGTTTAATTATGCTTTGAAAATTCCATCCTAATAGCCAGAAAAACCGGAAATATAAAAGCTTTTAAACGAAAAAGTAAAATTCTTTACATTGTTTTAGTACTTTGATATGAAAATGTTCTTATTAATTATTTAAACAATTGAATCAATTTTTTTTTAAGGAATGATATCAAATGAAGTGAGTCAAAGTTTGAACACAGATGATCAAAAATCCAAGGAAATCGAAAGTTTTATCATCGAGCAGCCTTCAATCCAAAATCACCAACAGTCTAACATCAACATGGAAGCTAAAAATTTAACAAATCAACTTAGTTCCCAATCACATGTTCAGCTTAACTCAAGTACAACTAATTCCAGCAACGTACCATTTATCATTCAAAATGGTAACATTTACCAGCTAACAACATCCACGGCCAATCAACTAAATCAATCTAATGTAATTCAAATACCAAATGATAGCCTAAAGACAAATCCCATAAAACTGACCAGCTTGAAGCATGCCAATGTTCTAAATTTAAACTCAATTAATAAAGGAAGAATAATTTTGAAAACTAATCAAGGCGATTCAGCCCAGGGGCAGCAAGTCATTACGACCATATCCCCAAATTCCATAAATAACCAAAGAAATGTTCAACAAAATCAAACCAAAAGTTTAAATTATGTATTACAAAATCAACCCAAGCAATACATAATTGCCAACCAGCAAAAAAAGTCACAGATAACTGGTCAAAATGGTTCTCCTATAATTGTCCTTCAACCTACTAACCGGACCATTGGAGACCAAAATTTACAATTTTTAATTCAACAAAAATCTCAGAATATCAATCTGCCAAATAGTAACGCCAACACCACCACCACAGTTAATTTACCCAGCAATAGCTCCATTCCGCAAATAAAAACAAGTAATTTTCAACAAAAAATTTACTTACCTCAAACTGGTGCCAATGTGGTCAAAAAAAATGTGAATGAAATTGAAATCAAAAATGAAGAGATCAAAAGCTCAAATCCAAATTTAATAAGTTTGTTAAATTCAACTGTAAATTCAGCTGATATTAAACAAGAACCAATTTTGAACATCAATCAGCCAAAACTAGCTTACCAAAAGAGCCAAAAAGACGCTGTAAACATTACACCTATTGCTACAAAAATTAATCCTTGTCATACAAGCGGTGCCAATTCAGGCGATTCGGTCCAGAAAGAAGAAATAAACGAGGCCGTTTTAAATGAATGCATTCTGCCGGATACTAGAATTTTCGCCTCATTGCTTAACAAAGACCACAGCCTTCCAACTAATAATTCTGACCAAAAAAATGAGATTAAATACAAGACAGTTCTAATAGGAAATACTGAGCATGTTATTTTGGATAATTTGCAAAATTTGTCTGATTTTAAGGGAAATTTTGGTGAATTGAAAAATTTGGCATGCTCAGTGGCAGATCACTTGAACAAGTCGGTGTCCATACCGGCCTTTTTGCTAATCGACTCTAAGTCAAGCATAGACAAAATAAAGTCTCTTTTAGGTGATATAAACATAAATCCAATTGTGATTGACACTTTAAGCCAGAATAGTCAGCAAACTGATGCCAAAACAAGCATCGATCAAAATACAGATCGAGAAAAATTTAACCAACATCATCAGAATTTGATTAAAAAACTTAGCTCCAATCAGTCGGACATGGTCAATAGTTGTCCTAGTCCAGTGCAAAACCAGGATGCCAGCAAGCAAAAAAAGATTAGTACTCCGAAACGGAGAGCTGCCAAGCCGAGAAAACCCCAGATAATCATAAATTCAAATGGCACCCAAGTAAACAAGTCGAAATTGACAATAAATGATCTAATCCAGCAGAATGCAATGAACCAGAGTCTGGAAATGGAAAAATCTAGTGAGCCAACTGCTAAAAAAATCAGAACGATAAATCAATTGGTGAACGCTGCCGAGCCAAAAATGAATCAATCTGTGTTCACTGCTCAGCCAGTTCAGTCAGTTCAGCCTGTTCAGCAGATTCAAGATTGTTTGCGAATTCCGGCCAGTCAATCCATTGGGACCGAGGAGCCGAGAATTCAGCAAAGTAATGACTGGTTAGACGAACAAATTCAATTAGCTAATGAATTTATTGACACATTGACCAAAAATGATGAGAAAGAGAAAAATTTTAAAGCAGACAGTTTAGATTTGATTAAAAATGAGCCAATATTGGCACCAAATCTTGTAAATGATGAAAATGTACTAAATTCTGTAAATAGTTCAAATCTGCTCTCAGGTGATTATAATTTTGAAATAGATCCGTTTGATACGAATTTATATTTTTCATCAAATTTAAATGATATTGAATTTTAAGCATGTGTGCATGACAGTCTGGCTTTTTGCTCATGGTCCAATTTTATAAAGATGTTATTTTATTAAGTTATAAGTTAAATAGAGTTTGTTTTTTTTATACTTTTCCTTGAGAGAATTAGGCTTGATGTAAATTCACATGCTAAGTGTCGGAATTTTCATTTAAATTGAAAATTTCGAAATAACTAAGCCTAGTCAAATTTTATGCAATAACAAACTTTTGTATTAATCGCTTATTTTTTGACGGTTAGAGATTTTTTTAGCACAATTATTTTGAACAATTTTTATACTGAGAATAAATATTATTAATCAATAAATTTAATAAATAAGTCAAATATTTTTTTAATTTTTCCAACTCTTAAATTAAAATACAACGCCTTAACAACTGGAATCACTAAGCATTTTTTTTTGGGTTTTTAATCCGAAATGTTTAAACAGGTTAAGGAAATTTTACACGATGATATTTTTCTTAAAAAAATATAAAATCTTCATAATTCAAAAAAAAAATTATTTATTTGAAAAATCTGTTTGAAAGTTATGAGATTTTGAAAACTTTTAAAACGAGTCAAATAACTCGTTTAGTACTTCTAGTGTTAAAAGTCTATTATTTATTATTTTTTATCAATTCCTGTAAAAATCACCAAAATAATAATAATAATAAAGCTATGATGTGATGTAATAATAGCTTATAAATGAGTTTAGTTTATCTAGTCTAATCAATCAAAATTATCAAAATTATTTAAGATTAATAAAAAAGTTGTGAAGTTGTTTCCAATGTTTAACTAGTTGCCCCTCAATAGTAAATTCATGGGATCGTGGCACATGTCTCAGTTTATTTGTTGAGTTTCTTTTGAAGGCATCTGAATTTTACCAAATTATCTTGTCAAATCGTCTCACCAACTTAAACATTTTAATTAAATCTCCTCACTCTACTCTTGTCTTAAGAACTGTTAATTTTTTATCCTTTGATTATAGTTGAGACTTTGAACACTTGGAAAAAGCTTTGTTGCTCTCCTTTAGACTGATTCTATTTTGTTAATGTCTTTTTTTTAATTTGGCATCCATACTTGTATTCCATATTCTATTTGAGGTCTATTTGAGTGTCTGAATTTTCCTTTTTTACTAAAGTGATTTTAAGTAATTTTACGTATATTTACGCCATTTTACGCAAAGTTATCAAAAATCTACTTATCGTAGTAGTACTGTATATAAAAATTAAAATTTTTTATTTACTATAACATTTATTTTTATTCTAATATTTAAAACTATTTATAGAAATTTTTCATATAACTGAATAATTTTTCAATCGACCAAATTGGACCCAAATAAAAAAGCAAAAGATGATCATGAACTCAAGAAGATCTATTAAACGACTTTTTAGGTCTAAATATAACGTAAATTCTAACCTGTTCCTTTTTAATTATGTTCTGGTTAAAAACTGTTGGAAAAAAAGTTAGTGGCACTAACTTTTTTTCCAACAGTTTTTACACAGTTGTTACAACAGTTGTTCCAACAGTTTTTACCAACAGTTCAACAGTTTGACGGTCTGGTATAATAAAAATTTTTCTTTTTAAGTATTATAATATAATTTAAGAATTATTATGCGTTACACTTATTTTATAAAAAATTAAATTTAAAAATAATCTTTCATTTATATTTATATTTTTATATTAATTGGTGATTTTTCAAAAATTTTATAGAAATTTTTATTATAAGCTTATTTTTTTATTATATTTTTGTATTGTACAAAAATGGTTCTATAAACAGTTCAATATTGTACAAATTTGTTCAAACGAAATCTTGCCTCTGCAAAAACTACAATTTATTGCATATTTTAATCTAATAGTACGGCTTAAACATAAGACATGGTACAGGATGAGATCCTGTAGAAATATTTTGTATGAAAAATGCATGATGGATTATCGTTTAGCTTGTCGAAAAGTAAAATTTATAGTTAAAAAGACCAAAATGGACTTTGAAAATACTATCGCAAGAAAAGCGAAAACTGATCAGAAATTAATATATGCATATATAAGAAGTAAAATGAAGGTAAAGGAACAGCAATGAAAACAAAAAATGGTCAAGTAACTGTAGATCAGAAAGTTATTGCTGAAATGCTAAATGATAAGTTTCGATCTGTCTTTAATTAAGAACTAGATGATCTTTTGCCTCTTTTTCCAACAACTTCTGCAACTTTTGACATTAATGATGTACTAGCTGAAATTAATCCTGATACAGTTGAAAGAAAACTAGCAAATTTAAGCGAAAGTAAATCTATGGGAGTGGATAAAGTCCATCCGTTGATATTAAAGAACTGTGCCAAAGCCGTGTCCATGCCAATACATAAAATTTTTAAAAGGTCGCTTGTTTTAGGAAAAATCCCAATTGAGTGGAAAAAAGCTAATATAACACCAATTTTCAAAAAAGAAAGTCGAATGGGACCTGGGAATTATAGACCAGTATCCCTCACATCAGTGGTATGCAAAGTTGTAGAGAGAATAATCAGGGATCAACTTTTGTTTTTTCTTCAAGATGTGTAACCAATCTTCTCAAAACACTGGACATGATAACGAGTGAGACAGCAAAGGGTAACAGTGTTGACGAGATACTTCTTGATTTCTCTAAGGCTTTTGATACAGTACCACATAAACGCCTTCTACATAAGCACCGAGCATATGGTCTAGGTAAACAAATGATAAAATGGTTTGAAGATTTCTTATGTAATCGAACCCAGCGTGTAGTCCTCGGAAATTCTGAATCAGAGTGGTCTGCGGTTTTAAGTGGAGTTCCTCAAGGGTCTGTTCTTGGTCCAATATTATTCATTCTATAGATAAATGACCTTCCAAATTGTGTTTCAAATAAGATGCAGATGTATGCTGATGATTCAAAAATATTAGCTATTGTTAATCAAGTTAATGAAAAAATGATGTTACAGAAAGATCTAGATGCAATTTGTGAATGGATAAAAGTTTTGGGCATGGGTTTGTGTGCCAAAAAGTGCAAAGTTTTGCATTTTGGAAATAATGAACGAGAGGCATAAGTATATAACTCATACAAAAGAAGAGAGTGAGGACGTATTACTTGAGGTTACTAGCTGCGAAAGAGACTTAAGAGTGATGGTATCCTCTGATTTAAAGTTAACTGTGCAGGTAAAAAGTGCATGTACAACAGCTAATATGATATTAATAATGCTTAAGCGAACGTTCGATAGTAGAGATAAGATGATATGGACAAAATTATATACAACTATGGTAAGACCTCATCTAGAGTTTGCGGTGCAAGTGTGGAATCCAAGTAAAAAGACGGATGTGATTGCATTAGAAAAAGTCCAGGAACGCGCCACAAAAATAACTTTGGCTTTGAAAGCTATGAAAAGAGGTTGTTGAAGATGGGGCTAACGAAACTGAATGAAAGGAGAGTGAGATGAGATTTGATTGAAGTGTATAAACTAGTTAGTGGACTGGAAAATGCTCAGCTATCTAGAGTTCCTTTATCTGTATCAGAAGAGAAAAGGGCAATATTAAGAGGCAATAGTATGAGAATGCACAGGGATAGTTTTCCTGCAAAACTGAGAAACGATTTTGCAAGTGCGGTGACTGCCCGGCATGTTTTCTTCTTAAATAGAGTGGAATAGGTTGCGTGATAGTTTTATCAAATCCAAATCCACGGAAGCTTTCAAGGTTGCGTTCAATGGATATGGCTGCTTCAGCTCCATACTGCCAGGCAGTAATGGGCTCAGATATTCTTGTTAGAATATCGCAGCAAGAACTACTAACTAACTAACTAACTAACTAACTAACTAATATTTTTTGATGGTGTGCATTTTACAGAAAATTGCAGAATTTTTGAAGGGCTTAGAATTCGTTTGTACAAATTTGTACAATAGTGTGCTTTTTGCAGAACCATTTTTGCACAATTAGAAAAAAAATATAACGTTTTTACCTTTTGTACTGTAATTTTTGTATGAAAATTTCAAATTGCCCTTTAAAAAATAACTTATAATAAAAATGTTATTTAAATTTTTATCTTCAGATATTTTAAATTGGAGTCTATTGTCAAAAATTCAGTACAAATTTCGGCATTTAAAATTTTCATCAAAAAGCCTAAAAAATTTATTAAAATTTTCATTGAGCTTATTTATTACGAATTCTATTCCTTCTTTATAGGAAAAAAAACTTCAGATTTGAACCTTGCTAGCAAATTTTTAGTACCATTAGACTTGTATAAATGTCACAAGTCTCAAGTAAAAGTCATGACATTGGATTGTTGGAAAGATTGAAAAAGTCTAAGTCGAATATTTTTTTGACTTCTAAGATTGACTTTTTACAAGTAAACTTGAGGAGACGTAGGAGAAAAATACCTTTAATCAGATTGGAGTATAAGTCAAATCATATCTGACCTTGACTAGAAGTCAAATAAATTTTAAATAATTAGATTTCAGAAATTTTTATTTTTTTCCATCTTTTTGTAAAATGGCTTCCATTAGAAGTTATCCGAATGGAATAAAGTCTCAAAGCTATGACTATCGTTCATTAGTTGGTGCTAGAATGAACTTATTCACAGATAGATTTGTAAGGATTTATTTTAACTTTCTCAGAAGCAGTTGCAAGAGCGAAAAATTCATACAAATTAACTGTTTCGTGGCTTTTTTTAAGTTTTGAAAATCGTATTCATTAAAAAAATAAGCATTTTCTTAAGATGTATTGATTGTACCGTTTTTACTGGAAATGATTGTCAATATTTAGTATTTTGGATATTAATCTACAAAAACTCTATAGACACTTTATGTCAAGCATTTAATATAAATATTTTATGTTTGTAATTTTATTAATAAAAGTTTAAATTTTTTAGATTATTATTTTTTATTTCCGCTTTGGATACTTTCTTAACAAACAATCGGGTAAATCAATTGAGAAAAGATTAAATTTTTGAATCAATTTAAATTATTAGCATTCTCTTGAATATCGAAAAAATTTCCTAAATAAATGATAATATTTAAATAGATATTGTTGTTTTCAATTGTTTTTATTTATTTTTTAATTTATCCTTTGTAAAAGTATTCAATGTATGAATTGCACAACTTATCTAAAATCACAAAATTGACTGATTTATTTCCACTGGCTTTTTACAGAAACTTTTCAAAAGTTGTTGTTTTGTTGAGTTGAATTTGAAATCTAATTCAGAAATGAGAAAAATCTTAAGAATTTTTCATATAATTATAATTTCCATCGGCAAATTTTTGTTATTTTGGTAAGTGCCAAACACTATTCCATTTGAAGACCATTACCAGGATTGTTTTTTACTTATGTCCAAGAAATGAATGTAAAAAATGTAACAAATGAAGCCTGTCCAACTTCTAGTCATAAGCAACAATTAAAAACAGATAAACTCGAGCAAATTCCATTAGAGAATAAGCTTAAAACATTGGAAAGTTCATTGACCAGATCTTTCAAACCAGAGCTCATAAATTCTGTCATTTATTTTATTCGCATCGAATACCAAGAGCAAGGTTCTTTTGATTCCAATTTGGATAAAATAAATTGGTCGAAATTGGAATATTTTACGCAGCAACTAAAAAAAATCGTAAAAAATAAGACTCATTTATTTTTATTAAATTCTCAAATGAATGTATCATCAGGACACCATCGTAAACAAAAACATGAAGACGAATCTGTAAACGACTCGAATCGAGACTATTCGGTGCTAATAAATGATTTCTCATCTCCTCATCATATGTCAGAATATTTCTATCTAAACCAAATTTTAGTTCGTTTAATTTTCAAATTGTTTAAGTCTAAATTAAATTCAAACGAAATTTTTAAATATGATTATGATATAAATCATTCACAAAAATTCTACAATCTAAGCATGATTTTGTTAAGCTCGTTGGCCGACTTGTGTTTCTACGAAGAGATCAGAATTCAAGTGATTCATGACGCTAATTTAAGGTGCTTGCTGGAAATTTTTTCCTCTCTAACTTTGCTAGAGTTGGAAATGAATTTTAAGCGAGCAAAAAAATCCAATTGTGTTCAATTGATGGAAAAGTTCTGGTCCAAAATGTGTCGTTTATGTGCCAATATATGTCAGGAAAAAGCCAATCAACGAGTAAAACATCTTTTTTCCAAAGGTATATTTTAGCTTAATACTTTTTTAATTCAGATTAATATTTTTTTCGAAATTCATCAGCCTTTAAGATATTGATATGATTTAGTCAATACAAGGGTTTCATGATGACGCTAAAAAAATGGCTCTTGAGAAACAAGCTTTTTAAGATTATTAATATTTTTTAAGATTTTATGGCAAGCTTAGCAAAGTGTTTGGACCAGCAACAGGTTGTTTTGGTGACCAATGCAAATGATGCAACTACAGAATCAGACTTGGATTTATACCATTCTCTAATAAGATTTATCAAGTAAGAGTTAATTTTTAATTTTCAAGTAAAAAATCAGATTTTTTTCTTTTGGGAATCAAAAGCTACAGTTCTAAATGATTAAATCAATCAGTTTAAGGATATTTTTGTCTTTTTTGTGTAAAAGGATATAGCAAAAAATTTTTTTTTAGTTAAAATTAAATATCATATTAAATATTACTGAATTGTAAATTAATGTAAAATTTCAAATTTTTTTAATCCTTTCAGTACCAACGGTAGACTGATTAAAATCATTTTTGAGAATTTAATCAGCCTATCCAGTTTTTTTATAGGAATTAAGCATTAAATATTTGTTCTATAATTATTTTATAAATATTATTTTAAATATTTAAACAAAATTTTTCCAAACAGCATTATTTTTTTATAGGTTTGAAAATTTTCCAAAACATTATGATTCACCTGTTAGTACCTTTTAAATTAAAGGTTTTAAAAAAAAATAAGATTTCAAATATTAATTTTAATTTTCAATTTAAAAGTTTATTTTTTAATTAAACCAATTCAAAATTTAAAATTTTCCTGCATTACTGCATTCAATAATCTAAAAAATGGTAAGTAAATTTTTATAAATTTAAAAGTAAAAATATAATCAAATATTGGTTTATCACTTAAAAGACTTATTTATAATATAGATTTAAAATTATGCAATATTCAAAAATTTTAAATACAATTTTTTTATTATTTGTAATTACTCTCGGAGGAGTTAATTCTTATTTTAATTTCTTCCAAGAAATTAGTTTTTATTCATTTTTAATTATTAGGATTTCAAGTAAAGAAGCAGTAAAAGTAGCATCGTAAGCGATCGTTTAATCCTTAAAAGAAAAATTGAAGTTTTAAGTAAACATTTAAAGTATCAAAATGGTTTAAATAATTTTAAATTGAAAAATAAATTTTTTATTTTATTTTAATAGTGCAAATTACATTTTTGAGTTAAAAATTCAATCTCAGATTTAGAATTGGTTTTAAATCGATCAAATATACGAAAATGAAAACTTAGCTTAATTTGAGAAGCTAGTATTAAATCAAATAGTTTAATTTTGAAAATCAGAAGATTTTCTTCTTCAAAATTTGAATTTATTCTCAAAAAAACTTTAAAACATTTTTGTTCAAATTACATTCCATTCTTAAGTCGTTTTTGTTTCTTTTAAATTATTTTTATTTTGATAAAATATTTTTAAATTTTAAGATATGCGAGTGAAATAGAAAATTGTAGCAAACTAGTCATTCAAAACCGTATTCTAGTATTTTTGTGTGTCTATATGTACAAATTAAATAAAAACCTAAAATTGTCGAATGCTGATAAAAGTACAAAAACAAAAGAAAATCAACAATCAGATGCAACGACTGCCACTGATAATTTAAGCACGCCAATACCCATGAACTCAAAGCATTACTTCTTATTCAAGGATCTGGTAAAACAATTTTTAATCGCATTGGATTCTTGGCCAAGCAGCTCAGAGTTTTACAATCAAATAATTGAAGGATTATTTATTGAACACTTGTTGTGGATCCAGAACAAATCAACAAACAATCTTAACATCTTATCCAAAGAGTCCAAACCAGATCAAAAATTCGACTACTGTGAGTTTTCCTTCAACTTGCTCTACAAACTTTGCCGAGACTACCACGCTTGTCGGGCTGAATTTGGTCGCATCGGTGGAATCAGCAAATATGTCCAAAAAATTGAGACAATGACACCAAATTTGTCCCCAAGTCTTAACAAAAAAGTGGTCAATTATTCCTATTTGAAAGAGTATACCATTCTAATAGACATCATTTGCTTGACATGCAAAGAGTCTGTAAACCGGTTGAGGTACAAAGATCAGGGACTGTTGGTAAACTTAATAAAATTGCAGCATATACTGAAGCAAAATAAGGACGAAATCAATAGACTTTACAAAAATGACCAACAAACCGAAGATATATCTTTTATAGACTCGACACTTTATAACAAAATTCTGGTTGCTTTGTGCTGCTTTGCCCATGATCAAGACTCAATGAACATTCTATTGAACAATTCTCTGGTAGATTGTCTCTTGGGATATTTGAAAGAAGGTCTGGAATTGAAAAAAAGAAGCGAGGAGGACAAAATGGAATTGGTTGAAAGCGATTTGGATGAGAACAAAATTTTTAGTTTAAAAAAACTCCTAAACCTCTCTGATGAAACCAGAGCAAACAGTAAAAAACGCAAGACTTTAGACTCGGCAGAGACTGGCCAAAAGGCCAAACGAGTGAATAGTGAACTGTCAGCCATTCTGTCTTCATCTCCTCCATTCCTGCCCACTTTTCAACCAAGCGATGTTCCTAATTTTGAAAACCACGCAACAAGTCCGACCGAAAGTTGTCTCAGTCTCAGTCCAAACATTTACATTTCTTCTTCTCCGCCATATATTCAATCCCGGTGCAGCTCAGCTCAAATTTTCCAAGGCCTTTCTCCCAGCTTTTATTCTAGCCTATCACCGACTACTTCCAGTGATTTGCCCAGCTCTCCGAGCTACTTTAACTTAAATGGCGACCAAGAAATCGACAATGAAAGACAAATAAAATTTTCTCCTTCCATAAACGATGAGGCCAGCTGCTCATCAGCATGTACCAGCGAAAACGAAGAAATAATGGAAGAGGAAATAGATTTGAAAAAAGAAGAGACCGGCGAAGATGCAAACGAAAACATTAGCCAAAATATTGAGTCAATCAACCACACTGAAGCGTGTGTGTTTTATGTTCTGTCACAATTGTCTCATGGTGATAAACCTTCGGTGCATCTGTTCCAAAATTTTGACTCCATAGTCACAGCTTTGCTTAAGTACCTAAAAAAAGCTACTGTAAGAAACCCGAGGGCCTTGCGCATTCTAAATAGATTGACCAAGAACCAGTATTGTTTTCCACACTTTGTGCTCAATCATTTTCCTCTGAAGATCAAAGAAGTGTTCTATGAGGCTTTTAGCAAAAGAGAAATTAGTTTGAAGGCCAAAAAAAACCTCAGAAGGTCCAAGAGCTTGAGTGGAAATCTAGACACACAAAAAACCCAAACCATTGAGAAAGAAATGAATGTTTATTTAAATTCAAACAAAGCGTTTTTTGATGCCACCTCTTTTTTTCCATCATTTCAATCAATTGAATTTATTTTAATCAATAACTTAAAATCCCAGTGCATATCATCCAGCGACTCAGGCTACCTGTCATTGATCTCTTTGGCCAAGCAGAAAAAGTCAGAAAAATTAGCCAGTACTTTGGTGGCACCGTTCATATTGCGAAACTCAAAAGCATTAAGTTATATAATGATTCAGCTAAACAATTTGGACTTGGTTTTCGAGTCAATATTTGAACAAAAATGTGACCAAAAGTCAAAATTTACATCTATTCTATGCATTCATCGCATCCTATCTTTTATAAACTATAAACGAGATGTGAAACAAGTTAAAGATTTGTATGATCAAGCGCGTTCCAAGATAAACGAAATGCTCAGGCGTTCGGACAACTCGGAACAAAGTCTAGTAACATTTAAATTTGAGGGAAATAAGAATATAAAAGCAAGTCGAACCATCTTGCTGAATAAATCCGAATATTTTAATCTTTTGCTGAACGGCCCATTTTTGAACTCGGACTGCATTGAGCTAAAGGACGTGTCAGAAGAATCATTCGGAATTTTAGTGGAAATTTTAAACTCTCGCTCTCTAAATGATTTGGACAGCTTTGAAGAGCGAAAGATAAATTTTGAGCAGTGTTTAGACATGGTTATGACATGCGATAGATTTATGCTTGGTGACTTGAAGGACTTGTTTATGACTGGCATGGTAATGAAATTTATATCACATGGAACCGCAAGTAACTGCTTTAAACTAGCTTGGTATGTGAACAGTGATTTTTTGGCTAATGCCACCATGGATTTTGTTCTATCTGAGTATTGCTCTGATTCGATAAATGATGAGGAAAATATGGGCTTTAAGAAATTCTTGGAATTTTTCGACAGCATTTTGGCGAGTGTTAAGGAAGCAGTGGATGAAAAAAATCACTCAGATGAAAATGGATCTCAGACACTCTCGGATTATTTCAAAAAAACGCTTAAGTACGCCCTAAGCGAAATAATTAAGAATAATTCTTGGAAATTTTGACTTGTTTTATATTTAAATAATTTAGATTTAACTTAAATCGTTTTTTTTTATTTATTTATTTTAATTAATTTAAAAAATGATTACTTGAGCTTTCAAACCTTCTGTCTTTGGTTTTTTTCATTCATAAATTATCCCGTTTATAAAATATAACTATCAGCAGAAAATTGAACTTCTTCAATTTTTATTTAAACACAGTATCATGGCATAATATTTAAGTCTTGAAAATTTAAAGATTAATCAATAAAAATTGGAAAATTCACCTTTAATTAAAATTAAAATTTTTTGTTATAAAAATTATTAATTTTTTTAAATGCTAAATAGAAGCCTTATCAAAACTAACGATACCTACTGAATGCGAACAAGAATATTAAAGTCACAAATATTTTCAAGTAAAAACTTTCGTAAATTAGATTTTTTCGATATTTTTTTGTCGACTTATAGATTTTGAAATTGATTCTTGACAATTTTTCAATTTCAATTTCAAGGCTAATCAAAAGGCTAGTGCCCTTGTCTAATAGACTGATTAACACTTCATTTATTTAAATTTTATAAAAAGTTCATTTCTTTAAAAAATAAAATAGCAGTTTTGACTAATTAGAAAAATTAAACATTGAAAAATTTAAATCAAATCTTTTAAATTTTTTAACAAAATCTATAAAAATTAAATTTATATTATTGTAAATAGAAAGCTTGAATGTAGTGAATTTCAACATTGATCTCTTGATCACAAAGCTATTTATCAATTTTGAGTAAAAAAATTCAAACGTTTTTTCTCCATTATTAAATTTTGCCATTGGTTCTATTAAATTTTCGCTATTCCTTAAATTATATTTTAAATTTCTTGGGTCATTTTTGGATAACTCAAGAAATTTAAAATAATCAAGAGTTCTTGTGGCATTGTGAAATTTCATACAAAACTTCCAATACAAGAATGAAAACTTTTGTTCTAAATGTCAAAAACTTGTTCTGCAAATGTAACAAAGTGTAACAACTTTTGTTTCACCTACCGCGAAAGTGTGCAAAATCTGTGCAAATTCTGCAAAATTGCACCCTATAAAAGTATTAAAAATAAAACGCAATTAATTTGCACAGATTTTGCAGATTTTCACGGAAGGTGAAACAAAAGTTGTTAAGCTTTGTTACATTTGCAGAACAAGTTTTTGACATTTAGAACAAAAGTTAGAAAAATTTTTCATTCTTGTATTGGAAGTTTTGTATGAAATTTCACAATGGAAGTTTTTGTTTATTTTGTATTTTTGGTTTTAAGTAATGCTTACCTTTCTTTTTTGGACACTGAAACATACAGTATACCTGTTTGGTTCAAGTTTATCCGATCTTATGTCTTATTTTTTAAACAAAAGATTCATTAGATATTTTCAAAAATTGCAACAAATTCCCTTTTTTTAAATTTTACAAAATTAACCACAATCTTTTCAATGCTTGCAAGGTTATATGTTTATTTTAATTATTTTCTTCACAGTAAAGGTTGTTTTAAAAAATATGTATGAAAGTTCTGATGTTCCGATCATTTAATGCATTATTTGCACTTAAATTATTCTAATGTAAAGAAACGGAAATTTTATATTTAATAATATTATTTAACATTTTTGTTTATTTTTGTTATCATAAAATTCATTTTGAAAAATTGATAAAATATTCTTTAATATATTAGTAATTAGTATTTTTTTTTACCAGGTGTTAACCAGAAACACAGCTTAATTTAAAATAGATTTAGATCTAAAGTTAGCATTCTTTCAATTTGAATTAGTATTTTCTAAATATATATTTAATTTTGTTATTATTCAGCATCTTCAGAGCATATTATTGGGATGAAAATTAAAAAAAAAACTTATTAAATTACAAAAAAATGTGATTCACGCATAATAAGAAAGCTCTTAATTAAAATGAAGAAAACGCATAAAATAAACTTATTTAAATGTATTAAACGAATTAATTTATTAAATTAAAATTAAGTCATAAAAATTTTATTTAAAAATATTCATTTTTTTCGTTCAAATAGATTTTAATTTTACATCAATGTAACTTTATAATTACCGACCCTTGACATTTTTTTAAGTTTTTGTTTTATTTTCATCTTCTAGATCTAAATTTTTTATTTAAAAAGAGTTAATATCATAAAAATCAGAATGAAAATCAATTAAAAGTTAAGAACGCATTTAGTAAAGTAAGATAGAATTTTTATATAATGATTAAAATTTTAAAAGAACATTTTTAACAGATTATGTTTTTTTGGTTTTACTTTTTTTTAATCCTCGCCCATATTTTCTTTACTCATCTTGTGTATATTAGAGTCTAATATAAGTCTGATTTCAAAATTGAATGAAATAAAATAAAAAAATTTTTGTTATGCTAAATAACAAATTTTATTTTGATTATTAATTTTATCATAAATAAATCAAGTTATGAAAATTCAGTAATTTTGGCTCCTTTATGTACTTTATGCCATATACAACAATGTTAATTATGTACTTCTATCTAATCTTGTATTACCCTTTTTACAATATATTCTTGGCTCCTTTAGACTTTTATGTACTTTATGTACTTTATGCCATATACAACAATGTTAATTATTTACTTCTATCTAATCTTGTATTACCCTTTTTACAATATATTCTTGGCTCCTTTAGACTTTTATGTACTTTATGTACTTTATGCCATATACAACAATGTTAATTATTTACTTCTATCTAATCTTTTATTACCCTTTTTACAATATATTCTTGGCTACTTTAGTCTTTTATGTACTTTATGTACTTTATGCCATATACAACAATGTTAATTATTTACTTCTATCTAATCTTTTATTACCCTTTTTACAATATATTCTTGGCTACTTTAGTCTTTTATGTACTTTATGTACTTTATGCCATATACAACAATGTTATACATATACTTCTTTGTTATCTTGTATAATCCTTTTTACAATATATTCTTGGCTACTTTAGTCTTTTATGTACTTTATGTACTTTATGCCATATACAACAATGTTATACATATACTTTTTTGTAATCTTGTATTACCCTTTTTACAATATATTCTTGGCTACTCTAGACTTTTATCTACTTTATGTCCTTTATGCCATATACAACAATGTTAATTATTTACTTCTATCTAATCTTGTATTACCCTTTTTACAATATATTCTTGGCTACTATATTCTTGGTAAGTCCCTATCTAATATGCTATAAAAAATCCCTTTCTTTTACCAAACCCGATCCCTAAACTCTATTATGTTAATATTTTGTTAAAAGAAAGCTATCTATTAAATTAACCCTAATTAGACAAAGCGAAATACGTCGCTAGACGTATTTCGCTTAGTCAAACTATGGTTAATTTAATGGTTAGCTTTATTTAACATGGATTTACTTAAAATCAATTTATCTAAAGCATGACAAATTATTAAATTTAAAGTGGTCTAATTAAGTTAACCTTTTCTTAGCAAAATAAATTAATAAAAGTTTTGATATGGGCCTAGATATAATTTTATTCAATAAATGTCCTTAAAGTATTCATAAAGGAATCTTGTTTTTAATATTAAATGCATGAAAAAGTACATAAAGTACATAAAAGTATTGGTCTGGTAATAGATATATATTATATTCAATAAATGTCCTTAAAGTATTCATAAAGGAATCTTGTTTTTAATATTAAATGCATGAAAAAGTACATAAAGTACATAAAAGTATTGGTCTGGTAATAGATATATATTTTATTCAGTAAATGTCCTTAAAGTATTCATAAAGGAATCTTGTTTTTAATATTAAATGCATGAAAAAGTACATAAAGTACATAAAATTATTGGTCTGGTAATAGATATATATTTTATTCAGTAAATGTCCTTAAAGTATTCATAAAGGAATCTTGTTTTTAATATTAAATGCATGAAAAAGTACATAAAGTACATAAAATTATTGGTCTGGTAATAGATATATATTTTATTTGTTATTGTAATATAATTTGATTTATACATTGAAAAAAAATACATGAAATTCATAAAGGAAACATGATAGATGAAGTAATATAGAGAAGCAAACTGGGTTTTAATGACGTCATTGACAATAGATGGTAATTTTGGTGAAAAAATACTAAATCGACAATTAAAATTGATTTATTTTAAATTTTAGAATTTTCAAAATTAATAAAGAGAAAAAATTTATTTTACTTTTTTGAATTATTTAACTAGTCAGTATTTTATTCTTAATCAAAAAAATCAACTTTAACACTTTATTCACAAAAAAAAGATGTACAGTGATGTAACGTTTGAAAAATATTCTATTTAAAAACAAAGCTTCGATTACTTCGATTATTGTTTATTTTTTTAGCTTGATTTCTGTCCTTGGGATTTTCGGAGATAGCATTAGAAAAAAGATTAGTACAAGCTGAGTGATAGTTTTTTCGTGTCACACTTGGACAAGTCCGTTTATCAAAAACATTTTGTTCATTATTAACTTTGTAATCTATTGTATAATTCAACTTGGTTCCGGACTTGTTACTAAATTCATCGCATACTATATCTTGGCCAAAATTATTACCACTAGGAGTTCTAGATCTTGTCTTTTGCGTAAACCTGTTAACATTTTCTTGACTAATTGAGTTATTGTTATTTTTGTTAAGATTTTTTAAGTTAGTGTAGCGTTTTGATAAATCCTTTTTGTCCATGTCTAGACTATCAGTGGTGTTAATACTTGTTTTGTCACTTTGGCTATCAAAATTTTCCATATTTTCTTGTATTGATTCATTTTTATCATTTGAAGTTGGGTTGGTTTCGGATTTTTTTGTACCACTTTCATTTTCTGTCATTTTATCACTGGAAACTTTTGATAGCTTATATACCCAAACTGATAAACAAACAAACAATCCACAAAACAATAATGATACAAGGATAATGACCAAAATAATTACCAAAGTTTCGTAACGAGACTCATTTGATTCGGGCTCAGTTTTTTTCTTCCTTTTTTTTTAATTTTAATTAAAAATTTTCAAATTAAAATAAAACTTACTTGTTATTATTACATTGGCAACAAAAAGTATTAATTAAATTATAAGGATCATATTGAGCATAGACATAGCAATCACTTTTATCAACTATTTTGCGACAGGTAAGACAATCAAAATCTTGATCAATATATCTTTTTCCTAAATCTAATTTAAATGTTTCATTTATATCCTTGATTATAGAATTTACAAGTACTTTTTTGTTTATCGTTTTGGCTAAATTAATTTTATTAGTGGTTGAGGGCACAAAGGTAATTGTTTCCAAATTCAAAAATGAAGGCTCAGTTAAAATAGTTGTATTAAAAATTTTGGTTGAAGATGAGGGCAAATTTGTTGTGGATTCAGTCAAAGCAGTAGAGCTTGCTGTTGAGGTTGTTGTAGTTTTTGAATCTTTCGTTGTGTCAGTGGTCACAAATTTGGTAGTTTGGCTGCTTTTCGGAAGTAACTTGGAATATATTTTTGGATTAACATTGTTCGGTACTAAATTTTTAATATTGACATCAAAATAATCCAAAAGTTTTCTGGCCTGCATGTCATAGGAAGCATCATCTGAACTATGTGCTGTGGGCACACGGATAGAATTAAAATTTGGCAGATTTTCATGCCCAGCGTGGTCTTGATCATAGAAAAGCTCATGCAATACTGGAGGCGGACTTTTTTCAGGACTTATTATATTGTTCATGTAGAATAAATTGCATGAAACTTCTATTATAAAGAAAAACAACACAAAAAGCATTTTTTCATATTTTATTCAATTTGAAAGCCTGAGGGGTTGAAAAAGTTAAATTGTTGTAAAAATTAAATTAATTTAATTAAATTATAGCTATTTTTTAGATATTTAATTATTTTATCCATTCGAAAAGCTCTCTTTTTTCCAACTTTGGCCATTGATGATCGTGCTTTGTTTGCGAAATGCCAATTTTCGGATCCTGGTCAATTTTTTTTGCCAGCGGTCTTCCTCCGCCTGCACTAAGCACATCTTGGCTTGGATTTATTGTAAACCCTGCTGTCTTTGAATAGGCGATCGGCTCGGTAGTCGAAAAACTTGTGGCATATTCACTTTTTTCTACATATTTTGGTAAATTATCAAAATAATTATTATTATAAAAGTCTTTTCGAGTCACTGGTATTCTCTTATAGGATTCGATGTCTATAGGCTTATTATATCGCTTTCGGTATTCGGAATAACCGGTCGATTCAAAGCTAGCTTTATCTTGAAATTTTTGCTCACGCAACCTGTGTGCTTGAATCAAGTCATCTCTAATACTATGGTTTAATTGAGAACTAGTGACCAGATTATCTGAACTTACATTACCAATTTTGTGTCTATACTCACTTAGTCCTTAGTTTTAAAAATTATTTAATGTGAATTATTTTATCAATAAGGGACAGACAATCTTTTAAAAATCAGCGAGAAAAAAGACACAAATAAGAGAAAACAATGTCGAAAAGCCGTAGATTGGCAAAAATAATACCTGGGTATTTGACATTTATTCCAGCTTTGACTGCAATCAGATCTTTTTCATTTCTGGGCTCAAGCGAAGACATGTTTTAAAATTTAGCAAAAAATTTCTATTCAAAATAAAACTTTTTTGATTCTTTTTCTTTGATAATTAACAACTTAAATAGTTTCTATGTAATTTACCTTGACTTGAATCTTTAGAGTTGTTTAAAAAAAGAAGTAGGCAAAATTAAGAAATAGCTCTAAATAATTGCTATTTGGCTGGAGGCTTTCTTTTTGGGAAAAAAAAACAATTTAATTTATTTCTGGCATGAGATATGATGTAGTCATGCCAAATTTTTTTCAAGAAAAATAAAATGTAATAAAGTTTAATCTTCAAATTTAACGAATTGTCAAGTATTTTGGAGAAATAATCATGTTAAAATGGATTTTTAAAGGCTCTGATTATTCCAAATTAGAAAAATACACAAACTTTGAAAAATTATTTCTTTAATTCATAATCATGAATTTTGAAAAATCACCAGAATTTTTCTGAAAATTAAATAATTAACATTTATTTAGACTAAATGTTTAAAATAAATAAATTTCAATATAATTTTTTTTTTAAACTAATCGTTGAACCAGTCTAAAAATAGCAATGTAAATGATAAGACAATAATGATAAATAGTATCCATAATCGTAGGGCAGCGTTTTTTTTCATTGCCTATGAGAATTATATAAATTTAAAAAATAAAAAGCGTCTCTTCTAATTTTTACCTCTTTAATATTTTCGTTACCTAGAGCTAGATTGCTGTTTGTTTCAAAAGTTGACTTTTGTATTCGGTCTACTGATTCCACCTGGAGTCAATTTTTTAGCTATTTAAATTTTTGAAAATATCCCAAATTTTACCTGTGACACAATATTTTCTGTAAATATTTGTGTAAGACGGGATACTTCAACAACTTGGCTTTCAATTTTTCTTAAAAAATTAAAATTATCTCCTTGTTTGTACACAATCAAAGTTTTTACTTTAATTCATCGGTTTGCATACTCAAATTATCAAATAACATTTCATTCTCTTTCTCTAACTTTAAAAAAAATTTAAAAGATTTAAACATTATGAAAATTATTAACCTCTTGAAGTTCTTGCTCGGACAATTCGGTTTCAAATTTTTTGTTTTTTTCTTCGATTTGTTCAATTTCTCGCAAGACTGATTTTTCAATTTCTTTTTTTGGAAGAGTTTCGTCCTTAACGATTCGAGTTAGGTTATTTGAACTTAATTGTGAACTTAAAAAATATTTAAATGGTGCAAATTTTCTAAAAATTAATTATTTTGGAAAATAAACCAACAAATTTTTCATATCTATTTTTCTTTTGACCCTAACAGCTTTTTGTTCGCTGTAAATTTTGCAAACATCTAATAAATTAAATAAATAATTCGATGCATTAATTTTTTTAATTTAATTTACTCTTAAGATATTTTTCCAATAAATAAAACGTATTGTGTAAATGATCCTGTCTCTGTGCGGAATAAATTTCTTTAAAAGTTTTTGATTTAAGAATTTTAATCGAATCCGCGCATTTTTTAATAATCGTCTCAGCTTTATCCTCAAAATCTTGATAAAAAATTTCATTCATCTGATCTTCATTATCTATCAAGTAACTTTAAAAAAATGAAAAAATATTAATCCCTTTAAAATTAATCTTAAAAATACTTGGTCTGAACATATAAATTCTTGTTTTCGTTTAAAAACTTTTTCAAAATGGTAATGTTGCCAATCTGAAAATAAAAAAATTTTTAAAAAATAAATTAATAAAAACAAAATTGGATTAAATTTTTTTAAATAAAAATTAAAATTGATTACAATATTTTTTGCTTCTGAAGAAAATCCATCCTTCTGCTTTTTAGTCTTGTCACTTTTTTTAAGTAGTTGTTCATTCAAAATTTTTGCTTTGTCGTCACCAGAGTTCAAACGAATCGCTTTAACATTATCTTTGAATCTGCTGCTCAGATCAATTGCCATTTTTTAAATATTTTATTTTTTGAAATTTAAAAACACTACACGTCAAATTTTCATTTTGAAAAGTAAAGCAAATTTTTCTTTCATAATTCTCTCTTTATGCTAAATTATTTGATACGAATAAAAAAAATTACAGCCACAACAAAGTCTTGCTGAATATGCCTAATTGGAAAAACCTGCGTTCAACTGTGAAGGAAATAATTGATTTGGGCTCTAAGTCAGCAACTTTGGCAGACCCGAAATCCAGTCTTTTTTGTCAGCAATTTTTAAATCAAGCTCCTACAGATCGCAACGAATTGATCAAGTTTATTTGCTTGGATCATGGACTTAAAACTGATCGAATCTTCAATTCGGTAAAAAAAACTCAGTTTAAACTTTTCATAAAAATTTTCTTTTAGATAAATTTTTTGACAAATTCCAATAAAAATTTGGACGAATTTAGCAAAAATTTTAAACTTGGTAATTATGACAAATTGTCCACGAGCATCAGACCAGAATATTACAATTTGTTCCAAAATTTGGCTCGAGTAAAAGAAGGCGTGAGCACTTTAGTTAAATTAAGAGCGGATTTATTAAAAATATTAGAACAAAAATGTAGGCTGTTAATTTTTTTGTTTATTTAAAGAATAGTTTTTTCTTTTAAGATGAATTAAATACAAAGTTTGAAGACGATTTAAAAATAATGAATTTTATTCTTAAGAATATGCTTGTACTTTGGTTCTCTACAGGACTTTTGAACATTCAAAGAATCGACTGGAAATCTCCAACTATCTTAGGTGTTTGATTAAATCAAAAAATTAAATAAAAAAAAATGTTCATAATTTTTTTTAGTTGAAAAGGTAGCTCAGTATGAGAGTGTTCATCAAATAAAGACTTTAACTGACTTAAAAAATCGTCTTGGCTCTACAAGAAGATGTTTTATTTATACTCATTCAACAATGTCTTATGAACCTCTGGTTATACTTCATATAGCTTTGACAAATTCGGTAAGTTCTAATATTAGTGATTTGATAAAACGATACAAAACTGCTGCAAATGAAGACAATAAAGAGTTCGATGCAACCAAATGTACCAATGCGATATTCTATTCAATTAATTCGTGCCAAAAAGGTTTACAGCAAGTAGATCTTGGTAATTCGTTGATTAAAAGTTGTGTTCGTTTATTAATCGAGGAACTTCCGAATTTGAAGAATTTTCATACTTTATCTCCAATACCAAAATTTAAAGAATGGCTTGATTTGAAAATTGCCCTCAGAATCGAGAACAAAAGTGATATATTCCATATGGAAAAATGCTTCAAGCAGGATGAAATTGATTTTTTAAATGAACACTTTAAAACTAATGATTTTACGCAATTAATTTATCAAATTAAAGATTACATTAATTCTTCTAAATTTAAAAAAGTGGTTGAAAATTTTGATTCTGAAATTAATGATTTTAAGATAAAAGACAATGATTATAGACTCGATTCGATCATGGTTGGATTTTTGATTAAAGCATGCTCGTTTTATTTGTTTTTTGAAAAAAAAAATGGATATGCTTTTAATTCAGTGACAAATTTTCATATTAAAAATGGTGCTCAAATTTATAGACTTAATTTCGGTGCTGATCAATCTGATAATGGATGGAGATCTTCATATTCGATGATGGTGAACTATGGCTATAATTTGAATGACTTGGACTGTAATTGTGTCAATTATTTAACTACAAAGTCAATCAAAATATCTGAATTATTCGAAAAGAATTTAATTAATTTTAGTCAATCTAAAATTTGAGAAATTTGATAAAAATTTCTTTAGAAATTCATTAAAAAACATTTTAAGATTTTATTAATAAAGCTTTTTTTATTCTAATTAATTTCTAATTTTTATTTTAAAATTGAAAAAGTAGAAAATGGTATAAAAAATGCATTACATAAAGAAATTTTCTATTCGTAGAGTTCCATTCTGATTAAAATGGATCTTAGTCACACCTTCCATCCTTTTGCTTGAAATAATAAAATTATTGTTTGTCTGAAAAAAAATGGGCTAATTTATACTTTTTTTACATCTCATACGCTCCGGATTCTATTCCAAGCTTAAATAATTAAAAAAAGTTTAAAAAATTTATTTGAATAACTTAAGAAATCATTTCAGTATTTAAAAACTTCAAAAGTAAATTTAAGAAATCAATTTCAGCAAGATTTTTATTTAGGCATCATTCAAAAACATACTCATATTATTGAGTAAAGACAAGATATATTTTTGGAATAAAAAGTGTTTAGAAGGCTACAAAAATGGTGCAACATACGGTGAAGTTTTAAAAGCTTAAATGTCTGGAAAATCAAAAGAAACAGTAGCCTAACACTTAAAAATTTCGAATTCTTTACTTTAAAGATTTATTTATTTGAAATATATGAAAATTTTAAAAAATCAGCTGTTTTTGAGACTTTATTTATATAAAATAAAGCTTAAATTCAAAAAAAAACATAGATTTGTTCAGAATTTTGTCTAGTTTATTTAAAAAAAAAATTTGTTCTCAAGTGATTCCTGGGACTATATACGATTTAAGTGAAAAAAACGTTGTTTTAGTTGCTTTTCAATAAATAGAATTGACATGTTTTGAAAAATTTTTATTTTTTTTTATTTTAACTCTGTAGTCATTTGTCTAAATTTTGTCTATTGTCAAATTAAAGTCTGTCTTACTCTATTCACTTGATTAAATGATAAAATAATTAAGCTCTTTGTTAAATTATTTAAATAATAGCAATATAATTTAAAGAATATTTAAAGAAAAAAAATATTTGTTTATTATTAATTTAATATATATATGAATAGGATATTTTAAATTTGAAATGTTCAAACAAGAGTTCCTTTGCATGTTTCTCTTGAGCAGTCATCGTTAGGAAAGAATTCTGGAATTATATTTGTCTCAGTTGTTACAATATTAACACTGTTTTCAATAGATTTGAAATTAAATTGTAAAAAAAATCCAAGCCATTTATTCAAAGGTTTTTCAAAACCAATTTCATACAAAATTGAATTTGATTTCTCCGTAATTTTAATGTTCTTATCTGTCGAAAACCAAACAACAGGATGTGGAATTGGTTTGCTGGGATCATTAGGGTCAGCAATTAATAATCTAAAATCTCTTCGTTTGCCATCCAAAGTGTTTGCATAGTAACATTTAACACTATATGGTCTTGGAGCATCATTTGAAAGATCAACTGTAGCTCTAATGATTCCATGAGTTAAGTTATTTGGCATTGTCCATTTCACTTTAGGAATCAATACTTTTTCATATGTACTTAAATAAAAACCTGTCAAACTGGCCAACTCGCTTATTCTATGTCCTATGAGTTCGTGCTCAGCGTTTGGCAAGCGTCTTAGCAAAACTTTGCCATCAGTCGCAGCAACTAAATTTTCCCAATAACCATGCGTATCTTCTGGCAAAAAAAATTCATCACCACTTGTGGTCATTACCAAAATATTGGTATTTTTATATCGATCTAAATAAGTTAGAGGATCAACTATTTTTTGAAGTTCAAAAAGTTCTCTGGAATCGACATATGATGTAATATTAACAAAATAATATGAGTTAAAAGCCATGGTCCAACCACCGAGCGCTCTAAAGTGATTGTGCATGTTCTTTAATTTTGAATAAATTTTAAATGAAAATTATTATTTTATTTTACTTACTGTATTAATATTTAATAAGTCCATTACGATTGGAACAGCTGAAAAGACTCTTTTTGTGTCAACGGCAGCAGTTGTCCAAGTGGTCCAACCGCGCTTCGATTCACCAGCAAGCATAAATTTTTCAATTTGCCCATAATTACTGTTTTTTGAAAATTCTTGTATTGTATCCATTGCTCTAACTACAGCCTTTGTCATGGGCAATCGAAGCAATATTGATGGATCGGATGTATTTTTTATAAATTTCATCCAAGTCCAAGCTATGATCGCATCTTCTACTCTTCTTTCTTGATTCGGATCGTCCTAATAAAACTATTGGTAATGCAGTTCATTAAGTATAAATTAATGTACCTTAAACACCAGCGGTTGATTTGGTACATTTCTTAAGTGGGTGGCGATAGAGCCAATGCCAACAGCTAAAGAAGAGGTTAGTCGAATTTGAGTGTCGTCTGGATCAGGTAGGCTAAAGAAATTCAAAGAAAAAATTTTAATAAGATTAAACTAACATAGACAAGAAAAAATTAGAGAAAAATTCCTCTACACAAATTAAAAATTAAAAATTATTCGAAAAATTTAATTATTTTGCAAATTTTGATAGATTTTTGAAATTATTTCGGTAAAAATTTTTCAAAAATTTTGCACATCTAATCAAGCATATTTGACAGATAACAAAATTTAAAAATTTAAAAAAAGCTTATTCAAATTTTTAATTAATGTTTCTAATTTTTTCAGTTTTTTTAGCGCATTAGGCTCAATAGTCTCGACTGAATTTTTGCTCAAGCCTAAATATTTAAGTCCAACTAATCCGAAAAAAGTATGTTTTGAAAATTTAAAAAATTTTTTAAACCATCATTTAATTTTGTACTAGTGATATTTATTGAAGAAAAATCAATAACAAAAAATTAAATTAATTCTGTGTTGAAAGAATGACTCAATACTCTGAAAAACATGTTAAAAAGTTTAGTAGCAAGTAAAACATAATGGGAAAATGCAGTAATAAGATATTAAAATCCTTAATCACCACATCGATTTCTATAAGAATATTGAAAAATGTAAAGGTTTTCGTTTTTGATTTATTTTAAAAGTTAATTTTCCAGTAATCTTCATTACAATAAAAAACTTAAGTTTAAGCTATTCCGAATTATTATACACATGAATGCTAGTATCGTAAAATTAGAAGAAATTTTAAATTAAAAATATATTTGGATTCATTTATCAAGAAAATTTTCAAGAATAGAGTTAGCGTAATTCGAAATTTGACTAATTGATTTAAATTTTTTTAACAAATTATCTTTTGTGATGAGTTAAAATTATAAAAAAATTGAAAATTTTGCTCATGTATACTTATCTGTATTCCTATTGTTCGAGTATGATCTAATGTTATAAAATTGCTAAGTTTCAAAATTTTCTAAAACTTCATCATAAGAAATTTTTTTTAATTTGTAAAATCCCAGAGCAAATATTCATCATAAAAATTAGTCGGTTTTAGTCTGCGAAACTCTATTAACTTTAAATATTTTTAAATTTAGAAGTTTCATCGTCTTAAAATTCTCTGAGATATTTTTTCTATCTTAAGTTCATCTAGAGAAAAAACACATGTTGTAATAAATAAAAAGCTAAAGTAGCAACTACCCATTTCCATTTGATTTGCCTCCTATATAGATAAAACTAGCATCAGGTCGAGTAATCTTATTAGGGATGCTCACACTTAACCAATGCCACCAAATTGGTCTGTCGACGATTGTTTCTTTTATAAAATTTGTCTATGTTAAACTAAAAATAGATAATAAATTAGGGACTTACCATCTTGCCATTTTTGTGATGTCATATTAATATATACTAGTTTGTAATCAGAAAACTGAATCGTTTCAATAACTTCATATTTATAATGTTCATCAGGGGTGTTGACATAATCATCCAATGGTGTTTGTAAAGAAATTCCAATACAAAAAATTGAAATTAAGCTCAAATTAAAAATTTTCATTTTTTAGACTAGTTAACATTAATTTCAGGTTTAACTATTTTTAAAGAGCTTATCAATTAAAATAGTGAAGTCATGTGGATTTAAACACCCATGATGTAATCATATATTTTTTCTTTAGAAACAATCAAACAATAGTTATTTTAGAAAAAATTTTTGGCTGATAATAAAAAGATAATGAGAATGTAATCAAATAAAAGATAGGAATTATTTTAAAAATCTTTAAAAAGTTAAAAATTCAAATTTTTTCAGAAAATTATTTCAAGGCTAATCATCAGGCTAGTGACCATGTCATGAAAGACCGATTAACACTTCATTTATTTAATTTATAAAATAATCATAACAAATTAAAAATAAAAATTTATGAAATTGTTTAAAAAAAAAAGAAAAAATATTTAAAAAAGCAAAACATCCTAATATTTAAATTAAATTTTTTGATATTTTTTTCAAATTCTGTAAAAATCAAATTGATATTATTAAATATAGAAATTGTATTTTAAATTCCTTGAGTCATTTTTCTTTAATTTCATTCTTAAATTTTCGGGAGAATTATGGAAAGATAACATTCTATCAAGAATTCTTATATTTTTCTAGAAAATTTTTAAAAAATTAAAGTTACCAACTTCAAATTTGAATTTAAATAACTTAAAAATTGAGAAATAATAACTTTTAGCAAGTTTAATTATTGCGTCTTTTGAAAAATAACACAAAGGAGTTGAAAAATAATAAAAATATGAATTTTAACAGAAGTAGTCAGATAGAAAAGTCTACTAATACTAAACAGTTTTTTGCTTACAACTAATGAGATACTACAGGCAAGCTTTGAAAAATTAATATTTTGATCAATCTTATAACCTAAGACACTTATTTTATCCACAACTTGTATATCATTTCCAAAAATATTTACCTTGTCAGGAAAATTAGATCGTTTTTTCGAAAAAAATTGAAAAGGGCATAGCTCTGTAAAAAAATTATATAAATATACTTTTTAACCAGCGGTTGATTTGGTACATTTCTTAAGTACCAAATCTAAGGTAATTTTATCAAAATTACGTATTAAAGTATCTGTTATTTATTGAAGTCTTCTTTCTCTCTGATTATTATCCTATATTTTTAAAGGCATAGGATTAACTCAACTAGCTAAAGAGATGAATTCTATTAGATGAAAAAAAATTAGCTAATAAAGATGAAATCGACTAGATAATTTTATTAATTAAAAGACAAAAGTATAAGAAACTATATTTTTTAAGAAACAAATATATATAAATATTAATCATTATACAATAAGCTAAATTTGAATATAAAAAGTTAATTAGATACTCATAATTTTCTTTTTTTTGTTGACACCGTTTTTGGTGGTCTACCGCGGCCCCTTTTTGTTGGTGCTTCAGTAGCAACTATTTGATCACTACCTTCTAGCTGTAGCTCAACCTGAATTTCAGTGGTATTATTAATTTGAGTTTCAATTTGCTTGTTGACAGGAATATCCAAATAGAACTCATAAGTATCTTCGTCACTAGATTCACTTACGACCTCAGATGGTTGCAAATTTAAACAGGTAGTTTTCCGAACATAATACTTATACAACCAAAATAACCATTGCATTTAATTTTGGTAAAAAAATTTGAAGTAGTCAAAAAATATATCTTTTCGAATATTTAAGAGATTGAGTAGTCATTTATCTACCTTTTAATTTAATTATCTACTATTTAATTTTTTTTCTAGTGTAATAAATTTCTTTTCTGGTGGTTAATAAAATCATATATTCATTAATATTATTATCTTGTTTTTAATTAATCTTTTTTATCATGAAAATTCATCTTTTTATATTCTATCAATTAATATTTTCCAATTTTTAAATACAATAAATCTAAGTTTTTAATTAATAATTGGACAGATTTATATATACTTTATTTATCTAAAATATGTTTTATAATAAATAAGAAATATAGGAAAAAACATCTTTATTTAAGTTTATTAAATTATATTCATAATTTATTATTAATTAAATTTCCATTACGAAATAAATTTTTAAAATTACCTACGCAATTTTTCGAAAAAATTTGAATTAAAAAAAACTTTCCAAGTAAGTTCTTCGCAGAGAAACAAGACTGACTGTTGAATATTTTCATAAGTGTTCCCATACAAAGATAATTTAACTTGGTAATTTAAAAACTCGCATGAACAATTAAAACTGCAAATTATTTTGTTTTTCTATTTATGACAAAACGGGAAGTTTTTTCTTAGAATAATTTAACAAAAATATTAAACTGAATTGAATTAGTGACTTTAATTAATTGTTAATAAAATTTTAAGTCTCTTTTTTGGAATCAAATTTTGTAAAAAGAAGATTTTAAATTTATTTATAATTTTTGTGCAATTTTATTCAATTTTTCAGGTTCCGCAAGTTCTATTTAAAACATAAACTCCGGGCGGTAGACCATAGTGGCGTGAGATGATTGGGCTCTCAATTAATTCATCTGAAGCTTTTAAAGCTCGTTTATATCGGACCTCAGAGAATTCATCAAAAATGGGCAAAACATAGCCGTTCGGACCATCTGACAAACTCAAGTTGTATATTCTGTTTACATATTCTTGTGAAAGAAATTTTAGCTTTTCAAATTCTGAAGTTTTTATGCCGATTCCTAATGATCGAAATTTGAAAAATAAAATTTATTGTATTTAACTTACCAACATAACTTGAATTTTCGTTCCATTTATCTGAACCTATTAAAGTATGAATTGTGCCAAAGAAAATTTTTTTTTCGAGAATTTCGCCAGCTTCTTTTAGATTTGATGGAGTATTAATTAAGCCTTTCCATCTGAACAAAAGATGAGCCACTTCATGAATAATGACAAGTCCGATGCAAACTGTTATAATTTCCAACTCTTTTTGTGATTCTTCACATTTTGGTTTCTTTTTTAATAATTTTAAGCGTTTTTCAAATTTAGCATTAATAAAAATTAGCTTAGAGCCAGCTTCACGAGTTGTATAGCCTAAGCAACCCTCCATTTCTTTGAAAATTATTTCAACACCTGACATTTTTTCCAGCGATATTTTAGGATCAGCAGCAAAAATTTCACTAAAAGTGGTCCTTACAGTTTGTGAGCTCAAAAATTTTTCTGCAATCTTTGCTGCTAATTTTAAATTTTCATTGCTCGTAACTTTTCCAGAAAATTTTAAAGCCGGAAACATCTTGATGGAGATATCAAATAAGTAATTAGTTTAAGATTTCAATCAGAGTTAAAATCACCTTTTCTGCACAGCATTTGATACAATTACAGTCATATATATAGAAATTTTGTTTTAAATAAATTTTCCTTTCACAATAACTCATTTGAGGATCACAAAAAGAAATACTTATTTGATTTCTTGACTCTAGATTTTCGGTTGTTTTTATAATTAATTTCTTAGAATCAAAAATTTTTATAGAATTTGGTTTACAAGAATGAGGAAACTTGTTTAGATCTAAAAATATCCCCAAACCAATTATTTCATTATTATTTGTAATTTCTACTTTATTCAAAAGCATTCGTCCAAAATTTGAGATCAAATCGTTGGTCTCAAATTTTTCCAAAAATTCAAATCCCAATAAATCTATTATAATTTGTTTAAAATAATTTATCTGATGCATTCTTTCATCATCCAATATTAGATCATTATATTCTTAAAATATAATAAAACAATTTTGGCTAAGATTCAATTTTGATTTTACTGTCAATCGAAGATTTAAATCTTTCTATCTCATATTGAAAATTAGCAACATTATTCTTCAAGAAAATTTTGAACAATTTTAATTTAAGTGTAAACTCACTAATTTTAACAAAATTCGTAAGTACAGTCTTAAAAGTGTATCATTATAGCAGTCTTTAAGTGACTGATTTTTTATAAATTTCTTGAATTCGTCACATTCAAATTTATGGCAAGCCATGTCATTTTTTTCACAATTTCGACTACAATAGTTCATATATTGGCAATCTGGACATTTAAGCAACCTGCCTCGCCTAAAATTATTCAACCAAATTATTTAATAAATTCAAAAATTTAAAAATTACTTTTTAAAACAATAATCACAGTAATTTTCTTTTTTGCTATGTTCCAAGCAACTTACAAAGGGGATTTTTTCATAAATAATGGTTCCAGTTGGTAAAGTCATTCTAAATCGATTAATCATAAAAAAAAACAATTCAAGATTATCTCATTTATAAGTATACAAAAAATAGCAATAAGAAAAAAATTCAAAAATGTAGATATGAATATTTTTAGAATTATTGACATTATATGTATTGTAAAATATTTTGATCAAATTCCTTAATTGCGTGACACATAAAAACAAAGCATAACTAGTTAAACAATTTAGAATAATTCATTAAAGAACCAAGGCTGGAAAAATTAAATTGAGTCAAAGATTCTATTAGCAGTAGCAATATAAAAATAGAATTTTTTGAAAAGACAAAAAATGATTGAAAAGTTTAATAGCGGAATCAATTTTGAAAGTTGAAAAATTGAAAAGTATGAAAACTTGCCATAAAAATAGAATCGAATATGCAATAATTAAAAAATTGAAAAAAACAAAAATTAAGGAATCCATCAAATTAAGGAATAATAACTAATTTTTCTAATTTAAAAGTAACTATTTATTTCAGTTCAATATCCTTTAAAAAAATTTATTTGAATTTGAATTCACGTTTTTGTGAAGTTCAATACAAAAGAACAGAATAGAATTTAAAAAAAAATGATCGACTAAGCTGAGCTCTTTTTGAAAAATAATTAAATTAATTTTGATTATTTACAATTATTTAATTTTTAATATTTTTTTTGCTTTCTTTTATTTCTAAGTCACCTGTGAGGTGCAGTAACTAATAAATAAAAATAAATTGAACAACTTTTTTTTTTACAAGTTAAAAATTAGCTCTGTGAATGCAACATGGGGCAACATGCTTAGTTGCATCAACTGTCAGATTGTGCTAATGATGTGCAAAATATCTGCAAAATGAACTTAGCTCAAATATAGTGAAATGTGATTTATGATAAATTTGCAGAGATTATCAGACTTAGAGAGTTGATGCAATTATATATGTTGGACCATGTTGCATTCACATTGCTAATCTTAAACTTGTAAAAAAAAAGTTATTCAATTTTTTTATCATCTTGTTCCGTTCTTTTTTTTTGTACCGAAATTCACAAAACCAATTCACTTAGATAAAAAAATTTATAAAAATTAAAAAACCCGAAAATTGAAGTTTTTAATTTAATTTATTGCTAGGATTATAAATTTAATATAAATTTAAATGTTAACTTTTAGCTTTTTAGTGATATTTTCCGTATCTATCTTCAAAAAGATTGTTCGATCCATATTTTTGGCGTACAATCTCATTATCTAAAACTATATAAGACTTATTGGCACCAATTTCATAATTCTCACAAACCATGTCACCATTAATTTTTTGTATGGTCATATACTCATATTGTTTGCACCGTTCTAATCTATGAAAATTTCTATTTGTTACATTGAATTTTGATATAACACCTTCATAGTCAAATTCAATTCTATCTTTTTGTATTGATTTGATTTTAATTCTATCTCCTGTTATGACTACTCGTATTGTTTTACCGGATGCATTTGCAATGTGAGTAACATTTCTACCTAACCACGAATTGAATGCAGTTTGTATATAATCCATTTTACTTAAATCTTAAAATGAAGATAATTTTTCAATTGTCTATTGGTTTGTATCGTTTAATGCAGAATTATAAATTAAACTTTTTTAATTGGGAAAAACCCAGTTTAAAATTTATGTGACTATATGCGAAGAATTATAGGTTTTAAAATCTTTATTTCAAAAATCTAAATTTATAATTTTCTATTATCAATATTTTTATTATAATAATTAAAAAATTAATAATTTTTTAAAATTAAAATTTTATTTGCTAGAGTTTTACTCAAATCCCCATTTTCTGGCTTGATAAAGTTTTCATCGTCACATTTTTTGTTATCTATTAAATTTAATTGCTTATTGCTTTCAATCAGTTTCTTCATGCTCCAAACTCCTGGATATTTCGATTTACCATGTCTACAAATCACATGTATTCTATCCAAATTCGAAAATTGATTTATAATTTTTATTTTTTCTTCTTCAATTGAGGTTTGATGATAAACAAAATTAGTTTCAAAATTTTGTTCTACAAAATTTGTTGATTGAGCATTATCAATTGGAATTATTGCACCAGTAATCAATGCCCAGTGAGCTTTAAGGCCCTGTTTAAAACATGGCTCAAAATTAAGATCAGAATCGTACGCAATCAATACAAGTTTGTTTTCTAAAACTAAATCAATTATCTGATATTCATCATCAATAGAACTGAGTAATTTTATTTCTGAATCGGAATATTCTTGGGCTAAATTGGCCAAAAATTGAACTTAAAATAAAGCGATATTAAATTTAAAAATTTTAAAAAGCATTATGAAATCCAACTTTCAGTAATAACTGATAAAATTTTTGTCTTGATGGTCAAAGACTCATCTTGCAAATGAAACACCCAAGGACAGCTTTTGTTTTATGTGAAAGTCTGCTAAATTTGTTATGAATAAATTTTGTTTATTTATTTATTTACTAATAGACATTAAGGCAGCCGAGAGAAAAAATACCGACTAAAAACGCAAAAAAAATTGAAATAACTTGGAAAATTTTTAGATTTGAGTTAATTCTTGAAAACAAAAAAAAAAAAAAATTCAAATTAAATCTTTTTCTGGATTGGCAATTATTTGGAGTATTAAGATTTTAAAAATTCAAAAACTATCTAATTGCCTTAGATAGTAATTTCTTTGACAGAAATTTTTATGTGAATTAAGAAAAAAATAATTTTTTTCAAAAATTTAAATAATGATTTTTTTCCTTTTTCACTTATTTTCTGCATTTTTTAAAATAAGAACAAAAAATTAAAGAAAATTTTTTGTTAATCGATCATAATTTATTAAAACAAATTAAAAATTAAGTGACACTCAAATGGTAGTTTACTTTTTAATTTTTTTGTTTTAAAGAATCGAAAAATATTTAGCTGTTTGTTATCCATTATTTTTTCACTAGGACAAACTGTTCGGAAATGCTGATAGTAAAATCACTTCTGAATTTTTAAATGATTGTTTAAAAACTTAAAATAAATAAAATTTTTTATTTATTTTAAAAAAAAGTATACAATGCTTTTATGATTCGATGAATTTACCTTATTTACCCTTTTAAAATATGGTAAAATAGGCAATGTGAAATTTTAGTACAAAAATTACAGTACAAAAAGTAAAAACTTTATAATTTTTTTTCTAATTGTGCGAAAATGGTTATTTAAAGAGTACAATATTGTACAAATTTGTACAAAAGAATTCTTGGCTCTGCAAAAACTCTGCAATTTTCTGTAAAATGCATACCATCAAAAAATACTTGATTAAAATTTGCAATTAATTGCAGAGTTTTTGCAGAGCCAAGAATTCTTTTGTACAAATTTGTACAATATTGTACTCTTTAAATAACCATTTTCGCACAATTAGAAAAAAAATTATAAAGTTTTTACTTTTTGTACTGTAATTTTTGTACTAAAATTTCACATTGCCGTAAAATAAAAAATCGTTTTTAAGGTGTTAAATTGATATTTATGGTAAATTCAGGATACTTTTTGAAAGATTTGGTGAAAAAATTTTCCAATTTTTTTGGAAATTTTATTTTTATTATTTTTATTTTTTATGATTTTGGAGAGTAATAAAAAACTGGAATTATTTTTATTCTTTGACCGAAATTGAAGTTAATTGTAGTGAAAAAAAGGTAAAGAATAAAAAAATATCACTAAAAATACTGAACAAGGAAAATTAGATTTTGAAATTTAAAAATAATTATTATTATAATTAGAACAATTCTATTCAGCTAGATAATTTTGGAGGCGTGCATTTTCTATTCCATTTCCTTTTTAATTTACTGCTCCTATCTCTCAAAGAGGTTACTCTTCGAACCCCGATAAGCGAGAAAAAATCTTTAAAATGTCTCTGCAGTACGGGACGCATTTTTAAAAACCTTTCATTATAAAAAGGGGAACCGGTTTCGACTGAGAATTATTGGGGTTTAAAAGATCAAATGAGGGATTTTAAAAACCCTTCTTAAGTTAGAAGTTTATTCGTTTTATGGCATGTTGTGCTTGCTACCTATTTGGATTTATAACCAAAAAATTAATTTATTTATTAACTGTACCAAGCTAAAGCTCCCTTAGAAAAAATTGCATTTATTAACAAGTATTGAAGAAATACAAGTAATTAACTTGTAGAGTTTTTAAATACTTTTATATTAGATGAAACAAAAGTTGTTTGATTTATTTCCATTTGCAGAACAAGTTTTGGAACTCTTTTTTCTTTATGCACTGAAGGTTTCTAAAGAAATTTCATAATGCTAATTAAAAATACAAAATTTACTATCAAAAATCTCGCCACTCTTAGAATAATTTAGTTCACGTGCTCTATTCATTAGGATATCTACTTTACAGTTTATATTAACTGAATTAAGTGCCATACACAAAGCAACAATTCCACATCTTGAAATTTAATTCTTAATTTTTTTAAATTATTTCTTAATTAAATTTGAAAGAATTTTCCGAATCTCTAAAAAAAAAACAAATTAGAAATGACAATCAAATAGAAAAGAAAAATAGCAGAATCTTTAACCACCTATTTTAAATGAATGAATAAAGGTTATTTACCAATATTAAGTATAATAAGGACTATAATTTATAGATAGTACTAGGATAGAGAAACAACAAAATTTATTTCCAGATTTTTTAATCAATCTATTACTCACTGGATGAGCTCTGTCGATATACTTGGTGAAGGTGAAATTCTTTTTTCCAAAATTTTTCTCCTCTTTTATATTTTCCTTTTCTTAACTTGGGATACTTTTTTTAATTTTAGCATGCCAAAATCCTAGATGTCATTTCTTAAATTAATTTTGATTAAAAAATCAATCCAGACAACGATTCAAAATCATATTAGGTGAAACAGAATTTGAAAGAATCTAATATTCAATCTATGCTATAAATTGAGGCATAACCTCATTTATCTCTTAAACCCTTAGAATAACACCTTTAGATATCAAATTATTAAATAATTTTTTTTAATAATAAATTAAAATAATAATAAACAATTTTTTTTAAAATAACATTCTTTAGTTTTTTCTTACAGTACTGCTACGCCATGACGATTTTACGTGAATTTACGTAAATTAACGACAATTTACGCATTTTTTACGTAAAGATGTTTAAGTAAATTTACGTTTATTGGCGCAATTTTACGATAATTCCGGTAATTTTACTATAATTTATCCATTTTAAAGTAAATTCTTAAATTTTTAGCTTTTTTTAACGGAAAAAAAACACACGTAATTATACGTAAATTTATGTAAACATGATATATATGAATTTTCGTAAAATATAGTTAAAAAAAGTAAAAAAAACGTAAGAAAATGTAAATTTTTGAATTTCATTTTTTTATATGCTTTGTAGAATTTTTTTAATGATTAGACCAGTCTCCATTTTTTCAATTACTGTTTTGATAACCATTATTTGAATATTTAAATTTTAATGTAGAATATGATTTTATAAAACCCTTTTTAAATGTTCTATATTTTTCGTGATCCAAGCTTTTTGGAAATGAATCGCCATAATTGCTTTTTGTTCATTTTTTATTCTCCGCTTTCTAAGTAAATCCTTTAGCTGGAGAGTTTGGTGGAGACCTTACCTATTAAATACTCTTAAAAAATATTTAAATATATTCAAATGCAAATCCAGTTTATCCTATCCTGTTTCTTTCTAAAAAATTAGTGCAAAGAACTATTATTTATGCTTTGGGTCATTGTCTTGATGTAATTAAAAAATATTTGAATTATTTTTAGAATGAATGGTATTAAATATTTAGCTAAAATATCTGTATATAATTCTGAATCTAAATTACACTTAAAAAGCTAAAAAATTTTACAGCAAATTCAGTCGCCCCGATATAAGAGATTCCACCCCAAACATGAAAGATGGAATAGCTGAGGGATTTGAACTCGGTAATCTAAATAGGTGATAAATGGCTGATCATAAACTAAAACTGTTGTCTCATCAACGAAAATGTATTCTTTGAAATCACAGTCCTTATTACGATAACACCATATCAAACGCTGAAGCTTTTGAAAGTTTTTCAGCATAGAACTTCCTAATTACACTGCTGCCATTTTTTATACCTTTTTTTTTTCTATTCTATGAGAAACTTTGTGAGAAGCCTCAAGTCCATTTTTTTTTAATCGCGACTAATTTAAAAAATGCTGATTTTTGGAAAAATTGCAAAAAAATAAGAAGAGCAGCATTCTTTTTGGTCCTTTTAGAATTTATTCTAAAATGAATAAATTTAAGTAAAATTATCAGAATTATCGTAAAATTGCGCCAATAAACGTAAATATACTTAAACATCTTTACGTAAAAATGCATATTTTTTCTTTTTTTATAGAAAGAAAAAACTTTGTTCCAGGTCTTGAATCAAGATATGTCGAATACCTGACACCATTTTGTAATTGCTATCTTACTATTTTTTCTTTATTTCCTAAACTGTTCAATACTTAAACCTTTTGCACCTGCCATTACTTACAATTTGTATTAATATTAATTTGTATATTTTAATTGTCTTTTTTATAATATTTTAACTTATCTTACTTTTATCTTGTTTTTACTTTACATCTTTATTTTATTTTATTTTTTCTTGATTTTTTATTTTTTTTAATCTGAAGGAGCTTTAGCTAAAACAATTATAGACGAATAAATAAGTTTTTTAGACTAAATCTTTTGATTTAAACGATTTGAAGACCGAATTTTGATCGGAATGGAATTGATTTTGTACCTTTTTTCGATTACCTCTTTTAATTGCTCTTTTAATTTGAAATTTTAATTCAAAACGTATTTCAAAAAAAGTCCTTTTTCATAGTCATGTGTTAATAAATTATTTTATTGCAACATAGTGTGTCAATTAATAATTTTATTTTAACATTGTGTGTCAATAGAGCCTCCTTTTTTACGTAAAGATAAGTAAAATCATCATGACGTAGCCGTACTGTATTTAAAATGAAAAACAGTAAATTATAGTGTAAACAATTCGTATTATTTTTTATTTAAATTTTACAGCCCTTTAAATAGATGTTAGCTTGACCCTATCTTACTATTTTAAAAATCAATTAGTAAAATTTTGTAAAAAAATAGCTTTTAAATTTTAATCGAGAACAACAAATCATCTTAAAAATATCCAAAAACAAATTTTAAAAGATTAATGAAAACCCTAAATCGATGAAATGTAGATTCCTAGTTAATTATTAGCTCAAAGCTGACAAAAAAAAAAAAACAGGACAGCGTGGTCAAGCCCATTAACCCATCATAATAAATATGTGAGTCAAAATGTTGGAGCAAAAGGCTTGATAAAATTTTGAGTTGACTAAATTTAAATTTAAAATGTCAAAAAAAGAATATCTAGTTAGGCAATCTTATAATGTATGGTTCAAATTTACTCTTCTTTAAAAATTTTTGAATTTTCTTGCAAGGAACTTTCAAAGAACTTGACAGCTATTTGTTTCAAGAATGCATTTGACTTTTAGAATAAAAGATAAATTTCGGAAAGCCAAAATTCACTTTAAATTAATATTTCTAAATTGATTCAAATTTAATATTGAAAAATCTTTATTAAAATATTAAAAAACATTAATCTTACTGTGGTCCAGATTGGATAAGTGGCTGGATCTGAGAATTTTTTATAAACCAGAAAAATTCTTTTGGTTCATGTCGTTGAATGATTTCATTTACCCTTTAAATTTTTTATTTAAAATGACAATTTTTTTTATTTTTTTTTTAAATATAAATTACCGACTCTCCAAAAGTTTATCCATTCTTTACCCTAAAATTTTTTATCTTTGAAAATATTTCAAAATAATCAATAGATAAAATATTGTTTTCATGCATATATTAATTATTTATTTTTACCAGTTCATTATAAAAGTAACATAGGATTTTTTTGCTTGGTCGAAACCCAAAATCTAAATTAAAATTCTAGATAATTAAATTAAAATGAATTTTTGAAATTTTTCAAAAATAACAGCATTTCACACCGCTTCGATTAATAAAAAAATAACTTTAAAATATTTAAAATTTATTAAGTCTAAAAAACTAAAGAAATATTTTTAAAAAAAAATTAAATTTTTAAATATTCACAAATTTAAAAGTTGTGATTTTCGCTTAAAATATTCACTAAATCGTTGATAACTGTACTTGACAAAATCAAAGTCAAGATCGGAATTCTGAGCCTGAACTAAACTCCAAATAGCCCACATTAGATGTGACGTCAATGTGAATTTATTCACTTCGTCATAAAACTGGTCCAATCGCTCTTCATCAATAAGAACCGGCTCGCCCGATTGTCTTGAATAAAATCTGTTTATCTTAGAATAAAACTCTTCCAAATAAATTCTCAACCACTTGATTTGATATTCTTTGCTTGGAAATTTCGAATAGTCCGGATTGTCAACTCCGGCAAATTCATTAAAATGGTTGGCAATATCATATGCCTGAAAGTTAATGCCCGCATACTCATAGTCAATAAATTTGACTGAATTTTCCTTTTCATTGTAGATTATGTTGCCTAGAAGTAAATCATTATGAGAAAAAACAATTATTGATTCATGCTCTAGATGAATTTTTTCAAAATAATTTTCCAAAAAATCCACTTCACCAAGCAACTTTTGTCTAGAAGGAATTTTATCTAAAAAATCATCAGTCATGTGACTCATGTGCGCCTTGTAGTCATCATGAACCAAATTCAAGATTTCTCTTATCTTTGGAAAAATGAACGGACTTTGTCCGGGCTCTAGATTAGAGTGCAAAACAAAACCATTGAAATTAATCAAGTGCAAGCTGGCAAACGCTCTGGCAATTTTTGGATAGATTTTTTCATCATAGACCATGTTCATGTCAATTATTTTTCCTGGCAAGAATTCATAGCAAATTCCATTTTTAAACTTAGAAAAATACTCGGGGCCTAAGTTCACTTTTTTCATTATTTTCATGGTTTCTATCTCATCCTCTCGGCTGATAAAGTGCTCGGTATTTTTGCCGTATATGCGGAACAACAGGGTGTCTGTAGTGTTTATGCCATTTTGATTTAGGTAACAGCTTGCTAAGCGGTTAGTTACGCCGCCGTTCATGCATCTGATTTTGATTTCGTCTTGTGGATGCTTGCGCCATTCGGTCCTGATGTCCAGAGCGATTCCAATGATCGACTCGCGTAAATTGTCGCTGGTTATTTCAATATTGTATTCAGTTTTAACATCTGACATTGTTAAAAGTTAGCTAATTAAAATTAAAATTCAAAAGCGTAAAAGTGTAAGCTAAGCTATTTTAAATCAAGAGTCCTTATTCTAGTTTTACGATAATTTTTTTTTATTTGGGAAACAAAATAAAATGTTAAATTTAAAAATTTTTGCTTAGTATTTCATTATTTCAAATGCTAAGCATATTGCAAATTGCAAGTTTAAATGCAAATTGAAATTTTGGTCGGGATGAACATATGAAAAAAGTTTTGGTGTAGTTTTTTTTTTTCAAAACGTTTAAAAAAATAATTTTGATCCAAAAAAATGCTTCATCTAACAATAGAATTCAGGTAGATTAGATAAAATAAAAGGATAAAGTAATTATTTTTTTGTTGTTGGAGTGGAGGCGCCGAGCTCTTGTTTAACAATGTCAAAAAGCATCAAATCGAACTACCCGATAATACAAAATGTAAAAAAGAAAGAAAATTTAAAATGAAATTTTTATTAAAATTTTGACTTTAGGGACTATAAAGGATTTATTAGCCTGGATTAAGGATAATTTGCTTAAGCAAAAGCCCGAGCTTTTTATACAGGATGAAACAATGTAAGTTTTTTATTTCTTCTTGAATAAGCAATGATTTTGTGTTAAGTCGGCCTGGAATTTTGATTTTGGTTAATGACTCCGATTGGGATCTTTTAGTAAATTGACTTGGAAAATTAAATTTTATTTTCTAATAATTAAATTTTTTTCAAGGGAAATCTTACATACGAACTCAATGATAATGACAACATTACTTTTATTTCAACCTTACACGGCGGCTAATAAAATATTATTATTTAATGAAGATGTTTTTTATTGATTATTTCCCTGTCAATACAATTAAGAGAATTTTTTAAATCAAAAGTTTTAATTAAATTTTTAATTAAACTAAAAATTAATTAATGAAATACAAGAAGAAAATTACTGAACCATTTAGCGGGAATAGCTTTAAAAATGATTCATTTGAGTTGAAAAAACTTATACGAAAGTAAAACAATATTTTTTCATGAAAGTGAAACAATTTAAATTTCTAGAACCAATATTGAAAATTGTTATAAATATCTCAAAGCTTAAGTTAAATTAACCTCAATCTTCAGGTTGAATTAATCAAATTCGATTTTATTCGATTTTTGATTTTGACTGTCAGACAAATTTCTTAAAAGCTTACATTTAAAATGAGCTTCACATTTTTATTATTTAGCCTTATTTTTCGATTCTATGTTTAGAATGCAATTTTTTTTTTTCAAAATTTATTTTAGATACTTCATTTAATAAATTAAATATATTTAATTTAATTGCATCACAGTATTATGATGATGCTCTGAAATTACCTTTTTAACGCTAAAAATCTTTATTTATGGTCATGATATTTTATAATAAATTTTTTAAAATCTTATTTAATTCCTTTTAAATAATTTTAATTTTATTAAGGAAGAATATAATTCTGATAAAATTGACTTTTATAATTCTGAATTGGACAAGTGTCAACTATGAAATAGACTATGAAATTACTTTCTTTTACGTTAAATATAATAAATTAAAGTTATTTTTTATTCAGTTTACATAATTGGAAGGAATTTAAAAAGAGAAAAAAATCAAATTTGTGAACTTGAAAAATTTAAATCTGTTCCATTTAATTTGAAATGAAAGTTACAAAAATATTAAATATAATAAATTGAGAAGATCACAAATAAAGAACCTTTAAATTTTATTTTTTGTTTATTTTTAATTAATTATAATTCTTTTGTAAAAAAAAAATTAGTAAAACAAACTCGAGCATTCAATAGCGTCAAATCTTCAAAAATTTATATTGAAAACAATTAAAAAATTTCATAAAATTGTGTTATTTTAAGAATTATTTGATTAAACTGTGTTAATAAGTTTTATTTTGTGGAGAGCAGTTCTTATTTCAGTTAATTGAATTTTTCATAATAATGAACAGACTTTTGTTTGTGGGCGACATACTTTATTATTTCAATTAATTAGATTATTTTTAATTAATTTTTTTAGACAAAATTTTATAACTAATATCCCCCTTTTTAATAAGTTTTAATAATTTTATAATAATTTTTGATTATACAAAAAACTTTTATAATTATTTTTACTTTAATCCAATTAGTTCATCTATTAGTTATTAATTGTCGAAATTAAGTAAGAAAATAATTGATTTTATTAATTTTTAAATTCTCGGCAATTTTTTATAAACCTTTTATAAATGTATCTTTTTTATTTGCAAATTATGTCATGTATTAATGCAACAATGATTATTACAACTAGTGATGTTGGTTAAGCTTGGTTATCTGGTTAGCCAATTTAGGTCAACCAATTTTTAGTCAACCAGTTTTAGGTCAACCAATTTTTGGCTAACCAGTTTTTGGTCAACCAATTTTTGGATAACCAGTTTTTGGTCAACCAATTTTTGGCTAACCAGTTTTTGGTTAACCAACATCACTATATTGTACCTTGTTGCACGTACAGAGCAAATTTTTAGCTAATAGAAAGAATTTTATTTGATTTTCAAATTTTTGTATTCTACTTTTTGCTGAATTTCAGAAAGCTTTTAAATTTAGATTTAGATTTTTTAATCGTTGAAATATTTTGCTAATGATTTAAATAAATTGTGAATCGAGTGATGATTATCAGTAAACTTCGTAATGCTTTTTTTAAATAAAATTTTACTTGTTCTTTTTCAATGTAAGATATCTGTATAATTAGCTATAAATTAAATTTTCTGTTAAGGACTGAGAAAAATATTTGAAACAACGCACTTTTTAGTTGCTTTTTCAAGATTGAATAAATATATTTATTTGAATCGAAAAAATTAAACTATGTGTATATAAATTTATATAGTTTCCGTTTTCTGAATAATTTTAAAAATATGTATTTAATACTTTTTAAAAAATTTGAATAATTTTTATTTCAAAAAACTTATTTTTTTTGAAATCATAATGATTTATTCTAAAAACAAAATATATTTAAATAATTTAAAAAAAAATAAAATTTTGCTAAAGATTTTTTCTAGAACAAACCAAAATTAAAGAAATATTTGCAAAATTTATGAAAATATAAAAAACGAAAAAGACATACACAATTTAATTTGAAATAAACTGAGCAAAAATACTTCAAAATAAAACAAGTCTGAGCAATTTGTTTCTTATATACACTAATAGAGCGAGATGATGCAGAGCCCTAATTTTGTCGAATTGGGAGTCTTTTCTACTATTTCTTTACCATCATCAGAGAACTCTTACTGATTTCTCAATGCTTTGAAAATCATAAAATTTTACTCTTTGCTTTTGATTTTATTTAATTTAGTTCAAGCATTTAAGATTACTAACTAACTTTATAAATCATTAATTAGAATTTAATGTCGAAAAAAGCTCCGTCAAATTCGGCTGTGAGTGCTATGTCGACAGCAGCCAGTTCCTCATCGGCTCGAACCCCAATAAGTCGGAATTCAAATACAAACAGATATTCGAGTAATTCAATTGGAGATAGATCAAACGAAGTTCCTCCAAATCCTTCACAATCTTCTGCAACCACAAGCGCTATTACAGATCCATCTAATCCTTTAGAGACAAATGTAACTCCAATTCAGGCCTCGAACAACTCAAATGACGCAACTTATAATTCTGCAAAAGAGAATGCTCATAGAATCAAAAAAAGACCCATTACAGGTGTGCTCAGCACCGACGCCGATGCCGAATTGACTTGGTAAATTTTTTGAAATGAAAAAAGCTCAAACTTTATTTTAAACTTTAGTCCTATTTGCTTTGACATAATCGATGTAGCTCACGTGACCAAATGCGGACACAGTTTTTGCCAAATATGCATTCAGACTGCACTTGAACACACACATAGATGTCCTAAATGCAACACACCATGCACTATAAACAAAGATGTCTTTCCAAATTTTACCCGTAATTAAAATTTGACTTTAAACTGGAAAATAAATAAATTTAATTATTTTTAGTTAATCAAATAATTGAAAGATATAAGGAAGTTTCAAACAACAAAAAATTTAAAGTTTCGCAAGCAGTAATATTTATTTTCATTAAAAAAATTAAAATTAAAATTAAAATTAAAGACAACCAGTACAATTCTGGATTTCATTAATTCGGCTCAAGGCGAATTGAACATTGACGAAGTAAATAATATTATCGAAATTCTGGCTCAAAAAAAAGAAGAGTTAAAATACGTAAGTTTGATTTTAATTTTATTCTATAATAAATATAATTAAATTCATTTTAAAAAAAATAAAATTTGTCCTAAAAAGCTTAAACCTTTTTCATCATCTGAATTTCTTTTCAACTAGGATAATTTTTTCGCGTAAAACCATTTTTTAAAAGAATACTTTTCCGTTTAGAATTAATATTTTTTTTTTTTTTTTAAATGTTCAACTTTTTTGTAATGTTTATATTAATTTTAGAATTAAAAGAACGCTATTTTATTTTTTTAATTACTTACTTCTTTAAAGCTATGAATTATTTCATAAGTTTAAGTTTTAAAATTTGAGATTTGTACTTAAATATTTAATTTTTTTTTTCTTCAAAATAACAAAAAATAATTTTTAAAAAAGTAAAACTTTTAAATGATTTTTTTTTATAATAAATGTAAATTTTTACATTGGCAAATCCGGAAAGATTTTTAAGATGATTTAAATTATTTTTTTATTAATATTTGCATCGGTTTAAATACAATTCATTTTCTTGCTTTTTTTTAAAAAAAAGTTAATTAACTGGCTAATGTCCTAGACCATAAAAGACTGATTAACTCTTCATTAATTCAAATTGAAATTTAATACATTTCGAAAAGGATAAAATAAAAATTTAGTTTAACTTTAGATAAAAATAAATAGATAAAAAATTTAATTGAAAAAATTTAACATTAATGCTTAAAATAAAATTAAATTTAAATTTTCTAATTGTTTTTTATTAATGTTCGAATTTTTTTAAAATATATTCCTATAATTTTTTAATAAATAATACTAATTTAATTTAATGAAAATTATTTAATATTAAAAAAGTAAACTTCATGTTTAAATTTACTTATAAAATTAAGATTAGTTATTTTATTTATTTGTTGATTTTGCTTTTATTTTGCCCATTTTTGAATATAAATTTTAAATACCTAAAGTATAACTTGTAGGTCTTTCACACTTCTTAATTAATACAGTGCTTTTATTTTACATTCAAAAATGTGTGTAATTTTACGTAATCTTACGTAAGATTGCGTAACCTTATATTAGATTTTGTATGTAAGAAAGTGTAAGCTTACGTAAATTACATAAGTTTACGTTAGATTACGCAAAATAACACAACTTTATGTAAGAACAATGTAAGATAAAAGCACTGTAGCTTTCTTTTTTATATCTTGTGAATAAAAATAAATGATGATTTTTTGAAAGAAAGATGTAAAATATCTCAGAAAAAAATTTAGTAAGAAATAAATTAATAGGTTTTGTTATTTCTTTTGTCTTAGTAGATTATAAGGATTTTTTTAAATATGATGTTGACAATCAAGTAATTTAAAATTAAAAGTTATGAAATTTTTATAGGTCTATGCAGTGTTTTTATTATTTAATTTTTAGCTTAAAACTTTTAGTTTGGTTTGAAATAATTCAACCAGCTGATTTAAGTAGATTAAATTTTGATATGAAAATTAAGGCATGAATAGAAAGCTTAAAAGTAAATTTAATATTTCAATTTTTTTAATTCAAACAAAGTCGTTTTTGCAAAAAAAAATTTCAAGCTGAACTTTACAGGTGAAAATGTATAAACAAAATTAAGATTTAAATTAGTTCAAAATAAAACACAAGCAAAATATCTTTGAAGCAGTAAGTTGGACATTTGATGATCGCAAACTTGATTTTTAAAGACTTTCTGAATAATGATAAGAAAGAGTCACCTAAAACTGTTTTTGAATGACCATACAAACTATATCTCAAAACAACCACCATATTGTTTGCATTTAAATTTTTTTTCAATGCTTATTTTGATAAAACAAATCTTTAGATTATTTTAAAGATATTTAATTGATTTTTTTTATTGATACAATTTAGAGAACAAATTTTAGTCTCTAGGAAAGTTTTTTAAATTTTTTTTTCCCTAAATTCATAATACCACAAAACTCACTAGACCCAAATATATAGGGTCTATTGCATTAGATGATTAGTTAATCCTAGTGATTTAAAAGATAATCAAGTTTTTGATCAAGACTGGTCTTTAATTACGTGAAAAGTAGATAGGTGACCAACAAAAAATTAAATACTGTTACATTAAGATTGATTTTATAAATCAAATTTAAATAAAGTAAAGTTCTAAACCCTAACCCGTTTTCAAAAATAAAGTTTTTTTTTTTGAAAAAAATATCTTTTTAATTTTAAAATAAAACTTTGTGGCATGAAAAATTGTTAGCCGTAGTTTTTAGGTAAAAGGCTGAGGTTTAAAATCTAACATGCCAAGAATGTATTTCATAAAATTTGGTCTCTTATTTAATTTTTTTGTTGTCACAAAACTAAATAAATTTTTTAATTAATTCAATGGGATTAACTAGTCACAAAATGTCCTAATAAATAGTTCTAAACCTTAGGCTAAACCTATTAAAATTTTTTAATATTAAGGAAAAATATATTATCATCGTAAAATTTTCACTCAGTAAAAAGGTTAAATCTCTTGTACTAAATCTCCCATAGCATTTTTTTTTGCCTAAAAATAAATTTTATTTAAAAATTTTCTCAATTTTTTTAATAAAAGACAAACAAGAAAGTAAATGAGTTGTTATTGTACGATTTTTTGAAACATTTACAGCAATCAAAGACCGAAGAATTGAACAAAATTCAGTATGAACTACAAATGGTCAACGAAGATTGTAAACAAGTTGAAGATTGCCTGAACAATTTAAAGGCAAAATGTGAATCGAACAAATCATCCAAAGAAGAGATTGATGATCTAGAAAAAAAGGCTATTGACACCCAAGAGGCCCTACTGTCACCAACAAACAAAATTCAATCAATTCTCAGCAACAAAAAACGAATAATGAATCGTTATTTTGACGAACTTAGCCAAACATACGTCCAGTCTCACAACAAAGATTTGAAGGACTTCAATCTCAAAGGACCAAAAACCGGAGTTCTTGACCAAATAAGAAACACTGTTAACAAGTTAACTAATTATACCGAGCTCAAGAGCATTGCTTCGGTAAACTACAACAGTGATTTGCACTCAGTGTCCAGCATCGTAAGTTCGGTCGACTTTGACAAATCGTATGAACACTTTGCCATGGCTGGTGTGACCAAGAGAATCAAAATTTTCGATTTTGTCAATATAATCGAGCGGCCATATGGAGTTCATTATCCGCAATACGAAATGGTCCACAATGCCAAATTGTCATGTGTCAGCTGGAACCGGTATTTTCGGCAACAATTGGCCTGCAGTGACTACGATGGTGTGATAACTTTGTGGGACGCAGAAGCCGGTTCTTTGGTCAGGTCTTATCAAGAGCATGAGAAAAGATGCTGGGGGGTTCAGTTTTGCGACGTTGATCCAAGACTGATTGCCAGTGGCAGTGATGATTCTAAAGTTAAAATTTGGTCAACCAACTCGGACTATTCCCTGCTCTCAATTGATGCCAAATCAAATGTTTGTTGTGTTGACTTCAAGCCGGACAGTAAATTTCACGTCTTGTTCGGAACAGCTGATCACAATATTCACTTTTACGACATCCGAAATGCCAAAGAACCAGTGTCTCTGTTCCGTGGTCACAAAAAAGCAGTTTCTTATGTTAAATTCAGCAGCGAAAATGAGTTTGTTAGCGCATCGACTGACAGCACTCTTAAACTTTGGAAGATAAATGAGGGTCAGTGCATCAGGTCGTTTACGGGACACGTAAATGAGAAAAATTTTGTTGGCTTGGAAGCCCACAATGGCTACATTGTGACTGGCAGCGAAAATAACACTGTTTATTTGTATTGCAATGAATTGTCCAAGCCTTTGTTGACTTACAAGTTTGATGAAAATGGCACTGGTAAAAAAGACGAGGGTCTTAATGATTTTGTGAGTGCAGTCTGCTGGAGCAATCAGAATTATTTGCTTTCAGCTAATAGTCAAGGTGTAGTTAAAGTGTTGGAACTAGTGTAGTCGCATTTAGTCTTGATTTTGTATAATAATTTGATAAATTAACAATTTTAAAATTTTACCAATAGTTACATGGAGTTGGTGAATTGAAATTTTTCAGCGTGTTTGATCTTGTAAACAAACAGCATCTAATTAAATCGAATTTTGTGTATTAATTTAAGAACAGAAACTATTAATTTTTTTTTTCAATTTTATATTCTCAATATTTCCGAATTAAAGAGTAGCCAGGTTAAAAGTGTATTGTAAACCATTTTAAAAAGCAGGACTTTTTAATTTTATTTAATAAATTCGTTCATAGAATTTGTTTCCTTTTTCTTAGGTTCACCAAATGATAAAAACCAACCCTTGTCCTAACATTTTTTGACACCCCAAATAACCTAAATACCTTCTTTTCTTTAGCACCTAAAAAGGCTTTCGGGCACAGTAGATTAAAAAATATTAGCGAAAAATATGTCGGGCAAGTTAAAAATATTTGGCCTCGTAAAATTTGGTACAAAAAAACATAACTATCAAAGTCTGAAAACGATTTTAAAATCTTTGCAAAATGCTCTTCGCTCAAAATATATTTAAATTTAATATCTGTTAAATTTGAAGTTTTACCATAATGCTGTCATGTGCAATGTTTCGTTTGAAGATCTTGTTTTTAACCTCTAAAAAAGTTATAAGATTAACAAATTTTGTTCTGTTCTTTTGTACCAAATATTTAAAAATTGAGTGCATTTCTTTTCAATGGCTTTTTTATTTCAAAGAAAAATAATCAAAAAAGAAGCCTTTTGATGCAAAGCTTTTAAAATTATGTGTATTAGATCTTGTTTTTTTAATTCTTTTTTAAAAATTTAAAATTTGCTAAACTTTAAAAATTAGTAAATTTTACTAATGATCTTAGATTTACTAATGATCATACATTTTTATCAATTTGATTGAACAAACAAAATTTTGATGCCTTATTAAAATTTAAAATACTTTAGGAACTTTAACACTAGAAGCATTTAAACTAGCGATTTGACTCATTAAAAAAAATATAAATTCCGATATCTTTTGAGCCGATTTTCAAATAAATAAATCTAATTTATTATTTAATTATGTAAATTTTATCTTTTTCTTTAAAATAAAAGTTTAACTCTGTAAATTTTTTTTAAATATTTTGGATAAAAAAAACACAAAAAAAATGCTTAATACCTCTAGTATTAAAATATTAAATTTAAATTAAAAAATCATGAGTTGTGAAATCAGGATTATTACTTTTTAAAAGTACGACACAAATTCATTGAGATTGAAATTTTAGATAGAATCAGCTTAGAAGAGTAGAAAATAATGGTGACATCTTATTTAGATTAAAAAAGGATAATTAACTGATCTTTTTCAATTGTAAAATAAAAGATTGATTTTTGTAACAACATGAAGTCAGCGATCAAAACAATCATCTAAATTTCCATTTTTTTTTTAAATATTAAAACTAGGATTGACCTTTTTTTGTCGCTAAAAACGGAATTCTTTGCTACAGTTTCAGTCAAAGAATTTCAAAAAAAAAATTTTCTCAAGATTTTAATTTAATTTTTTTGATTTCTGCGCAATTATGCAGCGAAATTACAGAATTAATGAAATTTTTAATCGAATTTAAAAATAAAAAAATTAAAAATGAAAATTAATGTATTGAAATAAAATGAAATAAATAAAATAAAATTACTATTAATAAGTTCTAATCAAACAAGAATAAATAAAGTATTTAAATCTAAGATTAATTAAATTTTTAAATTTTGTTTGAGGGTTTAAGCATTTTTTAAAGTCAAAGAAAGATCTGTTCTAAAAGATTAGTCTAAAAGTGAAAAAAAGTCCTAAATTAGTTACAATTTTTAAATTTGTATGTCTATATTAGAATAATCAAATATTAAACTATTTAAGTAATAACTTCAAATTGGTGCTGTCAATTTTACTATTTAAATATTTAAGTAATATTTTGCAAATTTTCTTTTAGGTATTAAATTTGTTAAATTAATAAATGGTTCTTAATCCTAAAAGCAAGATTTGGTATTAGTCTCTTATTTAAGCATGTGTTTCTTTTGTATTTGATTTATGGTATTAGTTTTGTTTGGGACAAATTAGGTATCAATCAAACAGTATAATTTTAATTATCATAAACAAAATTTTTAAAAATTATTATCTTTGAATAATTTGTCAATTGATTTCAAAGTATAATAATTATATTGCCATGGTGATAATTTTTGTCAATCTTTTTGTAGATACGAATATGTATTTTCATAATTCTCAAGTAAAAATTTAATTCAAAAGAAAATATAATATAGTTCATTTTTATATCATTGAAAATTCAAAACTATAATTTTTCTATTTACATTTAAATTCTTTCTTATTCTTTTTTATATTAATTACATTATTTGATATTCAAATTCAAATTTTAAATTTTTTTTATTTTTAACTCAACTAGTGCCCGAGGAATTATTTTTAATTTCAAACAAGCTTTTTTAGCCATAATATAATTGCCAATAGTCTAAAAATAAATAGGAATCTAATTTAAAATTTAGAAATGAATTCTTCAGAAATTTTATTGTTAAATTGCACTAAAAACTGTTTTTTTCATCATCAGCAGAAAGTCTGCTTTTAGGTTAAAATAAAAGCATTAAATCAAAATAATGGAGAAAAAATTTAAAATAAAGAACGGAACACAATACTTGAATAAAAATTGAAATCTTTTTTAGAATATTAATTCAACTTAAGTAAAGTAGTTAAAATATTTTAAAAATTCTAAACTTTCCTAAGTCAATATTATCTGATTTAAAAAAAATTAATTAAATATTAGTCAAAAAAATATAAAAAAAATTTGAGGCCTTAAACTAAATATCGCTTATTTATTCGCACTAAATTTAGATTTTGCTATAAATTTTAATTCAAAATTTAAATTGAAAAATTCAAATATTTATTTAATTTTAGGATTTTATACGATTTAATTAATAATGCTTATAAATTTATAAATTATTAACTAAGATTAAATAACCATAAAGCAAAAGTTGAAATATTTTATTCAAAATACTTTTTAAAAAAATTTTAAATTATTAAGAATTAAAATTTATCTTGGCATTTCGCATAAAAATTGGGTTAGTTTAATTTAGAAAATAATAATTAAAAATTAAATTATGTTGAGTAGTTTAAAAGGTTCAGTTTATCCAGAGAGAGGGATATTCATTAGAAAAAGGTACTTAATCCTGGATATTTTAGAGTGTGATAGAAATAAAAAAAAATTGTTCTCAAGCATAGTCGCAAAAGGATTTTAGTTAATTCAAATTTAATTAAGCTTAGACTCGATAAGTAGGACCGTGAATGTGAAGCCAATTTATTTAATGAAATTTATTTTTCTTAACAGCTAATATCCTGAAAGCAAAATACACTTTGCGAGAATTTGTTTACTTTAATTTGAAACAACAGTTTTAGTTATAAAATAGACTTAAATAAATATTCATTTAAAAACGGATTATTCCTGTATATTTAAGGCCTAAATTTATTTAAGTTTTTCGTGTCTTAAATTTTCATGTCAGACCTTTCTACACTAATCGATTAAATTTTTAAAATTTACTTTAATTAGTTTTTTTTTAAATAAAATCAAAAAGGAAAAAAGTTTATGGACATTGGAGAAAGAAGTTAAATTTAGGAAAAATTAACAAAAATGTTAAAATTCTTTTTTAAAAAATTTTTATTTAAAATTTTAACTAAAATGTTTAGTAAAAAATTTCAACTATCATTTATTTTGGCCAAATTTATCAACATAAATACGAACTAACTAGCGTTCGTGATATTTCCAGATTCGATCCGTGCTTATTTTCTATAAAAAAAATTCTCTTTTAAAAAATATCAGGATCATTAGTTACATCATACACTGGTATTTACGGGCTTATCTTAAGTTGATTAAGCAATTTTTTTTCCAATTTTTTAATTATAAAGTTACAAGATTATTATAAAGAAGATAATAAAAATTAATGTCAATAATTGGTGAATAAAATTTTTCATATGGTTTTATTATTTGTTTTTGATGAGAAAATATTTTTAAAAAAAATTTTCAAATGAATAATCAAGAATAATATTTAGCTAATGAATATACCACTACAGGGCGTCATCTACTGTTGACGCGCTCCGCATGATTTATTTCATGCCGCGGTTATTTTAACTACTAGTACTACTACTACTACTACTACTATACAGATAGAAAATTATTTTCCAAGCTATTTAATAAAATTTTGTTTATAATTAATTTAAATCAATACAAGAAAACTAGACTTTTTATCTATTTAAATTTAGAAATTCAAATTGTGATTCGGACTTGATTTGTTTTAAAAACTAATTTATAAATAAAGAGTTAAATTGGTTTAGACTAAAATCGACTTAATTATAATGTCTAAATATAAAAGACTTTTCTTATGGTTATTTTCACAATTATTTTTTTTAATGTTTGCTAAATTATTTCAACAACTAATTTTTTTTAAAAACATTTCTCTCTAAAATTCTTGAGGTTAAGACAATCTTATTTTTAGCTTTATTTTATACAGTGGTGATTCGCTACATGGATTTTACGAAATTTTACGTAAAATTTCGTAAATTTACCAAAAAATACGTAAATTTCGGTAAATTTACGTAAAATAACTTTTGTAAAAAATAGTAAATTTACGCAAATTTACATAAATTTACGTAAATTTACGTTAAATATTGTAAATATTTGTAAAACCAAAAAAGGCCAAAAAAATCTGAATAAATGCAATTTTTTAATAAAATTTTCAATTTTTTTCATTTTTTTTTTTTGGATAGATAATATTTTAAAATTTTATTTTTTACGTAAATTTACGTAAAATTCAATTTCAATATACGTAAAAATAGGTAAAAAATGGTAAAATTTGAGAAAAAATAGTAAAAATAAGTAAAAATTACTAAATTTATGGAAAATTTATTAAAATAAATTTTAAAAATTTTAAATTTATTTTAGTTTATTTTGTTTGTTTTGTTTGTCCATTTTAAGACAATTTTGTGCTTTATTCCAAGCTTCTTTAAAAGTATAATTCTTTGGGACAAAGTCAACCAATTTACCTTTAAAGGATTTTCAAAAAGTTGGTTTTTTATTCAATATTTTTTAAAATTTACTTTTTATCTCTAACATTGTTTCAGGGTAAGTTTTTTGATAATACCCTAATGTTTGACCTTGATCCTCTTTAAAACGTTTCTCTATTTCAGACCTTAGGTAATTAGTGAACTAACTAATTACCTAATGGTTTGGAACGATCTTAAAAATTTTGTTAGGAAAAAGGAGATTTCAAATGATGACGATGCCATTGCTGCTATCCGGGAATTTGAAAAGGCCTTGAGTCCGGAAAAATGTAAGAGATATATTGACCACTTTAAAAAAGTTATTCCTATTGTAATTGCTAAAGATGGAGAGTGGTCAAATCATTAGTATACAAAAAATGATAAATTTATTTTAATAAATTTTCCATAAATTTAGTAATTTTTACTTATTTTTACTATTTTTTCTCAAATTTTACCATTTTTTACCTATTTTTACGTATATTGAAATTGAATTTTACGTAAATTTACGTAAAAAATAAAATTTTAAAATATTATCTATCCAAAAAAAAAAAATGAAAAAAATTGAAAATTTTATTAAAAAATTGCATTTATTCAGATTTTTTTGGCCTTTTTTGGTTTTACAAATATTTACAATATTTAACGTAAATTTACGTAAATTTATGTAAATTTGCGTAAATTTACTATTTTTTACAAAAGTTATTTTACGTAAATTTACCGAAATTTACGTATTTTTTGGTAAATTTACGAAATTTTACGTAAAATTTCGTAAAATCCATGTAGCGAATCACCACTGTAATCAAATTAGATGTTGTATTATGATTGCAAAACAATTTTTTTTTTATTTTCGATTTTCGTAATTTACAGAAAAATTTTAAAATAATAAAAATTTCAAGTATATTTAATTTTTAACATTTTTAAATATTGAAAGTTTATTTATCGAAAAAAAATCCAAAATTTAAATCAATAAAAAAAACAACTCTTCCTAGCTTCAAATTGGCACTTAACTGATACGATTAGCTCAAAAAGAATCAAAGTGATTTGTTTATTAACAGTATCGATAAAAAAATATCCAGAATTATTAGTATATAAATAAGTGCATTTTAAATTTGAAGTAGGATTCTGCTTTTAAATCTTTCAAAAAAATATTGATTTAAAATTTTTAGAGGAACAGAGTATCAGAGTATCTTTTTTATTACTCGATTTTTAGCATTGGCTTGGTCCATGATCTTTTACAAGACCTCAAACTTTTACAATTAGTTATACCATTCAACATTATTTTTGGCGCATCTTACAGATTTGATGCGATTGAATGAAACCGTAATATAAATATGTTTTTTTTTTTTTCGTTTGTAAAATTAGATAGGTTTAGGTAAACTTTCGGAAAAAATATTTCCAAAAGTTTTTTATAGCTTTTTTTCATTAATACTAATGTTACTAAATCATTGTTACATTGTTACTAAATCTTTGCGCCTCTATGGACATTTTCTTTGGAAAGTTTATTGATATAAGTCTATAGTAATTTTTGGAAAAAAAGTAAAAATTAAATTAGATGTAAAAAAAATAGCTTCAATATTTTTAAATGTGAGTTGAGAGTGTTTTTGATTCTACATATTATGAAGTAGATATTTTTCTAAGTATTTGCGTCAATATTTAGGCAAGTATTAATTTTAGAGCGAAAAAACAATAAAAATCTAAATGTCTTTTTATTTTTCTAAAATATCAAAATTTGTTTTGTAAATTGTATCAACTGATACATTTATAGTACCATCAATATAGAGTGTCTACAAAAATTTCAATAAATGTACATGCATTAAAGTAAACTAGAATTACTAGCAGAGTTTTGAATTGGCTCGATTTAGGTGACGCATTTAATGTATCATTTGAAACAATTACACATATGATACAATTTAGAGAAAGAGTTATTTTGATTTTTTATGTGTTGTTATAAACTGTTGCTCTTAAATTTAAATTGTCCACTGCCATTTATGTAGTAAAAAATATGATTAACTTTAAAAAAATTTTAAATCTAGGTGAAAGATGTTGTGTGACTCAAAAAAAATATATTACTTAATAGTAACAATTTTCTTTATAAAGAAGCTGTGATATTTGTTGTAGGATCAAATGCATGCAGCTTTTTTATTTAGTTTTTAGCTTGAAAACAAAACTCCGCTGAGATTGCCTATACAATATTCGGACCTGAAGGGAAATTTGAGTTTTAAAATTTATTTTAGTAAAATTTTCTACATGCTCAGCATTGAGAAATTTTTTTCTAATTCCCACTCTATTAGCTTCGAACTCATTAAATAAACACATTAATATTATATTGGATAAACTTTAATTTTTTATTTTTCAAAAAAAATAAATATTTTGCTCAAAACATCACCTTTGTATTTTTAGTAATAATAAAAAATATCAAATATTTGCAATTGTGTTTTACATAATTTACCTTTTTATTAAAGTAAGCTTTAAAGTTTAATTACTTTGGCACAACAAATTGTTTATTTGTGTTCTAAAAAAATGAAATACATCAGTGAAATGCTGTCGGAAAGAACTCTTGACTACAAGTCTAACAAAATCGCGTCTTTTCCTTTTACCATACGGTTTTTTCTCTTTAGTTGTTCACATTCAATGTTTTAAATAAAAAAACTTTTTATTTTAATTAAGAAACCTAGAAAATGAATTTGGAAAAAAAAACAATTTAATTAAATGAGCTTAAATACAGATTTATTAGTCTAATCAAAAAATCCATGCTTTAAACAAATGAGTTCGGAATACTCGAATAAAACATTCTGCTGTAACATCTTGGACACAAACGATTCTAGCCGGTTTTTGTCTCAGGATTCTCTTTCTTCATCAGCCACATCTTTTGATTCAAATCAGACCGAACATGTCAACCATCAAGACAGCTTATTTCCAAGTCACCGCTTCGATCTAGACCACAAAGAATATGATAAACTTAAGCAAACCCTAATAGAACTGGAGTTGCCGACCGAGTTTAAAATTTTGAACTTAATTCCGGACGATGAAGCCAACAATGTCCTTGGAGATTGGCAAGTCCGCACTCAGGCCAATTCTAAAGTGTTTCTTAATAAACCTTTGGCATCACGACCAAATTTTTCTAATAACAACTCATCTAATTTTGTCTACCAATTTCGAAATTTTAATGATTGGCGATCACATTTAATTTACTATAAACAAAAAAAAAATGGTTTAAGTAATTTGCCAAGCATTCTAAAAGAAATAAAACAAAACAATGTTTTGCCAACTGTTGTTAAACAAATAGAAAACGAAGATTTGCCCATCCGAAGGTCCACCATAACCAGATCACAGACATTAATTCATTTTAAAAGAGACAATACTTTTAATAAAAATACCAGAATAATCGAAAATGAAAATTCTGGTGAACCTTTTTCAATCAAAAATCTAAGATCAAAATACTTGAACCATGTTGGGTCGAAATCAAAGACAACCGATTCATTTGAATTGAATTTTTCCGCTCCGGCCTCTATCAGTAGTGTTCCTAAGCAAAACATCGACTTTAAAATGGACTTTAACAAACAAAAATTAAATGAAAATCCCAACCAAAAATTTATTCCGTATCTCAAAGGAAAACGAGCTGGCGGTGGTGTCGTGAGAGTTTCTTCCGATGTTGATAAATCCAAAATTCAATTGCAAAAAATTCCTCCAAATATTCTCAAGAAATTCATGAACCAAAAGACCAATTCGTTCAATGCCGGAGTAACTAGTATTTTAAATTCTCAAAATTATGAGAATGCAGATGATACATATTATACAATTACTAGTATAAATAATGTGGAAAAAAAGTTAAATAGTTCAAGAAAAGTTGTTTCTTTTTATGAGAATGAGAATGATGACAATTTAAAGTCGACTCCGAGCCGTGCAGATGAAAACCCTTTTAGTTCCAGGTCCAAATCAGGTAGATCTGGGACCAAAAATGACACCAAGGTACCAATTGGACAACCCAGTTTGGCTCAATTTATTAAAACAGCAAATTTGGTTTCTAATAAAACTGGTGGAAACATGAAAAATTTCAAACAAATTGCCAACAAAATCAAGAAACAGCATAAAGAGATGATGAAACAGAGGCAATCTAATGAAAATCAATCGGAAAACGGAAGTGATAAAGGAATGGTGCCTGAGCTGAAAGGAGTTTCTGTGTCTGAAAAAAATTTGGTCAGTCAGCCGGTAAGGTTCGAGCTGGCTAACTAAATTTCAACCGTATTGAGTGTAAATTTTTTTGTAAGTTAATTTTCAAATATTAAAAATTCAATAAAGTTTTTTAAAAAATATTACTTTGTAAAAATTACTGCAAAAAATTCAATATTTTGCTAATTCTCACTTGGGTTTGACCTAAATTTACGTAATTTTAAAAGTGTCAAAAAAGGTAATTTCTTTTAAATTTTCAAAAATTAATATTTTTGCATAAATTTACGTAAAGATAGACTTGAAAAACTTTATAATAACAATAATAATAAACGTAAGTTATTATGTATTACGGTTCCCGGAACTACATGGAATGAAGAATACACATTAGGATAGCTCTTTGCTAATATATTGTCTTAGCGATTCCAGGTTAATCTTGTGGTTCGGTTTACTTTTGTCACGACACGAAAATTAACAATGTGATAAAATTATTTTTTAGAAAAATCAAAAAATTTCACCAAAATAAACCACCGTATTCCCTCGTTCGATTATGCTGCACCATAAGCTAAGCTACCAGCTTTTGGTCCATGAACCAAAGTACATCTCACCCATTCTAAAACATTTTTTATTTGTTGTTTTAATTTGCATGCCTTAGCTTGTAGTGTAGCATAATCGAAAGAGGGAATACGGTAATGTAAGGTTCGCGCAAGTCAAAACTACATAACTATCTGAATTTCAAGTTTTCGACCACAAAATATTAATCTGCATAGTTGAAAACCTAGAAAATTCAATTTTTTAGGGGGGGTCAAAAAAAAAATTTTTGACCACCCCTCCTCAAAGAATAAAAAAAAATCGAAAGTTTCATCTAATCAAGTCAAAATATATCAATTTTTAAAATACTTAATTTATTGATTGTGTACCAAATCTGAAAGCGCATAAACTCAGCTATACATCGGTATACTTATTAGATATATTTTTTAATATATCGGTCAAGTGTAGGGGTCAAAAATGAGAAAAATTGTCATTTTTACATTATTTTTGTATCTCGTCCCCGGTTTACCCCCTAACCCCTACTTTTTTTTCAGAATCAGAAACTAGACAAAATTCTAAACAAATTGTTGAGCTCACTTTTTTTTATTTTTGACTTTTAAGTCTATAAATTTTGACCGAAAAGTGTCCATTTTAATAAAAAAAATTAGAAATTTTCAATTTTCACTAATTTCTTATATTTCAATAATTTACTTTTTGAACTAATTATTAGGTTTATACTTTATGCTTAAATCCATTTGAATAACCAACTAATTAATAACTTTTTAAAAAGTGTGATAAATTTTTTTTTCAAATTTTACAAATTAAATAAAAATACCAGAATTCGTGCTAAATTTATATTTTTAATAAGTATAACAAAATTATCAAAAGTATTCGAAGCCAATCTTGTCCAACTTGCTTTTTAACTCATTTACAGTTTAGAGTGAACAATCTCTGCTGGTAACCTTTTCCATAAGCTTATCACACTGCTGGTAAAGAAGTTTAATCTCTGGTTACAATTTTGTACTACTTGTCTCTGAAATGAGAATTTAAGTCTAAGAGCGCTGGGTTGTAACTGCTTTGGAGCATTAAACCAATTTACAATAAGCACGCCTCTTACAATTCTTTCTTCAACTGATGTCCAATTGAACTTTGCTAATCGTTCCTCATAATTTAGGCCTTGCACTGCTTGCATCAATCTAGTTGCTCTCCTTTGGACAAATTCCAACACTTCAATATCCTTCTTAAGATACGGTCCCACACTTGGATAGCATATTCCGAATGTGGTCTTACCAATGATATGTACAAACTGCGGACTGTTTCAATCGAATGATGCTTAAATGATTTCGCTACCATTCGCAAAATTTGATCGCTTTCTGGACTTGATTTTCCCTCTTTAAATCATTAAATATAACAATGCCTAGATAACACTCACTACTGGTCTCTTCTAGTTCATGCACTTCATTGACTCCATGACCAAGATTCATTCTGTATTTCTTTTGCATATTCTTCTTTCCAAAATGCAATTCTCGGCACTTCTCAGCATTAAGGTTCATTAACTAATTGTTCGACCAATTGATATTTATTTTATTATTTATTAAAAATATAGTTTGGGTTTAAACCCCGGCAGTTTGGAATGGATCTTAGTCCTTCCTTTCAGCCGCATGAAAAAGAAACATGACTTTTAGAAATTAATGAGACTAATTAATGAGAGAATCTATATCACTCTGAAGTTCTTGAAAATGGTAAAAAATTATTATTCAACACTATTAAATTTTTTTATTGTAACCAAATGATTTCATTGATTTACGAAAAAAAATTGAATGTTATAGATATTTTGGTACAGACTTGCGCAAAGATCAGAAAAAAGTCATTTTTAAGTCAAAATTAATGCTTGAATTTCTACCGTTCCATGCAATCATGATCGCGTCCACATGAATTATTTGCTTTTCCATTTAGTTAATTTTGGAGGCAATTTTTATGTCAAAGTCTTTGAAATTACTTTTTTTTGAAAAAAAATTGAATTCAAGTCAAAAGATTACAGCACAGTTAAATAACAGATATAAATTGGGTGAGTTGTGCACACCATTGCAAAATAAAATGAAGAACCGTAAGAAAATAAGGTAGTAGTTAAAATTACTGAAACAGAATGACTATTTTTTCACTTTTTCTAATTTTTATGATTGAAATAAATTTAAAAAAAAGTTTTAAATTGAATTTTTAACATGTTCAATATAAAAGGAAGTAAATTAATAATCTAATTACACATAAATTGTGCTATTTAAATTACCTTAAAATAAAGTTCTTTGCTACACATTTCGGAATATTTTTCATAAGCATCAGATGGTAGAATGCCCAGATTACGAGTTGCTTTCAGACATTCATCTTTTTTCTTCAGCAATAAGCTCAATTTAGAAGACACTTTTTCCAAATCAACCGTACTCTCCTGTAAATCATGCTGCATTTTTATTGAAATTACTTTTTTTTTTTTAATTTCTTTTGAACAAATCTGTTTTGGTTTTAACTAGTAATTGCTTGTTGCTTTCGAAAATATTTTTTATAAGATTTATTACTTTAAAGAATAAGCAAAAAAACAAGATAAAATTTATAAAACTTTTTTTCAGCTATTAGTAAAGTCATTTATAAAATGAATGTTTTAGCTATTTTTATTAGTAACCCTCGATTAAATCCAGATATAATTGACAATGGAAAAAACTGGTTCAAATAGAAAAAATAAAATATTTTTTTTGAATTAATTAAATTTTTGTAGACATATCATCTTGAAGCATTTTTTGCCAAAATTGGTATTAGCTGATATCAGATTCAATAAAAAGCTGTAAACTAATAACAGAATCTGTCATTTTATTTTATTTTGATTTTTGAATTATTTAAAAATAAGAAGTAATTAGATTATTATATTTTTTAGTTTTAACCTCAATTTGGTGTAAATTAAAGTTTAAAAATATTATCCTTTCCTATTAAATCTAATTAAAAAAATTCGTAAAAAAAAAGCATAAAAAAATTCTTTAACTTGATTACTTTAAATATTTCTAAATCTAAAGTTAAAAAAAAATTTGCAAAATTAGTTTCATTACATTATTTTTAAGCGATCATATTAATTTTTTTGTGATCATCAAAAATGTGATAAAAAAAGTCCTTGTTCACCAATCCAGCATGATCTGACTGATCACAGATTAAGTGAACTGGTATTTAGTGACATTAAAATTGTTGCTTTTTTCAACCAATTCTATTCCATGCATGAACTTGTATAATTGAATTAGATCATCTCTTTTTCTTCTTTCCATCAGATTCGGAATGTTCAAAGCCTTCAATCTGCTTTCATTCGGTTTGTTTCTAATTGCATAAACAAATTTCGTAGCTCTGCGTTGAATCCTTTCAACATTCTCACAGTCATACTTAAGAATTGGAGACCATACAGGCACCGCAAATTCCAAAAGGGGACGAACAAAAGTTAAATACAGAGATCTAAATTATTTACAATCAGAACGAGCAAATGATTTCCTGATGCGACCGAAAATTTGATTTGCTTTGTTTGTAGACTCTAAAACTTGATTTTTCCATTTCAGATTTCTATTAAAAATAACTCCAAGATCTCCTTCGGTTTCTGACGTTGATAGCTGCTTACCATTGATAAAATAAGGAAAATATTTGTTTTTATGACCATAATGCATGACCACACATTTTGATGTGTTGAAGAGAAGAAGCCGATCTTGAATACACTTGAAAACTAAATCTAAATCTAATTGTAATAATATTTTTATTTGTCCTTTTTTTTTATTTTAATTTATTTTTTTATTTTTTTTTATTCTGAAGGAGCATTAGCTCGGTACATATAAACAAATAAATAAAAATAAATTGGAAATTAAAAAAATAATGATAGATTAAAAAGAATCCCATTGTGCCAAGTTTTGTCGAACGCCTGTAAAATATCGAAAAATAAGCTACAAACTTTTTTCTTCCAATTCAAGCTTTCAGATATTTTTTGGTTCAAAAACAAAAGGTTATCAGCTGTTCGCCGATGTGAACGAAAACCTGATTGTTGATGGCAAATTAGGTGATTTTTTTCTAAGAAAGAATAAAGCCTATTTCGAATGATTCTTTCCAAGAGTTTGCCGAGACAACTTGTAATACTAATCAGTCGATATTTGAGGGGATCATTTGAAACTTTCTTTTTCGGAATCATTGTTATCCTTGATAATTTCCAATCTGATGAGAGGGTTGAGGAAGAGAGGCAAAGATTAAAAAGAGTTAAAATTTTTGTAAGGAAAGAATCTTGGATGAATTGTTAGAAAGATATTTTTTATTAGTAATGAATGAATCAACATTTTGAGAGTGTTGAAAATTAAAAATCAATTAACTGGGATCAAAAACACTAAGTACCTCAAATATTTACTAAGTACCTCAAAAACTGTTTTATTTTTAAAAACAAATCTATACTTAATCTCGTTAAGGAATATCATGACGTCTTTGTTAATAGTTCGAGAAGCTGTAAAAAAAAACGCCTCTCTGTGATATATGGAATGATCTAAACCAGTGGATGGATGAAAAGATGATCACTTCTTTCTTACAAAATTGCCTATTTAAATTAATTTTTTTGTACACATAAACCTTTCTCCTTTAATTTTTTAATTTCAAAAACTGTCTTAAAGTAAAAAAAATGATGGTGGAAGGAGTTTTATTACTCAGAGCCTATTAAATTTATAAATAAACAATTTAAAAAAAAAAAAAATAATGAACAATTTAAATAAATATTAAATAAAAATGAATTAAAAGCTTAAGAATTGAAAAAATTTTGCATGATAAGGAGTGAATAAAGCTTTTATATTAAGGTAGATGAAAAAGACACGTACAAAATAATAACCACAAATGTAAATAAAATTGAAAAAATCTTTGTGAGAAGATTCAATTATTGAAAAGATGAAAACGTTTAAAAATGTCAAAAATGCTTGAAAATTTTTTTTTTAATTTAAAAAATAATAAAAAGGTATATGAAAAAATATAAGAAAAATACATAGTGAGCCGAATCATTCTGGAATGACAGTCCGAAAAATATATGATGTAGAGAATAGTTTTGACTAACCACATCGTAATTGGACAAATAAGACTAAATAATTTCTATTTAATTGTCTTAATCTGTTAATGTTTCGAATTCATTTTGATTTATTTATTTATTATTTTTTTTATTGCACTACTAAAGTTCATATTTTCTATAAAATTTTATTAAGATTTAGATTAAATTCAAAATTTACATAAAAATATTATAAAATTGTCAAACTGTAAAAATTTTACAAAAATCTTTCTTTCGGTCTTTTTACAAAAATCCTCTTATTTATGAGTTTGATCATCTTCGACAAAATCAAACGCTTCTTCTTTTGTGACACAGTCGATGAAGCTCACTTTGTTTCTAAATCTTACTCCGTAAAACTTATTTGCATGCTCCAACATCTCTGGTCTAAAAGTTGTTGTAATAAACTGAGCTTTTTCGCACAGCTCATGTATCATATCTGCTACAGCTTTTCTATACTGAGGATCCAATGCTTGGTCAATCTCATCAAACAAGTAAAAAGGAGCTGGATCGCATCTTTGAATGGCAAAAATTAGCGTCAAAGCGACTAAAGTCTTCTGACCTCCACTCAATTGTTGAATTTCTTTCATTTCGTTTGATTTACCAGTAAATGATACTCTTATGCCAACACCTGAATACTCCTCGACTGACGCTTCATTCACTTGACTAGTTCTGTCTTCTTCTTCGAAATTGTCATTTCGTCTCATTACTAAATGAGCTGTTCCTTGGGGGACCAATTTCAAAAATATTTCATTAAAATTTTTTGACACTTGTTTAAAAGTCATTTGCATATTTTCGTTTTTACGCTGATCTAGCGTATTAATGAAGTCTAGAATTGATTTATAAGCTCGCTCAGCCTCTTCTCGGCGCTGCAAAAGTTTTTCTTTATGCTCGCTAAATTGGATGTATTGATCCATCGCTTTTTTGTTGACATGAGACAATTTTTTTAATTCTTGGTTACAATTGTCTAGCTTTAAAAAAAAATTGAAATTAGAATATTTTTTTTATAATATATATTGAATTTAAAAAATTGAAAAATTTAGATTTCATTAATATTGTTTAAATTAATTTTAAAATATTGTAATATTTAATTCAAAAATTTATTCTATTTGATTTTATTAAAGTTTTTAACATAATACTTAATATTTATAAAAACAGAGATAATATCGAGATATATGTCAGCCAGAAAAAAATGATTTAATTATTAGAGAATTTTTAGTTTTAATTTTTTTTCAATTTTCTATTAATGAAAGAAAACGGACGACATCTTTTGACGTATAAACAGAAGCTAAAACAGTATAAAAATTTCGAAAACACAATAAAGACAAAAAGTTTAGTTTATTTTTATTTTTTTCAGTATAAGACACATATAATTAGAATAAAAAATTTTTAAGTAGTATAAAAAAATAATTTTCAGAATAAAACTTTTAATATGCCGCCTAAAGGAAAAATTAAATACGACTGAGACAAAATAAGGGAGAATTATGTCCGTATAGATATAAAATACAAAATTGTGAAAGAATGAATCATCTCTATGAGACTCATACTCCTAAAATAGGTTTAGCATTGAGTAGAATTTAATTTTCCATACTGGTTTAGATATATTTTTATACTCAAAAATATAGTTTTATTCTAATTGATTTATTTTTATATTGTTTTTGTAATTTTTATACCTAATTAATAAAATCTTTACATTATACAAAAATAAATTTTATCTTTACTTAACCTGAATTAATTTCTATACTGTTTTGTATTTTTTTTATACGTCAAAAGATTTTTGCCAAAGAAAAAACCTTTATTAAATACTAATTTTGTTTATTTATAATTAAAAACAATTTTCAATTTTCTTTCTTGTCTAGATTCGTTATTCAAAATTGACTTTTATGTACTTTACATCATGTTTTGAAAGGAATTTAACTTCAATTTTTTGTTAAATTAACAAAGAATAGAGTGATTAGATTTAATTAAACTAAATCAGAAAACAGAGTCTCTACATTGTAAAATACAGAAATTTTCATTTAAAAAATAAATTTAATTTTTAGAAAATTTCTCATTTCAGATTTGATGATAAAAAGATTATTGTCTGATGGCATGTTTAAAAACTTAAATTAAAGTTCTAAAAGAAAATTTGTAACAATTTTTTTTCTATATCTTCTCGTAATTTTACAAGAAAGAGTATTTTTCAGAAGCTTGATTAAAATGATATAATTCAACCTAAAAATTAAAAATAAAAAAACATTGATGCAAAAATAAAATTTCATCAAAGATAACTAAACATTCAATTAAAATTATTTAATAATTTTGAATATAAAAAATCTTGAAGAGTTTAAAATCATATAAGTCCAAAAAAAATTTAGTTATAAAAGATAAAAACACATGAAATATTTTTATATTTTGATTAAATACACATATAAAAGCGTCTAAAAATTGAATAGATTCATTTGACAACTACTCGATACTATGACATGTACCACAACCAAAAAATCACTATTTAAAGTATTGAATATCGATTTTTATAAATATTTATTATGTTTCTAGATGTTTTGACTTTTCATTTATTTTCTCTTTTTGAATAAAATGTTTTTCTTTTATGTGTTACTCATGTTATTTATATTTTTTAATCTTTTTTAATACTATCTAATATCCACCTTTCTGTAAATTAATTTTAATGCTGAGGCAATTTTCGGATTTTTTTTAGAGAGGCTGGAATTTGTGGTTACATTAATGCCTCAGCTGATAAAATATACAGAAAAAATTTCGGATATTTTACTTGTTAATTCACTATGACAAAACCCTGCCATGAAAATAGAAAAAAAAAATTTAATTATATTTTTTCACTTTTTCTAATTTTTATGATTGAAATAAAATTTAAAAAAAAATTTAAATTGAATTTTTAACATGTTCAATATTAAGGGAAATAAATTAATAATCTAATTACACATAAATTGTGCTATTTAAATTACCTTAAAATAAAGCTCTTTGCTAGACATTTCGGAATATTTTTCATAAGCATCAGATGGTAGAACGCCCAGATTACGAGTTGCTTTCAGACATTCATCTTTTTTCTTCAGCAATAAGCTCAATTTAGAAGACACTTTTTCCAAATCAACCGTACTCTCCTGTAAATCATGCTGCATTTTGCGTTCTTGGTCTTGAAAATCTTCCAATTTTTTTTCGTACTTGAGCAACTCACTCTTATTTAGGCCATTCAAGTCATTTGTCAAATTTTTAATATTTTCATCTAACAATTTAATTTTTTCGTTGATCAACTCCAATTCTTTGCTATAAAGCTCAATTTTATTGCTTCTAGTGGCCACTAGCGACTCGGCCACTTCTTTTTCCAAATCTTCTTTCTTTTTCAAAAAGTTATTTTTAAGCTGATTGTCTAGATGCGATTTTTCGGCCTCAATTAGCGACAACCTCTGCAAGACTTCCTTGAGGCGTTGATTCAGCTTGTGAACTTTATCATTCAGCTCATCGACTACCTTTTGATCATCTGAACTCAATTGTTTGACCAGCTCAGTTCCCAACTCTGACTGTAGCATTTCTTTTTTGGACTTTAACTGCTCAATGTCCACGGCAAGGCTTCGAATCGAGGCCTCTTTTTGCGGCTTCTGCTGCTCATATCTTTGAATCTCATGTTTTCTTGACACCAAGTCCAATTTCATCTGTTCAAAAGTGTCCTTGCTGCGCCGTATCAAATTCTCTTGTCTGATCAACTCGCCCAGAACAGTGTTCAGCTCCGAGTCTATCTTGCCAATGTCTGATTGAAGAGCTACTATTTCGCCTTCTTTGCTGGCTATTTCTTGCACAAGTTCTGACCGTTTGCGATAGAACAGCATTTTGGAAAATTTCTGGTCCACGTATCCGCCTGTGAGGGCTCCTTTTCGACTTATAAAGTCTCCGTCAAGCAGCACACAATCCATTTGGGTCTGTTTAGCCAGCTGAGTCGCTGCGTCCGAGGTGCGGCAAAGCAAAATCTTGTCAAACACATGCTTGACGCCTTTTTCCACTTTTTGGTCATACTTGAGCAGCTTAATGATGGCCTCGGCATCAGTGGTATTCGGATATGTGACATGTTCGGTCTTGATCACATTAAGAGGCAAATAGTTCACTTCGCCATGCAATTTTTGCTGGTTCATCATCTTCAAAAGCTTCATGGCAACAGTGTCTGATTCGACCACATGGTAAAACAGTCGGTTGGACACAGCGGACTCTATGGCCGTATAGAACGACTTGTTGCAGTCGATGGCGTCAATTAGCAGACCAAAATAGCCCTTGACCACATCGGAATTTGTTTTTTCCTCTTCGCACTGTCTCAGTATTTGCTTGATGGATTCTATGCCTTGGAGAATGGTCCGACCTATTGATGAACGCATATTTTGTTCACACCTTGAGTATTCTTCTTTGAGCTTGTTCAAATCTTGGGTAAGCTGGGTCTCTTGGCGCCACATGTTGTTGCGTTTTGTCTGGGCCTCTTCTTTTCTGTGCTGCAAGTCGAAGTTTTTTCGCTCAGCATCCTCAATGGCTTGTTGCTGTTTTTCCAAGTCTTTTGACTTGTGCTCGATTTCAGTTCGGAATTTGTCAGTGCGGTCTTTGTCCGATCTCAGTTCCTCGTTTAGCCGAGAGCTCAGGTTGTTTTTGTCCTCTACAGCTTTGTTGATTATTTTGAGCTCGTTTTTGATCCATCTGTCCCGGTCTTCCTTGGTGCCAAAGCGGGTCGATCGGCCCTGCTTGGCGTAAATTTCATTTCTTTTTTGCTCACAAAGATTTCTTTCCTGGGTCAGCTCTGACTCTTGGCTCCTCAGATTGTCATATTCGGGCAAAATTTTGCTCAAATCGTCCTCAGCGCGCTTTATTTGCTTGTCGATTCGGCTGAGCTCGGTTTTGGCTAGATCGCTGGACATGGCCGCTTGGCGACACTCGTCCTGGGCGTCATGAATGTCAAACTCGAATCGAGCCCGACGAGACAACAAATTTGACTTTTCCTCATTTAGTTGGTCCAGCTCGTCTTTGATGTTGGTCTCTTTGAGCCTCAGGTCTTGGATTTTTTTCTCGGTTTCTTTGGATTCATCGCTGATGCGCGAAAGTTCCTCATAAATTTTGTTCGATTTAGTGGAACTTTCCGATCGGCTTTTCTGCATATCTATGAGCTTGTTTTGAACATTTTCAAGCTCTTTGTTGTGGATGGTGTACTCAATGCTTCGCTTCATTTTGTCCCATTTCTGGAACTCTTTGAGCTCTTCTTTTTCTACCTCCAGCTGGCTTAGTCTGTCCTCTATGGCTTTTAAGACATCCAAAATTGATTGACGCTTTTCTTCGGCTTCCTTCAGAATTCCGCCACTTTCTTCTTTTTTTTCGTCGTAAACATTCGAGCCAGCCACTTCCTTTAGGATCTTGAGACGAAAAGAGTCCTTGGCAATTGATATTTCATTTATTTTTCCTTGTTTGACAATGTAGTAGGGGTTGTTGCGCGAGAAGCCGGCAGTTTCAAGAAAGTTCATTATGTCACCTTTGGAAACTACTTTTTTGTCCAAAAAATACTGGTCTTTTTTCATGCCTATGGCGCGTTTGATGCTAACTTCGTCTTTTTCTACCGGAAGTCTACCATCCGTGTTGTCGAAGATGATTTCCACAAAGCCTGACATCACTTTTGGTCCAGAGCCTTCATGAAGCAAGGCAATACGGTCCTCTTCCTTTAAATTTGTGTACTCATCGCTCAGAACAAATTGGATAGCTTTGAAAAAATTAGATTTTCCACAACCATTTCGACCCACTATTACATTATGTTCCGGGCTAAATGGCTCAATTACCGTTTGTTCCCGGTATGAACGGAAACCTTCTATGATAACTTGTTTTATATACATTTGATTTAGATTTTTAAAATCAAAATTTAAGCGTAAATTTATTTAACAAGCAGTTTTTTTTTAAAGCAAAAATTAGAAAAAGCTTTTCGGTTTGTCTTTAATTTTTTATGTTAAATTAAAACTTGGCTAGAAAATTTTCAAATTATTTTTTTATAAAAAAAATTAAGATTTAGTTTATTTAAATTAAAAAAAAATAATTAATCAAAAATTTCTTTACCTTACTTTAAATTTTTTAATCGTTAACATTACTTGAATGATCTAATCGATCAAAAAGTGTCATTTCTAGTAAAGGTACGCGAGTAATGGGCAGACTTGGGGAAAAAAGATATCAATATTGGGTGAACATATTAAATAAGCACGATTTTTAAAATGAAAGTCTTCCGCAAACAACAATAGATATTATTTATTTTATTAGTTATTTTTTTAATTTCTCAATAAAATTTAATCAATTATTGAGTACTTTTAATTATTTGCGCTATTTTCTGGTTCTACCCAATTCCTGAATGCATCTAATAAGGATAAATCAATTCAATGATGAAGATGAATTACAGCGCCCAGAGAAGCTACTTTATATTGCGAATGTTTATCAATAAAATTAAAACAAAAATGTCTTGATTACAACAAATTCTGAACAAAATTTTATTGCCTAAAGTAAGTCTGGAAAGTTAAAAAGTTATTTTTTTTCAAAGGTTTGCATAGAAAATCAGAGATATATATAGGAATTAAGTGTTTCATTTTGCAAGGTGGTATTTTTTAGTGTTTTTCTATTTAAGGTTTTCATTTTAATTTTCTTATTTGGTTGGGATGACGAAAAAATTTGTCGCTTGTCTATTCTTCAGCCATTTCCTAATAAATGTTTGGCTAAATGATAAAAGTAATAACAGCTAATATTTTTATCTTAATCCGAATCATAAAATTAAGTTTTCAATAAAAAAAGGATCATCATTCCCAACAAATAAAAATTTATTACCGTCTCGGAAAACTACTTGACGCATTACATTTCTTAGATTGAATAGCTTTTTAGAAATTCAGGAGCAGTTGGATTTTAGGAAACATTTGAAAGGGTCAGGTATGACAGTCTAATATACAGTATGTTTCAAAAATTTAGAAATTAATTATATTTATTATCTAAAATTGTTTATTTATAGAATTTGACGAAAAATTGAGTGCAAATGAAAAAAAATGAGAACAAAAATTTGTAGATTTGTTTTTCTCTTCAATTTGATACTGACACTCGAAATACATTATTTATTTATTTGTTTTCTGTACCGAGCTAGAGCTCCTTCAGAATAAAGGAAAAAAAAAATAAAAAAAAATAGAGTTAATAAAATAAGATAAAATAGAAATGAAGTAAGTCAGCTAAAAAAAAATTTAAAAAAAGTTTAAAAGACATATATTGAAAAAGGTTCTTACATGTGACAGAAGTTTACATAGTTGAAGCTTCATGAAAAAAAGAGGAAATAGTAAGATAGCAATTACACAATGGAGTAGGGTATTCAATATATCTTGATTCGAAGCCTTGTTTGTATTCATCCATTAGTCTGACAACCAATGGAATAGAATGACTCAGTCCTGTCCCAACATATCTCTCACTCAACTCAAAAAGCCGATTCGAGACTGTAAGTAATTTAAGTTTATTAAAAGCCTCATGATGCAACATGTTGGAGGGAGTATCATATTTTAACTTAAGGATAGATCTGACTGCTGTATTCTGAATTGCTTGTAGTTTTTTGATATTATTTTCTGAAAATGAATTCAAGCAAGGAAAAGATTAGTCTAAAATTGATCCGACTAAAGTTTTATATCAATTTCCTAATTTTATATCAATTTCCTAGTGTGTTTTGAGTAAGACCCCATTTTTAATTTGACAATATCTTAATAATATTTAACCTTTTAATGCAGTGTTCTTTAATTTCGTCTACCAGTATATTAAAGTTTAACTTAGAATCAAATTTAATGCCAAGAAACTTGATTTCTTTTTGGCTCACTATTCTGTTTCCATAAATGTTTAAGTTTAGATTTCCACTCTCTTTTTTGTACCTAGAAAAGATAACAGAACACGACTTTTCAACTGATATCTTCATTTTCCATTTAATAAGCCATTGTTCTAGTTCGTTGGTGTATTTATTTATTTTATTTTCAAGGTTCCCCTTTTTGTTATAAATGAAGAATGTAACTAGATCATCGGCGAAAAGCAGAGAGTGTTCATTCTTGTTTTGTTTCTTTTGGGGATGTCATTAATATTTATACTAAATAAAAGAGGACTAATTACTGAGCCTTGAGGAACACCTGCAGTTATTTGATATTCTTCGCTCAGGTGATCATTTAAATTTACCTTAAATGTCCTAGAGTCTTAAAAGGATCTAATCCAGTTAGTCAAGTAATGAGGTGGATTCATTTTAATCAATTTAAAAAGTAAACTTTCATGCCAAACCCTATCAAAGGCTTTAGAAATATCAAAAAACAGGCCGCAAACTCTTTTTTTTCTATTAAATGATTCTACAATTTTTTGAATTAAAAAGAAAAGATTATCTGATGTTTGCCGGTGTTTCCTAAATCCAGACTGCTCCTGGATAAGGAGTGAATTTTGTACCAAAAAATTTTATAATCTTGAATGTACTATTCATTCCAGTAACTTTCCTAAACAACTCGTTATACTAATTGGTCTATAATTTAAAGGATCTTGTAAATTAGAGGATCTTGCATAGTAATGTTCGAAGTTTTCTACGCTTTCGGGACTTTACCTTCTCTAAGAGATAAATTAAACAGTTCTACGATTTCTATTAATGAATTTCTAGGTAAGTTTTTTAACATTATATTATGAATTTGGTCAGGTCCTGATGCCGCTTCATTTTTCAATCTTTTTAAAACTATAATTAATTCAATTAAGCAAATTGGATCATTAAGATTACACTGATCATAATTTCTAAAGAATTCAGAGTTAGAATTGAGTATTTCGAAATCTTTTTCAGGATCTATTAAATCAGAATTAGGACTAAATATTGAAGATAAGAGTTTTTCGAAGCATGTTCCCGTTTCTTCATTAGTTTTGAATTCCTATCATTTAAAATCAAATTTGGGATTGAATTTGATCCTTTTTTTGATTTAAATTTATTTATTTTTTTCCAAAATGGTCTACTTGTCAGTGGGTTTTTTCCTATCTTTTCAATAAAATCAAACCCACAAAAAATTGTAAAAAATAAAAATTTATCAAATAATCCTAATTTTGATATTAATTTCTGTCCTAGAAGCATTGTTTTTAAAATATTTCAGAAATTTTTATTTAAAAAAAAAAAATAATTTTTATTGTATTAATAATAGTTAATATTCTACGGTCAAGTTTAGTTAAACTAAATTGACAGAGCAGGACGACTAACGTAGTCCCGCTATAGTTGACTTTTCATTTTTTTTATTTCAACCGACATTGTCCAGTCTGTTTTTGAACTGGTTAATCGAACTTGCTGTGACAACCGACGTTGGCAGCACATTCCATTTGTTCACCACTCGGTTTGATAGAAAGTTTCGCCTCACTTCACTTCATATTTTGTTAGCTGCGAGCAAATGCGATTCATTGCTACCCTTACTCCTCCACTTGGTCCTTCATTATCCACTGAACTCATAAGTTCAGCATCATAATACCAATTGAACTTGATTAAATTTGTTGTGAATTTTATAAAATTTAATCAGATCTCCACGCTTTCGCCCTTCTTTTAGAGCTTCTAATCCCAAATTTTATTCAATTAGAAAAATAGAGACCAGATCTCAAGTTTTTTAATTTTATTTTATTTTAAAAAATAATTTGGGCCGAGGCCCCAGGCAGCTTAGAACGGCGTAAACCTTCTTTTCAGTCTGCATTCTTTAGATAATAATTTAGAAAAGAATTTTATAATTTACAATTGACTTAGAAATTAGTGAATAAAAGGTATTGATAAAAGTATATATAAAAAATAATTAATTAAGTAAATGGTTTAATATCTTGGATAGCTTTTATTGAGCTGTTCTATGACAACGTCGAAGGGAGTCAAGAACCTTTTTTGTGCGTATTTCGTGTAGTTTCTGTTATGTAGGTTCTGAGTTCTTCGAAGAGTAGGTCATTCCGTTTTTTCCCGCTTATGAATTTGAGAAATAGCTGTTTCAGTCGGGTGTCAAGTTTAGTAATGTTGAAGTGTTTGTGTATCGATTCGATCGAAGTTTTGAGTGGGAATTTTTTGACAATTTTTAGTATTTTGTTTTGTATTTTTTGTATATCGTAGTTGATTTTTTGGGTGCCAGTGTTAGCGATTACGTGGCAATAGTCGAACAGGGATCGGATTAGTGAATTGAAGACAATTTGTCATAGTTTGGTACCGTTTTTGAATTTGAGACTTTTTATCTTTTTAATTAAATTAATTTTGGTTACTTGTTTTTGGGTGATAGTTGTAAGATGCTGTTTGTAATTAAGTTTTGGGTCTAGTTTGATTCCGAGGAATATTGGGAACGGTTCAAGAGGAATTTTTTGATTGTCCAAAAAGAGTTAAGTCTAGTATTTTTCATTGTAGTTTTTTCGATATCCGGCAGTTGTGAATGTAGTGTTATTGGTTTTGGATTTGTTTATCGTGAAGCCTTTGGTGTTGCAAATGTTGTTAATGCTGTCGATGGCTGATTGGATTTTTTGAGTAAAATTTTTAATAAGAAACAAAACGAATGCATAATTTGAATGAGGCGACTTTTTTTGTTGCTACCTTATGCCTGCTTGCTGTCATCTACACAACATGTTCTTATGAAGATGATCTATGAAAAGTACAAAAAATTGTAAACTAAATGACACTTTAAATCTTTTTAAATTATAAAAAATAGTGAGGATCAGGAAATTTTCAAAATATGGCGCTCAGTGTTTCACTAGGACCCGCATTTTTTGTGACAAAAATTTGAGCCAAAAAAAAAAAACAAAAATTAAATTGGTTATTTTATTAAACCCAAAATTTAAATTCAATCAATTTACAAGAAATAATTGTTTTTTATTTTTTTTCAACATAGACTCAACTGCTCTAAGTATAGACCATTAAAAAAAGCCAAAAATTTAGCTCTGCCAAAAAGTCACTTTAAAATTTATTAATCTTAAAAAAAAATTCCATTTTATGTTCAAAATTTTAAACAGATAATTTTATTTAAAAAAAAATAACTATTGCTTTTAATTTAAATCGATCATTAGCGATTTAACTCTGTGCAGATATGATTACATAGAATACTGTTGGCTAGATTAGTTTTCGTCATCGTCACCTTCTTCGTCATCGTCATCTCCAGCCTCAGCGTCCTCTTCCTCGTCATCATCATCATCATCGTCGTCACCAGCCTCATTTTCGTCATCATCGTCATCGCCCTGCGCCAAAAAGTACTGCAACGGGTTCGGCCAAATATCGTCTTTGATAACCTCGCCAAAATCGTCTCCGGACGCCTCCGAGTGGTCGTTGAACCAGGAAAAAAACAAGCTGGCCTCTTTGTGCGCCCGTTTCCGCGCTCCCTTCGACTCGCCACCACTTGCCTTCGACTCCTCGGTCAAATTTTTGCCCGCCTTCCACTTGATCTGCGACGACTTGCAAGTCGGCTCGCCATTGTCATTCAAATGAAACTCTTTGAACAACACATCGTTTTCGAAGAACGGATTTTTGCTGTTGTCAAAGTAAAAGTTGATCCGGTAGCCCGACTTGATGTCCTCGAACTCTTGCACGTCCACTTTTTTCAAATACTGCAAGGCGTCTTCGTCGTCCTCGTCCAGCAGAGTGGACAGCTGCGGATGGTTGACGAACACAGTCACCCAGAAGTTGGGTATTCTGGATATCAAGTCGGACCTTTTTTTGTAATGGGGCTGGCGCAGCTTGTTGAATTTTTGCTCCACTTTAAGAATCTCTTCACTGGCCTCTTCGTTTAGTTTGTCGATTTCGCCCTGCACGCGGTCGATTTCGTCTATTGCGTCTTGCGCCTCCTTGTCAATTTGTTCGACACCTGTGCCGTTTTTGGCTACTTTAGCTGCGGGACCTGACATTTTAGCAATCTAGTAAAAATAAAGTAGAATGTGAGGGATGGAAAATTTTATTGTTTAAATAGGAAAATTTGATCTAAGTCGAATACACAGATTAGAAATGTTGGGGGGAGTGAGAAGACAAAGGCCATGAGAAAATTATGCAAGACAAATATTTGTAATTTTTTGGCCATTCAATAGAACGCCATGTTAAGTGCTTAGCTTAGTGATTTGAAGAGAGTGTGAGTGTTGAGTGCGTGAACACTGTTGCTCCGGATTGACTCGTGCTCGTTTAAAAAAACACAGCTTTTTCTTGTGCAAGTAATGATTCAAATGTTTGCTGCTGCTTTTTCTTCTTCTGCGCATGTCTTCGGAGGGATTTTGAACAAAAATTATTTCTTAATTATTTAAAATTTTTTCACTTTTTTTTTTTCGCTTAAAATGAGCAGTTTAGAATATTTTGAATTTTTTTCTTCTTTTATTTAATTCTGCAGATTAGTGACTGTGTTTAATAATTGTCTGTTGTAATATTAGATTTTTTGTTTTTTTTTTAATGTTTGAAAGAGATGTGAATTTTTTTGTCTTTTAATGCATTTTCAATAAATTAAAAAATTAAAAAATATTTTTTATTGAAAATTGAAATACAATTTTGTAAAATAATGGGTATTTTGGTATGACTATTTTAAATTTTTCATTGGTCGCTTCATTAGAAAGGTCAATCATAAATAAATCACCTAAGCAGTTTTAAAATCTTTAATAATAAATAAATAAAAAAATTTCTTTTAATAAAAAAATTGATTTAATTTTAGAAAATGTCGGCGTTTGGCCTCCTATGAGAATTATTTCTTTTCATCAGCTAAATATTTTTTTTCAGCTCTTTTTTTAAAAGCAAACAATAACAAACATGCTAAAGCTATTGTGAAATTCAAATACAAATTTAACAAAAATTCTTCCTTTTTTGATGAATTAAAATTAAAGCTAATAAAATATACTTAAAAATTTACTGCAACAAAGTGCAACATACTTTGTTGCACCTTCATTACCTAAAATAAATTCATTATTTTCTTTTTTTTTGTAAATTAAACCAATAATCAATTTAAATCTTAATGATATTACATTTTTTGTCTTATTAAAACACAAGAAAAATAATTTTAAGTAAAAAAGGTGCAACAAAGTATGTTGCACTTTGTTGCAGTATTTTTTTAAGTATATTTTATTAACTTTTATTTTAATTCATCAAAAAAGGAAGAATTTATGTTCAATTTGTATTTGAATTTCACAATACCCATGCTTAATAATTTTTAAACAGCTATTTTTTTTTAATTTAATTTTCATCCCGGGTACTATAAGAGCAGCTTCTCATACCATCCATTTAAAGAAGTCCACCACTGTTGATTGAAGTTATCTATAAATTGAAAACATGAGGATTAAGAAATAACTGAACAGTTCAAATACCATCTCTAATTTGTCTAAAAGTCATTTTATCATTTGAAATTTTTAATTTACCATCCACTTTTCTTATTACATGAGCCCAACACATAATTATTTTGTTCAGTGATTTAACACTAGAAGCACCAACGAGTCAAAATGACTCTTTTTTGATATTTGGTCTCTAAAAATCAAGTCAATTTTTTTTAATTGAGCATGAATTTTTTTTTCAGCATAAAAATAAGAAAAAATTTTAAAATTAATTAAATTCACTTTAAAAAAATTATGTCTTTATGCAAAAACAAGTAGATACTACTAGAAGCACCAAAACGAGTCAAAATGACTCGTTATAAAAAATAAAGGATAAATCGTATATTTTATGTTTAAATTTATTGAAATTATTGAATTTATTGAATAAAAATGATAAATTATTAAATTTTAGTCTCTTCTTTGACTTAAAAAAAACATCAACGGTCAATCGCATTTTTTACAAATACTCTCTACTTTTATTGTACAAAATCCACACACAGAGCGAGTACAGCGAAGATTTTCAAAACTGGTACCAGAATTGAAGGCCAAATCCTTCTTGGAAAGGAGAGAAGCTCTCGGCTGGACTATACTTGCAGAGCGGCGTTGTCGTGGTGATCTCATCCAGCTACATAAATTTATGCACGGTCACGACAGAGTGACATTTATTTACGGGGATCAAAAGCTGGCTTCGGACTGTCTAAACACCCCGGTGGGACCACAAGAAACTGTCATAAAGCGATTTAGCGACAGCTGATCCGAAATTGTGGAGTGAGACACAACTTTTTTACAAACCGGACAGCAGGGAATTGGAATACTCTGGACGCGGTGACTAAGAGCGTCACAAATACGAACATTTTTAAAAAAAGAATTGACATGTTACTGAGATAAAGAAAAAGAAAATATATATTTAAAGCTAAAATAATTTTATGTAAAAATAAGCTAATAAGCAAAAAATAGCTTATTTAAAATTTGGGCTTAGGCTGTTATAGTGGGGCGTCTACGTGCGCCACCACTTGGAGACTTAAGATTTCCACAGCATTAATACTACTACTACTACTACTAAAATCCACACAATACTTATTTATATTTTGAACAGAAATTTGTCGCTTTATAATTACCAAAAATTAGTTTAAATTCTAAGATTTTTTAGCTACTCACGGTACAAGTTTAGCTACTTTTTTGAAATAATTTAGCTACTAAATAAATAGTTTTGTGATTTTTAAATATATACTTTGAAAAATAATTTGGATACTCAATAAAATACAAGTACAAAAATTAGTAAAGTAAAAATAAGAAAAAATTTTATTTTCATAATTATATGAAATTATAAAAATTTAAAATTTAACTAAAAAATATTTGAAAATGGCCTATACTTTTTTATCACAAATTTAACTTCAGCTGAATAAATTTACTGTTATGCAAATAAAATAAATTTTAGCGTGAAAAACGATTTTATTAAGAAAAAATACTTTTTAAATATAAAAGACTTTTTCATATTAAAAAAAACTTTTTCAATGTAAAAATAAATTTTTTCGTTTGAAAATTATATTTTTGTTTTTTAATAATTATTAAGTAAAAATTATTTTGTTTTCACACAATTTCCATTTTTATCTTAAATGATACAAAAAATTATAAAAAGTTGTTAAGATTTTCTTCAATATTAAGCTCAGATAATTTCGATTTTGTCAATTTGATTCTCAATTTTAAAAATCAAGGTACCAAAATAAAAGCTGTCCTAAATGAAACATAATGACTTATTAACTTTTTGTTTGTGAAAAAATTCAAATTAATTGCAAAATTAAAAAAAATTATATGTTTAAAGATGAATCAATTAAAAAGTATTTAAAAATAATCATATTATTAATAAACATAATAATCATAACATAATTTCAATAATTATTTTAATTAATAAAAATTAATTAATTATATTTATTTATTTGTTTATCTATGACAAGCTAAAGCTTCTTTAGATTAAATAAAAATTCAAAGATTAATAAAGTTAAATATTAAGTGAAATATAATAAAAATTAAAAAGAATAATATATAATTCATCTAAAATCATAAATCTTAATAACAAATCAAAATAAAAAAAGTGACGGCTTTACATGTTTAAATATTTTAGAGTTCAAGAAAATACGAAATTATAAGTTAGCAATTACACAATGGAGTTGAATGTTGAAGAGTGTAAAGAAAGTTTTGAATCAAGATATATCAAATGAATAAAAATAGACCAAAAAACTTTTACTAAAAAAAGTTAATTGACCGATGGGTTTTAGTTAAATTTATAAACCGATCCGAAACCGAACACTGACATCTTTTTCCATTCCAAATGCCTGCTTTCAATATAAAAATTTCCTTTGATTTTGGCTCTTTCTTTAATTATTTGAGTCATTCATTAAATTTTTCATGATTCGAATTCGAAATAAATTTATTTTAATTTAAAGACTAAAATGAAATTTAATCTTTTGTTACAAAGCAAAATAATTATCTTGAAAAAAATTTTAGATCACGTGATTGTGAACTAAATTTCAATCATACTAATAATTTTAGCTAAAATATTTTTTTATTCCAAAAATTGAAAAATGTATTTTGATTGGAACTGGAAGATTAATGATTTTTTGTTTGAAAATTTCAACATAGACACTTTGGAAAGCAAGCTTAACCTAGAAAGTTAAATTAATCATGATTTAATTATTGATTTCAAAAGAATGCCTCTTGGTAATTTTCATCGTTTTTTGCATGGCTTATTCGACCGAACTCATTAAAATGTTCCAAAAAGTATTGAACAAAAAAGTACAATCAAATTGGTCTCATTCAACTGATGATGGCGAAACGACGCCTCTCGTTGGTTCGCTAAGAATACCTTCCGAAAGCGAAATCAAAAAGAGAAAGTTTGCCCCAAAAATAAACTTAAAAATTATTTTAATAATAGTTAATTAATTAAGAATACAAAATCATGTCATTCAATCTTTAATGTACATGCTAAATTTGACTATTGGTTACTTTTTGATGCTTATAGCTATGGGAATGTACTCAGGACATTTTTTGGCCATAGTTTTGGGTATTTTATCAATAAAATAAAATGGGAATTACAAACGAGAGTTTGAATTTTAAGGTATTGGATTCGGATATTATTTTTTGCATATATTGACTCCAGACTTTTACGAATCAATTTCGAATAAAAGTATTGGAATCAACGAGGACGAGCATTTACCAAAATCATCAAATTATGACCAGATTTGAGAAAAAAAATTCATCGAGATTAAAAATTTTATTTAAATAATTTATTTTAACCAAATTGTTTATTTAGTTACTTTTTTTTTAGATAAGAACTTTTTAGAAAAAAAAATAAGTTAACATTATTTATTTATCAATAAAACTTACTCTGCCGCTTTTTTCAGTACTTCTTGCATTTCTGGATAACTTTTCACTACCTCACCCAAATCATTTTTTTTCAGAAGTAGCAATTTTGAAAAGCCTTTAGATACGACATTTGCTGTTCGACGATTACCTCCGTCTCCCATAGAAAGAAGACTTATTTCTCCAAAATAACTTCCCTCTTTCATTTGAGCAACAGCTTTGCCATCGACCACTACTTCAATTATTCCTTTGTGAACAATAAACATCTCTCTACCAACATCGCCCTTAGAGTCTAGTTTTAAAGGTGGAATTACTCATGGAACTTACCTTTTTGCAAATGTAATCACCAGGCATAAAAGTGATAGGTTTTAGCTTTAGAACCAATGCATAAAGTAAATTTTTGTCACATTCCTTTTTTTAAAGAAAATAATTATATTTGTTTTATTTCTATAATTCACTGACAAAAAAATTTTATCCGCAGAATAAATTATAATACCTTGAAAGAAAGAGTTATCTTCAAGGGAATTATTCTATTCGAAAGATTTGAATAAAAATGATTCAAATCAAGAAAAATTCTTTTATTTTTACTTTAAAATAATCATTTATGATTCATAATTTTTCTTAACGAGACACTTATCAATAAATAAAAACTCAAATAATTGAAGTTTTCTTCTATTTGAGGTGTATTGAGGTAGTTTTTCTCAACTTTTAACTTTGTTAAGATATTCTTTTTTATCTATAAAAACTTTTTCATATATAATATATTTTAAAATAAATTTATTATTAATATCTTTACTATAGTAAATGTGTGAGTCGTAGATACTCAATTGTGCCATTTGACTTTCGGATAAATAATAAATTAAATAATACTGAACAAGAATTATTTAGCGAATGTGATGAGAATGAAGATGAAGAAGCTCATTAATAGTTTAGGAAATGCTCAGTATATTTATTTTACTAAAATAAATTTAGTTTTGCCAGACATTTAAATTTCTTTAAAAAGTTTAGGATTAATTACTTGAAAAGTAAGTTGAAATGCAAAAAAATTAAAAAAAGAAAATTTATAAGTTAGAAGATTAAATTAAAAAAAAAGAAAATTATGATAATACTATTAAAAAGCTTATAAGAAAAACATTATCATTTTGTCATTCTAGAATATTACTTGGAAAAGTTTAACTTTGCTGATTAAATCAAAATAGACTTCAATTGCCAAATCGGTTTGAACATTGATTGGTAAAAAAGTAATCGCCTCAAACGGAACTTGTAAATTTAAAAACAATTAAAAAAATTTGAAGCTTAAAAATATAAAATACTTTGTTCTTGCTCTTTAGCCCAATAATCGAACCATATCATTACTTTTTTCATCAAATGATCCGGTAAATTTAAACGCTTCACATACTTAAAAGTTGAATCAAGAACTATCAAAAAAGTATCTTGTTTTGTTGACAGCGATCCAATTATGTTACGTATTTGACCGACTATCAAGGCAAATAAGAACAAAGCCACTACATAAGCAATGGCTGTGAATAGGTATTCTAATTTGGTAACTGGCTGTGGGTTGTTTCCAATTGTAGAGGCTGTTTTTAGTCCAAATAAATAAGAATATACATAACTTTAAGATATTTTTTTTATTTTTTTAAGTTTAAAATTTAAAAAAATTTAATTTTTGTCACTAACTTGTTTATGTGAGAGTCTTTAAAATTATAAACCCATTCATTATTGATCTGATAATTTCTTGTTTCCCAAAGGGAGATTTTGAAGTAAGTACAGGCATATAAATGAACCACTATTTGAAGATAGACAAATAGTCGAATTAACCTTTTAAAATTAAAGATTATTTTTAATTAAAAAATATGTAAGCTTTATTAGTAATTAAAAAAATGCTGGAAAATTTTTTATTAATTTTTATTAGAATATGCATTTTATTTTAATATTTATACCACATAAATTTAATCATTTATTTTAATCTATTTATCTTGATACAATTAATTCTTGGAAAAAATTTTATGAATGAAATTAATAAAAATTTTAATCTTCTCAGTTTTGAGAAAATTAAATCATTTCAAATTAAAATAAAATTTTAAAATTTTGACAAATTTACCAAAATTTTAATTTTTCATTTATTAACTATTTCAAAAATTATTACCTGACTAAAAAAGCATACGACTGAACCGATCGGTCCCATCTGTCAAAAAATTCCCACAAACTATTCACTTTTAGCCAACGATTTAGACGCAGTAAAGGAAAAATTCCGACCAAAATCTGAAGTATGTCTATAGGAATAACAGAAGCTATATCAAACTAAAAAAAATGCCATTAAAAAATTCAAGAAATTATTTAATATAATTATTTTACTATAAATTTTACTGAATTAAAATATTTTTTGGATGTTGATTTTATGTCCTGAACCCACATACCATCTCTAATAAACTTAATTCTGGTCTGGACCAAAAATATATCAATTAAATAAACTAAATCGCATATGTAATCAGCAACCAGCCACAGAATTTTTTTATCTGATCTAAAAAATCGTTCTAGACTGGACATAGTTTTTCCAGTAATATTGACTTCCTTGGTGATTAATGAAAGATTGGAAAAATCTGGTCCATAACCTTTATCATACTCAAAAGCATATCGAATAGAGATACTTATTAAATTATAGATGTAAACCAAAAAGACTATGCCTAGCCAAGTTAAATAATAGCCACTTTGAAAATCTATCGGCTTTAACAATTTAATAAAATTCTTAATTTTTGGACATGGCTTGTTAAGAAATGTTTTAAATAATTTTTTTTTTACAATTCTTTTTTGAGTTTCTTGGGGAATTTCTTGGCTCATATTTACTACATTTTCTTTGTTTTCATCATCTTGTTCTTCAATCGGTTGCATTTTTAACAGAATACTTTCAACGCAGTCATTTTCTACACTTTTAAGATAGCTGTTGTTCCGAATGTTATTAATAGATTCTATTGATGCTGACTCAAAACCAAGCTTTTTTAGACTTGAAGTGATAGAGTCCTCTTCATTTAGTGTTTTAAAAATAGGAAAATTCATGTGATTTTTTGGGACATAAGAGCAATCATTGTGCTCAAGCGAGTATCGCTTTAAAATACTAGCAGCTAATTTTCGGCTTGACAAAAGGTGCTTATTCTCATCTCTGGATCTTGAATATATTTTGGAATAGTAATCTTTTTCCAGACTTGATTTCATTTTAAATTTACAGACAAAATGAAATTTTTAAGATAATTATTCAAATTTCAGATAAGATTGTATTTTTTAATTGCAGTTTTTGTTAATTTATTATGGTTGATAAGGAGATAATTTTGTCAGGTATATTTAAAATAGACGAATCAATAATATTCTAAATTTTTGCTAGTTAAAAAAATGAGAAATATAAGAAATATTATATTAAACCATAAATTTATGTTTTTTGTTCATGTTCAGGAATCACGAATTTGTGTCGAGATTTTTTTGAATCTGAGAAATCTTTAATTTTTATGAAAAAGTCCAATTAAAAAATATAAAATATTAATTTTTATTCGATTTATTTTTAAGTTCTTCAAAAAAAGGTCTTGTTCTTTTTTCAATAAAAAATAATTTTTTGGACGAAATAATAGTAGAAGTATAAACTGCAACTTAGATGTTATCTAAGCATAGCTCTAAAGAGCTGTAGCAGTCGCTTCTTTTTGTTTCGCAATCCAACTATCAAGCTTCGCTTTGAAACTATTTAGGCTCTTGGCATTTACTACATCTTCCGGGAGTTAATTAAAGCCAATTACGACTCTATTTGTTAAAAAGTTAAATCTCGGAAGACAGTTCTTTATTCTTTTACGAGTAAGAAATAGCTATTTCTCCTCAACTCGTATCTTAGGCTACCATTTTTTGTGTTAAGACTGTAGTTGATTCCGTTATTAAATTCGATTTGTTCATAATTGTTTACCAATTTGTACATATGGAATAGATTACCCCTTAATCTTCTTGTTCTCAAGTTAGTTAAATCTAGCCTTAACAAACGTTGTTGATAATCAAAGTTACGCATTCTTGGAATTAACTTTGTTGCTCTTCGTTGAACTCTCTCAAGTTCTATGTCTTTTCCTGTATATGGACACCAAGCACTGACATCATATTCCAGGTGTGGTCTTACCAATTGAACAATACAATAATTTGATAGTCTCGCTACAAGGATACTTAAATGCTTTCCAAGGTTTTTGAACCAATTTTATAATCAAACTCAGATTTTTGTTGCCAATATGAACAACTTTGCATTTTTCTACACTTAACTGAGTCGACCACTCTTTGACCATTTACACACTTTATCGATATCCGATTGTAGGTTATAATTCAAGTTCAAGCTATCAATTGTTGATAAGATCAATCATATCGTTTATATAATACTCATCATATCGTTTATATAAATAATAAAGAAGAGAGGACCTAGCACTGAACCTTGTGGAACTCCACTTTTGACCTTTATCCAATTTGAGCTTGTATCGCCTATTGGTATCTTTGTGAACGTTCTAAGAAAAACGCCTTTATCCAATTTATCAGGTTTTGACAAAATCCAAAAAATTTGAATTTATAAGGAAGCTTTCTATGGGAGATTTTAATTATCAGATTAAGTGCTCTAAAATTTTTTCTTTAGACGAGAGAATTGTCGAAATGGTCGATGTGTTGACGCTATACTCTTTTGCGAGAATTGAAGTAGCGATTTTTTGTTCGCAATGCTTTTTTATTATTTCAACTTTTGTTTCAAGTGAAATACACTTTCTTTTTTTTTGATTAAGATTGGACATTTTTATAAACAATTAGATAGGAAATGTTTTCTGGTGATTTATAGTTATTCATGAAGATAAGTTAATTGTTTTATTTTTATTTTTTTTTTATAAAAAGTGTGAAAAAATTTCTTTTGTTCAAGCTCGTTATAGGAAGTTTTCGTTCTATCGAATTAATTTTTATATCTTTTTCTATAGCTCGTAATCGGTTCTAGCCAAGTTGCTCGTTATAAAGGGTTTCTCGTTATATAGGGTCTCGTTATACGGAGGATTGACTGTATTTTTAAATCACAAAATTAATTATCAGTTAGATCTAACGAATTTTTTGCAGAAAAAATATCAAAAATTAAAAATATGAATTTTCAGAAATGTAGATTTAAGGTTGTGATCTTTTTATTTCAAATTTAAAAGCAAATAAAAATATTGAAAATCACCATTTTTGATCTTTAATCAGTAAGATTGATGAACATATGATTAAAAAATGTCAAAAATTGAGAAAAATTATCCTAAATTATGTAAATTTGTTTAGAAAAAGATTTAAAATTTTCATTATTTTGATTGCTTCAGTTTTCTTACAGCCTTAATTCAGGGAAAAAACAATTCCTTTTTTACATTGATTTTAATTAACGATGAAAATTTCAAAATAAATAACCTAAAAAGAATAATTAAAAAAAAGCAATTTTTAATGAGTTAATTGAAGATAAAATAAAATTAAAAAAAAATTGGAAATGTTCCTTGTGTGCATGGATGGAGAATTCCAAAAGTGAGAACTAAATTAGTTGGGTTTTAAGGAACTTGTCTTTGAGACACTTTAAGTATGGAACGGAAAGACCTAAAACTTAATTGAAATTAGATTCTTGTATAAAAAAGTCAGCGCTAACGATTGATACATAATATTACTAATAAAACTTTGATAATTTCAGAATTTTTTTTCAACTCGCCGGTATTCTTTGGTAAAAATTGAAAATCACATCAGTACGGTATTACTAGAAAAAGTAAAAACCAATTTAACAATATACATTAAACCGCTATCAATTCTTCTATTTATTTTAGTTTTAGAAAATTAGCAACATAGAAATTTTCTTTAAATTTTTTCTAAATTAAAAATTTCAATTTCAATGTAATTGATTTTCTCGCGAAAATTCCGTAAACAATAAGCAATGCAAAAAATCAATAGACATCAATATCAATTTTGTCTGAGCATAAATTTTTTAAATAAAAATTTCACTTCATCGCATGTCCATCATAATTATCGACTCAAAAATATCATTCAAATATATGACAAATATCTCATTCCCGTATTAACAATACATTCTAGATTTACAATTAATATTCCATTAAAAAAGCAAAATATTTTATTTTTAATTAAGAATTTCTGAACCTTCCTGAATTTACCGTTCTGCCTAGTTCGTTCAGCTGGTCTTCAAAATTTTTCATTTAAAAATATTGATTTTATATTATTTTCATTTTATTGAATTATCAAAATCAAAAATAATTTTTTGGTTTTAAAAATGACAACGAAACAAGCAAATAAATCTGTTAATCAGCCAAATGCCAAAGATCCCATTGAATTGCTGTACACCAGACGGCTAGCTGTTCGATACCAAAAAAGGCAATTGATAAATATTCGTTTGTCAGAATTTTCCGAACGCTTTCTTTTACTGCACGGCTTAATTTTATCCCTAGTATCGTTTACTTTAATCGGAATCCAAATTGGAATTTTTGTACACAAGACAAAGTTGTATTATACTGCTAGTGGATTCTGGATGGCTCTTGTTTTTGTTCTATGCACCTTAACAATATTAATACTAAGTAAGAATTTTAGTTTTTTCTTTTTTCGAAAATGTTAAAATTTTATTTATTAAAAAAAGCAATTATTTTGTAAACATAAATTTAAATTCAAATTTTAAATTTTAATTTTTCATATTTATTTAAAGATTACATCAAGAATTAAATTGACGCTTCATTTAATTCTTTTTGGAAAATCAAATAAAAATTTAATTTCTAATTCTAAATTTTAACTTTTTTAAGTTTATGGAAAAAAGTCTTTTAGATTTTAGTAGTAGTAATTGTAAGTGGTATAGACAATGAACATTATAACTACTATTCTTCTTTATTTTCTCTATTTATTGCAGTTTTTTTAATAATTTTAATAATTTCCTTTCATTACTTTTTGTACAGGGGTACTATGATAAAAGGATTTTAAATATTATTTATTTTTTACAATTTAGGTAAATTGGTGAATTTTTGCTTTTGATATTTTAATATACGTTAATTATCGTAAATGTTAGTTAAATTACGGAAATTAACGTAAATTATGGTAAAATCCTTTCATCGTAGCACCACTGTAGTAGCAACTTGGTCTTTGAGTATTAGCATGCTAAATCCAAGGGAATATTTAATTCAAATAAATTTTTTTTTTTTCAGAATGGAAAAGAGAAGAGAAGGTTCTGCAAATCTACACAATTGATTTGCGTATTTTTATTTAAAACATAAATTTCAGAGAAAATATTGATATTATTACTTTTTACATTTACCACAGGTGTAAAATAAAAATGGCTAAAAATTTTTTTTATTCTTACTTATTATTATTTATTTTATCAAAATTTTTATTGCAATTTTCATTACTAAAAGTATTAGATTAATTAACTTAATTTTTAAAATATCTCAATAAATTTACCATTTGACGCATTTGATTCCAACAGATTTAATTATTATAAGTTATCTAATAAAATGTACATACCTCTTATAAATTTAACTTTTTGAATTTTTTTTCTTTCAAAACTTACCAAAATTTTTTTGGTAAGTTAAGGTCCACCTGTAAAGCAAATCCAACTTTAATTTCGTATCATTTTTTATTCTTTATCAGTTACTGATTAATTTTTACTGATTCTTTTGAATAAATTTTGTTATTTTCTTTGAAATTTTTGTTTCTGATCAATTTGTTATTATTTTTGTGAAATTCAGAAAAACGGACAAGGATTAAAAACAAATAAAAAGAGATAATCAATTTATGACTTATTTGGTGTTTATAGTGTTTAGTTGCATAAAAATGTGATTCATAAATATTTATTTTAAAAGACGACAAAAATATTAAAAAATTTATTGAAACCCTAGAATCACATTAATTATATTTTTAAATCATAAATAGGTCATAAAAAAGTTAAATAAAAACAATTCAATTTAATAATATCAATTTTTTAACTGCATAATATTATATCCTTTTTTTCATTTAAAATTAATTTTGAGTTTTATAGCAATGAAACTGTCTAATTATTGACTCATGAAAGTTTTATGTATTTTTTTTTATTTTTATTTTAATCTTCTCGATCTAAATTAATATTAATTTTAAGAGTTAAGCAAGCACTTAGTAACGGAAAAAATAGTTATTATGTGTTTATTAAAAATTAAAAAAAATATTTTTGACAGATTTAGTTTTAAGCATTATTTTTTGGTTTCTTTTTAAATTTGTTTTTAATCTTAACTCCAAAATTAATTAGCAATTAATGATTTCTGATTTGATTTCAGCTAAATTTCCACAATTAATCAGAATTCGGTAAAAAAATCCAACTTTGTATGTTGCGCCATGTTGCATTCAATTGTGAGCTTCTAGAAAAAAATTTACTAGAATTTTTATTATACTGTTCTGTTCTTATGTACTAAATTTCTAAAAACTGTTAAACTGATTATTTTATTTGCAAAGGATCTATATCCATACTTCAGACTTACCTTTAAATAATTTACCATTTGTTTTAAATGTTCTTGACTTAAAACAAATCTGGTTAACCCTAGAAATTCAGAAAAAATAAATGTTTTTATTTTAGCTTGCATTAGAAAAAATTAAAATAATATAGTAAAGTTTGAATAATAATGCCTTTGAATTTTTTAATTTTATTTGATGATTTTTAATTATTTTTTTAAGGAATTAAAAGATCATATGGATATCTGATGCTCACATTAGGTGTTCACTTCTTTGCTATCTTATCAACAATCGGTGGCATTATTTTGAACGTATTCGACATGGCATTTTACAATCTAAAATGCATGAATGCCTGTGGTACATTTTCGACTCAATACTTAAATTTGATGATAATTGTATTTGGAGCGATGGCTTTAATAAGTGTTTTTTTATTCCTGGCTGCCATAGAGTACTTTGTTCTATTCGATGCCAGAAAATTAAATGTTTACTTACAGAATAGAAAATAAAACTTTTTTTTTAAAGCTTTAAAACAGTGTTGTATTTTAATAAATTATTTTATTAGTTTGAAAATTTGTCTAGTTAATATTAATTTTTTATTAAATTTTATTGTCTTTGATAAGAATAGTTTGGATTGCTATAGCTGTATTGTGGATTAGGAAGTATGGGCACAAATTGTCTGCAATTTTGTGATTTTCTCGAGCAGCCACCAACTACTTTTATTTGAATGAAAATTGAATAAAATAAACACATCAAAACGGCAACCAGACCAAGTGCAATTTGAATTGTTCCACAAATAAAAAGTCTATTTGAAAGGCATTCTTCTTTGTCAAAAGTACAGTCAGAATCTCCAATTGCAATGGCATGTAAAACAACTGTCATTATAAATGTCAGAGAGAGACTCAGAAGATGAAGTAAAACGCTTGTTATTATCATACAAAAATTTCTGCAGCTTACTTTAAAAAAAATGAATTAGAGTCAAAAAAGTTAAGTTTTAATTTTACTTGACAATAAGTTTAGAAAGACTGTTAAAATTAGAAATCCGCCAGAATACAATCCGCCTTGGAAATTAAAAAACTTGATATAAAAAATTAATTTTAATTTTAACAATATTACCACCAATTTGGTTATTTAAGTCCTTATTTGAAGAAATATTGAGAATAATTATCTCTGTTGCGATCATTAGAAGTGCAAGTAGCAATAAACTCAATGAATGAAAAACAACAAATCCCGTCGGAAAATTGTTCTGAATGTGAAAATTTCGCTTCATTGACAATGGTAGTTTGTCAATATCAACCACTGGAATGCCTGATTGGTATTGAATCGGTTGTTGGTATTGTGGCTGAGCTTGAGGCAAATTTGTATTCTGAAAAACAGGAGGGATATTTTGATTTAAGCCTGTTGAATAAACAGCTTGATTTGGATTGTGTCTATTTGAGCTGAATGCATTTGGATAATTCGGCGGTGGAGTTGCTGATGATGGATTATCGTCTAAGGTGATTAGGTCTTGGCTCTGGTTCATTTTTTAAAAATTTAAAGTTTAGATAATTTAGTATTTAAAAAAAAGTGAATTCATCATGAGATTTTATAAAATTAGGATAAGATAATTTTTCAATACAAAAGCGATAATGAAGATTTTTAATCATGAGTTCAATTCTAAAATTAGCCAATTTTGAAATTTATCAAATCAAGAAAGAACAAGAACTTTATTTTTTTATTTTTATAATTTCTTAATAGGGGTTTAAGGGAAAACGCAAAAATATTGTTGCTTATTATATTAATTATTAAATTAAATTAAACCCAAATGAGTCCATTTCAATTTTTTTTTAATAATTCAAATCAAAAACTAAGTAATTTTTTTGCATTGAATTTTAATTTAAAAAAAATAATCATAGTTCATTTAGAATTTAAAAATATTAAATAAATTATCCTTGATTTATTTAATCCTGATTTGTTCATGTTGAAAAATCAATATATTTTTTTCTTCCAAATTTTCATGCATTTGAGACCATCACTACAATGGTAAACACGAACATATTTTTAAATGCATAAAAAGCAATCCAAAAAGACATATTGGTAGAATTCTTTGTTGGTTTAGGTTTAAAAACAGAACTAAAATTGAATTCTAATAATTAATTTCGAAATAAAAAATATATTATAAGAAATAGCATTCAAAAATGATCAGAAACTAAAATTCGTCAGTATTAAGGTAATAATATTACCTTCTAAGGATATTCATTCTATAAAAAAAATTAAAATAGATTCAGATCCATTTGAAAGATTTTGGCAGACTTTAAAAAAAAATTTTCAATAGGTCTTGTCAAATTATATTTATTCATTTGATGAAATTCCTTAAAAGGAAAATTTTTTTTTTAATAAATTAGGTTGCATTGGATTATTTTCATTTCATAATCTTGATTATTAAATTTTGAATAATTAGAACTGGTTGTAGTGAAAAATAATATTGCCAAGATGGATATTCTAATAAGAATTTTTAGAAATATTGTCATTAGTACAAAATTTCGCATTTTTAAAATATAATTGAACACAAATGCTATTTTTTCTTTTTTATTTATATTGAGTTTTTGAAAAATTTGAATTTTTAAAAATTTTTATAATTTCATTTGGATTATTAAAGCAATATCTAGGAGTTTAATTTTTGATGTATACCACTGATTTTAGAATCAAAAATGGAAAATTCACACGAACTAATATCTCTAGATCATTTCGAAGTGAACTCATCATCTACAAGCCAATATCAAACCAATTCAAATCAGCCCACTTCCTTATTGAATATTCAACAATTGAATAATGCGAATCTGAATCAATCTAACTCTTTATCACAAAATTATAATCAAACCAATCGTCCTTTAGCCGGAAAAGATACATTTTTTGTTTCTAGAAGAAATCAACGCGTTCAGCAAAATTATCCAACTGTGTATGTTATTTTTCATTCAGTATTCGTTTTGGCTTGTGGCTTATCATTGATTTCAGGAGAAATTATTGCGTCAACTAAAATTTATAACTGGGATATTTTTTTTGATCAGATAGCTGGTTATTTTTTAAATTTAAAGTCTAAAATTTAATTCAATTACTTTGAAGGTGGAATTTTTTCAGGAAGTTTGATTATTTTTGCCTTTCTTTTGACTCTAATTACAAGTAAATAAATTAAAATAAATTAATTAGTAAATTTTGAAGTTTTTAATTAAGTAAGCTTTAAAAATGCAATAATGCTGGTAATTGTGGTGATAATAAATTTAATTGCTCCAGTTGTGTCAATAATTTTTGTTTTCATCTTTCAAAATTTACCAAGTGACCACAAGGGATGTATTTTAAAGCCAGATGATTGTGAATCAAATGAAATTTACATAATAGGACTTATTTTTGTATTCAATATAATATTTCTATCTTTAAATTCTGTTGTTTTTTCAATAATTATTTTGTTCAAAGTTGTATTTGAGTTTTTTAAGAATCATCAAATGCAAGTTAACAGGGCATCCTACATGAGAATTAGAAATTAATTAATTTTAATTCTTTGAAAATTTAAATAATGAGTTCATTCGATAATCAATCGAATATTAATCATGTATTGTGTTTTAAAAAATATTCAAACTTAGTAATTTAATGACAATAAAAATTTAACTAATTTAGACTCTGAATAGGTATTTAATTTATAATATAGAAATTAATTTTTTTGATGGTCCTGGCACTGGAAAATCGAAAAATGCCTCATCTTCTTTAGATTGTATTGTTGATAGCAGTAATTTTTTAAATATTTCATGATTTAAATTAAATAACTCTAAAATTTGATTTGATAAAATGATAAAATAAAATTTGATCTAGAAGTAGAGATATTTTTAATTAGATCTAAAATTTTTGCTGCCATTGTGAAATTTCATACAAAACTTCCAATACAAAAATGAAAAAGTTTTCTAACTTTTGTTCTAAATGTCAAAAACTTGTTCTGCAAATGTAACAAAGTGTAACAACTTTTGCTTCACCTACCACGAAAGTCTGCAAAATCTGTGCAAATTAATTGCGTTTTATTTTTAATACTTTTATATAGGGTGCAATTTTGCAGAATTCGCGCAGATTTTGTAGACATCCGCAATATGTGAAACAAAAGTTATAAATTTTTTTTCTTTTTGTATTAGAAGTTTTGCATCAAATTTCAAAATACCACTTTTCGCTTCCACTTTTGCCTAAATTAAAGATTAATTTTTTTAATATAGCAGTTTAATATATTTGAAATCAAAATAATTTAAATATATTTTTAAGTTTTCTAGGATTAATTATATAAAAGTTTAACTAAATTCACAATTTGAGCCATAAAAACCACTAAAGCATTGGCAAAAATAGGAAGCTTGTTCAAAAGACGTTCCTTGAATTTGATTTATAATGGGAAAGCAAGCTCCATTAGCTTTACATGGCCTTTCCGAACAAGGATCGATAGTGTCACATTTTCTTCCGACATAATTATCGAAGCATTCACAAATGGCCTCCCCATTTACATTTATACACTTTCCATTTTCACAATTGCCCTCGCAAGCTTAAAAAAAGATTAAATCGAAACTTTGTATGAAGTCTGAGAAATTATTTCGTAAAAAGATTTACTTTGGGCAAAGTTTTGTTCTAAAATAGCCCCAAGAATCAGAGTTACCGAGATAATTAAACTTGATGCTTTCATTTTTAAAATGGCTCTTTTTTTAATTTGACAAGTTTTTAAATTCGAAATGAATTATTTAAGAGTCTTTTAAAACTGATATTTATTTTAAGATTTTCGATTTAAACATTCGCTAATTTTAGTGCTCAGAAGTCAATTCTGTGTGTTTATCATGTCCCCTAATCTATTGTTAAACAATATTTGAAATTTATCTATGTTTTAAGCAAATTTTTTTAGACAAATATTTGTTTAAGATTCAAAAGATAAAAAATCCAGCGAAAATTTAGATATTCAAAATAGATTTTTATTAATCCATTATAAATACTTAATAAATAGTAATAAATAAATGGCGCATTTTCTATACCGGGTGGACAAAGTTTTTTGAAATTCAATTGCTCATGTAAATTTGACAGAAACGGCACTTGCAAAAAAAATTGTGTCTTTTGTAACTCGAAATGTCACAAAAGTTTAACCAAGAATTCTATTAATACGAATTTTATTTTTTTTTCATAAGAAATTTAATGGAAAAAATATTTATATTAATTATCTAGAGCGTTTCTAATAATAACGTAACGCGAAAAAAGCCGCGTCCGTCCGTCCAGTCCTGTATGCGGCTCCGATCCATCAGATTTACACGGTCGATCCATCCAACCAACATGGCGGATCAATCCGATTTAGAATAAAAGAAAAACATTATTTTTGCATCACTTTTTTATAAATGAAAAAAAATTTTCCTAGTTAAAAATTTTGTAAATTTTTTAACACTTGTCAGTTTATTAATCTTAATAGCAAAGTATCAAGATTTTTTGATTACCCATAATATCTTATTATTAATTTTTATTTATTTAGTTTTAATTTTTTTAATTTTTTTGTTTTTGAGATTTTTTATGGTAGCAGAAATAATTTTAAATTTATCAAAAAAAAAACAAAATCTAAAAATCTTTTTTTTTTTTAAATATCAATTCAACTTTTTTTAATATACTTTTTTTAAAGTCTCAACAGTGAGTTGAGAAATATTTTACACAAAGAATCTCTTTATATTCAATTAAATTAAAATAAAATTAAAAATAAAGAATTACTAGTGAATCCAAAAGTTTTGACACAATGCTATTAAGATTAATCAACTGACTAGTGCTAAAAAATTTATAAAATTTATAACTAGAAAACTTTATTTTTATTTATAAAAAAGTGATGTGAAAATATTTTTCTTTTATTTTTCTAGGTAGGACTGGTCGGGACGCGAAAGATACCGTTGGACGGCCGGATCGTTCGCGTTACGATTTAATTAGAACCTCTGTACATGAATTCAATTAATTAAATTTAGCTTAATCAAATTTGAATCATATTATTCTGTTTGTAGAACCATTTTTGTACAATAAAAAAAAATTATAAAATTTTCCTTTTTCTACTGAAATAATTTTATTAAAATTACACATTGCCAAGTTTTGAGTCGGAAATCAGAAGTTTGCTCTCAGAAAATAAATTAATTTCATCTGATGTATATCAGCTGATAGATCACTAATTAGAATAATAATAATAATAATAAGAGAAAAGCCGCCTCTTGTGTCCTCTGATACCCTGGGCTGGTCCGGATTGAGAAAGAGAGCTGCAATACGAGTGTGGTCGGACCCAGTCTACACTGTTGAAACCGTTCCTTATTTTAAATAACTGAATCATGTCGCCTCTGGTCCTGCGTTCTTTTAGAGGAATCAACCTCAACACGGAAAGACGATCACTACAGCTCCAATTGCGAATTCTTGGCAAAAGTTTGGTGGCGCGACTTTGTACTTTCCTAAGGATGTTGCTATCTTTTGCAGTGTGGGGAGACCATACTACTTCAGCATTTTCAAGATGAGGTCTAACATAAGCACAGTAGAGTGTTCTAAGCGTGTCTACGCAATATTTATCTAAATTTGGCTAATTTCTCTGATTCAATAGTTTAAAATTTGAATTTTTCCTTAAACTATACTTCAAATCAAAATTTTACCCACTCAAAGCCTGAAAATTCTAATTTTATTATTCATTTAATTCTAATTTCTTGTTAATTCAATTTACTGAATTTTTCTTAACATTAAAAATAATCTAAATCTTAAAATTCTTATTTAATTATAAAACAAAATAAACTTTAACACTGAATTTAATTTAAAAAAAATTAACTTAAATGAAGATAAAATTAAATTAGCGATTATAATTTTTCGAAAAATTGACACATATTTTGACCATTTTCGGCGTTTTTTACGCTTGTTTTTTTTTCTGATTTTACATTTTTTTGGGTTTTTAAATTTATTTTAATTTGAAAAATCTAATAGCATCTAAATCAAATTAAAAATTTTGAATTTGATTTTTAAAAATGATTTATTTGTTTTTCAATTATAATCACGAAATTTCAAAACAAATATTTTTGATAAAAAAAATTTAATTGTAAAAAAATTAATTAACAAAAAAAATACTTCCACGAAAAAAAAACATTTAATTATCAATCCAAATGAGATAAAACAAAGGATAAAAATATACACAATTTTCAAACAAAATCTACAAAACCTGAATTCAAACACTGGTCTCATGATTAATACTTAAGTTTGCGGCCTTTCGAGGTGTTGCGTACGGCTTGTTTCGCGTGGCAAATTTACCACTCGTTCTTTCTATGGAATTTTTTTGCCAAACGTTTGAACAAACGCTCGAGCTTCTTTGACTAATCGAGCCAACATGATAAATCGAATTAGAATTGTAAATATCATCATCACCTAAATAACTATTGACTACAAGATTCGGATTAGTCACGTGGTTAGCATTAAAATTGGATTCGTTTGAAGTGGTCACCACAGATGAAGTCATAGAGCTGTTACTTCTCCTCTTCACTTTGGCAATGGTTGCAACAGTTTCGGCGGCAGCGCCTGTATTAACCAAACAATTGCTTGAAAGCAAATCGTCCAACTTGGACACATACTCCTCAATAATTACCTGATCATTTCTGCTCTTTTCTTCGTAAGAATAAAAACTTTTTTTGACCTTTTTAGATCTTGATTCATAGAACTTTTGACTGCAGACCGTAGAGTCACTCAGGTCCTCGGACAAGGCCAAACTTGGCCTCAAATCAGTGGTTTTGGACTCGTCCACAATTTCATCCACAGTCCTAGTGACCATTGAGTGGCTTTTTTTGGCTGAAAAAAGCGCATCACTTATCGACCTCTTGTGGTCATCTTCCTCCATTGACTCCTCTTCCAAAATTGTGTTTGTCACATTTTTTTTAGTACTATTCAAATCATTGAAATTGAACCTTTCGTACAAGTCTTCGATCTTTGGACACTCTGTCTTTTCCTCATTAGGCTCAAAGTACCAATTGTTGTCCTGGCTATTGGTCTCATTCGAGTGGCTTTCAGTAGACTCATCACTTTTATTTTTGTCATTGGAAAAACTAAAAGAAAAATTAAGATCCAACGAGAACAGATCATCGCGACTGAGCACATAAAAAGAGATTTCCAGCACCGAATAGACAAACAAGGCCAGAGACAGAAGATAAGTGAATGCCAAGTCATGGTCCAAAGTGCTCGCACAGCCAGCCAAAATACAAATGGACAAAAAAATGACTGATGAGAAAAGAGAAAATTTGAGCTGAATGTACGGCTTGTGTTGAGTGTCCATAATACTGGTACGGTCCGAGTCCGAGTTGAACGAGGTGTTCGACTCGGGATAGACATCGCGGTTAAAATTAACAACACTTTTTTGTGTCGAAGGATTTGTTTTTACCTCAATACAATCATTCACATTCAGGTCCTTGTTGATTAGCCAATTTTTGCACAATTCTTTCTTTTCCTCATTTATTTTTGGGTTTTCGGGCTTGCTTTCCAAATCTTCCATATTAAGATCTTTGACAATGCGTCTAAGAGTCGCCCAAATTAGACCAACAAGAACCAACTGTACCAAAAAAACAAAACAAACCGGCAGTATAATACTTCCTATTAGAATATTTGGCTCATTGGTAAAACATACCGAATAGGGAACTTGTACATAGTCTCGTTTAGTAATCGAGATTATGATAGACACCAGCAATATTGGGATTCCATAGCCCAGCATGTACAAATGAACAACTGGCTTCTTAACATACTCTTCCTCTTCTTCATGCTCAGACAACTTTTTAAGCTGAATATTGTTGTTGTTAAAGATGAGGTTAAAATTGCGCTTTTCCAGCACTCTTAGTTTGGAATACAGACACCAGTAGTAGAGTAGGTACCAGAGAAAAGAGGCAAGCATTAAAAAGTGCGATCCTATGGCTGTGATAAGACACAGATGAGGAATGAAAATTTGTTTAATGCCGGCTATAAAGAACAAAATGAGAGACAGAACCGAGAGCCATTTGTTTATGATGCAATGTTGGAAAGATCTTGGCATTAGTAGGCTTTTTTTTAGTATCAAGTAGATAACAATGTTAGCTGATAGAATTAGAATTGACACAAGAGAAAAAAAGTAGAGAACTTTTTGATCAAAAAATTGGTAATTATTGTGCAGAATGGCTCGAATCTGAGCCATTATGGACAGATTGGTGGTCAAGTCGTCTTTTATGTTTATGCGGAAAAGTTGGGCATATTCGTCTATTAAGTGAATAATTGAGGCTAAATGAGGATTTTGTGGCTGAGATTGGGTGAGCTCGGTGTGGTGTGGTGAATGTCTGAGACCGATGAAGTGAATGTTTGGGTTTTTGGCAGTGAGGTTGCATTTAAGATGCGAATAAAGAGCGTATTTGGTGGAGTTTGTGGAGCTCAAAAGTCGCCGAATGTCACAGATAGCGTTGAAGTCTTTTTCTGACCATTCAATGTGAGGACCATTGGTGGTGTCGTTCTTGAACATTCCGTACAAAACTTGGTAATTTTGAACTCTGAACCAATTTTTAATGAGCAAATTTTTAAAATTTCTAAGTCTTTTTGAATTAGTCAAAAAGTGTTTCTCGTATATTTGTTGTATAGAAGAGTCGTAGTTTTTTAATTTTAGATTTTTGTTCATTAGAAGAACATTATTGCTGGTCTTGGGTGTCGAAGAACTTATGTCAAAATACAATGAGTTTGTTTCAGTTAAAAGAGAATTTTGAACAAATATTTGGTCAAATAAATTTTTGTCTTTTTCTTTTTTCTTATGATTGAGAGTTAGATTGTGTTTGTTGATCTCGGCGCGTTTCAGTTCGAGTTTGGAGTCGATTAGACCAAGGACCCGGAAGTACAAATCGGGCATTTTTATTTCAAGGCTGAGATTAAAATTGTTCGGTTGATTGAAATTAGGAGTACTAATAAAGCCTACTATTTGTGAGATTAGTTTGCCAGTTGATTCGCTCAGTTCATTGCTGTCCAGCAAGCTGTTGTAGTCTACCAAGTTAATGAGGTCGTAATTTGATAAATTTTCGTGTGTTTGGTTTGCAATTACACTTGGTAGGAGATGGTCATTCTCAAAAAATATGAATTCAAGTTTTTTTGAGAATCGGCTATATGAGTTTATCATTTGGTGGTCCAAATCAATTCGAGAGGTCACCTGGTCATCGACTTGATCATTGCATTTAAAATAAATTTGTTGGGTGAGTTGATATCGTTTGATTTTACAACTTAAACTTAAAATAAAAATTTTAAAAAAATATTTCTATTTTTTAACTAAATTATAAAAAAAGGTTCAGAAAAATAACTTTAATAATTCAGGTAAAAAATCAATGCAACCCAGAACGGATCAAAGTTCTTCTTTTCAGCCAAGTTAATATTAAATGAAGATTTAAATTCTTATTTAGTCTGTTTGAAGAAAAAATTTTATTTATAAAAAAATTTCTAAACAAGGACAAATGAATTTCAAATAATTTTTGACGGCATCAAATTTTGATGTTTTAATTTTGAAGCTTGAATTCGTTTTTTCTTTTGGTTTAATGAACTTTTTTTAAATAATTTTTTTAATCACTTAATGGGCATTTTAAGTAAGTGGAACAACTCATTTGAAAATAATTTTAATTATTCAAGAAAAATATTAGTAAAAAATGAAAAATGGATTATTTTATTAATTCTATATTAAAACAAGGCTTTGTAAAAATTCAAAAAAATTGACATTTTTTTAATTTAAATATTATTAAATCAAAAAGCAAGTTTAAGATTTAATTTTAATTTAGAAAAAAAGATAATTTATTTTTTATATTTTTGGTTTGATTTTTTTGGGCCTTGTAAATGCCAAATACAAATTGGACAAAAATTCTTCATTTTTGATAAATTAAAATTAAAGTTAATAAAAAATATTAAGCTGATTTAAAAAGAAAATCATTTTTTTTAGCTTTAATTTTAATTTATCAAGAAATGAAGAATTTTTTTTTAATCTGTATTTGAATTCCATAATTCCTATTTTTCGCTAAAATATTTTTCTAATGATAAAGTCTGTTAAATTCAAAAATTAATTATATTTAAAAAATTTCTAAATTATACTGGATAAAAAATAAATAAATATAATTGAATTCGCTAAATATAGTTAGTACAAAAATTTTTTTTTAAATGTGATTTAAACACAAGTTTTTATTTATGAAGCTTAGAATTTTTTGTTTTATATATTTCCTTTAAAATACATTTTTTCTTTAAATAAGCTCAGCTTTACTCTAAACTAGACCCTAATTATTAATTTAAAAATCATAATATTTAAGACTAGCAAAATAATTAAAATTTTCTCTTACTTGTTTTTAAGATTCCTGTTAGTATTTGCTGAAATTGAATGCATGGCAAGATACGAGGATAGCAAATCGCTTTGAATACCCTGGGTACTGTGAATGCTGGAACCCAAGACTTCCATCAAAACATTGAAAAAATAATTTCCATAAACTTCAAGATTAGCTAATTTGGCTTGAATTAAATAAAACTCATTCAACTTTGACAGCATGTCATTTAAAAACATGAACTCATGTTTCCAAGAATTCGAATCAAGTATTTCACTTCGGTTCCTTCTCATCAAATAAATCAAATACTTTTGAACATTAATGACATCGAATTTGTTCAATGACTGCTTGACACTTGTGTTATGATTCGATTGAATCGAAATTATCTGTCTAATAAACTCTTCTAAATTTATTTCCTTTTTACCTTTTTCCAAACCAAACAAATATTTGGTCAAGTTCGACTCGAAAAAACAAGCTGACAAATCCATAAAATCGGACCATTGACCGTCTTGTTTGCACTCAAAAATGGCAAAAGCAGATGAATTAGCTCCAGAGCATTTTTGGGTTATTTTCGAATTGGCCAGTGTTCTGGGCCATTTAAAAATGCCTTTATAGGTCTGGGTTATAATCTCTGGGCAGTATGGTGACTTTTGTTTTGTCTCCTGGACATTAGGCTCTATCACATTGAGTTGGTGTCTGGTAAGAACTTTTATTTCAACTCGGGAAGTGTTTACATTCAGTCTTTTCTCGTTTAGATACAAACCAGCTACACATGAATACTTTCCGGTATGTTGACCAGATATGGTGTTTGTAATTATTAGCTTGGATTCAATTAGATCGTCTAATTTAAATTTTGATTTATTTTCCACTATCTGAATTTGAGTGGGAGTGTCTTTGGTGTAATAAATGGTCGAAATCATCAGCTGAGTTTGTTCGTTCAAAAACCATTTTATCTGCGACTTGTAAAAGTTTGTCGATCTGTGACGAAATTTTTTGAGCAAATTGATTTTTTTGAGTTTGCATGTGAGCTCCAAAGTGTCGCCTTCGATCAAAATTTGGTTCAATTCGGGTTCAATTCTGAATTCAAACTTTGAATTATCTGTGCTTAGAAGAGTCTGGTTCGATTCAGTGAATCTGTATGTGTTGTACAGGTCTCGGAAACAACGGGACATTAATGACACGCTGTTCACTAACTTGTTGACATCACATCTATTTGGTTTATCTATGATTACTGATACATTCCGCTTGAATAAGTAAAGAATTGTTCTGAGCCATTTGCAATCGATCGAGACAAGTTTATTGGAATTAAGAGCTTGATCACAATTTATTTGGTCCAAATTATTCATCAATCTTTATTTATTTACTTTATTTCCTTTTATTATGGAATAGAAAAAAACTTACATTTTTTCCAAATGACGAAACTTTTTTAGGAAATATTTAGGTGATGGACTTCTTAGGTAGTTGTTTGATGAAATGTCCAATATTCGTAAGTTAATCAAGTCCTCAAAACCGTCGTCCAATCTCAGAACTCGGAATCGATTGTTTGACAAATTACTTGAATTCAAATTTTTTTTATTAATTTATTTAAATACAGTGGTGATTTGATAAAAGGATCCATGGTAAATTTACGTAAATTTGTGTAAATTAACGTAAAAATGGTAATTTGACTACAATTTACGTAAAACAAGAATTGTAAAAATTGGTAAATTAACTTTAATTTACACAAATTTACGTAAAATTTAGTTAGTTTACCATTTTTTACGTTAACTTATGTTAACTCAAAAAATGCCAAAAAAATTGCAAATTTTGCTGTTTTTCATAAAATTTTGGTAAAAAATATTATTTTGTCTAGCAAAAAAATTTTTTTTTTTAATTTAATTCTTTACCATTTTTTACGTAAAAATTGGTAAAAACAAAAATTTTACTGGTAAATTTTGGTAAAAAAAGTAAAAAACAAAAAAAAAGTAAAAACAATAAGATTTAAACCTCATAGAGATGGTATTGCATGAAATGAAAAATTTCATCATAGAAAAAGGACCAAAAAATAAAGATGATGTTTTGAAATATATTTTTGATTTCCAAAACACTCTAACACCTGAAAATTGCAAGAAATATATTAACCATTTAAAAAAAGTAAAATAATTTTTTTTAGTAAAAAAATTTCATTAACATTCTAATTAATATATTACAAAGGTAATTTAAAAATAATTTAGGCGAAGCCTTGGCCGGTTGGAATGGAGACTTGGTCCTTCCTTTCAGCCACATGATTGATTTTTGATGTCGCACTATGTTGCAAAATAACAAAAAAGTTAATTTAGATTGAGTTTAGCGTTTAAATTTTTAAATGTTAGAAAAGAAATTTACAATTTATATTAATTGACCTAGAAAAATTAAAAACTCATTATGTAAACTTTAAGTAAAAAAAAAAAATTTGAAATAAAATTCAATAATGTAGAATAAGAATGAATTTATGAAATTGGTGCTATTTTAAGGAAAAAGGTAATTGAAATTGTAATTAAAAAAATTGGTGATTGGTCAGGATATTTATTTAATTTAAAAAAATTCAAAAAATAAAAGTTTTTTATTAAAAATCTTATTGTTTTTACTTTTTTTTTGTTTTTTTTTTCTTAAAAGAATATCTAAAAAGACGAAATTATTCAACTTTTTTTCAAAATTAGCATCAGGATGAAATTTTTTTACAAATTTTATTCCGATAAATTGAAAAGTCAAATATTCAAGATTACTTCAGATAATGAAAAAAATCAAATTTAAAAGATTTAATTCAAAAAATGTAAATCAACAAATTTTTGTTTTACAATAAAGACTAAACAGTAAAGATAATTAAAGGATTAATTGGAGAAAAAAAAACAATAGAATCAAAAACTTAAAGAAACATCCATATTCGTACATTTTGGAAAGATGAATTAAAAATTCGAACCATTTACTTTGGGAAATATAAGATAAAAATATCTCAGCAAATTTCAAATTTTGTCTTTTAAAATTTTTGAAGTGAAAATTTATTCCAGCAATAGGAAAAATAATGGAAAGAAAGAAGTTAATCAAGATGAGAATACAGCCCATATTCCAATAACAACAGATTTTTAAAAATATGTTGCAAAGATATTATCAATCGTGAACAAAAGACTTTTTTAAAAATTAAAAATTTAAAAATTAAGTAAATATAATTATTATACAAATAAAGTTTGAAATAGAATTCTGAAATGTTTGGAAAGAATCTTAGTCAATATCAATTCATCAATTCCACCAATTCATTAATTCCTTAATCAATTTCACCTCTTACTTTAAATTACAAAATTTCAAAAAGAGTTTAATATATAAAAAAGAAAGAGAATTGGAAAATGATTTGAATGCAAGGGAGAAAAATCAGTAAAAATTTTTGATATTTTTAATTTAGAATTTTTCTTTTTATAAATTTTGATTTTTAATAAAAGTTACTCTTCCTTCATAACTGAATATTTTGATCAGTTTGTAATTGATTCGAGCAAAACGAGTATGATTTATTTTATAAAAATAAGAAAAATTTTGCTTTCATTCTTAGAAAATTTTCAATCGAATTTTTAATTGGTTTATGGGACCTGTCATGCATTTCCCTAATAATCAAATTTAAATCCAAGTGTCAAATTTATTCTTTATTTAAATTCTTTTGTAATCTTAATTTTAAAATTGATGTAATTTATTAAATTGATTTTAATTTTATTGAAATTCAAGCCATTTTTGTTTCAAAAATAAATTCATTTTATTTTTTGCTAATTTAATAAGTTCGATTCAAAAATTAAGTTTTTGGTTCTCTGAGTTTTGTTCTTAATTGTAAATATGATTTTATTTTGAATTTATAGTTTTAAATTAAATAATAAATAAAGCCATTTATAAATAACTTTACCTAATTCTTGTTAATTTTTATCAGCCAAAAAATTCAAAAAAAAAACTTTAAAATCTCTAAATTTAATTAAAAACAATAATTAAAATAAATTAGGACTTACAAGCTGATTATTTGATCCAAAGGAAAATCATATGCAAATAAATAGCTGATTGAATTTAAATTTTGACTGGAACAATCAATGTAAATGTCGTATTTTTGCTTGGTTGGTGCATCTGGTGACTTGGTCGAATAGTCATAAGAATAATCATCATAATCATAAGACGAATTTAGAGTTCTTTTTTTTCTATAACTTTCTTCTGTTTCGTGCTCATAGTCATCATTAGACTCATAAACTAGATTTTCCTTCTGTCCATTTTGTTCTTGGCTTTCCGTAAAAATACACTTGCACTGCATTGGACACTCGTGTGGAGGTTTTTCCGGGTCTGTGTGGGCATTTTTCTTGTCATCATACACATCATGATAGTAATCATCGTAATAGTCGTAGGAACTTGTCGAGTCAGAATAGTCATAACTGGACGTCTTTAAGGAGTCCGAATTGTAATAATAGTAGTTTGAATCGGCAGCAGAAGCTGTGCTAATTAAATAAATAGGGATAATGTACTTTATTAAACATTTTATTAAATTCATTTTGACAAAATGTTCATTATCTAACAACTAAATTAAAAGTTAGTATTTTATTTTCAAATATGTCTACAGAATATCTCACGGTCTGTTTAACTTAGATTAGATAGTTTAAAGTTTAACAGGCGGAGTCGATTTTACCTGAAAAAAAATATTTTTTTCTTATTCAAGAATTCAAGAATTTGTTCAATGGTTTAGAAAAAAAGTGAATAAAGATGAATAGTTGAATTGATGCTTGGAAGATTGGATTTTAAAGTGCATTTGTATTTCGTTTCTTTCTTTACTAAATTGCTTCGAATTGCTTTTAAATTGTATCAAATTTAATAGCTTCCATTTATAACAAATTAATTATACTGAAGAATTTATAGTAAACAAAAAAACGTGTCTTATTTGATACAAAAATTATTTTTCTTTTGTGTAAATTAAGTTCAATTTTTTGGCTACTTTGTTTATTCACATAATTATTCAAACAATTGTACAACATCAATTTAAAAGTAAGACATAAAAGTAATTTAGTTGAAAAATATGCCAACAGAACACTTAGCTCCATTAACGGTCAGATTGATAAATGAATACATGGCAGCTTTTATGCTATTATGCTATGATGATTGAGAGAAGAAGAAAAATAAAAGAAACTTAAAATACAACTTATTTGATTATAAAAAAATTTTACATTTTTTTCTACTTTGCCGATTCAAAAAGTAGATAGTAAATTAATTAATTTAACATTCAAATATTTAATAAAAAATCATCACATTTTCATGGACGCATTATAGTTTTGTTTTCAGATATTTAAAAAAAAAAATTTTAACTCTTTAAATCAACAAAGGATTAAGATGTCTGTGAAGATATTCAATTAAGCCAAGAGAATAATTACTAATATAAGTTCCATGCGGATAGAATGATGCGGAACACAATTTCAAACTTTGAGCTTTTAATCTAAGAAATTAAAATTAGATGAAAAATAAAGTTTCCAGTTAAGTGGAACAATCTAGTAACAATGGCGATGAATATTTTGAATATGAAGTTAATGATGATTTTTTAAATTAATTTTTATTAGATATTAATAGTTTATGTCAAATTCTATTAATCAAAAAAATGATTTTATGTTTTTTTTTACTTTTCTCATGAATATTGAATACGTGATCTAATTGTGTAATTGTAACTTTCTTCAAGCTTCCTTTTTCTATCATAAAACCTAAAATTGACAGAAATTAATGTATTTCCGAACTTTTTAATCTTTTTATTTATATTATCATTATTATTCAGTGACAAAATGTATTTTATTAGCTTGAATACTCAATACGATTAACAAATAAAACCACATTTTAGTTAAATTTTTTAAAAAATTTGAATTGATCAAAATTTTCAAGACGAAAAATAAGATAAATTAGCTTCACTTTTTTTTACCAAGAATTATTCAAATTATTTCTTGCCAAATCGCTGGACATAAAAATTTTTTGCATCTCTAAAAACTCGTGAAATTTTCATCATGTTTTGCTGAAAGTTTAAAGATTATTTAAATTTTAATTAATTTTATTGTGAGATTCAAAAAATTTACTAGAATATTCTATCTAATGATGCGATTTTGCCCTCAACTAGTAATCAAACTCGAGGCAATGATTCAGAGTTTGTTCAAGAAAATAATGAGAATGATAAAAATTTTAATTTAATTTTCCCATCTAAAATGTGAATCTAGCTTGGTATTGAAAAAATGCCATAAAAATTTATTCAAGACTATTAAATTTGAATATTTTAATTTCTAATTGACAGTTTTATTAATTTACTATTTCTTTAAATTGGCTAGAAAAAAATAATTTTTACTCGAAATTTTTTTAATTTAAAATGAAAATTAATTTCCTAATAATTTTATAAATAAGTAATCAAAATATTGGTAAAATCTTTAGTTCTACGGTTTAGCTCGAATAACAATCATGACGACTCAATCAACCACGTGGATGAAGTTCTAGATGCCGTAGTACCCTTGAAAAAGCCCAAGGCAGGGTTATTGTGTATGAGTTTGTTCAAGAAAATAATCAAAAAATTTTCATATCTGACTTTAATTAATTTCTTTGAAAAAGAGTGTCTTGGCCAGCTTAATACCCATTTTCAGATTGATTTGAAAGATATGCACCAAGTATGCTATCAATTAACAATACTTAAGTCATGTAATTTAATTACCGAACTCTAGGCAATGATTTAGACAACGTCATAATGCTGACAAATTCTTGAAAATTCTGCGAAACGATTTGGTCAATTTTTGATTTAAATCCATATTCGTTTTCCAGTTGTTCGATTTATCGGACTTACTTGGATAAAACAGATTGACGGAAAAGTGAATGTAGCTGTCGAGATTTTCAAAAGAGCTACAAATGTCTTCATGTTACTGGTAGAGCTAATTGAAATTTCAGAAGCTTCGAAATTGATACCAATTGGTATAGAAGAAGAGAAAGACAGACAGACCAAAAAAAAAATCTGCTTTATTTTATTAGGATAACTATTATTTTTATTTTAAAAATTTAATTGCATGAATATTTTTTTATTTACTTTTATATGAATAAATTTGTTAGTAGAGAAATAGTTATTTGCCAGTAAAGAAAAATGAAAGTTAAACTAGAATAATAAAAATTGTTAAAAATAGCCATTGGTTATAGAAACAAAGAAGAAAATAGAAAGAATCTAGCTTGGTATTGAATCCCTTGACAAAGAGTCAAGATACGGTACTGCAACGTTTTTTTGCTTTTTCAAGAATTTACGTAAAATGACGTAATTTTTTCAATTAATAAAATTCAACAATTTGATTTAACTAATAGTTCAACCTTTTAATAATTAATATATTCTTATAATAAAGCCATTAATAAATGATAATTGCTGGAATCTTGAATTAGCTTTTTGAAATTATGAGAGACTTGGACTGTCTTTCGGTTGTCGGAATGAAAAATGAATACCGAGCAGGTTCAAAACAAGATTTATTAAAAATTTTTCTCCTTTATGTAATAGCTATCTTGAAATACATCATATGATTTATTTCAATTTTTTTATATTTTTATCATGTTTAAAGCAAACTTTTATTTTTATATTCAAATATTAATTTTGAATTAAAAAATGACTTAATTTTTAAGTCAAGGCCAATTTTAAGTCAAGTTTAGTGACTTGATCTTAAAATCAAGTTACTGACTTGACTTTTAAAATGCTTATAAATGACTTTTTTCTGAATTTTGCGCAAGTCTGTTTTTATTTTTTTTTCAATCTCAAAATATTAATGTCTGATGCAGATAAAAAACACATTTAATACAAGTTTTATACTACAAAATTTCAAAATATTTTTAAATAGCTATTATAATAAGATTTTTTTGTATCCTTTTTTATGTCTTAAAAATTATTTCCCAATTTTTGAGAAACATTGGTAAAATAATGTTGCTTTACCCTTAGCATTGTGGTATGTGCATTAACTCGAAAATTTAAAAATTTAAAAGTTATTTTATTATACAGAATTAAAATCTTAGTTAAAAAACTTTGGTATAAGTTTTTAAAAAATCCAACCAGATTGGGCTTGAGTTATGAGCATGATTTTTGAAATATTTCAAACTTTCCAAACATTCAAGCATATAGCCATAAAACGGATCAGTTTTCTAACCTTTAAATTCTTGGTTATAAAAATAATTTCAATTTAATTTTAAGCTTATTAATATATTAAATAAAAAATCAAACTCAAAGATTTTAAAATAAAAACTCGATTTAGAAACAAAATTTTCACAATGCTAAAATGTGAATATCAAAAACAATTTCAAATTATCTTCCAGATAAACCTTGAAATATGTGAAAACGATAAGATATTAAAGATGCTATGAAATTATATGTAATCATTAAAATCATGAGTTTAAAAATGTTTTTAGTATTTAAGAAGATATCACTTAATAAAATGAGAAAGACTGTCTTAATTTGTCTAATCAATGCTACGTCTGTCTATAAATCCTTTAGTAGTTACTTTTTAACGCTATTTTGTCTAATTACTTAACTAGCTAAGGATTCAACTTGCCATTAGATACATTTAATTTAGTGTAAATATCAAGCCAATTTATTTTTTTCCGTGATTAACCATAGGTTTATATTGTCTAAATCTTTATTCGAATTTTCCCATTTAGAACTATGAAAAGTCTTTTCATCTTTTGTGTTTTGTTTTGCCTATTTTTTAAATGCCGGTCATCGTCCGATTTGTATGGAAAGTATCGCGATATGTTTGGGCAAGGAAATTTAATTGAACCATCTAATATTGATAAAATTACCACTCGATTGTTTAATCAAATGGATTGTACAAAATATTCAGGGATTAATTGCCATACGGTAATTTTTTTACCATAGTAAATTGTTTAAAAAGAAGGCTGTTGATAAAGTTAATTAAATATCTTCTTAATTTTGGTCCATTTAAGTTAACATCTTTTGTAAAACAAATTGATAAATGGTCTAAAATTCCAAATAAAAAATAAATTTTTTTATTTTATTATTTAATGTTTTATCTGAATTAGAAATTTGATAATAAACATTTAAATCAGATTATTTAAAATAAAATCCGATTTTTTAAAATTAAATGTAGTTAACTGTTTGAATTTTTAGTGCTTAAATAGTGAAAAATTAAAAGAAAATTCAATTATTGGAAATTTAATAACTCTAACTGAACTTCAAAAATACTCTGTGGTTGTTTTTTGCTACTTACTAGATTTCAAGCAATTTTGTCATGGTGAGATAAACTAGCCAAAAAATTTTAAATTTTTTTTTAATTTTTAATAGAAAATTCTTCTCCAAACTATGAAAAGTGTTTAAATTTTATTACAAAAAATGGAACAATTGATCATGCGCTTCTTCAAAATATTTTTGAATCAAAAATTTCAACAGTTTACGGAACAATTGAGTATTTTAACTCTACTGGCTTATCAAATTATGATGACGTAAGTCCAATAACAAAAAATTATTAAAATTTTTAAATCTTTCATAGTGTATTGATTTGCATCAATTGATTAACAAGTATTCAAAATTTGGCTTCGATTACCTCAATTCAAGTGAAGAAATAAATGCGTTGTTTTCTGAGGTCGTGTTTAAAATGTTCAATGGGATGAAGTTAGGATGTGATTTACCATATCAGAATTGGTTTGTTGACCAATTGTTCCGTAAAAATTATGACCGGATGCAATTAGATGGTAAATGAGCACTAGTAATAAATGAAATTAAAATTCTAACACTTTTTTAAGAACTAAGAAATTTAATGATCAAAGTTGATCTGTTTAAACTGCAGACCAAATCAAAGAATAAATCACTAAACGATGATTTGAAGGAAATATTCTTTAAAATTTTTAGTTCATCAAGCAGGTCGAAAAGAAACACAGAAAGAAGTTTATATGAAAAAGTAGTTATTTTATTATTTTAATTAAAAAATTGATAAAAATAATTTAAGTGCTATTCACCAGAAAAACTTATTGAAATATTTTCATTAGAAAATGACTCAATATCTAAATTTGAATTTCACAGTCTTTGTCCCTCATTGGTTTACATGAGCTCCAAGCAATTATGCAGTGCCAAGTCTAAAAAAGTTGAATATGTCTTGACCATAGAAAGTTCTGCAACTGAAAGTAAAATTTAGCTTTTTTTCCATTAATATTTTTCAAATAGATAAATTCTAGAATATGGCTATGGTTCAATTGCGATTGTTATTGTATCTCTTCTGGCTTTACTTGGAATAATATTATTACCATGTTTTAATAAATCAATTTATGAGGATATTTTGATGGCTCTTACTTCGTTAGCAATAGGAACTCTCTTGAGCGATGCAATGCTTCACATTCTACCAGAAGTAAACTGAGCATGTAATGAATCATTAGAAGCTAAATTTTTTTTTCAGGTTCTTGGAGTAGAAGAAGATGATGGAGGAGATCCAGATGTTATCACAGTGCCAGATTTTGCAATAAAAATATGCGGTGCATTATTTGGTAAGACATTTTTTCCATGATTGATATTTGCAAAAATCTAATTTTAAAAAATCAGCTCTGTATGTTTTTTGGCTATTGGAAATTCTTGTTCACCACTTTTCTGGCAGTTCAAATTCAAATGGACATGGTCATGGACACAATCATGGCATCTACATTGAAGACCAAGGTACCAATAAATAGTTTTTTTCTAGGATCATTTATGAAATATTCAAAGTTTCATTTGTATTGAAAGAAATTGAAAGTAGCATAAACGTGGAAAGAAATGAAGCTTCAAGAGCTGGTATTGAATCAGTTCTAGATCAAACAAGTTCAAATCATCATCTAACAGGACGTCCGATTACACAAAATCGACAAACTTTTTGGTCAAACATAAAAAAGATAAAAGCTACAGGTTAATTCTATACAATTTTTTTGGATAATTTTTTTTTAATTTTGGAATTTTTCAAGGATGGATGATACTTTTGGGTGATGCAATTCACAATTTCGCCGACGGAATGGCTGTAGGAGCATCGTTTTCCCAATCGGTAAAGCTTGGTGTGTCAACAACAATAGCGGTTATTTGTCATGAAGTTCCACACGAATTGGGTAACAATTTTTTTGAAGTCAAGTTTTAGTTTTAACATTCAATTTTCAGGTAATTACGCTGTTTTGGTAAAATGTGGCTTCAGTCATGTTCAAGCTCTACTTTTCAATCTCTTATCAGCAAGTACTTGTCTGATTGGTTTCTACGTGGGAGTTTCGGTGTCCACCAACCCCGAAGTAAGCAAATGGATTTTTACAATTACAGCAGGCATGTTTTTATACATTTCATTAGTCGACTTGGTAATTAAAAACCAATTTAAGATTTATCTCAATAATTAATTATTTTAAATTAGCTTCCCTCTGTGATGTCCGGAAAGCAGTGGAGTTGGAAAATGTTTTTTGTGTGCAATGCAGCAATGATAATTGGTTTTTTAATTATGTTTTTATTAGTTATATTTGAAGATCATATTAAAATTTAAAAATGTAAATTTATTTAAATTAGAATTTTTTTATTTTTTTTTTCAAATAAATATTTTGTTTTTCAAAAATGAGAAACGAGGCATGTTTAAGGCTATATTTTTTTTAATTATCAACGATTGCATCAGAGTATCACTTGAATTTTAAATATGTTGAATGCTTTTAACAGATTTTGTTTATTAGTTTACCTATATGCAACTTACGAGTTGAACTCGGTGCTAAATACAAAATTATGCACAAAGTAAATTAAAAATTTTATGAAAAAAAAAATTTGCAAATTTTCAATATTTCCATGAAAAAATAGCCTCGAGCAAAAAATTTTAAATTTTTTCAGAATCGTTGTAATTCAAGTAATGGACGAACTTGGAGCAGAGACAAAAATGGTAAACTGATATCCTGTTAGTTGATCCCATATATTATTTTATAATTTTAGCATTTTATGAAAACGAGATCAAATTTTGCTAATTTCCTAAACCATAAATACTAAATAGAAATTATCTACTTGAATTTTTTCTTAAGAGTTCGGCATTAAAAAAAAAAATTCTCGAATTCAAGTGGCACTTGAGTAAATATCAAAATTTTGAAGTAATCGAAAAATTAATTACAATATAATTTTATTATTCAAATGAAATTCAAGTACAGTAACTGCAAATAACAGAGAAGAAAAATAACAACTTGATAGAACTTAAACAAGTTTTTTGATTTAGCAAGATGTTGAAAAAATTGTATCAAATTTCTGACAATGAAGTTCAAGAAACAAGATTTTTGAACAAAGTCAATTTGATAAAGAATATCAGAATAACACTTACAAACTAAGTATTTGATTGCCCTTTATATGCTACACACTAGGAGAAAAATTGTTTATCTAAATCTATACACTAAATTAAATGAAGCTTTATATTTTGTTAAAAATTGTTTGCAAAAAAAAATGATGAAAAATTGATCTAACCCTTCAATTTTTGACAGATAAATTCTATTTATTTGTACAAAATTTAACTAGTTTTGTATTAATTCTTAACATATTGATATTTGTAGAGGTCATTATTTGCCGCTTTTTCCCAGTCATATTTAATTTAATCAATTAAATAATTTCAAATTTTTTTTTTATTCCAAAAATCAAAAATTAATTATTATTTATTCTTCAATTAACGCCTTAAAGGCGATGTTAAAAACAAAAAATAGAAAAAAAATTAATAAAGTTTTTCAATAATTTGAGCATCTTTTTCATTAATTTGTTTAAAAAATATTAGTTCGTTGTCAAAAACAAAAGTTGTCGTAGTCTCTTTCCAAAAAAACCATCATTCGAAAAATTCAATGGGTTATTTGAAAAAAAGTTAGACTCAAAAATTTTGTCTTTATTTGGAAAAAAGTTTTTTTTTAAATAACAAGAATTTTAACATCTGTTTGTATAAAACGCTTTAAATCTAATTGCTTTATTAATATATATGTTTATTTTTGGATCAAATTTATTTTTACTTTAGACTTTATTCAGGTAAAAAATATGTGTGATTGCTAACTCGCCTCAACATGGCGTCTTTTTGATCAAAATTCTTTAATGAAATCTAGGCTTTATTTTCGCGTTTATGCAATATAAAATTATTTAAAATCAAGCTTTTAAAATTCCATCTAAAATTACGTAAATTAATCAAATAAAAATAACTTATGTAAATTTGCATTAGGCTTTCACAAAGCTTCGTTAAAACGAAAGTAGTAAATTTTAAATTGAATCATGCGCTATCATAGTCAATATTGATTATTTCCTAGCAAACATCACGCTTTTCCTTGTAACACTCTACTTCTTATGTTTAATAAACTATTTTGTATCTTTTCAGCAAAAAAAATTACTAAATAAAACAAATCATGTTTTTGACAATTTTATTAGATAAAGTCTGAGAACAAGGACTTTCTGTCACCTGGTTTTTGTATTGATAGCGTTGAAATCTAATCATATTACAAACAATTTTATCTAAAAAATTCTAACTATCAAAAGTCTATTTATTCAACAAGATAACATTATTTAAAAGATTATGCAAAAATAGATATTTAACTTTTTAAGTATTGGTAATTTTTTGATCATACTTGATTTAATGAAACATGGTTCAAAATATTTGGGAAATACTTTTTTTGAACAGTATAAAAATAACATAAAAATAAAATAATTTTATTAGTGTCATTGGAATGATGCCTTTGTTGCTTTTAGCGGTAACAATACGCTTTTTCTTAAATTAAATAAAGTCGTTGTATGATATTCCGAAAATGGGATATTACGTTAATTATTATTAAATTATTTATTTAGTTATTTAAAGCTTCATAGGCAGAGAATAGTTGAAAAATAATTGTCATTATTTTTATCATACTTAATTGAATTAAAAAGATATTAAAATATAAAAAATAAATAAATTTTATTAATTTGTAAAGCTTTTTATCCCATTTTTGATTGATTCGAGATTAATGACGAGAGGCTTTGTGATCTTTATAAGCAAAGGTCAGAATACGACATAGAATTTAACAGGGTTCTAAAAAAATTACATAATTCGTGGATGGACAGTATAATGTGTAAGGCAAGAATGAATGATTTTTTTAAAAAAAAAATTACAAAACAAAATTTACTCGATGTAAAAAGCTATAAATACAGTAATATTTTTATAATAAAGCCTAAATTTTCAGTAAACTAGAACAATCATTTATTTTTTAATTTGATAATTTTTGAGCGTGATAATTAAAGTTTTATCATTTGAAAAAAAATTTAAACTTCAGCTTGCCGACTTTCAAACTTAATTGAAGTTTTTCTAAACAATTTTAAAATTTTAATTTTATCAGTAATCAATATTTGGTAAATATTTTTTTTCGATTGTGTAAATCTTTTTGTAGTCAAAATGAAAAGTTCTTTATGCATCGCACTTTCTCAGAAAGGAAGGTTCTATCAGATCTTATTCTATCAACAAATTCAAAAATCACTTGATCAATATCTTAGTAACCAGAGTGTCTAAACACTAAAGCACTAAGACTAGGATCTATAAATTCTTGACAATGTTTTTTAAGCTTTCAAATGTTTATCATTCTTATTTATGTCAGTTTTAAGTTGTTTTGATTTGAATTTAGAGCGGATAACCTCACTTCTTCTATTCAAACATTTTAAGGCTGCCAACCATAGACGAATCGCCTTGCTTAAAGAAGCCTATAAATTATTAATTTAATAATAAAAATTGTTTAAAAAATCTTAAAGCTCTTCAACAAAATGATTATGAAATAAAATTTTCTATCAAATTGAAACAATTATAATAAATAAATTTTTGGAAATGTAAGTGAAATATATGAGTTAGATTTGATTTGTTTAAAGCTTGAAATTTTAAATAAAAAAATCCCTCCTAACTTAAATTAACTTAATTAACACAAGAAGCACCAATTTATTTTTTTGAACAGGTTTTTCAAATAAATAAATATTTTTTTTAAATTACCGTAAATATTTGTTTTTTAATGCCGCATTAAAAGCTCAGGAACTTGGTCGAGATGCTTCAAAAAAGTTGAATTCTCAAGGCTTATGAAAGTTAAGATGAAAATTTATGATTACGAAAGCAACTAAATATCGAAATTTTTCAATTATGATTTGATAACAAGCCGAAAAAAATGAGTGAAAAATGACAATTTTTGAGGTCCCAAAATCAATTTTTCATTTTAGTGCGGCGTTTAGAAAAAAAAAATTTATGGCGTCAAAATCTTATCTTTTTCTTTAAAAAAAGTCACTAGTCAGTAAAATTACTTAAAAATTAATTTTATAAAAACACCTTAAAATGCTTGGTGCGCTTTTAGTGTTAAAAACTAGAAGATAAGTGGCATTGTAAAATTTCATACAAAACTTCCAATTCAAAAATTAAAACTATTGTTCTAAATGCAAATGAAACGAAGTGAAAAAACTTTTGTTTCACCTACTGTGGAAGTTGGCAAATTATTTCTAATACTTTTAAATAGGGTGCAATTTTGCAGACATCCGCAGTAGGTGAAACAAAAGTTTTTTCACTTTGTTTCATTTACAGAACAAGTTTTTGACATTTAGAACAAAAGTTATAAAATTTTTTTTATTTTTGTATTGAAAGTTTTGTATGAAATTTCACAAACAAAAACTAAACGGCACTGTGAATTTAAAAAAAAAAAAAAGTTATTTTAAATTGAAAAAAATTAATCTATTTTTGAATCTAAAAATTGTTCTGCAAAATGTGTCAGCTGATACAAACTTTGTACCACTCAAATTTAGTCTCTGCAAAAACTCTGCAAGTCTGCAAAGCACTAAGTGTATAAGAAAATCATTAAAATTAAATTGCCGAGTTAGTGTACAGACTAAATTTGGGTGGTACAAAGTTTTTTGTATCAGCTGATACATTTTGCAGAGAAATTTTTAGGCTCATAGTAAAAAAGTTCTATCATTTAAAATTTTTTTTTTTCTTTTTTCCAAAATTTACAATGTCAAACTAAACAAGCTTATTTATCTGATTTACTGAAATTCTAATCAAAGATTGTAAACAAAAACCAAAAAAGAGTCACAACGACACTTTTTTCTCATTCTCTGATTGTCATCAACGTCTAGCTTTTTTAAAATCAAAATTTTTCAAATAAAAATTTTTTATAATTTTTCCAGTTTTTTATTCAATTATGAATTTAAAATGAAACAAAATTTATACAACATATAAATATCAAAAAATGTGATCTCTTTCCTCGAACAGCACATATTTACCATGAATACAAAAATGTAATCAAATAAGGTGACATTTGAACACAGACCAAATTAAAAAAAAGAAAGAAAAAAAAAAAGAAAAAAAAAAAAAAACAACCCAAAATCTGAACAGCAAGGCGTCGTTTATTTCACTATCCACATTTTTTTAAAATCAACAAAAAATACTTGTGGTCTTTGAAAAGCCAAAAAATAAAACAATAAACTGGGATCAGGGCTCAAGCAAAAAAAGGAAAAAAAAACCCTAAAAAAAAAGGAAAAGAAAACGCATAGGCCATTATCTCTACTTAACTATTCAGCATTTCTAAATTCTGTATATATAAGTGTATATATATATATATATATAGCGGCAAAATATGAACATACGTATTCTCGAGTGAGCAAAAAATTGATTAATACCATTGAGCCTAAATATCAAACAATTGTGGATGTTTGTCAAAACGAGATTATTTTTTTTCCAATTCCAATTCACTTAGACTCCACTTGATCTAGTCGTTCTCAATAAGATCCAAGTCTAAATCACACGATTGACCATTACTGCTATTCGAGGCCACTTGCTGCTGCTGCTGCTGGTATCTTAGTCTAGTGACAGGGCGGGCGGCACAGGGCTTCTGCTCGCTGGGCAACGACTGCAAGTAGTTGGTAAAATATCGGGTCTGATAGTGGTGATGCGGCGGCTCTTGCTTCACTTTTTCACAACTCCTTTCACTGGATCGCTTGGCCAAGCTTTCGCCGACACACGAGCCGCCGCTGGTCGATACCAAGTCGACAGACTGGTACGACGAATAGTAACCACTGCTGTCCTCTTCTTTGCAGTCGTCCAGCTCTTTGCTGCTGTTCAACGAGGCCGAGACTAACTGTTGACCAGCGGTCAGCTCATAGGCGTCGGCGGACTCGTCCGCGTCCGTCATTTCTTCGTCTTTTTTGCAATTTTTTCTGAGCTTAGACCTGCGTCTGGTGTTGGGCGGCGCCGAGTCCACTTGACTAGAGTCGTGCAACAGAGGCGAGTCGTCTCTCTTGAATTTTTTCATTTTCAACAAGTTAATGCTCGGCCTAGAGTGGCTAGGCGACACCGAGTTCATCAGTTGACTATTGTACCTTAGGTACGGATGATGTTTGATGAGAAATTTTCTTGTCGAACGCGTTTCCATGGTCATTTGGCCGAGACGCGAGTCCAGCTGGTCCGAGTCGTTCGAGTCCTGGTCGGTCACGAGGCTGTTGGGCGTGTGGCACGACCGAGCGGTCAGCGGACTAGCGGGCGCCAGCGTGTGCTCGTCGTCGTGGCTGAGCTTGATGAGCCGCCGGAAATTGGTGCACAAGTGGTCGGTGTTGGACGCGGGCTCGTGGCTGCGGACCGAGTGGCCGTGCAGCGAGCACGTCGAGCTGCTGGTGGCGTCGGTCTTTTTGAAGGGCAAAAATGGGGTTGATTTGAAGTGGTCGAATGGGCCCGGCTCGGCGCAGCTCGGCGCGCTCTTCAGCCTGGTGGCCGGGAACGAGGCGAAGTACTTGGCGATTATTGAGAAGCCGGCGTCGGCGGCCGAGCTCTTCAGCTCGTTGCTTCCTTGTCTGATCAGGCTGAGAAGCGATGAAGACTGGGACGAGTGGTTGGTGGACGCGAACGACGAGGAATGGCTGGACGACGCCGACGACACCGGCCGCACCGCTATCGGCTTCACTATTTTGCCCGCCGCGTGATTGTTGCGCTTGGCGCCCGCGTTCTGGCTGTGCAGGCGGGCTACCGAGCGCGTCACTATTGTGTTCGTGAAATGGGACAGATGGTCGTCGCTGGACTGAGTGTGCGGCGACGACGAGCTCGGTCCTGGCGAGTTGTCGTTACTTCTAAATTTCATTCTGTCCAAATATTTCCAATTTTGTCTTTTTTTTTTTTCTATTTATTTATAAAATCTAAATTATGATAATTGTTTAGGTTACAATAGAAAATAGAGAAAAAGTTATTGAGTATGTCGGGCCCGTTTCTGAGCATGGTGTGTTCACTGTCACACAGCCGTGGCCCACATTGGCAAACATAAATAAAGCACACTCTTGCCTTGGCTTCGTACAAACTCTTTTTTTCTTTCTTTTTTTTTTTATTAAATTAAAAAAAAAACATATGTGAAATAGTATCTTTTAATTTTAATTATCGATTCTGAATTGCTTGTCTAAACAGTTTTACTCTGTGTTGTTGATTATGCGAGATTTTTTCTACACACGCACACACAATATGGTTTCTCAAATTTACCTACTACTCTACCTGTCAGTTGATTCATTGAGCAAGTGAGTCGAATTTGTGTGCGAATGGTTATTTTTCAAATAGAAAGAATTTTTATTTTGTTGCCATTTTTTTGCTCATAATCTTAATCGATCACTAGTAAAATATGCTAATCGATTTTCACAAGTCCTACACAATAATTACCGGAATGTGTTGATGCAAGAATAACGAGAATTTTTTATAGGGTTTTTACTAAGAAAATTGAGTTGCTGGTGGCTGTAATTAAAATCTAATTTGGAAAAGTAATGTAACTTTGTTGGTCACATTGTTCAAAATTTTTTGTTTTTTATTCGCTTTTTACAACTCTTTCATTTATAATTTTAGCTTTTTTTACTCGATGTTTTTGCAGACTGAAAAATGGGTCTTTGGCCGCTCATAATATAAGCCTGTGGAGGTTCTCTCACAAATTATTTTATGGAAAAAAAAATGTTCAAAATTGCTGATTAGGAAATTGACAAAAAAATGAAAATAATCATTATTGATGATGTATCAATTCGCAGAAGAACTAAATTTAACAAAAAAGTACTCATGGAAATGTACTCTTGGATGTTTTTTTGTTCGAAGAAATTCTGTGACATTCTTAATAGAAAATAATTACATGAAAAAATATCCAGAATAAATAATTTGATTTGGTTAAATTTATATTTTTTTTTTGTTGAAAAGATTTGTGCATTATATTATTGATTACAAAATTTAGAAAACTTAATCGGTACCTTCAAATTAATACAACTAAAATTAACATTTACATTTTTTGTAAAGATTTAGAATATCTTTTCTATTTTTTTATTTGAAAAAATTCACCTATTTTAAATTTTCATTCTTGGAAAACAATTCTACCGATTGAACATACGCCTAATTATTCCTTTAGTTTCTCTCGGACCAGAATTTTATCTTAAATTTATCATTCACAGTCAAAACTAAAGATATTCCAATAGAGATATTATTTTACATTTATTGATTCAATACCTCGTGGACAAATTCGATAAAAAAAATTTAATTAAAATAAATAAAACAGAATTCAACTTTTCAAAACTGCTCTTGACAACATAATTTATATTTGTATTTTTTTTTTAAACTGAAAATTATTTTGTTTCCTTTTTTAATTTTATTAAATTCAAAAAAGAGGGTTCAAACGAAGGCTAAACGTCATTCGGACGTTCCAGGGATTTGCCCAAAAAATAATTAAAAAAAAGGAATAAAAATAGAAAAAATTTAATTCCTTGTTAATCACAAATTGGTAAAAAATTGTTTGAACAAAAAAATTATGCCAAATCTAACAAATATTTTTTTTTAATTAATAAAAAAAATTCAAACACCATAAAATAAGTTATCTTATCATATCTAGTTAAAAGTGATAAAATAATTTTAGAGCATTGTTTTCCAAGTCCTAATTGGATACATCCATGTTGTGATACAAAGGCTGAGAAACAGTGTAAATTCGCTTTTGTCTCGAATGGCAAAATTGTTGATAATAATTAATTATTTGAATAAAATTATAAAAAAAAAAAAGAAAACCGAAAAGCGCAGAACAATTCTCTTAAAAAAGATGATATTTAAATCGATCTAATTACTGCTTTCCATCGATAACAAGTCTAGATAAAATTCCCAAATTTATAATTTTTCTAATTCAAAGACGTTTAAGCTTTGAAAATAAAAAAAAAATAGCTGCATTGCTGATTACAATAGCAAGGGAAACAAAATTAAATTTGAATTAGTATTTAGAATAAAATGTGCGCTGCATATCTACAGATGTAATGCAGACGCCCAAGAATTCTCCTTAATATCAACAACTAGATTCAAAATCGATACAAGAGACTTTCTAAATTTAATATGATCTCAAGCATGTTTGATCACAAGATGAAGTAGTATTTGGGAGGAAAAAAATGCTAATAAAACAGGGGAAACAGTTGGCTGTTTGCGTTAGTGATTTTGAATCACAATGACTCGACATGACACATTGGTTCTGGATGGGGCAATCAATAATTAAATTGCCGAAAGAGAACTAGAAAACTAGAGCTATTTTTAAGTTCGTTTAGTGAACACATTTTGAGAATTCAATGGTGCATTCAATGCTGTGATCGATATTTCCGGTAGAACAAATTGAAAATCTAATTTAAATTGCTGAACGCACTCTACATGACTTTTGGACTAAACAACTTTATCTCAAACACTTGAAATTTCATATCTTAACAAAATTAAAGACATCTGTTCCAACATAGAGAAAGAGAGCAACAACAACAACGAAAAAAGATAAATTAAATTGAATGCATTTTATTTAATGGTTCTAGTTGGAATCGCCAGCCGAGAACGGTCATTTACAAAATATCATGCTGCTGGTCTGTTTTTTTTTCTAGCTTTGTTTTCTCTTAATCCTGACAGTTAATTGGTGCTCGTTCTAAGCCCCGCTTCAATACCACACAAAACCGTGCTATTTGGTAATTACTTTTCGGATGGCATGAATAATTAGAAAGAATCTGTCAATCATCAATCGAGTCTTATCGCTCTGACCGCTCTTTAGGAAATTAGTTTCAAATTAATCATAGATTAAATTTAGCCCAAATAAAGCCCAAAGTTGAGATGACAGCAACAATCGAAATTATTTTTTTTTCAAACTTTGCAAAAGAATTGCGTAAGAAAAGAAAATACACAAGCATCAAGGTGAAATGAACACTGTAACTCGGGCATAATATGAAGAATTTTTTTTGTTGCTTAAATAAATAATTCCCACTTAAAATTGATCGACACTTAACTTTGATCGCATAGGCGAAACGATGCTTAAATTACACAAATTTAAGGCTTAATAGTGCAGAAATGTTTAACCTTTTTTATAAAAAAAAAAGAAGAAAGCAAACCAAATAGTTTAGCTTTTATTTGTTTATCGTTATTGTTTGAGTTTTGTTGTGCTGAAAGATTTCTATCCTTTATTCAAATTTCACTAAAACTAGTATTAGTATCATATCGTGGTGCTCGAGTTTTATCCAAATCTGATTAACTATTGTTAATTAAAAAAAGCTTTTTTGGGGCTTATACAAAAATATTGATTAAGACAAAAATTGTTACATCAACTCACGGAAATATTGGATTGATCCATTGATCCGCTTTAATTCAAATAATTTCGACACAACCAACCAAAAAAATATTTATTTAAACTCTTCAAAAAACCCTTTGTGTCCCTTGACTTATTTTTTTTTCCGATACTGATTTTGAAATAAAAAATTTTCACTGGTTGAGTTGAAATTTATTCTAGTTAAAAACATAGTCTAAATTTTCAACTAATTTGCCTTTATCTCTTCGGCGAGTTGGTATAATTATTTTATCGAATGTTTTTTTCCAGGTCAAATGAGACAGCAATATTTAAAATTTTTTTTGAAGATAAAAAAAAACTCTTGGGAATGGGAATAGATGAAATTAAGTAGTGAAGAAAATAAATGCATGATAACTGAGACATATCTAAATTTAGCACTAAATCACATTTTAAATGGTCGTGAATATAAAATAAGCTTTTGTCGTTTCACAACCTATAACACGTCCGTGATAATACAAAAAAAAACTTAAGTTAAACCTTAAGAACAATTTGATATCTAATGATGGCATCTCTGAATCTATCTGGTTGTGCCTAAATAACTTAAAATTCAAACACTGCAAAATCCTCCTAAGAGAACTCATCAAGAACAGTTGAAACTCTGAAATTTGGTCAAAGCTAATTTATTTAACTCTAATCCTTCTTTGTATTTTCAATTGAATCATACCTCTTCTTTTTTTATTTTTTTTTATTTTTGTAATTCTATTTTTACTTTTTTTTATTTTTGATGACTTTTTTAGAAAAATTTTACTTTATTTTTCCTTATAGGAGGTTAATTCAATTCAATAAATAAATTACACATCCGTCGGACTGCACACTAAAAAAAACCGAATATTTTTAATGAATAATAAATATCTAAAAAAAAAATTTTTTCTTAATATTTGCTTGATTCAATATAATTGCTGAACAAATTTTGGACATAAATTAAATTACAGTCGAAAAAGACTAGAAATTAAATATCTTTTTGTACACGCGCCTAAATAAATACGCTGAAAGAAGCTCCTCTGCTCGAAGCAATTAATCAAAAAAGATTTAAATGAAAACTTTTAAATGACAAAATCAACTTAAAAATACTCAAATAAATTGAGACATTTGGCATGAATTTTCTATAATAATGTCACACACACACAAAAGCTAATCTTTGTCAATTTAAAATGAAAAAAAAATAATATGATTTTTGTTGTTAAATTTAGTTAAGAAAAAATCTAATTCTAGTTTTCTCAACAACACACTCACTCACATACACGCACCACCTTAATGCATATTTCTTGGTATTATTGATTCTAATCAATAATGGTCGAGATTTTTCATTTGTGAAAAATGATCGTTTTCAATATCGGATGTTGGTTCCTATATTCGAGTTTAATCTTTAGGAAAAATAATTATAACAAGCTCAAGCGAGTTTGTGTTTAGCTGCATATAATTATTTTTTGAAAATTAATAAAATTTCAATAAATCATTCTGCAACTTGATAGAAAGCCCAAAATTTATAGCAAACAACAAAGAAGCCATGACACTTAAACTTTCTCTCTTTTTGTTTTGTTTTTTTTAACTGCAAATATTTGTGCTACAAAAATCGAATAGCGCTTGTGAAGCGTTGTTTAATGATCTAAAATAAATCGATAATTTTGGTTCATAAATCAAATGAGCTGTTTTCGTTTGTCAATGAAAACAATCACCGAAGCGAGCGAGTACCTATCCGCACACACCAACCCGCTCTCATCACACACACAACGCCCCAGGGCTTTCATAAATTACCTTCAATAATCTTATATAAAAATAACTTTTCTAAACGAGGCTGTAAAAATGAGTGCGCACATTTGGAACAAGAAAAAAAAAATTTTTAAATATAAAAAATTTTATATTCAATGTTACGTAGCAATTGGGTTTAAATAAAGGCGTAAGCCATTCGTTTGCGATCTATGATCGCTTATTAATATAAAAATGGATGTGTGTCTTCGATGGATGGCGACGTTGGTTAGTCTGCACATCACAGCCAAATTGCCTTGAATTAATAAGGAAGCTCGATTTTTTTTCAAAATAAAATATTTAATTTAACTATCTTTGTCTATGCAAACTATTTATCTAGGTGAGGAGAACAAGTATTTAATTTGAGCTAAATTGCGTATTAAGAATAATTTCCAACAACAATAACAACAAAAACACACTCGAATTTCTCTTCAGTATACTCGACCCACTCATTTGTGTTAATCACACTTAGATAAACACAGCCAAGCATATTGTTTCTATTAGCTGTTTAGCCAAAATGTGTCTTTGTGTTCATCACGCATCTAAGATTCCTGCAACAGCACAAAAAATAGAAAAAAAAATTGCATGAGCTCCTAAAAATAAATTACTGACACTAATCCATTGTGCAGTTTTATTTATTTGTTTATCTGTACCGAGCTAAAGCTACTTTGGCTAAAAAAAATTTAGTTATAATTAAAATAAGTTAAAGTGTAGATAAAAATTTTAATGATAAATTAAATTAAGCAATGACAAGTGCTGCGTGTTTAAGCATTTAAACTTTATTCGAATGAACTACTATTTTTATTATTTATTTTCTTTTCTGTACCGAGCCAACGCTCCCTCAGATTAGCAAAAATAAAAACAGGCTAAATAGAAGAAAATTAAAATAAGATCTTCAGTGATATTGCTAACACTATTCCCCCGGATGTCAAAATAGCTCTGTTTGCAGATGACCTATGTATCTGGGTATCCAAAGCCACTAAGAGAGAAATTCAAGTGATTCTTCAAAAGGCAGTTAACAGAATCATTAAGTACTGTAAAAATGGGGATTTAAAATCAACTATAAGAAAACCTGCTATACAACATTCACCAGAGCAGGGCTTCGGAAAAATTACGAGAAAACATATGGAATGAAAATAAAGATCGACAACTCCCAAATTCCTCTGGAGCCAAATCCAACATTCCTTGGAATAAAATTAGACTCCAAAATCAATTACAAAGAACATTTGAAGGTTATCAATTCAAAGCAAATTTCGAAAATTTACCTAATTAGAAAAATTAAAAGCTTTAAGTGGGGATCGTCGCTCAAAATTAACAGAATTCTATATATGTCACTCATAAGATCAATATTCGACTATTGTTTTGTTATTCTTCAGTCAAGTACTCAGAAAATAAAATCTGAAATTCGAAAATTGCAAAATCGGATCTTAAGAATAATCAAATATTTCCCATTAAAAACAAGTATCAAAACAATTCACAAAGAGCTAAGAATTGATATGACTGATGACAGAGCTACTAGTCTTTTTTCAAAATTTATGACCTCCAAAAAAAACCATGAACTAATAGCCAGAGAGATCGAGAATTTTGCTCTTCAAAATCCCACCAGAAACAACATGAAGTACAAAACCCCCTTTGACTCAATCCTATCCACATCAAACTGATAAAAAATTTAATTTAGTAATTTTAATGCAATACGATTATCTATTTTATTCTCTAATTGTACATATATACAAATATATTTTTATTTTATTTTTTCTAATAAGATTCGAATATGAATGAAGGCTGAAAAGTAGGCGCTGCTATTCGGAACTGCTCTGGAAAAAAACTTTTCCTAAATTATTTTTAAATAAATAAAATAAGATAAATTGAAAACGAGAGTTACATATCTTTAAATATTTGCTGACTCAGGAAAAAAAAGAAGAACTAGTATGGTAGCAATTTCACAATAGAGTGGGGTATTCGATAAATCTTGATTCGAAACCTTTGTATTTCTCAACTAGTCTGACAACCAATGGAATAGAATGACTCAGTCCTATCCCAACATATCTCTCACTCAACTCAAAAAGTCGAGACTGTTAGTAATTTAAGTTTATTCAAGGCTTCATGATGTAAAATAATGGAGGGAGTGTCGTATTTTAGATACAGACTACTATTAGCACTATTTATTTGTGCACTTTTTTTTTCTAAATTTAATTCAAATCTTTTGTTTGCTCATTGCTAAAATTGTCATGTGCAGGTAGCAAGAGATTTGCTTTGATAAATGTTAGAAAAGTGGAAACACAGCATGAAATTCAAAGTCGTAATTGGATACTAATGCAAAGGCGAGTTATTTTACTTAAGAACTTGATTCTAAATTTGTGTCATTAATTTCATGCGTGGTGTCGTATTTTAAGCCGTAATCCAATACCTGAATAAATGAACAATTATAGAAAAAAAAAGTTAAGACAAACTAAGCCTAGATATTTGATTGAATAGTCGCGTTCTTTGCGACTTGCAAAAATCAATACGGTCTCATAGGCCGACTAAAGTCCTAATTATCATCGGGTGAATAAAATACTTCGGATAAATATTTAAATTTCAATTTATCAATTAAGCTTGGCGTTCACAATCAAACAAAATTAAATTTTACGCATCTCCCACTGCCTATCTTTTTTATTAGAGTTTAATTTAGGAGATTTATCTCCGTAGGCTTACCCGAGTGGCAAAAAACCCTGTATGTTTGAAATGATCAATAAAAAAAGTGTAAAATTTAAATAAAATAAAAGTTGGGGTAAAAAAAGTTGAGTAATACACTGCCTATTTGATTTTCTATATAGAAGCAGAAAAACAAAACACCGAGTAGCATGAGAGAAAAAAAATATGTTCGAAATTGATAAAAAAAAACATGTGTAGGCCCATCAAAGACCCTGGCGTTGAACTAAAATTATTGCTTACTTTAGTTTCTTAGGCAACACAAATAGGATTTCCTAAACTGTTTATTGTTGTAAATAATTGTTTAAAATAAAAAAAAAAAACGAAAGAGAAATTGGCCTTTTTGGGATAATTAAAAATGACTTAGTATAAAATTTGATCTTGTAATTATTTCTTAATGGATTTGTGGAATTATTTCCATTTTTCTAATTTTGAACTCTCTCTCTCTCGCTCTTATTGATAAAATAATATACAAAGACAACACAAAATGAAATTTAATTTAACCATTGCTTGATAGAAGTAGTTGAGGCAAATAATTTTAAATTAAATTAAAATAGCTCTAAGTAAGCAATTGCAAGATTCATCTTAGTTGAGTTGAACCAAAATTGTCTTTCTGACATGAATGAATAAGCAAACATTTTATTTTTTGCTGTTGATTTATTTGTGCATGTACGTCATGAACATCTTAGATCTAATCAAAAAAGAAATTAATCAAGAGGTGTTGAACGATAACATTTCTTAAAAAATAATAATTAATAGTATGAGCTACATCAGCAGAGCTGCATATCAAGGCTAAATTAGTCTTAAAATAAAAAAAATATTTTCATTAATATTCATGTCTGATTACAAAACAATACATTCACAAAAAAAAAATAAATTACTTTTTTTACATTGACTAAAAGTGTCATTGCCATTAGAATTTATGAATTTTAAATCAACTTTATTTAAGCTAAATTCATTTTCTTTCCATTTAAAATAAAAATAGAACCAAGCTCAATTGACCTAAATAGCTCGTTTATTTGATTTCCTTTAAAAAATGCTTAATATAAAAAACAGTCGGATTGCTTTGCTTAGGCATACAGACGGAAGTCTACATAGAATTTCCTTCGAGATTTTAATCCGTATGCTTAACTAAGAATAAATTAATCATAAATTTGCCATTAATTGGCTCCAGCATGCAAATGCTATTAGGCAGCTCTAGAAGTTTACCGATGCTGGCAAATCCAAGTCACCATATATCAAATTTACACAGATCATTTTGTTACCTTTCTTAGGGAATTTGACTATAAAGCCTTTTGACCAGTCCTCTGGTATGATTTCTTGCCGACATATCTTGCTTAAGAGGTCTTGCAATATCCCTATTGTGATCCTACCGTCATCCTTCAACATTTCTGCCGTGACTCCGTAGATACCCGGGGCTTTTCTCTTCTTCAGAGCCTTTATCGCAGCTTCTATTTCTCTATGACATGGGGAGAAGCAAGGGTAAAGGCGAACGATCCACTTGAGTGGAAATCATAAGTAATGACCCTATGCTCCACAAGGAGTGAATAAGGAAAAAAAATATATCAAATTCATCTACACACTCTCCACTTACTAAACGAAATTTTTATTTTAGTCAAAGATTTTTCTAAATAGAAGCTTTCTGATTATTTAATCCCAATAAACCATCTTGACATTAAGACAAACAATTAATCTATTCTCCTAGTCCTCAAATTTGTGTATCATCTTGTTATTCTAAAATTTAGATCTGCATGAAACCTTTTAATTGGCAACGCGTTGTTTGTTCAAAGCCTAAATTGTAATACAAAATTTAAATCTAAAATATTCAGCCCGGTTGTTGTATGAAAAGATTTCAATTTTGCCAGTAATAAAAATTTTACTCTAAATAAAAATGATTTTAAAGAAAGTAAAAAAATTTTTTTTTTCATCAATATTTACTTTAAATTTTTAGGTGTAATAAAAAAATAAATTATTTAATTCTAGGAAATATTTTTTTTTAATTCTAAATGAAAAGATCGATATTTGAGCATGACTTGATTTGAAAAAGAAAAGGCGTCAACTAGTGTCATTAGCACCAGGATTACTTGGCAAATAAATGATTTTAATACAGCGTTAGAAAAAAAAATTAAATACGATTATTTCTAGCTTAGAGAAAACTGCTGTTGCATCGAAATAATGCCCTAAAAGCGCTTTAAATTATGCTGCCAGACCGGATCGCTTCGGGGATGAATACTAAGCGAATCAAAACTAAGCCCTGTTTGCTCAACTAATTAATCAATTTAAAGTATTTGGCTTGAAAATTTCAAGAGCAAATTTTTGGCAAGATAAGCGAACGCTTTGTGCCAATTAACATCATTAGACCCAACATGAATAAAATGACTAAACAAATTTATAATAAAAAATTATTCTCTTGAGCAATTCATTCAGGAATTGAGAGATTAAACACTCGACCGAGTAAAAAATTTAGAAAAAATTAACTTGATATTTATCTTGCAAATGTTTTTTGTATATAGACAAAAAAAAGAAAAATAATTTCTTTGCGCAATTAAACCCAGGTAAATGCATCTAAAATTCTAAGACGCCATAATGAACTTAATACGGTGCTATTAATCACCCATTAAGTCAACATGCACATCGGAGAGAAATCAATAAATTCTGATCGTGATGATGCATTTTTTGTGGCCTCAACTTACTTAGACAAATATTCATTTTCATCTTGGCTATATTTATTCTTCATTCTAATTAGTATTGTATTTTTATTAGTTTCCTTCGCAATGTTTGCTTTCCTTTTAGTTAAATTACCATTCGCGGATTAGCAGAGACAAACGATGACAAATTCAACAAACATCTGAGTCGTGCACTTAAACAAATTGCCAAAATTTAATTTAACACAAATACCAAAAAATTTCTTATTAAAGAAAATCGATTCCAAACACTTAGTTTACTCAAACCTTGTAATTGTATGCTTAGACTGTTGCTTTACATTTTTTAAAAAAAATGTAAATAAATAGTTTAATGATGGATTGAATGCTATTCCGTCTGACTGATCATGCCATTTTCAGCTTTTTGCTCTCTGTTAATAAAAAATTAGATTCGATTTTAAGTGATATTTTATCCACTAAATCGTGGTTGCCCAAATATTTTGGTAAACATTACACCAACTCTAGTCTATAATCTAAGCTTTAATCCACATATTCTAAACTACCCTAATCCCTTTAGAAAAGCAAAGACTTTATATTTTAATCGTCTGTACACAAACCAACCACGGACCTGAGTGAAATAAAATTCTGGATACTTTTCTATACATTATGCAATTTTTCTACACGTAATATGATGACACTTGGTCAAATATTGTCTGATATTAGTTGCGTAAATATTTGAGTTTTTTTAGACATTTAAAATAATTTATTCAAAATGGCTTAAATCAAACAGGATCTAGATGCAATCTAGTTTTGAAAAAAACTACCTGAAAGATATAGTTTTGAATGCAAACAAAATCTGAATGATAGATTTTAACAATTCTCAACAGTTAAAAAAATGATACACATAAATTTCTAAAATATTAAAGATGATGCCACTACTCGCTAAATTTCCTTCATTTACATAAATTATCCTGGTATGTCGCAAAGTCCTTGTTCTAGATCCAGGTCGAAGCTTTTCGAAAACATTATTTGATGCTTTAATTTCATCTTTTTTTTTTTAAATCTCTCTTAATTCAAATCTTCGGAGCTTTATTTTTTTATTAAAATTTATTTTTTGATTAATGCTCCTTTAAAGGTTTGCAGGTAAATATTTTTGTTTGATAAAGCTATTATTTTAAATTCCCATAATTTCTTAGGTCATAAACAACCGGTCCTAGCAAGTTGAGATGTTTAGAATATTTTTATCACTAAACGAAAATTGTTTTTTCTAATTCAACCTAAAAATGGTGGCCTAAAAATTAACAACCAAAAACTAAGCGAACAAATGATGGAAACAAATTTTAATAAAGCTGATTTATTTGCCGTCGGCATTTGGAACCTTTAATTATTTTAAATATTGAACTATTAATTAAAATAAGTCTCAAGAGCTGTTTTGCTTTGACTTGATTATAAAATAATCAAAAAATTGAAAATAAACATAAAACTTTAATCTTATATCAGGAAAATTAATTGAAATTTGATTGTAAATTAAGGCAAAATATTAGATTCTTTTTTTTAAACTCATTTATTTAATTAATTAATTAATTTTCTATGCACGTAAATCTATTTTTTCTATTTTTTTAAATTATATTTGTTTAAATTTCCCAAAAACAGTTCAGGAAACTATTGATCACTTCATTAGAATTTGTCTTAACACCTAGATTTTTTTGGCTGCATTGTATTTTATTGCTTTGCTACGGCTTCGATTTTATCTTGTTTTCATTGCGGTATACCATCAAGATTTAGATAAAACTTTTTTTTTTATTTAAACTTTGCATATGCATACGAGCTTTTTTCTTATTTTGCTGATTAAAACCTAATAAACTTGAAAAAAAATTATTTAATTGATAGATTTGAGCATTAGCTTTCAAAATTAAAGAACAAATATTGTTTTTTTTATTTTTCTAAATTAAAATCCCAAAATTTGGATTTGACTAATGGCAACAAAATATTTATTAAAGTGATTAAGCACCCAAAATTAATATTTGACTCTCCAACTTAGGCATGAAAATTATCCTAAAAGTAAATTTAAGGATATTTTTTAGCTCAATTTTACTTTAATTGGTCAAAGAAATGTAAATTTTAAAAGTTTAAATTGTAAGAATTTATGTTAAAATTTAAAGAATCTTGATATGAAAGTAAACAGATACTAAGGCAGTTATATTCTTGGCCTAAAATAATTTTTGTTTGTTTAAGGTACGAATTTCTCAGAATTGCTTGAATTATTACTTTACAAAATAAATAAACATTACCCAATAATAAATTTCATTTTGTGTGTAATATTAACTTTTTCTATAAAAATAAAAAGCAAAATTTCATTGATAAAATTTATGATTTAATAATTCTTGCTGATAAATTTTGAGTCTTTAAATGAATCAATTGAATTGTGAAATAAATCATCTATTTAAAAAATATTTTAAATTAAATACTTATGTCAAGCTTATGCTCTGGAAAGCTTCAAATATTTAAAACAACTTCGCATTCATAAAAGGCTAAAACCAAAGATTAATATGGGTTTGAAATAAAATTTATGTAAATTATGTCTTAATTATGAGCCTAAGATCATTTAAAAGATAATCTAAATTTGACTTATAATGTAAATTAAATTCATACAAAAAAAGTAAAATATTCCTAAAGTTTTATTTTAAAAAATTTCCAAGTCATTTTTTCTTTTTTTTAAATTCTATTCACTAAATAACTAAAAACCTTACTATCTCAGATTGGTATTTATTAAGGTCTAAATTGGTGCTAAAATCCATACTTATTTTAAATAAATCATCCAAAATCAACTTCTGATAGATATAAACTGAAATTAGAGATTTTTCCGATGATTAGAATGAGCTCAAAATTTGGATTGATTAAATTGAACTTTTAAATTAAAATTTTCTTATCATTCTTCCATTTCAAAAGGCATTATGCACAAAATTAAGGTTTTGAACAAAAAATTTAACTGATTATATAATGCGTTTTTTTTTAATTATTATTTTTTTTATTTTTTGTATGATCAGCAATTTCATTTTTGGAAAAGTTTCGAGATACATTAAAAAATAATTTTTTCTAACCTAGAATTTAAATTTATGTCTGTTTTTTAACTAAAAAAATTCTTAAAAGCTAAATAATTTTAACAATAAGGTCGGTAAGAGCTTAATTTTGCATTTGTTAAAAATTTCTAATGTAATTTTTATTTTTATTACAGCTAAATAATTTAATTTCTGACAATTTTGCCTTGGATAAAAATATTTATTTGATCAGAAATTAAAAAAATTGAATAAATTTGAGCATAAAAAGGTAGATATAAAAGAAATTATGTTTAAATTTAAAGACAATCCTAACTTAATTGTATTAGTTAGTCGTATTATAAATTGTTTTTGAGATATCAAACTAGGACTGACATGACTTTAAATGGAATAAGCATAACAAATGAAGCAATTAAATGGAAATTAATGCTTCAATTCATTTTTTTTATAAACTTAAAATTATAAAATTATACTCTAAATAAGTCTTATTGTGTATTCGATTATAATTAAACAAAAATTTCCGAATCTACATGAACCTAAAGTTATTTGAATTAGAATAAATATCTTTATTAATTTTAATTGAATTTTCATTGAAAATAAGCCTCTGTCTAATAAGTTGGAAAAATATTTTATTACTTGATTATAGTCTATATTCGAAGTTAATTTTTTTTTTCGGAAAAAATTAGTTTATGCTAATGATTATTGTTTGCCGCAAAAAGGGGGAAATACACATAGTTTTCATCTATCAAATTTAAACATACATTAAATTATAAGAATTATCTTAATTGGGTTTGTTTAAAAGATAATTTTTAAATGTTTCAACCTTATCTTGAATTTAAGATTTTTTTTAACAATTTTTTTTTAAGCTTTTTGAGAGTGGTTAAGTTTGCTTAAGGTAAGGAAATGCGTAATTGACTATTGTATTCTTTAATTAATCTGGAATTTAAACACTGAGAAATATATGAATTTAAAATATTATTTTGCTGAACTTTTTGTTGTGCCAAATTTAAATTTTAAATGAATGCAAAAAATTTTGTATCAATTAGTCTTTACTAATACAGTGCTTATTTACTCGAATCGCTTGAATCTAAAATCATTTACATCGAAAATTTATTCTAAAAAGCCAACCAGAAGAACTTAGTAGACTATTTAAACTTATTATCGGAAATTTAGTTATAAAAAGATCTTTTAAGGATTCATAAAAATCGATTATAAATAAACCATCGATGAAATATGGTAATAGAATTCTTTTCTCATAACTAAAATTAACTCATATTTTTTGTCAAAGAAAAGTTTTAAATTTAATCAAAAATTTTTGCTTTTTTTAATCAACTTTTAAAATAAAAAAATGTAGATAAAAATTCCTTGATTTAATAGTTAAATAATTTTTCTGAGTAAATGAACGAGATCTATATAAAATTTCTCAACTTAATATTATATAATATCCTAATAAACAATCGCTTAATAGAAATTCAATTTTAAATTTTAGTTTAAATCGGCTTTTAAAAAAGATGTCAAAATTAAAAGATATTTACTTTTCGAAATTTAATTTACTGCATTATATTTATATCATACATTTAACATCCCACAGCTCTTAAATTTAAAAGAATTTTTCAAATTCGTTTGGTAAAAATGAAAAATATTCTCAATAAAAATCTGATCCTTACCAAAAAGGAGCGATACTTTAATCTAATCGCATTTTTTAAAATAAATAGAAAAAATGCTTTTCATTTAAATAATTAAAATTTAATTTGATAAAGCATTTTTTAGCTAAAAAATAAAAAATTCATAGTTCATTTAATTGCTATTTTTGATATTTTCTTGAGAGTTTGGTATATTTTAGTCGTTCAAGCAGCGAATTTATTAAAAAATATTCAATTGAATTAAATTTTCACGACCAAAGCATGTTTAAATGGGTCTTTTCAATAGTTTTCCATGGTAACAAAACAATTTTATAAAACAATAACTTAAAATAATATCTATCAATAAATAAAAGGAGATTTTAAACATTTAATTTTTTATTCACTATATAAACTGAATTGAAAAAAATAAGGAAGAAAATGATCTTTTCAAATTATTTAATTAGAACTTCTATTTACATGTCTCTTTAAGTTTTAAAATAAATTAGCTAAAATCTAAGGGTGATCATTTAAATTTTATTATCTTTCTATTTTCAGGATTTATAAACAAATTGATTGCATCTTTAAACTCTTCTAATTTAAAAAGAAAATTATGCAGACATCAATGTATTATATTAAAAAAACATATTTTAAATGAAAATTTATTTGTTAAAATTCTCAATTTTATATGTCAAATTTAAAAGAGTAAACTATATCTTCTTGGTCACAAGATTTTGTAAAATCAACAAAGTGTAGGGGCGGATTATATATTTGATTGCTTGCTCTATCATCATCAAGTTTTTTAATACTTTCCATTCCGTTGCTCTGTCCTTTTTTTGTCTCGATGCTCAAACTTAAAAAAAAATGTTCTAAAAATAAAATTAAAAAAAATCTATCAAATACTTTTGAATATTATTTACAGACACATCATCTTTTTTATTATTATCTCTAGAGGTCTTTCGCTTAATTTTTGTAAGACTAGGTCTTTTTTCACGAGGTTGGTTTTCAATTTGGTTATTTAATTTTTCAATTAATTTTTTTAACTCATCATCATCATTGTTGATTATTTTTATGCACTTTTGTACCCATTCTGAACCCATATTATTAGCCTCGGTTAAAAGCAATTCAATTTTGTCATCAATTTGTTCCAACATGGCTTCTTTGGCTCTGTTGTCCTGAACTAGTTGATTTATTTTAGCATCTAGTTCTTCTGTATTAATATATTTCATTGATCTCTGTCGACAGTCGGCTGTTTTTCGAAATACTTTTGGTCTCTGCTTTTTTTTGCCTATGGGATCTTTTCTAACTTCAATTATCTAGTCAAATTTTAAAAGGATGCTTTGTTAAAACAAATTTGCAAAAAATTACTTTTGGTATAAAAACTAAACTTAGGGTTATTGTAGTACAAGCAAAAATGAACAACGTTATTAAAATATAAGCTGAATTTCTGTCATGGACTATAAATGAAATCACAGATCCAGCAGTGCACATGATTAAAATATTATACACACTGATTCCAATATATTTTGAGTCGTTTAACGCTGAGATGGTTACATGTCTTGTTTCATATGCAAAGAAACATCCGAAAAGCTTATTAAAAAAAAAATTTTAAAATAACTAATCTTTTTCCGTAATATGATGAAAACCATAATTTTTACTGAAACAAATTTGGAAAATTTTTTTGATCCATACCAATTTAAAATTAAAAATATTTTTTCAAATTTTTTAACTGTTAATAAAAAAGTTTTCTCACGAAAAATCAAAATTAAAAAATAAATTCTTCAGAGCTAAATTTACGAATTTTTACCGTATAAAAATGAATTCAAAATTCTCTACAATTAGTATAAAAATGTTCATTTCATTTTTAAGTAATATCGTGGATAACAAAAAAAAATTTGAAAACATGTTATCATGATTGAAAAGAATTTCTCATAAATGACAAGTTTTACAATTATTTTTGTCGCATTAAATAACTGCACAGAATACACAAAAAAATTCAAATATTTGTAAAGAATTCTTGTCATTTTAAGAACAAATCTCTACTTACTATAAGCAAGCTTTTGTAAGAAAATAAACCAGCCAACCATATCTTCATATGATTACTTTCGCAAACTCGTGTCTCAACAAAAACCATTTTTTCGCCGTCACGTGTAACATCTGAAGGCTTTTTAACAAGGTGCAATGGATCTATTATTTGCCAACCGAGTAGTAGTAATACCTCAATAATTAGCAAAAAAATCACCAAGCCAAACAATTTATAATCTTTGATCACCTTAAATGGCATAAAAAATAGATTTTAATTATAAATAAAAAATTTACTTTTTTGCTAAATTTTGAATTTGTCAAGATGGCATGGACTCGATAAGTTTTACTAAACATTGCCCCAAATGCCAAAGTAAATCCAATTGTAAGAAGCCAAACTTTAATCTGATAAGAAAAATTAAACCCATTACTTAATAAAAATTGAAATTTTTATCTTACCACACATATATATTTAAAGAAAATTTTTAGCAAAGCTTCGTGTTCATTTAGGAAAAATATGCTAGTGTACGACATAAATGAGCCAAAAATTATCAAATTATTTAAGTTCGGACTTGACATTTTAATAAATCTTAAAAAATAAAAATTACACTAATTTAAAAAATCAAAAAATATGTTTATTTTTTTCTAAATTAAAGAATTAGAAGTTTACCTATGATTTCTAAATTTTACATTGAAAACAAGAAAAAAAATTGCCAAAATAATTCCAGAACTTGCCAGAATAGCTGCAATAATTAGCATACTTTGTGGTATTTTGTGTAAAAGATTAACTTTAATCGTTTGATCTTTAGGCGGATTTTTTCCGTGCCACATTATTTTATTAATTTCAATAAATTTGTTCTTATTTTGATCATGGACCATTATCAATGACTCTTTTAGTTCGTATACAATATCATTTTCAGAGACATATTTTTTTCTAACTTAAAATAATTGTTAAAATCATTTAAATTGATTATTTTATTTTTATTCTACCAATAAATTGTTCAAGCTTTATCTGACCGACCCTTTTCGCATTTTTAAATGACACAAGACCCTTTAAAATAAATAATAAAAATTTAATTATTTTAAAATTTTTCTATTTATTTGTCTTACGGTGACTCCCTTAAATTCGATTTTATCTATAGCTTGATTCAAATCTTTAAACCAGTTTGTGCTGCGAACAAAATCTTGAGTTCCACAATCTAATTTTTTTGCTTCTAATAAATGATTAAATACTTTAAAGATTGTCAAAAGTCCGTCAAATGCATAGCCATGAAAATAAGGATTAGGGCATTTATTTTTTTTGTAATCTATTTTTTCTTTTTTTGCCAAGTACTTCGACATATACGACCCAACTATCAAATCATATTCCCTATCAATTGTATCCACCAAAGAATGTTTATTTTTAAGCGCACTGTTCAGGACAAATTCGTAGGAATATTCCACAATTTTTGTAAAAAGTGTGCCATTCAAAGCAACTAAAAGTTCTTCATAACTACATTCACTATCATTTTTATAACTTCCCATAATATTTTCTTTCTCATATGAGCCCAAAATAATCCATTGATAGTTGGCTCCATACATTCTATATTTATAAATTTGACAAAAAAGCTTGATGCTAGTAGCTGGATCGAAGATGCCAATTAAAATTTTTATATCGTTTTGTATAAAATCATTCAAAATGGATTCAAAGTGTCCTTTTGTCTGGTTTTCCATAATGCTCCTAGTCACAACACTAATAGATTTATCCATATCTCGTATTAACAAATTATGTGCCTATTAATAAAAACATTTAAAAAAAATTAAAAATATCAAAAATTTTACAAGATTATATTTAGCTTTTGCCAAAAAAATAGTTCCGACTCGAGTCCAATTATAAGTTTTAATCAAGTACAGTCTCATAAAATTATGCTGTTCTTCTCCTGGAACCATACTGTAAAATCCATTGTATTTGGCCTGGTCGAAAAATGTTGGATCTGTTTCAGTATAGGATAGCTACAATTAAAGAAAAAGAAATTTAAATTTTTTTTCTAATTTTTTTAAATTTACTAGAGTTAGATTAAAAAATTGCACTGATTCTGCTATCGGCTTGATAGTTGAGTCACATGAGCCGATAAAGACAAACAAAGTTCTTTTGAAATCTTTAATCAATTCAAAAAATGAATTTGTACCATATGACACATCACACTTATTAATTTGTTTTAAAATTGAATTTTTTTTTTTAAATTTACTTTAGTATTTGAAGGTTTGAGATCAAAATGGCAATTGTGCACATTTAAGAACAATTCATTTAGCGCATTGCCCGCAAAATTAATTGCTCTAGAGATCGTTGATTCAAAAATTGATGAGGTTTGATTGGAATTGAATGAATGGTAATCGGATTCTGGAAATAAATTTCCAACTTTGTAGACAATGTGGGCTTGACCACTTTTTATTAAATAACTGTATGAAAATAATAAAAGACCGCATTGATAAAAAAATGGAACACTTTTCATAATTGGTTAAGTTTTATCTAATTTTATTTTAAGAGATTAAATTAGTTTTTAATTGCTTAATGCGTGTCTTGGGAACTAGATTTAATTTAGTTAATAACAGTTGAGTAATCAGTCGAATAAGATTCCTAGCAGTTTTTCTTAGCAAGGGAATAGTTTGTTCCATTTGATAATAATTAATTAAAAGATTGGGAATTTAACATTGAGAAAAAATCGATTTTTCTTTCCTTCTGATGCTATTATGCAAGAGAAAAGAAAAATCTCTATATTTTTCTTCCAGAAACATATTGTTATCAAATGTTTTTGTATTGAAATTTAAAAAGAGAGAATTAATCGATTCAGAATTAATATGAGACATTAAGGTCTATTCGGTATTGGTAATTATAAGAAGCTATATTTAGAAAATCAATTTTACAAATCAAGAACAAAATTATTTTTGATCATTAATTGAACAAGTTATAACTATTTTTTGATCGATGATTATTTACATAAGTAGAAAAAATGTTTTATGATAATAAAACTTGATTAAACAATTTGATAAATGTTAAAAAAATTCTTTTGAGATTTAAGTGCAAAAAATAAAGAGAGAACAATTTTGAGAATGTTTTTTCTATAATTTTATCTAAAATAATTTATAATTGCTAAACATTAATAAAATTAAAGTAAAAACTTCTGGAATCGATAAGATTTTAAATAAGCATTTTAATTCTTAACTCTTTTATTGCTTTAAATAACCTGAATTAAAAAAATCAATTTAAAATTCAAAGAAGTTTAATATAATTTTAGAGTAACTTCTAGTCTGCTTGGACTGTTTATCAAACTTATTTTTCAGCTTTTTAAGAGTCATATTTATAAGCTTTAAATTCTAAAAATCTTGAAATATTTTTTTAAATATCAGAATTAATGATTGTTGAACAAAACAGAATAATTTTGGCTAAAATAATTCAAAGAATTTCTTTATTGATAAATTAGGATTTCCAAATTTGAGTTTATTTTTAAAGATTTTAGACAATCATATAAATTAGAATTTTAAAAGATAATTTGATATATGAAAGGATCAAAAACCCGTCTAAAAATATTAAGAATCAATATCTGAAAATACCAGGAAAACATAGAATATTTTGAAAAAAATAATTTTCCAATTAAGATTCACTTTTAAGAATTTTATTCTAAGAAATTTAAATTTTACATTTTCAAAAATAAAAAAAAAAATTTACAATTTTGAATTACATGCAATATTCGTAAAACATCTTATTAATTTGTTTGATTTTTAAGATTTATTTGAAAGACGTAAAAAAGCGAATTGTACTTGGATTTTACTTCATCGTTAATTTTTAGAGATTTACTGCAAAGTTTATAATTATTTAGGTGACAAAAACAGTTTAAATATCAAAACGCAGCCTATTTTTAAAATAAAATGTACAATCACGCTCAAAACTGATTTAAATAACTCCTTGAGGCTTTATTTTCAATAAATAAAATATACAAATTTTAGAGTGGAAGATATAAAAAATGAAAAAATTCAGAATTAAAGAACAATATTTGAGTCCTTAATATCTATTAATTGGATACTTAGAACATTTTTAAAATTGTTTCTAATTTTATAAGATCAAACACTTTTCAGACCAGAATTAATTATTTGAAATAAACTGAAAAAATCAAATATCATTTAATTTTTATATTTTAATTAAGTAAAGATATTTGAAAAAAAATTCAATTAATTTCGCTGGAATTTATTTATTCTTATATTTATTTTTTCAAATTCTAAATTATTGATTTGATAGCTGTTTTCACAGTGTTTGTAAGTTCAAATGAGTTCTTAACTAATTTCTAAAAGCCTTTAGAGATGAAAATTAGCTTTGTTATTTTTTAACTGAATAAACTTTTATTCAAATTTTTGTTCCAAGAAATATTTTCATAATATATAATAATTATGCTTTTAAATAATTAAAAAAAAAATATCTTAAAGATTTTGGATGATTTAAGGTTTTTAATTTTTTCTGTATAATTGACGACCTATTACAAATATTTAATAATATTTTTTTTTCTTCAAATAAAATTTTATATTCCAAATACAATAAATTAAAATTGAAGTAATTTTAAAAATATAATGTTTAAAATAAAAATTATTATTTGAACTAATCAAAACTTTTTTTAGTTTTTGCTTTTTATGGAACAAAAGTGATAGTCACATTTTTTCTGCGAAATAAATTTGATACTTGATATTGAGATGAAATAGCTTTATTAATTTTGGTATTTTATTTTGGTCTTACTAATTGCTTCACAATAATCATTTGAGTTTTCTTTTTTTGAATCTTAATAAAATAATTCAAGCATAAATAAAAATATCAAAATTATGATAAATAAAATGTGTTTTCAGTTTAAATCAATTTTTAGAATTTGAATAACTAGGATTTGGAATGTATTAAATATTTTAAAATTTTTTATCAAAATATTTAAAAATATTATAAAATATGACTCGAATGACATAATAAATTTTTATTTTAGACAATATGAGTCAAAAGTATTTATATAATGCTCTACTTTTTTTTTATTGATGTTGTTTTTAAAATAATCTTTGAAGATTTTATTTGATAATGTTAAAAATTTGAATGAATTGAAAAGACCTTTTATTAAAAATTAAAAATGATGATTCGATATGATTTTATTCAAATCGTATGATAATCTGTTCAATTCAAGTATAAATTTCATGATTCTATTCTTTTCAAATTAACCTAAATTCTGAGTAGAAATAAATTTAAACAAAATAAAAGTTGGCAAGCTTCTAGGAATCTGTTTATCTCATTATCAAACTAAAAAAATTCGTAAAATTAATGTCTGATTTTTTAAAAATAGGCTAATACTACATTTTTGGCTTTAACTTAAAAGTTAAATCCTTTCGAAAATTACATTTTTTTTAAAGTCACATCAAAAATTATGCTAAGGTCTTTTTAAGATTAAAGAATAATAAATTAAAGCTGAAAAAAATCCAGTTTTTTAATTAACTGAATAGAAATATTTTTTATTAAAATTTTATGAATTAATATCAAAGTTTTTCACCATCAAATTATGGTAATTTTTTTTTAACAAAATTTTTTAGTTCCTGTGTTTATTTCTTATCTTTATAAAATTTTATAAAATCGATTTGGTATTATTTACCTATAAAGTTATTTTTATGATAAGAAAAGTTATCAGATTGTGATTAAATTTTTAACTCTCCAATTGATAAAATAATTTTTCAGAGTTAACTAAACAATAATTTTATCTAAATTTTATTTTTTCATTTATTTATCGAGAGTACTGTTTGATAAAGATATTTTCAAGTAAAATCATTTACAAGTGAATTCTTTTTAAACGACCAAAAACATTTTTGTTATCCAAAATAAAAAATTTTATCTAATTATTGAGAATTTAGGGTAATTTTAGAAATAAAATCACACAAATTCATTTAGTATGATTTCAATCTAATTAAAAAGCGCAACAAAAATTTTCTTCTAAACATTATAATATTTTGTTGCCTACAAATAGTTAAATAGCTTTGTTTTATATTTAATTTCAAAACCAAATGAATTGGATGGGCAACAGAAAAAAATCAATTTTTCTAGATTAAATCTAATTTTAAATTATTATTGAAAATGAATTAGTGTACAATTGAATCTCACAATGCTGCCAATTTTTTTCTCAATATTTTCAATGAGAAAATTTTTAAATTATGCACAACTTAATTTCGTTTTTATTTTTTAAAATTTTCTTCATAAATTTTTTTCTTTTTCTCACCAAGTCCAAATGGTTTGGAGGCACAATTTAATAATTTATTTATTTAGATTTTTGCGTACAAAAATGAAAAAAAGAATCTGACTATTTGACTGAACAGAATGAAGGAAAAAAGTGTACTCAACAAGTTTTCACATCAATTAAGACTTTTGTTATGGAAAAACTTCATTACCAAAAAACGAAGATTGGTAATTTAATTTTGTTAAACTCTGACAACAAATTTTAAAAATTTGACAAAAAGGCAGTTTTCATATTTGAACTTACAGTACCATTGGTGCTTTTCTTAATTATGTTCGCCATCCGAACTAACCAAAAAGCCAAACCAATAGACACAGGTAAAGATATTATATCAATAAAATAACTTAGTGGTTTATTTTTTTTATATTATATTTCAACTCAACCAAAGAGACCAAAGGTCAAAACCCATAAAGGGATGATTGAGCCCATTTATTAATAAAAAAAGCATATAAAAATTTATATAATTAACAGAAATTAATAAAAAATTAGTTTTTTGAAATTAATATCAAAATTAAAAAAAATATTACAAAATTTTATAAAAATTAAATTAATATTATTGTTTATTCTTCTTTTAAATAAGACAAAATCTACTTGTATATCATCAATAAGTAATTTATTAATGAATTTAGAATAAAAATAGTCAAACGTTTTTTCACCATAATCGTTGAACTTTCCTTTGGAAGGAACAAGATAGTCATTTGAATTTCTTAGATTATAATCAATATTTTTCAAACGGTTGCTTATTAAAACTTCGCTTAAGTCTACAGGCGATGTTTTTAAATTTATAATTTTATGAATAAAGTGAGCAAGACGTTTAATAATTCTATGCTGAAAGCAGTCGATGTTAAATTTGTTCAACTCGATATTTAAAGTGTTAAAATCATCATTGCCATGTATATTTGGGCGAATATTTAATAATCTTTGAATACAATAGTAATAAGAATTAGCTAATTTTTGAATTGATCTTTTTGTAAAATATATTGATAATGAAAGACAATAGTCAAAGAATGGCATGATAAATGATTTGAAAAATTGGAGCTTGACTTTATGCGATAAGTAAAATAATCTCCTTATAGCATAAAGCCTTTTATTTATTGAAGTTCTTAAGCTTATTACGTGTTGCAAAAAAGTGAGCTTGTTATCAATTGTTACTCCGAGGAGTTTAAATTTATCAACAACTTCAACCATAATACCATTTATTTCAATACTACTGGGAAAATTAAGTTTTGATTTGTTTGAGATAAACATAATTTTTAGTCTTGGACCAATTAATATCTATACTATTGAATTTACACCAAGTAAATAACTTTTGAATCGATTCATGAAAAGAATGAATAAGTTCAGAAAGGTTATCCCCTGTTTTAATTAGAGTTGTATCATCAGCAAATAATTTCACAATGAAATCTGAAAGGAATAAACAATATCATTTATGTAAATCAAAAATAGAAGTGGGCCTAGGACACTCCCCTGGGGTACACCTAATTTGAGCGTTTTTGAGTAAGAAGTAAACTCATCAATCTTCACAACTTGGGATCTGTTCGCAAAATAACTTCCAGCAGTGAGATTTAAGAATCATCAACACCATAACAGCATAATTTTGTTAGTAGAAGGTTATGGTCGACCGTATCAAAAAGCTTTTCTAAAATCTATAAATAAAAAGATACCGATTAAACGTTTGCTTTTAATTTGGTTCATTTTCGAGATAATCTCATGTAAGGCTGATTCACAGCTATGGCTTGATCTGAAACCATGTTGATTACTTGAGAGAATATTAGCTTCAGCCAAATAATTGCTTATCTGTTTATGAATAAGCTTCTCAAACAGTTTTGCAATTGGTGGTAAAACAGATATGCCACGATAACTATTTAAATCATCAGTTGAGCCTTTATTTTTAAATAAGGGCGTAACAACCGACATTTTCCAATCATTCGGAATTGACCCCGTTAAGATTGAAAAGTTAAATAAATAAGCTATAATGGTGTGTAGTTTAGCTGAACTACCCTTTAGAATCTTAATAGGTATCCCACAAGAACCGATACCACTAGAGGTTGAGATCTCCAAGAGGAGTTTTTCTATCTCATGTCTATTCGTAAAGCTAAATCTGAAATTAGCAGCTTTCATAAGGCCAAGTTTAGAAAACTGATCCTGGATGAAACTCTTAGAATCATTATTTGACATTTCTGATGAAGATCTTATAGACGTGAAGAATTCGTTAAATATCTCACACATGTTTAACTTATCGTTGATAATTTCATTTTCATTTTTAATACAGATTAAAGGTGTATTTGAGTTTTTATCTGATTTCATGCCAATTAATGGTGAGTAGAATTGCCAAAATTTTTTTGCATTTTTAAAGTCATTCAAGGTTTTATCCTGAAAAAAATGAATTAGTTTCTCATCATTTAGCAACTTGAACTGTTTCTTAAAATAATCATAAACTAATTTATCATCTTCATTACCAGATAGTTTGAATTTCTTGTAGGAGATATCCCGTGAATCAACGTAAGCCTTTTTATTATTCTTAAAAACTAATAAGGTCCTTTTTCTTATTTTGGTAACTAAAAATTATAATAAATAATTATAGAAAAATGATTGACTGAATTTCCAAAACTTTCTGTAATGAAAAGTATAAATTGAAAATAAAAAATAAATAAGAAAATTAAATATTAATTGGAATCGTTCAAATGAATTAACTTTTTTAGAAGTTCGATGATTTTTCAGTTTTTATCACAAGAATAAAATCTTGACTCATATGATAATTTTTAATTAAAATTTTTTCTTTTTCGAATTGGCATTATTTCTTCTTAGGCCTGCTTCTAAAAATATAATTTGTGCCGAGCTTAAGCTCCTTCTGATTAAAAATAAAAATCAATAAAAAAAATCAAATAAGAAATATTTTAATTAAAAGTAACATAAGTTAAAATAGAAAATAAAAAAATTAACAAAAAAGATCAATTTAAATGGTGCTTCATGTTTAAGCAGTGAACGGTTCAGGAAATAAAGAAGAAATAGTAAGGAAGCAATCAAACAATCGAGTCGTGTATTCGATATACTTTGATCCAAGCCTGCTTTGTGTTCCAGAAAATTTATAACTTTTTATAATTTCATTTATAATCAACAGACTTGTGCTCTAAAAATAAGAGAAATTCAAATTAATTGTAAGAAAAAATTTAATAGCTAAAAGTTATAATTTTGTAATTTAATTTAATTTGAGCAATTTAAACACTTTTTTATTATATCATCATTCCAAGGGGTGCACCAAATCGATGGTCGGTATTTGATTATATTATTTTAGATTTTTTAGATTTGAATCAAACATCTTAGATTTTTTTTTATTTCATAATTTTTAGTATGAATGTTTTTTTTCGATCTTTAGCAACAATAAATGGAGAGATGACTTTAAAGCAAAGGACATAAACAGTAATAGAACAAACATTTAAAAATATATCATCTTTATAAAAAGCTTCAAATTTTACTTTAATCGAAAGATGCTCAAAAATAGGATTTTTCAGGTTGTGATAATAAAGCCTTTGAAAAGAATAAAGAATTGGCAGCATTTTTTATTTTTTCATTTATAATAGATTTTGAATAAAACTAACTAACAAAAACTTTTCGATAATTATTTTTAAATAAAACTGACAATCGTTTTTGTTTAGACATTTAATTTTTTTAATTATTTTTAAAATAATTTTGCCTTAATTTAAAATTTAATTTAATTTTTAAATTTAAGTGCAAGAAAGATGCTCTCCAAATTAGACTTAATACTCAAGTCAAATTATTCAAGTATTCGATTCGAAGGAGACGAGATTTTAAAAATAAATTCCGATAAATCTCAATCAAACTTTGGTGACAAAAAAAATATTTTCCATTCTTCCGATGACAACACACATCAATGGCTTGGCCAATTATCCCATGACTATTTTAACAAATTTTTGCTCAACAATTACACAAAGTTAAATGCAAAGTTTATTTCCAATCTTGAACAAGCTCTAGAAGACCTGAGCCAATTGAGCACCTACTTTCCGAGCGGTCTGTGCAAGTCAAAAAACCCTCAGGAAATAATTGAAGAAGGAAACCGGATCAAGAATCAGCACAGACCCGAAAGTCTTTTGAACATAAATTCGATACCAAACGACCAGAAATTAAAAGACTCGTTCAACAAAAACCGCGGATTCGGCGCTTTATGGTTCGCCATGCAGGACACATTTTGCGGTCCCACCGAACAACAGCCCAACCACACAGACTCTAACTTTGACTCTCTTAACCTTTCATTCGAACAAACCCGAACCCTTAGCCTTCTTTTTCACGTAATCTACAACAATCCGGTAATTCTGTACTCGCCAAACTCAAGCTTAATAAGAGACACCTTGATCAGAAAATCGAACCAAACATTTGAGCTTATTGACAGAGTGAACAAATTTTGTCGAGATTGGCTAAACGACAGCCCAAATCTGAGACTTCTCATCCACAATGAAACATTCAACCACTCGGCAACAACTTATTTCAAGTCAACAAACAAAACCTTGGCAACTTTGCTTGACCAAATCGAAAGAATAGACTCGGCAGCTTGTTCTTGGCTCTCGCTGATCGCAGGCGTCAACCTGAACATATTCAAAGGCTTCAATGACGAACAAGACTTGGTCGATTATTTTCTCAACCAGGCTTATTTTGACAATGTGACTGTAATTGCCAGTCTGGTATTTGATGTGAAAAATACATCGACCAAATTACAGCCCCATGTAAAATACAAAATCAGACAAAATGCGTCCTTTACATACACGACAAAAAAAGTGCGCGAGCGCTACTGGTACCCGTCGCCACGTGATTGGGACTATTACTACTACCTTTTTGGTTTTGTGTGGCTTCAAGACCTGATCGACAGAGCCATCATAGACTACCATTCAAACAGAAGTGTTTTAGAACCAGGCTCTTTCCTAAACCAAATGCCATATCCATGCTACATGATTGACAATTTTCTACAAATGATCCAGCATGTCATGCCATTGTGTTTGGCCATATCGTTTGTGTACACTGTGTCCATGCTCACACAAACAATAGTCTACGAAAAAGAAATGCGACTCAGGGAAGTGATGAAAATAATGGGTCTCAGCAATTCGGTGCACCTAATTGCCTGGTTCATTACATATTTCTTGCAGTTTAGTCTAATTATGGCCTTGGTCACTTGTGTTCTTCATTATGGCAAAATTTTGTCTCACAGCAATCCCATTTTGATCTTTTTTTTGCTCGAAATTTTTGCCACAGCCACCATTTGCTTTTCGTTTCTAGTCTCGTCACTCTATTCCAAGGCAAAACTAGCGGCCGCCTCGGCCGGAATCCTCTACTTCCTGTCCTATGTGCCGTGTATGTACATATCAATTAGAGAAGATGTGGCCTTTGAGATTATACCTAGCTGGGCCAAGAGTTTAGCCTGCCTCCTATCAACGTCGGCATTCGGAATAGGCTCAAAGTACATAGCTTTTTTTGAAAATGACGGTGCTGGTCTCCAATGGCACAATTTGAACAAATCTCCTTTGGAAAATGACAATTACAATTGTCTAAATTGCATCATTATTATGTTAGTGGACTGTGTTCTTTATCTTGTGATGGCTTGGTATATTGAAAATGTAAATCCTAGCTATGGCATTCCGCTGCCTTGGAACTACCCGTTTAAATTGAGCTACTGGACTGGTAGACAAGAAATATCCTACAAGCAAATAGAACCAGTTTGGAAAAGAGTGAAACATTTTTTTCGAAGAGACCAATTGTCTTATGCAGAGCCTGATCAAGCCAAGCTGCTAAGTGATTTTGATGCAAATAGTGGAAAAAGAAGCAGAAGAAGTGATTTGTTCGAGGCGGAACCGAATGGCCTGAAAATTGGAGTATCGATTAGAAATTTGTTTAAAAAATATGCTGACTCTAAATTGGCTGTAGACAATTTGAGTGTAAATTTTTATGAAAATCAAATTACTTCTTTTCTGGGCCATAATGGTGCGGGCAAAACTACCACCATGAGTATACTGACTGGTCTCCTACCAGCAACTAGTGGAAGTGCGCTTATTTATGATAAAGACATTCGAACTGATATAAATGAGATACGAAAAAATTTGGGCTTTTGTCCACAGCATAATATTTTGTTTGATAAATTAACTGTAGAGGAACATTTGTGGTTTTATGCCAAAATTAAGTTTATTAGCGACACGGCTATTGATGAGCTGATTGAGAATTTTTTAGCCGATACTGATCTAGCCAAGAAAAGAAACAATTTGGTTCATACTTTATCTGGTGGAATGCAACGAAAGCTCAGTGTGGCTATATCGTTTGTGGGTGATGCTAATTTGGTCATACTTGATGAACCGGTAAGAATATGTTTAGAAATTTTTGAAAGAAAATTTGTTTATCGTAAAACCGGGTAAAAGCGATCACTTATCAACAAAACTCAATATGGGGAGTCAATTTTTCGAATTAGCTCCTTTTTTTTGGGGGGAAAAATCAGTCGTACCTAAAAAATAATTACTCACCTGTAAAAAAAACCTAAAAAATATTATTTTCTTGCACAATTTAATTTAATTTAATAGATAATTTGAGGTAAACCTCAGGCCACACAGAATGGAACCAAGTCCTTCTTTTCAGCCTAGCGATTGGAAAAATAAATAAAAAAAAAAAAAAAAAATTACAAATTTGAGTAAAATACATAAAATAAATAAAAATATTGACAGATATTGATTAAATAATTAGCGATTTTAGCTAATAAGAAGATCATTTAATAAAAAAAAGAAAAAAAAAGTGAAAAGAGAAGTGATTTGGCAGTTTAAAGGGTCAGTTATTTAACACGTTCTTAAATTCTTCATAAAGTGAGCGAAATTTCGGGTTTATTTCGTACGAGTTAGTTGGATAACATTCTAAATCTTTGATTAATTGCTGATTTTTTATTCGCTTCAAGAGGAATTTGTCTAAAAGTAATTTGGTTCTAGTTGCAACCATGTCAATATTTAAATTTTTGTGGATGTTTGTAATTCTCGTCTTCAATGGGAAAAACTTGATGTGTCTCAAAATTCGGTTTTGCATTTTTTGTAGATCACCGGTAATTTTTTGAGTCGAACTTGAAAGAGGGATAAAAGCATAGTCAAATTGTGATCGGATAAAATTTCTAAATATGATTTTGCTTAGGATAATTGAATTAGAGAGTTTTAGTCCTTTTATCCTCCGAATAAGGTTGATTTTAGACATGACTTTTCCGCTTAGACTTTCGAATAATTTTTTGAAGGTGAGCTTTGGATCGAATTTAATGCCTAAAAAATTTGGAAATGGGTCTAATAGGACTGCTTGATTTCCGATTGACAAATTCAGCTTGTATTTTGTTTCATAGTTGTGTTTGTAGCCAGCTGTAGTAAAAACCGAGTGGAAAGTTTTGTTGGTGTTTATGACAAGTCCCCATTTTTTGCAGTAATTTTTAATTCGAAGAATGCTTAGGTTTAGTATCTTTTCGGTTACTCTTAGAGATTTGTGTGAATACCAAATACATAAGTCATCAGCAAACAACGCTAAGTTTACCATTTTTGGAATGATATTAGCAATGTCGCTAAAAAACAATGAAAAAAGAGTAGGTGATAAGCAGCTTCCCTGAGGGACTCCAGTTGAAATTTCGAATTCTTTGGAGAGATTATTGTTTACTGAAACTAGGAATTTTCTATTAGCCAGGAATTGTTTTATCCATTCGAACAGGTACCAATTTAATCCTAATTTTCTAAGTTTGAAAAGAATTCCACTATGGGATGTTTTATCAAAAGCCTTTTCTAGGTCAAAAAAAACTGAACTTGTAAATTCTTTTTTGCTGAAGCCCATGATTATTGATTGACTAAGGCGAAATATTTGATCTTGAGTGCTCATGTTCTTCCTAAATCCAGATTGACATGGTGGAAGTAATCCTTTTGTTTCGATCCAGTTTTGAAGTTTGCAATCAATAATTTTTTCCAACAAGTTAGAGATGCAGCTAATTAAGGAGATTGGCCTATATGAATTCATTTTCTTGCACAAAATAATAACTTGATTGAAAAAAATAATAAGTGTCAAAAAAGCATGTATATTATAATTATTTTACTGTAAAAAATAATCATTTTATTGAAAAATATATTTCCTTTATTGTAAAAAAGTAATTTAAAAAAATAAAAATACAAAAAATTAAATTTATAATATTTTTGTCTTTTTAAGACTTTTGTAACCTTTGCTTTACGACCACGTTTAGCTTTTGGTTCAATATTAGTACGTTTAAACTTATTAGGCACCTCTATCAATTTTTCAATAACACCTAAAACAAGTAAATGATAGCAGAAATAATTTTTTAAGTAATAACTGCATGTACAAGATGATGCCGTCCGATCATCTGACAATTCATCAAATTCAAAATTTAATTTATTATAAAATCCCTTAGCATAATCCATATTAAGCTTATACTTTAATTCACCTTTAGCTAATAGATAAATGTTGGTATTTGGGACTTTTTTTATTAGTCTCTCTTTTTTTGTTAAAAAAGACCATGCAAATGACCAATTTTTTAAACTAATTTATTATTTTTTACATCAAAATTATTATTTTTTAGTAATAATAGTAATAATAAATAAAAAAAGACATAATTTATCATGCTCATTTTTTTAACAATATACTTATTAAAATTAACATGTGAGTTATTATTTTTTAGATAGAGGTAATTATCGTCCTTTTTTTTTTTAATTTTACCTTAGAATCTTAACAATATAATTAAAAAAAATTGAAATAAAAAAATAAAAATTGATTGGATAAAAATCAATTTATGTAAAGAAAATTGAATTTTTCGGAAAATTTTGATGGGACTCATAAGTTTTTTTTTGTAAAATAAAAATAGACTTATTCTTTGAAGTTTAAACTAAAGAAAATTAATTGTTTAATTTTTTTTTTGTTTAGGATAGTTTTTGTTCAAATAAAAAAGACAATTAATTTCAATTATTTAATCAAAACTATATATTTTCTTGTAGAGAATTTTTTCTAGTTTCTAAAAATATATAATAAGATAAGACCATTTTAAATTTAAAAACTAATGAGAAAAATTTGAAAAACCTAAACACAGTAATGAGTGATCGGTTTTATTTGTTGATCGGTTCTACCTGGTTTTACGATATTTATTAAAAAATCATTCACGAAAATTACAAAATATCATCACAAAATAATTTATTCATTATAGCCTGATAACAAGTCTAGAATGTGAAATTTCCTAGATCATTTAATTGGAAATTTTGTAAAATTTAGCAGCTTTTTCTTTATTTAAAAAAAAAAATCTCACTAATACGATATATCTAATTTCGATGCATTTTAATGATCTGCTTTGGCATATAATATCATTTTTGAATAAAATTAACAATTGAATTGAAAAAAAATTCTTTCAAAGCTTTCAGTCTCTTAATTTTTCAAGGCAATTGTCATATTGAGAATTTCTAGTAACTCAATTAATTTTCAAAAATTGCTTTTAAATTTGTCTTTTAATCCAAATAAAATATATGAAAAGTCTTATTTGTTGTCAAAAATTGAAAAAAATACATAATAAACACCTTGAATAAGGAAAAGGGGAGTACAAATTATCAAAATAAAAAACTTTGTGTTCTCTAACTAATGTAAAAATGTTTTTAAAATTTTAAGATAGTTAATTTTTGGATAAAAATGATTTGATTTTTTTTGTTAGGTACTCTATTTTTGACGAGGGCTCTCCAAATAATTATTCTGAGTTTATTTTTCTATTAACCTTAGTTTTTTCAATTTATTTTTACATTGATTCGATTTGTAAAAACTGAAAAAAGATTTCAGAAAAATTCTTTTAATGCATAAATTTGAAAATAAATTTAAAAGATCTTAAATTAGAAATTTTTTTCAGCACAGGAAGATGGTAATAGAAAAAGGCTAATAATTTCTGTTTCATTCAACAGAAGTCTGCCAAAAACATCGAATAATTACTTGTCAGTAGTATTGATCGATTGAGCTTAACCTTCCTATTAGATAGTATTTTTTAATATGGTAAAAATGTGGGTTAAATTGAACTTCAGCTAAATAATAAAAAACTAATTTGAATAATTTGAATTATAAAAAAATTTTGCTATTAATTCTAGTCCTCTAATAAGTATAATTTTTCTAATATTTTAAACTGAATAATTTTAATAAAAAAATCCTTTATTTGACTATTTTTAGTCAAACTTGATTATTTTTGAATTTTCTAACCAAATTATTATTTTTGTCAAATTTGTTGTTGTTCATTTTATTAAATATTAGTTTATTGTTGATTTACCCTAAATGCAACAACCAAAAAATTAGGATTTGTGTTCATTTGTCTCATCCTCATCATTTTACCTATCAGAAAATATATTGAACAGCTATTATTAACTAATAATTCTTTAGTGAGAACTTTTTTTATTTTAGATGTAAGCCACTCTGTGGACTCTAGATGTCTGCGAAGAAATTACTTTTTCTTTTCCATATATTATATATTGAATATATAATAGCTTAACAATATTAAAATTTTTATTAAAATTCCTTTTTCAATATTTAATTCAAAATTTAAATTATTTAAGACTGCCGGTGTCGATCCACATGCACGTAGAGCAATTTGGGATCTATTACTTAAGTACAAACAAGGTAGAACCATCATTCTTTCGACTCATCACATGGATGAAGCTGAATTATTAGGAGATCGCATAGCCATAATATCGAATGGTCAACTCCAGTGTTGTGGAACTTCTTTGTTTTTAAAAAATGCACTAGGCGAAGGAAATAATTTAATATTGGTTAAAGACTGTGGCTTAATGGATCGAGATTTGGAAATTTATCAGGAAGAACTAAGACTGAACGGCCTCGAATCTCCTTTAATAAAAACACTTCAAAACTCGTCCGAATTGTGTCTAATTACAAGTGAAACTGTCACTTTTTTACTCCAAAATAAATATATCAACGATATACTTAATCTAATCAAACGATTTGTTCCATCGGTTTTTCTCAAAACCGAAACTCTGAGAGAGTACCAATTTGTGCTACCTTTGCACGAACGCTCAAATCCTCGCTACTGGGAGCTTTTCAAAGAACTGGAAAAAAACTTTCTTCCATTAAGAGTCAAGTCGTACGGTGTACACGATGTCTCACTAGAAGAAATATTTGTCAAAGCTGTTGAGCTAAAGGCCCACTTCAAGCAACCAAATGACAGCGATGATGAAAATCAAAAAAGTCCTGTGAACACATCCCTTTACAATTTAGACCACATTTATTCCGATTTGGAAAGCGGATACAGACTCTATTTTAAACAAATTAAATCTTTGGTTACCAAAAGATATCTTTATAATAAAAGAAATTGGAAGAGTTTGCTAACACAAATAATTTTACCAGCTTGTTTTGTGAGTATAGCCATGACTGTGGCACTATCAGCTCCGGGTTTTCTCGATCTACCTCCACTCGAACTTAGTCCAGCTCAATTTTATCCTCTCACAAAACCAGAAGGTATTTACGTGCCATTTTCTTACAAGCCAAACAAAACCCTAGATGGTCATCACACATCCGCCCCAACCAAAGACATAGTGCAAAGTCTATTTGCCCTAGTCGGCATCGGATCAACTTGTACTCTAAACAAAATAAATCTTACCCTAAAAGATGTAATCAACCAAAATTATGAACTCAGTGGACATGTTTTTAATCAAAGCTATTTTGGCAATACAGAATCTTGCCAAAAAGTTTTTGATCAAAATTCTGACATTGATTTAGATAGCTTTCTAATTGATAATGTGTCGTTGGTGCAAAAGAAAAAAATAAACACTTACACACCCAAGTGTCAGTGTTTGGAAGACAATTCTGGATTTATGTGCTCGCAAGGATTCGACATGCCACCTTACTTTAAACCAATAACCCATGAAACACTTCTAAATATCAGTGGTGAGAACGAAACAGAGTATTATTTGTCAACTACGGACTTCTATAGGCTAAAGAGGTACGGAGGTCTTGGATTTGACCAAGATCGACCTTTGAACAACCACATTAATCTACATGAACTAGTGCAAAGTTTGGAAAAAGAACGCATTGCTCGCATCTGGTACAATAACAAAGGATTTCATGCCATGCCAGTATTTCTCAATGTTCTGAACAACGCTATCCTGCGAGCCAATGTTAGACAACATTTAGTCGATGCCAATTTTCGCCTAAATGAATACGGAATAACTGTAGTTAACCATCCAATGAATCAAACAAATAATTATCTCAGCACCGAATACTTGCTCCAAGGCTCCGATGTTCTCATTTCAATATTTACCATTGTGGCCATGAGTTTTGTAAATGCATCATTTGTTCTTTTTTTGGTCTATGAGCGCTCAACAAAGTCACTTCATTTACAATTTCTCACTGGCCTAAATCCTCTCTTGTACTGGATCACCAATTTTATATGGGACATGATTAATTACATGCTGCCAGCTTCTTGTGTAATAATTATATTTAAAATTTTCGATGTTCCGGCCTTTGTGCACGGTAGCAATTATTCGGCAGTAGTACTTTTGTTTTTGTTCTATGGATGGAGTGTCAGCCCTTTGATGTATCCAATGACATTCATATTTAAAGAGCCGTCCAGTGCCTACATATTCCTAATAGTCATAAATCTTTTCACGGGCATAACCTGTGTCGAGTCGAGCTTTTTGCTCCAGGTTTTTTCATTTGACACTGAGCTCAAGTTTGTGTACGAACTGGTCAAAGGGGCTTTTCTCATATTTCCGCCTTATTGCCTCGGAAGAGGTCTCATTGACATAGCCTACAATGATTACTACAACACTTTTTATACCAAGACAGGACAAGTGTCAAAAATTAGGTCTCCTTTCGAATGGGATATTACCACTCGGAATTTGGTTGCAATGGCGTGCATAGGCTTTGTTTCTTCCATATTCACTCTGTTGCTTGAATATGAATTTTTTAAATTTAAATGGATAAGAAAATATTCTCGAGACGTGCAAAAATTGGTTTACATTGCCAAAAATGAGGATTCAGATGTTAAAAATGAAAGAATGAGAATTGAAAATGATCAAGTCAGCAGTGACCAGTTGGTTCTCAAGGGTCTACGAAAATCCTATCCTAAACACAAAGATTTATCTGTGAAAAATTTTTTCAAAAAGAAGCCAGAATTTGTTGCGGTTAAAAATTTAAGCTTTGGAGTACCTGAGGGAGAATGCTTTGGTCTGCTAGGTGTGAATGGTGCCGGCAAGACAACTACATTTAAAATGTTAACAACTGATTTAAGCCCGACTAGTGGCGAAATTTTGATCAAAGAATCGTCTAATTTGATTGATGCTCTGGCTAATAAGAAATTATTTTGGTCCAAAATTGGCTATTGTCCCCAATTTGATGCCTTGTACGATGAACTTACTCCTGATGAACACATTCGACTGTTTGCTAGGATCAGAGGTGTTAAAGCAAAATATGAAAATTTGCTGAGTACAAGTTTGCTCGAAAGATTGGACTTGATTCAGTATGGCAATAGACCAGTGGGAGAATTGAGTTTGGGCAACAAGAGAAAATTATCTGCAGCAATATCTTTAGTCGGAAATCCGTCGATTATTTTCCTAGATGAACCAACATCGGGACAAGATCCTGTTTCAAGGAGAAAATTATGGGAGGAAATCATTAATTTAACCAGAATTAAGAAAAAATCTGTTCTTTTAACCTCTCATTCGATGGAAGAATGCGAAGCTCTCTGTACAAGATTGGTATTATTATTTAATCATTTTTTTAAATTAAAACTAATATGATCCAGCCTTTACTAAGCATTTTTTAAAATTCACAAGTATTCTTTATGAATTATTATTCAAAGTTAAGCACATAAAAATTTTTATAATGATTAGGAATACATTAAAATTTGTTTTTTTTTACAAAAAATAATTGTTTCCTCAAACTGCTGAATTTATCAAGCTATTTATTCTACTTCACTATAAACTACTTTCATTCTTGATTTGAAATTTTCAAATTTTAAACAAAAAATCTAAAATTGATTGAAATTGAAAAATTAAAAAAAATTATTGTAAAAAGGTTTATGTTTTATTCACATCGGATAGATTTTAATTTAGAGATTAAAAAAATTATGTGGCCTTCATTTTATTTTAAGTTTCAGAAATTCAAAACTTAAGTGTTATCTGAATTTCTAATTTTTGACTTGAAATTCATTAACTACGTCCTTTGAAACCATAAATTTAATTTTTTTTAATTAGGGGGGCTAAAAAAATATTTTGTACCCAGGGATCTTAAAATAACTAACCCTTTAAAAAGATGTAGTTCTTTCTGTATAATCAAAAGAAACAATAACTGAGCACTTAAGAATTTCGAATTCTTTACTTTTAAGATTTATTTTTTTGAAAAATATGAAAATTTAAAAAATCAATTGTTTTTGAGACTTTATTTATATAAAACATAGCTAAAATTCAAAAAAGTAAAACCATAGATTTGTTCAGAATTTTTTAGTTTTTTTTTTTTAAAGTGGGTTCCTAAGTGATCGCTGGGACTACATAGAATTCAAGTGAAAAAAGGCTTTTCAATAAAAAATTGACACATCCTTTTTTTAAATAAAAATATACACTAGAGTGTATAAAATTTTATGCTATTTCAGAATATAAATGATTTTTGAAAAAATTTAATTTTATCGTTGAATACCCGTTTCTGAAAGAACTACAACTTTTTAAATGGTTAGTTATTTTTAGACCCCTGGGTACAAAATTTTTTTTTAGTCCCTCAAAAAAAAATGAGCGTAGTTTATGAATTTCAAGTCAAAAATTAGAAATTCAGATAACACTTAAGTTTTGAATTTCTGGAACTTTTAAATTATTTTCATGAAAATTTGAGGCCATGGAGATATTATTCTTAAATTCAAGATCTGAAAGGATATTTTTATCAAAGCTTATTTTTAAATTTGATTTTAAATTAATATTAGAAAAAGTTAATTTAATTGATTCTAAATATTCGAAAATTTGAAAATATTAATTTAGAGTATAAAAAATTCCGTCAGAATCCAAAAATCTTAATGATTTCTCAATAATTCCTGTGAAGCAATAAACATTGTTTTGTCAATAAACTTTTATTATCTAAATTTAAACTGAAATTGATTCGATAATTTTTATTATTATTATTTTAAAAATTTTATATCAAAAAACGCATCTAAAGCTACCAAAATTGATTTTTTCGATTTTTTAAGGTCAAATGCCTACTCCGATAGCCAAAAAGACCTAAACATATATTTAATTCTTATCTCATAAGCTTCAAAATGATAAATTATTTTTCATCTAGCTATAAGAAAAAATTTTATCTTATCCAACATACTCTTTTATGTAAATAAAATTTAAAAGGCTATTTGCAAAAATTGGATTACATGATCCTCTGAATTTATCAGTAAAAAAAATACCATAAAAAATTTGGTTAACCAATTTAGACATTAAGAAATAAAATTTTAATTGAAAAAAATAAAAGCTTATTATCCGGAATGTAGAAACTATTATTATTTTTTTACTTTTCCAGACCCGAAAACAAGAAAGTATTTTTCATGAATTTAAATATGCCCAACAAAAAAAACAAATACTTATCGACCTAAAAAATTATGAATACACCTAGAATAGTTATTTAAAATTTTTCCCAAATATTCCTGAAAATTTTAAGAATGAAAATTAACAGTTAGTATAAATTATTTATTTAACATTTTTTAAAAATAAATCACCGGTAAAATAACTAACAGAAAACATTTGGATAGTTTATTAAATCATTAAATATCTAAAAAATTCATTCTAACTCGATATATTAAGGAAAAAATCAAACTAAATTTTATTTTAAATAAATTAATTAATTTTCATTTAAAGGCAATAATGGTCGATGGCTCGTTTAGGTGCATTGGCAGTGTTCAGCATTTGAAGTCTAAATTTGGAGATGGATACACATTGACTGTCAAATTAAAAGAAATGTCAAGTTATTTAGCTACCATTTCAAATGGATCCACCAGAGACCAGTGCACGTCCTCAAAATCAGATACCACCAGTTTATCAAACAATAAATACATTTGTATGATAATGAACGAACTAAAGAAAGGCATAGATCCATATTGTAAACTAAAAGAGAGGAATTTTAACAATGTGTACCAATTTGAGTTAAGAACACCTCAATCAGAATCGTATGACATCGGAGATATTTATAGGCTAATAGAGCTAAATAAACTAAAATTTAACATTTGTGACTATTCATTGAGTCAGAATACGCTAGATAATGTGTTTGTTAACTTCGTGAGAGAACAAACTTCGAAAAAGGAAGACTTTGTCGAGGATATTGAAGAAGAGATAGAGAATAGAAGATGTAATAAAAAATTTTTTAATGACGAAATAACTAGACTTGCCGACGATGTTTTAGTTGATGAGATGGGAGATAATTTGATTGATTTCGAATCGTTTTCTTCAAGTAAACTTGTTCTTAACGAACCTGTCTTAGATTCTTTTTTAATGTTAAAAACCAATTCATATAGAAATTTGTCCGGATCAATGCTAAACGATGATGTGAGTTCTGTATAAATTTAATTTTTTAAGTTCATTTTTTATTTTGGTTTATTTTACCGATTTTTGTAATAAAAAAATATTTGTTTTTTACGGTTTTATTCATTCTGATAATGCTAAAAAAATACTGAAAATTCTTTAACTAGTGATGTTTTAATAATTATTTTCTAAAATAAATCAAAATCAATATAAACTTTTTAATTGATTGATAAAGAAAATATTAAATAAAATTTTCAAACAATATTCTGCTTTTTTTAGATCTGTTTAAAAAAATCAAAAAAACGATTTAGAGGATTTTTTCTTGTTGAAATTGAAATAAATTTATCTCGGCTCACTTATTTGATTTACAAATGGTTTACAAAATTTTGATCTTTATTGCTTTAAACCAATTTCTTACAAAGATACATTAATAATATTTATTTTAGTAGCTAAAAAATATTTTTTTGTCTATTTTTTTTTTTAATTATTTAATTTTTATGAATTAATTTGTCAGTAAATAAAAATGAAAGCTATTGAATATTATATTTGGATTGATTTTAAAATTTTCAAGATCTATTGAGTTATTCAATATACTTTTGACGAAAATAGATTAATCGAAAATTAATTTTATTTTTATAAAACTTTTCAACGAAATATTTAATAAATTTTTTAATTAATTACTGTTTTTTAAATTTATTTCATTGAAAATTAATTATTTTTATTTAATTTTTCCAAGAAAAATGTTTAAAACTAAAAAATAATTATTAGAAAAAATTGTAAGGCAATTTAATTAATTTTCAAAAATTCGTTTGAAGGCTTTTAAAAAAATAAAAAATCGCTTCGATTTGCCTCTGAAAATAAAATAAACAGCATTTACACTTGTGATTAGAAATCAAAAATAATTAAAAAATTTTTAAATACAATTTAACTCTTAAAAAATCTTTCAAATTTAATAATTTAAAATTTAAAATTTTAATTTAAATTTCAAAAAAAAAATTTTCACATCTCAAAATCATATTTGGTAAAACGAATTTTTGTCCCTGCTAAGAAAAATAAAAATAAAACGAAGAGTGGAAAAGATCTTAAAGATAAAGACTATTTATTTTAATAAATTTCAATTGATCATCAATGATTTTTTTGCGCATTATTTTACTTTATCAAGAAATGATCTTTTTAACATATGACATTAAACTGATTTTAACATAAGTTTTTCCCAAACACCCATATTTTTTTACGTGGTAACGAGTCAAATTAGCTTCAACCGACTCGACATCATTCAAATAAAAGTTATTTTTAAAATTAAAACATTTAGTTTTCCAAAGATAATAACACCTAAGTAATTTAATGTAAACGATTTCCATACGGAGATCAAGTGACTATTTAAACAATATTCTTACCATCTAAACCAAATCAACTAAATCAAAAACGAAAAAATGAAATTTCAACCAAGAAACTCTTCAGCAAATCTTTTGAAAAGACCAGCTGTATTGGAATATATTGCTGTAAATTGAATAAGAAAATTTTTTTAGTTTAAATTTTAAATAATTTAAAATTTAGAATACACTGATTGCCAATCCATCATCTTTGCAAGAAATTTTTTCTTTCTTGTCACAAAATGGAGTTAATCTTCAAGAATTAGTTGCTGGAAACTTTTCTTCATTGAACGGTTTAAACTTGGTCGATCGCCTTACCGTAAATTATCATATAAAATCAAATAATAAAAATTATATTATTTTTTTATTTAATATTTAATTTAGGCTTTTATTCAAAGCAGACCGCAACTAAAAGAATTAGTTGTGAAAATATTAAACCATTTCGGAATTCAATTGCCAAGAATTGACTGGTCAAGCATTGGTCAAGCTATAATCGATGCTGTTCCAACAATTATTGAGCATATACCAACTGTGATCTCAGTAATTAGCTTGTTCGGTAAAAGAGATGCATCCAGAGATCTTTTGAACAATTTGGTTACTTTGGCGTCACAATACAACATTGATTTGTCTTTAATTGAATCAGCTATTCAAGCTATCCAATCCGGAAACATTTCCCAGTTGTTAAATTTGGTTTTGTCCAACATTAACTTGCCAGATATCTTGGCAGGTTTGGATGTTCAGTCCTTGTTGGGTAACTTAGATTTATCTCAATTGTTACCTATAGTTCAAAATCGTAAGTTCTAAAATAATTTATCTCTTGTTGAAATTAAATTTTTTTTTTAAGTATTGGGCTAGGAAGCAAAAATTTTAATGATACTATTTTTTGGTTAAATGTAATAAACATTTTAAATTTTTTAAAATAAATTCTGCAAATTTATTTGTTTTTTTTTTAGTTTTATAATTTCATATTTATTTAAAAAATTATGCTCTTGAGCTGCTTAAGCAATGTTCTAAAAAACTTCTTCTTTTGTTTAGAAACGTACTGTTTAGATTGTAAGAATATTACAAGAAATAGAAAAACTTTTAGATTTTACTAGAGAAATTTATAATGTTAAGAAAATTTTTTATTTTAAATTCACACTGCCTTCAAAAAAGAACCGACTAGAAAAGAATTTTAATTTCTTGATTTAAAAAAATTTAACTTAATTTTAAAAAATTTTCTGAATCGTACAATCTAAAAGAATTAAAAAAATAAAAAAAAATATTTTGATTAATTGAAACAAATTTTTTATTTTTAATCCGATGTAACCTTGGGATTTGTTCCTTTTGAGCTCTTAAATCTGATTGATAAAAATAAGTTTGTGTATTTTGCAGACTTGTTTTTAAGTTACAGTTTTAAGTCAAAGTCACAAAAATTTTAAAATATATATATAATTTTAATATCATTTTATTTTAATTTAATTTTCTTTTAAGATTAATAGCTATCAATTTAAATATGGCATTTGGGTTAAGCTAAATTAGGCATTCTAAAAAGATTTTATATTTTTAATGTTTTTTAAGATTTTAGAAAATAAATAGACAAACCAAATTATATTTTTTAAAATCAGAATAATACTAATAAGATAGTGGACTAGAATTACTTAATTAAAAAAAGTGTTTTAAATTTATGTCATTATTTAAAAAAAAATTATTTTAATATTAAATCATTGATCTATCTTATTTACAAAAGTTAATCAAAATTTCATCGAATCATCATCTTTATCTTCGTTTTCTTCTTCTTCCTCAATATGATCTTCATCTTTAATTTTCTTAATTACAATCGATGTCAATTTATGTTCTTCGTCGGCATCCGAAATGCTCATTCTTACATTTTGATAGATTGAGTTACTAGAATCTTCTATTTTTATCATAGGTTTAGCAGGGAATAGAATATTCCTAACAGCGTCATCATTTGTAGCAAATATAAAGTCCAAATCAATTTTATTCGGCAATAAATGTTTTTTAAAAGATCGTATTGCCATACCTTGAAAAAAAAATTATAACATGAAATCGACTTTTAAAGAATTAAAAGAGTTTTTTAAAAAAAGAAACAACTTTTTTCAAATTGTATCTTAATATTTTTTTTTAAATGAAACTTAATTTAAAATTTTTTAATTTTAAAATTTTTGAAACTTACGTTTGCAGTAGGTTAAATGAAGAATGATTCCAATTTCCTTATATTCTTCATGGAGCTAAAAAAAACCTTCGTATTTATATTATTTAGATTTTTTAAAAGAGGTGTACTTGAATAACAGCATTTACACCTTGAGAGTCAATATAATTAACACAACTAAAATCCAATATAATATGTTTAAGCTTTATTTCATCCAAAATTTCATTTGCAGTTTTCTTATGCTCCTGATGCTTTTTTGATTTGGAATTCGCTTTTTTTAGCTTTTTTTGAATCTCTTCCGGTTTTAAACCACATAACTTATAGATTTTATATTTGAAATTATCAACGTTAGCATAATAGATCGATTCTTCATATCTAATTATTTTAATATTTTCAAATTCTTGAGCCTGAAATTAAAATTTGAAAAAATAAAATTTGAAAAAAAACTTACACTAGCTTACTTGATCACAAGCATCAATACACTCGTAGACTCTGGTTCCAGGAATGTTGCCCAAAACTGTAGCCCGCGCTCTTAAATTAAAGTATTTTTCAAAATTAGCTGACTTATTAAAAATCAAATGATTTATTTGTGTATTGTAAAAGATAAGCATTTATCACAAGTTAGTTAAAAAATTTTACCTTTGGGAACGAATGATAACTAAGAGAAGAGAAAAACCAACGCCAATGTAAAGACCGACGTCTACATCTAAAATCATTACACCCAAAAAAGTCATCAGCCATCCTAACTTAAATAAAAAAAACTATGAACAAAATTTAAAATATGAGAGAAAATTTAATTACTGCTTCTATTTTGCTTTTTTTGAACAAATTAGGTAAATTTTTTACCTCAAGAACCATTGATTTCAGAGCAATAACTATAATAGCTGCCAGACACGCATTTGGCAAACTTTCAAACAAAGGTCCAAGGAAAAGAATAACAACCAGGACTAGAATGCTGGCAAAAATGCCATAAACCTTTAAGAAAACAATAATTTTTAATCAAAATAATTAAAATAAATTAAATCACTTGAGTTTTTCCTCCCACATCTTCAACAATTACACATCTTGATAAGCCAACACATGACGGAAATCCACTAAAAAAAGATGAGACGATATTTCCAACACCGTATGAAATCAATTCTTGATTAGGACTAATTTCGTATTTGTGTTTTTTTGCAAATAGCTTTGCCATTGAGACATTGATTGCAAATGACACAACAGCTATTGCCAATGAGTCTCCAAATAACTGTGATATTAGTTTAACTGGAGGAGCAGTAGGCGCTGGAAAGCTATTTTTAATTTTATGAATAAAATCCTTTACTAATATGGTTCAGATGTTTACCCTTTTTTTAATTCACCGATTATTATAACATCGTGCAGTCGATTGAATTCACCAAAATAGGATGAAATTGTGCCAACAACTACCACAATAAGCTCAACTGGAACTGGTACTGGCAGTTTTTTTTTGAATTTTTCATTTATAAAAACTTTTACTACATACAAAAAAAACATTGAAATTAGTGAAATTATTAATGTGAATATTTTCGTGTCAAGAATGTGACTTCCTATTTCGATTAATTCCTTAATAATTAATGTTTTTAAAAAAATTTCCTCAAAATTAAAAAACCTACTCCAACAAGCACAAAAGCTAAATGAACGTCTCCAATTTTGATTCCCAAAAGAGTACTTACTTGACTTACAACAACATGAAAAGCAGCACCACAAGTAAAACCATTGACAATTGAATCGGACAAAAATTTTGTGACAACACCAATGTGAAACAAAGCAAAAATAACCTGAATAACACCTGAAAATAATGCCAAACATGTGGCAATAAGAACTCGGGCTTTATCAGGATCATTTGAGATGAATTCCGATGAACTTGGCACCGATTCAGTTATATTTGCAGTCGAATTATAGTCAAGTGGATACAAAACACCTTTGTATTTGTTAATCGATGACGCTACCATTAAACTCACTATAGCATATGTTCCTGTGATATAAAATTCTTTAAAATGTGAATTCCCTACTGGTTTTCGAAATCTATAATAAAATTAATAATGTGACTAAAAGGTGGACTAAGGGTACATTCAAAAAAGTAAAAAAAAAACATGACATTAAAAAATAAGGCTGAAAAGAAGGCGCAAGCCGTTCGGAGAAGCCTTGGTGGTTTTCCACTTAAATTATTTTTTAATTTAAAAAATAAAAAGAAGTAATTATAAATAAAAAAGAATTAAAAAAAAAATTTAAAACCTGTTGATAAATGGCGAGAAGTTCCGAGAAGAACATATAGTATAATATTGATGAATGAGACATAAAGCCCATTAATGGCTGGCAAACCCGCCATCAATGAATAAGCAAGTCCTTTTGGTGAAGAGACATTGATTTTTGAATTTAATTTTTTTAAAAGTTTTTTACCTTGGGGTATATGAACAATTCCAATAGTAAGGCCAGCTATCAAGTCTTTGAAAAAATTGTTTTTAAAGTTGTACTTTCTAATCCATTTAAAAAATGGGAATCGATCAAACAAATATGTTTTCATGCAATCAGGTGTTAGATTGTAGTATTTTTTAAAATAATTGATCGAACTTTTGAGTACATTATCGCCTTTAACTTTATTATAACTAAATGTTTGTTCGAGCTTTTTTTCACTATAAATGTCAAAGTTTGAATTAGATCCATAGATTTCTTCGGTGTCCAGAATATTGCCTCCATAGATGGGCAATTGACTAGATGATTTTTTTTTATTTAAATTCATGATTTAATGTTTTGAATTTTATCTCTATTGAAGACAATTTATTAAAGTAATAAATTCAAACAAAAGAAAACTGTTTTTCTATTTTAAAAATAAATAAAAATCATTAATTTTTTTCAATTTTATAGATAAATTTTTCTTTTCGATTTCTTTATGCTAAGGTATACTTAGAGTTTTTTGAATTATCTTGTTAGCTTACAGCTATAAAACGGGCTTAACCGTGGATGCAAAACTCAATGTTAAAATCAACGTCAATTTTATCTAACAACTAAATTATCTTTTTATTTTTGCTTAATTTCTAACTTTATTTATTAAAAGTCATGAGCTAAAACATTGATGATTGGATTGTGCACAACATTGCGTAATTTCACTCCGTAAGCATTTATCACAAGTTTTGCTACAATAAATTTTTATCATTTTGATTTAGTCCATAAACATTTTAAAAAGCAGACCTTGGTAATTTATTACCAATTTAAATTTAACCAAACTTTGAGCTTAAACTGATTTTTTTAAGATTTCGACCTATTTTAGATTGATAGTGCTTAAGCACTTTATAAAATGTAGGACGTTTTCTTAAAGAACATTCATTATCGACTAAAGAGAATTATCAAATTATTCTCAAGGATACATTTATTGGATGAATGTTCTCATAAATAATTTTCAAACGGCTAAAAAGTTGACATTATTTTTAAGAATATTTTGCTTTTAAAAAATTTAATATTGTTTAATATTAATTTGTTTATTATTAACTTTTTCTAAATTAAAAAATTTATAGCTTTGATTATTCAAGCAATAAGATATCATATAAATTTTGAGTTCTTGAAAATTGATAAAATTTTTGATTTTTACTAAAAAAAACTTGTTAAATCAATTTACTAAAAATCAAAAGAAGGAAGTTAATAAATAATTTAGAAAATTCATGATATCATGATTAAATCATATTCAGATTCTTCTGTATTTGTAGATTCTGATGTATGTTTCATGATTGTATTTTAAATTCAAATTAGAACTCTAAAATTTCTGATCTAGCTTCTGTATACTGTTCGGTTTGATTTGGCAAAAGATATTGATAAATTAGAAATAATTATTAGAAAGATTTCTTACTCGTGGAAGTCAAAATTAAATAAAATCTTAAAAAAAATGTTACGGTTTCTTTCAAATAAAAGCTTAATTCCCATTAAGACAAAATTTTCAGTACTATCACCATTTTGATTGTATGATGGTGCTAAATTATGAAAAATCAACTTTAAAAATTTATTTAATTAGCTAAAATAGATACGATTCATAAATTAAAGACGAATTAGAGTTAGAAATTAGATGAATCCAGAGTGTTTGAGGTGTTTGAATGTATTTTTTTTAATTTTCCGAAGCTTTGATTTTTTTAAATATTATTAAAAAATTTATTTACGAATATTTTGATTTAAATTTTTTCAAACTTTACCGAGATCCCAATATTTTTAAAATTTTGTTTCTTCAATCTTTTATTTTAAATTCAAAATTGGATAAATAACTATTTATTAAGCAATTGCTATAATTTCAAGTATAACTTTGGAATAAAAGTTATATTATATTTTTATTCTATATTTTATTTATCAATAATTTAGGTTTTTCAAAATCCTTCAAATCTGCTTTTTTCTGATAAATATTTAACAGAAATATTTTTTCCCATTTTTTAAAAATAAAACTACTTCACTCAAAAATTTTAGAATAATTTAATTATTTAACAATCAATTAAAAACATAAACGAATTTCATAAAATTCATAAAAAAAATAGTTAGAAAATTTTATCTTTTTAGATTGTACAATTTAAAAAATTTTTTTTAATTATGAAAATTAAATTAAATTTTAATTTCCAAAAATTACGTAAAAACAAAAAAGCCATTTTTTAGGGCATTATAAACTTTTTTCAGTAAATAAAGCAAATTAAGAAAAAATTACCGATTTTTACGTAAATATACGTGAAAAGCGAATTTTGAAATAGTAAAATTCAGTAAAATTTGGAAAAAGTTTATAATCTGAATTAAAAGTGATAATTATGTATTAAAATTGTAATTTAATTATTTTATATTTTTTTAATGAAAATAGATTCTTTTCTTTATTGGATTGATTTCTTTAACTTAAATACTTTTCCGTATTTAAAAAATTTTTTTCTTTAATTTTTTAAAAAAATAAAGTTTGATTTTTTCTTAAATCTAGATTATTTATGAAAGCTTAACAAGAATTATTATAGACAGTTATTTTTGCAATCTGTAACGTCTTTTAACATATTTTGAATAAATATTCTAGTTTTTTTATATAAAAAGAAAATCCTATATTAGAGATTTTTTGGATACCTTTGGTCCTTAACCTAATAAAAAAATTGGACCTATGAGTGTTAAATGAATATTTTTTTGTTTATAATCATATAATTTTTTTTAAAATTTAAATCATTATCTTATTAATCGTTTATTGAAATTAAAAATACGGAAAAGTATTTAAGTTAAAGAAATCAATCCAATAAAGAAAAGAATCTATTTTCATTAAAAAAATATAAAATAATTAAATTACAATTTTAATACATAATTATCACTTTTAATTCAGATTATAAACTTTTTCCAAATTTTACTGAATTTTACTATTTCAAAATTCGCTTTTCACGTATATTTACGTAAAAATCGGTAATTTTTTCTTAATTTGCTTTATTTACTGAAAAAAGTTTATAATGCCCTAAAAAATGGCTTTTTTGTTTTTACGTAATTTTTCGCATAATAACGTAAGATTACCAATTTTTACGCAAATTTTCGAAAAATTACGTAAAATAATCAAAAAGTTTAGTTTCAAATCAGCACTGTAAGTATTATTAGATAGATTTTTTTTATATCAAAAAATATTAAATAAAAATAAAAATTTATTAATTTTTACTAAGGTAATTTATTAACAAATGAATACGAAAATTAAAAAAAAATTCTTGTATAGAAATCGATATTTTTTAAGAAATTAATATAGACTTAATTAAGTTTTAATCTTAATACACGATAATCTAAAACAATTTATTTTAATTGAAATATTTCGTTTAGTAAGCCTCATTGCATTAGAAATAAAAATAAAATAATAAAAAAATTTATTGAAAAAAAATTCGATAATTACTTAATCACCAGTTTTTAATTATTTTCCTAAAAAAAAGACATCATTCTAATGATTATTCTTTATCGGTTTATTAGAAAATAAATACTTATAGCACAAAATGTACATTCAAAACCGATAACTCTAATCAACAAGTGATGTCTCCGAGGCAAGCAGTAGCCATGACTTATTTTTTTTGTGAGATTTTTTATTGGAATTGTCCAAATTTTTTGAATTTTTCAAATCAGCTAATCTTCTTGAATTGTTAGAACCACATGTAACAACATAAGTTCCAATACCAATCGCCAATCTGGATAATTTAGACTTGATCGTCAATGGTTCGCTGGTCTTGCCTGAATTTACTACAGGTACAGTTCGATTTTCCTCAATATTTACGAACGAGTTATTCTCGTAGTAAACAGAACTCAGGGGTTTTAACTCGTTTAGCTCTTTCCTCGACTTTCGAATTCTAAACGAGTTGATACGAGATAATTTCACTATTGGAATCAGTTGCTTATTCACTTTGGCAAAATCTGTTGACACAATGCTTTTGACCAAAATATCGTAGGCAGTTAATGGATCTTTGGACTTTTTCTGTGGTGAATAATCACTAAAAATTGAATATTGAATCAAATCTGAGCCGATAAGTTTTGCAAATTTTTTGAATGCTGCGAGATTAGTTTTCTGGTTATCTTGGTCATTGTGCAGCATGCCAGCTTTGTTTTTGGACAGTTTAGATGTCGAGGATGTTGAGTTAACAGAGCAGGAGCGCTTTTTGAAAGAATTCCGTGCAATGATTGTATTCTTTTTTTCAGTTTGGTCCTCACTTGTTTGCTTGCTGCTAGTGGTGTCACTTTTAAGACCAAGAAGAAGAAAATGTTTTTGTTTGTTTTTGTTTCTTTTGAAATCAATTTCCCATTTTGATTTGATCAATTCAAATGAGTTCATATCGTCCATGGAAAAACTCAAGATTACACATTGGTAATCTTCGGTATTTATGAACTGACTTGAGGATATAATTTTGTTATTTACAATCAGATCAGCGTCGTTCAAGCATGTTTCTAGACTAATGTCATAATTTTCAATCTCAATAATTACTTTTTCAAATTTAGTATTTAGGGTTTCGTAGGAATAAAGTTCTCTGGGAGAATTGTCAGAATTTTTTGCACATTTTGGAAATTGCTCCATAAATGATGTCTTGCCTATTCCGGCTTGACCGATCATCATGCATTTTATTTTATTTGACATTGTTTAAAATAAATCAAATCTAAAAAAAAAAATTTTTAATTTTTAAAAAAATATTTACTCGTGCCAAATATCCGCTGCTACGGAATTATTCGAAGACTGCTTTTAAGCATATTTTTGGTATCTAGTCAATTAAAATTATTATCGTTTTGAATTAAAAATATTTTAAATCATTAATTTTTAGATCAGGATGATTACTATATTTATTTAGAAAATTGCTGATCCAACAATTAGATTAAAAAATTTAGAATAAAATAAAAATAAGTGATCACCTTTCAAATTAAAATTTTACATTAATTTAAAATTAAAAAAAATATCTTATTTTTCATTTTAAAATTCTGATTACCAAATAGAATATTTTAGCAAATAAAAATACAAGCTGATGACTTGGCATGATTAACAATAAAATATGATTCTTTGGGCGTATCTCAGCAAATAAGCAGTTAATCTGGAATTTTAAGGAATTCTCAAATTATTGAAAGCATTTGGTATTTTGAATATATCCTCAAGAGTCTGAAAAACAAATTTATTTTAAGTATTTCAAATATTTTTATTTTTCCTAGTCTGTTTAAATAATCTGCGAAAAAAATCGATAAATTTTTATGTTTGATCTAATAGAAAAAAAAACTGTATAGCGTTTGTTTAGGCAAAATCTGAAAAATTTAATTTAAGATTACTTCATCTTTAAATTTAAAATTAAGACGACTATAAACAGAAATTTGATTTTAAGTTATTTATCGTGTTGTTATAGTTTCATACAGCCCTAAAAGTGTCTTTGCAAATATCCAATTTTTAGATATTTTGGCATATATTAAACGCCTACCATTTTTAATTTTGAGCATAATTGAAACCCAATATTCGACAAAGAAAATTCCCTAGCTAGCTAATTAATCGATAATTTCACCCACTTAGTCAAGCATTTGTCAATAATTAAAATCTCTAAAATTCTAAATACTAATTTGCTTTTCGGACTAATCTAATTATAATAATTTAAAACATTCAATAGGATTTTAAATATTACAAAAAAGTAGAAAAAAGTCTCAAAACGATTAAAATAAATTCTAAAAAAAGTTTTAATTCTAGCATATTTTAGCATCTAAAAATTTATTAATATGTATTTATTATAAAATTTATTATAAAAATGCTTAATCCTGTGCAAGTATATTTTTTCGAATGGTGTGCTGCGAATCATGCTCTTGTAACTACTAAGATGATTCCTTTTTTAAAAAAAAAAATTAATTTGTCGCTCTTTTTTATTTTCAGAGATCGTTTATTTATACTAGTTGAAGTTATCTTAAATATTAATTAGGATTTAATAAAATCTATTTATTTAATTTGAAAAAAAAATCAATTAGCTTTACAGAAATTATGTAAGAACATTTCTTTCTTAAATCAAGATTTATGAAAGCTTTTGAAAACAAATACTAAAAAACACAGTTTTAAATATTTTTCGTTTTTGATCATACGATGTATTTCGATGTTTATTTGCCTACAGACTCTTGTGCGTTTTCAGTCTTACTCAATTTATGAATGATACTCTTGAGTTAATAATTTCAATTTTCTCTAAGCTCTAAGTATTGCATAATTTAAAAATGTCACTAAGCTATTAAAATTTAAAATTTCATTAACAATTTGAATATGTTAAATTTGATTGAATTTCGCCAGTAGCTAAAAACATTATATTCTCTGATTCTAGAAATTTAACTGGTATTATACTGGTGTTCACTTTTTTTTACTTTAAAACAACATCATATTTTCAATCTCAATAAGAAATTTTTTAACAAAATTACACCTTTACAATTTTGAACATAAAACAAAAATAAAAAAACGATACAAAATTTCGATAAATTTCTTGCTTCTGTTTTTTTACTAAGTTTCAATTTTTTTAATAAATTTTTTTATTAATTTAAATTGATGGAAATCAACTGACTTATCTTAATACTTCGTTCGTCTTTACTTTTGTCAATCTTGTTGAAAAATAATAAATTCAAAACACTTGAATATTGTGCTTATCTTTCTTTTTGGAAATGCTGATCTATTAAATTTATACAATTTACAAATAAAATGATAAAAACTTTTTAAATAACACTTTAAAAAACTTGATAGCTGTTTTTTTTAACAAAAACTGTTATTGAATTTAGATTTTGAAATATTTTATTTGGAGATATGGTTAATTCATAGTGTTTTGTAAAGCCAAATTTAACTTTTTAATCGAGTTCCTGATTAAATAAAATAAATAAAAATCACGCTATTTTTAAGGACGCAATCAAAAAAACTTTGTTGAACATCATATTCGTGCGTCATTTAATTAATGAGCTAAAATAAAATTATTTTTATTTTTAATTTTTAAAATAAACAATATTAAATATTAATAATACTAAATGTATTTTAGTTAGAATAATATAGAGCGTTTTTAATATTTTTGTCTTACGGATATTTTATTTTAGGTAATTATTTTTGAATTTTTCTAAAAATGGATTTCTTTTTTTATCTAACCAATAAATTTTTTAATTTAATAAATTTATTGCATTTAAGATCAGTGAAATCAAGTGCAATAGAAATTAATTTAGATAGTAAAGATAAGTAAATTTAAAAGAAGAAAAAAAGAACTCAACAATTAAAAAACCACCCGAAAATGTAAAAAAATTACAATTTTAATTAATGTGAATTTATCTTTTAATTATTTATATCTTAATTAGTATGAAGTATTTCGATTAAACAATTTTTTTATTAAGATTGAGCATATTTCGGAAAAGAAAGTTTGAGCATTAGCTCAAACTAGATTTTGAAGAGTTGCTCTAACTTCAACTCAAATGAAATTTAAATTTATTTTGTTTTTGATTTAAATTTTATGAAAAAAGTTCAAAAAATAAACATAATTTAGATAATTTATTAATATAGCTGATAAAATATTTTTTTTAAAAAAATAAAATTTAAAAAAAATTAAAAATAAATATAATTTTAAATTTATAAAATTTTGATCAAATACAAAACATCACGATTGTAAATAAATTTAATCGAAAATAAATAAATTTTACAAAAAATTTTAAATTATTATTCGTTTAGGATTTTGTTTAAAAAAAATATACACAGATGGCAACGGCAAAGTCTCAGCACATTTATCATTTGACCGAAATCGTTTTAAACTAGTCAAATTAAATTTGTCTCTGGACTAATAAACAAACGTTTCCAGCACTTTTATTACCAGCCCAACGGTCACAAAAACTTCATTATAATGTAAAGTGAAGTACCATTACTCAAGCGCACACAATTTATTTTATTTAAATTAATATTTGAGTCTATTTTAAGGACTTGACTTGCTATCGCCAGAGCTTTTCCACTTGTTTGGCTATAGAGTATAATGCGTAGTGAATCAACTGATTGAAGCTCAAGGTTAAATTTCTTTAAAAATGTGGTTTTAAAAATTTTATTTGTCAATAAAAAAAACAAAAATTATTTACTTCTTCCCAAACAGGACATGTGGTCAATTCGGAACAACGAGTTTGTGCTACTTCTAAATACGAACCACAAGATTTGAGCTCTACAGCAACATAAACCTCTGAAATTAAGTTAAAGTTTTAAACTAAAAAAAACTTTAATAGAATAATAGAGAAAAAACTTACTATTTGGTTGCTCAAGATTTTCGATGTTTCGGACTAGAAGCTCCAATGATCCAGTATAACTGCTAGTGATAACTTTGGGTGGTTCTTCTATTTTCTATTTAAAAAATGTAGATATTTATCATGTCATTTTTGGTTAAATTACTTTTAGCGAGTTTATACGTGACTCTAATTCAGAATGTTGTATGTTTGCTTGGGTTTTACGAGATTTTACTAAACAAAAAATAAAATATTTAGACAAATTATTATAAAGGATTCATTAAATTAAAATAAAGCCATAGTTTTTTTCTAATTTAATTTCATTAGCAAAATAATAGTCTAAGGGTTGTTAGGTTTTTTTCAAATTATATTAACTCTTTATTCTTTTATTAAATTAAACCATTCAACACAAAAACAAGGCCTTCTAATTGCTACTTGAGGGGAATTTATCTAACAAAAGTACAGACTTAAATTTAATTAAATTATTTACATTTTCGTTAAATAAGCTCTTTTATTTTAATTCTGTTTTTCTACAATTGCTTAAATGAACAAAAATATAATGGCATTTTGAAGTTTTTGATCAAAATTTGATGATCATGCCAAAATTCATTTGAAACGGATTTAAATATTTTTAAAGAAATAAAATAAAATTGAGTGGCATAATGTTGTGTTCAACAAACCATGCGTACTTTTAGCAAATTTTCATGTATAAATGTAGATTTATAATTTTTTTTTAACTTAAATTGAAGATTGGTTGATTTTGTGACTCATTAACCATATAATTTACCTGACTTATTTTCTGTGATAAATTTTACGACCAAAAAATCACCATATTAATATCTTGATCTGAAATTATTTATTTGTGAGAAAATTTAACTTGTTTTTTTTTTGACAAGTTTTAAAATTTGAGAAATATTTTTGATCAATATGATATTGATATTGTTATTACATGGTATCACTTTAGAAGATGAGATTTTTTGATAAAAATTTTAAATATGAAAAAAAAACCTTATTTAAATGAAATTTTACTTTAATTAACACAAAAATTAATTTGAGTTTCTTACTTTTTTAAAAATATTATAAACTTAAGATTCTTGATTTCTAAATGTGGTTAAAAAAAAATTTATCAAAAGACTGATCAAATTTGATATTTAAATTTTAATTTAAATTTTATTAATTTGATATATGTTACTAAAATTTTGAAATTTTGAGAATTAAGATCATTTAATTAAAAACTAAAATAATTTTTTTAATCTAATGTTCAATATTTTTAAAAAGCTGATATTTAGCATCCAAAAAATTATTATGTAAAAAAGTTTTTGGTATCTTTTATCACATAAAATCACCAATTAGATTATTATCATGTTTTAAATACACTAAACGACACCAAAATTTAAATACCAAATTAAGTCTTTATTATTAATACTTTAGCTTTGAGGTCGCATCAACAATTAAGTATTTTTGTTTAAAAATAATTCTAAATAATTTTAATATTAGTTTTAATTTTCGATTTTTAACCCAGAAACAAAAACCGATAAAAATTTTAAATACAAATTTAAATGTAACACTATTGGAGTGTAAAACTTTTGATTACTTATGCGGTGAAAAATTAAAATTTTCTCAATTTAATACCGCTTAATATTAGAGAATTATGGTTTTGTGAAATTCAGTAAAAAAGAACAGAGAGAATTATGTTCTATGCCTAAGAACAAAATTTCGCTTGCATGAATCACCATTACAGTCACAAAATCATCTTACTATTTCCTTCTGTTTTATTAAATTAAATAATTTTACCTCCATATGATAAACAAGAGTATTTTGTGCATGTGCCAAAATAATCGAGGATTGTGAGTTTATTTTTTTTAATAAATTTATTTTTATTCGATTGCTGAAAGGAGAAAGTGCGATCTCCGAACAGTTGGCCCTAGAGCAACTTGAACATACAAATAAATAATAGAGAAAGAAGAATCAAGAATATTTGAAAATATTAAATAAGATGAAGATTAAATAACATAATTTCAAAACAATCAGAGTCATGACTTTGGTGCAAGTCAGAAATAAAACCAACATAAAATGATGCGAACAAGGATTCTTCTTCTAAATTTTGATCAAAAATTTTCAAATTGTTAAACTTTCAGTTTTAAAATTTATATTTCAAAAGGATTTTTGATGAGATTATTTTCATTAAAAAATCTCATTGCATCACTAAAATCGTGATTTGAATTTATAAGCTAGAGTATTTATATTCATGTGTTTGTGAAAATGGAAAAAATGTGAATCATTTTAATCAACAGGGTTTAGAAAAATTTAATAACGTTCTCAACTACTGCATATTTTAGAGGAACAAACAGAAACAAAAATTGCCTAAAACAATTTCTTCTAAAAACATCTTCCATAAAATTAAATTCCGTGGAAAAATTGGCAAGATTTTTTTTCTAATTAAAATTTTTCAATAAAACTTTTAGAAAAAAAAGCGCAAAAAAGAAATGATTTAAAAAAAAACAGCATGATAAAATTGAGAATTTCCTTTTTTAAAATTAAATCATTTGATATTTTTTCCGGTTATATATTTTTAGCAATTTAAACCATTACACCAAACTGTTTCTTGATAATTCTCTTTAAATTTGTTCCCAAAATTTCGAAAAAATAAAGAGAATGGTCAAATCATTAGTATAACATAGGAAAAAAATATTCTTAATTAAATTTAATAAATTTTCCAATAATTTAGTATTTTTTACGTTATTTTACTAATTTTTCTCAAATTTTACCATTTTTTACCTATTTTTACCTATATTAATATTGAATTTTACGTAAATTTACGTAGGTTTATTTTTAAATCTTTTCAAAAGCAAAAATTAAAAAAATTGAAAATTTTACTAAAAAATTGCATTTATCAAACTTTTTTGGCCTTTTTTGGTTTTACAATTATTTGAATTAATGTAATTTTTCGTAAATTTACTTATTTTTACAAAAGTCGTAAAATTTGGTAAAATCCATGTAACGAATCACCACTGTATAAAAAAGTACATTTAAGGGTAAATTGAAGTTTGAGATCATATCAAAAATTCAAAATGTAAAATGTAAAATTTTTATAGATTTAAATTTTAATTGATTTTAATAAAAACTTTAAATTTGAAGACAAAAATATTTAATGTATAAAATTTTTAATTTGTTTAAGAGGAAAAATAAAATTATTTTAGTTTGAATGGATGAATGAATGAATAATAAAAGTTATAAATTGGGATTCCTCAATTAACTAAACCTGGATTATTTAAATTATTGATTTTTTCTGTTAAATAAATTAAGAGTTAATCGTTTTGATGTTAATTTGATAATGAACCATTATTAGTTTTTATTTTTTTTAAATTATCCAAATCATTAGATTAATTAAATTATAAAATATTTAAATGATTTTAAATTTTGATCTGAAACTTCAATTTGCCCATTTGAGATATTTAAATTAAAAAAAAAAACGGAAAAACTATCAAATGATTTAATTTTATAAAAAGAGACATTTCAATTTTATCATGTTTGTTACGGTATGAAAATAACCGTTACAACGATTTAGATTAACCTTAATACTATTTACAATTTATTTAGATTATATCTTTATGAGTCATAAATCATAAGTCATAAATCTTTATGACCGATTTAATTCACAATTTATTTTGATTTAACTTCGTTATTATCATTGACCTAATTAGTGTGTATAAATAAGAATTCTGATTCTTATTAACACGAGCTTTATCAACTTTGTATTTTTATCTATTTTACAACAAACTTTTTAAATAAAACGTTTATACGAACAATCTCGATCTTTGTCTTCACTTATCTCCTCTGAAGTTAATCTAAGGAATCAGGCCAATTTAGTAGACTAACATATATGGTAGCAGCTATAAATATCGATAATTTAGAGATAGCAAAGATAAATTCAGATTGGAACTTAATAATTATTTTATATTAGTACTAATTATCTGTTTGTAAAATGAGTGAAATAGCTTCAATAATCGATGATATCGATTCAAAAAAGTGGAATAAGATTAAAGCTCTAAATATTTTTAAAGCTAAATCCTTAGCATACTCCTTGGATAAAGTAGTTGCAGCATACAGGGTTACTGTAGCAGAATTAAAGGAAATTGTGGTTAGCAATGATTCCACTGATACAAGAAAAATAAAATGCAGTGAATGCATTAGTAGTTTTGAAAGCAAAGTTAACAAAATAAAACAAATTAGACTTGGCTCAACTGACGTGGACTGCCAAAAAGAAGACACATCTATAGAAATTGACAAACTCCAAATGTCAAACGAAGAATTATTATTAAAAAATGAAAACTTAACAGAAGATAATCAAATAGCTTCAATAATCGATGATGATGATGAAAAATAAAATTATTTTAGTTTGAATGAATGAATAATAAAAGTTATAAATTTGGATTTCTTAATTAATTTTCAATTTTATCATGTTATTTTTTTTAATTAATAAAACCCGTTCAATTTCGGGCTTTTCCTTAAAGCTCTAGTGAAAAATGTTTAATAGAAAAAAATCTTGCCAATTCTAAATTTCAAAATAAATTTTTTAAAATAATATTTTCAAAATAATTCTTAAATTTATTTAACTTACATGCATAAACTGCGCCGTTGATTTCTTCTAGCCAGGCGTTTCTTTCGAAATCAGAAGTGAACAAAAACTCGTGAGTGTTGGACAAATTTTGTATCGGACTTGTGCTCGTGGGATGTGAGCCCATGCTTGTATGATGTTGATGATGATGGTGATGATGAGAGTTGTTCTTGCTGCTAGCCAGACCCGAAGTTGTCAGATTGGCCAGATTGTTCATTGATGAGCTGAGCGCGGCGACCAATGAGCCGCTAAAACCGCCGGCACCAAGTGAACTGGACGAGTTGGAAGAGGAATTGGACGCAAAGCTTGAGGACAACATGGGGTTAGCTCGCACAATTAGCTTGAGTCTAGACGATTGAATGGCCAGCTCGTTTTCTTGCTCGGCAAGTTTTTTCTTTATTTTTTGCTGATTTCTGGCCGACGCGTTCTCTTCGGTCTGCTTCTTCAGGTTGCCCCTCAGCGAGACCACTTCTTCTCTCAGGTGCCTGAGCTCGTTCTCGGACTTAGCCGACTTGTACTCGTCGGTAAAAATCTCCAACTGGTCAATGGGAATAAACCACTTGAGCTGACGTCTGTCTTTTTTGAGGCGACAGCACACCAAACAATCGCCAAACAGCACCAAGTGTCGCAGCTTTCTCTCGTTGCTGTTCTCAATCAGCTCAATGACGTCCTCGTTTTTGCGCACCTCCTTGGGCATTATGTTGCGGTTGATTTCGTTGAAGACCATTTCGCGCAAATTCTTGGACGCCTCGTTCTCAAACAGTGACTTTATGTTCGACTTCAAGCTGGCACAGTAGCTGTTGGGCAAGTCGTTGGACGCCAGTATGCACTCTTCCTTCAGGCTGTAGATGAACTCGAAGAGCTTGGTGGGCCGCCTGAGTATGTCCTCGGTGAAAATTTTGGTCAAGTCGAACAACTGTTCGCTCTTGGTGTCATTGTAGTACAGGTCGTAGGGGTCTTTTTTGGCAGGGGCATTTTTCTGCGTGAATCGCGACAACAGACCGGGTTTTTTGCAATTTTTCACTTCGCTGCTCAGCAGCTTGTTGAACTCGGCCTGGCATTCGGTGAGCGTTTTGCGCTTGGACACACTCTTCGAATTTTCCAGCTTGCTCAAAATGGTCATCGATTTGGGATAGTTTTTCAAGAATTCCAGATAGACCGGAAAGCTGATCTCCATTATGTTGGCCAGCAAATTGAGTGCGTTGGTCAAAAAGCTTTCTTTCAGATAGAACATTGAGTTTGTGGGGTAGGGGCTGGTCGGCGAAAGGTTGGTGGCTTGTCGGGAAGAGCCGACCACTTGGTTTAGCTTGGTATTGGCGGGAGATGTCTTCGAGTTGGACAGCAGCAGTTCGTTCAGCGTGGTCAAGTAGTCGTGCAGCTTTTGAGCAACAATGTCATGTGTGGTGTAAATTTGTTGGATGCCGGAGAACAGAACACTAATGTCGGTTTGGGATCCGCTAAAATTGTCGTCCAGATACTCTTTGAAGTCGAGCAGTTTTCTGAGCTTGTCCAGGTAGAGTTTTTCGTTGTGGAGAGTGGTGGCCACAAAGGTTTTGAGCCGTTTGGTGGTGTTGTCGTCGAAATCGTCGTGGAATGGGTAAGTGGGGCCGGAGGCGTTGTGGTAGCCGGAGTCCAGGTCGTCGTCGGCCGACTCCTCGCCGCCGCCGCCGCTCAGGTCTGTCGCGCTCGCCTCCAGCATTTCGTGGTCGCTGAATGTATCTATATTTAAGGTAAAATTACGTAAATTATCGTAAAAAAAAGTAAAAAAAATAAAAATTTGTAAGAATTTTTTTCATCTTTTGATTTGAAACAAATAAAAAAATCAAAAATTTGATTTTTTCAGCGAGATTTTGAGGTATTTTTGGCCGTAAGCATTTTTATTATCGATTACAATTTTTTACGTAATCCCATGTAATTTTACGGTATCTTACGTAAGATAACGTTTATTTACCACCCTGAGTTTACGTAAGTTTATGTTATCTTACGTAATCTTACGAAAAAATACGTCATTTTACACATTTTCCTGTTTTCGTAAAAGCACTGTATGTATTTATTATAAAATTTATTATAAAAATGCTTAATCCTGTGCAAGTATATTTTTTCGAATGGTGTGCTGCGAATCATGCTCTTGTAACTACTAAGATAATTCCTTTTAAAAAAAAAAAAAATTAATTTGTCGCTCTTTTTTATTTTCAGAGATCGTTTATTTATACTAGTTGAAGTTATCTTAAATATTAATTAGGATTTAATAAAATCTATTCATTTAATTTGAAAAAAAAATCAATTAGCTTTACAGAAATTATGTAAGAACATTTCTTTCTTAAATCAAGATTTACGAAAGCTTTTGAAAACAAATACTAAAAAACACAGTTTTAAATATTTTTCGTTTTTGATCATACGATGTATTTCGATGTTTATTTGCCTACAGACTCTTGTGCGTTTTCAGTCTTACTCAATTTATGAATGATACTCTTGAGTTAATAATTTCAATTTTCTCTAAGCTCTAAGTATTGCATAATTTAAAAATGTCACTAAGCTATTAAAATTTAAAATTTCATTAACAATTTGAATTCAATTTGAATGTTAAATTTGATTGAATTTCGCCAGTAGCTAAAACATTATATTCTCTGATTTTAGAAATTTAACTGGTTTTCTAATTCACTTTTTTTACCTTAAAACAACATCATATTTTCATTCTCAATAAAAAATTTTTAACAAAATTACACCTTTACAATTTTGAACATAAAACAAAAATAAAAAAACGATACAAAATTTCGATAAATTTCTTGCTTCTGTTTTTTTACTAAGTTTCAATTTTTTTAATAAATTTTTTTATTAATTTAAATTGATGGAAATCAACTGACTTATCTTAATACTTCGTTCGTCTTTACTTTTGTCAATCTTGTTGAAAAATAATAAATTCAAAACACTTGAATATTGTGCTTATCTTTCTTTTTGGAAATGCTGATCTATTAAATTTATACAATTTACAAATAAAATGATAAAAACTTTTTAAATAACACTTTAAAAAACTTGATAGCTGTTTTTTTTAACAAAAACTGTTATTGAATTTAGATTTTGAAATATTTTATTTGGAGATATGGTTAATTCATAGTGTTTTGTAAAGCCAAATTTAACTTTTTAATCGAGTTCCTGATTAAATAAAATAAATAAAAATCACGCTATTTTTAAGGACGCAATCAAAAAAACTTTGTTGAACATCATATTCGTGCGTCATTTAATTAATGAGCTAAAATAAAATTATTTTTATTTTTAATTTTTAAAATAAACAATATTAAATATTAATAATACTAAATGTATTTTAGTTAGAATAATATAGAGCGTTTTTAATATTTTTGTCTTACGGATATTTTATTTTAGGTAATTATTTTTGAATTTTTCTAAAAATGGATTTCTTTTTTTATCTAACCAATAAATTTTTTAATTTAATAAATTTATTGCATTTAAGATCAGTGAAATCAAGTGCAATAGAAATTAATTTAGATAGTAAAGATAAGTAAATTTAAAAGAAGAAAAAAAGAACTCAACAATTAAAAAACCACCCGAAAATGTAAAAAAATTACAATTTTAATTAATGTGAATTTATCTTTTAATTATTTATATCTTAATTAGTATGAAGTATTTCGATTAAACAATTTTTTTATTAAGATTGAGCATATTTCGGAAAAGAAAGTTTGAGCATTAGCTCAAACTAGATTTTGAAGAGTTGCTCTAACTTCAACTCAAATGAAATTTAAATTTATTTTGTTTTTGATTTAAATTTTATGAAAAAAGTTCAAAAAATAAACATAATTTAGATAATTTATTAATATAGCTGATAAAATATTTTTTTTAAAAAAATAAAATTTAAAAAAAATTAATAATAAATATAATTTTAAATTTATAAAATTTTGATCAAATACAAAACATCACGATTGTAAATAAATTTAATCGAAAATAAATAAATTTTACAAAAAATTTTAAATTATTATTCGTTTAGGATTTTGTTTAAAAAAAATATACACAGATGGCAACCGCAAAGTCTCAGCACATTTATCATTTGACCGAAATCGTTTTAAACTAGTCAAATTAAATTTGTCTCTGGACTAATAAACAAACGTTTCCAGCACTTTTATTACCAGCCCAACGGTCACAAAAACTTCATTATAATGTAAAGTGAAGTACCATTACTCAAGCGCACACAATTTATTTTATTTAAATTAATATTTGAGTCTATTTTAAGGACTTGACTTGCTATCGCCAGAGCTTTTCCACTTGTTTGGCTATAGAGTATAATGCGTAGTGAATCAACTGATTGAAGCTCAAGGTTAAATTTCTTTAAAAATGTGGTTTTAAAAATTTTATTTGTCAAAAAAAAAAAACAAAAATTATTTACTTCTTCCCAAACAGGACATGTGGTCAATTCGGAACAACGAGTTTGTGCTACTTCTAAATACGAACCACAAGATTTGAGCTCTACAGCAACATAAACCTCTGAAATTAAGTTAAAGTTTTAAACTAAAAAAAACTTTAATAGAATAATAGAGAAAAAAATTACTATTTGGTTGCTCAAGATTTTCGATGTTTCGGACTAGAAGCTCCAATGATCCAGTATAACTGCTAGTGATAACTTTGGGTGGTTCTTCTATTTTCTATTTAAAAAATGTAGATATTTATCATGTCATTTTTGGTTAAATTACTTTTAGCGAGTTTATACGTGACTCTAATTCAGAATGTTGTATGTTTGCTTGGGTTTTACGAGATTTTACTAAACAAAAAATAAAATATTTAGACAAATTATTATAAAGGATTCATTAAATTAAAATAAAGCCATAGTTTTTTTCTAATTTAATTTCATTAGCAAAATAATAGTCTAAGGGTTGTTAGGTTTTTTTCAAATTATATTAACTCTTTATTCTTTTATTAAATTAAACCATTCAACACAAAAACAAGGCCTTCTAATTGCTACTTGAGGGGAATTTATCTAACAAAAGTACAGACTTAAATTTAATTAAATTATTTACATTTTCGTTAAATAAGCTCTTTTATTTTAATTCTGTTTTTCTACAATTGCTTAAATGAACAAAAATATAATGGCATTTTGAAGTTTTTGATCAAAATTTGATGATCATGCCAAAATTCATTTGAAACGGATTTAAATATTTTTAAAGAAATAAAATAAAATTGAGTGGCATAATGTTGTGTTCAACAAACCATGCGTACTTTTAGCAAATTTTCATGTATAAATGTAGATTTATAATTTTTTTTTAACTTAAATTGAAGATTGGTTGATTTTGTGACTCATTAACCATATAATTTACCTGACTTATTTTCTGTGATAAATTTTACGACCAAAAATCACCATATTAATATCTTGATCTGAAATTATTTATTTGTGAGAAAATTTAACTTGTTTTTTTTTTTTGACAAGTTTTAAAATTTGAGAAATATTTTTGATCAATATGATATTGATATTGTTATTACATGGTATCACTTTAGAAGATGAGATTTTTTGATAAAAATTTTAAATATGAAAAAAAAACCTTATTTAAATGAAATTTTACTTTAATTAACACAAAAATTAATTTGAGTTTCTTACTTTTTTAAAAATATTATAAACTTAAGATTCTTGATTTCTAAATGTGGTTAAAAAAAAATTTATCAAAAGACTGATCAAATTTGATATTTAAATTTTAATTTAAATTTTATTAATTTGATATATGTTACTAAAATTTTGAAATTTTGAGAATTAAGATCATTTAATTAAAAACTAAAATAATTTTTTTAATCTAATGTTCAATATTTTTAAAAAGCTGATATTTAGCATCCAAAAAATTATTATGTAAAAAAGTTTTTGGTATCTTTTATCACATAAAATCACCAATTAGATTATTATCATGTTTTAAATACACTAAACGACACCAAAATTTAAATACCAAATTAAGTCTTTATTATTAATACTTTAGCTTTGAGGTCGCATCAACAATTAAGTATTTTTGTTTAAAAATAATTCTAAATAATTTTAATATTAGTTTTAATTTTCGATTTTTAACCCAGAAACAAAAACCGATAAAAATTTTAAATACAAATTTAAATGTAACACTATTGGAGTGTAAAACTTTTGATTACTTATGCGGTGAAAAATTAAAATTTTCTCAATTTAATACCGCTTAATATTAGAGAATTATGGTTTTGTGAAATTCAGTAAAAAAGAACAGAGAGAATTATGTTCTATGCCTAAGAACAAAATTTCGCTTGCATGAATCACCATTACAGTCACAAAATCATCTTACTATTTCCTTCTGTTTTATTAAATTAAATAATTTTACCTCCATATGATAAACAAGAGTATTTTGTGCATGTGCCAAAATAATCGAGGATTGTGAGTTTATTTTTTTTAATAAATTTATTTTTATTCGATTGCTGAAAGGAGAAAGTGCGATCTCCGAACAGTTGGCCCTAGAGCAACTTGAACATACAAATAAATAATAGAGAAAGAAGAATCAAGAATATTTGAAAATATTAAATAAGATGAAGATTAAATAACATAATTTCAAAACAATCAGAGTCATGACTTTGGTGCAAGTCAGAAATAAAACCAACATAAAATGATGCGAACAAGGATTCTTCTTCTAAATTTTGATCAAAAATTTTCAAATTGTTAAACTTTCAGTTTTAAAATTTATATTTCAAAAGGATTTTTGATGAGATTATTTTCATTAAAAAATCTCATTGCATCACTAAATCGTGATTTGAATTTATAAGCTAGAGTATTTATATTCATGTGTTTGTGAAAATGGAAAAAATGTGAATCATTTTAATCAACAGGGTTTAGAAAAATTTAATAACGTTCTCAACTACTGCATATTTTAGAGGAACAAACAGAAACAAAAATTGCCTAAAACAATTTCTTCTAAAAACATCTTCCATAAAATTAAATTCCGTGGAAAAATTGGCAAGATTTTTTTTCTAATTAAAATTTTTCAATAAAACTTGTTAGTCTAGGGAATTTGGCCTGAATACCTTCGATTAACTTCAGATGAGATAGAGTGAAGACAAAGAACAAAATCGTGTTGAATAAACGTTTATTATTAATTTAAAATAAATAGGAAAAATACCAGTTAAAAAGCTCCCTTTTTTAAGAATTACAACTTCTATTTATATTCAGTAGTTGTAACTTAAAAAGGTCATTAATCATAAAGAATCTAAATAAAGATAAGTTGTGAATTAAATCGGTCATAAAGATTTATGACATATGATAAATGATTCATAAAAACATAAAGATAAAATCTAGATAAGTTGTGAAAATTGATAAGGTTAATTTAAATAGTTGAAACGGTTATTTTCACACCGTAACATTACCCCCCCTTGAAAATAATCATTCGTCCTCGAATGGACTAAACAAGGGTAGATTATTTATAACATTAATTTGTTGAAAAAATTAGTTGATTTGTGATTGAGTCCAAACTTTCTTCGCTAATTTCTTGATTTTGAATATTGGGCTCAACATTTATTTTTTCTTTTGAAATTGTAATCATTTCTATTTGTTCATTGGCACCATTCTTTTGATTTTCTCTAAATTCAGATTTTCGCTGTTCTTCTATTTTATTTTTCTCTGAGTTTAATGTCCAGTATGGGAAACATTTGACACAGAAATTGTATCCTAGGAATAAAAGAAGCAATATGAAAATACTAGTAAAGACTAATACAATAATTCCAAATGTTTTCGTAAAAATCAAATTTAAACCATTCTTTATTTCCATTCTTGTTTCGATGACGTTCGCTTTGATATTAGAAGTGTCTGACGAATGTGAATACCAAGTACCAGCCGACATTTCATGATTTACTATTTCTTGAAACGTTGATAGAAGATCTATACCATCAAGCAATAGAGGATTATGATGAACGTTTAATTCTTTAATCTTATTTCCCAAGTAATCAAAATTAAAAAAATGAATTTTTGAATTAGGTACAACACTAGATTGAAAATTTTTTCTAACAATAGTGTAGTTTTGGTTTACCAATTGTATATATTGTATGACTCTATTACAATGTACAAGATTAGATACTTGCCTAATAATATTGTTATAAGTTAAAAATCCTGTTTTTGACGAATTTTTTATATTAAAAATAATAGGTTGATCTGTAAAGCACTGCGAAGTATTTCCATTGCGTGTATCCGTCAAAATTTCTATTTCGCTTACAGACAAACAGTCCGCTTTATAAATTGTACCCATAGTAGTGTAGAAGGTAATTGAACTTCCATCTTTAAGAAAATGTGTAAGATATTTGTCTTCATTTTTTGAAAAAAGGTTTAGCGTCGATTTAAAATTTAAACATTCGTTAAAAAGTATTTCATTTTTTTGTTTTATATCTTCGAAAACTCTATAGTCATTGTCAGCAAGTAACAATTCTTTCATTTCTTCTACAGTTGAACTCTGAGGTACTTTGTTATTTATATCTTGGTTAATTTTTCTACTTAGATAAATTCCTTCAACTGTTGTTAAGACTGAGATATTACAAATTATTTGAATTCCGGAAGCTTGAACTGCTAAATGTGATTCACTTATTAAAATATCACTATCTTTATCATATTTGAAGTCTTCCAAAGTGATTTTGTATAGTGGGCATTCGTGATAAATAGCTTTATCCCATATTATAATGGAATCATGAAGATAACAAAAAAGATTTTTAGCTTGACATTTTAAACCGAATAAATGATCAAATTGATTTTTTGCTGTTATTAATTTTGGTGAGAAAGAACAAGAAAATGTTTCGCTTTTTTTTTCATTTAACCATGAAAATGTTGCTTTTGGATTAGCAGAATAGGTACAATATTCAGCATCACAATCCATAGGCGATTCTCTGCATTTTTTAGTAATAACCATTATTTTGCATTCATCGTTAGTTAGTTTTACAGGTTCTGTTCTGAGTGATTCAAATTTTTCACCCCAAAACGACATTGATGTAACTAAAATATGTTTTTTCATTAAGCAATGATATCCATTTCCATAAACTTGGTGTTCCAATTTTCCTAAAACATTTAGTTTTATTTTCGAACTGACAACATTTAGGTTAGATTTCAATTCAAAATACTTATTCAATATGTGATTAGTATTTTTGGGTTTAGTTTTACATAGTGAATTTAGATCAACAATCTTCCTATGATAAGAATGCGAACATAACATAAAACTACCGTTTACATTTATCCCTTTTATTTTATTTACATTTTCAGTGAATATTGAAGGAATAATGCTAAACAAAAGTAAAAAACTTACAAAAAATGCTTTGTTTAATGTACATTTTCGCTTTGGACGTTGAGATTTAGCGAATTGTAATCCTGATTTATAATCGTTTATTAGTTTAAGGTTGTTAAAATACTTTTCAGGAATCCAAGATGATTCCGATAATGGAAGATTTTTCCATTTTACAAGATAAAGATTATCGTTATCGATTATTTTATGCTTTTGAATTCTTTCAATTTCGGCACTCTCTACTGGAAGAGACGAATCGTCTTCCACCAATTTAATTTTATGTCTCGGATAAGAGTCCTTTAAAGTTTCGTTAAGAGCATTCTTAATAATATAATTACCACGTTTGGTGTGACCTGATACTTTATATGGTCCCTTGAACCTTGGTTCTAATTTATTAAGAAGTCCTTCGCATTTTAAGAATACAGTTTTTCCAATGTCAATTCGTTTCTCAACAATATTAGTAGATTTATTTTGTGTTTTAATTTGACGTTCTTGAAATGCTTTTAAATTTTTTAGTGCTAACGGACGTGTACTTTCAAATAGTTGTTTAATTTCTTTACTTCTTTCCAAGATAGCATTTGAATCTTCTTTTTCAGTTGAATAATCATTAAATGGGATCATGTTCCTTCCGAACATTAGTTCAAAAGGTGTGTGACCCGTAGCCGAATGAACTTTCGATTGGTATGCGATTAAAACAAACGGTAGGAACTTATGCCAGTTATTGATATTGGCTTCAGCATGTTTTCTTAAACAATTTGCTAAAGTCTGATTAAATCTTTCTGTTATCCCATTAGTTCTTGGATTATAAGCTGAGGTTGTGATATGTTTAAAACCTAAATTTGTTTTTAAACTTTCTAATACATTGTTACAAAATTCCCTTCCTTGGTCGGATAAAAGTTCCTCAAATGGACCAAACATACTAATATATTCAGTTAATATATAAGCTACTTCATTAGCCGATTTTGATCGTATTGGTTTAGCAAACGAAAATCTTGTTACAAATTCAACTATTACTAATATACCATTGAAGCCTTCATCAGTTTCAGGAAGACCAAGAATAAGGTCTATCATAACACGTTTAAAAATTTTGCTAATGCTACTTGTTTGTGCAGGATGATATTTTACAATTTCTTTGTTATTTCGATTGCAAACAGTGCACTTTTTTACAAATTTTTTTATATCATCAAATATATTTTTCCAATAAAATGTGTCTTTCAGTCTCTGATATGTGGATTCAGTTTGAAAGTGTCCAAAATTGTGTGCCTTCTCAATAATTTCTGCCCGCAATTCTGGCTTAGGTACTTCTAAATATTTTCCAGTTTTATGGATAAAAAGTTTATTGTTTTCAAAACGATAATTTTTTGCCAAATTTTGAATATTTGTTGCTAATTTTTTTGAAATACCTGGTACAACCTTTCCAAATTGGATGAAGTGGATTAAGTTGGGATTTTCCCACACGTCTAATTTAATTTTATCATTTAAAACTTGTGTTGTTGTCATACAAATCACAAAGTCAATTACAGGTCTACTGATTGCATCCACATTTCCATGTTCAGAGCCTTTTCTATAAACAACGTCAAAGTCGTACTCCTGAAGAAATATTGACCATCGGGTTAATTTTCCTGTTATTTTTTTAATGTTCTTAAGCCATACAAGCGCTGAGTGGTCTGTTATAACTGTAAATTTTATTCCATACAGGTACTTTCTGAATTGTGTTATACCATAGATAACAGCTAAGCATTCTTTTTCTGAAATACCGTATTTTATTTCTGTTTTTGAGAGTGTTCGTGAAGCACAAGCAACCATGAATTCCTCTCCGTTTTCATCTTTTTGAGTTAATATTGCTCCAAGTGCGTACCCAGAAGCATCGACATAGAGTCTGTAATTGGAATTAGGATTTGGTATTCTTAATATTGGATATGAGGAACATTTTTTCTTAAGCATGTTAAAAGCTTCTTCACATTCACTACTCCATTCAAATACTGAATCTTTCGCACACAAAGCAAAAAGTGGATGAGCAATTTTTGAATAATCCTTAATAAAGCGTCGATAAAAGTTAGGTAGACCAAGAAAACTTTGTAGTTCCTTTAAATTTTTTGGTCGAGCTCTTTCAACAATTGCTTTGATTTTTTCAGGATCCATTTTAACTTGATTATGAGACACAATGTGACCAAGCACTTTAATTTCATTTGCAAACCAGCTACATTTAGTTGGGTTTATTTTTAAATTTGCTTCCTTTAATTTTTTAAAAACTTGTCTTATGTGAGAGATGTGTTCGTGAAAGGTTTTTGAATGTATAGTGATATCATCCATATAAACTTCAACGAAAGGAAGGTCACCTAGGGTCATCTGCATAATCCTACAGAAGTCTGTTGGCGCATTCTTTAAGCCAAAAGGTAGTCTTAAAAATTCAAAATGACCATCTGGAGTGGAAAAAGCAGTTTTATGAATTGAACTTTCATCCATTTTTACTTGCCAGTAGCCTGACTTTAAATCAAGTGCAGTGAACCAATTCGAGTCCCTCATTCTATCAATTACATCAGTAATATTTGGAAGTGGCCATCTTTCTGTTAAAGTATTTTCGTTTAACTTTCTATAATCTATACAAATTCGTTTATTTCCGTCTTTTTTTGGAACAACAATTACAGGGGAAGACCAAGCCGATTTAGATGTTCGAATGATTCCTGCTTTTATCATCTTACTGATTTCGGTTCTTAAAAATTGGCGTTCGTTTTCTGACATTCTATATGGTCGTTTATAAATAGGAGCTACATTTTCATCAATCAACCTAATTACGTGTTTATACACCTCACAGCTCCCTAATTCTTCTATAGAATTAGCAAATAAACATTTTGCTTCGGTTAATATTTTATCAAAAGCTTTTTGCTGATTGAATGATAAAGGACTTAAAGGGTTAACCTTATATGATTTGTTTTCCCAAAAATAATCATCTGAGGTTTCTGGATTAACATCAGATAGAAAAATATCAAAAATATTTTCTTCTTTATTACTTTCACTACTTTCTAATTTAAAATCTGAACCTGGAAATTTTATAAGTCCTTGGGATGGAAAAATTCCTGAATTTGTTTTTTGAAACCAATCAAGACCTAACAAAACATCATGGTCTTCATGATCGAAAACAATAAATTCGATTAAACATAAACTGTTACCTAGTTTAATTTCAATTGGTTTCGTTTTGCCAGAAGCATGAGTAATTATGCCTGTTGCTGTCTTTATTTTGTTTTCACATGCTAAAATATCTATATTATATTGAACTGCTGTCATATGGTTCATAATAGAATGGGTAGCCCCGCAATCTATTCCTATTTTCATTAATTTACCTCCTACATAACCTGTAGTTGATGGTATACAGTTAATATTTTTCGAGAGAGAAGAAACCATATAAATCTTTTCTTCCGAATCCGAAACAATTTCTAAAGAATTTATCTTTTTTAATATTACCCTGCACTTATTAGCATAATGTCCTTTCTTTTTACATCTAAGACATGTAATATCATGTGATTTATTGTTTCTTTGATTTAAATATTTATTAGATACAGTTTTTTGTTTTTGTAAATCTTTGAAAGTATCTCTTTTATATGAAAAATTATTGCTTTTCTTTTTTACATTAGTTTTAACAAAGTTAACTTTAGATATGCAGCTAGCCGCTGATTCCAATTGAATCGCAAGTGGGATAGCCTCCGACAGCTTAAATATTTTTCTACAAATAATTTCTCTTTTTGTATTTTCTTTTAAACCTTCTCTAAAGTAAAACATTTTTTCTTCCTCAGCCATAAAGCCTAACTTATTGGTTAAAGTCAAAAATCTGTTTACAAAATGTTCAACATTTAATTCTTTATGTTTTAAATTAGAGAGTTCGCTTCTTATCTTATGTTCTCTATCGACGTTTCTAAAGGTATCTTTGAGCTCTTTTTCAAATTCGAACCAGTTACTTTTTGACACAATGTGTCTTTTTAATATTAGCAATGGTAACTCAGCCACAAAATTAACGACTGCATTCAGTCGATCTTCATCAGGAATTTTTGCTGCTATAAAACCTTGCCTGATCATAAAAAGCCAATCTTCTATATCATCTTTACTATTACCAGAAAATTTTGGTGTACTTACATGAAGATGTTTTGGTTTATTTTCCATATTTTGGTTGAGCAAAAATTTATAGATTGGATCGTTTCGATAAAGGAAACATTTGTCCGCTCATCTCGACCGGTTGATTTATTGAAATTCGTTTATTATTTATCATGTTATTATAATCATTCGATACATAGTCAGACATTTTAGGTGTTTTTTGCCGTTCATAATCATGAATAACCGAATTTGCTTGGTGATTTTTTGGATTCCAATCTTTTATAATATCTTTTCCATAACAATAAGATTCTGGTGTTTTTTGTGCATCATCATCACTGATAAGTATTGATTTAGGCGTTTTTTTCATTATGATCCATATTATATAACATTTTGTTTAAATTATTCGATTTCGACTCTATTGAAGCATCATTTTGCGAGCGATTATTTATAGTTGAATAATCTAGCTTGTAAAAGTCTTTATTCATTTTTAGAAATTGTTCTTCTTGTTGGCTGTTGCTGACAGTTGAGTTGTTAAGAATATCCTCGTTGAATTGTACATTTTTTTTCTTATCAGAAGCTTGTAAGTCACAATATTGACTCTCGTTTTGATTTAACTGTTTCTTAAGTTCTGATATTATATTATCTTTCTCAAGATTATCCTCTTTTAGATTTTCATTTCTTAATAATAATTCTTCATTAGTCAGACGAAGTCTGTCAATTTCTGAAGATACATCATCTTTCTGCTCATCTACGTCATCAGCGTCCAGTTTTATTTGTTTTATTTTGTTAACTTTGCTTTCAAAATTACTAATGCATTCTATGCACTTTGATTTCCTTGTATCAGTGGCATCATTGCTTTCCGCAATATCCTTTAATTCTGCTACAGTAGCCCTGTAAGCAGCCACTACCTTATCCAGGGAGTAAGCTAGGGATTTAGCCTTGCAAATATTAAGAGCTTTTATTTTTTTCCACTTTTTTGAATCGATATCCTCGATTATAGAGCCTATTTCACTCATTGCACAATTAATAATTAGTACTAATATAAAATTATCGCGCGGAACAATCTGCTTTTGTCTATTATCTATCTGTTTATATCGGTCTTTATCGCTGCTACCATATATGTTAGTCTAGGGAATTTGGCCTGAATACCTTCGATTAACTTCAGATGAGATAGAGTGAAGACAAAGAACAAAATCGTGTTGAATAAACGTTTATTATTAATTTAAAATAAATAGGAAAAATACCAGTTAAAAAGCTCCCTTTTTTAAGAATTACAACTTCTATTTATATTCAGTAGTTGTAACTTAAAAAGGTCATTAATCATAAAGAATCTAAATAAAGATAAGTTGTGAATTAAATCGGTCATAAAGATTTATGACATATGATAAATGATTCATAAAAACATAAAGATAAAATCTAGATAAGTTGTGAAAATTGATAAGGTTAATTTAAATAGTTGAAACGGTTATTTTCACACCGTAACAAACTTTTAGAAAAAAAAAGCGCAAAAAAGAAATGATTTAAAAAAAAACAGCATGATAAAATTGAGAATTTCCTTTTTTATAAAATTAAATCATTTGATATTTTTTCCGGTTATATATTTTTAGCAATTTAAACCATTACACCAAACTGTTTCTTGATAATTCTCTTTAAATTTGTTCCCAAAATTTCGAAAAAATAAAGAGAATGGTCAAATCATTAGTATAACATAGGAAAAAAATATTCTTAATTAAATTTAATAAATTTTCCAATAATTTAGTATTTTTTACGTTATTTTACTAATTTTTCTCAAATTTTACCATTTTTTACCTATTTTTACCTATATTAATATTGAATTTTACGTAAATTTACGTAGGTTTATTTTTAAATCTTTTCAAAAGCAAAAATTAAAAAAATTGAAAATTTTACTAAAAAATTGCATTTATCAAACTTTTTTGGCCTTTTTTGGTTTTACAATTATTTGAATTAATGTAATTTTTCGTAAATTTACTTATTTTTACAAAAGTCGTAAAATTTGGTAAAATCCATGTAACGAATCACCACTGTATAAAAAAGTACATTTAAGGGTAAATTGAAGTTTGAGATCATATCAAAAATTCAAAATGTAAAATGTAAAATTTTTATAGATTTAAATTTTAATTGATTTTAATAAAAACTTTAAATTTGAAGACAAAAATATTTAATGTATAAAATTTTTAATTTGTTTAAGAGGAAAAATAAAATTATTTTAGTTTGAATGGATGAATGAATGAATAATAAAAGTTATAAATTGGGATTCCTCAATTAACTAAACCTGGATTATTTAAATTATTAGTTGTTTTCTGTTAAATAAATTAGAGATCAATCATTTTGATGCTAATTTGATAATGAACCATTATTAGTATTAATTTTTTTTAAATTATCAAAATCATTAGATTAATTAAGTTTTAAAATTTTAAATGATTTTAAATTTTGATCTGAAACTTCAATTTGCCCATTTGAGATATTTAAATTAAAAAAAAAACGGAAAAACTATCAAATGATTTAATTTTATAAAAAGAGACATTTCAATTTTATCATGTTTGTTACGGTATGAAAATAACCGTTACAAACGATTTAGATTAACCTTAATACTATTTACAATTTATTTAGATTATATCTTTATGAGTCATAAATCATAAGTCATAAATCTTTATGACCGATTTAATTCACAATTTATTTTGATTTAACTTCGTTATTATCATTGACCTAATTAGTGTGTATAAATAAGAATTCTGATTCTTATTAACACGAGCTTTATCAACTTTGTATTTTTATCTATTTTACAACAAACTTTTTAAATAAAACGTTTATACGAACAATCTCGATCTTTGTCTTCACTTATCTCCTCTGAAGTTAATCTAAGGAATCAGGCCAATTTAGTAGACTAACATATATGGTAGCAGCTATAAATATCGATAATTTAGAGATAGCAAAGATAAATTCAGATTGGAACTTAATAATTATTTTATATTAGTACTAATTATCTGTTTGTAAAATGAGTGAAATAGCTTCAATAATCGATGATATCGATTCAAAAAAGTGGAATAAGATTAAAGCTCTAAATATTTTTAAAGCTAAATCCTTAGCATACTCCTTGGATAAAGTAGTTGCAGCATACAGGGTTACTGTAGCAGAATTAAAGGAAATTGTGGTTAGCAATGATTCCACTGATACAAGAAAAATAAAATGCAGTGAATGCATTAGTAGTTTTGAAAGCAAAGTTAACAAAATAAAACAAATTAGACTTGGCTCAACTGACGTGGACTGCCAAAAAGAAGACACATCTATAGAAATTGACAAACTCCAAATGTCAAACGAAGAATTATTATTAAAAAATGAAAACTTAACAGAAGATAATCAAATAGCTTCAATAATCGATGATGATGATGAAAAATAAAATTATTTTAGTTTGAATGAATGAATAATAAAAGTTATAAATTTGGATTTCTTAATTAATTTTCAATTTTATCATGTTATTTTTTTTAATTAATAAAACCCGTTCAATTTCGGGCTTTTCCTTAAAGCTCTAGTGAAAAATGTTTAATAGAAAAAAATCTTGCCAATTCTAAATTTCAAAATAAATTTTTTAAAATAATATTTTCAAAATAATTCTTAAATTTATTTAACTTACATGCATAAACTGCGCCGTTGATTTCTTCTAGCCAGGCGTTTCTTTCGAAATCAGAAGTGAACAAAAACTCGTGAGTGTTGGACAAATTTTGTATCGGACTTGTGCTCGTGGGATGTGAGCCCATGCTTGTATGATGTTGATGATGATGGTGATGATGAGAGTTGTTCTTGCTGCTAGCCAGACCCGAAGTTGTCAGATTGGCCAGATTGTTCATTGATGAGCTGAGCGCGGCGACCAATGAGCCGCTAAAACCGCCGGCACCAAGTGAACTGGACGAGTTGGAAGAGGAATTGGACGCAAAGCTTGAGGACAACATGGGGTTAGCTCGCACAATTAGCTTGAGTCTAGACGATTGAATGGCCAGCTCGTTTTCTTGCTCGGCAAGTTTTTTCTTTATTTTTTGCTGATTTCTGGCCGACGCGTTCTCTTCGGTCTGCTTCTTCAGGTTGCCCCTCAGCGAGACCACTTCTTCTCTCAGGTGCCTGAGCTCGTTCTCGGACTTAGCCGACTTGTACTCGTCGGTAAAAATCTCCAACTGGTCAATGGGAATAAACCACTTGAGCTGACGTCTGTCTTTTTTGAGGCGACAGCACACCAAACAATCGCCAAACAGCACCAAGTGTCGCAGCTTTCTCTCGTTGCTGTTCTCAATCAGCTCAATGACGTCCTCGTTTTTGCGCACCTCCTTGGGCATTATGTTGCGGTTGATTTCGTTGAAGACCATTTCGCGCAAATTCTTGGACGCCTCGTTCTCAAACAGTGACTTTATGTTCGACTTCAAGCTGGCACAGTAGCTGTTGGGCAAGTCGTTGGACGCCAGTATGCACTCTTCCTTCAGGCTGTAGATGAACTCGAAGAGCTTGGTGGGCCGCCTGAGTATGTCCTCGGTGAAAATTTTGGTCAAGTCGAACAACTGTTCGCTCTTGGTGTCATTGTAGTACAGGTCGTAGGGGTCTTTTTTGGCAGGGGCATTTTTCTGCGTGAATCGCGACAACAGACCGGGTTTTTTTGCAATTTTTCACTTCGCTGCTCAGCAGCTTGTTGAACTCGGCCTGGCATTCGGTGAGCGTTTTGCGCTTGGACACACTCTTCGAATTTTCCAGCTTGCTCAAAATGGTCATCGATTTGGGATAGTTTTTCAAGAATTCCAGATAGACCGGAAAGCTGATCTCCATTATGTTGGCCAGCAAATTGAGTGCGTTGGTCAAAAAGCTTTCTTTCAGATAGAACATTGAGTTTGTGGGGTAGGGGCTGGTCGGCGAAAGGTTGGTGGCTTGTCGGGAAGAGCCGACCACTTGGTTTAGCTTGGTATTGGCGGGAGATGTCTTCGAGTTGGACAGCAGCAGTTCGTTCAGCGTGGTCAAGTAGTCGTGCAGCTTTTGAGCAACAATGTCATGTGTGGTGTAAATTTGTTGGATGCCGGAGAACAGAACACTAATGTCGGTTTGGGATCCGCTAAAATTGTCGTCCAGATACTCTTTGAAGTCGAGCAGTTTTCTGAGCTTGTCCAGGTAGAGTTTTTCGTTGTGGAGAGTGGTGGCCACAAAGGTTTTGAGCCGTTTGGTGGTGTTGTCGTCGAAATCGTCGTGGAATGGGTAAGTGGGGCCGGAGGCGTTGTGGTAGCCGGAGTCCAGGTCGTCGTCGGCCGACTCCTCGCCGCCGCCGCCGCTCAGGTCTGTCGCGCTCGCCTCCAGCATTTCGTGGTCGCTGAATGTATCTATATTTAAGGTAAAAATTACGTAAATTATCGTAAAAAAAAGTAAAAAAAATAAAAATTTGTAAGAATTTTTTTCATCTTTTGATTTGAAACAAATAAAAAAATCAAAAATTTGATTTTTTCAGCGAGATTTTGAGGTATTTTTGGCCGTAAGCATTTTTATTATCGATTACAATTTTTTACGTAATCCCATGTAATTTTACGGTATCTTACGTAAGATAACGTTTATTTACCACCCTGAGTTTACGTAAGTTTATGTTATCTTACGTAATCTTACGAAAAAATACGTCATTTTACACATTTTCCTGTTTTCGTAAAAGCACTGTATGTATTTATTATAAAATTTATTATAAAAATGCTTAATCCTGTGCAAGTATATTTTTTCGAATGGTGTGCTGCGAATCATGCTCTTGTAACTACTAAGATAATTCCTTTTAAAAAAAAAAAAAATTAATTTGTCGCTCTTTTTTATTTTCAGAGATCGTTTATTTATACTAGTTGAAGTTATCTTAAATATTAATTAGGATTTAATAAAATCTATTCATTTAATTTGAAAAAAAAATCAATTAGCTTTACAGAAATTATGTAAGAACATTTCTTTCTTAAATCAAGATTTACGAAAGCTTTTGAAAACAAATACTAAAAAACACAGTTTTAAATATTTTTCGTTTTTGATCATACGATGTATTTCGATGTTTATTTGCCTACAGACTCTTGTGCGTTTTCAGTCTTACTCAATTTATGAATGATACTCTTGAGTTAATAATTTCAATTTTCTCTAAGCTCTAAGTATTGCATAATTTAAAAATGTCACTAAGCTATTAAAATTTAAAATTTCATTAACAATTTGAATTCAATTTGAATGTTAAATTTGATTGAATTTCGCCAGTAGCTAAAACATTATATTCTCTGATTTTAGAAATTTAACTGGTTTTCTAATTCACTTTTTTTTACCTTAAAACAACATCATATTTTCATTCTCAATAAAAAATTTTTAACAAAATTAAACATTTACAATTTTGAACATAAAACAAAAATAAAAAAACGATAAAAAATTTCGATAAATTTCTTGCTTCTGTTTTTTTTACTAAGTTTCAATTTTTTTAATAAATTTTTTTATTAATTTAAATTGATGGAAATCAACTGACTTATCTTAATACTTCGTTCGTCTTTACTTTTGTCAATCTTGTTGAAAAATAATAAATTCAAAACACTTGAATATTGTGCTTATCTTTCTTTTTGGAAATGCTGATCTATTAAATTTATACAATTTACAAATAAAATGATAAAAACTTTTTAAATAACACTTTAAAAAACTTGATAGCTGTTTTTTTTTAACAAAAACTGTTATTGAATTTAGATTTTGAAATATTTTATTTGGAGATATGGTTAATTCATAGTGTTTTGTAAAGCCAAATTTAACTTTTTAATCGAGTTCCTGATTAAATAAAATAAATAAAAATCACGCTATTTTTAAGGACGCAATCAAAAAAAACTTTGTTGAACATCATATTCGTGCGTCATTTAATTAATGAGCTAAAATAAAATTATTTTTATTTTTAATTTTTAAAATAAACAATATTAAATATTAATAATACTAAATGTATTTTAGTTAGAATAATATAGAGCGTTTTTAATATTTTTGTCTTACGGATATTTTATTTTAGGTAATTATTTTTGAATTTTTCTAAAAATGGATTTCTTTTTTTATCTAACCAATAATTTTTTAATTTAATAAATTTATTGCATTTAAGATCAGTGAAATCAAGTGCAATAGAAATTAATTTAGATAGTAAAGATAAGTAAATTTAAAAGAAGAAAAAAAGAACTCAACAATTAAAAAACCACCCGAAAATGTAAAAAAATTACAATTTTAATTAATGTGAATTTATCTTTTAATTATTTATATCTTAATTAGTATGAAGTATTTCGATTAAACAATTTTTTTATTAAGATTGAGCATATTTCGGAAAAGAAAGTTTGAGCATTAGCTCAAACTAGATTTTGAAGAGTTGCTCTAACTTCAACTCAAATGAAATTTAAATTTATTTTGTTTTTGATTTAAATTTTATGAAAAAAGTTCAAAAAATAAACATAATTTAGATAATTTATTAATATAGCTGATAAAATATTTTTTTTAAAAAAATAAAATTTAAAAAAAATTAATAATAAATATAATTTTAAATTTATAAAATTTTGATCAAATACAAAACATCACGATTGTAAATAAATTTAATCGAAAATAAATAAATTTTACAAAAAATTTTAAATTATTATTCGTTTAGGATTTTGTTTAAAAAAAATATACACAGATGGCAACGGCAAAGTCTCAGCACATTTATCATTTGACCGAAATCGTTTTAAACTAGTCAAATTAAATTTGTCTCTGGACTAATAAACAAACGTTTCCAGCACTTTTATTACCAGCCCAACGGTCACAAAAACTTCATTATAATGTAAAGTGAAGTACCATTACTCAAGCGCACACAATTTATTTTATTTAAATTAATATTTGAGTCTATTTTAAGGACTTGACTTGCTATCGCCAGAGCTTTTCCACTTGTTTGGCTATAGAGTATAATGCGTAGTGAATCAACTGATTGAAGCTCAAGGTTAAATTTCTTTAAAAATGTGGTTTTAAAAATTTTATTTGTCAATAAAAAAAACAAAAATTATTTACTTCTTCCCAAACAGGACATGTGGTCAATTCGGAACAACGAGTTTGTGCTACTTCTAAATACGAACCACAAGATTTGAGCTCTACAGCAACATAAACCTCTGAAATTAAGTTAAAGTTTTAAACTAAAAAAAACTTTAATAGAATAATAGAGAAAAAACTTACTATTTGGTTGCTCAAGATTTTCGATGTTTCGGACTAGAAGCTCCAATGATCCAGTATAACTGCTAGTGATAACTTTGGGTGGTTCTTCTATTTTCTATTTAAAAAATGTAGATATTTATCATGTCATTTTTGGTTAAATTACTTTTAGCGAGTTTATACGTGACTCTAATTCAGAATGTTGTATGTTTGCTTGGGTTTTACGAGATTTTACTAAACAAAAAATAAAATATTTAGACAAATTATTATAAAGGATTCATTAAATTAAAATAAAGCCATAGTTTTTTTTCTAATTTAATTTCATTAGCAAAATAATAGTCTAAGGGTTGTTAGGTTTTTTTCAAATTATATTAACTCTTTATTCTTTTATTAAATTAAACCATTCAACACAAAAACAAGGCCTTCTAATTGCTACTTGAGGGGAATTTATCTAACAAAAGTACAGACTTAAATTTAATTAAATTATTTACATTTTCGTTAAATAAGCTCTTTTATTTTAATTCTGTTTTTCTACAATTGCTTAAATGAACAAAAATATAATGGCATTTTGAAGTTTTTGATCAAAATTTGATGATCATGCCAAAATTCATTTGAAACGGATTTAAATATTTTTAAAGAAATAAAATAAAATTGAGTGGCATAATGTTGTGTTCAACAAACCATGCGTACTTTTAGCAAATTTTCATGTATAAATGTAGATTTATAATTTTTTTTTAACTTAAATTGAAGATTGGTTGATTTTGTGACTCATTAACCATATAATTTACCTGACTTATTTTCTGTGATAAATTTTACGACCAAAAATCACCATATTAATATCTTGATCTGAAATTATTTATTTGTGAGAAAATTTAACTTGTTTTTTTTTTTGACAAGTTTTAAAATTTGAGAAATATTTTTGATCAATATGATATTGATATTGTTATTACATGGTATCACTTTAGAAGATGAGATTTTTTGATAAAAATTTTAAATATGAAAAAAAAAACCTTATTTAAATGAAATTTTACTTTAATTAACACAAAAATTAATTTGAGTTTCTTACTTTTTTAAAAATATTATAAACTTAAGATTCTTGATTTCTAAATGTGGTTAAAAAAAAATTTATCAAAAGACTGATCAAATTTGATATTTAAATTTTAATTTAAATTTTATTAATTTGATATATGTTACTAAAATTTTGAAATTTTGAGAATTAAGATCATTTAATTAAAAACTAAAATAATTTTTTTAATCTAATGTTCAATATTTTTAAAAAGCTGATATTTAGCATCCAAAAAATTATTATGTAAAAAAGTTTTTGGTATCTTTTATCACATAAAATCACCAATTAGATTATTATCATGTTTTAAATACACTAAACGACACCAAAATTTAAATACCAAATTAAGTCTTTATTATTAATACTTTAGCTTTGAGGTCGCATCAACAATTAAGTATTTTTGTTTAAAAATAATTCTAAATAATTTTAATATTAGTTTTAATTTTCGATTTTTAACCCAGAAACAAAAACCGATAAAAATTTTAAATACAAATTTAAATGTAACACTATTGGAGTGTAAAACTTTTGATTACTTATGCGGTGAAAAATTAAAATTTTCTCAATTTAATACCGCTTAATATTAGAGAATTATGGTTTTGTGAAATTCAGTAAAAAAGAACAGAGAGAATTATGTTCTATGCCTAAGAACAAAATTTCGCTTGCATGAATCACCATTACAGTCACAAAATCATCTTACTATTTCCTTCTGTTTTATTAAATTAAATAATTTTACCTCCATATGATAAACAAGAGTATTTTGTGCATGTGCCAAAATAATCGAGGATTGTGAGTTTATTTTTTTTAATAAATTTATTTTTATTCGATTGCTGAAAGGAGAAAGTGCGATCTCCGAACAGTTGGCCCTAGAGCAACTTGAACATACAAATAAATAATAGAGAAAGAAGAATCAAGAATATTTGAAAATATTAAATAAGATGAAGATTAAATAACATAATTTCAAAACAATCAGAGTCATGACTTTGGTGCAAGTCAGAAATAAAACCAACATAAAATGATGCGAACAAGGATTCTTCTTCTAAATTTTGATCAAAAATTTTCAAATTGTTAAACTTTCAGTTTTATAATTTATATTTCAAAAGGATTTTTGATGAGATTATTTTCATTAAAAAATCTCATTGCATCACTAAATCGTGATTTGAATTTATAAGCTAGAGTATTTATATTCATGTGTTTGTGAAAATGGAAAAAATGTGAATCATTTTAATCAACAGGGTTTAGAAAAATTTAATAACGTTCTCAACTACTGCATATTTTAGAGGAACAAACAGAAACAAAAATTGCCTAAAACAATTTCTTCTAAAAACATCTTCCATAAAATTAAATTCCGTGGAAAAATTGGCAAGATTTTTTTTCTAATTAAAATTTTTCAATAAAACTTTTAGAAAAAAAAAGCGCAAAAAAGAAATGATTTAAAAAAAAACAGCATGATAAAATTGAGAATTTCCTTTTTTATAAAATTAAATCATTTGATATTTTTTCCGGTTATATATTTTTAGCAATTTAAACCATTACACCAAACTGTTTCTTGATAATTCTCTTTAAATTTGTTCCCAAAATTTCGAAAAAATAAAGAGAATGGTCAAATCATTAGTATAACATAGGAAAAAAATATTCTTAATTAAATTTAATAAATTTTCCAATAATTTAGTATTTTTTACGTTATTTTACTAATTTTTCTCAAATTTTACCATTTTTTACCTATTTTTACCTATATTAATATTGAATTTTACGTAAATTTACGTAGGTTTATTTTTAAATCTTTTCAAAAGCAAAAATTAAAAAAATTGAAAATTTTACTAAAAAATTGCATTTATCAAACTTTTTTGGCCTTTTTTGGTTTTACAATTATTTGAATTAATGTAATTTTTCGTAAATTTACTTATTTTTACAAAAGTCGTAAAATTTGGTAAAATCCATGTAACGAATCACCACTGTATAAAAAAGTACATTTAAGGGTAAATTGAAGTTTGAGATCATATCAAAAATTCAAAATGTAAAATGTAAAATTTTTATAGATTTAAATTTTAATTGATTTTAATAAAAACTTTAAATTTGAAGACAAAAATATTTAATGTATAAAATTTTTAATTTGTTTAAGAGGAAAAATAAAATTATTTTAGTTTGAATGGATGAATGAATGAATAATAAAAGTTATAAATTGGGATTCCTCAATTAACTAAACCTGGATTATTTAAATTATTGATTTTTTCTGTTAAATAAATTAAGAGTTAATCGTTTTGATGTTAATTTGATAATGAACCATTATTAGTTTTTATTTTTTTTAAATTATCCAAATCATTAGATTAATTAAATTATAAAATATTTAAATGATTTTAAATTTTGATCTGAAACTTCAATTTGCCCATTTGAGATATTTAAATTAAAAAAAAAACGGAAAAACTATCAAATGATTTAATTTTATAAAAAGAGACATTTCAATTTTATCATGTTTGTTACGGTATGAAAATAACCGTTACAACGATTTAGATTAACCTTAATACTATTTACAATTTATTTAGATTATATCTTTATGAGTCATAAATCATAAGTCATAAATCTTTATGACCGATTTAATTCACAATTTATTTTGATTTAACTTCGTTATTATCATTGACCTAATTAGTGTGTATAAATAAGAATTCTGATTCTTATTAACACGAGCTTTATCAACTTTGTATTTTTATCTATTTTACAACAAACTTTTTAAATAAAACGTTTATACGAACAATCTCGATCTTTGTCTTCACTTATCTCCTCTGAAGTTAATCTAAGGAATCAGGCCAATTTAGTAGACTAACATATATGGTAGCAGCTATAAATATCGATAATTTAGAGATAGCAAAGATAAATTCAGATTGGAACTTAATAATTATTTTATATTAGTACTAATTATCTGTTTGTAAAATGAGTGAAATAGCTTCAATAATCGATGATATCGATTCAAAAAAGTGGAATAAGATTAAAGCTCTAAATATTTTTAAAGCTAAATCCTTAGCATACTCCTTGGATAAAGTAGTTGCAGCATACAGGGTTACTGTAGCAGAATTAAAGGAAATTGTGGTTAGCAATGATTCCACTGATACAAGAAAAATAAAATGCAGTGAATGCATTAGTAGTTTTGAAAGCAAAGTTAACAAAATAAAACAAATTAGACTTGGCTCAACTGACGTGGACTGCCAAAAAGAAGACACATCTATAGAAATTGACAAACTCCAAATGTCAAACGAAGAATTATTATTAAAAAATGAAAACTTAACAGAAGATAATCAAATAGCTTCAATAATCGATGATGATGATGAAAAATAAAATTATTTTAGTTTGAATGAATGAATAATAAAAGTTATAAATTTGGATTTCTTAATTAATTTTCAATTTTATCATGTTATTTTTTTTAATTAATAAAACCCGTTCAATTTCGGGCTTTTCCTTAAAGCTCTAGTGAAAAATGTTTAATAGAAAAAAATCTTGCCAATTCTAAATTTCAAAATAAATTTTTTAAAATAATATTTTCAAAATAATTCTTAAATTTATTTAACTTACATGCATAAACTGCGCCGTTGATTTCTTCTAGCCAGGCGTTTCTTTCGAAATCAGAAGTGAACAAAAACTCGTGAGTGTTGGACAAATTTTGTATCGGACTTGTGCTCGTGGGATGTGAGCCCATGCTTGTATGATGTTGATGATGATGGTGATGATGAGAGTTGTTCTTGCTGCTAGCCAGACCCGAAGTTGTCAGATTGGCCAGATTGTTCATTGATGAGCTGAGCGCGGCGACCAATGAGCCGCTAAAACCGCCGGCACCAAGTGAACTGGACGAGTTGGAAGAGGAATTGGACGCAAAGCTTGAGGACAACATGGGGTTAGCTCGCACAATTAGCTTGAGTCTAGACGATTGAATGGCCAGCTCGTTTTCTTGCTCGGCAAGTTTTTTCTTTATTTTTTGCTGATTTCTGGCCGACGCGTTCTCTTCGGTCTGCTTCTTCAGGTTGCCCCTCAGCGAGACCACTTCTTCTCTCAGGTGCCTGAGCTCGTTCTCGGACTTAGCCGACTTGTACTCGTCGGTAAAAATCTCCAACTGGTCAATGGGAATAAACCACTTGAGCTGACGTCTGTCTTTTTTGAGGCGACAGCACACCAAACAATCGCCAAACAGCACCAAGTGTCGCAGCTTTCTCTCGTTGCTGTTCTCAATCAGCTCAATGACGTCCTCGTTTTTGCGCACCTCCTTGGGCATTATGTTGCGGTTGATTTCGTTGAAGACCATTTCGCGCAAATTCTTGGACGCCTCGTTCTCAAACAGTGACTTTATGTTCGACTTCAAGCTGGCACAGTAGCTGTTGGGCAAGTCGTTGGACGCCAGTATGCACTCTTCCTTCAGGCTGTAGATGAACTCGAAGAGCTTGGTGGGCCGCCTGAGTATGTCCTCGGTGAAAATTTTGGTCAAGTCGAACAACTGTTCGCTCTTGGTGTCATTGTAGTACAGGTCGTAGGGGTCTTTTTTGGCAGGGGCATTTTTCTGCGTGAATCGCGACAACAGACCGGGTTTTTTGCAATTTTTCACTTCGCTGCTCAGCAGCTTGTTGAACTCGGCCTGGCATTCGGTGAGCGTTTTGCGCTTGGACACACTCTTCGAATTTTCCAGCTTGCTCAAAATGGTCATCGATTTGGGATAGTTTTTCAAGAATTCCAGATAGACCGGAAAGCTGATCTCCATTATGTTGGCCAGCAAATTGAGTGCGTTGGTCAAAAAGCTTTCTTTCAGATAGAACATTGAGTTTGTGGGGTAGGGGCTGGTCGGCGAAAGGTTGGTGGCTTGTCGGGAAGAGCCGACCACTTGGTTTAGCTTGGTATTGGCGGGAGATGTCTTCGAGTTGGACAGCAGCAGTTCGTTCAGCGTGGTCAAGTAGTCGTGCAGCTTTTGAGCAACAATGTCATGTGTGGTGTAAATTTGTTGGATGCCGGAGAACAGAACACTAATGTCGGTTTGGGATCCGCTAAAATTGTCGTCCAGATACTCTTTGAAGTCGAGCAGTTTTCTGAGCTTGTCCAGGTAGAGTTTTTCGTTGTGGAGAGTGGTGGCCACAAAGGTTTTGAGCCGTTTGGTGGTGTTGTCGTCGAAATCGTCGTGGAATGGGTAAGTGGGGCCGGAGGCGTTGTGGTAGCCGGAGTCCAGGTCGTCGTCGGCCGACTCCTCGCCGCCGCCGCCGCTCAGGTCTGTCGCGCTCGCCTCCAGCATTTCGTGGTCGCTGAATGTATCTATATTTAAGGTAAAATTACGTAAATTATCGTAAAAAAAAGTAAAAAAAATAAAAATTTGTAAGAATTTTTTTCATCTTTTGATTTGAAACAAATAAAAAAATCAAAAATTTGATTTTTTCAGCGAGATTTTGAGGTATTTTTGGCCGTAAGCATTTTTATTATCGATTACAATTTTTTACGTAATCCCATGTAATTTTACGGTATCTTACGTAAGATAACGTTTATTTACCACCCTGAGTTTACGTAAGTTTATGTTATCTTACGTAATCTTACGAAAAAATACGTCATTTTACACATTTTCCTGTTTTCGTAAAAGCACTGTATGTATTTATTATAAAATTTATTATAAAAATGCTTAATCCTGTGCAAGTATATTTTTTCGAATGGTGTGCTGCGAATCATGCTCTTGTAACTACTAAGATAATTCCTTTTAAAAAAAAAAAAAATTAATTTGTCGCTCTTTTTTATTTTCAGAGATCGTTTATTTATACTAGTTGAAGTTATCTTAAATATTAATTAGGATTTAATAAAATCTATTCATTTAATTTGAAAAAAAAATCAATTAGCTTTACAGAAATTATGTAAGAACATTTCTTTCTTAAATCAAGATTTACGAAAGCTTTTGAAAACAAATACTAAAAAACACAGTTTTAAATATTTTTCGTTTTTGATCATACGATGTATTTCGATGTTTATTTGCCTACAGACTCTTGTGCGTTTTCAGTCTTACTCAATTTATGAATGATACTCTTGAGTTAATAATTTCAATTTTCTCTAAGCTCTAAGTATTGCATAATTTAAAAATGTCACTAAGCTATTAAAATTTAAAATTTCATTAACAATTTGAATTCAATTTGAATGTTAAATTTGATTGAATTTCGCCAGTAGCTAAAACATTATATTCTCTGATTTTAGAAATTTAACTGGTTTTCTAATTCACTTTTTTTACCTTAAAACAACATCATATTTTCATTCTCAATAAAAAATTTTTAACAAAATTACACCTTTACAATTTTGAACATAAAACAAAAATAAAAAAACGATACAAAATTTCGATAAATTTCTTGCTTCTGTTTTTTTACTAAGTTTCAATTTTTTTAATAAATTTTTTTATTAATTTAAATTGATGGAAATCAACTGACTTATCTTAATACTTCGTTCGTCTTTACTTTTGTCAATCTTGTTGAAAAATAATAAATTCAAAACACTTGAATATTGTGCTTATCTTTCTTTTTGGAAATGCTGATCTATTAAATTTATACAATTTACAAATAAAATGATAAAAACTTTTTAAATAACACTTTAAAAAACTTGATAGCTGTTTTTTTTAACAAAAACTGTTATTGAATTTAGATTTTGAAATATTTTATTTGGAGATATGGTTAATTCATAGTGTTTTGTAAAGCCAAATTTAACTTTTTAATCGAGTTCCTGATTAAATAAAATAAATAAAAATCACGCTATTTTTAAGGACGCAATCAAAAAAACTTTGTTGAACATCATATTCGTGCGTCATTTAATTAATGAGCTAAAATAAAATTATTTTTATTTTTAATTTTTAAAATAAACAATATTAAATATTAATAATACTAAATGTATTTTAGTTAGAATAATATAGAGCGTTTTTAATATTTTTGTCTTACGGATATTTTATTTTAGGTAATTATTTTTGAATTTTTCTAAAAATGGATTTCTTTTTTTATCTAACCAATAAATTTTTTAATTTAATAAATTTATTGCATTTAAGATCAGTGAAATCAAGTGCAATAGAAATTAATTTAGATAGTAAAGATAAGTAAATTTAAAAGAAGAAAAAAAGAACTCAACAATTAAAAAACCACCCGAAAATGTAAAAAAATTACAATTTTAATTAATGTGAATTTATCTTTTAATTATTTATATCTTAATTAGTATGAAGTATTTCGATTAAACAATTTTTTTATTAAGATTGAGCATATTTCGGAAAAGAAAGTTTGAGCATTAGCTCAAACTAGATTTTGAAGAGTTGCTCTAACTTCAACTCAAATGAAATTTAAATTTATTTTGTTTTTGATTTAAATTTTATGAAAAAAGTTCAAAAAATAAACATAATTTAGATAATTTATTAATATAGCTGATAAAATATTTTTTTTAAAAAAATAAAATTTAAAAAAAATTAATAATAAATATAATTTTAAATTTATAAAATTTTGATCAAATACAAAACATCACGATTGTAAATAAATTTAATCGAAAATAAATAAATTTTACAAAAAATTTTAAATTATTATTCGTTTAGGATTTTGTTTAAAAAAAATATACACAGATGGCAACGGCAAAGTCTCAGCACATTTATCATTTGACCGAAATCGTTTTAAACTAGTCAAATTAAATTTGTCTCTGGACTAATAAACAAACGTTTCCAGCACTTTTATTACCAGCCCAACGGTCACAAAAACTTCATTATAATGTAAAGTGAAGTACCATTACTCAAGCGCACACAATTTATTTTATTTAAATTAATATTTGAGTCTATTTTAAGGACTTGACTTGCTATCGCCAGAGCTTTTCCACTTGTTTGGCTATAGAGTATAATGCGTAGTGAATCAACTGATTGAAGCTCAAGGTTAAATTTCTTTAAAAATGTGGTTTTAAAAATTTTATTTGTCAATAAAAAAAACAAAAATTATTTACTTCTTCCCAAACAGGACATGTGGTCAATTCGGAACAACGAGTTTGTGCTACTTCTAAATACGAACCACAAGATTTGAGCTCTACAGCAACATAAACCTCTGAAATTAAGTTAAAGTTTTAAACTAAAAAAAACTTTAATAGAATAATAGAGAAAAAACTTACTATTTGGTTGCTCAAGATTTTCGATGTTTCGGACTAGAAGCTCCAATGATCCAGTATAACTGCTAGTGATAACTTTGGGTGGTTCTTCTATTTTCTATTTAAAAAATGTAGATATTTATCATGTCATTTTTGGTTAAATTACTTTTAGCGAGTTTATACGTGACTCTAATTCAGAATGTTGTATGTTTGCTTGGGTTTTACGAGATTTTACTAAACAAAAAATAAAATATTTAGACAAATTATTATAAAGGATTCATTAAATTAAAATAAAGCCATAGTTTTTTTCTAATTTAATTTCATTAGCAAAATAATAGTCTAAGGGTTGTTAGGTTTTTTTCAAATTATATTAACTCTTTATTCTTTTATTAAATTAAACCATTCAACACAAAAACAAGGCCTTCTAATTGCTACTTGAGGGGAATTTATCTAACAAAAGTACAGACTTAAATTTAATTAAATTATTTACATTTTCGTTAAATAAGCTCTTTTATTTTAATTCTGTTTTTCTACAATTGCTTAAATGAACAAAAATATAATGGCATTTTGAAGTTTTTGATCAAAATTTGATGATCATGCCAAAATTCATTTGAAACGGATTTAAATATTTTTAAAGAAATAAAATAAAATTGAGTGGCATAATGTTGTGTTCAACAAACCATGCGTACTTTTAGCAAATTTTCATGTATAAATGTAGATTTATAATTTTTTTTTAACTTAAATTGAAGATTGGTTGATTTTGTGACTCATTAACCATATAATTTACCTGACTTATTTTCTGTGATAAATTTTACGACCAAAAATCACCATATTAATATCTTGATCTGAAATTATTTATTTGTGAGAAAATTTAACTTGTTTTTTTTTTTGACAAGTTTTAAAATTTGAGAAATATTTTTGATCAATATGATATTGATATTGTTATTACATGGTATCACTTTAGAAGATGAGATTTTTTGATAAAAATTTTAAATATGAAAAAAAAACCTTATTTAAATGAAATTTTACTTTAATTAACACAAAAATTAATTTGAGTTTCTTACTTTTTTAAAAATATTATAAACTTAAGATTCTTGATTTCTAAATGTGGTTAAAAAAAAATTTATCAAAAGACTGATCAAATTTGATATTTAAATTTTAATTTAAATTTTATTAATTTGATATATGTTACTAAAATTTTGAAATTTTGAGAATTAAGATCATTTAATTAAAAACTAAAATAATTTTTTTAATCTAATGTTCAATATTTTTAAAAAGCTGATATTTAGCATCCAAAAAATTATTATGTAAAAAAGTTTTTGGTATCTTTTATCACATAAAATCACCAATTAGATTATTATCATGTTTTAAATACACTAAACGACACCAAAATTTAAATACCAAATTAAGTCTTTATTATTAATACTTTAGCTTTGAGGTCGCATCAACAATTAAGTATTTTTTGTTTAAAAATAATTCTAAATAATTTTAATATTAGTTTTAATTTTCGATTTTTAACCCAGAAACAAAAACCGATAAAAATTTTAAATACAAATTTAAATGTAACACTATTGGAGTGTAAAACTTTTGATTACTTATGCGGTGAAAAATTAAAATTTTCTCAATTTAATACCGCTTAATATTAGAGAATTATGGTTTTGTGAAATTCAGTAAAAAAGAACAGAGAGAATTATGTTCTATGCCTAAGAACAAAATTTCGCTTGCATGAATCACCATTACAGTCACAAAATCATCTTACTATTTCCTTCTGTTTTATTAAATTAAATAATTTTACCTCCATATGATAAACAAGAGTATTTTGTGCATGTGCCAAAATAATCGAGGATTGTGAGTTTATTTTTTTTAATAAATTTATTTTTATTCGATTGCTGAAAGGAGAAAGTGCGATCTCCGAACAGTTGGCCCTAGAGCAACTTGAACATACAAATAAATAATAGAGAAAGAAGAATCAAGAATATTTGAAAATATTAAATAAGATGAAGATTAAATAACATAATTTCAAAACAATCAGAGTCATGACTTTGGTGCAAGTCAGAAATAAAACCAACATAAAATGATGCGAACAAGGATTCTTCTTCTAAATTTTGATCAAAAATTTTCAAATTGTTAAACTTTCAGTTTTATAATTTATATTTCAAAAGGATTTTTGATGAGATTATTTTCATTAAAAAATCTCATTGCATCACTAAATCGTGATTTGAATTTATAAGCTAGAGTATTTATATTCATGTGTTTGTGAAAATGGAAAAAATGTGAATCATTTTAATCAACAGGGTTTAGAAAAATTTAATAACGTTCTCAACTACTGCATATTTTAGAGGAACAAACAGAAACAAAAATTGCCTAAAACAATTTCTTCTAAAAACATCTTCCATAAAATTAAATTCCGTGGAAAAATTGGCAAGATTTTTTTTCTAATTAAAATTTTTCAATAAAACTTTTAGAAAAAAAAAGCGCAAAAAAGAAATGATTTAAAAAAAAACAGCATGATAAAATTGAGAATTTCCTTTTTTATAAAATTAAATCATTTGATATTTTTTCCGGTTATATATTTTTAGCAATTTAAACCATTACACCAAACTGTTTCTTGATAATTCTCTTTAAATTTGTTCCCAAAATTTCGAAAAAATAAAGAGAATGGTCAAATCATTAGTATAACATAGGAAAAAAATATTCTTAATTAAATTTAATAAATTTTCCAATAATTTAGTATTTTTTACGTTATTTTACTAATTTTTCTCAAATTTTACCATTTTTTACCTATTTTTACCTATATTAATATTGAATTTTACGTAAATTTACGTAGGTTTATTTTTAAATCTTTTCAAAAGCAAAAATTAAAAAAATTGAAAATTTTACTAAAAAATTGCATTTATCAAACTTTTTTGGCCTTTTTTGGTTTTACAATTATTTGAATTAATGTAATTTTTCGTAAATTTACTTATTTTTACAAAAGTCGTAAAATTTGGTAAAATCCATGTAACGAATCACCACTGTATAAAAAAGTACATTTAAGGGTAAATTGAAGTTTGAGATCATATCAAAAATTCAAAATGTAAAATGTAAAATTTTTATAGATTTAAATTTTAATTGATTTTAATAAAAACTTTAAATTTGAAGACAAAAATATTTAATGTATAAAATTTTTAATTTGTTTAAGAGGAAAAATAAAATTATTTTAGTTTGAATGGATGAATGAATGAATAATAAAAGTTATAAATTGGGATTCCTCAATTAACTAAACCTGGATTATTTAAATTATTGATTTTTTCTGTTAAATAAATTAAGAGTTAATCGTTTTGATGTTAATTTGATAATGAACCATTATTAGTTTTTATTTTTTTTAAATTATCCAAATCATTAGATTAATTAAATTATAAAATATTTAAATGATTTTAAATTTTGATCTGAAACTTCAATTTGCCCATTTGAGATATTTAAATTAAAAAAAAAAACGGAAAAACTATCAAATGATTTAATTTTATAAAAAGAGACATTTCAATTTTATCATGTTTGTTACGGTATGAAAATAACCGTTACAACGATTTAGATTAACCTTAATACTATTTACAATTTATTTAGATTATATCTTTATGAGTCATAAATCATAAGTCATAAATCTTTATGACCGATTTAATTCACAATTTATTTTGATTTAACTTCGTTATTATCATTGACCTAATTAGTGTGTATAAATATGAATTCTGATTCTTATTAACACGAGCTTTATCAACTTTGTATTTTTATCTATTTTACAACAAACTTTTTAAATAAAACGTTTATACGAACAATCTCGATCTTTGTCTTCACTTATCTCCTCTGAAGTTAATCTAAGGAATCAGGCCAATTTAGTAGACTAACATATATGGTAGCAGCTATAAATATCGATAATTTAGAGATAGCAAAGATAAATTCAGATTGGAACTTAATAATTATTTTATATTAGTACTAATTATCTGTTTGTAAAATGAGTGAAATAGCTTCAATAATCGATGATATCGATTCAAAAAAGTGGAATAAGATTAAAGCTCTAAATATTTTTAAAGCTAAATCCTTAGCATACTCCTTGGATAAAGTAGTTGCAGCATACAGGGTTACTGTAGCAGAATTAAAGGAAATTGTGGTTAGCAATGATTCCACTGATACAAGAAAAATAAAATGCAGTGAATGCATTAGTAGTTTTGAAAGCAAAGTTAACAAAATAAAACAAATTAGACTTGGCTCAACTGACGTGGACTGCCAAAAAGAAGACACATCTATAGAAATTGACAAACTCCAAATGTCAAACGAAGAATTATTATTAAAAAATGAAAACTTAACAGAAGATAATCAAATAGCTTCAATAATCGATGATGATGATGAAAAATAAAATTATTTTAGTTTGAATGAATGAATAATAAAAGTTATAAATTTGGATTTCTTAATTAATTTTCAATTTTATCATGTTATTTTTTTTAATTAATAAAACCCGTTCAATTTCGGGCTTTTCCTTAAAGCTCTAGTGAAAAATGTTTAATAGAAAAAAATCTTGCCAATTCTAAATTTCAAAATAAATTTTTTAAAATAATATTTTCAAAATAATTCTTAAATTTATTTAACTTACATGCATAAACTGCGCCGTTGATTTCTTCTAGCCAGGCGTTTCTTTCGAAATCAGAAGTGAACAAAAACTCGTGAGTGTTGGACAAATTTTGTATCGGACTTGTGCTCGTGGGATGTGAGCCCATGCTTGTATGATGTTGATGATGATGGTGATGATGAGAGTTGTTCTTGCTGCTAGCCAGACCCGAAGTTGTCAGATTGGCCAGATTGTTCATTGATGAGCTGAGCGCGGCGACCAATGAGCCGCTAAAACCGCCGGCACCAAGTGAACTGGACGAGTTGGAAGAGGAATTGGACGCAAAGCTTGAGGACAACATGGGGTTAGCTCGCACAATTAGCTTGAGTCTAGACGATTGAATGGCCAGCTCGTTTTCTTGCTCGGCAAGTTTTTTCTTTATTTTTTGCTGATTTCTGGCCGACGCGTTCTCTTCGGTCTGCTTCTTCAGGTTGCCCCTCAGCGAGACCACTTCTTCTCTCAGGTGCCTGAGCTCGTTCTCGGACTTAGCCGACTTGTACTCGTCGGTAAAAATCTCCAACTGGTCAATGGGAATAAACCACTTGAGCTGACGTCTGTCTTTTTTGAGGCGACAGCACACCAAACAATCGCCAAACAGCACCAAGTGTCGCAGCTTTCTCTCGTTGCTGTTCTCAATCAGCTCAATGACGTCCTCGTTTTTGCGCACCTCCTTGGGCATTATGTTGCGGTTGATTTCGTTGAAGACCATTTCGCGCAAATTCTTGGACGCCTCGTTCTCAAACAGTGACTTTATGTTCGACTTCAAGCTGGCACAGTAGCTGTTGGGCAAGTCGTTGGACGCCAGTATGCACTCTTCCTTCAGGCTGTAGATGAACTCGAAGAGCTTGGTGGGCCGCCTGAGTATGTCCTCGGTGAAAATTTTGGTCAAGTCGAACAACTGTTCGCTCTTGGTGTCATTGTAGTACAGGTCGTAGGGGTCTTTTTTGGCAGGGGCATTTTTCTGCGTGAATCGCGACAACAGACCGGGTTTTTTGCAATTTTTCACTTCGCTGCTCAGCAGCTTGTTGAACTCGGCCTGGCATTCGGTGAGCGTTTTGCGCTTGGACACACTCTTCGAATTTTCCAGCTTGCTCAAAATGGTCATCGATTTGGGATAGTTTTTCAAGAATTCCAGATAGACCGGAAAGCTGATCTCCATTATGTTGGCCAGCAAATTGAGTGCGTTGGTCAAAAAGCTTTCTTTCAGATAGAACATTGAGTTTGTGGGGTAGGGGCTGGTCGGCGAAAGGTTGGTGGCTTGTCGGGAAGAGCCGACCACTTGGTTTAGCTTGGTATTGGCGGGAGATGTCTTCGAGTTGGACAGCAGCAGTTCGTTCAGCGTGGTCAAGTAGTCGTGCAGCTTTTGAGCAACAATGTCATGTGTGGTGTAAATTTGTTGGATGCCGGAGAACAGAACACTAATGTCGGTTTGGGATCCGCTAAAATTGTCGTCCAGATACTCTTTGAAGTCGAGCAGTTTTCTGAGCTTGTCCAGGTAGAGTTTTTCGTTGTGGAGAGTGGTGGCCACAAAGGTTTTGAGCCGTTTGGTGGTGTTGTCGTCGAAATCGTCGTGGAATGGGTAAGTGGGGCCGGAGGCGTTGTGGTAGCCGGAGTCCAGGTCGTCGTCGGCCGACTCCTCGCCGCCGCCGCCGCTCAGGTCTGTCGCGCTCGCCTCCAGCATTTCGTGGTCGCTGAATGTATCTATATTTAAGGTAAAATTACGTAAATTATCGTAAAAAAAAGTAAAAAAAATAAAAATTTGTAAGAATTTTTTTCATCTTTTGATTTGAAACAAATAAAAAAATCAAAAATTTGATTTTTTCAGCGAGATTTTGAGGTATTTTTGGCCGTAAGCATTTTTATTATCGATTACAATTTTTTACGTAATCCCATGTAATTTTACGGTATCTTACGTAAGATAACGTTTATTTACCACCCTGAGTTTACGTAAGTTTATGTTATCTTACGTAATCTTACGAAAAAATACGTCATTTTACACATTTTCCTGTTTTCGTAAAAGCACTGTATGTATTTATTATAAAATTTATTATAAAAATGCTTAATCCTGTGCAAGTATATTTTTTCGAATGGTGTGCTGCGAATCATGCTCTTGTAACTACTAAGATAATTCCTTTTAAAAAAAAAAAAAATTAATTTGTCGCTCTTTTTTATTTTCAGAGATCGTTTATTTATACTAGTTGAAGTTATCTTAAATATTAATTAGGATTTAATAAAATCTATTCATTTAATTTGAAAAAAAAATCAATTAGCTTTACAGAAATTATGTAAGAACATTTCTTTCTTAAATCAAGATTTACGAAAGCTTTTGAAAACAAATACTAAAAAACACAGTTTTAAATATTTTTCGTTTTTGATCATACGATGTATTTCGATGTTTATTTGCCTACAGACTCTTGTGCGTTTTCAGTCTTACTCAATTTATGAATGATACTCTTGAGTTAATAATTTCAATTTTCTCTAAGCTCTAAGTATTGCATAATTTAAAAATGTCACTAAGCTATTAAAATTTAAAATTTCATTAACAATTTGAATTCAATTTGAATGTTAAATTTGATTGAATTTCGCCAGTAGCTAAAACATTATATTCTCTGATTTTAGAAATTTAACTGGTTTTCTAATTCACTTTTTTTACCTTAAAACAACATCATATTTTCATTCTCAATAAAAAATTTTTAACAAAATTACACCTTTACAATTTTGAACATAAAACAAAAATAAAAAAACGATACAAAATTTCGATAAATTTCTTGCTTCTGTTTTTTTACTAAGTTTCAATTTTTTTAATAAATTTTTTTATTAATTTAAATTGATGGAAATCAACTGACTTATCTTAATACTTCGTTCGTCTTTACTTTTGTCAATCTTGTTGAAAAATAATAAATTCAAAACACTTGAATATTGTGCTTATCTTTCTTTTTGGAAATGCTGATCTATTAAATTTATACAATTTACAAATAAAATGATAAAAACTTTTTAAATAACACTTTAAAAAACTTGATAGCTGTTTTTTTTAACAAAAACTGTTATTGAATTTAGATTTTGAAATATTTTATTTGGAGATATGGTTAATTCATAGTGTTTTGTAAAGCCAAATTTAACTTTTTAATCGAGTTCCTGATTAAATAAAATAAATAAAAATCACGCTATTTTTAAGGACGCAATCAAAAAAACTTTGTTGAACATCATATTCGTGCGTCATTTAATTAATGAGCTAAAATAAAATTATTTTTATTTTTAATTTTTAAAATAAACAATATTAAATATTAATAATACTAAATGTATTTTAGTTAGAATAATATAGAGCGTTTTTAATATTTTTGTCTTACGGATATTTTATTTTAGGTAATTATTTTTGAATTTTTCTAAAAATGGATTTCTTTTTTTATCTAACCAATAAATTTTTTAATTTAATAAATTTATTGCATTTAAGATCAGTGAAATCAAGTGCAATAGAAATTAATTTAGATAGTAAAGATAAGTAAATTTAAAAGAAGAAAAAAAGAACTCAACAATTAAAAAACCACCCGAAAATGTAAAAAAATTACAATTTTAATTAATGTGAATTTATCTTTTAATTATTTATATCTTAATTAGTATGAAGTATTTCGATTAAACAATTTTTTTATTAAGATTGAGCATATTTCGGAAAAGAAAGTTTGAGCATTAGCTCAAACTAGATTTTGAAGAGTTGCTCTAACTTCAACTCAAATGAAATTTAAATTTATTTTGTTTTTGATTTAAATTTTATGAAAAAAGTTCAAAAAATAAACATAATTTAGATAATTTATTAATATAGCTGATAAAATATTTTTTTTAAAAAAATAAAATTTAAAAAAAATTAATAATAAATATAATTTTAAATTTATAAAATTTTGATCAAATACAAAACATCACGATTGTAAATAAATTTAATCGAAAATAAATAAATTTTACAAAAAATTTTAAATTATTATTCGTTTAGGATTTTGTTTAAAAAAAATATACACAGATGGCAACGGCAAAGTCTCAGCACATTTATCATTTGACCGAAATCGTTTTAAACTAGTCAAATTAAATTTGTCTCTGGACTAATAAACAAACGTTTCCAGCACTTTTATTATGAGCCCAATGGATCCAAGAATCCTTTCATGACTAGTCATTTAAAAGGGCCACGGATACTTAAAGGAATCATTTTTAAAACAACAATTATAAAACAATTATGGACTTTTTTCTTCTAGTAAACAATAACAAAAAATACTGCACCTAAATTTACACGAGTTACAAAGCTGTCTGAATACTCGACTTTTGTGCCGATTTAGATTTTTGACTATTTGGTAAATTGTTGTTATTGCCGTCTGTATGAGGCTTAGATTTTATGTTTAAGCGTTTAAAATTGTCAATTTGATTATCAATTAGATTTACATCACTATCAGGCTTTTGATTTGGCTCAACCGAGTCGGGAATCAACTTCCCGTCGCCGTGTAATTGTAGAATATAAAACAATATCTGCGCCTGTAGCATACTTTCTTTTATTTCTCTGTTCATGTCTTCTACCTGAAGGTTGTCTTTAGGCGAGAGCTTCATTAATGTCGGACCAAATAGTGTGCACAAATTTCGCAGACTCATCATATTCTTGTCCGAGTAGCTGGCTATGCTAGAGGAAAGATAAGAGAAAAACATTATTTTTTTTTCATCCGAAATTTAATAATTTTATTACTTTAATAAATGAGTGAGTATGAAGAGAATGATGTTTTTGTTTGGTTCCGGCAATTCGTTGAAAATGCGGCACAGCTCACCCAAACGAAATTCGTGCACTTGACAATCGACTGCGCTCATGAAGCGGCTGTACAAATGAGAAGCAAATAATGGATCGGGAAGTTCACGTAAATAGAGTTTTAATACATTGGCAGACAAATGAGGTGACTTTTGTCGAAGCTCATTTAATGCTTGAGTCGGATCTATTAGAAGTTAAAAATAAATAAAAAAAAATTTTATTTTTTTTTAAATTACTTTTTGAATAAAGATCTTTAATTTTTTGCACTTCGCTGACTACAGACGACACTCTGTAAATTCCTACCTCTTCTATTCCTTTAGTTTCTATCACCTCAACACAATCCTTTAGTATTCTGGGAATAGTGCTTTTTTCTCGTCTACAAATTAAGAAATAAACTTTAAAATTTTACAAAATTAATTTATGAAATATTACTGTAGAAGATCATTCAAATTTCCGCCAAATATGTCATTTCTATTGCGGGTCCTGCGTCTTGTTATTGTTTTTTTAGGCGACAAAAATTTCATTATAATGTAAAGTGAAGTACCATTACTCAAGCGCACACAATTTATTTTATTTAAATTAATATTTGAGTCTATTTTAAGGACTTGACTTGCTATCGCCAGAGCTTTTCCACTTGTTTGGCTATAGAGTATAATGCGTAGTGAATCAACTGATTGAAGCTCAAGGTTAAATTTCTTTAAAAATGTGGTTTTAAAAATTTTATTTGTCAAAAAAAAAAAACAAAAATTATTTACTTCTTCCCAAACAGGACATGTGGTCAATTCGGAACAACGAGTTTGTGCTACTTCTAAATACGAACCACAAGATTTGAGCTCTACAGCAACATAAACCTCTGAAATTAAGTTAAAGTTTTAAACTAAAAAAGACTTTAATAGAAATAGAGAAAAAAATTACTATTTGGTTGCTCAAGATTTTCGATGTTTCGGACTAGAAGCTCCAATGATCCAGTATAACTGCTAGTGATAACTTTGGGTGGTTCTTCTATTTTCTATTTAAAAAATGTAGATATTTATCATGTCATTTTTGGTTAAATTACTTTTAGCGAGTTTATACGTGACTCTAATTCAGAATGTTGTATGTTTGCTTGGGTTTTACGAGATTTTACTAAACAAAAAATAAAATATTTAGACAAATTATTATAAAGGATTCATTAAATTAAAATAAAGCCATAGTTTTTTTCTAATTTAATTTCATTAGCAAAATAATAGTCTAAGGGTTGTTAGGTTTTTTTCAAATTATATTAACTCTTTATTCTTTTATTAAATTAAACCATTCAACACAAAAACAAGGCCTTCTAATTGCTACTTGAGGGGAATTTATCTAACAAAAGTACAGACTTAAATTTAATTAAATTATTTACATTTTCGTTAAATAAGCTCTTTTATTTTAATTCTGTTTTTCTACAATTGCTTAAATGAACAAAAATATAATGGCATTTTGAAGTTTTTGATCAAAATTTGATGATCATGACAAAATTCATTTGAAACGGATTTAAATATTTTTAAAGAAATAAAATAAAAATCAGTGGCATAATGTTGTGTTCAACAAACCATGCTTACTTTTAGCAAATTTTCATGTATAAATGTAGATTTATAATTTTTTAACTTAAATTGAAGATTGGTTGATTTTGTGACTCATTAACCATATAATTTACCTGACTTATTTTCTGTGATAAATTTTACGACCAAAAATCACCATATTAATATCTTGATCTGAAATTATTTATTTGTGAGAAAATTTAACTTGTTTTTTTTTTTGACAAGTTTTAAAATTTGAGAAATATTTTTGATCAATATGATATTGATATTGTTATTGCATGGTATCACTTTAGAAGATGAGATTTTTTGATAAAAATTTAAATATGGCTAGGAGAAGCGGCCAGAAGCTCTCATTAATGTCAAATAGCTAAGATGCTAACTGGCTGTTCAGACAAACTCACAGATGAGGGGTTAAGGACCCTAGCGATGGATAGAAGCAAATGGAGAGAGAACAAAGATGACAAGAAAAGCTACCGAAGCCTTAGTGGCCTTGATTACATTATTATTACAAATTATTTTTAATTCGATTGCTGAAAGGACAGAGTGCGATCTCCGAACAGTTGAACTTGAACATAAAGAAGATTCAAAAATATTAGAAAATAGTAAATCAGATGAAGATTAAATAGCAAAATTTCAAAACAATTTCTTTGTTGTCATTAAAAATTGTCTTGTTTTCTGTTTTTGATCTTGAATTTTCTTTTTTAATGATTGTTAGTCTATTTAAGCAATTTAAAACAGGTCAGCGGTCAGCCAACATTTAAAAAAAAAAAAAACTTTACTCTGAAACTGGTAAAGGATTTACAGTAGTGTTAGATTTTTAAATATGTTATTCAGCATTGGAATTTATACAAATTAAAATTAACTAATTTTAAAATTATTTTACTTAATTCACCCTAAACCCCTAAAGACAAAACGTCTCTTTGGTAATCAGAGTTTTACCAAGAATCGGATAAAAATGCGATTATGAATGCATTTACAGAACTAATTTTGAACTTTTAGAAAGAAATCTAATAGATTTATTATAATCAGAGTTTTTTTAAAGTCACAAGTAATAGTCATGACTTTTGTACAAATCTGAAATAAAATCAACAGAAAAAATGAACTTGAAAAGAAAGTTTGTGTTAACCAAAACAAAATATCAATTAGGTTTAAATTTTTTGACAAAAAATCTAAAAACAACATAAAATGATGCGAACAAGGATTCTTCTTCTAAATTTTGATCAAAAATTTTCAAATTTTCAAACTTTCAGTTTTATAATTTATATTCCAAAAGGATCTTCATCGATCCGGAAAAGTCTGTTTTATTTATAAAGCGTTTTTTGATGAGATTATTTTCATTAAAAAATCTCATTGCATCACTAAATCGTGATTTGAATTTATAAGCTAGAATATTTATATTCACGCGTTTGTGAAAATGGAAAAAATGTGAATCATTTTAATCAACAGGGTTTGGAAAAATTTAATAACGTTCTCAACTACTGCATATTTTAGAGGAACAAACAGAAACAAAAATTGCCTAAAACAATTTCTTCTAAAAACATCTTTCTTTAAATTAAATTCCGTTCATTTTTATGGTTCTTAATGTTAGACCGTTCTCTTTTATTGAATAAAAAAAATTATGTCTGCTCTAAAATACCACATTTTTATTTTAACTATTAAAATTTATCTGAATCATTTTGTTAATTTCCATTCAATTTGACTATGCTTTAGTACTGAAAGTAAAAAAATCAGAATTATAGAATAGGGACTAGCATTTTAGAAATAAACTTAAGGAAAATTTTTTTCTTTTAATTTTTAATAAAATTTTAAACTTAAAAAAAAAAACAGCATGATAAAATTGAGAATTTCTCTTTTTATAAAATTTTGGGAAAAATTGGCATGATTTTTTTTCTAATTAACATTTTTCAATAAAACTTTTAGTATAAAAAAAAGCGAAAAAAAGAACTGATAAAAAAAGGATGATAAATTGAGAATTTCCTTTTTTATAAAATTAAATCATTTGATATTTTTTCCGGTTATATATTTTTAGCAATTTAAACCATTACAACAAACTGTTTCTTAATAATTCTCTTTAAATTTGTTGCCAAAATTTCGAAAAAATACAGAGAATGGTCAAATCATTAGTATAACATAAGAAAAAAATATGCTTAATTAAATTTAATAAATTTTCCAAAAATTTAGTATTTTTTACGTTATTTTACGTAATATTACGTAAATTAATGTAATTTTTCGTAAATTTACTTTTTTTAAAAAAGTCATTTTTCATTTCCAAAATTTACGTAAAATTTGGTAAAATCCATGTAGCGAATCCCCACTGTATAAAAAAGTACATTTAAGGGTAAATTGAAGTTTGAAATCAAGGTCAAAATATCAAAATGAAAAATGTAATATTTTAATAGATTTAAATTTTAATTGATTTTAATAAAAACTTTAAAATTGAAGACAAAAATATTTAATGTATATAATTTTTAATTTGTTTAGGAGGAAAAATAGAATTATTTTAGTTTGAATGAATGAATAATAAAAGTTATAAATTTGGATTTCTTAATTAACTTAACCTGTTTTATTTAAATTATTGATTTTTTCTGTTAAATAAATTAAAAGTTAATCATTTTGATGTTGATTTGATAATGAACCATTATTAATTTATTCTTTTTTTTAAATTATAAAAATCATTAGATTAAATTAAATTACAAAATATTTAAATGATTTTAAATTTTGATCTGAAACTTCAATTTGCCCATTTGAGATATTTAAATTTTAAAAAATATAACCGGAAAAACTATCAAATGATTCAATTTTATAAAAAGAGATATTTTCAATTTTATCATGTTGTTTTTTTTAATTAATAAAACCCGTTCAATTTCGGGCTTTTTCCTTAAAGCTCTAGTGAAAAATGTTTAATAGAAAAAAATCTTGCCAATTCTAAATTTCAAAATAAATTGAATTTAATTAAATTCTTAAACTTATTAAACTTACATGCATAAACAGCGCCGTTGATTTCTTCTAGCCAGGCGTTTCTTTCGAAATCAGAAGTGAACAAAAACTCGTGGGTGTTGGACAAATTTTGTATGGGACTTGTGCTCGTGGGATGTGAGCCCATGCTTGTATGATGTTGATGATGTTGATGATGTTGATGATGATGGTGATGATGAGAGTTGTTCTTGCTGCTAGCCAGACCCGAAGTTGTCAGATTGGCCAGATTGTTCATTGATGAGCTGAGCGCGGCGACCAATGAGCCGCTAAAACCGCCGGCACCAAGTGAACTGGACGAGTTGGAAGAGGAATTGGACGCAAAGCTTGAGGACAACATGGGGTTAGCTCGCACAATTAGCTTGAGTCTAGACGATTGAATGGCCAGCTCGTTTTCTTGCTCGGCAAGTTTTTTCTTTATTTTTTGCTGATTTCTGGCCGACGCGTTCTCTTCGGTCTGCTTCTTCAGGTTGCCCCTCAGCGAGACCACTTCTTCTCTCAGGTGCCTGAGCTCGTTCTCGGACTTAGCCGACTTGTACTCGTCGGTAAAAATCTCCAACTGGTCAATGGGAATAAACCACTTGAGCTGACGTCTGTCTTTTTTGAGGCGACAGCACACCAAACAATCGCCAAACAGCACCAAGTGTCGCAGCTTTCTCTCGTTGCTGTTCTCAATCAGCTCAATGACGTCCTCGTTTTTGCGCACCTCCTTGGGCATTATGTTGCGGTTGATTTCGTTGAAGACCATTTCGCGCAAATTCTTGGACGCCTCGTTCTCAAACAGTGACTTTATGTTCGACTTCAAGCTGGCACAGTAGCTGTTGGGCAAGTCGTTGGACGCCAGTATGCACTCTTCCTTCAGGCTGTAGATGAACTCGAAGAGCTTGGTGGGCCGCCTGAGTATGTCCTCGGTGAAAATTTTGGTCAAGTCGAACAACTGTTCGCTCTTGGTGTCATTGTAGTACAGGTCGTAGGGGTCTTTTTTGGCAGGGGCATTTTTCTGCGTGAATCGCGACAACAGACCGGGTTTTTTGCAATTTTTCACTTCGCTGCTCAGCAGCTTGTTGAACTCGGCCTGGCATTCGGTGAGCGTTTTGCGCTTGGACACACTCTTCGAATTTTCCAGCTTGCTCAAAATGGTCATCGATTTGGGATAGTTTTTCAAGAATTCCAGATAGACCGGAAAGCTGATCTCCATTATGTTGGCCAGCAAATTGAGTGCATTGGTCAAAAAGCTTTCTTTAAGATAGAACATTGAGTTTGTGGGGTAGGGACTGGTCGGCGAAAGGTTGGTGGCTTGTCGGGAAGAGCCGACCACTTGGTTTAGCTTGGTGTTGGCGGGAGATGTCTTCGAGTTGGACAGCAGCAGTTCGTTCAGCGTGGTCAAGTAGTCGTGCAGCTTTTGAGCAACAATGTCATGTGTGGTGTAAATTTGTTGGATGCCGGAGAACAGAACACTGATGTCGGTTTGGGATCCACTGAAATTGTCGTCCAGATACTCTTTGAAGTCGAGCAGTTTTCTGAGCTTGTCCAGGTAGAGTTTTTCGTTGTGGAGAGTGGTGGCCACAAAGGTTTTGAGCCGTTTGGTGGTGTTGTCGTCGAAATCGTCGTGGAATGGGTAAGTGGGGCCGGAGGCGTTGTGGTAGCCGGAGTCCAGGTCGTCGTCGGCCGACTCCTCGCCGCCGCCGCCGCTCAGGCCTGTCGCGCTCGCCTCCAGCATTTCGTGGTCGCTGTCCACCAAGTTTCCGCTGCTCTCGGTCAAATCGGGACTGAGTATGGTCTTGTAGAAGGGCAGGTTTTCGCTGATGCTCATCCAGTTTTCGTTGGTGGAGTCGGGCGTCTTGGAGAGTGGCGACGAGTTGTTGTTGCTGCTCGACTCGAAAGATTGCTGTCGCTGGTAGAGCAGGTCGCATGAGTCGTTGGATATGGCGATTGTGTGGCGGTTGGTCTTGGGCGCGCTTGACCTCACCGCTATTTGGTTGACGAGGCTAGGATGCCGCAGAGAAGGGTTGTTCACTGGAGAGCTGGTCATCAGCTTGGTTATTTGGTGCTGGCTGGTGTACGGCGACGCCGGCGACATTATCACATTGTTTATGTTTATGTTCTTCGATTGGTTGTGTGACATTTTTTTGATTTTTTATTTTAAAAAAAATTCAAAAAAATTAATTTATAATTTATTTGTTACAACATCACAACACATTTTTATATCTAGAAAAAAATAAAAAAGATTATTTTTTTTCTCTTAGGAACTTAAAAGAGGTTGTATTTCAAGTTCTTTTTTTATCAATTTGACTACTGGTCGCAAATATGTACCAATTTTGTGAAACTATTTTTATTATCTAGCGAGAATGTGGTACAAAACTATTAGTTTTATTTATTTTTTTTGTTGATAATCCTCTTTATTTTCTCATCTAATATTTATTTTGGCATGTTTTTAATTTGCATCTGCATTACGCAAGCTGAGAAATATCCGTATTTATCACCTAATTACACCTATTAAATGGATTAGACATACTAGATTTTTTTTTTTTTTTTTTATCTTATTTAACTTTATTTTAATCTTAATTTTTTTTTTTATATATATTTTTATTCTGAAGGAGCATTAGCTCGGTACAGATAAACAAATAAAAAGTGTCGTTGTTTAAGATTTGTGAGTGTTCTAGAAATATTAAATTTTGTTAAAAAATTAATTTTTTTGGTTGTCTTAAGTTTTCACATGCACACACATTTTTATTTAAATTATGACTTGATCTAAAATTTAAACTTTTCTCGAGAAATAATTTTTTTTTTTTTTTAAATAAATTCAAAAAACACAACTAGTTTACTTCTGGATCAAAAATTCAAATTAAAAATTTTGTTCGCAAAATTTGCAAGCTTTTTGACTAAAAAAACAATGGATTAATTTTTTTTTCAATTTTTGATAGCAGGTTACGACTTTAGATTAAATTATGTATTAAAGAAACAACAACATTTCTAATCATTTTATTTTGATTTAATGCTGTTTTGATATTATTATTAATTAAAATTCAAAATAAAAGGAAATGTTGATTCCTATTGGGGAACATTATCATTTTATTTTTTAATATACAGCAAAAAAATAAAAAAAATATCAAACAGACTGAACTGAAAAACAGTAAAAAGTTGAGGTATTCTAGTGCATTTATTCTTTAATAAAAAATAGCTTTGAAAATCCTTTTTTTTCTGGTGTAATGAGAAATGAAAATATGAATTCAACTTAACCAAAGTTGTATCCATTTTTATTTTTATTTTTCGTGGTTTTCCGAAATTTGGTACAAAAGAACAGAATAAAACTTTTAAAATATTAAAATATTTTTTTCTCCCAAAGGTTTAAAACTTTTTTAAATGCAACTTGGTCTAACATAAAAACTGTCAAACTCTGTAAATGATGTGCAAGATTTTTGTCCTTATTCTCTGTTCTCTGGCACCAAATTTTAAAAAACAAAAATGTTTTAAATGAACTTTAGCTCTGCCGTATGACATTTTAATTAATCATGTATTATTATTATTATTTATTTGAAATCGATCATCTAATGCTAAATGCATATTTTTAAACTTTTTCTTTTTATTCGACAATTTAAATTTTTCTAATTATGAAAACAACTTAATTGTTTTTTTTAACTTAAACATTTGTTTTATATTATATTGCCTACGAACTAAAACATTTAATAAGAATAATAATATTAAGATGACCATAGACGAAGACTAATTAAAGCAAATTTTTGAATCTATAGAATAAAGTTTTTTTTAAAAAAAATGATTTTAATATTATAAAAAGCCATTATAACCCTTTTGCACCATAATTAATTAAAAGTCAATTTTCAGAGCATCTTGAAAATTTTGAAACTAATTCTCTTGTAATCGAAATTTTACTCATCCACTTTTAGATAGAATCACTTTTACTTATTTCACTATGTCCTATTCTAAAAAAATAAAAAATAAAACATAAAAAAAAATTTAGTTTTGAATTGGAAGTTATTTTGCTCTTTGAAAAGAAATAAAATAAAAATTGATGAAAATCACATGTCTAAATAACAAAAATACAATTTTGTTAATTTTCCTTTTTTACATAATTGGAAAATTATTTAAAATATTTTCCTAGTTGAATAACTTATCCACAAAAAAAAATTTAAACAATATTTTTTAATTATTTCAATTTTAGATTTATTTCAAGGCAAATATTCTCTTATTATAATTGCTTTAATTGTCTCTTATTTCATCTAAGTTCTCTGCACACCATCTAATTTTGAGTTTGTACTTTTTAAAACTTTTTTTCTTATATTGACTGGATAATTCTTTGAAAAATACCTTAAATTAAAACAATGAATTATGAATTTTTAAATAATATTAAGAAAAATAAACTCAAAAAATTTGCAATTGATAATTAGAAAAAAAAATACTAAAAAAATGACAACGAGAAGCAAATGATTGATAATATTACAAGAATACGAGCAATATATAGAATATCACATTACTGATTTTGATACACAGTTAAACCCTAGAGGTTTGATAAAGTATTAAATAGTCACATATTTTAATTTTTGTCATATCATTTTCTTAACTATGAGAAAGTCAATTAATTAAAATTCTTCCATTGCCAATGCCTTAGTGTAGAAATAAACTCTTTAAAACAGTTGCATAAGATGAATTAAACAAAAAACTGTTATACTTTATTTTTACCTTAATTCAATTCAAATTGTTGAAGAGAAAAATTTAAATTGTTAGTTCGAAATGTGACTCGATTACAAATGGATCTAACTCATTGTTTGGACTGAAAGATCAACTTTAAAAAAAAGAGAAAAAAATCACAATGGGTTTCTAAATTGAATAGGCTTTTGTGCAAAAATATTAATTAGTTGCGTAAGGCAAAATCATAATTTTTGAGAAATTTTAAATTGTAACCACAAATTTAATTAAAAATTTATTTCCGAGACCAGCTCACAAAGTTCGAGCCTATTGACTTAAGAAAACCTCAAGCTCTACTAAACATATTTGATCAAGGTGGCATTCGTTGAATCTTAGACTAGTTTAGCGTATTTGCCAACAAATTAAATAACGCTTTGAGTATTTAATCCCAAGCAAGCTTAAACAAAAATCTAAAAATAAATAACATTTAAATATTTATTTTATTAGTTTATTATTAGCTGGCAAAAACATTAAAACACCGGGACTAATTGACCTTAAAGCATTACTTTACTCAGGTTTTACTTGGCTGCATTGGATCAAAACATCGCCATAATTTAGACAAGATTTGGCCGAAATGGAAGAATCTATCGAAACATTGGCATCGACAAATTCGAAATCTTTTTTATCTTTAGTCGATTTGTTGTTGCTCGACACGGATTCATTCAGGTCGTATACTTGCAGTGTAGAGCTCGATATGGTCGCCATGGTTTGTTTTGAAAATGAATATGCGTTCGATTTTTTGCTTTTTATTTTTTTAAATTAGAAAATAAATTCAAATAAATGACTATTATTCTTGTTAATTTTGGATGTGAATTAGATTTAGGCCAAATGTCCTAATTTGTCAAACATGTCCTTGTTTTGAAATTAAAAAAATTTTCATGTGTCGAAGTGATAAAAATTGAATCTCAAAAATTTATGTATTTTTATTTTTGTGCTACTTTAGAAGACGAATGAATTTTATATTGAAACAAAAAAAATTTTACTCAAAAAATCAAAAAAAAATAAAATCTCATGACTCAAATCAATTTATTTATTAATCAAAAGTATATCTTAATAAATATTAAAAAGAATACTCATTTAAAAATTATTCCCAAAATATTGAATGATTTGTTTTAAAAGCATTAATTGAGAAAAATTTTAAAATTTTTTTTTGATTTTAAAAGATTTAAGAAAATTAATGAATTTTAGTCAACTTTATAAATTTAATAATATCCTCTTAAGAGCATTTTGAATTTAAACTTTTAAATTGTTATAATTTACAATAAAAAACAATTTAAACAAAAAAATATTTTTGAATATTTTTTTAGTCTAAAATTAATTTTTAGACTAAAAAATTTATCACATCATTTTTAACTTATTTTAAAATCTAATTTTTTTAATGAACTCAAATTGGTCCTAATTTCTCCGTCTCTGATTTTATAGTCCATAAAAAGTATTTTGTCTAAACTAATATTTGCTATTTTAATTTTTAGACATTGTTTTAATTGGGGAGATTTTGGACTGTGTACTTACTTTATGTCCATCTTGGTAAGCTCAGGTATTGCTTTAAATAATTCAAAGTATAAGCTCATGTTAGACATTGTCGATCTTGGTACTGAATTCGATTTTCCAAAGAAGAAATTTTTAATGATTTGATTTCGATCGATAACGCATGAATATAGTAGACCAGTGTAATCGGTGATCGAGTTTCTTGGTACCAGATCAGAATTAGCTCTTTGCTCTTCCGTTAGATCCAATTCAAGGTCACTAAAATTGAAGACAATTTTTTGCCGCTTAAAAATTCATTAAAATATATGAAAAAATTTTATTTAGTTAGATTAAAAGGTTTTGTTTAGTTTGTCAATAGACTAATTTTGATTTTTGATAAAATAATTGTAAATAAAACGCGTACAAGGACCAAAAATAATATTTTATAGATAACTAGTTTGATTGTGTATTTTGAATCGGATCATGAATTTTTCTATCGCTTAAATGTATGTTTTTTTCGATGGATGGATAAACAATAAAATATGTCAGATTTAATTAATATTTGAGCTTGATTAACGACGTTGTTGTTAGATACCTAGTGAGATGAATTTTTTAATCGCCTAAACGGATTTAGTACTTTCAAGATTTTATCAAAATTTCTTAATTCTAGTTTATATGCTAAGTTAAATGGATGGCTTCAGTAATATTTGAATATCTCAAATTAAAAGAATTGAAAAAAAAATAAACTTTTAAATTGTTTGTGCTAATAAAAGGTCTAAAATTTAATGAAATATAAGAAATTGGTCATTTAATTTGTTTTTAGTTTTTAGTTTTTAACCAAGAGTGCTCAAAGACTTAAAAATAAAGTAATTATTCTATTTAAATTTTGAAATCATAATACATCTCTTTTATTCAAAGGAACATATTTGTTCGAGCGAATTTAAGAATTTGAAATAGAAAATAAAACAACATTAATCTTTTATAGGAGTCTTATGATAAAACTTATTGTTTATTTGACAAAAATAGATTTTTTTTAATAAGCAGAGTATTTTATTCAAGTTTAACTTGTATAATATAACTAGTCTTCCAGAAAAATTAATGACATTAGTCTTAGTATGAATAATAGTTTCTTATTTTAAATTAAAGAGTTTTATATGAAATAAAATTTTGAAGTCTCTTATCTTGAGATAAAAAAGGGTCTAATCAAAATTTGATATTTTTTCTTTTAAATTTCACTTGATAAAGACATAAACTATCAAAAATAAAAATAAAAAAAAACTTACTAAATTTTCAATAAAATCTTTCCTGTATTTATCTGACATTGTGTCTAAACACATCAGAACTAAGCTTAATTTGGAATTTTTTTGAATATAAAGAGCAATCTCTTGGTCGATGTCATCATCAAAAAATTCATTTGTCAAATCATTCGAATTGTCCGTATTTAATTGGGCAAAAGAGCTTAGCGAAATTTTGGTTCGAAACCGAGTTGACTTTGGCAAAATGTCCATAACTAAATCATCATCTGAACTTTTTTTATCCACAACTTCAAAAGAGTTGTCATCTAAATTTTGGCTTGATGATTCATTTGGTTCTTTGATCAGGTGACTGAGCCAGCGCTTTGGCAGATAGACCTTGACTAAATGACATCGTGATGGCGTGTCTAATAACTTGTTTACAGGCTCACAGTGTTCAATCAGCTAAAAGTAGAAAAAAAATTAGCAATCAATTCAATTCTAGAGCAAACTCTGATTTATTGCTGAATCTAATCATTTATGATTATATAAATTAATAAATCTGGCTAATATTAAGCGGTTGGAATAAATCATTTACATTTGTTTGTTCGTTAGTCAAAAAGTATAATAAATTTATTATCATATGAGTTTTAATTCCAGTCGATAAGATCCTGGCAAATAGATGAAGAAAGGTTTAGATATTGTTGAAATTTTTGAAAAAAAAGTTAAAATTTTTTTAGATAAAGAAATTTTCTAGCATTGTTCTCGACTTAAATCAAAAACAAAATATTTAAGTGTATTTACCTATCGTCATAGAATAATAGAGCTGCAAATGCATTTAGTTGTTTTGTTGAGTAATTCATCAAATTATTGCATCTTGATTCGATTTTTACCTTTTGGCAAAATAAAAAATTAATAAATTTAAATTTTTTTCAATTTGTAAAGTATGTTTTGTTAGCTTTTTTTTCACAAGGTCTTAGTAAATTATTATTTAAGACCAATTTTACTATTTTTTTTAAGGGTCATGTTCCAATTTTTCTCATAATTTATGTAGTCACACACACAATTAAAAACCAACAAATCATTTGTTAAATTTGGCACAAATTTTTTTGGAAAATTAATGATTAACTTAAGGACTGACAAAATATTAAATTATTACTCAATTCTTAAATTAATTTTTTATGTTTAACAAAGCTTTTTGTTGAGAGTTTTAATTTTAGATTGTCCTTAATTATTTTTTTTGGAGCAAGGGCATAAATTCTTTTGATATTTTTTGGCCAAAATTCAAAAATTCTGAATTAATTTTCTTAAATTTTTTTTCAAAAACTATGATTAACTTTTGTTATCAAAATTAGATAATGATGATAACTAGATGTCATTAAATATTACATCTAATTCATCGCATTTTATAATTAATCTGAAAAAAATAAAAATTTAATGTTTTGTTTTGTTTATGCAATCTATGCAATGAAGTGAAAAAAATTAATTAAATTTTACTTGTAAATTTTTGGATACAAATGAATAGTAGGAATCAAAAGCAATGTTCTTTGTGTTGAATAACGACTCGCAGCAGATAGTGGTTATTTCATTTATTCGATGCTTGAATTTATTGTAGTTATCTTCATCTGTCTATTGAAACAACAAAAATAAGATATTATTTGGTAAAAATAAATTGAAAGAATAATTACATTAAGATTAATTTTCTTGCATTCAAAAGCAAAATGAAAAAATGGAAAAAATCAATAAAAATAAGTTGAAATAGAGAATTTCAAGCGAGGAGCTTAGCACTCAGATTTTAGCCAGCAGCAATTTTGAGCACCAATTACCCTGTCTTTTGCTGAAATAGGTCCATAAACCATTTTAATTAAATTAAATAAAATAGCCAACTTTTTTTCTAATAACAGCTCACTGTTCAATGTAATTTGATCGCTTGCTATAACCTTAAATAAAAATTTAAAATTTTTTAATTCCTTGTTTGAAAATGGGCCGTATTTAAATAAAATAATTATTGATTTTTCGAAACTAAATTAATAAAAAAATAAAATAAATTTTATTATTAATTACCATTAAAAACTGCTGGTTAAGTGGTCTCAAACAAAATATTAGTTTATCTAGACTAAATTGCTCCACATTGGAAGTTGGCACTAGACCCTTGAAAAATTCGATGGCTCCAATTAACTGACCCAGTAAAAACACATTCTGGAAAAAAAACAAAATAAAATAAAAAAAAGCTTAAATTTTCTTAGTTTAAAAATCAGTCCAAAGATTAATTTTGTTTTTAAAATATTTCAACTGTCTTCTTATTGCATTAGTAAATTAATTGTAAAAATTTGCTTGAATTAAACTTCAAAGTGAGAGAGTTAGTATGTGTTTTTTCCTGCAAACAATCTCGATTTAGTTTTACCTTTTTTTTGTTGTTGAAATTTTAGATGCACTGGGAGTAAATTGGTTAATCTTTAATTACGGCAGCTAAAGAAAGAGTTTGGAATTAGACTAAGACACATGTTACCATACTATTCAAATAACATCAGCAATAAACTTTTGAGATAGAAAACAATATTTATAATTTACGTATGAGAAAAGTATTTAATACGAAATTAATAAAGACTTGGTGGGAATTGAACAAATCATCGATATTAAAAGCTGATATGGTTAAAAACATTGCTCAAAATGATAACAACGGGAAAATGGTATCATATTATCTGTTTAAATGTTTAACCAAATATTTAGCGATTAGCTAAAATGATAAGGGTTTTTTGCGGCTTCATGGCCATCACCAAATAAAAAAAATAAAAAAGTATTTACTGATTCTTTTTTCTCATTTGGATAGAAGCTAATTATCGCATCGCCAAAAAAATCTCTGTCACTTTTCATATATTTGTTGTCGTAAATAAATACAAAATACATTTTTTTATAAAATTATTATCTAAAAATAAATCTAAAAATTGGGTGTGCTCATATATTTTGAAAAATTTTTGTCAACTGAGGAAAAATTTAAAATATATTTTAAACATTTTTGTGGCTAAATTGAGAAAAATACTCGTGACTACTAGTCATGGTACCATCAAATTAGCTTGCAACAAATCCAAGAATACATTTTGTTTGAAAAAATAATTTTAATCAAAAACAAACTACGAAATTTAGTCAAATAAAAGATTATGAAACTTGAAAATTATCAAATAATTTTCGAAAAAAATTCATCTCTTTCTTATTTTAATATTAAAATTTTATTATAAAATCACAATTAAAATAAAATAGATGAATAAAAAAAAAGTTGGAAAAAACACGAGCATGGAGAAAGTGGTTTAATAAGATGAGCTGTAGTGGAATTTGAACAAAAAAGATTTCAAATTATGAATTTTCTTGTGAAAATAAAACAAATGCAAATGTCTTTTTTGATATGTTGCTCCAATCAAAATATCATATAATTAAAAATATTTTTTTTTTCTCATTCATTTCGACTCAACTTCGTCAGGTTCAATTATTTTAAAGCTTTCTTATTATTTATTAATTTAGCAAATATGAATTAAAAAAATTGAAATGATAAACTTTATTTTGTTTAATTGCTGCTAAATCTTTGAAAAATAAATTAATGAATTATTTATTATAATTTAAATGTTGAGTATTTTTTATTGTGGTTATAATGAAAACAGATTATGAACAAATAATCGAAATTTAAATGTGAACAATTCTAAAAAATATGCAGCTTAAGGAAATTTTTCAACTAATTTAATTTCTCTCAAACACTAAAATCGATCATTTAAAATCACGAGGTAATATTTTTTGTCGACTGAATATAAACACCAACTTTAATAACCATTACCATTCCAGTTAGCTTAATGGCCGATTTTTAAAACAAACATAAGTTCAATTTAAAAAATTTGACTACTTTTGGAAATAGCAACAACAACTTTTAATATTTAATGAATTTTAGATTCAAAACTTTACGAATCATTAAAAATAGTAACTATACAAAATATTGAAACAATATTAGGAAAAATTTTGCTTTGGTCAAAGTTATTTTTTCACCTGAAAGAAACCTCTTAAAAATAAAGAATAACAAAAAATTTTGAGAAAAAAATTCAGTTTTGATTTTTTTTCAAACTAGTTTGAATCAGGGACTTAATTTTATCCACTAGGATACGGGTCGAAAATATTTACATAATAATAATTAAATAAATCATAAAATCCTATGTAGTTTTTTTTTTTTAAACTCAAGGCATTTCCAAATTTAGTATTCTAGCTTGTTATAATCATGTCCTACGATTAAAAATTCATTTCAAGGTAGAAAAACTCAAATATACCTATTCTTTTTTGAAACTAAAAACAAAAAAAAATCTAGTCATTTTTATTAACTAATTAAACTATGAATAATTTGGGATTTTTATTTTTTGATATTTCGTCTAACTTGAAATTCTAGAAACTTTTCAAAACTAAAGAATAAGTCACAATATAATTTTAAAACATAGTCATTATTTTTAATGTCAACCATCAAATATAGCTAAATAATTATAGACAAAAAGACGCTAATAAGATAAACTGTGTGCGTTCGTTACCCTTTTTTTAACTATTTCCAAGCGATTACACCCATAAAGTCGAGTTTTGTGTCGCCAAAATGCAATTAGATGCACATTATCGAATAACTCAAGTCCCTTGATTGGAACGATGTTTTGCAAAAGGTCTAATTAATTCAAAATTTTGAAAAATAGATCAAGAATCTTGAAAATTTTTAACCCGCTTTTACTAATTAAATAAAGGTCCTAAAAATTTTATTTCATTAAGGTGACATAGATTCATTGTTCATTTCGTGCACTCTAAACAGTTTAGTATCAAGCTGTAGACTTAAAACAAACATGATTTTTGATCCAGTTTGAGAATTGAATTTTCTTAGAAAAAAAATTAATCGAAAATAGTTTTCTTAATTTAACAGAAATTTTATTAAAATAAAAAAAAACACTTATTATTTATTTAAATTAAATTTATGCAAGGTTCTCCTGGAATTTTTATCGAAGGATATTCAATTTGAAAAATAGAAAAACATGATATTTGCATTGCTAGATTAAAATAAAAATTAAAAAAAAATTTAATTAAGTCAAAAATTAACATAAATGTATTTCTTTTAATCAAAAACTATGCTTTATCGAAAAATAATTACTTTAGCTTAAATAGGTAAAATTATTTTCTAAAATAAAAATTTCTTTAAAGTAAATGTTGAGTTAATTTAAATTTTTTTTAATAATGAATTATTTCATTATGAAAAGTACATGAGTGTAAATTTTTCGAGAAAAGCCTCAATAAAATCTTTTGTATCAAAATTATTTGAAAACAATTCTAATCTAAAATGGGTGAACGGTACAACATACATTCGCAGCTAGAGCACTTGCAGTCCAAGTATATGGGCACAGGCCACAGCGACACTACCAAATGGGAATGGTTGACAAATCAGCATCGTGATACTTTGGCATCATTTATAGGACACTACGATCTTCTCAATTATTTGGCTATTGCAGAAAATGAAAGCAAAGCGCGTCTAAAATTCAACTATCTCAAACGAATGGTTCAGCCTTGTGGACCACCACCTTTTAAACCAGACGAGTAAATAAATTTACTAAACAAAAAAACTTGAACTTTTTTTTTATTGTTAATAAAATTTCTTTTAAAAAAAAATTTGTAAATTTTTCAAAATTAAGGGTTTAAAAGCCCATTTAATGTCAAATAAAAATATCTTTAAGTTTAATTTTTAGATGCTGATTAAATAATGGGCAATAGAGAAAAATCAAATTTAAGATATTCGGTCATATCGGGTGCAATCAGTGGTTCTTTTTCCTCAGTAGTATTTCAACCACTTGATTTTATAAAAACCAAGCTTCAGCAGCCTGAATTTGCCCAAAATGCTCGCTTAACGCCCACTAACCGGAATATAAAATTAATTGTTCGCTCAACCCTTCTAGATAACGACAACCGAGTCAGTTTACGCAATTCGCGTAAACTTTGGACAGGTTTGACACCCTCTTTATTTCGGGCAGTTCCGGGTGCAGCTTTCTATTTCGCCTCAGTTGATTATTTGAGAAATACTTCATATTTGAGTCATTCAGACTTTGGAGGCCCTAACCAGCTGTTTCACTCATTAGTCATTGGTGTCCTTTCGAGATCCATGGCTGATGTTGCCACTCATCCTTTAAATGTGGTAAAGACTCGCTACGAGAGCGAAAATTTCAAATATAAGAGTATTTTGGGCGCGTTTCGATCCATTTTGGTACATGAAGGCGCACGTGGCCTGTTTAAAGGCTTAGTGCCAACGTTGCTTAGAGACATATCTTATAGTGGAACCTATTATCCTCTTTATACAAAAACAAAGCTTTTAGTTAAGCAAAGTGAGTATTTTTCGAAGGATCAAGAGTCAGCTTACTTTGCTATTTGTGCCTTGATAAGTAGCACTCTAACTTGTGCTTTGACTCAGCCTCCGGATGTGATTCGAAGTTACATGCAATTGAGCTCCAAAGGTGACAAGAGCTTTTTAAGTACTGGCGCCGAAATTTACTCGAAAAATGGTTTGAAAGGATTCTTTGCTGGATTTTTGCCACGATCAACAAGAAAAATTCTAATGAGTGTATTCAGCTGGACCTTGTACGAAAAGCTATCTTTGCGTCCTAATAAATAATAAATTTAGTTTTTAATTTTTATTTTGAATTATTTACCAAATTTAATTTGAAAATAATAAAAATCTGCATTAAATTTGATAAGATTTCGTAGAATGCCTTAAAAAATTTTTTTCAAAAAGAAATTTATTATCAACAAAATGTGTCTTAAATAACAGAAAAAATTAAAAATATTTAAGAATTTGTATAAAGAAGTTAAAAAACAAATTGAATTTTAATTTTTTTTAAGTAAGGGTTTTCGATGGAATTTTCGATCAAGTTTTTTTTAGTCAAAATCCTTTAGATTTTGTTATTTTTTCTATAAACATCTGTTAATATTGGATTTAACAAGTATTAAAAATTCAATCTATTTAAAAATGAAATGAAAGAAAATATTTCTCTTCGAAAATAATTTTAAAAGTGCTAAAATTAATCTTCAAACTTAACTTGAAAAAAAAGTGTCAACATTTTTATTTTGTTTTGATAAATTCGATAATTTTCTTTTTTTGTTGTTGGACTCAGATAAATATTTTCAAAAATTTAAATACAAATAAATTAGAATAAGTTTTTTCAAAAAATTAACTTACACAATCAGAAACTTTAATTTTAAAGAAAAATAGTTTTATTTATTTTTTCAATTCAATGGTTTTATTTTGAAAGGCTAAACAAAAAAATGCTATACAATTTGAGCATATAACTAAACATAAGTCCTAATTTTATTCATTTATTTGAATTTTTTAAGCAATTTAATTACAAAATTAAACATTTGAAAAAATGTTTTAGTTTGAGCTATGTGAGAGAAGACTTCGATGAGCCAATCAAGCGTACTGGTTTCCAAACCGAGAACGTATCTTCCTCTTAGTTTCACAGGCTCAATCGTATCTGTGACAAATTTATTGAAACCCTTTGATTTAAAGTGTTTAAGGCCAATTATATTCAACTTTTCTTCAGTCAAATAAGACTCAATTGTTTTTGAAGAATTATCTTCAAAATTAAACTTGGCATTTTTTGATATGTAAAATAAACTCGAATTTATATCCAAATTATTTATATCCTTTTCAATAGATTCTATTTCATGTTCCAAAGGAGCATTAAGGGTCGATATTATATCATTTCTTCTGTATTGAGCTAAATTTTAACAATAAGATGGAATAAATTTTATTTTATATAAAAAAAAGAATATACCTATGTAATTTTTAGTTCTTATTTTGTGTCTTTGTTTGAAATTGGATATTTTTAAAGACTTCAGATCTTCGACTGTCATTACTTTTTCAAACTCACTTAAAGTAAGTCATTTAGATCTTCTTAATAATCTAAAATGATAAAATACCATCCGAAAAATTCTCTTTCCACATTTGCTAGCCTATTCTGCATTGTGGCAAGCCATTTTTCCAGATCAAAAATTTTTTCCTCACTGGTGGACGGATTCATTTTTCCATTCTGGTCATCATAGAGAAATAAAATTATTATAGAGACCAAAATGTAAGACAAGGCTATAGCCTCAATATTTTCGCTTTGAGCATCTTTGATACATAATCTATCAATTGGTGCTTCTTTTTCCATTAACAATTCAACCACCAATATTAGTTCATCTTTAAAATGAGTTTACAATTTTGGTGTTTAAAATGTTTGAAAATGAAGATACTTGGTAGATTTAAATCGAGTACATAGCGACTAGAAACTCTTTTTAATTCAATTAATTCAATTTCATCTATTTCAAGATACTTTCCAAGCTTTGATGTTAACAATCTTAAATAATCTGCTTGTGGAACAGACTTAGCAAAATTTAATAGATAAATTTTTATAAAATATTTCATTTTTTTGCAAAAAAATACCAAATGATTGAACATAGAAGAATCTTCTTTATAATTAAATTCCATATAGGCTGGAAGCACTTCGTCTATGTTGAAATAGGACACTTTTCCACTATACATTAATCTTAATTAATATTTGACTAAATTTATTTAAAAACTGACACTAAAAAGATTTTAATCTTACCTAATCAAATCGGTGATCAAAAATTGACTTTTGATCATAAGTAATCCTAGATTTAGTAAGACTATAGTGTGCGGCATTCGAATCCATTCAAATTTTGTAAGAAGCTTAAATTAATTTTTAAGCTAGAGAATTTGGTAACAAAAAAAATTAAATCACAATGTTATTTATAGCTTCATTAGATAAATCATTTGAATTGTTCAGTTGTTCCTCGAAAATATTTTCATCATTTTTGACAGATTCTTCGTCAGACTCGATCAGTTCTTGCTCAAATTCATGTTTTGTATCAACAACCATTTTATTATCTTCTTCAGTATTCATTTCACTCTCACTGGTCATACCAAAATCAAAGCTTACATCGTCATTTTGTTCTGGTTCATTTTTTAAAATTTCTCCATCTTTTGAATGACATAAATCAAGATGATAAATTTCGAAAAAATTCTTATCTCTTTTAAAAAATAATTATTAATCTTTTAAGTTCATTTAATGTTTATGTCTAATTGCCTTTTCCATTTAACATTTTTTAAATTTATTTGTTCACTTTCATTCTCAACAAAAGCTATTTCTAATTTTTGTAAATATTTTACCCACAATTTTAAAACAACCTCCTTCATTAAAATATTTTTGAGTGTTATTTTTCTAAAATTAATTTGAATCGAGTACTTTGATTAAAGAATCAACTCCGTTTTTTACTAAATCATCACATTGCCTCCTAAGCAAATGATTATATACTTCAAAAGTTGAAAAATTACGAACAACAGAAGTTTCTAAATTTTTTAAATTAAAAAAAAAATTAAAAATCCTTAAATTAAATCAACTCAACCTATTTCATAATTTTCTTTAAGACGAACCTTGGCCTCTTTGACTGGAGGTAGTTGGTTTTCATTTCCAGTAACGGCTAGTTCTTCATCACTCAGTTCAATATCACAAACATTCTTTGAATAATTTAATTACAATAAATTGAAATTGCGCAAAAATTACAAACTTTTGATTGACTGCCGCACACACTGCAATAATAGAATCCATCTATATTTTCAAAATTATCACTTTCACATATTGTGCAAACAATTTTGGGCATTTTAATAAAATAAAATAAAATAATTCGAAATTCATTTAAATTTTTTTCAACTAGTACATAAAACTATAAATTTATGCAATTTGTTTTAAATGAGATTTTTCATTTATAAACAGCAAACAAGCTGCATGTACAAATGATGAAATATTAAGAAATATAATAATATTTAAAAATTCAAAATTTTCCATCGTATCCATGATAAATCGTTCCAATTTAACTTTTTTATTACCAAATAGATTAATTAATAAAAAATGCAAGATCGACTTGATACAAGTTTTAATAAAACTGGTGCTGTCTTTTCATCACCTTACTTGAACTTCGATCCTGCTATTCTTAATCCAGTAAATTTTACTCATTAATAATAATTAAAATATTTCTAATGTATTTATATCAGACAGGAAGCTCTCAATTTATAATCCCTGAAGGTCAAGGGGAACACAGAGGAAAAATGGAAATGGCCTTTTTTACAATCGGATCGTCAGTATGTGCAGGCGGTTTTCTTGGGGGTCTTAATGGATTTTTGTCTGGCATAAAAGAAACGAAGAATCTATCCGGAAACATAAGATACTCACAGTAGGCATCCAATTTTTTTTTAAAGTGAATAAAACTATTTATTTTTTCAAGAATTATGAATTTTTCAATCAAAAAAGGCTCTTTGTTATCTCAAACAGTGGGATCTTGGGGTACATAAATTATCAATTTTTAAAAATCAAATTAAATTTAATTATTTTACAGCTTTAATGTTTAGTTTATATGATACTATATTAAGTAACGTTAGAGAAGTTGATGATGAATTTAATGTTGCAGCATCTGGGCTACTGACAGGTAGATTTAATTTAAAAAAATCTCAAAATAAGCAAGTAACATTGATTATTTGTTAAGGTGCAACTTATGGTGCTCCGTATGGCCTCAGACGTGTTGCAAAAAGTGGTTTAATCGGTTTAGGATGTACTCTAGCTTATCTTGCGTATACAAGGCGAGATAAACTTAACGCTTTAGTAAAAAATCCAAGTTTTTGAATTATTTTTTATAAATATAAATAAATCTTATAAAAAAAAATAAAGTCAGAATTTTAATTTTATCCAAAAAAAAATCTTATCGATTTGATAATCGAAGTTATTTTAGAGAGAAAGTGAGATTATGATTCAAATTTAGCTTAATAATGGCTTTCAAAATGGTATTTGTAATTAATACATCATTAAAAATGTCCTCTGGAAAAGTAGCTAGTCAAACGGCTCACACAGCTGTTTCTCTGTACATAAAAGCCAAAAAAGCTTCCAAAAAGCATCTAATTTTTTTAAATGAAATCGATTCTTGGTTATTTACTGGCCAGCCTAAGATTGTTCTTAAAGGCTTAAATGAATCTATGCTTCTGAATATTGAAAAACAAGCAAAACAAGCTCATCTTTTGTATCATACTACCTATGATGCTGGCAGAACTCAGATTGCATTAGGGTCTTTAACATGCCTAGGTAAGCTTTATTCTTTCAAAAATAAAATTTGATTATCATATTTTTGGTGAAAGGAATTTTTGGCAAAAATGAGGAACTTGACAGAATAACTGGAAGTTTGCGTATATATTAAAGCAAAATTAATGATGTTTTTTATATTGAGTATCGATTGATCTCAATTAAATTTTAGCTAAATAAATTTAAAAAATATAGTTGATATAAAAAAATTAGATTTGATAAAGATTTTATTAATTTAAGTCCAAGTATGTGTCAGTTTTTTGTAGAAGTTTTTGTTATGTTAGTTTTGCAATATTGTATCTTAAAACAAAATAATCTTAAGCTTACCAAATTGAATATATTTAACTTATAAAGTTTTCCGAAATGAACAAATATTTAGAAACATAAAAGAAAAAATTAATAATTAGAAAAAGCTTGAAAAATTAAAATCAATGTTGAGATAACGTTAAACGTGTATTTCATGACAAAATGATAATACAAGCCTTAAGAAATATCAAACTTTTAAAAAATGAAATCCCAAGATATCTAATACTGGTAATTAGCAAATATAAACCTTTTTTAAAAAATGAATAATATTTATATTTGAAGGGTGTCTGGCTACTGATAAACCTCATTGCTTTCCTGGTGGTTTACTTCAGCTTCCATAATTCTTTAAAATACTTTTATCTTAGAAAAATAGTTCAAGTATAATATGAAGAAAATTAAAAAAATTTTGACAAAACTTAAAATAATTTAAGGATGGAATCAGTTGGTCAAGAGCATCGGCGTTTTGTATCAACTTAAATGCAGCAATTATTCTGCTTTTAGTTTGCAGAAATTCCATAACATATTTTCGATCGTTCATGGTAATTAAATTCAAATAAAATTAAATTCTATTTTTTTTAAACTAATTCAAAAATACTAAGTGCTGTTCACCAAATGTTGTCAGAGTAATTGATAAACATGTTTCATTTCATCGATATGTAGCTTATTTAATATTTGTTTTAACAAGTAATTTTATTTAAGTTTAAAAAAATCAATTTAAATTATTTATTTTATTAAGTTATTCATGCAATCGGACATGTTCATAATGTGGAAAATTTCGTAGAAGCCAAAAATGCCAAATATAAGCCATCCGAAGCAAGCACCAATCTAGAAGATTTGTCTGGATTATTTTCAACTTTGAGTTTATTAAATAAACGACCAAATGGCACATTCATAAATCCAGTTGAAACCGAAAACGCGGTACCATTATTTGAAGCATTTAAAATTTTGGCTGGAGTTAGTGGAATAATCATGTGTTTGTCACTAAGTATCCTAGCTTCAACTTCGTCCGAGAGTATTCGGAGATCATTCTACAATCTTTTCTGGTATTCGCATCAAATTTTTGCTTTCATTTTTATGTCATTTTTCTGCATTCATGGGGCCCAGCGAATTGTCAAAATTCAGACAAACGTAAAAAACCATAATCCTCAACAATGCTATCTAATTTACCCCGAGTGGCCCGTAAAAACCGAAACCAAACAATGTGACATACCAGAATTTGAAGGATTTATGCCTGTTAGTTGGATCTGGGTACTACCATCTATAATTCTTTATTTGCTAGAGCGTCTGATTCGCTTTATCAGAAGTCTCAGAAAATTCAAATTAGCAGGATTTATCAAGCATCCTTCTAATGTAATTGAGCTACAGATAGAAAAAATGAACAGAATTAAATATCGAGCTGGTCAGTACATATTTTTGAATGTGAGTGAAATTTCGTATTTTGAATGGCACCCCTTTACAATTACATCTGCTCCTGATGATCAATATTTGAGTGTGCACATAAGATGTGCAGGTGATTGGACTGGCAAATTAAGCAAAAAACTTGAAGAAAAAAAGGAATTAAAAATGAGTATTGATGGTCCTTTTGGTTCATGTGCAGAAGATGTTTTTAAATATGAGAGTGTTGTGTTAATCGGAGCTGGAATCGGTGTTACTCCATATGCATCGATATTAAAGCATATTTGGTATATATTGAGTACAAGTCACCAGAATACAGCAACTTTGAAAAAAGTTTATTTCTTTTGGGTTAGTTCAACTATTGATTCATTTGAATGGTTCGGAAGTTTACTGCAAGATCTTGAGAACCGAATAAAAAGTACTAATCAGCCTGATTTGCTTGATTACAAAATTTATCTAACCAGGGGCTGGAGTCTTAAACAAGCAAAAGAAATAGCAATAAACAATGACCAAGAATATGATCTTTTTACTGGGCTAAGTCAAAAAACAAATTATGGTAGGCCGAATTTTGAATTATTTTTTAAAGAGCTTTCAAACGTTGAAGAGACGCCAGTAAAAAAGAAGTGTGGTGTTTTTTTTTGTGGACCATCGCAAATGTCCAAAGATCTACATATTTTATGTAACAAGCAATCAAATAATTATATTTCATTTATTTATAATAAAGAAAGCTTTTAAAATCTTTTAAATTTTTGAAAATTTTTATATTTTTTAGTAAACATAATAACATGATTAGATAAATATTTTATTGAAGTAAATAAAATAACCTTTTTACTTAATTAATTTCTTGATTATTTCAATTATGAAAGTTTTTTTGAGCAAGTCCAAATAATGATGGAAGATGATTGGAACGGTCCAGAGTTATCAAGAAGACGTAATTATTAAAAATATTTATAACATAAAAAATGAATTGAGACGTATTTACTTGCTCAACTCATTCATTCTTTCATTATTATAAAATTAGAAATAAAATCTAATTAAATTTTGGCTATATTTAGATTAATATATTAATTAGGATATTTAAAATACCAGAGCGAATTTTTAAAAAAAGGCGTTGATTTCTTTAATTAAAAAACCACGAACTCATTTAGTTAAGATCAAAGAAAAATACGTGCATTCATATAAATGTTCAGTAAGATTTATCATTTATCTTAATCTAAATAATTGAATAAATTGCTTTTAATATTAATTTTTATTTTTTGTATAAGACTTTTAATATTTATATAAAACCTTGAGTTTATTTAAAAACTGATTTTAGAATAAGAAAATTTTTTTGGGACAAAATGAATCAGCTCAAAACCAATGATTCAATAGTTGCTTATTTTTTATGGGCCTACAGAACTTCAAATATTTTTCTTTACTATGCTAATCTAACAATAGTTCCATTCGGTCTCTTTTTTAATTTTGTCTCATTTCTGATATTTTCTAGAAAAAAATTCAGCAAAGGCACAATGGGATTTTTCTTTAGAATCATTGCTGTCATGGATTCTACAGTTCTTATCAATTTATTTATTAGTTTTTTTTCTCAATCTTTAGATATGGATGTAGTTCTCAGTTCAAACTTTGCTTGCAAATTTTTTAATCTGTTTCTTAGAGTAACTTTTCAGTCTTCTTCTTGGCTAAATGTTTTAGTAACTTTGGATAGATTAATTTCAATCAAGTATTATCACAAGCAATATAAATTTAATAGAAATAAAAAAATTCTGTCAGCAATATTATTATTTTCTTTTTTATTAATCTTAATAATCAATTCGCCAAATTTATTAATGAATCTAAAAGTATATGACTATCAAAATCAAACAGTGATTTTGTGCACGTCAGAACCGGTATTGAATAACTATCGGGAGATTATTCACATCATTCTTAGAACGATTTTGCCTTTTACAATTATGTTGATTGCAAATGTAACCTTAATAAAGGCTGTAAGAACTTCACGGCTAAAGTTAAAAAAAGAAAAATCACTAAAAAGAGAATACTATTTTGCTTCATCGTTGATTATCATGAATTCTTATTTTTTGGCTAATTTGATTCCTTTGGAATTATCAAAAATTTTGGCTGGAATATTCTCAAGCCAGATTTCAATATTCAGCGGAGTGATTACAATCATATATTTTGTAACAACTTATGTGTCAGCTTTCAATCATGTGTTTCCATTTTTTATCAATTTAAAATTTAACAAAATTTTTTACGAAGAAGTTTGTCAATGTATCAGTCAAATAAAAGGCGTATTTGTTTTGAATAAACCTCTCAAAAAAGATATGGGGATCAACCATAGTACAATTTATACAAATACAAATAAAATTTTCTCAAGAACTGACTCAGCTTAAACAATTCAAAATTTATAAATTTTTCAAAACGTTACAATTTAATGTAGTTGATGAATATATTTTTATTTTTGTATTTTTAATGGCTTCATTTTTAATATTTTTAAGTGAATTTTGTTTTATTTTAAATATTTTCTTTAGACTAAATTAAATTTAACTAAATGAATTTTAAATCAAAAAATTTGAATTATAAATTAATTTATAAACCACTTAAAAAAGTAATTTTGAATCGATATTTTTGTTGAAGAAAATTTACAAAATTGACTTCACTGGCTTACTTCTAAACTTTATGCTAGTGTAGGAAATAAATCAAACTCCGCAAAATTTTAAAAGCTCATTTTGGAGATCTCAAAATCTTACAAGACTACATAGCTTTGCGCGTTTTTATGAATCTGCCAATTCACAAAACTATCATATTCCTAATAATTATCACGACCACTAAACTCAAACTTAATGGCATATAATTTATGTAGGAGCTAAAATATTTTTTTAATTATTTATATAAATACTAAAATATTTCGTATCTATTTTATTTATAAAAAATACCTAAATAAAATACTTAAAATAATTAAAAATATGCCAAAATTAATTTTCGAAGAACATAATTATAGAAATAAAAAATATAAAAAAAATACACAAAATACTTCAAAAAAAATAAAATAAGAAAGTAGAAAAAAATTAATTTATTTTTTTGATTTATTCTTATGTTTTAGTTCACAGTTATTTACTTACAACTTGATTTCTTAACGTAAAATTGTAAGTACGTTCTAAAAATTTGAAATTGATATAACTTCTGAAGATAATTCTGATGTAGTGCTGTTGTTGTTGATTGAGATGCAATTCTTGTAAGTTCATTTAATTCAAAAGTTTTTTCCAGTGAATTCTCAAAAGTTTGTACATTTGATGCTAATTGCTGATTTAATGGACCAACTGAATTTCTTTGTAGTGCTGCTAGGACTTTTTTTCTTCGACCTCTTTTTGTATTTTTTTAAATGCTCAAATCGACTGCTGGAAAAACTCTAAGCGATAATTCATAAGCAACACCGATACTCCAATATTCAAAGGTACAAAAGCTTAATTACCAACACTCATTGTTGATTTCAATTTTTCCTATAAACTTTTTCAAGCATGATATTCCAAAAAATATTTTTTCAATTTTTAACAAGCTGATTTTTGAAATTAAACTAGGTACGAAAAAAAATATTTTAGCTTCTACATAAATTAATATCATTACTAAATGAATTGATAATTGTTATACACTTGATACTATTTCGTTCAAAGGTAAGTCGTTTTCATTTAGAGTTGGTCAAATAAAAGTCTAGTCAAAGTCAGACTTTGACTTCAAAATTTGAAAGCAAAATTTCATAAAAAACAGGAAATTAAGAAAAATAATTAAAAAAATGCTTTTTGAAAATAAATATATTCTAATCTGAAAAAATCAATTTTTCTAAATAAAAGCAAACCAAAATGACTTGACTTGATAATGGTATGAAAAATGGTAAAATGGAAAAATGGACTTGAACTAGAAAAATTTAAGGCCAAAGTCTTGACTACACGGACACGAACATGAAAAATGTGTTTATAAAACACAAAAACGCATTTCGCAAATTTACGGACTTAACTTTAGGGATTGTTGCTTCAGCACACATAAAGATTACTTCAGATTCACATAAAGATTTGCGAGCCTTTTGATGTAATTTATATTATTGAATTGTATTGATTGCTAGATAAGATAGTATTGAAAGATAATTGAATTTTTATATTTTTATATTTTATAATATTTGTATGTAATAATTCTTTGAAATAATTCTTTTGTTAAATTGAACATTTAATGTATTTTTGCCTTTTTTTTATTAGCTTCTCTCATGGTAAGAAATTGTCTCTTTTGAATTTTTAAATAAAATAAAAGATTACTTCAATGCGCATGACAATACTTCTAGCATTCATGAATTTATTTTCAGCATACAAAAAATCTTAACGCAAATATCTGTTTAACATACAAAATTCAGCGAACATTCTTTCTAAAATACAAAAAACATTTCGACTAACTTTTAATAGCGTTTTAAGATTAGAATTTTACATTTTTATTTTTTTTATTCTACAATCTTTTCATCAAATTTTTGATGCAGTTAATTTTAAACATCAAACATTCAAATGATCATAATACTCAACAATGTTACTTAATTTATTCTGAATGGCCCGAATAAAGCGAAACCAAACAATGTGACATTCCAAAATTTGAAAAAAATTTTCCTGTTAGTTGGATCTGGGCATTACCATCTATAATTGTTTATTTGCTAGAGCGTTTGAAACTTATATTTTAAAATGAGATTAATTTTTTAAAAAGGTAAAATTATCTGGCATGAAAGGAACTCTAAAACGCAGCATATCAAAAAATTAAAAAAAGTTTACTTTTTTTTGGATAAGCTCAACGAAAGATTCATTTGAATGGTTCGGAAGTTTACTGCAAGATCTTGAGAACAGAATTAAACTAAGTGATTTTTCAGATTTGCTTGATTACTAAATTTATTTAACCAGAAGCTGGAGTCTTATACAAGCCAAAAAATAGCATGATCAAGAGTATGATCTTTTTACTGGTCTGAGTCAAAAAACAAATTATGGTAAACCGAATTTTGATATGTTCTTTCGAGATTATGCAGTTTTTCAAAAAAAAAAAAATTTTACTAAAAAAGAATGTGGGGTTTTCTTTTGTGGGCCACTTCAAATGTCCAAGGATTTGCAAATTTTATGCAACAAGCACTCAAATAGTTACTTACGATTTATTTATAATAAGGAAAATATTTAATTTTATTCATTGGATGATTCATTAAATTTTAAAATAAATTTTGATTTAAATAAATACTTTAAATATTACAAAACTAATCGATCTAAATTTATTTATTTTTTGTAATATTTTTTGCTTTTTTCAAGTTTAAGAATAAGTCTTTTTAATAATTTTTTTAGACTGATAAAAATGACTTTTTATATTTTAATATGAAGTCGAATAGGCTTAATGTGATAAGATTTTAAATAAAATATTTAAAAGCAAATTTTTTATTAAATAAGTTGTGCAACTTTATATTGAATAACTAATATTAATTAAGACTCAGCATTCAGAATAAACGCTTTAAAAAACCAATCTAGAAAATTCAAAAATTTAAACTTCAAAAATGTCGTTCTTTGCCAGAAGCTTGTTAAAAAACTTCACTCAAACTTCCAAACTTGTTTTAAACCAGAGCGTTACGAGAAATTTTTCACTTAGTAATTTCTTTAATAATAATGAAAAATTATCAATATTCATTAAATTTAATTTTCCAGGCAAACAATTAAGTGCAGCCAGAGTTCAGCAACCAGCTCCGGATTTTAAAGGAACTGCAGTTGTAAATGGAGATTTTAAAGACATTCAATTATCTGACTATAAAGGCAAATATTTAGTGCTTTTTTTTTATCCACTTGATTTGTAAGATTTGTTTTTAATTAATAAAAAATCTCAATTATTAAATTAAAGCACTTTTGTATGTCCAACAGAAATAATAGCTTTTAGCGATCGAATGGAAGAATTCAAAGCTATTAACACCGAAGTTGTTGGTGTTTCGACAGACAGTCAATTTAGTCACTTAGCTTGGTAATTCAAAAGATTTTAATATATATAAATTTTTTTAATTTAATTTTCTTCTAAAAAAATAAAGGATTAATTTGGACCGTAAACAAGGTGGCTTAGGTGGACTTAAATATCCTCTTTTGAGTGATTTCAATAAAACAATTTCCAGAGATTATGATGTTCTTGTGGAAAATGCCGGTGTTGCCTTAAGAGGACTTTTTGTTATTGATCCAAATGGAGTGTTGAGACAAATTACTGTGAATGATTTGCCAGTTGGTAGATCAGTCGATGAAACTCTGAGACTGGTCAAAGCTTTCCAATTTGTTGAGAAATATGGCGAAGTTTGTCCAGCCGATTGGGACTCGAAGAAAAACCCTGCGACTATTAAACCAAATCCTAAGGAATCACTGGAATATTTTGGAAAAAAAAATTAAATTGATAGAAAATTAAAATTTTAAAATTTATTAATAATTTAAAGTTAGAAATAAAATTTGACCAGGTCTTAAATTTTTTTTAAAGTCTAAAAATAAACAAAAACATTCAATCTGTAATTAACTTTGAAAAATTCTTAAAATATTTTTGTTTCTTACAAAATAATCCTTTTTAACAAGAATAAAAATAGATTTCTACATGAATCCTTGACGTTTTCTTGAATGTATAAAATTCCAATCCCAAATCTTGTTACTTTATTTAAACTTATCTTGATGCTTATAAATATCCCTGAGATTCTTTAGTATTACAATATTTTTTTTGATTTAGAAAAAAAAACAAATTTTTTAAACGCTAATACAAAATCGTTTCAAAAATTCTTAGACGACTTCAAAGAACCGTTCTTACTTTTAGAAATATGTCACACAAAACTGAACAACCAGTTATACCTCCAGAAACAAGAGAACGCATGAAGGGCTCGAAAGAAATGCTAAAAGAAGATTTGTCCAAAGCAGGATCAGATATATCGGAAAAAAGCAGTAAAGTAGGTGAAAGAACCACCGAATACGCCCAAAGAGGAACTCAAGATGTTAAAGATATAGGCACTTCTTTAAAAGAAAAATTGTCTGGATATGCTGAGGCAGCTAAAGAAAAGTTGAGTGAAATGACTCATGGAGTTAAGGAAAAAACCGGAGAATATGCTGAGAGTGCTAAGGAAACTGGTCAAGCTGCTAGAGAAAAATTGGGGGAAATGGGACAGGGTGCAAAAGAAAAAGCTGGAGAATATGTTGAGGGAGCTAAGGAAACAGGCCAAGCAGCTAGAGAAAAAATGGGTGAAATGGGACAAGGTGCAAAAGAAAAAACTGGAGAATACGTAGAAGGAGCTAAGGAAACTGGCCAAGCTGCAAAAGAGAGAATGGAAAATATAGCCCAGGGTATAAGAGAAAAAGCTGGAGAATATGCAGAAAGTACAAAAGAAACAGGCCAAGCAGCCAGAGAAAAAATTGGCGAAATGGGACAGGGTGCAAAAGAAAAAGCTGGAGAATATGTTGAGGGAGCTAAGGAAACAGGCCAAGCAGCTAGAGAAAAAATTGGCGGAATGGCCCAAGGTGCAAAAGAAAAAACTGGAGAATACGTAGAGGGAGCTAAGGAAACTGGCCAAGCTGCAAAAGAGAGAATGGAAAATATAGCCCAGGGTATAAGAGAAAAAGCTGGAGAATATGCAGAAAGTACAAAACAAACAGGCCAAGCAGCCAGAGAAAAAATTGGCGAAATGGGACAGGGTGCAAAAGAAAAAGCTGGAGAATATGTTGAGGGTGCCAAAGAGATGAGTCATCAAGCAAGAGAAAGAGCTGGTGAATATGTGCAAAGTGCTAAGGAAACCGCAGAACAAGCCAGACAAAGATTGAGTGAAATCGCCCAGAGTGCTAGAGAAAAAACCGGTGAATATCTTGGTGATGCTCGAGAAAAAGCTGGTGAGTTTGGAGAAAATGTAAAGGAAGCCGGTGAACAAGGCAAAGAAAAAGCGAGCTCAATGAGCCAGACTGCTCAGGAAAAAGCAGAAGAATACACTCAAAAAGCTAAAGAAACCGGCCAAGCAGCTAGAGAAAAAATGGGTGAAATGGGACAAGGTGCAAAAGAAAAAGCTGGAGAATACACCGAAAAAGCTAAAGAAACCGGCCAAGCAGCCAAAGAAAAAATGGGTGAAATGGGACAAGGTGCTAAAGAAAAAGCTGGAGAATATGTGGAAAGTGCTAAGGAAACTGGAGAGGAAGCAAGAGAAAAGCTTAGTGATATTCAAGATCGAACCAGAGAGAAAGCTAGCCAAGTTGCATCAAGCGCTAAAGAGTCTGGAGAGAAAATTCGTCAAAAAGGTGAGGAATTGTACGGAGTTGGAACAGAAAAAGGAAGAGAATGGAGAGAAGAAGCTGCGGAAAGGGCTCACATAGCACAAGAACAATCAAAGGGCATTCTTGGCAGTGCTGCTGAGAGTATAAAACACGCTAAAGACTATGTTGCTGATACAATGAGAAGTGCTGGTGAGACAATTACTGGCACTGGAAGGGCGGGTATCGAAAAACTTGAGCATGCTGGTGAGGCTATTAAAGAAACCTTCGTCGGACCATCGGTTAAAGAGACCGAACAATATCAACCAACGTCTAGAATCAAAACGCCAACAGAAGTTGGATCTCGCGAAGTTGAAACCAAGACAGAAAAGAAATTCGCTGAAACCAAACAACCCACTGAATACGAAAGAAAAGTCACCGAAAAAACTGTCGAAGAATATCCGAAACAAACTCGTTCTTAAATAAACAAAAAAATAACATTTAACTTAACTTTATTTATTTAATAAAATTAATTTTTAAAAAATTATTTTTTCTTTCATAGAGGTCTCTTGTTTCTATAGTAATTTTGAGTCAAAATTAAAATTTTTTAATATATAGAATCTTTTATTTATAACTTTGAATTTTTGACATCGATAATGAACAGTCAACGGGCTAGAGATATAAATGAGCTTAAAAAACAAGCTATTCAATTCTATACAGAAAATTCGGACATTACCAAACGCGTAGAGGACGCATTAAATAATTTGTTTTATGATTCACCCTACGATGTTTATGGCTATTTGGTAATTTAATTTAATTAATTCTAAGAATCTTAATAAAAATAAAGTATTTGCGTTCATAAAAAATCAAAATTAGTTTTTCAAAAAACTTATTAAGACAGGGTATAATTATTTTAATTATTTTTTTTTATTTTATTTAGTCCGAGTTCTTTGGAAAATTTTCAAAGGTACCATTTTTTACCAAAGTAAGCGCTCAAAAATCGACTTTATATGATTCCAAATGTCAGCCAACATTCAAACTAGACTTTTATTGCCAAATAAAAAACTTTGAAAAAAAATTGATGTCAATTGAAGCGAATTGCTTTTCTCATGAACCGATTAACGACTCATCCAAAATTCAAAATATTCAAGAAGATGACGAATACCGTTTGTCTAAACTCAATGAAATAACCAGTTTTATAAACACGGAAATATCTGATTTAATGAAAAATTTCAGTCCTTACGACCAAGAGGAGATAGATGAAAAATTAAGAAATTTTTTTAAGAACAAGCATAGACAAATTTATCAGCAATTTATAGCAAGTTTAAGCCTAAAAGCTCAATCAAATGCAAGCCAGTTTGAGTCGATTGAAGGAAAAAAGTCAAAAACGCCTACATCACCTAAACAAAAAGCAAAGAATAGGAAACCGTCCCAAGCTCCAGGCTCTAATAGTTCCATTTTTGGCGATGATTTAAGCCTTCTTTTGCATTCAAGCTTTTTTGCATCCTTTATCGAACCATTAATATCTAAATCAATATGTGTTTGTTCATCGCTTATATCAAATAAACAACCGTTTGAAATAATCTCTGACCTAAAGAAAATTGTAAATTTTGGTATTTTTAAAATTAAATTTTTGTTAGCTTTTTTATTAATCAAAAGAAAACTGAAAAATTTTCTATGCCATTGCCTATGATAACTTTGCTTCAAAATGGCAAGGGATATAATGGAAAACAAAATATGGTCAAAGAATTTATTATACTGCCAAAGCCTCAATTATCTATTCAAGAGGTAGTTAATTTGGCATTTTTAATTTTAGAATTTTTTTTAATTAAAAAAAAAATAACACATATCTTTTAATATTTTTTTAAAAAAAACTAAAATTGATTATGCAAAGTATTTCAAATGAAGTATTCAATGTATTATCTATACACAGCTTTTTGAATACTCTGAAATGTAATTATCGTACATTTAGATGATACAATTTACAGAACCAATTTTAGACTTTAAAAAAAATTATTGGTATCCATGCTCCCCAAAATTAAAAATCTGATCCACACAAACAAGATCTTGTCAGCAAAAAATCAACCAAAAAATTTAGATTAATGCCTCAGCACAAGATTATTTTTTAAAATTCATAAAATTATTTTAAAGAAATTAGACTACTTGTCTAAGCCATTGAAATTCTTCCATTTAGCCATTGTGTCATCGAGTCCTAAACCCGACTTTTTTACAATAATACTATTTTACAATTTTAAAAACATTTTCAAATTACGACTGGGAATTTCAATTCTTTTGGCGTTTATAAACATTTATTTTTTATCTAAAGAAAGTTCCTAGAATTGAAAAAAAAAATTTTAAATTTAATCATCTTATGTATTTAACACCAAAATTTTCTGCGGAAACATTAATTTTAACATTTTAGTAATTTTTTTCCTGAGAAAATTTTTATTTGTGTGGATCAGATTTATCATTGTGGCGACATTTTATTTCCAAAAATTATTTTTCAAAAGTTTTTTAATTTGTGTGTGTTTTTTTATTTTTTAGTTTTTGAATTCACAATATCATTTATTTTTTTTTATTTATTTTAAAAAAATTTTAATATTTAAGGCTATGGATTTGATAAGCCGAGTAAATAGAACAATAAGAGACAATCTCTATCAGTCAAAGACTTTGCCAGGGGTAAAAAATATTTGAATATTCTTGAAATTGTTTAAATTATTTTTAAAGCCTGTTAATCGATGTGTTACTGAAACTGGTTCGTATACAGCCACTTTGGAGACTCCACATCAAGGACTAGAATTAATCGAAAACGCTATAAATTCGTTAGGAACCGAGGCAGCTTCGTATTTAAGTGTTGCTTTGAACATAGCTGCAAGTGAAATTTATGATCAGGAAAAAGGAAAGTATGAGACCGGCATTGGTATTTTTAAATCATCTGATGAAATGATCGATGCTTTTGCTGATTTGATTGCCAAATTTCCTCGAATCATGATGCTAATTGAACCGTTTATTAATAATGTAAGAAAAGAATATTTGAACTATTAAAAATAAATTTATTTATTTAATGGAAAAAGTTTAACAAAGAAATTAAATTCTGTTATTAGGTTAATTTGTAAAATCAAAAAGAAAAAAATACAAAAAAGGATGTCTTATGTTTTACAAAAAATTTACCAATATATTATTCCAAATATTTTCTAAAAATTTTCATTAAAATCCACAAATTATATGCTAAATTAAAGAAAAATCAATTTAAATGGTTTGATTTTCAATTTTTTATTGAATAGAATAAAAACGTTTAAGTAATATCAATTATTAATTTAAATTGGTGAATCAAAATGTCAGCTTTAACAAATATAGCTTAATTTACAGTACTGTCAGATATTTTGCAAAATTTTTTTAACTTCACTCATTCATTCAGGAAATTTTTTAATAAGAAATGAATAAAAAAATTTTTAAATTTTTTTTATTTAATATTCAAAGTAAGCTTTGATATTTTTGTAATTGATTTGAAAAAAAAACAATGATCGACGGTGTTATTTTATTTCTCTATTTTCAAACCAAACTCTAGTCCGGCTTCCATGATATCTAGTTCTAAAATTATTGTCTTTTAAAATAACAGTATTATTTCTACTTTGGACAAAAATCTTTTTATATTTATTAACCATTTTTTAACCAATTTTTTATTTTTTGAAACCATTATGAATCAATAATAATATTTTTCAAAATTAAAAAATGAAAACATTTAATTTAAGGACCAAATTGCATGGTATAAGTTATACTCAAGAATTTCAAAATATTGTTTAGTGGCAAATAATGTTAAGTTCACTGATGTAGAGGAAAATAAACAAGAGGATATCGAAACTCTACAAGCAAATATACCAATTGAAACAAAGCTTCCAGAAGTTCTCAAGCCTACAATTTCTCTATTAATGCCTGTCAGCTTTTACAAATATCAAAATGCAACCAATGTTTCTCACATTGGAAGGATTTTAAAAGAAAACGATGATAGAAAGATGATAAATGGTCTCAGTTGTGGTTTGAATGAAAACGATGATAATTTTATTGTTGATATGGTAATCTTTATTTATAAATATAAAAAAAATTAATTTTAAAATTTAAGAGTGTCGGCAATCAGGTAAAATTTTTAAAAATTGGCGGATTTAATCGAAGCGAAAGAGTTGGCAAAATAAATCGATTAATTGAAATCGAATCGTATTTGGTAGAAAACAAGCGTCTTATGGATCCCAAAAATGAATTCAGAGAGATAAGATTTTCGCCCGAAATAGAAATACCGCCAGAAATAATCGAAAGCCTTAACAATGCTGAAGACCCGAAAGCTACAAAACCGACTAAGAAATAAATTTTTATTTTATTAGAATAAATATTTTTAATGAGATATTTTAAATAAAATTTAAAATTTTTTAGCTAAAAAAATAATGTGTTAATGATCGTTAGTCAAGATAAATCATGATTCGGCATTTTTTAAAGATAGTTTTCTTTTTTAAATCCTTATTTTTACAACAACGCTTAAAAATCTCAGCGTAATAATCTTCAATTCTAGAACTCTCTTATGAAAATATAAAGCACCATTGATTTGAATTCAAGTCTAAATTTGCATTTGTCATGTACAAATCTTTAAAACGCAATCTTATTTAAACTTCTTTAGAAAGCTATAAAAGCTTAAAAATTTTCAATTTTTTTATAAAAATTTAAAAAAGTCCAAATAAAATTTCAAAATTTTCACAATGTCAGGTCCAAGAGTTCAACACCCAGCCCCAAATTTCAAAGGAACCGCTGTTGTCAATGGCGAATTCAAGGAAATTCAGTTGTCAGACTTTAAAGGAAAATACTTAGTCCTATTTTTTTACCCATTAGACTTGTAATTTTGAATAATTTAAAAATTATTTCACGTTTTTTTATGGAAAATATTTTAAAGCACTTTCGTATGTCCAACTGAAATTATTGCGTTCAGTGAAAAAATGGACGAATTCAAGGCTATAAACACCGAAGTTGTTGGTGTTTCGACCGATAGCCATTTTAGTCACCTTGCCTGGTAATTGATTCATATTTTTTGGAGATTTAAAAATTATTCTAATATTCTTAAAATCTTAAGGATTAATTTGAGCCGAAAACAAGGTGGCTTGGGTGGTTTGAGCTATCCATTATTGAGTGATTTCAATAAAACCATCGCCAGAGATTATGGAATTTTAGTTGAGAATGATGGAGTTGCCTTAAGAGGTTTATTCATCATTGATCCTAAAGGAGTCATGAGACAAATTACTGTAAATGATTTGCCAGTTGGTAGATCAGTCGATGAAACACTGAGATTGGTCAAAGCTTTCCAATTTGTTGAGGAACACGGTGAAGTTTGTCCAGCTAATTGGGACCCGAAGAAAAATGCCGCAACCATTAAACCAAATCCTAAAGAATCACTTGAATATTTCGGAAAACAAAATTAAATTTTAATTTAATCAAATTTTAACGATAAATTTATTAATTTTAAATCGAATTCAATTCTCTAATTTAGTAATAAATATTTTTTATTCAATATATTTTTAATTTTAGAGAACCTAATCTCAAAATTTTTAAATTATTTAATTTAATATACTGTTAACATTAGAATTAAGAAAAGTTTAAATACGAGTGATGACTCGTTTTAATGAAAATTAATGAATTTTGAGAATGCTACACTTTTTTATGCTTCATAAAAATCATGCTTATATTATTCAAAATAAATTACAATAAAAGTGATTGAAAATCAAAAAAAAAGTCATTTCGACTCGATAATGAGTAAAAGCCAAAGCCATTGAAAAAGGGTTTTTAGTTAGTTTTTTATTTTTTAGAAGAAAAAAATTTTGGTTAATGTTTAAAAATTGTGTAAAAAAAATTAACTCATCAAATGTTTAATTAATTTTTCATGGTTATAAAAATGCGAGCTTCCAATTAAAACCTTTAAAATATTGTAAGAATAAAGACTGTAAGTTTATTCCGAAAAGTTACTCACTTTTTTTTCGCTTAAGCTACCTTGATTAAATAATTCCTTAACTAATTTGTATTCATATGACGAAATTCCTCCAATAATATAAATTATTATAAAGTCATTATTCAGTGGATGCGGTTTATTCGACGTTGACATGAATCTTTAAAAGTTAAAAATTTATTTAATTTATTTTTTACTTTTAGAATATTTTTTACCCCATTTTAAAGCTTTTTAACAGATTAATGCCCAAGCCTTCGGATCCCGATGTTCGGTATTCCAAGTCTGTTAGCTGGTCCGGATCTGTAGCTGTGTCAATAATATTCTCACAAATTTGACTAATTAAAGGCTTATATGAATAATGATTGTTTGATTCGTTTTGCTTTATTAACTCTCTTTAATTTAAATCTTATTTTTAATCACTATAAAAATTTTATTATATTACTTTTTTTCTTTTAAATTTTTTCGGTAATTCTTCAAATTTTTAAGATTCTGAAAAAAAGAATCTATAAGCTGAGAAAAATTTTGATGTTCTCTAACTTAAAAAAAAATAAACATTATTTTAAATAAATTATTTGAAAAGAAATACTTTTGTTAAAAAATTCCAAATCATATTTAAATTTTGTGTCTTTGTCTAAATTTTCAGATTGTAATTCAGTAATTAGGAGTTTTTTTATTCTCTCTTCCTCTTCTACGCCATAATAGCACTCTTCTCCAATTAGACTGTAAACATAGATTAATATTAATATTAAATCACTAATTGAATAACTATATTTTTGGTCGTTTTGTTCTAGTTTTTCACTAAAAAAGGCGTAGAGGCGGCTTAAAACACTTGGGCCGTCTTTGTCCAAAATGTTTTGAGTTAGACTTTTTGAAAACGATATTAGTTTATCAAAGCTTTGCTGTCTGGGAATTTGTGAATCACTAATTTGACAGTATGCGGATATTATTTGAACCAAATCTAAATGTTCCATGAAAGCTTTTTTATTTGTTCTTAAATAAACTGAATTTAAAAATAAAAAATAATGACTAACATCTTTACTTAATTCCATTTCTTATTTGGGATTTAATTGATTCCGAATTGATGCGGACAGCTTTTTTTCCCGATTCGTTTATGGGAAAAATTTCACACAACTTTCGGTAGACATCCAGCAAACATTCCTTCATTACATATCTCATAAATTGTCCAAATATTTAGTTTTAGTTTTACCTTTGGTTTTAGGGAAAAAAATGACTGAATCAAATTATCACATTTTTCTGTTGATGTATGAAAATAATTGCCCGGTAAGATACTTTAAAAAAATTAGAAAAATAAAAATAAAAAAATTGAGTACCTTTTGAAATTATTTTCGAATAAAAAATTTCTTAGATCTATTTGGACATCATTTGATTTTGGATTTAAATTAACCATTATGTTATTTATTTTATCAAATATGGTTTCTTCATGAAATAGCGCATTCATTGACAGATCCATATTTCTGTCAATTAGTACTAATGTTACTTTATTTGGTGAATTCTGAAAAAAAATTTATTTTTAAATATTTTAAAAATTTATTTTAAAAAAATGCTTCATTTACTTTTCTTCTCAATTTTGAATCAGATAATTGATTGAGTTCATTAGCAATAATAGAACTTAGTACACCCAGAGTAAAACAATCGTCTTTGGAATCTAAATGTTCGAGCATTTCGTTCAATGAATTAGCGATTGCTTGAAATTCATTTATTTCCGATTCAGTCAAAGATAGGTACAAATTTTGAATATTGTCCTTATTTACCGGATTGTTAGGACTCAAGGCGTGCAAGTCAGTTACTTCTTGCTTAATCAATCGATTATAAACTTCGATGCTCACAAATTGATTAAAATTTTCCGAATTCAAGGACCAGCTTGAAAGCGGATTCAAAAAAAGATTGGTTTCCTGGTTATTTGTTAAAATAGCAAATGGAAATTTTTCATAAAATATGTCACAGGTGTAATTCTTGATAAAAGATTAAATTTTTTTTAGATTTTTTTTAAATTTAATAATTACAGCGTTTGACATCCAAATCAAACAGTCATCACGTAACTGATCAAACAAATCTTTGCTAATTCCGTAAAAATTCGGATGTAAATTTGTAACTATTGTAATAAATTGAAAAGTGCTTGATGTTAAAATGTCTTTTAGGATTTCAACTACAAGACCCTTGAGAGGTTGAGATATGAAAAAGACTGCCTTTAGATGATGTCCACCATTCTATGAAAAAAATGTAGAGTTTTTTTTTAAATTTTATTTTGAATTACTTCTAAAGAGCTAAAATTTTTTATGTTTACAACGCCAGCTTTTTTGATCAATTGATCAATACCGACGGTCAAATTAAACCATTCCAAGAATTGGTAGTCCGCAAAAACAATAGACTTGTTTAGTTTCTTTAATATTTTGTCATTCAATTCGTATTGATTCTGTAAAATTTTATCAATAGTTGGCACATTTATTTGACTCGACATTTTATCTTTTTATTTTAAAATTTCCACAAACATCAATATTTTGAAAAAGTAAAAATAAATGACGTTTTAATTTTAGAATTCAGAATTAAGTTAAATTTTGATTAAAAAAAATTTTATAAATAATATTCGAAGACAAAAAGTTTATTAAATTATTTTTTATTTAATTATTTTAAAGATAACTATAGTCCTCTATACATGATTTTTTTAATTTAAAAAAAAAATTATTTTAATGTACATTGAAGGTTAAAAAAAAGAATTAAAAATTTAATTCATGATGTAATTTTTAAGAATTTCTAAAGTGTTTCCAAAATTAAATGTTTCATGCCTCTAATTTTGGATTAAATTCTATTTTTAATCTAAAAAATTTATGATAAATAGAATGTTTGAACATCATTCGGCCTAATCTTGAAATTTTAAATATTCAAATTTTTACAATGTCTTCAGAACCAATTATTACACCAGAATCTAAGCAGACCATTGATGAAAATTCAGAAAAGATGAAGCAAATGGGTTATAAAGGAAGAGAAAAAATGGGAGAACTAGGTCACATGACGAAAGAAAGAGCTGGAGAATACATTCAGGGAGCTCAAGAGTTTTCTGAACAGATAAAAGAAAAAACTTTAGAAATGTCTGAAGAGGCAAAAGAGAAAGCTGGTGAAGCGTATAAAAAAGCTTTGGAAAGAGGAGTAGAAATGAGGGAACACACAAAAACCATGCTAGAAAGTGCTGCGGAGAGTTTTATTCATGCTAAAGATTTCGTGGCTGAAACAATTAAAAGTACAAGCAGAGCTGGAAAAGAGAAAATTGAACATATTGGTGAGATAATTAAACGCAGAACAAGGCGATTATCTGGACACAAGACAGATTCCAGTTCAAGCGAGGAACAATCGAAAGCAACTCGAGCATGATTACATTTATTTTTAATTTTAATTTTAACAATAAACTAATATTATCAATAAATTTGATAAGAAAAAATTCTAAAATATTTAAATTAATAATTTTATTGATATTTTTTTAATTACAAATTATCGTTTTTAAATTACTCAATGCATACTGATTAAATAACTTATTCTCATAAAATTTAATTTAAATGAGGTCCTATTGACCATCTACAGTGGGGTAGCTTCGAACTGTTAGATATAGATCAGAGAATGAATCATTCAGAAGACGTTGAACAGGTACATGGGGCGGAAAACCACACGCAAGATTATAAGAATTCGAAGTCATATTCAAAGAATAGCTAAAAATAAATATTTAAATATATTCTATCAAAATATTAAAAAAAACTTTTGTAATATTTCTGTCATATTTGGCATATTGGGTCCATGATGGTAAAATGAATATGGCAAATATTTGTAAAGTTGATTCTCTTTTTTCGGTTCCATAATAATCTAAAATTTAATTTATTTAGATTACGATTACTTCAGCATGTAGATTACTCACTCTTGATCGATTTTTTGCACTTTCCTTAGCTTCTTTTTTAAGATCTTCAATTTTTTTAATAGATTGTTCTTCGTCTATTTCGTTTGCCAGATTAAAAACTTGATTGAATTTAAATCAAAATTGTCAAAAAAACAAATAATCAGTCCTATACTTAATGATTCCACTGTCTCCAGATAATCGTTGAATTCTCTGAGACTTGGAAACTCATTTTCACTACGAATTAGACTAGAAAATAGATTTATTTAGTTTTAATTTAATTTTTGATCAGATTACTCTTTATAGTATTTTTTGCGTATTGCCACCTCTTTTTCAATATAATTATCTTCGTATATTTTGTCTCTAAATTCACTTTTTTTAAGAAGTCGATTGCATTTTGGACACAAACCGGAGCCTCGGTAAAACAGCTGTTCCACACAAGTTTCGCATCTTTTCAATTCATAAAGTGATTATTTTACCAATTTAAATAATTTTAATTACAGGACATGGGCACAAACATTGATCATTAGTTTCATGTTTGGCTTATTATATTTGGTTGTTTTACAGTGCGGACATGTCTCGATTTCATCCATAATTTTAAAAATTGAAAATAATAATTTAAATAAAATATTTTTAAACATCAAATATATGTTAAAATAGCAATAATATTTTGAAATAAAAAAAAAATTTCCATAAGACAAAATTTTTGGTTTTAAAAACTTATCTTTTTTGTGTCATTTGAGTGAATTTTTTTTCCATTGTTAAAATTCAAGGAATTATGAAGCCAATAGATTCACAAAAATTTTTCCAGTATTTTGACCAAGACTTTCGACTGGTAAAAGAACACGAATTTAGAAAGGCTGTCTTTTATGGTAAAAATTTAATCTAATTAAATTTTTTGTGCTTAATCACATTTACTGCATTACAATTTTTTCAAAATTTAAAGAAATTTTAGATGGCATTTCTGAAAATTACCGACGAATAGTTTGGAGATTTTTGTTTCATTTTTATTCTTTCAAATCAACTAAAAGGTGATTTAACGCATAAATCTTAGAACCTTTTTAAATTTAATTTATAAGGGAGCGTTTTATAAAAAGAAATGAAAAGCTTGTTCAGTACCAACTTTTGAAAGAAAGATGGTCAAAAATATATCAAAATATTTTAAACTTAAAAGTCAAAGAAGAAGAATGTATTTTTTGAAAAATTTTTTTGAATAATTAAAAAATTTAGAAAAAATTTAAAGATGATACTATCCCTTCACCTATGGTCAATTTTACTTGTTCGATTGATTTAAATAATGACTACTATGACAATAGTTCAAGATCAGTCGAAAATCTTTTTGAAGAAACACAGGATATAGACTTGGAATATTTAAAAATACAGAGCCTTCTAAATGTGTCTAGAAGACGAATCAATAATACCAAGCTTATGAATGATATAAAGCAAATAGATAAAGATTTAGAAAGAACTTCATATCTAATTGAAATAGAAGAAAAAGATTTAGCCGACAAGACGAAAATTAAAAATAGTCTTAGAAATATTTTGATAACTTTTTCTGCATTTAACCAAAGCTCTTGTGATGAAATGTCTGACATTGGATGCTTTGACTTGGGATATACTCAAGGGTAAGTTTACATCTTTTTTTAATCAATTTTTACCAGAAATCATGATCCACAATCCCATTTAAATTAATAGACTTATTATAAAAAAAACTTAGTGCCTAAAATTTTGTTACACCAAAACTAAGTAAATTATCTCTGAAAAAAGAAAAAACAACCAGCAAAATATAGTTAAAATTTACGCTTTTGAACGAATTTTTACAACAGTTAAATACATAAAAATGTTAAAATATGGAATTATCGCAATTTTTTCTAGCAGTAATATGAAATATCAAAGGTTTTAGGTTTTGCACTTTTTTAAAAATTATTGTTGATAATGAATCAATTCTTGAAAAAAGCTAAATCATAGAAAATCAATAAAATCGTAAAAAACTCAAAGCAATAAATTTTTAGTAGAAAACTATTTCATATAATTTTTTTTCATTGAATAATTTAGAATTTGACTAAATTAGAACAAATTTTAGTTAAATTTCTATTTTTTTTAAATCTATTTATCCTACCGATCCAAAATTGATCCAGATAATTAATTGGAAAAAATTAATACGACGAAAACATCAACACCTTAAACTAACTAATTTTAATTAAAATTTACTTTTTCTAAGAATTTAAAATATTTTTTTCTTTAAAAATTATCAAATTATTATTCAACGAAAAAAATTCTATGCTACATTTTCTATGAAATATTTATTACTTTTAGAATCTCTTCTATCAAAATTAATCTATGAATTACTTATTCTAGAAAAAAAAATTCTACCAATTAAACGTTCATCATGATTGTTTTTAAGGATGAATGAAATAGCTAGCGTATTTTTGAGTGTGTTTGACCAAGAGTCCATAGCTTATTGGTGCTTTTCCAACTACATGCTGAAGGACACTTATTCAAAAAGCATGCTTACTTTGAATACAACTCAAATTACTAGTAATCATTCTTTAAAAATCAATGCAGCACATTACTTCAGTGATTCTGGTATGTCCAAAAAATTAGCCCATTTAAAATATTTATTTGGTATTATTGATCCAGAATATTATCAAAAATTGGCTTCTATTGATTTAGATCATTTCAATTTTTGTCACGAATGGCTTATATTGAATTTCAAACGATGCTTTTATTCTACCAATGAATACCAAAAATGTTTCGAAGTCGTATCGAGTCGTTACATTGAATTTTATAATGCAACATTAAAGAACATCAATGTTAAGAATTTGTACAATTTCGATCTTTTTATTTGCATTTCATTAATGTTTCAATTAAGAAATCAGGTATTAAATGAGATTGAAAATGAAATGTGTTTTTTTGAAATATTTTCCCAATTTAATAAAAGCCATTACTTTGAAAAAAATTTCAAAAAAGTTATTCAAAACGCACAAGAAATATTCGATAAGTATTGCATCATTCGTCATTCAGAAAATTTAAATAATTAATATAAATTTTCATTTAATAAATTTTAAATTTAAAAATAAACTAACTTTTATAAATTCTAATTTTAATAATTTGGTAAGAAATTTTATTTAAAAAAAAATGTATTTAAGCACGAGTTTGCTTTTGTTGCTCTTCAATTTTAGATTCGGAAGGCCCTACGACTTTTTCCTTAACTGCTTGGCCTATGTTTGATATTGTTTCCATACCGGATTGTCCAGTGCTTTTGATTGATTCTATAGTACCTTGAGCTATATCTCTGACTTTACCAGCAGCTTGTTGTCCAGTTTCTTTTACACTTTGAGCATATTCACCGACCTTTTCTGTTGTTCCTTGAGCCATTTCACCCATTCGCTCTCGGGCAGCCTGACCTGTTTCTTTAGCTCCCTCCACATACTCTCCGGCTTTTTCTTTTGCTCCCTGAGCCATCTGGCCAAGCCTGCTAGACGCTTCTTGTCCGCTTTCTTTTGCCTTTTCGGTATATTCGCCGGTCTTTTCTCTGGCAGCTTGAGCCATTTCACAAGCTTTTTCTCTAGCAGCTTGTCCACTCTCTTTTGCACTTTCCATGTATTCTCCAGCCTTTTCCTTGGCTCCTTGGGTCATTTCTCCCATTCGTTCTTTAGCTGCTTGACCGCTCTCTCTAGCTTGTTGGCCATATTCACCCGCTTTTTCACGCATACCTTCTGCCATTTCACCCATTCTCTCTTGAGCAGCTTGACCGCTTTCTTTGGCCTGTTGGGCATATTCGCCGGCCTTTTCTTTAGCTTCCTGAGTCATTTCACCCATTCGCTCTTTAGCGGCTTGTCCAGTTTGTTTAGCTCGTTCCGTAAATTCACCTGATTTTTGCGAAGACATTTTTTGACTTTTTTTGTTAAATTAAAATCTAATTTTCTCCTATTTATATCAAAGTAAAAAATTTAAAATAAAGGAAATCCAATTAGGAAATTTTAAATAAAGACTGCTAAAACATTCTTTGAATACTTTATTTTTTATTATTTTTAAAACAGTTAATTTTTGATGTTTAGATAATTATAAATAAATCCAGGATTGTGACATATTTGAAAAATAAAAATTTCCAAACATTATTTTTATTCATATATTCTTAAAACAGTCTCAAATTAAAAAAAAATTCAAAAAAAAAATAACGATAATTTACACTAAATTAAAAAATAAAAATTTAAACAAAAAATAAAATTTTCTATTAAATTCCATTTGAAAAATAATTAAAACAATACATTTGGTCTATTTTAATTGATCACGCACTTCGTTAAAAAATTTTTCCAATCTTCCGTCTTGGTTCGAGCAGAAAAGTCTAAAATCTGAGAGCATATTATCTTGAAATTGCTCATCACCGGTATATTGACTTCTCCATTTTTTTCCCAGCATAAAATTCCATGACCAAAAGAAGCCAATAAAATGGCCTGTGCCATCATAAAAGGGAATTTTGCGGCGTTCGCTTTGAGCCACATATTTCTGGTAAGTAGTTTGGTCCGCACTTCCAAAATTCTGCAACAACATTTGCTCTTTTTGATGCTGGTGCTGAATTTGGTCAATTTTTTCTATTTTGGCCGATATTCTGGGATTACTTGATTTGGGCTTAAAGAGCAGATCGTTCTTTACTTCGTCCGAGCTCTTCTCAATTTTTGAATTCTCAAATTCCAGCTTTTTCTCCACCAAATTCATCGAGTCCACTAGGTAATTTTTTTCGTTAATTTTCAAAAAATGCATATGCTGTGACTTGGTGGTCGATCGCTCTCTCACTTGATTTGGAATTTGTGAATATGATGAGCCATTTGATGAATTGTTGAAGCTTATTTTGGTCGAGCTACTGCCACTTGCTTTCTTATTGCACATAATTGAGTTTCCATCTACCAAGTCTTTGCGCATCTTTCGTTCCTTATTTGTGCCATAATCTTTGATGGATGGTCTGCTGGACTGTTCAGTGAAATTGTTGTTTGATGACGGATGACGGCTTCTGTTCGAATAGTTGATGTAATAGTTGGGCACCTGAACGAACATGCCTCCAGATGCGTGAATAAAAAAAGTGTGATCTTCTTCGGTAAAAATGCTCTTTACCACAGATGAATTTTTAATGAAGCCAAATTTTTCCAGAATGGCCTCTTGAAAACTAATCAGGCGAATGATTCGCTCGTACTCGACAAAGTCGAGTATTTCGGTGCGTATAAAGTCCACGTCACCTAATTTTCTCTCCAACTCTTCTCTGCTCTCATGCTTTTGGTACAAGAAGAATAAAAACTCCGCAAAATTTTCGTTCAAATACTCGATCATGAGCTCGGCCTTGGTCGAGTTGGCGATCGACGAGCCCACGGACGAAGAGTCCGACATGGACCCGGACGATGACAAATTGGGACTGCTCGAATATTTTTCACTGAACAACTCTTCAAAACAAGCGCAGTACTTTTGGTCAATTATGTCCTGGAAGAGAACCGTGTTGTTGGCAATGATGCAGCGTAGATTTAAAAGAATGTAGATGGGGCCTCGTAGCGGATCAGAATTTTGGACCAGAGGAAGAGCAAACGGGTCTATTGGAGCAGGTATGATGTGGTAGTTGTAGCGATTGGACATTTTGGCCCAGCTATTAACAGTTTCGGATAAAAGTGAACAAGTAGCCACTTCCCACTGGACCTCGAGTTCAAAGGCGCAAAGTTGATGGTAGTGAGACCGGTAGACTGCCGAGGCCCACTCGACTCGGTTCGATTTGCGCCCCGGATCTACATCGACATTGACCAATTTCAAAATGCCATCTGGACACGAGTTGGCAAAGCGGGTTTTGGAATAATTTTTGAACAGGTTGATGTAGGATTCGAACAGGCTTTTGGCCGAGATGGGCAGTGTGTTGGTGCACTCTGGCAGCAAGTGTTTGCTAGAAACCAAGGGACACTTGGTATAGAATTCCTTGTGACTTTCAATATCAACAAAGCCCACCTCACAATAGTCTTTGGTGTACAGTTCATGGTTCATAGTTTCGTCTGTGATGAAATAGTAGAGATAAAAGCCGTGAATGAATAGCCTCTGGGCTTTGCTAATGTGGGTTATGATTTCGAAATCGATCATGATCTGCATGATTAGAATTGCGTCTGATTCAGTGCTGCAGTCTTCTATATGCTCAATACACCACCACACAGCTTCGGCGCTCACAAAGCAATGCAGTGGTATATCGTTTTTGTGCTGAATAAATGGTATGCCGGTTGTTTGGTTGAGCATGTGGACTTGGTACTCGTTTGTGAGATAAGTTGAAATTTCATTTTTTAGATTGGGATCAGATGTTTGTAAGTATTTGGCCACCCGATGCAGCAAATAAATCTTTGGACTTGGCAATTTAGTTGATTGATTAGTATGGCTTTTTTTTTGTATGTTTGGCAACTGGTTTAATGGATTTTTGTTTAGGTTAGCCTGGCAGTTTATTTGAGTAAGAGAACTGGTGATTGCGGACACCGCTTGCACCTGATCATGGAACATGTTTGGCTGACTGCTGATTAGCTCAATGTAGTGGACTGTGGAACGACTGTAAAGACGGCGATCGTCGGCGCGGTTCAATTTGTTCAGGCCTTCCATAAACTTGATAAAATGATAATCTCGATAGAACAGGAGTTCTTCTTCGGATTTTCTTTGGAATATGTCACATCGTTGTGTGTAGAAAGGATTTTGAACCATCGAGGCCGGTATTTGAGATTGGGTCAAATTACTTAAGCCCAATGAGTTGGTTGAGTTTGTTAGTCTTTGAGTTTGTTGATCATCCAAATTATCTATTTTGTTGCTTACATACATGACTGGCAACAGATATAAACGCTGTCGCCAGCATTTTTCCAATTCACTTGGAGTCAATGATCCGTTTCCTTGAATTGAGATGTATCTTTGAAAAAAAATTTAAAATTGGAAGACATTTTATTTAGTACATTATTTTGAATAATTTTTGAAACTGAAAAACGGAGAAATTTTATTTATATTTTTTTTTGTTTCCAGTTACTTAAGAATTAAAATATTTAAATTTAAACAAAAAGATTGTAAAAAATGCACTTAATTATTGGAAGTTTTTTGCCTAATAAAATGACATTTTATTTCAAAGTCAAATCATTTGACTTGATTTTTTTTAATTTAAAGGGTTTTAAAAAAAAGTGAAAATAATCAAGCTTGAAAATTGAAGATCATCATTAACCAAAATAAAATTTAATCAATTTGAAAAATTACAGTATTAATACTAGAAGCACAATAAGGAGTCATTTTGTCTCGTTTTAAAAAATAAAGGATAAATAATATATTTTATGTCTAAATTTTTTGAAATTATTGACTTTATTGAATAAAAATGATAAATTTTTAAATTTTAGTCTCTTCTTTGACTTAAAAAACACCCACGGTCAATCGCATTTTTTACAAATTTCTTGACTCAAAACCCTTTTACGGGTGCCCTTAAAAGTGCCAGATTACGTTGGAGCTGAAGTTCTTTTGTAATTTGTTCGTTTCACGAGATTTTTTGATCGAACTTATCGAAGAAATCAAAAATAATTACAATAGAACTTCAGCTCCAACGTAATCTGGCAACTCTAAGGTTGCCCGTAAAAGGGTTTTGAGTCAAGAAATTTGTAAAAAATGCGATTGACCGTGGGTGTTTTTTAAGTCAAAGAAGAGACTAAAATTTAAAAATTTATCATTTTTATTCAATAAAGTCAATAATTTCAAAAAATTTAAACATAAAATATATGATTTATCCTTTATTTTTTAAAACAAGTCAAAATGACTGGTTTCGGTGCTTTTAGTAGAATCTAAATTAGTACTAGTAAAAAGTAGTAAAAATTAATTAATTAATTATTTTTATTGGTAAAAATCTAAACCTTTTTTTTAAATTTTAAATTTTTATTCAAACAGTTTCTTGGTAATTTTGATGCATAGATTATGATTTTAACAATTTATTTTATAGTTTATAGGCTATTTTCTTAGATTAAGAAAAGTTTCTAATTTTGGGTTAAAATTAGGAGCTAATTTTTTATTTTAAAGTAATCTGCCTTTTAGTCTTCAAATTCGTAATCTCCGACCTCGAAAATATTTAGACACATGTTTGGTTTATTCGTTCAACAATCGGAGTGAAAAGGTTAAAGTAAAGCAATAATTAAAATTTTACAAAATCAATTTTTCAGTTTTTCAATTAATAATTCAAAATCGAATTGAAATGAACTTCATCGAACCATTTAAAATTGTACTTATTCAAGTTTTTATAAGTATATCTGTAACAGTAAATTTGTCTAAAACATAAATTATATAATTTACTGGTCTATTAGGAAATTAATGAAAAAAAGTGAAGTTTATTCATTTACTAGGAAATATGTTAACTTACGTCAAGACAAGTAAATTAGCTAATTTTTTTTTCATTAAATAAATTACTAAATAAAATATAGTAAAATACTAAACAAATATCAGTAAAATACAATATTTGAATCTTTATTATTATGAATCGGCTTTTTTACATTTTAATTTATTCGGTTGTTACCAAAATAATGCTAATAGTTTGTTGGGTATTAGAGTGAACGTTAGAGTAAACCAAGAGCGTCAGGCTGACAATATGAAAACAAGAAGCAAGAGATATATTCCTGAGGCCTCAATAGGTGACTACATTGCTTTACCGGTTCCTGATGTCGACAAAGGTTTAACAGAAGCACCAAATTTGATATGTCGAATTATTGACATTGATTATAGTTAATCTTTATTTGAGTTGGCTTGTAAAGCTGGGGTTTTAAATACTTTATTCGCAAGAAATAGTTTTGATTTAGTGAAAGATTGCGGAATTGAAATTCAAGTTAAAATGGATAAAAAATTAAGTGTAAGACAAGCAATCAATGAATTGTCCATTGGTGGTGGACAAGGAATAGTAAGGTGTAATTGTACCGGTGGTTGTCAAACAAATAGATGTTAATTCAAAAAATCTGGGTTGCTGTGTAATTCAAGATGCCATGGAGGCAATTCAAGTTGCAAAAATAAATAAGAATTTAAATTGTTTTTTTTTTAATATTTTTATATATTAATTTACTAGACCTGTTTCAGTAATTTACTAAACTTATCAAGTAATTTACTAAAATGTTTTATATTTTCAGTAATTTTGTAAATAGAAATAATTTACTAGGAATTTCACAAATTTACTAATAAATCATTAGATTAGTTAATTTACTTTTTTTACTAATATACTGTAACATATCAATAAATTGAAGAATTTTAATACAATAAAACATTTTTGTTAAAAGTGTAGTATAAAAAATAATTTTTAAATCCTTTTGTTTTAGTTAAAACTTTTTAATATAAATCCCTTAGTTTTTATTTTTAAAAAATCCAAATATTCAGCCAATAGACCCTTTGTACGATAATTATAGAGAAACTTAGGGAAAATTTTAATAACATTTTTATATTAACAAAAATTGTCATATTTTTCGCACCTAAGATCAAAGCATACTATAAAAATTTCCATAAATTCATTATTTATAACTAAATACTGCTAAATTTACGGAATTTGCTAAAGTTAAAAAAGTTTACTAAAAATATAGTAATTAAATATTCTTAATTCCTTTAATGAATCAATAAAAAAACATATAGTTTGACAATCATTTTTTCGGTCATTTTAGATTTGAAAAAAATTTAAGTGATATTCCTTAAAAAAAGCAAATTTATGGAAATCTTTGTGATTATTATCTAGAGACAATAAATTTCAAAATTCAATTTTTTTATGTAGAAATTATTTGACATTTTAGCTGCGTGATAGGCATATCATTATTTTGAGTTAAATATAACCAAAAAATAAATTAATTAAAGAAAAATTTCTTAGAATGACACTAAGTTCTTATTCCTAATTTTAAAAAATGAAATTCTAAAATGGATGATTAATCGCTACGAATTTTGATAATATTTGAAAATTCTTAAATGCTTCAAAATTACCTGTCAATGTAATTCCACTTTATAGATTCAATATTAGTTCGACTTATTTCGCAATAAGATATGTCGTATGTTTTAGAATCAGGCACTTGAAATCTGTATTTGTATTCAATTGGATTATTTGGCTGATTTTTATTCTTAGAGTTGGGTAAATAGATCTCAACTTTGACTTGTTCGCTGCTATCTGATGGGTCCACAATATAAAACAACTCATGAAATATTCGACCCAAACTCAGTCTGTAATAGCCTTTAATAGATTTAAGATTATTCCGCGGTAGAACCGAACATGATTGTGACAGATCACATATAAAATTTGAGTGCAAAGTGTTTGTTAATGTATGAGTCTTGATATCTGTTAAATGTGACTGGGTCGAGTTGGTTGGCGTGGTACTAGTCGAGTCCGAATTGCTGCCAGAATTTGAACTATGCGTAAAAGTATTTTTTGGCACAACAATTTGAAAGCCCATTGCCAATCTGTGTCCAACCAGTTCAATGAATACTTGACTCATGGTTATTTTTTCATGATATTGATAGTTCGAATAGCAGTATTCCTCGCGTATGGTTTCAAGCAGTAATGTATAGTCACTAGCACATTGATATTTACTTTTGACCGATTCACTTGGGGTATAGTCAATGGTCAAGGGAAAGAGTGCTGGTGTGGTCAATGACTTCCAAGCAACACCTGTTTTAAGCAATGCGATTGATTCATCCTTTAGTTCAAATGCTGACTTGGGACCTTTGGAAACAATTGCTTTTCTACGGTTTCCGTTCATGCTCAATGTTGTTAGATTTCCTGGTCTTAAATTTTTTGAATTTAAAAATTTATCTAAATAAAATTTTTGGTTTATTAAAAAATATTACTCGACTAATGAATGGGTTTTGTTAAAAATAGAAATTCGTTGAGTTGAATTGGAAGTGTGAAGAAATTCTGGCGAAATCTTTGCCAAATTGTCCACCGAATTAAGATTGGTGCCGATGTTTATTGATTTTTGTTCACTGTCAGAAGTGTACGAAGCTTCTTCGTGAGGAAAAATCGGCGAACCATCGTTACGCAGTGGAAATATGTGAGCCCATGGTAATCGGCGCGATTTTTTCACTTGATTTGGCATAAACGGGTTAATTTTTTGTTTTTTTTTGTCTCCATTTTCGCCGTCCAAATCAGACTCCATGGATGAGTCGATATCGGCGTCATCGTTGTCATCTCTAAGATGCTCCGAAGTATTGGACATAATCGACGAGCTCAAGTTTCCCATGCTGTTGTTGTTCAAATATTTTTGCTTATTCCTAAAGCCACTAAAAGCTCGGCTCGAATTTTCTTTGACCACTTTGGTCGGATTATTATCAAATATTTTGTCCGAGTCTTCAAAAGAATTTAGAAAGTTTACGCTGGAATAGTCTGGTAATATGCTGTCTGAACTAATTTTATTTGTCTTTATTTTGAGTTTGATCTTTGATCTTGGCAAAAAGCATGAATTACAATATCGAACCATTTCAGATGATTGGTAAAAGCTAAGATTCATCCAATTTGGGATATCAAATGCATCCGTGGTATCGTATTTAAATAGAGGCACAGCATGCAATGGTTGCTCTCCTAGACACACTAAATCAGAGCCAATACCATTGTCAATTACTCTTTCCTTGGTAATTTTAGCCATTTCTTTCTCAACTTCATAAATACCATTGCCAGGTGTAATTACTAAACTCATCATGCCGGCTCTATCGAAAGGCCTGTCGATAAAGTGACGCTCGAAAACTCTTGATGAAAGATTTAAGGTCTGCAAAAAGTTACCCTCTGCTGCTGATGATAATGAACCGGGTGGCATGTTTGACTTTATTTGCCGGCTATGATAATTCAGAACATAGTCTCTGTATTCTTTGATCAATCGTTTTAGAATAACCAAAGTTGGCGTCCAGTCCTCATAGCGTTCATTTTGGTATACAACTCGGTAATAGTCCTCGTAAAATCGATTTTTGTGGTCAATTTTTATGTCCGCTGCGATTGAGCTAGGAAAATCATCGATGGATCTTGCGTCATAATATACACGCGAAAATAAAGCTATGGTCACATCGTGGGTACATTGTTGATTCTTCCAGTTGGTAAAAAGTTCTCCTTTAAAAAAATTAATTCAAAAATTAATCCTTTATTTTTTATTGTGATTAAATGGCAGAGAAAATAATTAATTTTTTTTTCTTTACTACCGTTTATCTTTACAAAGTTATCCGTGCCCAAAAACCTGAAATTCGGGTGCTGTTCCAGAGTTAAGTAATATTAAACATATTTTATATAGACCCTAATTAATCGATCATTCTTTTATACCCGTAATTTAGTTAAAGAACAAATATCCTAAATAAAGGCAGAGTTAAAATCCATAAATTAAAATTAAATTCAGTTTTTGAGTATAAAATGAAAAAAAGTTAAAATCTGAATTCAGATTTAATGACAAAGATAAAACTTAAGATAAAGAAATTATTTTAAAAATAATTACAATAAATTTCTTTTAATCCCTTAATGTAATCTAAAATATAAAATCTTAATTTTTGGAATTTTTATTCAAGTCTTAAACCATTTAAGACCTATTCTGTCACAATTGTGGAAAAAAAACTCCCGGAGTAAATAAAACAATCAGCAGATCAAAAATTTTGACATTAGTTTCAAATAATTGGCATTATTGAGCTTTTTTGCTGATAATTTTTCAGAATTTTTTAGTTTATAAATGCACATTATTATAAGTTATTAGGGAATTTTACATTTTTGGAAAAAGCTCCAAAATGATATAAATTTGATAATTTTTTAAAATAAGTTCAATTAAATATGAAAAATAACGTAAAAAATGTCATCATAATAATAATAATCAGTTTTAATGGTTTGTTTTTTAGCTTTTACATTTTTGATATAAAAATGTAAATTTACGCAAAATTACGCAAAAATCTTAGATCAAATTATGAGTCTAATTGAACCAACGAAACCAGAAATCGATTCCAACCTGTCAAGGCTCCGTCTTAGTTATTTGTTAAATAAAATAAATGAATTAAATCTTAGTTAGATTTTTTTTTAACTTATTTTAATTAAAAAAATTATTCAAAATAAAGAGTTATTCATATTGACTGTTTTTATTATTGTTCCTTAGAAGCTTTTTCCAAAAATAATTTTTTTTGTGAAAATTTTATTTAAATCAATTTCGGATTTGTACCCGCTTCTTTATTAATTATATGATTTAAGTGACAAAATTTCATATTGTGCAGGTCTTAAAAGTTAAAAAATACTTTAACTTAAAACTGAATGCGCAGGCAATAAAACTGAATTTTTGGGTTTCAATTCCACGTTTAAAAACAGGTGGCTAAGATTTTAAAAGCAACTTATCTTAAAATGAAAATGGTATTGTTTGATTGCTAACAAAAAAATTAAATGCAAATTAGATTTTAGTATTTTCTCAGTATCTAAAAAATATAAAGATAGTAATTTTGTATATTATTTTAGACCAAAACTTATACAAGAAATATTTAACATAAAACAAGTCTTGCAATAAAATATTCTTTTAACTAAAATTTGAATTTTTTTCTTTAATTTTTGGATACCTTGTTCTCTTAGTTAAAAATAAATTAAATAATTAATTTGACTATCAAATCTAAAAACTAAAGGGCTTAAGAATTTTATTTCCATCTTAGCTATGGATACTTTTTTAAAGCTTGAAAATATTAAATATTTTTCAGCCTTAAAATTTTATAAAAAATTAACAATAAAAAATTTTTACCCAGAAAATTGATTGCTTTTTCATGATACATTTCTCCGTTGACATCGAATTCCCACATTTCTCTACTCATTTGTATATAAATTAAACACATTGCACTGAGTGAGCGGAAAACAAGTCTGGTCTTTTCACCTACATAACCACATGTAACATTATCACCATTTACCGACCAAAGTTCCTTAACTGAACACCGAATCAAACAAAATTCTATATTCTTTTTTAAATAAATGCACGAATTTTCCACCGATTTTTTTATTCTGAGCATATCGTATCCATTTACGTATTGCTCTTTGAAAGTAACCTCAACCAAATCGAGCATAACACTAGCTTTGTCAACAATGGTTGCGTTTATGAAGCCTAAGTTTTTGATCGAAAACGGTGGTTGACTAGCCGCTTGTTCGATTCTAATAGTGTCTAATTGAATTTGTTCACTGAATGAAGATTCCACAATTTTGACCAAAAAAGGACTAGTGTCGTCATCAATTGAGTTTTGTTGACTAGGATTCAAGGTTGAAGACGTCGAAGAAGACAAATGAACAAGCGAACTGGCAGCAACTCGACTCAATGAAGTATTCAACTGATTGGAACAGACATTCTGGCTAGACTGGGAGGATATTTCTATTAGGTCGTTTATTTTTAAATTCGGCCATGTTTTCGGATTTATAAAAATTACTTTAAAAAAAAAGATAATTAAAAAGGTGGGGCTGCAAGATTTAGTCATCTTACTGGGCCAATTCTGTGTATTTGAACTATTTAAAATTTGTACTTTCAGCCTTTTGGTTTCACCGATGTTTGACTTTTCGGCCGGACAGCTCTGACTTGTTGTTGAATTACGGTTTTGAATGGCTCTGGTTTGGAAAAATTCCGGCTTTCGACCCGAGTTGATCATTTTTTGGAGTTTATTTTAAAGAAAAAACAAAACTATGGCATCTGTTACCCTTCATTAAATTTTCTAAAGCTAATATTTTGAAATTAGCTTAACCAAAAACTTTCAAGCTAAGTATAAAAGTATACTTAACGAAACAAACTTTGTTTAGTAAAAAAACGAGGCTGTGATTTTTAAAATTATATTACTTGAATAATATTCTATAATTATCCTTAATTTTAAATCACGTGATTTAAAACATAAGTTTTTGATTTGATTCTTAATTTATCTTGATTCTAGATAAAGTTTTGAAAAAGGCATTTTTTTATTGTGTCAGAAAGCTAATTGCCAAAAAAATGTTGATATTTTATTTCCTTGAAATTAAATAAAAAATCAAAAAAAAATGCCGTAAATGTCTTGAGATAAAAATAGAAAAAAATTTGACGCTAAGCAAAAATCGATTCTTAGTGAAAAATGACTTTTTTGCCATTTTCATGGGCCGATATCATATTTTAGGTTGATTTTTTTGAAAATTATTTAAATAATTAATTTTAAATTATTTTAAAAAGGATTAGGTTAGGGGAAAAAATGAGATAATTAAGGTTTTGTTTTATTTTTTTAACAAAATTTTATTTTCAGACACTGAAAGCCCAAAAAATTATGCTTTTTATTTCTTAAAATTGAAGATAGAAAAATTCATTTCTAGACATGTTTTAGCGTTTCTAGTTTTATGAGAGCGCGAGAGCAAAAGAGAGAATGCTCCTAATAATCAAATAAAGAAAACAATTTCTTTATAGGATACTGTCAGCAATATAAAATATTTCGAGAATTTAATAATTTAATTTTTGGGTTTAATATTGTATGAGTTTCAAAATAGAATCAATCAACTTATTCAATTAAAAATTGTTCATTAAAATTTCTGCGTTCAAAAAGTACCCTTTTTGTTCAATATTTGTTTAAAAAAATTTTAATGGATAAAATTGTGATTTTTTGCCTTCTAAACATGAAATTCTTTTATTTAATTTTGAAAGGATGGAAAATTGAATCCCGAAAAAAGTCACATTTCAAGACTAATGTAATTTTGAGTTTAAATTTTGAGAAATAATAAAGCAATACCGAATAATTTTTTTGTTGTTTTCTTTGCTTTTTTAAATTTTAAAAAAGCTATTTTTATTTTCAATTTTTTTCTTAAGTAAATAATTTCAAAAAGGTTTTACATATTTATAAGAAATCATGTTTGATCGATTTCGAGAGACTTATGAATAAATTTAGCTAAAAAATTATATTTTTATCAATGACTTTTTTTTAATTCCATTTGATGAAAAATACATAAAATCTATTTCAACCAAAAATATACTGACTAAATTTACTAAATTAAAATAATGTTTCCATTTAGAAAAAAATTCTCTTAAAAATATTTTATCAGCGAACGAAAAAAAATAAAAATTGATTCTTAAACATTTTTATGATTAATATTCGAGGAAATTTTTCAAATAAATATTTTAATGATAAAAATTCTTATTTAAAACAATGATTTCAGACAAAACATATTCCCTAAACCCAATGAGATTAAATAAAAAAAATATTTTTGCTTTAATTACACTATTTTTAATAATTTTTCTGTTTAATGAAAAGTTAGTAGAAAATCCTGTAAAAAATGAAGATTTTATTTTTGTCGGAGGTTTTGGACGGTCTGGAACTACATTAATGCGTGCTATACTTGATGCTCATCCAAATATTAGATGTGGCCCTGAAACCAAAATTATTCCGTCCATTTTACAATGGCACAGACTTTTTACAGGAAGCAAAGGTATAATGAAGCAAATCAAAGATGCCGGTATTGATTTAAGAACGTTAGATAAAGCGATGAGAAATTTTTTAAAAGAAATTATCTCCGAAAATGGAAAATTAGCGGAACGCTTATGCGACAAAGATCCTAATGTTGCCAAATTTATTTTATATTTGAAACACATTTTTCCAAAATCTAAGTTTATTCTCATGATAAGAGATCCGCGTGCTATTGTCTTTTCATATTCTAAAATTTACAGAAAAAGCAATGATAGCAATTTTCTAGAAAAAACTGCTAAGTCATGGAACAATTTTATGAAAAATGCTTTAGAAGAATGTAAAATGGCAGGCGATGAGTATTGCTTGAAAGTTTATTATGAAAAATTAGTCAAAAATCCCGACAAGGAAATAAAACATGTAATCAATTTTATCGGGGAAAAATGGCACAATTCACTTTTAAACCATGAAAAATATATTGGAGATGAAATTGTGGTATCAAAGTCCGAATGGTCAACTGACCAAATTAAAAGTAAAATTCATACCAAGTCAATTAGCCTTTGGAACAAGAATTTACCAAAAAATTTTATCAAAAATTTCAAAACCTATGCTCCTATGCTCTCTCTTCTGAGATATGACAGTTTTTTTTAGAGCACTTAATTTTTTGTTTTTTGAATAAAGTTTAACTTTAATTTTCTTTCTTAAAAAAAAGACGAAAAGTGTTAACAAGGTTTTATTTTCGAAAATGTTTATTATTTAAAAAAATTAAATATGTTTGAAAGAAAATTGCTAAAACATGATTTAGATTTGCTATTAAAAATTTTTTGATTTTGTTCCGAAATTGAACTCTTTGAAAAATTAATTGATTCCTTGGATACAAATGAATTCTGCTTTAAAGAGCTATTTTCAAAGGCTAAACCGTGAATGAGCAGCATTTTTGAAAAGCAACGTTGATCCTCATAGCCGATACTCTTTTCAAGGAAATGCTGATGCTTCTTTAGCCATCGATGGTACCTTTCAAGACTAAGAGAAGATTTTTCATCAAATTTTATACTACTTATTTCTGAACCTTCAAATATTGGATTTGGCAAATCAATTGAAGAATTGATTGGAGTTGAACTACGATTCTGTTTAAAGCGATTGTTACATATTTTATACCAATAATAAATGGCTTCTATTTGGTAGGCTTCTTTTACATTTAGGTAATGATTTGTAATCCAGTTTTGAAAGCTTTGATCAACAAATCTCACTGCTTTTTCTTCCGGATCCGAATTAAGCACTATTTTTTTTAATATTTGGATTATTTCATAAAATTTTTCTTGTTTTAAATCTGGATATGATGCTTTTAATTTTTTAAATAAATTTTTAACTTTTACAAAATTAAACGATTTTATTGATATAATGCTTAGTAATGATTTAACAATGTAGAAATTTGTTTTATCAAAAGCACTTTCCAAAATATTAATGACAAAATAATATATACAATTTTTATTTAAATTGTTATATTCCCTAAAGTTTTGTAAAAATTTTGAAAAAAACAAAAGATCGATTTCTTTTTTGAACAACAATTGGCTACTTAAAGCTAAATTTTTCATGCATAAGCAATCTGAACCTAGACTATCTAATGAATTATCTAAAAAAAATTCCAAGCTTTTTCCTAAATATTTAATTGTAAAAATAATATAAAAATACTGAGACAATTCTTGTAAATAATCTATGATTGGATTATTTAACTTAAGATTTTCAAGATCATGAAGAACTATTAAGCAATCTGAAGGTCTTTTTCTCTGTCGTACATAACTAATTAGAGAAATTTTTAATTTTTCTAGACTAAATGTTGATTTGTCAAAATAACAAATGCTATAGTTTCTCTTAAGTAAATTTTTAAAAGATATTTCTTTATTTTTATCATTTGTCAAAAGATAAATTTCATAATCAGCAGTATTCATTTTTTAATCAGTTTTTAAGTTGAATTTTTTTTTAGTATATTGATTATTAGTTTTTTGTTATTCTTTGCCAGGTTTTGCCATTTTTTGAAAGACTGGAACAATTATCTAAGTGTTTGCAAATTTTTGTCCAAGTTTGCCCATTCCTGAAATTTACTTACAGATCAAGTTAAAAATTTTAAAAACCAATCAATTACTCTCAATGAAAAAACCCAATTTATTTTGAATATCAATTATAGAAGTCGAACTCTTTGAAATCAATATATTTTTTTTTCTATTTTTTTTATTTTGTATTTAAAAAAAATATTTGTGAATAATTTAGGGAAAGAAAAAAATTATGATTTTAATCAAATTATTTTATCATTTTAATTTTTAAATAAATCTTTCTTTTTCATTAGATTTTATAAAAATTCCAATTTTTTTACTTTAGTTTAGTGAAAAAATAAATTAATAAAAAAATCACTTCAAGGATGAAAAATTTAAATAAAAATGGAAATTTTAAATATTATTTGAGTACTTTGCACTTAAAAAGCGAGTGTAAATAATTTTTTCTCAGTATTTGGTAAATTTAAAAAATATGCCTTTAGATTTTCGATTAATATCTTTAAGGTATCTTATTATAAGGTTAAATTCAAAAAATTTCTGAAAATTTAATATTAATTTTCTATTTAGATCTTTCTTCTATTAAGAAGCGATTTCATTTAAAAAATAAATAATTCTCCAAGGTAAGAAAATTTTGATCACGAAGATTAACACTTGAAAATTAAAAAATGCAAATTTATACATTGTTGCGTTCTTTAGTTATTATAATCCATAAAAAATTGGAAAAATATTTATAAATCTTTTGAAAGTTATGAATAATTGAATTGCTTGGGTATTTTTGAAGAGTAAATAATATATTTTAATAAAACAATAATTAAATCGTATAATTAAAATTTAAAAAAGGAAATTAAATATTTTCTATATTTTATTTTTGAACTTTTGAACTTTTAAATTTTTAAAAATCAAGAATATATTAACTTATTTTATTCTCAAATGCCAAATTACTTTTCAAAACTTAATTACTCTAATTTTGATTTTATTTTTTAATTTTTTTTCTTAAAATTGTTTAGCGTACAAAAAATAAAAATGATACCCTTGGTTTTGTTATGTTTTTTGATTCGTTGCCGTTCTTTTATTAAAGCATAATTTTTTATTAATTTTCTAAAATACATAAAAAAATTTAATTTTTTTTTACCTTGAATTAAAAAAATTTCGTTCCCTCATTAAAAACTTACACTCGCTAGTTTGGTGCTCAGCCTACATATACCCACACTCAAAAAAATGAGTTAAATTGTCTTTTCAAAAGAAAAATATGTTACTGGAAAATTAGCTCTCAAAAGCAGTCCTTTTAAATTTTTAAATTTCTGAATTGAATAATAGCTTTCGATTAAACGGGTGAATAAATTTTATCATGATTTAGTTCAATTAATTATAAGATTTATTTAAAGTCAAATCAAAGGTCTCTATTTTCTAATAAAATAAATTTAAAAAATAATTTTTAATTGCAATTATTCTGATTTTATAAAATTTATAACTTTTTCCAGATGGCTAGTTATAAAATATTTGTATTCACAATTCCCGCTAGTGGTCATGTTAATCCATTGTTGCCAGTTTTGAGAGAAATTCGAAAAAATGACAATATTGAAATAACTGTTTTCTTAACCGAAGAATTTCGGTCAAAATTTGAATCAATTGGAGTAAAATTCAAAATTTTGAAAAATTTTGACTTTGTCAAAAAAGCCGATTTGAAACCGTTTGGCAAAAGCCGCTATTTTGAACTGCTCGATTTGGTAACTTGGTCCCTAAAAGCAATTTCAATAAATTTTGAATATATAGCCCAAGAAATGGACCAAGAAAGACCAGATTTGATAATCTATGATACTTTTGGTATTTACATTAAATGGGCAATGGAGTATTATGTAAAAAAATCAAGAAAACTAATTTACAATTGGCCTCTGCCCCCAATGATTGGCTTTGCTGCCACGTTTATTTACAATGAAAATATTTATCCCAATCAAATAGAAAAATCCTTAATTTTTCCATACAATTTCCGCTTTTTTTATGATCTAATTCGAATTTTTTTCGTCAGTATTAGGATCTCTTTGAGCTACGGCATTGTGTTTATAAACCCATTGAATCATTTAAAGATGAAAGTTGACCCTCACACAAAAATCATAATGAGCGTAACATTTCCAGAGCTTCATCCCAGATCTCATTTATATGACAGTAAAATTTACAAATTTTGTGGTTCAACCATTGAAGAGAGCTCCCTGAATCAAATTTATTCAAATCAATTACAAAATGAACCCTTCAAAAGCCTTCTTGATCTTTTTCCAATAAATTCTTTGAAATTTAATAATGACCTGAAGTTAGTTTTGGTCTCACTGGGCACTTTGTTCAATAACAATTTTGAAATTTTTAAAAAAATAATTGATGCTTTTGAATATTTTGATGTAATCAATAGCAATAGTTCAATTAGCTTATCAAGTTTAAGAGTTGTTGTCTCAACAGGAGATAAATGCTATGAAAATTTTCAAAATTTAATAAATAATAAAAGATTTAGGGTTAAAGATAATATCTATATTGTTAGATGGTCGCCTCAAGTTGAAATGCTTAAAAGAGCGTCATTGTTTGTCACTCATTGTGGAATGAATAGTACTAGTGAATCAATCCATTATGCAGGTATTTTTAAAATAATTCAAAATAATTTGTTTTTTAAATCAAAACTAAGTTCCCATGGTATGCATTCCGTTGAGTGAAGATCAGCCCGCTGTAGCTTATAGAGTTGCCGATGAGCTTGGCTTAGGAATTAGATTAGATTACACCAAAATGGAATTTTATGATATAAGTAGAGCTGTAGACAAGATTTTAAATGATTCCTCATATTATGAAAGAAGCAAAATTTATTCTGAAATTTCAAAGCGATATGTTGGTTATACAAGGTGTAAAAATATTATAACAAAGTTTCTCCATGATTATAGAAAATAAAAAAAAAATATTAATTTTCAATAATTAGATATATTTTATTTAAATTTAATTATCACTAAAGACAATTTAGAATAAATTGTTAGTAGAAAGCTAATTTTTTAAATGAAAAAAAAATAGATTAGAAAAAAAAATTAAATTGCTAAAAATTATTTTCGAATTTGAACTACGCAAAACATACCACTAATTATTATAAATTTGAAAAACAAACTCAAGGATGAACGCTGTGAGTCAAAACCTTCTTGAAGCTATAGGCAACGATCAAATACCAGGTTCATGAAAAAATGATGATGATTTTGATGAAATTAATTCAGTATTATTGATTTTTAGCACAAGAATTCGCTGGTCACAATCAGATCGTGGATAGTAGGAGAAATTACATTTCTTTAGATCAGAAATCGGACTCTAATTTAATACATATCAAAACAAAACAAACAAGTTCATTAAGATAATATTCTTAAAAATTTGATGATTTTTTTATTTAAAGGTAAAATTTCAAAAAGATTGAAACCTGAGAATAAAGGTAAGATTATACAATTCTGATAAATAGCCAAATTTTGTATTAAAAAATCTTTTTTAAATTAAAATTTAAAACAATTTAAATTAAGATTATTTAATTTTTTTTCAAGCAATTGGAATAAATTCTAAGAACAAAATATCTGTGACCAAAAGTAATATTTTTATTTCTAAATTAAAAATTATCAATTAAAGAAATTTATTTTTGAATTCAATTTTGTTCATTTAAATTTTAACGATCAGTCAACCAAATTTAAAGACTGTTTAAAAATTTAAAGTGGTTGTCGGAAAATTTCCTGCTAAAAATTTCGTTAATAAATATTAAATTTCAATTTCGAATATATTTTTGAATTAAATTTGTGCAATGACATTTGGTTTTACTTAATTTTAAGTAAAATAACGTAAATTAACGTAAAATTACTATAATTTAGATGAAACGAAACAGGGCCAAAAATGGTTAGTTTTCGTAATTTCGGGAAATTTAATCTAAAATTTAATATTTTTCAAATATGAATCAAAAAAGAAAAGTCCCTTATTTTATGTTATCGTTAACGTAATTTAACCTAAAAATACGTGAAAAACATCTGTCAAAGCAATCCTGTTTTTAAAAATATATTATCATTTAATAGAAATGAAAAACTACTAATGATTTAAAAAATTTTAGTTGACTGCACATAAAAAAATCCTAAATAAGATATTAAGTTTTTTTAAGTTAACTAAATTCTACGAAGTTGTCAAAAGGAAGTCATAAAAATAAAATATTTTCTTTTATAATCATACTTTACTGAAAGTTTTGTAAATTACAAAATTATTAAAAGTTTATACTAAATTTATCTCTATTGATCGCATTTTAAATTTTAATATTTTAATCATTAAAACTATCTCAGTTGTCTAAGGAATCAAATACATTCTGCACTAAAAATAATCACAAGTTGCACTATAATATTTAAACTGAACTATAATATTCACATGCACTATTTTAATCAGGGATGCACTATAAATAACATTGTTACACTATAATAATCTTTTATATGCACTAGAATAATATTTAAAAAGCACTAAATTAATTTTTATAAGCACTAAATTAATTTTTGACCTGAACTATTTTAATACATTTTTAAATTAAAAAATACAAATAGCACTATTTTATTTTATTATATTAAACTTTATTTATTCTATAAACATTATTAAAAAAGTATTACATTTATTATTAACAAATACAAATATATTATTCAATTCAATTAATTTCAAAAAAATAAATACTAATATAGTAATACATACATGTACAATATTATTGATAAGAAATAAAATAAAAAAATAAATACCGCGTAAACAATATATCAAAATGACAAGAAGAGCTTCCGTTGACTAACTAGTGGTGACTTTTTCCATATTTCGAAAAACAGTAGCCGCATCGTAGATATGAGAAACAGGAAATAAAATATTATTAAAGGAAAAGCCGTGTATACAATCACTTAAACATAAAATGACTTGAATACAAATTAGATTATTAAAATATAAAAATTATTTTAGTAAAGATCAAAAATTATTTTAGTGAAGATCAAAAATTATTTTAGTAAAGATCACAAATTATTTTAGTGCGAGGTGATTTATATAGTAAAGTTTTGAATAAAAAAAGTTTTGTTTTGAATTATTTTAGTAAAAAATCGAATAAAATAGTGCACATTAAATAATTAAGTGCAGTTTGGTATTAAAAATAGTGCAACTTGTGATTAATTTATAGTGCAACATTAATTAGTATCCGTTGTCTAATTATTAAAATTAATTTTTCAGAGAAGAAAAGCAAAGAAAAGGAGATAAATATAAATGAAAACGTCGCACAAACACATGCAATAAATAATGGAGAAAATATTGATGAAAGTAAGATTTTGAATACTTTATTTCTGAACAAAATAAAGTTCGCGTGACTTAAAACTCCAGCACTATCTGAATTTGATTTTTTCGACCACAAATTCTTATTCTGCATCTATGGAAATGACATATATATAAACGGGACAAAAAAGACTAATTTTAATCAGAATTTAAAATTGTAAACGGTAATAACCAAATTGACTCCTTTTGGTGCTTCAGAATAAGAATTTGTGGTCGAAAAAATCAAATTATGGAAAAATAGCGTTTTATAGACAAAGTATAACATTCTATCAAGAATTCTATGCTGAAAAGCGAATAAGCCATATTATTTTAAAAGAACTATTGATGTCATTGAAGTTATCAACTTCAAATTTGAATTTAAATAGTTTAAAATTTGAGATTATAACTTTTAGCAAGTTTAATTATTGCATCTTTAGAAAAATAACAATCCATTTTTGAAAATTAAGAGACCGGTCTTGGTCACATATATATACACACCTATCAATATAGACCCAAGGATAAAACTAATAATTTTAGTGCTAATCTTTGGGAGGGTGTAGCCAAAAAATAATTTTTACCACTCAAAAAAATTGTCTTTTCGAGATTTCCATTTATGCAGAATAAGAATTTGTGGTGGAAAAAATCAAATTCAGATAGTGCTGTAGTTTTGACCCGCACGAACCTTAAAAATTGTTCTAACATTAAATTAATATTAAACTATCTTTAATTTTTATTTAAGGTTTTGATGCATTTATAAAACCTGCTTTAGATAAAATCAACGGTATAAACATTCCAGATAAAATATTTTTTCAATAATAGATCACTTCACACAAAATAACTGCATCGACTGAGTTCATTAAAAAACTTAGTCCTAATTCAACACGGTCTAGGACGCCGCCTTACCAAAATAGATTAAAATTTCTATCAACTTATTTTTAGTATTATTAAGCTTTTAAAACTTTTGACTTTTATAAATAAACTGATAATAATCAAAGTTTGACAAATAAAAAGAATATTATTAGTTTACAAATTAATTTTTATTAAATATTTATTTTTTTAAATGGAAAATTAATTTACAAGCTTAAATGGTCCGTCATTTGTGTTAAGCCGATCCATGAACGCTGTCTCGTTTCTTCTTGGTACTTCAGTGTTAACACTATTGGGTCTTGAGTATTCGCTATTGTGCAACATTGGAGACTCAAATTTGTATTTATAAATTCCCAAAGCCTTTTGTTTCAATGGTTCGACTGATCTTAAAAGCTTAACTCGGTTCCTGGCGCGTTCTAAATGCAGTTCTTTTTCGTCTTTTAGCTTATTATCAATAACTGTTCTATCATTTACTGATTGTAGTTGTCTCATGTTGCTACGCTGATGGATAAATTTTTTGACCAAGTCCGCTTGACTTTCTATATCAGTTCTATAGTCTAGTACAAAGTTAGACTTTTGATTCATAATATTTTCTTTTTTTAATATAAACTCGTGTCTTTGTAAAGCCTTGGAAACGCTTATATGCTGTTTGCTGAATTCAATAGCTAAAAGTATATCACGGCGCCGATTTTTCTTAAAGTTAATCATATTTTCACGCTGAATTTTGACTTGTTTTTGAGCTTCCTCGAGATTTTTTTCCGCTTTTTTCCTCGCTTCGTCCAATTTCAGGCTTTCTTTGCGAGAATTGTCAATTGTTTCTTTTATTTGTTCCTCTTTGTATTGATCGATTTGTTTCCTCGATGATTTTTCGTATTTTTTCGCCTCTTCACATTTTTTTTGTAGACTTAGTCGTCTATCGTTCATATTTCGTTCCTCATAAGCCTTGTCAACAGCTCTAAGGCATCCGACAGTCATATTTCCGTATATTTTCTGAAAAAATCTTTGATCATTTGTCAAAAATTCTTCAGGTTCTACTTTTTGGACCCGTTTATTCTTTTCTATTTGCTTGTGTCCATCAATGTCAAGAGTTTTTATGGCATTTATGTCCCTTACTTTATCTTTAATAAAGTCATCAATATATTCATCCTTCAACTTCAGAATGTTTTTATTAGATTTCAAAATTGGCAGTCGAAAATTCTGATCAAATTCTTCCTCATAACTAAAAGTGTCACTTTTGCTTGTTTCTTTGCTCTTATTAATTTTTTTACTTATTTGATCAATGAGAAAGTTAATATATTCGTAATTAAGGTCATCAGGAAGTTTATCGGGATCAATTATTTCACTCATGTCAGTAATCATTTGACTTATTTGAACCAGCTTTTTAGAATCAAAATTAGGATCTCTAAATATGGTATTTATTAGTTCCTCTCTGAAGTTAAGTTGGGCTGATTTATGTGTTTTGTCTGCTTGTTTTTGATTTAAAGGTGGAAATTTTCGGCTTGAATCCAAATTAGTGCTTCCAAGAGTCGAATTTCTAATATCGTTAAACTTATCAATGTCCACAAACAGGTTTCGTCTTGTTCGGTATGCTGAAATCGGAGTATTATTGCGTCTTGTGTCCTTAAAATAAATAGTTGTCGAAAAATTATTTAAAAAATTAAATCAAAAATAAATAAAATTATTTAAAAGAGTTTAGTTAAATTTTTAATATTTTTCTATGAACTCTAAAATAAATAGATGAATAAATAAAGAGAATATAATTTAATCAAGACCAAGATTATTATTTTTCGTCATTTTTTTGTTAAATAGAATCCGCTGCTACAACTCTACACGGCCAAATGGCGGTGATGGGCTCAGACACTCAACATGTTAGGTGTGGCGGCAAGAACTACTCCTACTTCTACTATCATTTTTCAAAAGTTATACAAATTTGAAATCAAAGATTTATTTGATAGGTATAAAATTTATTTTCAGAGTTAAAAAAATCTATTGATCATTAATTATATTTGTTATGTTTTTTAATTCAATAAAATTTTTAAAATTTTAATAAAAAAAAATCCAGTATCTAATCTATTGTTGGCGACAACTTAAATAATCAATACACTAATGATAATTTTAATGATAATCTTCAAATCAAAAAGATTTTGAATCCTTGAAAGAGTGAATCAATGCAATTATTATTTATTTATTTGTTTTTAATACTAAAGCTCCTTCAAATTATAGACAAAAATCGAAAAATCATAAAAAAAAAGATTTAGACAAAAATTTAAAGTAAAATATAATAAAGTTAAAATAAAATAAGATGCATATTCAAACCCGTCATATCAATAATTAGATTTTAATATGAAAATTTAATATAATTATCATATGGATAATTGAATTAAAGATTTAAATTAATTAATAATTTTAACTTTAACTAATAGCTCTCTAATCTTCGAATCACACGAATCCCTATATCCCGTCTAATTTTATATGACAATCAATTTTTTTATGACGATTTAGTTACTGATTTGACGGCTTAATATTTAACTAATAAAATAAACAAGATAAAAAAGATAATAAGTAATAAAAAAAGTAAATAAATAAGTATGACAGGTGCTACTACATATTGAAAAATTGAAAAGGTCTTATTTTTATTTTTGGCATTATAATACTGATCTCCAATTATGTGAAAAGCGGTTTTGTGATCAAAATGTTCACCAAAACCGACATATTATGATACCATTGATCACATTTTTCTGTGAACATTCGATCACATTAACGACATGATCCAGTGAAAATTTAATTTAAATGGAATTATTCTAGCAGAACATTAAATGTAAGATTTGATTAGAAACTTTTTCTTAAATAAAAGGATAAATTAGGATAAGTTTAACAGAATTAACTCTTAAAAATTTACAAATTTTAGAAAATTACCTAAACAGTAAATTTATAAAGGTTACTTTTTTGATAATTTAAAACAGTAAATTAGATAATTAGATAATTTCAACTGAAATTTCAAAATAATTTTGTTTACCTTTTTAAATTCTCAATTTTTTTTTATAAAATTTAAACTTAAAAATAATATTTTTAAGCAAAATCCAAGAGTGAAATATTTGCAATTTTAATTCCTTGTTTAAATATTAGCTAGGACTTAATTTTTAAAACTGAATCATATTATTTTTTTGGTTGAATTACTTTAAATTTCATTGAAAATAAAAATTATTTGAAAATATTTCTAAATCAACAAAAAAGAATTTTCAAAAATTCATTTAAATAAACGCTCACGGTCAATATATCATATGTTATATAATATTTTTTTTATCATAAATCAAATACCGGCTTATTTAAATTCATCATAGCTTGATTCTTATAAAATCTTTAAAATATGTTTAATGAAAGAGGTCGACTTATAACTTATTTTCAAGCTGATTACAAGAATGAATTATTTTTTATTTTTTTTTCGAAATTCTAAATTTTAAAATTTAGGCTTTTTATTTACCTTCTTTTTTAGCTTGTATTCCGTGGCAAAGGACTCGGTAGTAGCGTTTTGAATATCTGAGTTTTCCATTGAGCCTAGTATTATCAGATTTTTTCGTTTACGCTGGCCTTGATACTTTTTAACTTGACGCCACCATTTCTGAATTTTTACGGCTGCTTGACTTTAATTGAAAAAGTTAATTAGTTTTAAAAACTAAGTGAACTGATTTCTTAAATCTCGAAAAAAAATATATTTCAAAAAAAGAACTTACATTTTTTGCTCCATTTTGGCTTTAAATATTGTTCTTCTTATCAGGAATCCTCGAATATATCGTTGAATTACAATGACCGGACTAAATTTGGCCAATATTTGGTTTATTTGTCTCATTAACTGATAAGTAGCTTGCATTTCGGCTAAAAATGAGTTTTCCTAAAAAAAAATTTAAAACATTTATTTCTTTAAATTAATTGCCAAAATACTCTAGACTTAATTTTCAAGTCAATTCGAAAATTTTCCGAACAAGCAGCAAACGCATTTTTAAACACAGCCTCTTCTATTATTTCCTCATCTGATATTACATGAAAATCTAAAGCCTTTAATTTCTAAAGTAATTAATTTTTCGAATTTTTTTTAGTTTACTTTTAGAGTAACAATAGAATTGACTGCATGGTGTCTGTAATTATGCTTTAAACTAATTGGTGAGTCAAACAAAGTCAGTATTTCCAGCGAAGGACAATAAGAGATATATTTTAAATACTCCAACTTTCCAATGTGGTTATTATGCAAAAAAAGAATTTTCAACTTGTAAAAGCGTAGCCAAAATTCTTCACTGGGCAATTTGGAAAGCTTATTTTTTAAAAAAATATAAATTCAATAAATTAAAAATTTTTAAATAAATTTAATTTCAAAACGAATTTTTTTTAAGTTCAAAAAATTTTTAAATATTTTCTCTTACCTGATTATTTTGAAGATCCAGCCTGACCAAATGGATACAATCGGCAAGTGGCTCAATGTTCATCAGAAAATTATTGCTTAAATTTAGAATTACAATATTTCTACAAATCAATAAATCACCGATTTCGAATAGAGGAATTTTGGTCATATTAAGAAAAAGAATTTTAGAATAATCATTCTCTAATGATTCAGTAACTAAAAGTTTTGATCGTTTACTTTTTCGGACAAGTTTTCGGCACTTTTTTTCATCATAGTCGGCTTGTACTTTAAAAATATCCCATATGAGATCACGAGAAGGATATAGTAAGTATCCTATTTTTATTGCATCGAGAATGGCAGCGCGTTGCTCTTGGTCATTGGTCGCATCCTGAATTGTTTTATTTAAATTTTTGGCATTGTAATTGGACTTTTCTTCATTATTGAGCTTTGGAAACTTGATCGAGGACATATCTAATCAAGCAAAAAAATAATATTTTCTAATTTTTAATCCCAAAATGTAAATTTTGTGTTGAAATCTAAGTATCCATGGAAACTTTAGAGGTAAAGTATGAAATAATTTATAAAATAATTTTAAAAATTGTTTATTCAATTAAAAAAAAATATATAAATATAAAAAATTAAACACTTTGGCCAGGTTCTAGTTCGTTTAGCTCGTTATTTTTATTGCCAACTTGAGTCAAGCATTGTTTCAAATGATCATTAATTTTAATCTCACATCCATCTTTAGCAAGATGAATAAGCACTCTCGCTATGTTCTGAGCATCATCTAAGCCACAATGCTGACTTCCCTCGAATTCAAGATCATAATATGCCAGCATCTTAGCAATGTTGCAACGACGCACTCCAAGCCAATTTGAAAATAATTTTCTGACATCGATCCATTTTTTTGCCCATCGCGGATACTGTATACCAGAATGGGAACATTGCAGGTTTAAAAAGTTTTGCATGTCCCAAGGTCTTTAATTTTAGAAGAATTTAAATATTTTTTTATTGACTTACCAATTACCCATCAGTGGCTATTGCAAATTTGAACTTTTTTCCTAATTCATGAGATTCAATCCATTCATTCGCTTTCTTAAGCACAGTTTTAAAATCTTCGGCTTCATCAACTTTATCCTTTAGAATTAAATTGAAAAATGATACTTTTTATTTTTATTTTAAAATATTGTATATTATGTAGGCTGGTATATTTAATGTATCATCTTACTCCAGTTAATGCAGTATAATTTTCTTGAAGTTTATATGTGTTCATTTTTTAGGATTTTTACAGAGCTTGAAATTAGGTGATGCATTGAATGTATTGGCTTTGTGAATAATTTACTGAACCAATTTTAAACTTTAAAAAAATCAAAAATTTCTTTTTTTCATTTTTGTTCGAAAATTAAAATTGTCTTTGATCAAAAAAAAAAATTATTTCGATTGTTGCTTTGTGATATTCGGTTTAAAAAATTGTTGAATGAATAGTAAAAATTTAGATTTCTAACAGGTAACAGTTTTTTAGCGATTTAGAATTAAATCTTCTAAAATTTTAGATTTAAAACATTTATGACACATTTTTAAAGGCCAGTTTTTTTTAAATTCAATTAAATTTTTATTTCATATGATTTTTCAAATTATAAATTATCAAAAAATGACCGATAAAAATGAATAACAAAATAAAAAAATTAAAACAACTTCACCAAAACAATTGATAAAAATTAAAATAAAATAGATTAAAAAATATTCAAAGAATTTTAATTTTTACTCCATTACTCTAGATTTTTGATCATTTTTTTTTAGTCAATAAGTTGGATCATAAATAATCAAATTTAAATTTTTTAATCTATTAGTGAATTTTTTAATTTCTGTATTCAAATTAGCCATAATTAAAATTTTTAAAATAAATTATCAATTTTCTCTAAAATTTTTAGACAAGAACAAGTCAAAACTGAACTTCTATTAAATTTGAAAAATTAAAAAAATTATTCGTTGCTATTTTCTAATCTTATACCTATCTCAAAATAAAATATTAAAATATTAATACAATTTCAGACATATTTGTTTAAAATGTATGTTGTATAGCGTTGGACACATTTTGCGTTGAAAACAAGATTCAATTAGAAAGAAATTCGGATTTGGATGAGAATAATTTTAGACATTTTTTTTTATATTTAAAATACTTTAAATAACACACCTGTGTAATTCCAGTTAATTGGGTGCAAAAACTTGAAAGTCTTGGATTAATTATTGGTTTACAATATGAACTAAAATGGTCAACCTTTTTAATAATATTTTAATAAAAATTAATTTTAATATAAAAAATTACAATTGAAAAAGATTTCATGTCAATTAAAACAATCGGAAACTCGATGATTTCGTGAGGATAATTTTTATTTTGCACTTCTGTACAAGTAGCCTCAAAGTCAATGACTCCAATAAAATCATATTTGCACTTTTCCGCTTCCACATTGCTCTCTTTATAATAACTTTTTAATCGTTTTACTAAAACTTCTTTTTTGCCACTAGATCAAATTAAAAATCAAGTCGAATTTTTATTTTTTAATTGAGTAAACTAAGATAAACCTAGAATCCAGCTTAAGTTTGTCTAACGAATCGACCAAATCGTCAAGAGACATATCATTTATTTTTCCGTTTATCTTGGAAAGTTTTTTAAAAACAGGATGGGAAAAATTTTTTTTGGTACTCGACTCGCTTTTAATTAATTCCTCAGCAGAAGTACCTTTTAGCCAAGTTGGATCGTAATCATTTTTATTCTTGCTCGTAGTATTTTCCGATTCCATTCCCTAATTTAGTAGAAGTATTAATTCTTTAATTTTTTTAAATTTCAAAATAAATTTTTTTAATGCTAATTTCAGCTATAATCGCTACTTAGTTGTGCAATAAGGTTTTCATATTTTCAAATTTGTCTCGAAAAATCTAGAATGAATTCTCCCATTTATATATGGTTTTATTTTTTTACTATTAGATTTAAATCATAAGTTTTTTTATTAAAATGTCTACAGTTGAATTAAGGATCAAAGAACTTCAAGCCGATTTAGAGGAGTATAAAACTCTTTCTGGTCAAGCAACAAGACCCTCTGTCAAGCAGTTTATCAAAGCTCAAACAGAAAAATTGGAACAAGAACTGGAAAAATTGCAGAAAAGCGAAAGCGAACGTAAATCTAAACTCGGTGCCAGTACAAATCAAACATCTGGCGTGTACACCAAAAAAATGTAACAATTAATAAGATTTCATATTAAAAAAATTTATTTTTTGAATTTAGTGACACTTATGGTTGGGATCAGTCTGATAAATTTGTAAAAATTTACATTACATGTCTCAAAGACTTGAATACCATTAAAGATAGTGATTTGGAGACACATTTTGATGAGCGTGCATTTGATATTTCAATTAAAAATTTGAAAAATTTAAATTATAATTTGAAAATTGGAAACTTGTTGAATTCCATCGATTCGGCTGGTTCATATGCCAAATTAAAAACAGACATGGTAACTGTTTTTCTGAAAAAGAAAAATATTGGAGAAAATTGGAACTGTTTGACAGAAAAGGAAATGAAGTCCAAGGAAAAGCCAACACCTAAAATAGACGAAAACGCCGATCCTCAAGAAGGTCTAATGAGCCTAATGAAAAAGATGTACGAAGAAGGTGATGACGAAATGAAAAGAACAATTTCAAAAGCTTTTACTGAGAGCAGGGAAAAACAAATGAATGGCACAGATTTGGAGTTAAAATAAAAAAACTGTATTTTAAAAATTTATTTTAGCAGCTATATTTTTTTTTGATAACCGAAAAGAATAAAAGTGTGGTCTTGAAAATATCTTTTATCTAAAGAATGAATTTTGTATGTGAACCTTTTGCTATTAGCATTTCTTTTTTTAAATCATTTAAATCATCATTTTTAAGATAAAATCTTGCTTCTAAAAACGCCATTTTTGACCCATACTTAACTACTTGGGCATCAATTAATATGGTTTCATTTAATCTGGCCGGTTTTAAATAACTAAAATTAAAAAAATACAAAAATAAATTTTAATTTTTTTCTAGTTTATCCTACGATATATTCATGTCAACACTGACTCCAGATTTACGCAATGGAGTATTAAACAAGGCAGCCGTTGTGGTCATATCGAGCAGAGTAGCTACAGCTCCACCATGAATAGTTTTATTAATGTTAACCAGCGATTCATCTACTTTAATTTGGAATAAACACGATCCTTTATTTTCAGGTGCGTTAATTACTTTCCACTTAAAAAATTGAAAAATCAATAAAAATATCATTAAATAAGGACAGATATTTGAATAACAAAATAATAAGTGATAAATTAATCCAATTATTTTATTCAAATTTTAGAGTAGATACTTTTACTTTTTAAAATATAATATTCTTTAATTATAAATTACTGGGTCCATCTTTAAATTAATACTAAAAAAAAATATTGAAAAGTTAAGTCCCGGGGTCACAAATTTAAGATAGAAAAATGCATCAGTAGTTGTTCAAAATTTAATTTATTTAAGAACAAGTCACTGAATTTACTCCGATCGGTTTGAACCATGTTTGTCTTCATTTTACTTTTACTATCTTAAATTTGTGACCCCGGGACTTAACTTTTCAATATTTTTTTTTATTATTAATTTAAAGATGGACCCAGTAATTAATAATTAATAATATTGAAAAGTTAAGTCCCGGGGTCACAAATTTAAGATAGTAAAAGTAAAATGAAGACAAACATGGTTCAAACCGATCGGAGTAAATTCAGTGACTTGTTCTTAAATAAATTAAATTTTGAACAACTACTGATACATTTTTATAATAGAACTTGGAATAAAACTAAATCATTTATCGACCGAAAAATCGATCATTCCAAGTATCTAGTCTGTCGAGAATTGAACCTTGATAATGTAAGTACTTTAATAAAATTGTGGTCTGGGAGATTAAACTCAATGCAGTAGCACCTGTAGAATGTAAACCTTACTTCAACTAAACCTATTTATTAATTATTATTAAAAATATATTTATTTTTAGCGGTTCTAATTAAATCGTCCAACAAGTCTCGCCGAACCTTCCATCCAAGCCAAGGGTTCAAGATTTGATGCGTTTTTTTTTCGATAAATTTCATTTTTTAATTTTGATAAATTTTTTTTTAAATAGATAGTATATAAATTTTTTTTCCTCTTGAAGATTTTTTTATTAGGGTTATATATGCTACTTTAGGATTTGATCTAAAATCCTAATTAATTACTATTACAACAATAAATTATTTTTTTCGAATATTTCTGGTTGTCCCTAAAATGCAGAAGCAGAACGTAAAATTGTCATAAAATTTGATATACTAAAATGCATAATACAAATATACTAAAAAAAGACCATGCTTGAAATACAATACAATTAGCTTTTTTTAAAATTTTTTTAGAGATATTTTTAATAAAGAGAATTGAGCTAAATCTGAAATTCTGGTGTTAATTAATATTATTAAATAGAATAAGAATTTTAACATGTTATTTATAGAAATAAAATGATTAATTTAAATTAATGATAAATTCAGAAATTTGACTTATTAAAAATTAATACGTCATATTAATAAAAAATGTATTAAGTAATGATTTCATAAATTTTATTTGGATTTCATTTTAAGAAGTCACAGACTTTGCTGTCAACTTGTAATTCTTAAACTAGTAAAAATAATATCAATTTGTTTTTAGCTTTTTAATGATAAAAAACAATCTAAGTTTTGTACAGAATTCTTGAACGAAAATAATATTAAAGGACTAATCTTTATTTCAAGTAAATATTGAAAAATTATATAAATTCATAAAAATTTAAATTTCTGCCCGATTCTTTAACCGTAAATACCAATTTTATTTAAATAATTTATATCTTTTTTTGATTTTTTTAATATTTAAAGATAAGAAAATGATAAATTTAGATTTTAATTTTTGCTTTATTTTATTTACTAAAATTTTATTATTTACCAACAATTACGAAAAAAATCCCTTTTTAAGTTATTTTAACTTTTGATTAAACACTATTAATTTTACGCTATTTAACGAAATTAAACGTATAAACATTACATATAAACCATGTGTCTACGGTTATAAAAGTTAAATATTAGATTAAATATTTCGATTAAATTAAATTTTTTATTTTTAAATTTTAAATCACTTAGTTAGGTCAAAATTTATGATAACTATTCTAAATATTCTTTTTTCTTTTCTTTATTTTATTTAATAAACATCGAAATTATTAATCTATTAAATTTGATAAATCTAAATTAATTCGATTATAATTTTTTTGAATAAAATGATTTTTTATTAAAATTTAAATTTTCACTTCTATCATGTTTTATCCAACTTCATCCTTTAAATAAAGTTTTTAAATAAAGTGAACCTTTGAATTTAAAATTTGGTCAAAGCATTTTGTATTTGATCTGGTATCAAAAAATTCTATCATAAAATTTGGAATCGTATGATTCGATAGATATCGTTTAAATAATGTCCAAACCATCTAGGTGGATTTTTAAAAAAATTTGTAGCTTCGAATAGGGTACGAAAATTATCTCGTAATTTTCAAATTAATAAAATAAAAATTACTGAGTTAAAATGAAATTTTATTTCAAAGTAAAATCCGTATGGGAAAATTAGAAACGATGCTGGAAATGTTTTTTTCTTTGCAATGGATCAAAAATTTTAAAGGGTCAGTTGCTGTTGAATGCCCGATAAAAAAAAACTTGAAAGAAAAAAAATTAAACATAAAAAACATTATTTAGTTGTTAATCTTACAGACTATGAGGATCAAAATAGAACCTAGAGTAATTCCTAAGTACATTCTTGCTCGGCATGTTCTTAACCACATGTGTTTCCGTAAATTTTTAGCTCTCTTACTAAACAGATCACCACTAACGCTCAGACTTTCGCTTCGCTCATTTAATGCTTCCAAATTTTGACCGCGTTCAACTACTTTCTCAATATTCACTTTCATTCCATCAATAACATCACTTACTTGACTCTGAAGTCGATTTATCTTTGTATCTGGCTTATTTTTGTTCAAATCTAATATTTTGTCATCATCCTCATCACTGCATAAAAGTGCTGTCTTAATAAAACTTATGAGAAGTGTTTTTAATTAATCGATCAGAATAACTTATTAAAGTTCACAACTTAAAATTTTTTGATTCCATTTTTATTTAAGATTAAGAAAAAAACAAACTTACTTTTTCTATGTCAGACATTCTAATTTGTAAAATAAAAATAAAATTAAAATTAAATTTTTTTTTTCATTTAATAACCAAGCTACTGATTAAAATTATTTGAATACAAAAAAAATTATATGAAGCTTTTATTGGCAATCAATATTTATTAATGTTCAAAATTAACCAAATAAATTAACTTTGATTAAGAATATTTCTGTTAAATAAAAAATAAACTCGTATCCTTCTTTTAACATATTTACAATCTTTTCATTTTTTAAAATTCAGATCCCAAGCATAGATCTAAAAAGTTTTCATAAGAATCGCGGTTGCATGTTTTACCATCATTAGTAAAAATATATTTGTAGTAGGATCCGTTAACACAAATGCAGATTACTGAATTACAATTTTCGCCAAAGGCACAAACACAGGGTAGCTCACAAGGTATTTGAAAAGTGCACATTGAATATCTAGCATCGAATAAATTGCTTGTATTTAAGCCCAAATTGGCTAATTTTAGTTGCCGATTAAATTGCGGGTCTTGAAGATTATAAATGTGAATGGTTCCTCGGTTACTACTGGCACATAAGTAGCCACCATCTTTACTAAAATTTATTCTTATTAAAAAAAAATTAAATTGAAAGAAATTTAAAATTAATTTTTTTAAAGCTTACGAATAAAGAAGAGCCGGGTCCATTCCACGACGCAGTTCAATTAGTTGTTTGATTTCATTTTTAGGATTTATCTCAAATATTCTTATCAATGTGCCCTTAAGATTTTATCATTACTTTTTAAAATTATATATCTTGGATCAGTTACTTCTACTGAAGCTGTGGCCAAGCGATGAGAAGAGTGGTCTAGAGCAACACATCCGATTTCATGTTTATGGGCTTGAAAAATTTTCAAACATTTAGATGCACTTTCTTCAGTCTTGCTTATATCAGCAACTTGAATAAAGCCTGGTTTGACTGACGGGAAACAAAGCAATTGGCATTCTTCGTCCAAGGTGGATAGCTCACACAAACCCTTGGGATTATCACATGTATCAAAGGTAAATAACTTTTGGCAGTTGTCTGGAAAAGAAAACACATGTATTTTATTGTGCAACACAATAATTAATCTAATTAAAATTAATAATAAATTTTGAAATAAAAAAAATTTTTCTCACTTTTTAGATGACATTTTTACGGCAAATACTTTAGATTTAAATGTAAACTCGAGAATAAATTCTTTTAAATGATCGTCCCATATCAAAACTAAATTAATTTATTATTCATTTAATTATTAATTAGTTTTATTATGCTGGCTAACCGCTATTAGGTGCAATTATTGGGAAGTTTCCTCCAGAAACAACAGCAATCAAGTTAGTCCTGTCTAACATTTCTGCAATAGCCACACTTCCCACTTTATCGGTATCTTTATCTGTCAAATTAAAAATATAAATGAATAAAATCTTATTTAAAACTACTCAGGTAAAGCTTTTCGACTAATGGTTCGGTATTGAAAATTCTAATTCCATCGTTCATGCCGCATATAAAGCACCCTTTAGTTGATAAAAATGATTCAAATGCGTTTTAAATTCTAAGTAATTTGATTACCGAAATTTTGATTAAATTTTAAACTTAGAACTTCGTTTGAGGAAGACATTTGTACTTAATGATATGGATTCCGTATGTTTTTCATAAATTGCGGAACAAATATGAATGAAAGAAACAAAAAAAATAATGATGTATTTACGTTTTTAAGTCTAAATTATATTTTGTGATAGTTAAAAATTATACGTAATTTATGCTAATTTAAAAAGTTTAAATTCTTTCATTTAAAATTTGGATTGTGAATTTTAAAGATTTTTAAGCTTTGATCGTTCTGTTTGATTGGGCTTTTGGGGACTTATGTCATTGATAAAAAAATAATAAATATTGGATAAAAGTAGATTTGAAATAGCAAAATTTTATTTTATGTTCTATTTATTTTATTGTCAATAATTATTTTAATTTATTCATCTTATATTTGATTTTGAAAATATTTTTCTTTTGAAAAATTTTGCAAATTGCACATTTAAATAATTGTTACTTTGGCTGTGATTAATTTTTTAATTCGAATACAAGTTCAAAAAAAACTCAAAATTAATTTTTGATTGTTTGTTAAATTGATAATTGAAATGAAATTTTAAATAATTAATCAAAGATAAGCTAAAAATGTAAATTTCTAAGAAATTGTATTCATATATTAAAGTAAATGTTCGATAAGTCTTTAAAATTTAGATTCATCTAACATATAATTTAGAAACATTTTAAAAGTGATTTTAGATTTGATTAATAATCTTTGTAATTTTGAAAAATAAATAAAATATCTCAAAATTAAAAAAGTTATATCATGTGAATTTTAAATCTTTTTTATTAATTTTAGTAGAAATTTCATAATTTAAAAATTATTACACTTTTTATTACTTATCATTTTAAATTCTCTTCTTTTTTTTAGCTTTTTACTTAAATTAATATAATTGATTATCGCAAACAAAAACAAAAAGCTAGACTTGTATCTTGTTTATTATTTTCATATTTTGATTATTCTATACTAATATTTTTTTTTATTTTCAAACATTCAATATTTTTTGTCTTCTCTAGTTTATATTTTCTTTATTATAACAGTTTATCATTTCATATTTAAAAATTAATTAAATTGAGATTAAACAAAAGAAATTAAAATTAACTTTAGCTAAGAAAAATATGGAAAAATTCTTAGATATTCTTTTAAATTTTAAAATTTTTATGAATCGCATCACTTAAAGGAAAAAATAAATTTTTAAATGAATAAAAATCTAAAAAGCTAATTTAAAAATTTATGATTTTTTTAGTTTAAATTAAAAATTGAAATTTATTTCAAAAAGAGTTTGGAAAAGTTTTAAATTTTTAATTTGGAATAGATCTAGGTGCTCCCATCCGGTCAAATGGCTTATTTTTAATAAGATAAAAAAATTCAAAATTTTTTATAAAAAAGTTAATTTAAAAAAATATATTTCTTAATTGGAAGAAAGAAAATTAGAGCAATGGGAAAAAATTAAAATTTGTCCTAATTAAAGAGCTAATTAAAGAGCTATTTATAAATTTCAAGTTGTTTAAGTTGAAAATAAATTTGTTTGATTTAAAAAATAATGAAAACTCTCCATTTATGATAAAATTCAGAGTTGTAATTTTAAAACAAAATTATGAAATTGAATAATAAAGATTATAAATTAATATAAAAAATCTGTTTTCAATTTAAAAAATTTTAAATTTATCAAAATATATTAAGTTTTAATTTCTTTAGACAATTATTTCTTGCTTCATTGTTCTCAACTTCACTCTTTTTTTATTAAATATTTAAAAAATTTATTTAAACAACTAATTATTTGAAGTCTTGTAATAATATTTTGGATCCGTAATTTAGTTATTGATTTTTTAATAAGCTTAATCTTTTAAAAATTTTTTAATTTTAGAAAACTTATTTTATTTTTTAAACAATTAAAATTATCAAGTATAATTTATAATAGTTCTAAACTAATCCTTTAAATTTTTATATTGAATTTCTTATATTTAAAACTCGCATTAATCTTGATGAGACATTAAAATCATCTAAAAGTAACATGGGTATTTTCATTTTAAATAATTGATAGAATAACTAGACCAATTGTATAAAATAACATTAAATGAACAAAAAAGCAAACTTTCACTTTACTTACGAATTCAAAAAATTAAATTTGAATTTTAAATCTTAAATTAATTAGGCCTGACAAATCAAATTTGTATAAGGTTTTCTTGATATTTATCTCAAGTAAATATTTATCCATTTCATAAATTTTCACTAAATATATTTGAAAAAATTTATGCAGGTCTCTACAATCAAAAATTTAATCTAATTTTAACAATTAAAAAGAATAGAATTACTTTAAATTAGATTTTGCTTAATCTCTTATATTTTTGGACCAAAGATAAAATGTTCTTTTATTTCAAAACTAGTTCATTGAAAGTGCTCTTTCATATCGTTTTCAATGAAATAAAAACTTTTTAGTGTCATCTCTATTTTTGAAATTCAGTCATTAAATCGTGTCGTTAACCAAACAGTATCAATAGACGGTCAAAATGTCACGTTCAATTTAATATTTCAAATTTACATTCTAAGATTGACTAAAATTTGAAAGGAAAATTCTTTTGAAATTATGTCCACTATCATTTTTTCCAAACGATAAATTTTGCTTTAACACACTAGTTTTGATTTTGTTTTTTTTTTATTGTTTAAATATTTAATAAATAATGTTTTTGAAATTTAAAATTTAAATTTTTTAAGTATATTTGGAATTTTCAAATTTCAAACCTTTAACTAAGATCTATTAATAAGACAATGTTTGATTAGAGAATTCATTTTCATTTTTATTACAATAATTCTTGAAATTTTAACCAGATTTATTTAATTTAAAATTTCAATTTAATTGCATCATTATATTTGATTAACAAATCTAGTTTACCTTGGACTAACCGAGTTTTTTTAGTAGAATCTGTAAGGCAGAACTATTTTAATTAAAAAGTTAGTATAAACTTTTAGGATGAATCATTAAAATACTTTTATTTGAAAAAAAAATAACAAAATTTTCTAAAATTTATTTTTCCTAGATTATATTTTTAGCATGTCGTTCAAAGATTCTAATGATGATAGGTTCATTTACGAACTCTCAAACAATTACTTAATTAATGAAAATGAGCTAAATCAGAGTGTAGAAAATTTAAAAACAGACTTTAAAAATGATCAAAACATAACTGTTCTGAATATAAAAATGGACGAGTCTAGCAAAGAGTTGAGTCATTCAATACATGAAAACAATTCTACACCTAAAAATATTCCAATTTATTATCAAGAAAAGATGAAAGGCGACAAAAAAAGATTTAAACGAAACAAAAGTTTAATTTTAACTTGGGAAAATGTAACAGTGTGTCCCCGAAAAAAAAAGTCGATCTTAAAATTTTTTGATTCTCAAGATGAGGAAAACTATTCTTTCATTGACAAGATAAACGTATTCAAAAAAAGAGCGATAGAAAAGCCTATTATTTCGTCTAATTATAATTCGGTATTAAAATTAGAAAATCAGTCAATTGAATCAGTGTCATCTATTTCGACATCAAGCACTCACAAGAGGAAAAATGGAAAGATACTAGACAATGGTGATTTCTTCATATTATTTTCATATAAATTTTTTTATTTTAATTTTTTAGTTAGTGGTCTAGCGAAATCGGGTGAATGTATCGCCATAATGGGCGCCAGGTATTTTTCTTTTTTTTTTAAACTAAAAAAATCCTTTTGTTAACGAAGGTTTTAGATTAAAGCTAACTTAGAGTTATTTTATGGATTAAATTCCATCAATACCATGCTATAAATTTTTTTGCAAAAATTATTAAAATATTAAAATACTAAAATTTCCGCTTAAAAGGGGAACGAATCAAAGCATTCAAAACTGTCAATACTCTATTTTTTTTTGCAGATGATTTGGCTACTTTTTTTATTTTCAAAAAGATAGGAAATGTTGAAAACATGATTAATAAGTACCTAAAAGAAGTTAAAATCTATCTTGACCTTAAAATTAATGGTAACAATTTAAATAATGAGAAAAAAGTCAAATTCTTAGGCATTACACTAAACTCAAAACTTACATTTAGTCCATTGGTTGAGTGAGAGATATGTCAGGGCAGGATTGAGTCATTCTGTTCCACTGGTCATCAGACCGGTGGAAGAATATAGAGAAGATTTCGAATCAAGATATATCGAATATCCAACTTCATTGTGTAATTGCTACCAAACAATTTCTTCTTTTTTTTCCTGAACTATCATCAAAAATGAAACCAAAATGTCACCTAGCATTTCCATGATTTTTAGAAATAAAATATGCGTCATGGATTAGGTTTTTATTATGTCTCTATCAGAGTTATTTAAAAGTCCCAAATTAAAGTCCAAATCATAAAAAAAATCCAAAATCCGGCCAAATGAATTTTTTGCCGTTCCAGGTAGTTATTGTGGCGTCCTAGTTTAAGCAAAATTAAGTCCGGGCTTAAAAAAATAAATAAAAGTCTTTGACTCGGATTTATGTAAAAAAATAAACAAGATTCGGAATTGGAATTGACTTGAGACTTGTGACTCTGGTCTCTATTTTGGTGATTGAAAAGGGAAACCAAAATTGCATTTGTTTGATTAACTATTAACAATAATAAAAATAATATTATTTTTACTTTACAACCGTAATTAAAATACTGATCACTCAAATAAAATTAAATAAAATATTAATCATCTAAATAGCAGCCTTTTTAAATTCTATGTTTGTATTCACTTATCAAAAGTTTGCCGTATAAAGGTGGAAAATTTCTTATTACTAAAATTTTTATCTTAAAAATAGACAAGTAACTTTGTTACGCTTTAGGTTTATTTTTAGGTGCTAAGAAATTCAACTTTATAGGATAAATTTTATGTGAAATTTTTGATAAATTTTCTTTTTAAGTGGAGCTGGTAAAACCACGCTTTTGAATGCACTAAATTTTCGGAACTCGACTCGTTATTTAGTAAGCGGGAAAATAAAATTAAATGGAAAGCTAGTAAATGGTGACGAATTGTCAAATCGGTGCGCATACATACAGCAAGACGATCTTTTTATCACAACTCTGACTGTTAAAGAACATCTTACATTCATGGTTTGAATAAATTTAAATATATTAAATCTTAATAATTTTTTTCAAAGGCTATGTTAAAAATGGGTGCAAATTTTTCTAAAGAACAAAAAGTTGAACGAGTTCATGAGATAATAAGAGAAGTTCGCTTTTTTATAATTTTTTAATTTTTTTGTATTTTTCTAAATTAAAAATTAGTTTAATTTAGAAAAATGCAAAGATACTAAAATCGGAGGTATTAATAACAAGAAAGGAATATCAGGTGGAGAAAAAAGACGTCTTTCATTTGCTTCCGAGGTGAACATCAATTAAACTAATAGCCGTAATATTCCAATTTCTAATGGAAAAATTACGGATATTTAAGCAACTATTTTTTATTTTTTCAATTTAGATTCTCACTGATCCTCAAATTTTGTTTTGCGATGAGCCGACCTCTGGCCTAGGTAAGGTTACTTTAATTTTTTACATTAAAAAATAAATTTTTTTGCTAAAACTAGACTCTAATATGGCTTTAATGACTGTTCAAACTTTGTCCAATATGGCAAACAAAGGAAAAATCGTTGTGTGTACCATACATCAACCGGCAAGTCAAGTTTTTGATAAATTTGACAAGTATAAACCCAAAATTGTTGAAAAAGAATTTTATAATTTATTATTTATTTTGAGATTATGTTTACTTGCTGAAGGAAAGGTTGCTTATTTTGGTGAGCGTGAGAGTGCTCTTGATTTTTTTAAAAGGTAAAGTGAATTATTTTAAGTAAACAAAATGTTTTAAATTAGCGTCAAGTATTTCTTACGAATGTCCGCTTAAATACAATCCAGCCGATTTTTACATTGACATTTTGGCTGTTAAACGAAACAAGATAAACAATATGAACAATCTACAAGTAATTAATTTTAAATTGAATTAAAAAAAATTTCAATTTTTTTTAGGCAATTTGTGAATCATATGAAAAAAGTAATTATCATCAAGAAACATTGGACACTCTGAAGCAAATTGATGAAGAATATCGTAAACTTGACAACCCATATATTACAAAAAGTTCCTATTCTGGAAAAAGGTTTAATTGTAAATAAATTTAAAAGAAAAATATTTTAAATACTTTAATTTTGATTGATTCTAGATACGAATCGTCATATTTTACTCAGTTCATATGGCTTTTTTGGAGACAATTACTGAATACGATTCGAGAACCATTGGCAACTAGAATTTTGATTGTTCAGTCAATCGTATTTTTTAGTTTATTTTTTTGTTATTAAAATTTTTAAATAAAATCTTTACAAGGTAATTGGACTGTTTCTTGGTTTTACTTATTACCAACTCGGATTTGATCAAGCTGGAATTCAAAACAAAAACGGACTGTTGTTTATCACTCTAATGCAATCATGTCTTAGTTATCTATTTGGTGCAGCAAGTGTAACCTTTTATTTGAATAAAAAATTTAACAAATCCTAATTCCTTTATCTAGCAAATTCATTACCAATGGCAAGTCACGTATAGAGACTCGAAAAATAGGGTCTATTCAGTTTTAATCTATTTCATAGCCAAAATATTCTCAGAGGTAACACTGATTAATTTTCGATTTAACTTAGAGTCAGAACTAATTCTATTTAGCTTCCTCAAAATATAATTTTTCCGGCTCTTACAATTACAATTATCTACTGGTTAGCTGGAGTTCACCCGGACATCACGGTCTATTTCACCATTTTACTTCTACTTATAATGGCTTCGAATACAGCTGTAGGATTTGGAACATTTTTGGCCGTAATCACTCCGAATCTAGACGCTACAATTGGTCTAATAGGGCCGACTTTTTTTCCAATGCTCATTTTTTCGGGCTTTTTAATCAATTCAAAGTCGATCCCGGTATATTTTGTCTGGATCAAATACATATCATGGGTTTACTACACAAACGAAGCTGTCATGATAACCCTGTGGACTAGGGTCAAAGAAATAGAGTGCAATGGCATGGTAAATTTTTGTATCAAAAATGGACACGAGGTATTAAAGCAGCTGGCAATGGATGAAGTAATTTAAAAAATTTATTGTAAAGCTTTAAAATTAAAAAAAATATTTTTAGAAAAATTTTTATCTTGATGTTGGCATGCTAATTGTGATGGTTCTTTTTTGGCCCACTTTATCTGCTGTTATTGTTTATTTTAAGTCAAAAAAATAGTTTTCAAATCGAGTATTTCTTTAGGAAATCATCGAATTTATTATTTATTATTTATGTTTTAAAAAAAAATAAAATTATGTCGAAACTTATTAAAATATTTTTTGATTAATAACAGATAAAGAGCCCAGAGCTCTTACTAACTTTTAGCTTAAAATAAAACAACAAAATTATGTCTTAATATCAAAAATATGCTTTTTGAAAAAAATCAAAAATAAATTAGTGAATTATCACTAATTTTCGAATGAAAATTTTTAAGTTTGATTAAAAATAGCTAAAAAATAATTGAATTATTTTGTTCTTAGGGATTTGCCAAATATGCCTCGCTCGAAAGCAATTTGTGCTTGATTAAGTAATTTTAATTATTTCAAATTTTAAGATTTGTGCGATGTTATCTTTCTAAAATATTTCATTTTCAAATGAGATAATTGGAGAGAAAGAAGTTTCTTAATTTATCGATTATTAATTAAATTTTTTAAAGACTTCCCATTTAAATTGTGACTCACTTTAGAAAACAAGAAGAAATTAATTATTCCTTGAATAATTTAAATAAGTGCAAATAGTTAAGAATCAAACAATAAATTTTCTAAATATCGGTTTGCCTTCGCATTCCGATTTCTTTTTTTGCATAAAGTCGACACCAGTTAAATTTTCATTATCAAAAAAAAATCGAAGTTTGAATTACTCGAAATTGGAAAATAATATCTCAAAGGAAATAATTCTAACTGCAACCATTTTTAAATAGATAAGCAAATAAATTATTTTTATCAGGAAAATTTTCAATATATTCGCAAAATATTTGAAATAAATTAAAAGACATTATTTGAGTCTCGGATGAATCGATAAAATTTCGAAAAATGAAAAATTTTTTACTAATACTAAGTGTATTTTATTATCTGTTTATCTCAGCCAAATTTGCCAAGATTTTTAAAAATTTTAACCAAACATCAGACTTTTCGCTAGACAATGTTAAGTCGCTAATGCAGCAGGATGATGTGGGCTATTCACCCAGTGAAGAAAGACTTTTGAGATATCTGTTTAAATCATATAATCCGAACATCATGCCGCGTGTTAATGGCAATGAAAGCTTAAAACTCTATTTTGGACTTGCTCTGGGACAACTAATAAACGTGGTAAGACTCTATTAAAAAATTAATGTAATTTTTACAAAACTATTTAAGTACGACAAAGAACAAGTGATGAAAACCAATGTCTGGCTTCATTTGGTATTTAAATTTTAATTTTCTAGAATGTTAAAAAATTAAAAAACAAATAATTATTATAGAATACAAAATATAAGAATAAGACTAAACCTTATCAAAACCAATAATCAGTTTTGTAAAAAAAAAATTTAAGTTTTGTCAAATCTTAAGTTTAATTTTTTTTGCGTGAAATTATTTTCGAAGTAAAAATATGAAAGGAATAGAAAATTTTAAATGTCAAATTTTTTTAAATAAAATAACTAATATGTAAAAAAATTATGAATTTATGAAATCATTTTTCTATATTTTTATTTTGTTCTCTATTTTTTTAAATGAAAATTTTTGTCTTTTTGGACATAATCATCTTAAAAACCTTTTTGCGCAATAAGATAATTTTTGAGAAAAATATTTTTTCCAGTTTTTTAGTAAAAAGTTATTCTAATTTATTAGAGAGCATTTATAAAGTTTTTAAAGTTGAGTTTAAAAAATAAAATAAAAGAAAATAAATGAATAAATTTTTTTTAAATTTAAAATCAAAGATCAAAAAAATCTTAAATTGTAACATGATATTGCAGTTTTTTGAACCAAAATTAAATTTTTCATTTAACCAAAAAAAAAAATTTAAAATCAATATGATCTTTTGAAGCCTAACAAAATACTTTTATAGAATAAAAAGATTTTTTTTCGCACTAAAAAGTACCAACTTATTAGAAAATCATAAAAATTCACTTAAACCCATAAAAAATCAATAAAAGCATAAATAATTATATTTTAATTTACTAAATTTACATTTTGTTTAATTTTAAAACTGCAATCGTTACAAATGTACGTTTGAGGTCTATTTTCGGACAAATTTTGGTGATCATTGTACTTCAGGGTCTCAAGATCACTATCATTTAAAAAAAAATTTTTTTTCCTAGTTATTTTTTTACTTTTATGCTAGAATAATTTTTAAATCTCTGCTGGTTTACTTATGCCCTTAAAGAAAAAAAGCAACTTGTGGGTTTAAGTGAATTTTTGTGTTATTAACGTATTTTTTATGCGTCAAAGGACTTAATTTTGAATAAAATTTAATTCTTTCTTTGACTAATTTTTGTAAATTGTTTGACTAATCTGTTCCTTTGTCTTCTAATGTTATTTGCTGGGCCTTCAACTAATAATGAATTCATTAATTTATTCGAATTGTGCCAATCTACCTTGCTTAAACCATTGTTGATCTTGAAGTACTCAATGAGGCTATCTTTGAGTTGTAGTTAAGTGAATTCAGTTCTAGTACCTCTAGTATCTTATTATATGGTAAGTTTCTTAGACCACTAAATAGTTACGTAGCATTGATCTGGACTTTTTCTAAAGTATGAATATCTTTTTTAGCCTGTGGAAACCAGGCTGCTAAAGCATACTCGAGGTGTGGTCTCACAAACGAAAGATAAAGGGACCTAAAAGTTTTTACACTTATCGTCATTAAAGTTCATCCACCAGGTTTTGACAACTTAACCGAGTTATTAACATCCTGCTGAAGACTAGTTAAGTCTGAAGGATTTCTAATAATAGAAATTAACTTGAAATCATCAGCAGATAATTTACACAAACAATTTACAACACCAGGCATATCATTTATGAACACTTCAAATAACAAGAGTCCAAGTAGTGAGCCTTCGCGTCGGGCTAACTACCCGACGGTTCAAGAATTAAAAAAAAGTTACAAAGAAATCACGAAAGCAGAAAGAAACTCAAGGAAGTATCAACTTGAGTGGAAATAAAAAAAGTAATGACCCTATGATCCACAAGGAGTGAATAAGGAAAAAAAAAAGTTGTGAGCCTTGAGGAACTCTACTTAACACATCAAACCACTCAGAAACCACATCGCCCATTACCACTCTTTACTTCCTTGCCGTCATGAAATTCTGGATCCATCTCACGGTCAGAAGATCAAAGCCATAAGACTCCAACTTTCTTACTAAAGCTCGATGCGAAATCTTGTCAAAAGCTTTTGCAAAATCCATAAATACCATCACTGGTGTAAAACTGCGATTTAATACCTCAGTTATGGTATCAATCGTCTCCGAGAGGTTTTTCAAGCAGGACTTTTTAGACACAAAGCCATTTTGCTATTTTGCCACAAGGTCATTTTTTACTTGGATCAAGCTTTGGCGTTTAAAATTACTATATCTGAATTTAAAGACAAAATTTTTTTAAATATTTAAGTCAAAAAATAATTTTTTCTACAATTTAGGTCATACTTTTCATAAACAATTTTAGATTAATAACATTATTTGTTTTTAAGTGGTGGAATGATCCTTATCTGCAATGGGGACATTTACCAGAATTCGATCATATAATATCAATACGAGTACCTTACAAACAAGTTTGGACACCTGATATAATTTTATTCAATAAGTATCTTTGATTTAAAAAAATATTCAAAAAATTAAATTAAATTTAAAAATTTTAACAGTGCTCATGGAAAATATGAAGTGAGTTATAAAAGCAATGTGGTTTTGTATCAACAAGGTGGTGTCTTGTGGATTCCACCCGCAATTTACAAATCTTCTTGCAAAATTGATGTCAAATACTTTCCTTTTGATCAGCAGGTAAATTTCATGTCACAAAAATAAGGCTTAATTTAAAACTGAAGGTTTGCGAAATGATTTTTGGTTCGTGGGTGTACGATTCGAACGAACTTGTATTCGATTATTTTGAGAATATGCATCACGCTGACTTGAATGATTATGTCCCATCGGGAACTTGGGATTTAGTTGAAGTTCCTGCTTTGATTGAATATTATAATCATACAACGACCAAAAAAATGAAAACTTTGATGGTTTATAAGATAAAAATGAGACGCAAGAGTTTGTTTTATATTGTCAACATCATAATACCAACTTTTCTGATAAGTTTTTTGTCAGTATGTGTTTTTTATTTGCCAACCGATGATGGAGAGAAGATAACACTTTCTCTTGGCATGCTGTTCGCTTTAGGTATGTTAGCATTTTTTGAATAATTGAAAAATTTAAGATCACTTAAATATTTAAATCAAAATAGTTTAGAAAAAGTTTTTTAGATTATTATTTTAAATTGTGTTTTAACTTGATTAAAGATTTTCTTTTAAAAATTATCTAAAGACAAGTTAAATTTCGACCAAGAATTTTAATACGAATTTTATGATAATCTCTGTAAATTAAAGTTAAAAATTAATTACACTCTTTTTTTCTTATAATTTCAAAATTTAAAACTAGATATGGGTTAACTTTAATAATATTTAGTAACATTTATAAATGAAACTAAAAAATATCATTGTTTGTTTTATTTTTAAAGAGAACCATGATCACATTTCTAAAATTCTTGCTTTAATTTATTTTCTAAATTTTTAATTATAAAATATATCATATAAGTTAAATTATAAAAAAAAAATTTAAAGAATTTCTAAACCATTCGATTTGAAAGCCATCATAGCGAGTTTATACCATTTTTCATCAGTTAATTTTCTTCGTCTCCAAAATATTCCACTCAAAGATTATTATCGCCAGTGCTGGTGTAAAATTTTATTAATTTTTTATGATACATTACGTTTTAAAACAAACTTCATCAATTTCTTTCCTATAATAAATTAGTATTTAAAGGGATGGAAGAAGAAAGGAAGAGGAAAGGAAAACAAATTGATGAAGTTAGTTTTAAAACGTACTGTAATTAGAGTTGAACTCTTGAAAGGGAGCTTAGTACTTCCTTTCAGCATTACTTTTTTCTTTTTAAAGAAAAAAACTTTCGGGAAAACCGAGAAATCATCCGAAAACCAAAATTCTCGACATAAACCTTCATATTGCTTTAAATTGTAACTTAAGAAGATTTTTTAAACATTTACATTCGAAATTTATATATTTAATAAATAACATAAAATTAAAAAAAAAATCTTGTCCTTTCTAATAAACTAATTTTTGAGTTTAATTTTTATAAAATTTAAATTTTAGTGGTTTTTTTTCTACTGATTTCCAAAATTATTCCGCCGACAAGTATAGTGGTTCCATTGATCTCAAAATATCTATTATTCACATTCATAATGAACATTCTAAGCGTTTTGAATACTTGTATCACGATAAATTTTTACTATAAGCGTCTTAAAATTGAACAACTACCAAATTGGATCCGGCTACTAGTGACCGACTTCTTGCCTCGGATGCTTTTTATGAAAAAAAGAAAAAAAAACAAAATTAATAAATTTTTGTTAAAAGAGATCAATTTTGAAAAAAATTGCTTCAAATCGATTTCCTCGGAATTTAAAATAAATAAACCAAATTCTCCTATTATTCAAACAAAATTGAACAGTGAATTCCGTACCAACTACGAAAACAATCATGAATACTTCAAAAATGAGTATAGAAAAAAATTCAGCTCTTACCATGATTTATTTTTAACATCTAGAGATAGCGACGCCCATTTAAAAACTAAAAAAATTAATTTTGAGAATTACAGTAATTCCGATGAATTCCACGACAAATCTGATTTAAAGTCAAAAAATAAATCGAATGATCTAAAAAACTTTAATTACTACGCAAAAAAATGGACTAGTTTCGAAAATCAACAAGATTTAAAAAAATCTCAATCAACAAGAACTATTTACAAGACTAATTATTCGTTAGATAATATAAAACTGACTGATCGTTTTCTCAAAACTTGTAAATCAGTGGAGTATATAGCAGATTTAATCAAAGTCCAAGCGGAACTCGATGAAGTAATTAAATAAAAAATAATTTAAAAAGTTTAAGAATTTTTTTGTTTAGATAAAAGAAGATTGGAAGTATATTGCAGCTGTATTTGATCGCTTTAATCTAATAATTTTTCTCGTTGTCACCTTTTTGGGAACTTATCAATTTTTGTTTGACGCCCCATATTTGTTCGAAGAAAGTAACCAACAAAATTTGATAAAGACCTATTCACTAAATCTACTTAAGCCATAACTGCGTCAAAAAAATAATCATTTTTTTAAATAAATTTTAAAATATTTTTTTCTAAAATTTTAATTTTTAATTATTTTTCGTTAGTTAAAAATTTTGAAAGCTTAAATTACGAATTTGGAAAAAATTCAATCAATTATGTCGCTTTTATTTTTTATTTGATTAAGAATCTCTTGACGATTGCGAATATAGAAAAATAAATAATGCAATATAATTATAATTAGTCTTTTTGTAAATATAAAGAAATACATCAAATGACTTTTTTAAAGAATTTTCGCTTTAATAAAAAAAAAATAGTCAATTTCTTATTTTTTGCTTCAAATAATTTAAAAAAAAAGTTTTTGAAAATAAAATAATTATATAAGAACTTAATGTGTTAATAAATTTGAATAGAAATTTTGATAAATCGAAGCAAAGCATAATTCGAAGCATCCTATCAGAAGCAGCACTTAAGTAATTGAAAAGTAATTTTTAATGGATTTTATTTTTCAAAATAATTTAAAATTTATGTGGACAGCTTTCTAAAATTACATAAACGAAGTTTAATTTTATTTTTAATATGAGATATTAAATAAGAAGAATATGCTTTAATTTGATTTTCTAAGTTTGTATTCTAATGCCAACATTTATAATAAATTTATTTAAATTTGAGAAATTATACGATAAGTTAAATTGATTATTTTCATAATTTTATTAAGTAATTTCGGGTAAAATTTAAGAAGCAAAAATATTTTTTTAGAAATATTATGAAAACTTAATGAAAATCTAAATTTATAAAAATTTAAGCATTTTTTAAAGAAAAAAAATATTTCTATTTGTATTTATCTTTTGTGAATTTACAAATGTTTATAAAAAAAAATGAAACATAATTTTTATTCGATTAAATATTATTGTATTTCATCTAGGCAACCAATTTAGGGTTTAGTTTAAACTGCAGGCGTAAAGATTACAAAATATCACAATGTAATCCTATGAATATTTTTACAAAAAAAATAAATAGATGATTGAGTTGAATTTATTTCGCTTGGAATTCATTATCAGACAAGAATTCAAAGCTAATAAACCTGAAATAATTCAGAACAAAATATCATTTAGAGAATAAATGGGCCTGATTATCCGACAATTAATGATAATGAATTTTGATTTACGATTCATAAAAAATCTAAAGGAAGTCAATTTTCATAATTTTGTTAGAAATTAAACAAAATTTTTGTTATCAAATCCGTTTAAATTTGAATTCATGTAATCATGATGTTCCTTTACAATAAAAAAATATTTTTGTTAAATCAATTCCATTGAATCTCAACAGGAGATAAGTGAATTTCTGCAAATGCCATAAACATGTGATCTTAAGGTATTTTCTTAATATAAAACGATATAATTTAATAATAGAAAAATTAAAGACATGACAAAGTTTATAATATAAAAACAAAGATCTTGGAATTATTCAACAAAAATAGGGTTAGAAATAATTTTTTCAAATAGTGAAATATTTATTTTTAATTATCCATTTAATTGAAATCAACAGTTTGTAAGTTTAATAGAAAATTTCAACAATTTATTGAAAATTTTGTTAAATAGATTTTTTAAATCTTGTTTGAAAATTTTCAAGTTTTTTTCCCTTTTTTAAGGATGAAATCAAGATTATTAAAGTAAAAATTGATCAAATAATAAAAGGAATTTCTTCTACTTATCCAAATTTCATCTTAAAATTCGCTATGTTTAATTTTTTTACACGCATATTTCTAATTATAATATGGCATATCGATCTTTTATCGATCAAAAATTAGTTTTTAAAAAGTAATTGAAAATGAAAATAAAAAAATTAAAATTAATTTTTAATTGAAAATATAAAGAGATTTTTTAAATTTTAATCATTTAGAATATATTTAAAATTTGAATTTTTGAAATTTTTTACACGAAATTTAATGAATAATTTCCGTTCAATAATAATCTAAAATTAGTTAGCTGCATTTTAAATTAATTCAATTATTTATAACAATTTTGATTATCTAAAGAGGAACAAACACGAGGCAGGGTGAGAAAAATTCAATGCTTCTAGTCAAAATTAAATAATCAAAAAACCACAGTTTTAAAATTCTATTCAAAAAATTTCTCGAGTTTCATTCCAACAAAAACTAAGATGCGAAGTTGAAGATGAAAATTTTTTTTTCGATTTTTCATTCAGTTAAGAAAAAAATCATAAAATACGCTTTGCAGATAATCATGAACTAATTTTGAATTAAAAAAATTGACATATATTAAGCCGATGATTTTTTTGTTTAAATTCTAAGCAAAATCTTGCATTGAACAGTTCTAGTTTTTTTTAAAATTAATATAAAAGACAACTGCTCAATTGAGAATTGACATAATATTTTTTTTAATTTTAGATGAGTTATGTACGCAATTCTAAAAAATTTAATAGAATTATTTTTTCACAATTAGCTCATCTGCTTGTCGAAGTGTTAGGTTGAATACCTCATGCAGTTGCTGAAATTTCTAGAATTTTTATTTTTACAAGAGAAAAAAATTGTTGTGAGGATAAAACCTATGGTAAATTTATGCTAAAAAAATTCATTGGAATTTATTATTCTAAAGGAAGTTGGACCGCGTTAATTCCGAATAAATTATTTTGACAATTGTAAACAAAACGCTTCTCGGTATCTTTTCAACAAAGGCATTTTTATTTTATTCCAAATTATAACTTTAAAAAAAAATCTAAAATTTATTATAATTTTTAAATGGTAAAAATTCAAACATAATTTGAAGACAGCTGTAAATTTTAAATCAATAATTCGACAATAAGATGTTAAGAAGATCTTTTATGACCATTCGAGTCAATGCGTGTCATGTCAAGCTAAGCTTTTTGTTTCAACTAGAATTACTATTAACCTCTAGCTATAATCCAAAAATAAATATCACTTATTAAATACTTTGTTTTTCATATAAAGTCTAATAGAAAATCTCTATAAATTGATCTTAAGAAGAGCTAAAATTATCTTTTAACAAAATTTAGATTCAAAAATTTATCTTACCAAAAATTCATTTCATTCCGCAAGATGTCTGTCCTAGAACTCGTCAACTCCAAAAGAATCAATGAACAATATCAAAAACCGACTGAATTTATGGATAAGACAATTTCGTATGGTACAGCTGGTTTTAGAACCAAGTAAATATTCTAATGAAATAATTTAAAAGAATTTTTTTTGAAAATATTTTTATTAAAAAGAGCCGATGAGCTAGATTGGGTCATGTATCGAATGGGTCTTTTGGCCTGTCTGAGGTCAATATCCCAAAAAAGTCAGTATATTGGCTGCATGATCACTGCTTCGCACAATCCTGAGGAAGACAATGGCTGCAAGCTAGTAGACCCCATGGGAGATATGCTACACGAATCATGGGAGTCTTATGCGACTCGCTTGGTTAATTCAAAGTAATTCAAAAAATTCTAATTACCACAAAAAATGTAATTAATTTGCCATCTAGTAACTTGCAAGAGACATTGAAGAGTTTGTGTGAAAATGAGTTGAAGGAATGCATAGAAGAATTCGAGAATGAACAGAAAGCAAATAGACTGGGCCGAGTACAGAGACCAAACATTGTGGCCGCTTATGATACGCGTCCAAGTAGTGAGGCGCTTTTTAAAGCGTTTAAAACTGGTCTTGAAGCTCTTGACGGTGTCTTGGTCAACTATGGTCTTATGACTACGCCTCAATTACACTACATGGTCAGATGTTTGAACACAAACAGCAGCTATGGCGAGCCCAATGAAGACGGCTATTTTGATAAATTAACCTTTGCTTTTTTTAAAATTTGGTCTATGGTAATTAAAAAATTTAAAATTTTATTAAAATTAAAAAAATTTATTAAAATTAAAAAAAATTATTAAAATTAAAAAAAATTATTAAAATTAAAGATAGAGTTTAATAACAATGGAAAATATGAGAATGATTTATATGTTGACGGATCGAACGGTATTGGTGCAGATAAAATCAAGAAATTGTCCCGATTGATATCAAGTGTTTCGTTCAACGATGAGGCGTCAAATGGTTCGTCTCAGCCAGTTTTGAAGATCCATGTTTTCAACGACGGAAAACAGCCTTCAGACAAGCTCAATCATTTGGTAATTTAAGAAAAAATAATTTTTTTTCCAATTTTCCCTTAGGACATGAATAAATTAAAATTTTAGCAAATTTAAATATGAGAGAATTTAAAATCATAAATTAAATTAGTCCTCTTAGTTTGGTTTTTATTCTAGTGTGGAGCAGATTTTGTGAAAGTTCAACAGAAACCTCCGAACAATTTACCCGAGTCAAGTGATGACAAATTGAGAAAATACTGTTCATTTGATGGTGATGCAGATCGAATAGTTTATTACTATTTAGATAAAAGTGAAAAAAATCAGTTCTATCTCTTGGATGGAGATAAAATTTCAACCTTAGTAAGCAATAATCAAAGTTTAAACAACAAAATTTAATGTGTCTAATTGTTCAGGTTGCTACTCAGTTTAGAGAATTGCTAGAAGGTGCTGAGCTAAATGATAAAATAAATCTTTGCATTGTTCAAACTGCATATGCCAATGGTAGCTCCACAAATTTCATTGAAAATATTATGGTAAATTTTGTCAGCCAAGTAGTCCTCAGACAGATAAATTAAATTTTATTTTTTTAAAGAAAATTAAAGCAAGTTGTGTCCCAACTGGGGTCAAGCATTTGCATCATGAAGCCCAAAAATTCGACATTGGTGTCTATTTCGAGGCAAATGGACATGGAACTGTTAGTTTCTTAAATTAATTGATTCTTAGCCTTATTAATAAATTATTTTAGATTTTACTAAGTCAAAAAGCTGAGAGTATAATTGAAGAAAGGTATGCTGATTTGATGAAAAAATCTGAAGAGCTTGATGAATCTGTTTTGTTCAATGACTGGATAAAAAATGATCGAGTCAGATATTCTTTGTATGTTCTAAAGCACCTGAAAGACTGCATAAATCAAACAGTGGGCGATGCCATCACCGATCTTCTGGTGGTTGAGCTTATATTGGCAATGAAACACATGAGCATTGCTGATTGGAACCAAATGTACACTGATCTTCCAAGCAGACAATTGAAAGTGAAAATAAAGGACAGAAATGTGATCAGGACTTACGATGCCGAGAGGCGAGTGTCGCAGCCCGCTGAGTTACAAGAAAAAATTGACAATTTGGTCAAGTCGAACGAGGCCAAGATGGCGCGCTCGTTCGTTCGACCCTCAGGAACTGAAGATGTTGTTCGAGTGTATGCAGAGGCAGATACTCAGGAACTAACTGATAAATTGGCTAAACAAGTTTGCCAACTGGTCTACGACCTTGCCGGTGGAGTCGGTCAAAGACCTTAAATTTGCTCAAAAATCTTATTTTTTATTACTAACTAAAGATATTTTATTTATCAGCCGCGTTTATTTAATAATGATATAATCATGATAATAAAATGTATTTTTATTTTTTTTCTATTTTTGATTCATAATTTTGGGATTTAAAACTCAATATTTAATTTTGCTGATTTTGCTTATAAGTTCATTATTATATTTAAAATAGCTAGAATAAAAATTTTATTTTAAAAGAAGATAATTTTCAAAAAATGTCTGAAGTAGTGAACAAAAAATTGACCGAGAGTAAAGAGTGCCATTTGAATGGGAACAAAAATGGAAATTTGAATGATTCGGATTATTGCAATAATAACAATATTGTTGTCAAGGCACAAGATAGCACCAGCAATAATCATAAAGTCAGGTGTAAGTTTTGTTTAAAATTGTGAAATAATAATTATGCATTATGTTGCTAATTAGCAATCTCGTTTAAAATGAATGAATTTTTTTGAAAAACAAAATAAGTTGTTTTTTAATTTAAATTTTTTTTTTAATTTTCAATTTTTAAATCATGATCCTTTGATTCGGAATAAGATTATAAATTTAAAAGTTTTTTTTTATGTCTTTGAATAGGATCACATTTTTTAGATAATGTCAAATTTATCTTTTTTTAATCTTGATTTGAGATATATGTTTAGAAAAAATTCCGATCTAATTACTTTTTTTGAAAATTAAGGCAAACAAAAATAAATTAAAATGAGAATATTTAGGCCTTTTTTTTACCTTGGATTAATAAAGCGCTAAAAATATTTTCTAATTTTAAAATTTTCCCTTTTTTTTGAAAATTTTTAATTTTAGTTTCATGTGATTTTGAAGAAGAGTCTGACGATAGTGACATGACCAATAAATCTAGTGAAAACATTCAATCGTGCTCAAAATCTGAAGAGCTCGACGTAATTAACAATTTGGATTCAAATGAATCAAATGGTTCTCAAAAAAATGGGGGTCTCAAGCAGACTTATAGTGAAGCGATGATGAATTCACAACTGCTAAATTCATTGCCAAAATACATTTTTCAATCAAACCATGCCAGATTGACGAGCGTCACTCCATTCATTAATGAAATAAAAGAAAAAAATAATTTGGACGGCTCCAGTGCCAATTTGCAAAAGTCTAGTGATGAAGTTTCCGAATACCCGATTGAGATAATTGAAAATCAAAAACACGCCATCGAAAGACACATGAGCATAAAGTAATTTTTTTCTACTTTAGAATCATTATTTGATTTTGCTTTTTATAACTTTTTTTAAAATCCTGTTTTTTTACTATCTTTCTAACAAGTTTTTTTTTTATTTAAAAAGATCCGAATTTAATGAGTAAGTAGTAATTACTAACTATTCCATTAATCCTTAACTTAATATAGTAATGCTTTTACTTTATATCTTTTAAGTAAATTTGTAATCCTGTTTAAGATTACCTATGTAATTTATTATCTTGTGAATTATTTTTTTAAATGTTTTGGTCATCCTTATCTTGTAGGTTGTTTTGTTTTTTATTTGTTTATATTTATGTTGGATTTGATGACCAAAATGTAACATGCTAATAAAAATGTAGCAAACAGCTGTTAATTCAAAAAGATACCAGCTTTACACGAGCATTATTATTATTAAATTTATAAAATGAGAATAAATGAAGTTTTGAGCAATTTTTTTAAAAAATTTGAGTTTTTTTTCAAATTTTTGAAACCTAAAAAAATCAATTTTTCAAATTGTTTTAAAAAAAATTAAAATTATAGTTAGAATTAAAAAAAAACTTTACTTTATTGCTTTCTTTACTGCCAATATCAGACTCGTCAAATTGGAATTTTGAAGAAAAGACAGGCAAATTAATTTTAATTTTTTGGGAATTTTATTTAATTTTAAAAAAATAATTTTATTTGATAAAATTTATTTAAATAAACAGTTTAAGCAGAAAGCATCAAATAAATTTTTTTAAAAAGTTTATTAAAATTATAAGCATAAAGTCTTTTTAAAATTATATTTTTTATCTTTTTAAGGAATTTTTTGAATTTAATCACTTTTATACTCAAATTAAAAAAAAATTATAAATTTTTTCAAGTAATAAAAATATGATAAAAATTGCTCTAAAATACTTCGCTTTTTTCAAAAGCTAAACAATTATTTAAATACTAATATAAAGTTATTATCTATTAATTTAGAAATGACGCCGAGCATGTTAAGAGTGAATTTATTGAGCCTAAAAGTGCCGAACTAGAACATGAAGTCAACTACAACCGAATTTTGATAAACGAGGATGCTGAAGTTTGTGAATGTTGAAATTTTTCAAAAAAAAGACTTAAAAAAGTAAAATTTTCAAGGGAGCTGAGATCGAAGATTTGGAATTTTGCTCACAACTCCTGGTAAAAGCAATGATCATGAGAGAAAAGTATATGATGCTTAGTCAACAGTCTTATCCGTTTACAACCGCAAAATACTTGAACAAAGTATTCTTGGATGACCAAAATTTGGACAGACGAAATTCAATATTTTCAGCTGAACAAAGCGAACAAGAATTTTTCGAAAAAAATGATGGTTAGTATTTTGAAAAATTTCAGCCTCAATTTAGCGGCCAGCTTTATAAAATAATCTTTAATTATGCAGCCCATTATACTTCTTTTTTTAATCTTTGAAGATTTAAAGCTAAATAAAAAAGATAAGCAAATTGTGGAAGATGAGAATTTATATAATCAGCTATGGGAGACAAAAAAAGCAGCTGATAGTAAGTCATTAACAAAATGAATCACTTCACTAAGAATGAAACTAAAAATATCTTAACCATTTAAAAAAAAAACAACTAATGTTTCTATACACCTTGATCTACGTGTGTTAAATTTAATACCACCCTTGATGTAAAAACAAAATCCTCTTGCACTCACTCATCTAATCTTTCTGTGTTTTCTTGGAGAATTATTTTACATGCTTTTTGATTGAATTATTTGGCTTATTAAATTTTTGGCAAATGATTAAATTTTTTGCGCAAAACACAATAGTTGAATTAAAATTTTATTTTCTAATTAACAGATCACCCCATCCATCCGCCAGAAACAGAAGGCGATCCATTTGACATTGAATTTCAACCAAGCTTAAAATGTCGGATGAAAATGATCGGTGGTGTCATTCAAGTGTTCAATGAAGATGGCTCCAAATTTAGTGATTTTGTCTATCCAGATATAAGCATGTTTATTGACGACTACCACTTGATGGCTAATTTTATCAGCAATGGACCTTTGTAATTAACAATTTCAAAAGTTTAATTTTGTGTAATTTTTTTTGTTAAGAAAAACTTTCTGCTATAGAAGAGTACAATATTTGAAGTCGAAATTTGAGCTTCATTCTATGCTGAATGAATTCAAGGAGATTAGCCAGCAGAAGACAGTTCCTCATAGAGATTTCTACAATGTGCGAAAAGTTGACACACACATACATGGAGCCTCATGCATGAATCAAAAACATTTGCTGCGTTTTATTAAGAAAAAGATAAAGACTGGCGGCGACACCATAGTTTTGAATCATCACACTAAGGGTCCCATGACGCTAAATCAAGTCTTTGAAGATCTCAATTTGACCACTTATGATCTGAGCGTAGACAAGCTGGCAATGCACGCTGTAAGTTGCTTTTGTTCACCAAATGTGCCATTATCTTACGCTTAGTTAAATGCTTCATTCTCATAGTTGTTGTATCTTTTAACCAATTTATTTTGGTAAATTTTTATCTAATTTAAAGGCCTATTCCGAGTTAATGAGTCAATTCTTGACAACTTCGACTGTAAGATCATAATTTTCATGTCTTTGCTTATATCAAAAAAGTTTGCTCTAAACAATTCACTAAAATTATTATCATCTTAAGTGTAAACTTTTTCTAAAAAACTTATAATTTGAATAGATTTTTTTGACTAATTTTTTAAATTAGAAAAAATAAGGTGATTTTTTTTAGGTTTTGAGCTTGCTTTTTTGCGTGTTTGTGTGGAATAATATTTCCAAAATATAAAGTGGCATCAAAATTAAATTTTTAGGTAAAAATAAACTCTTGTCTTGGTTTTAGGACAGAAACACCTTTCATCGTTTTGACAAATTTAATGCTAAGTACAATCCACTGGGTCAAACTAGTCTCAGAGATATTTTTATCAAAGTTGATAATGATATTAACGGACTATTTTTTGCTGAGATTTTGAAGGTAATATTTTTAAATTTTTTCAATAAAAAATTTATTTTTTTTTTCATAGGAAGTAACGTCTGACTTGGAAGAAAGCAAGTACCAAAATGCCGAGTTAAGACTTTCGATTTATGGACGAAAATTTGATGAATGGGACAGATTGGCCGAATGGGCTGTCAAAAACAAAATGTATTCACCTAATAATCGATGGATGATTCAAGTACCAAGAATATAGTAATTTGAAAATACTTTTTATTGAAAAATAAAATTTTAACTAAATTTTTTTAGTGATATATTTAAAGCAAACAAACTAGTCGACAATTTTAGTCAAATTTTATATAACATTTTCATGCCACTGTTCGAGGTTACTAATGACCCTAGTTCGCATCCATATTTGCATCAATTTTTATGTCATGTAATTATCATTAAAAACAAAAATTAAACTCTAAATTTTATAAAAAAAATTTCAGGTTTCTGGTTTTGATTCGGTAGATGATGAATCTAAGCCTGAAAGAGACAGATTTAATCCCAAAACACCAAAACCTGAGGACTGGAACACAGAAGAAAATCCACCTTATGTCTACTATTCATACTACATGTATGCTAATATTCAAGTTTTGAACAATTTCAGACAGCTTCGCAACATGAACATATTTAACTTTCGGCCACATTGTGGCGAGGCTGGTTCAAGCAGCCATTTGATCACATCTTTTTTGCTGGCCGACAACATTTCACATGGTCTTGTGCTAAGAAAAGTACCAGTACTACAGTATTTGTTCTATTTGTGCCAAATTGGTATTGCCATGTCGCCGTTGAGTAATAACTCAATGTTTTTAAATTACATCAAAAATCCATTTTATGAGTATCATCAAATTGGTTTGAATGTGAGCTTGTCCACTGACGATCCCCTGCAATTTCACTTTACCAAAGAACCATTGATGGAAGAGTATAGCATTGCGACTCAAGTGTGGAAGCTTAGTCCAGTTGACATGTGTGAACTGGCTCGTAATAGTGTGGTCATGAGCGGTTTTCCAACATGGGTGAAGAAACATTGGCTGGGAACAAATTTTAAAAAAGAGGGCGTTCAAGGCAATGATGTTAAGAGAACAAATATTCCTAATATTCGAGTTGCATACAGATATGATACATGGGTCTATGAACTCAATTTGTTGGTCGAAGGTGTAAACAAAAAGTTGAATGCAGCCAAATAAAAAATAGCTTTTAAATTTTACTCAATTTTTAACCCTTAACCTGTATTATTTACCAAATATTCAATTAAGACTCAATATCAAGGCACTGGGCTTTATTTTGTGTGACAAAAAAAACAGAAAAACAATGAAAACAAAAATTTTAGGTTGTAAATTTTAATAGTTTTTTCTCTTTAATTTTATCGTTCTTTATAGTTAATTGATCAATAAAGTTTTCTTTTTTAAATTTAAAATCATTTTGTTATTTTGAATTAATCTAAAAAAAATATTTGCAAAATTTTATCAAATTATCAAATGAACATTTCTCAAATTTATTTTTAAGTAATCTTATCTTAAAAGCATTTCTATCATTTTTACATGTTAAATTGTAAACTTTGATTTAAATTGAGCAAAAAATTAAAAATATTCAATAGAAACTATTTCAATTTAATGAAGCTTTCTAAAGATTAAATCTTTTTTTCGATGTTATAATAATTTAATTTATATTAAAGTAATAATAATGAAATAATAATGAACGCATTTTTAAAAAGTTCCTTACAATCTGGACTAAGTTTTTCTATATTTTTTTTTAAATTAAGATAACTAGTTGAAAATGTCATTGAATTCACAAAAATTTATCCGAAACTCATTTATGCTGAGTCAAAATTTAAAGGGGTATAATAATTGTAAATTTTTTCAATTTTAAAAGCATAATAAAAATTGCATAAAAATCTAATTTCTTATCTTGTTTTAAATTAAAAAAGTTTGATTAAAAATTTTGCAAAAAATACATCATCAGTTGTAAATCAAAGAAAGTAAAAGAATCTAAATATTTAAAAAATCTCAACTAACTTTAAATTATAGAATGTCTAATAGCGTTAATAAGCACTATGATTTCAATAGAAGATACAGCCCTGTCGGTGATAAAAATGTCTGGGTCGAATTCACTGCTCTTGCTAGGGATTTCAAAGCAGTTAATCTTGGACAAGTATCTGAACTTTATTTTTAAATTAGTCTTTATTTATATTTTTTATTGTAGGGTTTTCCAGATTATGATAGTGTTAAATATTTGAATGAAAAAACTTTAGAATGTGCAAAAGAGTCGAGCAATCTACTTCATCAATATACACGATCTCCAGTAAAAATTACCAAGGCATTTTTCTAAAATTTAAACATTCAAAAAAGGGCCATTTACGCTTGGCAAACGCCATTGCAAACTGCTATGGAAAATTAACTGGAAGAGAAATAAATCCACTTAATGAAGTCTTGGTCACTGTTGGAGCATATGGCTCTTTATTCAACTCGATAACTAGCTTTATATCAGAGGGAGATGAAGTAATAATAATTGAGCCATTTTATGATTGCTATGCACCAATAAGTGTAATTGCAGGAGCAAAATGCGTTTTTGTTCCATTGAAACCAAAAGCTGACAGAGAAATGACAACATCTGCTGATTGGTCATGGGACACTAAAGAACTTGAGGCTGCATTTAGTCCAAAAACAAAATTAATTGTCATCAATACGCCGAATAATCCACTTGGAAAAGTTTATACGCGAGAAGAGCTTCAGCAAATTGCCGACTTGTGCATCAAGCATAATACTTTGTGTGTTTCTGATGAGGTCTATGAACACATTACTTATGACCGAGCTCATATTAGAATGGCCACACTGCCTGGAATGTGGGAGAGAACAATCACTGTTGGAAGTGCTGGTAAAGCGTTTAGTTCTACAGGAGCAAAAGTATTCAAAATTAACTTTGAAAGATTTTTTTTTTATTCATTTAATTGTCTTTTTAAGCTCGGATGGACCATAGGACCAAAAGAACTGATTCGCTTGTGTCAATCGGTACACAATAATAGCATTTATTGTTGTCCAACTTTTATCCAAGAAGTGATTGCTCGCTGTTTTGAGCTAGAGTTATCGCGTCTTGACACAGATGAATGCTATTTTAAATCAATATCTGCCGAATTGAAGCCAAAAAGAGACAGATTGGCCAAGTTGTTAATCGATGCAGGTCTAAAGCCTGTCATTCCAGAAGGAGGCTATTTTATGCTCGCTGACATTTCAAAAATCGCGCCAAATTTTCATTCAGACAAAAACGAATGCAAAGATAGCAAATTTGTTAAATATTTAATAAAAGAAAAGGTTCTAATTTAAATTTGAATTTTATTATTTGATTTTAAATTTTTTTTTCTCTATTTTTTTAAGGGTTTGGCTACTATTCCAAACACTGCCTTTTACAGCGATGAACACAAAAAAGTGGGAGAAAATTTCATTCGATTTTGTTTTTTTAAGGTTTTTTTTTTAATTTAAAGAAATCAAAAGTTAAACTTAATCTTTTTTTAAGGACGAAAACACATTGGAAAAAGCTGCTGAAATTTTGAAAAATTTACATGTCGATTAAATTTTAAATTTCATTTAAAAACTATTTTAGGTAACCAAATATTTTAAACTTTGCGAAAATAAAATTATTTACCAAGTTTTAATTACATTTAATTTTAAACAAGTTAATCAAATTAAAAAAAGCGCTGAAAAAATTTTTAAAATCTATTTTATTAGCTTTCATTATGGCTTTCAGTCAATCAATCATTTTTTACTAAAGTGAATTTTAGACAATAAATAATAAAATGTTGAATTAAAAAATAAGCTTACACATAATAATTTTCATTCTATTTTATTTATTCACTTGTAAATTGTATCGATCTATGGAACCTTTAGCCCAGATTATAATAAAAATTAGTATTGGTGTCCGTGCAAGCGGACAGTAAACGGGCCAAAATTTTCCAAAACCGTGACCGTGACCGTATTAACCGGACAGTTTTATACGGGCGGGCTATGGCCCGTTTATTTTAGCGGGCTGATTTTTGGCCCGTTTAGAAACCCGTATAAATTTATACGGGCGGTCTAAGTGACCGTCCAAATTTTGGCGGACGGACCTTGGCCCGTTTATTTTAGCGGGCTGATTTTTGGCCCGTTTAGTAACCGTTTAAATTTATACGGGCGGTCTATATGACCGTATACATTTAAAGTAAAAATTTAAATTTTTTCCACATTTTTTTGGGAAAGCCCAGAAGCGTTAAATTTAAGTCATTAAATTGGTTTTCTAAAATGCTAACGAAAAACATTTTATTTTTATTTATTTATTTATTAGATTTTAATTCTCTGCGACACTATTAATCAAGTAAATATGGTTTGTGTGAGAATTAAAAAAAATTAATAAATAAATAAAAATAAAATGTCTAGTTCACTTAGACCGCCCGTATAAATTTAAACGGTTACTAAACGGGCCAAAAATTAGCCCGCTAAAATAAACGGGCCAAGGTCCGTCCGCCAAAATTTGGACGGTCACTTAGACCGCCCGTATAAATTTAAACGGTTACTAAACGGGCCAAAAATTAGCCCGCTAAAATAAACGGGCCAAGGTCCGTCCGCCAAAATTTGGACGGTCACTTAGACCGCCCGTTTAAATTTAAACGGTTACTAAACGGGCCAAAAATTAGCCCGCTAAAATAAACGGGCCAAGGTCCGTCCGCCAAAATTTAGACGGTCACTTAGACCGCCCGTTTAAATTTAAACGGTTACTAAACGGGCCAAAAATTAGCCCGCTAAAATAAACGGGCCAAAGTCCGTCCGTAATAAGTAATTTAAATTTAAAAAAAAATTAAATATTGAACATATCTATTCTAGATGCTGCATTTCCCTAAAGATTACTCAAGACGCCTAATAAAAATTTAATTTAATTTAGTTTAATAATGATTTGTTCTAAAATGACGATGTTGTCTTTTTTTCCAAGGCATTCTATAAAATTTGTTTGTACATTCAATAAAATTTTAAAAAATAAAATAAGACAAATTTTTTTAAAAAAATATGTTTATCAATTAAAAAGAGAAAACTTTAAAGCATGACTGTCTTATTTATTTTATCAAATTCCGACATGCTATCATGACAAATATTTTCTCTGATGAAACAAATTCGTTTAAATTATATCAATGATAAGGTAGAAAGCAGAAAGCATTGAAAACTGCCAATATTGCTATGATACCTAAGAAATTTTTCTTAGCACAAAATTTAGCCAAGCTTTCACTTTATCTTAATTATCTTAAATTCTATTTTATTTAATAATTTAATTCAATATTTTCTATTTAGAACTAAATGATAATACAACAAGTATAGAATGAACTTGGGTCTAATAAATTTTTTAGACAAGTATTTAAAAAAAACTAGAAAAACCAAGATAAAAATAATTTTTTCTTTGTTATATTTTTCTATAATTTCTTATGGTTTCTTTATTTTGATTATTTCCCATTTCAAACACTTGAAACAACAAAATAACATTTTTTTGGACGTTCTTTTGCCATATTATAAAAAACTTTAGACATTCAATTTGTTATGTTTTTTAAATTTATTTTTCTCATTTATAAATAATTAATGTTTGCAGTTGACTGAAATTTAGCGACCAAGTTGGAGACCCAAACATTTAGGACCTTGAGATTACCGCGTGTTTAATTGAGTGTGATTGCTGTTAATCAAACTTTTAATAGAAAATAATTCTATTTTATTTATTTCTGTTGTGTCTGAAAGCCTATTTAAAAGGAGGATTTAAAGTCGCCAGACAATTTGAATGCTATTTGGTAGTGCAAACGTTCTGTTCTTGGTTGACTAGATATTATAGAAAAAGGACAACAAATGGTATGTATGGTAATTTCATGTTGTCCCCTTAAAGTGTACTTTTGTGATTCAGACGAAATTTTACTGTGGAATTACACAATTATAATTTAAATTCAAAGTTAAAATTTTAAAAAGAATTGAATAATGAACTTAGAAAAATTAATTTAGAATTAAATTTTGATTAAATAAAATTGGTTTTAATCCTAAAACAAAAAAAGATTTTTAAAATTTTAAATAAATTAGTCTTTAAAAATAAATTAAATCGTTTTAAACAAGACAATTTTGGTTGCTGAAGTATAATCGTATCTTTCACTTTTCTAAAAAAAAGATGAGGTCAAAATGAATAATCAAGAAGTAAAAAGATATGAATTATTTTCAGACTTGTTTTTAAGTCTCAAAGCTTAAAAAATCTAGTCAGTTCCAGGTCAAAATTATAATTGCAGTTCTCGACCGCGGCGTTCACTTAAAATAATTTTTTTCCATTTCAAGCAGCTGTTGTTTCGGCCACATGAGTTTTGAGACTTGTGATTCAAAAAGAAATCTGTTTTTTTTTATAAACATTAAAATTGTCTAGAACTGATTATCTGTTCAAATACTTAAATAAAAGCTTGATTAATATGACATTTTTCTACTATAATTATACCTAGAAGGTATAGAAAAGTGTTCAACAAAATACAGAAATTATTTAAATAATTTAATTAATAAAAAAATAAACCAAAGTTTTTCCTTAAATTTCATTTGCCAATTATCTGCCCATATGACAATCTTGTCAATGCTTAATTGTTCAGCATATATTTCCAAATTCATAATTGATGGTTGGTGGGAAACTTTATCGAAAGTTTTAGCAAAGTCAATAAAAACTACCGCAGAAGCAAAACCAAGATTCGAGGCTTCTGTGATTATGACAATCGTTTTTAGAGATTTGTCAGTAATGATTTTCTCTCAACAAAACTATGTTGTTGTTTGGCAATCAGCTGGTATGTATTTAGATGAGACATCATAGAATTTCTAAAAATTCTCTCCATTATTTTACAGGGGACAGTTAAGTCAAAGTAATGACTTGGACTTTAATTTTAGTAACTTTGATCTTAACTAAGCCGCCACAATAATTACCTGGAACGTCAAAAAATTCATGTTGTTCGGACTTTTTTTAAAAAAAAAATTAGTAGTCTTTGGCTCGGCCCTTTTTTTTTTAATTTAAAAGTCCGAATTTGGACTGTTAGGTATTGTGAAATTCAAATACAAATTGAACAAAAATTCTTCCTTTTTTGATGAATTAAAATTAAAGTTAATAGAAAAAACTTAAAAAAATACTGCAACATATTGCAACATACTTTGTTGCACTTATATTACCCAAAATAAAATCTTTATTTTTTTTTAGTAAATCAAATCAATAATCAATTTAAATCTTTTTAATTTTTAATTTTTTGTCTTATTTTAACATGAGAAAAATTATTTTATGTAAAAAAGGTGCAACAAAGTGTGTTGCAATATATTGCAGTATTTTTGTAAGTTTTTTTTATTAACTTTAATTTTAATTCATCAAAAAAGAAAGAATTTTTGTTCAATTTGTATTTGAATTTCACAAAACCGACTGTTGAAAAAAAAAATTTAAGTCATTGACTTGACTTGACTTAAGACTTGTGACTTATAAACAAGTCTGATCTGTATTAAATTTTTTTATTTTTTTACTAAATTACTTTTCTATTAAAATGAAATTATATCAATATCAGAATTGGTTAAAATTGCAAAAAAATAATAAAAATAATATTTCTTTTTTAATTATTCTAATTGTGGTCATCATTCCAACATCCATTACTTATATTGATGTTTCAGTCAGAGTTGTTTAAAAGTCCTATATTAAAGTCCAAGTCAATAAAAAAATATTCAAGTCCGGACTTTTTTGTAAAGTCCGAGCAACATGAATTTTTTACCATTCCAGGTAGTTATTGTGGCGGCCTAGTTAAATTCAAAGTCACTAAAATTAAAGTCCAAGTCCTGACTAAAAAAAATTAAAGTCTTTGGCTTAGACTTTAAAAAAAAAGACCGGATTTGGACTTGAATTGAGACTTATGACTTTTAATAAACTCTAGTTTCATCAGTATTAGGTATTGTAAGACAGAAGATTGGCACAATTTGATCATGAATCCTGAATTAACGCAAATTTTGAATATTTGTCATTTGAAATTCGGAAGTTCAATTTGATAGATAAATTAATTTAAAGATAAATTCAAAATTTCTATTCCTCCTAGAAAACTTAGAAAATAAAAAAAGCTATATCTATCAAAAAAGAATAAACTTTTAATTAAATATTATTCGATGTTCAAAAAAACTTGTCAAGACAAAGTAGTTAGCATCTCATTAGATATTGATTTGGTAATATTTAAAAAATAAACTAATAAGAGTGTTTGACAAAAGAAACAAATTTTTTTTGTGTGTTTTATTTTATCTGTAAATTATTAAACAAGATAAATAATAGCTTCATATGATACGGTAAATATCACATTATCTCTATTTATTTATATTGTTTTTTAAAAGATTTTCAAATAATTTAGCAAAACAATGGCCTATTTTAAAAAATATGAAGTGAAAATTTATTAAAAGATTTAATTCTAAATTATTTTTTTTATCTAGAATGTCTAGGAGTGTGTGTAGTCACTATGGGTTCAATAGGAGATTTAACATGATTCAAGATAAAAACGTCTGGGTAGAATTCACTGCGCTAACTAATAAACATAAAGCAGTAAATTTAGGACAAGTAAATTTAAGTAAAAAAAAAATTTAAGTTATTTTTTTTCTTAAATAATAGGGTTTTCCTAATTATGACAGTATTAAATACTTAAAGAGTAAATCACTGGAAGTAGCGCAGGAGTTAAACATTACATTTGATCAGTATACAAGATCCTCAGTAAAAAAAACCAAAAAATTTTTAAAAATAATTAAGTTAATAATTTTAAGGGACATTTACGTCTGGTAAATTCTGTTGCAAAATGTTATAGTACACTAATGAAAAGAGAAATAAATCCATTGAGTGAAGTTTTGATATCTGTTGGAGCTTCGAATTCACTGTATAACTCATTTACAAGTTTGCTATCAGAAGGTGATGAAGTAGTAATTATAGAACCATTTTTTGACTGCTATGCACCAATGAGCATTACTGCAGGAGCAAAATGCGTTTTTGTTCCATTGAAACCAAAAGCTGACAGAGAAATGACAACATCTGCTGATTGGTCATGGGACACTAAAGAACTTGAGGCTGCATTTAGTCCAAAAACAAAATTAATTGTCATCAATACGCCGAATAATCCGCTTGGAAAAGTTTATACGCGAGAAGAGCTTCAGCAAATTGCCGACTTGTGCATCAAGCATAATACTTTGTGTGTTTCTGATGAGGTCTATGAACACATTACTTATGACCGAGCTCATATTAGAATGGCCACACTGCCTGGAATGTGGGAGAGAACAATCACTGTTGGAAGTGCTGGTAAAGCGTTTAGTTCTACAGGAGCAAAAGTATTCAAAATTAACTTTGAAAGATTTTTTTTTTTATTCATTTAATTGTCTTTTTAAGCTCGGATGGACCATAGGACCAAAAGAACTGATTCGCTTGTGTCAATCGGTACACAATAATAGCATTTATTGTTGTCCAACTTTTATCCAAGAAGTGATTGCTCGCTGTTTTGAGCTAGAGTTATCGCGTCTTGACACAGATGAATGCTATTTTAAATCAATATCTGCCGAATTGAAGCCAAAAAGAGACAGATTGGCCAAGTTGTTAATCGATGCAGGTCTAAAGCCTGTCATTCCAGAAGGAGGCTATTTTATGCTCGCTGACATTTCAAAAATCGCGCCAAATTTTCATTCAGACAAAAACGAATGCAAAGATAGCAAATTTGTTAAATATTTAATAAAAGAAAAGGTTCTAATTTAAATTTGAATTTTATTATTTGATTTTAAATTTTTTTTTCTCTATTTTTTTAAGGGTTTGGCTACTATTCCAAACACTGCCTTTTACAGCGATGAACACAAAAAAGTGGGAGAAAATTTCATTCGATTTTGTTTTTTTAAGGTTTTTTTTTTTTAATTTAAAGAAATCAAAAGTTAAACTTAATCTTTTTTTAAGGACGAAAACACATTGGAAAAAGCTGCTGAAATTTTAAAAAATTTACATGTCGATTAAATTTTAAATTTCATTTAAAAACTATTTTAGGTAACCAAATATTTTAAACTTTGCGAAAATAAAATTATTTACCAAGTTTTAATTACATTTAATTTTAAACAAGCAAGTTAATCAAAGTAAAAAAAGCGCTGAAAAATTTTTAAAATCTTATTTTTAGCTTTCATTATGGCTTTTAGTCAATAAATCATTTTTTACAAAAGTGAATTTTAGACAAGAAATAATAAAAAGTTGAATTAAAAAATAAGCTTACACATAATAATTTTCATTCTATTTTATTTATTCACTTGTAAATTGTATCGATCTATGGAACCTTTAGCCCAGATTATAATAAAAATAAAAAATAGCTCTAATCAAAAGAGCAAAATATAAAAAAATACAAATAAAATAAATTAAATGAGAAAAGACTAAAATATTATGAATTATGACATGATTTGTCCTAAAGATTTTAAGTATTGGAAGATTCTGGATCGACAGAAGATATGGTGGTAATAATTTAAAGAAATCATAAATAAAACTTAATCTATTTATAAGGACGAAAACACACTCGAAAAAGCTGGTGAAATATGGAAAAATTTGTGTTTTGATTGAATTTATATTTGAAAGCGTTTTATAGTTTTTAAAAAATCAAGATTTTCAGTCTTGATAAAATAAAAAAACTTTAATGAACAGTTTACAGATTATCACAGAATTAAAAAATTATTTGTATTCGTTTTGTTTATATTTTTCAAAATTTTAATATCGTCGTTATATTTTATTTAGTGTTAGAGTTAATTTAATTTTTTTGTCGGATATTTCTTAAGTTTTTATCTAAATTATGTTTTTCCCCACACCATTATATTAACAAAATATACATGAATCGATTTAAAATTGAAATTTGCATTAGTTAGAGGTAAGTTGCCATTAAAATTTTAAATAAAAATATGAGAAATTTGAAATTTAAAGTTTTGAAACTAGAATCATTTATTTTTTAATTTGACTTACATGTATGTGCAATATCATGCTTTTAAATTTAATCATAAAATATGATATCAGTTTCTCTAAACACCTTAATACTTTTGATCGAGGTTTAATTTTCATTTGGCATTGCTAATTAATTAGATTATAGTCTTGAAAAAAATTCCAAAGCTAATTTAATTATTTTAATTTGAAATAAATTGAAAACTCACAATCAAAATAATCATCTACCATAATTTTATCTAATTTAATTCAAAAACGAGTTGATGTTTATAAAAATAATTTATATTAAAATTAAAATAAACTTTTGTTTAAGGATAAAGAGAAAATTAATTATATTTAAATCAAACGAAACTAACACTTTTTTATGCAGATTTTATAAACAAAATAATTTTAATTAAATTAAAAAGTTAAATAAATTTTAAATTTTAATTTATTGTTAAATTTTCTAGAAGCCCAATTGACTGTCAAGAAAACATAAGCTTTGAAAAAAAACGAGTAAATAATTTTGAAAACTAGAACATGTTTATTTCGAACTCCACTAAACGGATTCCTGCCTCCACTTTAAAATTATTATTCCATTAATTTAAGTGAATAATTTATGCATATGACTTGAAAATTTGTTTTCAATAATTTTAAAATTTTTCAATATAGTTATTTTAAAACTATTTCTCAGTAGTCTGATAATGATAGTATAAGTTTTCTTAATTAGGAGGAAAAAAATATTTATCTTCAAAAGCGATCATGCAAAAAATTTTGTAGAAATATTTAAACCATTTTTGAACAAAGATTCATAAAAAGTTATTTTTTTCATAAAGTTGTCAAAAGATTGGACAATTAAAAATTTTAGATTAGAAAAAAAAACGAGCTATAAACAGAATTTATAATCTTTTTTTGGATATAAAATTTAAATTATACTCTTACTAAGCAATGACTAATAATTTAATTTACAAAAATTTGACAAACACATTGTAAATTTAAGTATTAGATTTAAATTTAAAATATTTAAATAAAAAAGTAATCAAAGCTAATTTATTGTTGATATTTAATTTCCTATGCGATATTAAGCTAAAACAGGACTTAAACCTTTGAAAAAAATTTCATAATACTTTAAACACGTCTTTTGTGTAGCTTGAAGCTTTTTTTTTTACTGATTTTATGCGTTAGAAATTCTAATTTTCCAAAATTTGTTACTAAGTTTCAATCGAAATTATTTTCTAAAATTCATAATTTTACGTAAACGTAAGCAAGATAAACAACCAGTTCGAGCAAATCAAAGACTTGATTGGAATTTTTTGAAAATAAAAAGAAATTAAATTTCACAAAAATTATTTATTAAGTTTATTTTTATGTAAATAAGCGACTATTTAAAAAGGAAATTTTACCATAAATTTTTTCTAAATTAGAAAAATTATGAGATTCTTCCGATTACGGCGAAGAAGGCTACAATTATTGTTTTATCTTACAACCGGTGTTAATATATTAATTGTTCTTGCAGTTTTATATCATGAGAAAATTTTCAACACCATTGACATAATACAAATACCTATAAATAACGAGTTATGCCGGTTCATTCCATTTAATATTAGTAAATTTTATTATCAATTTTTTTCTTTTTTAATCGGCAATTTTTTTTAAGCGAGCAAAAGTTTGAATTTAAAAAATTTAACCTTCAGTCAAGTTGAGAGCGAGTTAAGTCATTTGTCGCTAAATTATGGAGGCAAATGGTCACCAAAACCAGAAAATTCACGCAAATCAAGAGTTGCAATAATTGTTCCATATCGGGACAGAATCAAAAATCTTCATTTATTTTTGCTCTACATGCACAAATACTTGAGCAACCAGAATGTTGAATACGGTATTTATTTGGTGGAACCTCTACAGTATTTAACTTTTAACAGAGCCCTGTTGATCAATGCTGGATACTTGGAAGCTCTCAGAGATGAGCCCAGCTGGGACTGTTTCATTTTTCATGTAAATTCATTATTTAAATATAAATTTTGCTTAATTTATGTTATTTTATGCACTTAAGGATGTAGACATGCTTCCCGAAAATAAATTAAACATTTATGAATGTAACTCGGAAGTACCAAAGCAAATGGCAGTCGCCATCAACACATATAGTTATTCGTAATTAAATTATATTTATTTTTAAATTTTTCTCCTTTTTTTTCAAAGAACTGATGGCTATTTTAAAGAAAAATACTTCGGTGGTATTAACGCCTTTACCAAAGATCAGTTTAGAAAAATTAATGGTTTTTCTAATTCCTATTACGGATGGGGCATTGAGGGTATTTATTTTATATTTTTCTAATAAGGCAAATTAAAACTGAATTTGGTTACAGATGACGATGCTCGAAATAGAGTACTAGATCATTTTCCCAGAATTGCTCGACAACGACCTGAAATTGGGCGTTACTTTGCCAATTGTCATGAAAAGCAAGAAAAAAATCCATACAGGTAATATAAATTAAAAAAAATAAGTGAGTTTATTGCTAAATTTTAAATTTAGATTTATGCTTTATATGACAGCATCGTCTAGAATGAGAACCGACGGTCTAAATTCAATAATGTATAAACTTGTTAAAAAAGAACAAAATAATCTCTTTACTCGATTTTATATCAAGTACAAAAATGTTAAATATTAGTCTAAATGATAAGTGAATAAATGATACAATTTTATTGTTGAGTTATCATAAATGAACCTTGAGTTAATTGTTAAAAAATAAAGTATTGATTTTAAATTTAATTTATGTTTACTATTTATTCAAATTAACTATTCAATTTTATTAAAAACAAAAAATAAATTACTTAAATTATGTTTATATTTGAATTAATGTTTTTTTTCAATTTTTTCAGCAAGTTTGAAACCTCATATTACTAATTAATGAGATATTTTCTCCCATCTAAAAGAAACATCATTATAGCTTATTTGCTGATGATAATGTTCTGTGATCTCTTCGTGGTCTATACCTAAATGTATATCGGCCTGCCTTTTCTGAGCATATTTCTATAGAATGTCCTGGTAAACATGTCAAGTCATTTTTGTATCAATTTACCAGCAAAACTGAATAGAGATTCATAAATCAATGCATTAATGTAGATGTAATTTTTTGACTCTAAAGATATCAAGTTGGAATTGAGTTTTCCGAAGGCTGTCCAAGCTTTTGATATATTTAACTGTTGAATTCATGTATAGGCCAAGATACTGAACCCCTTCGATATTCGGTTCTATAATATAAAAATTCTTCATTGTATACTTAATATTGAAAAAATAAGAATAAGATTATATTTATTAATGACTATGGTTAACATAATAATAAATTTAAAGATTCATTCATTCAATTTTGGATTTATACAAAATCAAACAAAACACAATAATAAAATGAATGAAATAAAAATTTTTAAAAACTAGAAAAAAGTACTTGCACTTTTTTGGAGAAAAATTTTTTTATTTGGGTCAAAATCAGCTTAAAACCATTTTAAACAAGCTTATTTGGAACAATTTTTAAAATAAATCCATTAAGACTTTTTATTACATTTGAAAATTTTTTTTATTCATTTAAAAATTGGTGTTAGAATTGAAGAAACATATAAAAAGTAAATAAAACATTCAAAAATTGAATGAAGTATAAAGACGATTACATTTTAGTTCGATAAAAGTAATCAAGTTCGATTTCAGAATTAATTTTGGTCAAATTTTTGTTTTTAATGTTTTGTTTTCTTTTTTGAATTAATAACATTTAACTTAATGTCTTAGTTCACTTTTTTACAGATTCAAAATTAAAAATTTTAGTTTATGTTGTTTTTTTTTTTGATACACATTTTATAAGTTTTCTTAGAAGATTGGTTTATATTTTTCAAATTTCGATTCCAAATTCTTTGAAAAATATTTTAGAAGAATGATCGCATGAAAAAAAAATAATTTAGATAAAAAAAGCATAAATTGCTTTCTCTTTTAAAAAAATACATTTTATTTTTTTCAGTATCAATAAATCGGCAAAAGTAGGAATGCTGCTAAGTTAAAAGATTATTTAATGGTTTTGTAAAATAAAAAAGCTTTCTATATTTACTTATTTTATTTAGTAAAAAAAAATTATTTAATAAATAGCAAAATGTATTTTGTTTAAAATAAAAACATTCGACAAGAATTGCAAGCCAAAAATGTCCGAATTTAGCTTATGCTGATTTATTTATTTATTTGTTTTCTGTACCGAGCTAATGCTCCTTCAGATTAAAAAAAAAAAAAAAAAAAAAAAAAAAAATATAAAAATAAAGTAAATTTAAAATAATAAAAATAAAATATAGTAAATATGATTTAAAAAGAAAAAAAAAAAAAAAAATAGGTTAATTAAATAGAGAGTAACAGGATACATATGTTTAAATATCTGATGGCTCAGGAAAAAAAGAGGAAATAGTAAGGTAGCAATTACACAGTGGAGTAGGATATAATAATAGACTAATAGTATTTTACAAGTTATTTTCTAAAGCATTGTTGGTAATTAACTCCTCAAGCAAAAAGAATGATGTGAATCACCTCAATAAAAAGCATGCGTGTTGTTTAGATTAAAAATATAATGAATAATTAGTCCCTATTATAACAAGCAATTAATAGGTATTTTGAAGTTGTAAATTAAATAATCATGGTTAATTCAAATTTTACTTTATTACTTGGTGATTGATAAAAATAAAACAGTTCTTCAAATTTCTAGAAATTTTAAAAATCATGATCGAGATAAATTACGTCGTCTCTAGACTAAGGTTGTTTATGTTCGATTGATTTTTATAAGCAAAAACTTAATTTTACATAATTATTTGAAAACTAACTAATTTTGTTAACAAATTTAAGTTTCCTTTTAAATTTTTTTCAACTTTTTATTTTGAAATTAAAGGATTTTAAAAAGAGTAATCCATGGAGAAAAAATAGCAATAAGAAACATCAAAAAGCGTGATTAAACGACGTTTATCGCGAAAAAAACTCGAAAAAAATTTTTAAAATAAGAAAATTCTTGAAATTAAGACTAAAAATTATTTGATTATTAAATTTATTAAAAAATCTATTATAATGATTCAATATATTTTTAAGAATTTAGTCGTATATTTAGTCGCGTTTTAACGCGTAAAAATGAAATATACAAGTTTTTATTTTTTTTTTTAAAAACAATCTATTTTGAAAATTACAGTATTAAGGCCAGAATTTGTCAAAAATCAAAGTCTAAATCAAAAATGGTGAAACGTCAAAGTCCGACTTAGACTTTAAAATTTTACACTTAAGTTTAATTAAAGATAAGAATTTATAAAAAAAAAAGATAATTTTAACCGCAATCAATCAGGTTCTCTAAAAAGAAACTATCAAGCCAAAAAATCCTAAAGTTTTGATTTTGAATTCATGACTACTAGCAAACTATGATTAAGGCTTTGTTTCATAGAGAAAAAAATTCTCAAATTCAACTATACAAGTTAAATGACTTTACTTAACTGAGACTTTTGAGCAACAACTCTTGACAAAAGTTAAGTTTAATTCAACCTTAAATCGTTTTTTTGAGGTTATACCAGTTATTATAGAAAAAAAGGGTGATTAATCGAATATATGAAATGCTCATATTAAAGAAAATTAATCAATTTTCTTTATTTAAAATAACATCCCATTTAAATGTGATAATTTAATTTCCGGCTGTGTATTAAATTCAACTTATTTGAGAAAAAATTGTAAACAAAATGTTCTTTAAAATTACTTAAAAATTTAATTAACAAGTTCAAAATATTTTGTTTGTAGCATTTATTGCTCAAAAAATTAAGTATACAAAGTTTGTTTTTAATTTATATGAAAGCTTATTTTAGATTTAATATAAAATAATTTTCTTAAAATTAATTGAATAAGAATTAATTTGATAATATCTTTCAATTATTCCTAATTTAAATTCTTTTATTTTATCTAGATTATATTTAGATTGACGTTCTGTTATAAATAAACTTAACATTTTTTTGCCAGATTAGCAGAATTCTAGCTATTGGGCTTTCTTTTTTTGGCTTGACAACATGCTTTTATCATTACTAGATATCACAAAATTTAAATAATACCTTTACAATTACACGATTAAAATATTTTATTTATTTGTATAATTAACGCCAATTCTGGCTATGTGTAAAATAGAATAAAAAATTTAATTAAAAACGATAAATAATAAGAAAAAGAATAGGTCAACACAAATTTATATTTATGATATTTGATAATTTAATTTAGAAAAATGTGAATATTGAAAACAGACACGAAAGGAACTGAATGTTTAATTTTATTAAATTTATTTCCAAATAAAAATATTGAACGTTTCGAGATAGAAAAATAAATTCTGAGATAGTAATTGCTTCAGGGAGCTGGGAGTAATAAATCTTGATTCGGAATTTTTATACACAACAAATTAATTATAAATCCAGTAAATTCTCAGCAGATAAAATGTATAAATTTTAATTTAATTTGCTCAGAATATTCGATTTTTAATAGATATTTTAACAAAGTAAGTATTATATTTTCTTCATTTGAGATCCAGAATTATCAGTTAGTTTCTGATCATTTAACATGCTTTTTTGCGACATGTTTTTTTTTGTCGTCATCATCAAATTCAATCGAGTTTTAAAGTTCTGCCTCGTTAGGTTAATTTTTTTATCATTCTCTAATTTATACACAAAAGATACATTTTTTTTAAGGAATCAAAAAGAGTAAATATTCCCTTATATTTTCAAAGAAAATTAAATTTAAGTAAATTAAGAGCTAAATTTTTTTGTATTGTGTTCAATAAAATTTAGCTCTTAATGAGACTCTGTTTAATTTTAAAATCTAAAAATAGAAAAAGTTTTTTTCAGACGATCGACGGTTTTATTGTAATAGATTTCTGTATGTATACTTAGACTTACTAAATAAACTTTATGTTCCAAAAAAATCTCGACAAGTATTTCAAAAGACAGCACTTAATTTATTTTTTGATTTAAAAATAGCTTTATTAAAAATGTAAAAGTTTTAATTTAGCTCTTCAAATTTGTCTCTGTTCCTGCATATTCAGAAGCCTTTTTTCCCGCAGCTTCAGCACCTTCAGTGATATTTTTTTCTTCACCATGTTCGATAGGAATTTCTCTTTCTTTTTTTTTTGATTCAACCATTTTTGGCAAAGGAGCTTCAATTATCAAAATACCATCATCGCTCCATCTTGACTTCAAATCCTCCAATTTTAACTCTTTCGGTAAAGTAAAACTCTGCGCAAATTCTTTTAAAGAATATTCTTTATCGGACTTTTGAAAAAATAGAAAATTAAAAAAAAATTAAAAATTAAAAAAAATTGAAAATTAAATTTAAATTACCTTTTTTTCTTTTTTTGCCTTGATTTTCAATGTATGCCCATGAGTCTTAATTTTGACCTCTTCGGGTTCAAAGTCACTTAAGTCGTATTCTATTTGTAAGCTTCGATTTCCTTCATTGTCCATTCGTACAATATTACTTTCCAAAGCTTTGGGTCTGATTAGACTCGGCAAATAGTTTGGTGGTAAAAGATTCATTGTTTTCTCAAATTGACGTTTTGTGTTATCAAATTCTCTTTCGAGATTTCTCATTAAATTAGAAGCAAGTCCGAAAAATCGATCCTCAAACGGATCATGGTGGCCAAAAAACATTCTGTTAGTGCTACTCGAGATGGAAAAATGTCTGAATACATGTGGATCCAAACATTGAAAATTTGATGCCTTTATCAATTTTGTATTTTTTAATAAACTTAAATTTCTCATTTTATCAAGAATTTTTGTTTTAAAAATGTTTTTCAAGGTTTTTAATAAGAAATTTTTTAGATCCTGAATACTAAATTTATCCTGAAAATTACAAGAATTTAAATTTGGAAAAAATTTGGCAAATTTTTTTATTTTAGTCTTGATTTTAGCTCATAAGAAAAATTAGGATTAGTTCTGTAACATTTGATAATTTTAATATGACAATCCTAAGTCTTCTCTTGGCAATACAGTTTTTACTGAGTAAAAAATAATTTTATTTTGCTTTAAAATTTATAAGCTTTGAAACAATAGCAAAATTTCATTAAGGTTTATTTTATTTAATAGGGTGATTCATTAATTTTAAATCCGAAAATTAACGTTTAATTCGAAAAATGATTCCAAGCCAGCCTGAATTACCAATAACTGCATTATGTGTCGTAGCTGACAAAGGAAAATGCCCGGCCAACTATACGCCAGTTTTTAAGAGCTACGATACCAATACCGAAACTGATTTATGGAAAGACAGTATTTTCGGAAAAAAAATAAACCGATTTATATGCTTTACCAAAGATTATCCAATTAATGACGTAAGACTTGCTCAGGATTTTTTTATTTTTTAACAAAATTTTGTCTAAGACCTTTAATGTGATTGAAGACATAAAATTGCTAAATGACAGAGAAATATTGTCTGGTTTTATTCCCATTGATAAATGCTATGACACAAGTGAACGAGCTTTTCAGAAAAAAATTCTTTGTATCAAAGTGTCTCAAAGATTTTATACTCCAACAGCAGTTAGCGATTTGATTGTATTAATAAAAAATAAAAGACCACCAACTGGATATTCTTATATTGGTGAAATTAATGGTCAGTCAATTTGTATTAAGTTTTCTCAAATTCCGAACAATTCTCCGACGTTTAGAGGTCAATCTAAACAAGTAGGTCCCCCTCCGGTTCCACCGAGACCATATCAAACACAGCCATTTAGTCCAGACACAATCGAAAATGATTATGTTCACATTATGGGTCCAAATGAGCTTCCTAATGCGGTCCACAATAATCAACAATTTAACACAAATAGATCGATGTCTTCTAATCAAAATAGTTTGAATGTGAACCCTCTACATGGAGTGCCGTTTGAGATAAATCCTGTTTATCAATCTTTAAGAAATGCTAGTCAAAAAGGAGTTTTAATTGTACTCTATGAATTTTTTTCCTACCTAATATTATAAAAATTCATTTAAAGGATGCTGAAAAAATTGACAAAAAGCTGGCTTTTTTTATGCAAATGCTGGACAAAGTAAAAATATTTATTTTTCATCTAAAATCATTATTGTTTAATTAAATAAATTTTTTTTCAGATTGAATATGATTTCAATTTGGAGCGCTCTTGTTTGGAAATTGCAAAATTTTAAATTTTGGATTTTGTGTTAGGCTTAATTAAGTTAAATTATTATTAAACAACTTATCGAACGATAATTTTTGTATTTTTTTGTGACTTGTTAATTATTTAAATATCTTTTGATACTTTTTTGGGAATAAATTTTTTATCTTAAAATTCTTTTTTTACTAGATGGAGTTAATTTTTTTTTAGAAAAAATTAAAAAATAATTTAAATCGAAAAAATTTATTATGTTATTGAATTTTGAAGAAAATTATCTAGCATTTGCCAATTCCTTTTGTAATCGTTGACCATATGCTTTTGAAACAATGTTAGCTGCATCAAAAAATCTGTCCATACAATAAGTCAAGCATTTCTAAAGAAATAAAAATTTTATCAATTTGTCCTGGAAAAATAAATTTGAACGTACTTGTTCTGAGCTCGATAAAGATGAACCAGGTTTTTGTATACACATTTTAAAGCATTTTTCACTAACCTGTTGCAAAAGCTCTTGGGCATGAGCTACATCGAGTTGTTGCTTAATGTTGCTCATTAGGGCAGCCCTTTCATTTGGGCCAAGGGATCCTTTAGGAGAAGATGATGAATAGTCCATTATTTTATGCTAGGTATTAAATAATTGTAATATTTCTTTGAAAATTTCAAATTTAGCTAAGTTACTTTATTGTTGAGTCTATAAAAATATTTAAAAGCAAATATAATTTTGCTTTTTTGCAGAATTAAAATAAAATTTATAATCGCTCGAAAAAAGTCTTTTTTAAATTAAACAATTAAGCCTTGAAAATTTCATTAACTGACCAAGATTTAAAATAGTAATAAAGGGATAATTTGATGATTAATTTTTAAGGTAATTTAATTTTTTTATTATTAAAATGCTATAAAATATTGTTATTCTTTTTTATTTCCTCAAATAAAAATCTTTCACTTGATTAATATCTGAATTAAAAATTAATAAAATCTCAATAAAATGTATAAAAATTTTTTGTAATTGTTAAGAAAATACCAGATTTTTAGCCATCGATTTTAGAACAATTATAAAACTTAGACTCTAAGATAAATGTTAAGTACATTTCACTAAAATTATGAGTTAAATTCAAAATCACGTGATAAAAAATCATGCTTTTCTCAGCATCAATCAATTTATTTTATTTTCTCAAAATTTTAAGTATCTTTCTGATGCCACTAATTAAACAGCCACAAGACCTGAGGGTTTTGTGTATTTCAAGCCTGATCAACAAAATTGAGTTACATTGGTTAAAATTCCAAAATGGTGGTCAAATCGACAAATCTCTAGATGATCCAAGTACCAATTTTAGCAGAAAAAAATACTTTATCGGATCTTTTGAGCAATTAAATGATAAAACTGTGGATCAAATTATAAAAACGCTCTATCAATCGAAAAATTTCAATAGAAACTACTTTTGTCTTTGTCTTCATGGCCGACTCAGGTCAGCGGATCTTAGCTTTATCAAAAAAGTATCTTTTTTCAATCCACTTATTTGTAACTTTATTGGAAAAAATTGCATTGTAAGTTAAAAGAAATAAAAAATTTAATTTAATTTTTTTTTGTATTAAAAAGAATTTAACAGAACTTAGCCTGAGTACATTAAGTGAAATACCACCAAAGAACTTATGCTCGATATTAAACTCAATGAAAAATTTGAAAAAATTGGATTTGTCCCATACAAAAGCAAACCTAACAGTTTGTCAAGTTCTCGCTGCCATTTGTCCAAAATTGGAGTATTTAAATTTAGAAAATTGTAAATTTATCTTTGACGATTGTTTAGATGTTCTAAATACGATACCCAAGCCATTATTTAAATATTTAAATATTGACAATGTTTCTTTGTCAGATGACAAGATCGAAAAATCTCTGGAACTGTTCAAAGATCTCAAATTTTTTTTGGTATCTGAACTAGTAGATCGTATTTGGAAGCTGTACAGAGAGCATGATGAAAATAAAAACGAAGATTCAAATAATTTTAAACAATATAGTTTAGAGACTTTTTATATTGATTCAGATATTTTGTTAAAGGAACATCATATGGAAGCATTGGTTTTTACATGTCCAAAAATTAAATTCCTAAGGATAAACTGTTTGAGTAAAAACGAATGCTTAAAGTATCTGAATGGATTTAATAATTTGTCAGAGCTCACAATTGCCAATCCATCTGTTTTGACTTTAAAATTCCGCGGGTATTTTCTGGACTTTATCAAGTCTTCTGGAGCAAAATTGAAGCACCTTACTCTAATTAATTTAGTAGATGTTAATCTACAATGTATAGCAAAATATTGTTCAAATTTAATTAAGTTAAATGTCGAGCTGATAGATTATTTTGACAACCACCATAATATAGACTATTATTATGTGCCATGTGAAGATCCAGACATAAAAGAAAGTGAAAAATATTTTTTAAAAAATCTAGATCATTTATCCTTAAGCAATATTTTCTCAAAACCGGATGTCATTCATTATAATGTTGGGAAATTTAAAAACCACCTGATCCAATTAGTGTCTAATGGTAAATTAAAATCTTTGCATTTGGCTGGTTTGAATGAACTTGATGATGAATTTTTTCAGTGCATGTTTTCGACTCATGCGTCAAAAGGATGTGGCTTTAAATTTATACATCAAAGTATAAAAACTATTGAATTTAAAGGTATGAATAGCATTGGACCAAGATTGATTACAAATTACTTGCTAAATGATGAAAAAAATAGTCTGAGAGAAGTTATATTAACTGAATGTAAAATGATAAGCAGACACGATTCATTTAAAATGAAGCTTTTAGTTAAAAAAAATAACTTAGATTGTCAAATAAAGTGGTCATGAATCAAAAGTTTTTACTTAAAATATTTATTGCTTTTTTAATTGTTGAATATTAATTTAATAAAAAATTTGCTTTATTTTGTTTTGTTTTTTTTTTAATTTATAACAATTATGTAGCTCTATTATAAATATTTAAAAGTTTAGCTTTCTACTTTTTAAGTTGGGCTTATTAATTAAAGAATCAAAAAAATTTAAGTTTAAAAAAAATTAAAATCTAAAATCAGCTTTTTTATTCTGGTACTTAAGTGTTATTAAAATCACCTTTTGTAAGCGAGATTGAGATTCCAATTTTATTTATAATATCGTTCATGATAAAATAAGGTATAAATTCTGAACGTTTAAAAAATATAATATGATGTGTGTGAACGGAACTGGAACCAATTTATACCTTTCTTCTTTTTGAAACATACAAAACGGAATTAGCAAGAAAAGCTGCACTTTAGTTAAAGTTTTGATGATTTAAGAAATTTATATAAAAAATTAATATATAAATAAATAAACAATTCAAATTTTTATATTTCTGTGATGATGGAATTAAATGTGATAAAATATTTTGCATTACTCTGTTTCAGTAATTTTCTACAATAAATGAAAAAGATCAGCACACAAAGCATCCAGTACCAGAAAGACTAAGCAATTTGGAGTTGGCAAAGCGCTCATTCAAATCATGAAATTTATCCCATCCAAAAAACTTTAGACTTCACTTCAATTACGTAGCCCAATTTTGGAATCATCTCTTAAGAAAAGATGTTCAAATGATTGAGTTCAGCGAATAGATACAAAACTTATTGTTGGGTTAAGAATTTGAGCTATTTATAAAAATTTGGCAAGCTTAATTTAAATCCATTGAAAGAGAGAAAAATAAGAAGTGATTTCATTAAGCAATTTAAATTATTTATTAAATTCCAGTTATGTGATCTGACATTATCCATTGTCATGACATTATAGCACAAGGAGCCATTTTAATAATTTAGAGAAGAAAATGATTCGAATTTGTAATCTGGGATAAAAAATATCAGACTTTTATTACACAAATTATCATTATGCTCTTTTAAAGGATATTTTACATTTTTTTTCTAAATCTTTATTATAATTTTTAAATTTTGAATCAGTTGATTTAATTGCACCTATAATCAAGGCAAAATAATTCTTTGTCTAATTTTTTTTAAATCTAAAAAATCTTGATTAAAGCTAGATTTATTTTTTTACGCATATTCATCTTTATATATCCTTACCCATAAGTCAGAATAAGGTCCAGTTTTACAGTCATTAGTATTATTATTATGTTTTATTATATTTAAATCTAGAATTAAAAAAAAGATTGATTTCTTAGTTAAATTTTTTTAAAATTCTTACATTTCGAGGGATAAATTTGATGAAAAAAATCTTTTTTTCCAGGTTTTTATTCTGTTGGATATAAAAAACATCAAACGATTTGGGCATTTTGAATTTTTGAAGAATTAAGCAAAGAACAAAAAATTTCAGAAAAATAAAACATGTTTTTGCACCAAAATTTATTATTAGAAAATACTCAAATTCTTTTTTCATCAGATTTTAAAAAATCATAACGCCAAAAAGGATGAAACAAAAAATCATCCGACCTTGAAGGATGACCAATCGGACAGTTTCTCGTTTTAACCTTTTGGTATTATGATTCTTAAATTATTTAATCCATTCTTTAAATTGCTTTACGAAAATAATTCCTAATTTTTTTTGGCATAGGAGAAAAAATATGAAAATATGATCTTTTTTCTATAATTTGATTTTCTTTCCAAATTTTGGGGTTGTGAAATTCGTTTCAATTCAGAAAAATTTGAATAACTTTTTTGATATAAGGTATAAAGCATTTTATAGAACTTAATTATTCAAGTTTTTCTGAATTGAAATGATCGAATAGAAATGAAATTTGATTTTTTAGTCAATTCAAAATATTTTTACTGGGAAAAAATAAAAAGCAACTGATGAGAAACTATCTAGGTTCTTTTTGGTCCTTTTTCCTACCATAAAAATTTTAATTGGTATAAAAAAAAATTTCAAAATTCAAGCATCAAAATATCGAACGCCTACCATTTTCGATTTAGAAAAATGTTTTTAAAACTTATAAATTTAGCCTATGTAATCAACATATGATTTATATGATATGGTCGGTTAATTTTAGATTTGGTGTCAAAATAAAAAAATTCTCTTTCTAATAGATTATTTTTTAAGTTTCACAAAAAAAAAATTTTTGATTTCACAATTAGTTTTGAAAAACCGGAAGATTTTTTTTTATTTAATAGCCATTTTAAATAATTTAAAAATCGAATAAATAGTATCTTAGAGAATTTAATAAAAAAATTTGAAAATCATAAAAAAACTTTTTTAATGACTTGTTAAAATTAATTCACCTAAATTTCTGAAAAATTATCAATTGTAATTGAATATTATAAAAATTAGAAATGATTTATAAATTAAAGTAATAACAGAAATAAAAGTTATCTATAAAAATTCTGTTCACATATAAAAATATTTTAAAATGATTATTCTCTAATATTCTAGTCTATTGCTTTTTTCTACAAAGTTTTTGTCAAATTTAAAAAGAAAATATTTTAGAATAGAGTTTAAAATGAATGTGGCGCTTTTGTAAGCACTCATGGTAAATTTTCGACCAATTTGGCAATATTTTTTCTAAATTTTCAATTATTTTCGTTTTATGCAACGTTTCACAGTATATTTTTGAGAGTTAATGCTTATCATTTGTTTGTTTATTTTAATTTGATACAAGGCCGATTTAAAAATTGATTTTATTTTGATTTTTTTAAGAAAAATTGGATCAAGCTAATAAAAAAAAAGAATTTAAAATAACTTTTAAAATTTAAGAAAATTCTGTAATTAAGATTTTTATTCAGAAATATTGGTGAAAAATAATAAATCGTTCTTTTTAATCTGCTACAGTATTTGATAATTTAAACAAAAATAGCAAGCTATTTGATTAAAGCTATTCATTTATGAGATTGAAAATTTTAAAGCTCTATTCTAGTATTAAGTTGACTTTTGAAAGAATTTTTTTTTGGCAAGTGATTATGCTTTTAAAAAAATGAAGACTGCATATGCTTCTAAAATTGAAATTCATTCATTGTTGTTGATCACATTCAATTCGAAAAATCTTACTCAGTATAGAAAAAAATGATTTCGAAGTGAATAGGATTCAATCTATTATTGAAATGATTTATTATTTCTATTCAAAAAAATAAAATTAATTCAGAAAGTTAAAAACTTATTTTCCCAAAATGAAAAATAAATCTTGGAAATATTTTAAAGCGTAGAAAAAAAAAAGAAAAGCTTTGACTAATTCAACAAAAATATTACGTTAGCTTTGTCTTAAACGATTCTAATCTATTTTCTCTTTTTTAAATTAAATGAATGAATTAAAATCACAAAATTATAAATTTAATATGGATTTTATTTTTGATAATTTTTTCATTAAAAGAAAATAAATTGATCTAATACTAAAAGCAATTTCAAATTTAGATTAATTGAAATCATACGTTTTTAAATTGGACTCAAAAATTTGAATTTTTAATTTTTTTTAAGCATCAAATTTAAAAATTTATTCATGAAATCAACCAAATTCTTTATTCATCTAATTTAAATAAAATTTTTGGAAAATAAAAATCAAAAAAAAATAACAAATATGTAGAATATTTATTCACTTCTCATTAGCTAGAGGTATTTAAGGTTTAAATTGTTTAAATTTTTGACGATCCGGAAAAAAAGAAGATACAATCAGATAATAGAGCATAGTTGATCATTCAATGAATCTATCTTGATGTTGGTTTAACATAACTGGTTAAAGAACAATCTAGTATTGGCTCAATCAATAATTTGTAATCAAATTAAGCATAGAGTTACTACATTTCATCCACCGTAAGAGTGATGGTTAATTTTGGAGCCAAGCATAGCCTCCAGATAAGCTTAACTTTAAAAATGATAATTTAAATGGTTTCATTAGATTTTTTTAAAAATCTTTAGTTTTTCACAAGAATTTTTATTTTAAATTTGAAAAGCGATGGTTCAAGTGTATTAATTTAGCATATTTTCTAGATTCAATATTTAAAATAAAAAATTTTACTCAATCTTCAGCAAAAAGAAGACAGAGAAATTTTCTCTAAAAATGCTTAACAAAAGAGAGCTAGTTACAGATCGTCGCAGGAACCATGCATTTATTGACATCTAATCTCTCAAATACCCATTCAGGTTTATTATAAACGATCTAGAATCAAATGAATAGGAAATTATATATTTGTTTGAAAAACTTTATTAAGCCATTGCTCCTTCTGTATACTAATAAGAAAAGAAAAAAAATAAAATCAAATGGTGGTATGGGGTGGTATTCTGAGAGATAGGTAATAATTGATATAACTTATGCAAAATCTAGTAGGCCTAAATATACCGAAATCAAATTCCTGTTTAACTTTGACAGTTTTTTCAGAAAATGTCTATCGATTCAACAGTGTTTGTTTGGTTTGATTCCGCATGATTTTCAGACCCTATTGTTGAGACAAAATCAAGCTTAACTTTTCAAACTTTGATCAATATTATTTTATTTTTTAAGCATGTTTTTTTTAAGAAGTGCAAAAAAAAAAAGTTATGATAATGAAGAAAAGACCAAGTGGCTTTACATCATCATGCAATCAAAGAGAATTAACTTTTTATTCTTGTTTCTACTTTTTTTTTGCTTTAATTGCATCTGAATTTCAGGTCATGGCTATATTTTGGAAAAATTTTGATAATGAAATTTTACAATTTAAGAAGAAAAAGCAATCACGTTTAAAAATATTTGCCTCTTATTTAATGCTGCGCTGATTAAGATCAGCAAAGAAATAAAATGCAAAATTATGCTATCTGCTTGTGTATAAATCACATTCTGATAAATACTAAATAATTATGACAGTGTATGCATTCTTACTTTTACATTCAATGCGCTTGTATTCCTCATGATTTTCAGACCCTGATGTTCAGACGAAAATCAAACTTAACTTTTCAAGCTTTGATCTATCAAGTTAAATTTAACTTTGACTACATTTTTTTCAAGCATGTGTGTTGATCACGTTTTTATTTACCATTAGCATTTTGCAGCTGAATAAATGGTCTTTTAATTCAAATCATTTAAGCTAAATCCAAGTAACCACAAATAGAAGAAACTTGCTAGTATTTGAATTGTTTTTCTCCAAAAAAATGTGTTTTGTTTAGAAGAAAAAAATGGAAAAATTTATTTTATTTGAATAACTTTTTTTGTATACTTTTTTTATTCTAATTCTGACTATGAGGCTTAAATATATTGATAAATAAATTTTTTAAAAAAATTTCGAATAGAAGAAATCTTTTGATGATCAAACTTTCTTTTATTTAGAGAGAAACTGTATTTTTTCTTATTTGTCATCAATTCAAATAAAAATGAGTAACAAATAAAAAAACTAATACAAAAAGAGGTTGACAATATCATTGAATTCTGCAAAAGATGGGGATTTAATATAAACAAGTGCAAAACATGCTATTCGGTTTTCACGACCGCAGAGCAATGAAGCAACTACCAAAGAAAATACTTGATAAAATTAAAAATTGATAAACTGAATAAGAAATTGCTCGCGAACCTAAACCGATCTTTCTTGGCATTAAGTTTGATCCAAAGCTAAAATATAATTCTCATTTCAAAGAAATTTTTAATTAGTCTCGCCAAAGGTCAATATTCTTCGAAAAATTAAAGGATTTAAATGGAGGAAGTGAATTGCTTTAAACAAGACTCTTTACAAATCTCTAACCAGGTCACTTTTTGATTACTGTTTTATTATTCTACAATGTGGCACTCAAAGAATAGAAAAAGACCTTCAGATCTTCTAGAACAAAATCCTCAATATTATAAAGTTTTTTCCATTAAAAACGAGTATCAAAACAATCCGCGAGACGAGAGACATTAAAAAAGAAAATAGAAATAGAAAGTTCCATATGCTAGCGGTTCTGTTGAAAAAAAAAATGTCTCTATGTTGGAGCCTCGAAATTTCTTTGTGATATTTTAAGCAGTGTACTCTGTCCTGGTTTTTGTGACATTAAAATTGTTGCTTTTTTCAACCAAGTCTATTCCATGCATGAACCTGTACAATTGAATAAGATCACCCCTTTTTCTACTTTTCACTAGATTTGGAATGTTCAAAACCTTCAATCTGCTTTCATACGGTTTGTTTCTAATTGAAGAAACAATTTTCGTCCCTCTGCGCTGAATCCTTTCAATATTCCCACAGTCAGACTTAAGAATTGGAGACCATACGGGTACCGCAAATTCCAAAAGGGGACAAACAAAATTTAAATATAGAGGTCTAAATACGAGAGAATGATTTCCTGATGCGACCTAACATTTGACTTGCTTTGTTTGTAGCCTTTATCACTTGATTTTTCCATTTCAGATTTGTATTGAAAATAGCTCCGAGATCTCTTTCGGTTTTTAAAGTTGTTAACTGCTTACCATTGATAAAGTAAGGAATTTTTTTTTCTTATGACCATAATACATGACCACACATTTTGTTGTATTGAAGAGAAGAAGCCAATCTTGAGTCCACTTGAAAACTAAGTCTAAATCTAATTGTAGTTTCGCTGAGCTTATTTTAGATAACGTTTGCGAGAACATTTTAGTATCATCTGCATACATTTTGACAACATTCTCGATTTCTTTTAGTAGATCATTGATACACAAAACGAGCTATATTTATTAAATTTTTGAAATCAAGATGTGACCACGAGGTATTTGCCAAGGAAATGAGCGATTTTATTGCAAAAAAGGGCACAGGGTTATTTCAAAATCCTCTAGCCACCTTATTCCAAAACCTTTCTGATGTTTCAATTAACTTTATTTAATTGTATTAAATTTTGTAATTATTTTAATTTTCTATACTTTTTCCAAACAGGAGGCTGGAGAAAGACGGCTAAGCCGCTCGCAACTGCCCTGTATTTTAAATCCAAATTATTTTTCAATAAAAAAATAGCATTTAAAATAAAAAATAATTTACAAACAAAAAAATTTTTTTTTAATTTTTTTATTTTGAGAAAGTTTATCTAAAAAAAATAATTAAAAGAGCAATTGTCTCTTATTTGAAGAAGAAAAAATATTAATTTAAATAAATTCCTATTGATTTGACATGTAGCATAAGAGGAGACGAGCAAATGAGAAAAAAAAAATCAACCTAAATTTAAAATTAAATCATCATCAACTAAAATAAAACGCCAGCAACAACAACAAAAACATCAATAAGAAAAAAAATTAAAAAGAAAATTTTTACATCTTTTTCAAAACATTACTTTTTCTTGTGTTCCCTCTATTGGAGTAATCTAAATGGTTTACAAATAAATTTACACTGATTATGTGGCGTTAAAAGAAGGTGAACAAAAAAAATCGAAAAAAAAAATTGTGAAAAGAAAAGCAAAAAACAAAAAGCATCCAAAACACTTAGTCGATCAGCGACATTAGCATTTTGGGCGCATCCTACCAATCGATTCTGAACCACTACTTTAACAGAAGAGAAAAAAAAGAAAAAGAAGCACAAACATTCTATTTATTTAAGTGCCGCGCATTTCTCTCGGACACTGGTCAATTCTCATCAAACACTCCTATACTGTTATTCATCATTTTTGTTTTGCAATAAAATCTAGTTGAATAGTACTCTGTGCATTCTATGAACAATCGGTCGATCGGTAACATTGAACAAGAAGAAGAAGAAGAAGAAGTCACGACATTTATGCTGAGACGGCAGCAGGCGTTGTTTGGCCGGAGGCTTGGGTCGGTGAATGGGAGGGGGCGCGCGTCAAGTCCGAGCTGGGCGACGAGTCGTCCCGGGCGCTCAGCATCGGCGGCTGCTGCTGCGACAAACTCTGCGACAAACTTTGCTGAACGGCAGCGGCCGCAGCGATTATGTGATACGGATGGTGGAGGAGCGATGTCAAATTTTGGTCATTGGCGAGCTGCGGCGGCGGCGGCGGAGTCGAGCTCTGTTGGGCTGAGGGCAAGTGGTGGCCGTGCGCGTACGCATACTCGTTTGGCTGATTTTGAGTGACGTAGAACATGGGCGAGGTGCTGGGATTGCGCGATGCCCGCTGATGCTGCGGACTGTTGGTCAGGCTGTTTGCCGAGTTGTTAGAGCTGGTGCTGGACGACGAGGAGGACGAGGACGACGACGACTCTTGTTTGATGGAAGGCGGCGGCGTCAACTGGTTCGAGTAGTAGTTCGTCGACATCACGTACTGGGAGTTTTGGTGCACGGGCGTACTAGCCTGGGTCTTGTTGGCCGCGTACAGCTGGCTGTACAACGCTTGACTAGCAGCAGTTGAATTGGGCGTCGATTGAACGTTGGCCGCCTTGGCTATTTGATGATAGCTTTGTGGTTGCTGATGCTGCTGCTGTTGTTGTTGTTGGTGGTGGTGGATGTAGGCAGGCTCGTGTAGAGAGTGGTCGGACGGCCACGAGCTCTGGTAGACCGGCGAGTGATGGTGCAGATGGTGCTGCGAGTTGAGCATGTGTGGCGATTGGCTGGTGTAGGCCTGGTTGTGCTGGAATTGGGCGGGAAAGACGTGCGCCGAGCTCTGCTGCTGGTGGTGTTGGTGATGGTGGCCGTGTTGAGAAAGGGATTGGTGGACGAGATGGCCTTGCTGCTGCTGCTGCTGTTGCTGATGCTGCAGGTAGTGCTGATGATTGGCGGCGAATTGGTGGTTTGAATGGGAGTTGATGGCGGCCAGGTGATGGTGCAGGCCGTGCTGATTTAGCTGGCCGTTGGGCGCGTTTGCGTGAGCGGTGGAGGTGAGCGAGCCGATTTTTTCTTTTTTAAGAATGGATTTATTTTTGCGCCTGGGCCTGTACTTGTAGTCCGGATGCTCCTTCATGTGGACGGCTCTGAGCCGCTTGGCCTCGTCAATGTACGGACGCTTTTCGTCCTCGTTGAGCATTTTCCACTCGGCGCCCAAACGCTTGCTAATCTCCGAGTTGTGCATCTTGGGATTTTCCTGCGCCATTTGACGCCGCTTGCTCCTCGACCAGACCATGAACGCGTTCATGGGTCTCTTCACACGCTCCAAGTCAACACTGGACACTGACTTGGCGGACGCGCGGCCCAGAGGCTGGCCGCGACTCGGCGCGCCCACGCTGCCCATCGACGAGTCGTTGGGCGACGGAGACGACGACGACAAAATTTCTCCGCTCTCCTCCTCTTCGTCGTCGTCGTCGTTCATCTCATCGTCGTCGTGCTCCTCGTTCAGCTTGCTGCTCTGGACGCCCGCCGCCTCATAGTGCGGCTCGCCCGCGTACTGCTGCTCGAGCATATACTGCTGCTGCTGCTGCTGAAGGTGGTGGTGGTGGGCAAAGTGATGAGTGCTGATTTGATGCTGATTGAAGTGGGCCGGGGCGTAGGGCGACGGCTGGCCGGCAAAGCTTTGCCCCTGCGAGTAGTTCTGCAGCATCATTTGGCCCATCAGTGGACTCTGGTGCTCCATGTCGCCACTCACCACTGCCGCTTGGCCCCCGCCGCCGCCGCCTCCTCCTCCGCTGAACATCGCCACCAAATTGCTAACCATTTTTCTTTTGTCGTTTTTCCTTTTCTACGTAACAAAGTTTGTCGAACAATAATACAATTGACTTTTTGTTTGTTTCAATTTTAACAAGCTTAAAAAAAACAAAAAAAAAATTTTTTTTTATTAAATTTTTATTTCAAAAATTAATCAAAAAATGGAACGAAGAATGTTGAAAGTATTGAGAAAGAACAATGAAGAAAATTGAATTTTTCAAAAAACGTTTTCTAATATGTGTGTGTATAATTAATAGAATTAGTGTTAATCGACAATTTAGGGTTTCTAAATTTAGATTGTCGAGAAATTTTTGGGTCTAGATGCTTTTTTTTTTTTTATTAAAAATAAGCGCTTTTTGGAGAAAATAAATGAAAAAAAAGTTTGGTGGTGATGGAGAAGAACTAAGTCAACGGGCTCAGCAGAGATCAAGTTACTTTGCATCATCATGCAATAGAAGAGAGAGTAAGAGAGAGAGAGAGGAACAAAGAAAAGGAGAGTGAAAATTTCAAGTCATAGTTAAATTTGGAGAAAATAAATTTGATCATAAATTTTTCGATTTAAAAAATTGAAATCGACAACATCAAAAAAGCAGCTACACTTAATACTATTTGCCACTTATTTTTTTTAATTCTAAATTATTTAATGCTGCACTGATTTGGCTCATACAAGATAAGCAAAATGAACAAAATCCTATGCTATCAGCTTGTGTAAAAATCACATTCTGAAGGTAAATACTGTGGAATGGAAAATGTTTGTGTGTTTATTTATTGAATGCCAAACTGAAATATTGGGCTGGACCGTATCAACGCTCCAATTAACAAACTCGAATCCGCACACACACTCACACACATAGGCATTCAGCAATCCCAATTAAGAAATTATTTGATTGGCTTACTGCTTAATCAAAGTGCTCTATTCATTTAGCTTCGAAACTGGCTCTGCTCTCATTGGCTCGAGCGCTCACTCTTAATTATTCATGTCGCTAAATTAGCTTATAACCAATTAAATCTCGGCTTGAACAAAACCATGAAAGCATCGGCAGCCCAATCCATTTTCAGATTGGTTGCACAACAATCAATCGATCTATCTTTGTCATCCAGCATTTTCATCTATTTATCTTAAATAATCTTAAGTAACTAATTTATGCCTTGCTGCACTCCATCAGTCTTATAAACAACACCAGCAAATTCCTGCAAGAATTTACTGGTGTCTGTGTCAACACACACACATCTAAATATTCATGAGCTTGAAAACATAGCTCGAAAATGTGATAAATATTTGATACCAAGAGAGAGAGAGAAGGTGGACAAAAATTCGAACATTTTTGCTCAGCACACAGGTCCCCCCGTTTGCATCAAAATTCTAATTTAATCTTGCCACACTGCATCTTGATCACGAACACGGCACAGAGATTCGTGGCCGGCTAAATGTCGCCCAGCTAAAATCAAGTTTAAAGTGTGACATTTAATCTAATCCGATTTGGATTTAGAGCACACATTAAAGGGTCAAGTGAGTGCTAATTAGCGCGTCATAGTCGACGTCTACCCCCAAAGTTTCGAATTCGAATGGAACTCAACGCATGCTTGATGTGGCCGCTCTCTCTCTCTCTCTCTTAAGTCACATTCATTAAGGTGTATTGTGCAGTTGTTCATGCTGTGCGAGATGCTTATTTTTTTTATTTTTTTATTTTTTATTTAAGCCACAGAAAATGATTTAAAACTTGGTAATTGTTGATATTTTTTAATACCCCAATATTGATCAATGAAATCAATGTGAATCGATCAATTGCATAAGCGATAAGCATCTAATTTACACATTCAGAAATATTCTATGCCAAACACACTAAGCGATGCAATGGGAGCCATCGACAAAGAGAGAGAGAAATATTGAAAATATTTTATCTTGATCGTTTGCCAAATTCCAAATTATCTGATCTATTTTAGAGAGAGAGAGAAAATTAGACAGCAGAACTAATCGAAAAAAATTCATAGTTAACTTTCAACAATCGACAAAAAAAAATTTTATTTTTTAATTTTCTTTTTTCTAATTTAATAAAAATTATCATTAATCATTTTGTTTCTTTTCATGCCTATTTGAAATGGAAAAAAGAAAAGATCTTAGCAAATTATAGATGCTAGATGATATGAGTGACAAGGTGCTTTTGACGACAAATTAGAAAAAAAAAAGTGCGTAGAAACCAACCGGTTTAGTTTCCTATAGTTAATTAAATTACGACTTCACAGTGCTGCACATTTGCGTGCTCTATTAAAATGTCAGGGCTCTCTGCATTAGTGTCGCCCCATGACTCTTTCCTTATCATGATTTGTGTTACGAACAAGAAAAGAAGAGAGAGAGAGAGAAAGAGAGAAGAAAAAAAAAACGAAGAAAAAACACCACCAAAATCCAGAATTGCTGAAACAAAAACATTTTCCTCTAGAATATTAAACAAAAACAAGATTTTAAATTTAAATTTCAACACCGACTGAATAAGTAAGGCCTATAATCAAAGCATGACTCGCAGCTCTTAGCTTTAAATTTAAATATTAAAATAAAGTGTTAGTTTTTTTCTCCTTTATTCATTGGAGATACTATATCCAAAGGTAATAGCATAATTATAACTCGATTCTAACTTGTTCATGCTTTAGAGCTACTGTTAGTCTTGTTGTCGAAGTTAATTGAATTCTAGCAACGACAACAACAAAATGACTTTAAAAAGTTCTTCGGGGTGATCTATTGAACACAATGAAAATAAAGAATAAATCAATTGTTCTCAGCCTCCTTTTCTGATTGTGCTCGGGCCTACTCTAAGCAGCCAAAAGCCTCCAGCCAAACGCTGCTACTAATTGAATTTGAGGCAAACTATTACTAGCGATCTGAAAGTGATTTTTTATTCACTTCTGCAAGCATTCTTGTTGTGTTCGGGTTCATGTGACTGGCAAGCATCCAGGCACCTAATTTCCATCCTGGTTAGCTAATCTCTGTGCATTTCTAGTTAATTAAAATTCAAAAGAGAGAATTTTAATCAGGCTGAATTTTCTGTCGGAAGCAACCACGGCTTCCTGGTTATACAATTTAAAATAATAGCTCTATTAGCTAGACCCGGCTCTGAAAAATGTGTGTGTGTGTGCTAGAATATTTTGGATTTAAAATACATTCGGGGCCATTCGGTGTACTTGTTTACCGTTTAAATATTTAAATTATTTTAATTATTCAAAAAGAGAGAAAAAAGAAAATACAAAAAGGTATGATGAATGGAGAGGCAACACACCAACTGAGAGAAAGAGATATTTGTGCGGAAATGAGACGAGGAACAAAAAGAATTTAGATGCTAAACTAAAGTTTTTTTTTCTCTATTTTTTTTTTTGTTTGACCAAATGCGGATATTTGTGTTGGATTGAAATGGAATGATAGTTTTTTTTTTTTTGTTTTTTGTTCCTTGCCACACTTATTCTTTCGTTTATTTTTTCAAGCTCTAATCCAAACAAATCCAATTGAATTAAAATTAATTGTTTAGAAATTTGTTTGCAAAATACCTCTCTCTTTCTGTGTCTCTCTTATCTATTTGCCAACGATTACCAAAACGAACAAAGAACTACTACATCATTTGGCTTTAGACTAAGATATTTGTTCGAACTTGAAAATTTAAACTACTCTTAAAAACTAAAACAATAGAACAAACCGTCCGATTGACATTTTGTCTAAAAGAAAAAAATGCTCACATTTCTTTGCATAGGGCTTCGCGAGCAAACTAGAGCTCCTAGAACGATTGTTTGCACGACTAAATCGAGCAGTCCTTGAACCCGTTTAGTCGGCTTGAATGAACGCAAACAATCCTTATCTCTCTATCCTCCATTGTCTGACTTAACAAATCAAAAAAATAAACACAAAAGAAATTCTTTTCTCGAATTCAAGAAGTACATGCCAAAAAAAAGGCTATTGATAGCAAGCACATAAACCCACAGCTAAATTGTACAGCATTTACGCAAGATCAATAATGTTTTATGGTATAGAAAACTGTAATATCAGTAAAACTGAGATAAAAAACATTCAAACAATGGAAAGTCTAATGATAAAACAGATGCTTTTGTTGGGAAAAAGATCGAGGACGACAGGACTCAACTTAGAACCCAATTGACTCAAAAAATAAGAAAAAGTAAACTAAACCGTTTAGTTTACTTTTTCTTATTTTAAAGGCTTTACCAAGAGATTCCCTGAAAATGAATTTACGTCTAAACTGCTCAAAAACAATGAAAAAAAAAGTTAATCGACCCAATAAATTCATTAAAAAACTAAAAGACATAGTAGGATCGTGCGAGTTCTTGAATAGAGAAAAAATTAGAGAAATCAAGCTTGAAGATAGAAAAAAAACAGTTAAAATGGATTTTGTGAATAGAATAACAGGATTTAAAAAATTGAAAAAATTGAAAAAAAAAGTCAATTATTTCTTTTCCATTATTCAGTTATTTGCTGAGTGAATTAAATTTCCCCATGGGCTCCAATCGCAACAATGAAGCTATTGATAAGATAGAATAGAAATAAATAATTTCTTTTTTTTTTCCTCTAAATTTTTTTCTCTTCTTTAATTAAACTAAAACATACAATTAGTGTTATTAGAAATATATGAAAATGAATGCCTTTTGACAAATCACATTGAAGCCCGTGAACGTTATAAACCAATCGATTAATTGCAAATCGATTGGCAATAAATAAAAAATGAGTCCAGATATGCTCAGATAAACACTTGATTAGAGCGTTTATCTCGAGCCGACTCTAACTAATTGCACTCGATGCAAACAAAACTTATCGAGACAAAATGTCACAGGAACTGCTACATACTTAACAACAAACAACACAATGCATTTATCTTTCATTTTTCTTATCTTAATTAGACTTTAATCTAAAAACTATTTCCAATAAGTGCCACAGCAACATAAAAAAAAGGTGTTTAATTTCGTCGCACACAAACAGTGGGAGACCTACTTTTAAATCAGGCCTATTCAATGATTAATGTGCTTAGTGCTACTTGAACAAAGAAAAAAAAACTAGAAAAAAAAACTGAAATTCTCTAATTATTATTTAAGTAGGATTGAACATTGAGATGGAACGAGAATTATTAAATTTTAATAAACCTTAGACACAAAGAGAGAGAAAAATTAAAAATTCGAATTTGATGATTATGACAAGAAAAATATGTGCTAAAATTCCATTTAAAAAAAAAAAAGAAAAACTTGAAAAATGTCATTTTCTTATCAATTTTCCCTGCTCTTCACTCAAAATTAGCCTAAATACCTATAATTATCACCAATCTACATGAGGTATAAAAACCTATTTAGAGTGTATAGAATTTCAAGTTGAAGCAATTAGCTAACCGAGCAAATCGATACTCGGATTAGCAGCCACAGTGTATGTATACAACAACACTCTTACGTGTAGTAAATAGCCCCACAATTCCATGTAATCCTCGTGTATTCGATTACTGGCTTCTTAAATCCGCATAAGTCTCTAATCCTTGCGGATAATAATCAGCTCAAAACAAACAGTAGTCATACAACAAAATTAGAAAAAGAAAAAAAAGTAGTGCTATGAATATTCAAGTGGAATAGCTTGTTTTTCAAATCTTGAAAACTTTTTCATGCCTATGAATATTTAAAACAGTCTCGATTGGAATTTAATTTATTCTTGAGCAAAATGAAGAGAAAGAGAGAGAGAGAAGAACGCTTAAGTGTAACTTATGATGCCAACAACTATGTGTCATAAGTCCACTTGTAATTTTTGTTGTGCTCAGATCGCAAAGTATGTGTCTTGAAAATTGGCTAATTTGACAAGGAAGCAATTTTTTGTGCCAATATTACCCATGAAATCAAGTGCAAATAAATTTCAAATTGAACAAAAAAATAACAAGCACAGTTCTAATGTCTTGGTTGTTTAGCGGCAACTAAGGCGCTCATCCGCTCTAACTTAACTTGAACAATTTTTTCTCTTCTCTCTTTTTTGTCCCCAGCTCTAAAATTCCGGATATGAAAAATTAACTCAAGTCACTTAACAACGACAAAAATTTCAACACACCGAATACCGGAATTTAATTATAGACTTGGAAGAAAAATTTAACAACAACAAAAAAAAATGAAAAAAATAAAATAAAATATTTTAATTGAATCCATTGAATTGAAAAACTTGAGGCCATTGACATCTAAAGATCGTCATCTGGTATGCTGCTTACTAAAACTAAATCCGTACACTATTCACATATTTCTTAGAGGCATTAGTAGAAAAAAAACACCAGTTGCATAACTCACCAAAACTAGCTCTTTTACCACAGCCAACTTAACAGATTATATTTCATGTTATGGACTTGTAATCGGATTAAAGCATGCTCATTGGAGCAGTAGCATGGAAAGCATTGCTGACACAAAATCAGGTGAGCTAATACTATAGTTTCAAATAGTCTACTAATCAAATACCTATTTATTTAATCTCTCTTTATCGCATAAATTACGCTCAAGTGCTTTGTGAAACTTTTTTTTTTCATTTTTGTCCTATCACTCATTTTTGTTCGGGTTATACCTGTAACCACAAGAAATTTACAATGCAAGTTCGATAATTACAAGTCAAATGAGCGTTTTAGACGACGAGCAGAATGTCCCCGAGACAACTTTGCACACAGAGCATTAATTTGCTAATCTGAACATAATCTTATTTATTATTTTGAAAAAAAAATTAAGTTGACTAGATCGCTCATGGCACTGCTATCATACAAACCTCATCTAAAAAGCTTGTATGCTTTAACGTTCATGTAAGCACCTATATATCTTGGTCTAAGATCTACAGATTATTTCTTTTTTTCTCTTTTTTTTTTTTAACTAAATCTTATCTAACTATAAATTCCAACTTAAATTGCTGATTGTGATGACATGCAGTCTAGGTCGTTGGGTGTCCACATGCCACAGCACTCAACAACACCAACAAAAAGTAGTTCATAGATTGAATGGTATGTGTGAGCAGATGATGAAACTGTGGAATTGTCCAAGTCCTATTTAATATGTGTCGAATTTAATGACATAGTAGATAAGTGACCATTTATAGTTTTTTCATTCCTATTCTAGTCTCAATGACCAACCCCTCTAGGCTTCAAGTTCTCCAAAATATTTCAATTAAGTACAGTTAAAATTTTCCTCAAGAAACTCCATCGGATCTCCTGGTTAATTTCTTAGAAGATATTAAGCTTGACAGCATTGAAGTTCGTCTAAATAAACTGTTTATAAAATATCTAAAAAATTGTCTTATTTTCAAAAATACGCTAATTATTGAATTAATCAAAGACTATGTCAGTGCTTTTGTTAATAGCTCAAGGCCCTGTTAGAAAAATATCCATTATGTAATTCATGGAATGAATTCAGCGAGTGGTTAAATGAAAAGGGATTATCTTTCTGATTTTCGACCTTTTTCCTTCATCAAAATTCTCTTGTCTACTTTGATCTTTTAATATTTTTTATATTTTATTTTTATCTAATGGCGGAGGAAGTTTTATTGCTCAGAGGCATTTCAAATTTAAATTAACTATTAAAAAAAATACAGATTATTTATTTTTTTTTCTCTTTTTTTTTTTTTTACTAAATCTTATCTAACTATAAATTCCAACTTAAATTGCTGATTGTGATGACATGCAGCCTAGGTCGTTGGATGTCCACATGCCACAACACTCAACAACACCAACAAAAAGTAGTTAATAGATTGAATGGTATGTGTGAGCAGATGATGAAACTGTGGAATTGTCCAGGTCCTATTGAGCAGTACACAACTGGCTGGTCGAATTTAATGACATAGTAGATAAGTGACCATTTAAGCATCACTAATAGGTTGTAATAAATTGAGGCTAATTTTTAAATGTAAATTTTCAGCTCATCGATTTCCGACAGGGCACGGTATAATTACAGAGTATGATAAACTCAAAATTTTGAGTATTTACTGGTTTTGACAGTTGGTTGTATAATTAGGCGCCTAATTGTTCGCGACTCGCACAAATTAGCACACAGAAAAACATCTCCTATTTGCTCGCAAATAATACGGCTATCGATTTTGCCTAAGCACTTAATCTTTCTAAATCAAATTTTACCACACTATCATCAATCAATGAAAAGATAAGTCACCATCAAAAATCAAAAAATTAGACTTTAATTACTTTGGTCGAGTTTAGAAATAAAAAGAAGCAAAAAAAATCCCTAGTCAAATATTTAAAGATCATGATTTTTTCTTAATGACGAGTGTTCGAGCCTTTCTTATGGATTAAGTGCCAAACAAGGTGTTAAAGGTACGCATCATTGTCTTGCTATTTGACAAAAATATTAGCACAATAATAAGCTCATCTAAAAATATCGGTGCTCAATTTCCTGAAACCAATATTGACTCGGCCAGAAACAAACACAAAGTTGTATAGAAACTAAAAATGTACTCACTATTTGGTGGCGCTGATGAACGATTGCATTTTGGGCACTTGAAGCGATCGGTTGCTCGGCCGATTTGAATTGAGTCGGCTTGAAAAATGTTGAATCATTGAGATATAGTGCGTGTGTGGATAAATGCAAAAGGTTTTCGAAAAAATACTTTGTCTGAGCTTTATTTATACTCTAAAATGAAAAAAATAAAAATTTAAATTTTTGTTATTTCTTTGTTATTTTAATTTCTTTTCCCTTTGAAAAAAATAGAAATATTATTGATATTTCAAAATATATAAAGAAAATAGTTGAGTTATTGTTAATGTTTTGTGTTTTGAAATAAATAAAAAAAATTCAAATAATATTGTCTTTTTAATAAATTTTAATTATTAAGATTGCTTTTGTTTGAAAATTTGAAAGAAAATTCAATTCAAAATATAAAGAAAAATAGGAATGAAAGAGCGAAACAAATGGAGTTCTATTGCAACGGTATATGGGGATCCTTGAATCGCTTGACAAATGAGAATAATAGTTAAACGATGTCTAATTGTTTCGTCGTTTGTTGCACACAAATAGCATCTTTTGAGCCACTTTTGTGATGAATTAGTGGAAAAGAAAAACAAAGCAAATTCAGAAAAAAAAAAGAAATAATAAGAGAATAAAAAAAGCAAAGAACAATTCAAGTTGAAGCTTTTTTATTTTAATTTTAAAAAATAAATATGAAAAGAATTCATTGATTTTTTTATTTATTATTTTGAAATGCTTCGTATTGTTTAATTAAAATTAAAGAAAAAATAGAAAAAATACTTGTTCATTTTCTTCGTAGGTTTATGGCTACCCATAATATTTTAAATGATAGAGAGCTCTAGCTTTGTTTGATAAATATTTTAATCTTTTTAGTTTTCTGAAAACTTTCATTTGGAATTTAAAATTCAAATTTCAAAAATGAATGAAAAGATTGTTGTTCAAAAATTTTGTTTTGTCATCTGTGATACACATCAAGGTAATGGAACTAGATCATAGATATTTGAGACATTAAAGGAATTTTTCAATAGATTTCAAATCAATCATCATTTTTCTTCAAGACAAATCAAGATAGAAATATGTGTCAGTTTTATTTCAAAATAAAAAAAAATCAAATAAATTGTTTGTTTTTCTTTTTCTTTAATTTTAGATTTTAGTAATCTCAAAACTTGATTTTAGAAGAATTTGAATACTGCAAAGTGCTTAGACAGAAACCGGCCAAATTGCAGCAATAAGTTTCATCTGTCTAATCCGGATTTTGGAGCATATTTTGGCTAAGAAAACACTTATCAATTAACTCCTGGCTATCAAGTAAATAGTCTACTATAAAAATCAAATATTAACAAAATTTATTAACCTCTATTTACAAGGTAAATACTCAATTTTTTGTGTTTGCATTTTTATTTGTTAAAGCGATCTGTGTACATTTTAAATCTAAAATGTTTACCTTTGATACTATTTAAAATATTAGTCGAGTACATACACATTTCGTTTGAACGGAAACTCGAATGAATAGATAGCAAAATTCCAAAATCTAAATTTATACTGGGCAAATATTTAAATTGATGCTGCTGGTTTCCAAAATGCAGAAACAGGTGCACGCAAAAATAAAAATAAAAATTAACACAAAATAATTTTTATTTGAAATTTAAAATATTAATAAAAAATTTGAACAAAAAATTTAATAACTATCTTCTGAATCTCTTCTGAACGAATTGTATTTAATTGGATTGTAGAAATAGGATAAAGAGCAAACAAAACTCGATGCTGTTGCCGCATACAAAGCTGCAAATGAATGCGGTTTATTTGCCGGAATTTCTTCTTCAACTTTATTGATCACTAAATAAAAAAAAAATATATTAATTAGTCTTAGATTAAAGCTCTGATAAACATTTGTGGTTATTCCCGTAAAGTAATGTTCTAAAGTTCTTAGTTTAATAGAACTTCAAAAAAAACTATTTAAGTGACTAAATTAAGGTAACAAAAGCCTCCAACTGTGTTTTAATTTAATTTTTGAATTCCTGCTGTTTTATTGATTTTTTGAAAAATTTGTTTCCGTCTTTTGATCCAAATAGTCAATAAACTCTTACAAAAAAATTACATGCTACTGTATTTTGAGGAATTTTCGGAATTTTACAGAAATTTAATATTAAATTCAATTGAATAAAAATCAGGTCACTTCATTCCTTGAAGTAATCAATGATATCAACCGAAAAAAAATCTACTTACATCTCTTTCGAATTTCATTAGCATAGACAGTGGCGTATACAAGTATAATAATTGAAATCAAAAATACTTGAAAAACAATTAAACGCTATTTTAAATTTAATTAAAAATTACCATTTATCATCATAAAAAATCCGAGTGTTTTCTGAATTAATGGCTTGGTCATACTTGCCAAAGACGCAAAAAAAGTTATTAAGAAAGTTGATATAATAGTCAAGTAAGAAATGACAGTGATAACAACTACCAGGTTTACTACTTAAAAAAAAAGTGTAACAATTAGTATCAATTTAAATAAAAAAATTCAAAAAGCTAGATATTTTCTCGATTTTATGCACAATTGACAAAAATGAAATTCAGTCTGAAATCATAATTAAAAAATAAAAGATGATTGAAAATTTTTAACTAATTAAAATCAATAAAATTTAGAAAGCTTCCTTTAGAAATTATTGAATTCTAAATATTAAATTTGATTGATATCAAGAATTTCGATAAGAGCCGAGTAATATCCTGAATTTAAAAACAATTAAAAAATACCTTTAAAAAATACTATCGTATCGATTTGAATTTTTAAAAAAGTACTCCCGAAACAAACAAAATAAGATTTTGTAAACGAAAAGCTTGAACAATTCTTTTCAATATAATCTTGGAGACAGCTCATCTCACTGTCAAAAAATAATGTTGATTTTAGTATACCTAATCCTTCGAAGACAGAGGTTGCAATCAGTGATGTATAGGAAACATAAGTTATTACTTCAGTCAGACCCATTTTTGATTGAAAAAAAATTACAGAGTTGTAATTTAAATTGATAGAAATAAAAAAAAATTAAAAATATAAAAAAAGTTTATTAATTAATCTCAACAAAAAAAAACAACAAATATCTCTATTAACTACCATATTTTCAAATGAAACGATTCAATTGTCGTTTGCAAAAAAATATTTTGTTGGTTCAACTTTGGCACAAATTTACACCATTTACATAACGATTAATTTATTTCTCTTAGTCATCATAAGATTTGGAACTGTTGCAACAGAACAAAATGGTAGTGAGCAAATATCCGGTGCAAGCAGCATAAATTAACCAATATGACCATGAATACAAGATTGGTGACTTATGATCGGCTTAAAAAAAAATAGAAATTTTATGCCAGCTTTTAAACCATTTTACTCACGAGTTATTTTAGCTTCTTTGGCATAAAAAAATGTATACACGATTATGATTGACACCAAAATCAAAGCTAAAATAAAAAAGAAAATAAAATTTTGATAAAAATTTTTAGAATTTTTTTATTTTACTGTTCAAAGTTGTAAGGACTCCTAGAAAAAGATTAAGTGATTTAGTCCTAAATCTTTCCACAAGACTGATCAAAAAAAATATTCCAATCAAGCCGATGATTCCCACCGATGCCAACGAAAAAACAACACATAGTTGAAGAGGAACTTTGATATAAAATTTAGCAAAAAAAGTTAAAAATATAAAAAAAAATTTACTTGTATCATTCTTGAATAGATCACTATTCCACCAGTAGCAATTTGTAAAAGTTTTGACCGAGCCATCAAGCGCCTTGGACATGAATGAACCAACAGCATTGATCGAATTCTGAAAATAAGCAAGTCCACCGCATCGCTGGAAAATCCCGTCGTGAAGACCAGGAGCGTACCTATTGACCACCATATAACTAGTCAGAAAAGATATGGCCTGAGCTCCAATTGATGCTAATAGGAATATAAATGTCAAAGAAGTAATTATACAACTCATTATAAAGAGTTTTAAATTCTAAAAGTGATTTTTTTTCTAAAAGCAAAAATGGATATAAAATAAAAATATTGAATAGTTACAACTTTATTTAGAAAAAAATTTAGAAAAAAAAATTTAACGGGTTAGTAAAATTTGGGTCAATTATTTGGAGCCTCTTAGTGGATTGTACATTAAGAATACCAATGCAAGAATATTTGTTGCTAGGGCTCCGAATAGTGTGTAATACGACCACGAAAATACTAGAGTGGTTGATACTCCGGCTTTTGTAAAAACCAGTTAGTTTAAAATGAACTTTTAAAGAAGTTTAAGAAAAATTTTACGAATGACTTTGGTATCTCCGGCATAGACAAAGCTATACACAATCAAAATGATGAGCAAAATAATTGCTTAAATTTAAATATTTATCTAGTACTTAATTTTGAATTAAAAATTTTACCATTTGCTATCAGAGCAATACTCATAGAGGGTTTGTAATTTGTTCCTCTAAGCTCTGTTAGATAGCCACTGACCACGCCGAATAGCAGGGTCAGTCCGATTAAAAACATGGAAATAAATGCCAGGACTGTCACCAATTGTAAAGAAGCTTAAAAGAAAATTAATTGCTGGTAAATTGACCATTCCGGATTTTATGTGAACTAACTCCGATCAGTGTTAAATGTATCGGCACTCCACCATAGGCACTTGAATGTGTACGGATCCTGACTAACGGGATACACACACCGCTGGAAAATTCCTTCATGCAAGGAAGTAAAATTTCGACTGTCAATCATGTGACTGCTTAGAAATGAAATTAACTCAAAGACTAGAGTCAATTTCATCAATAAATAAGGAAGTATTGTCTCAAATGTTAACATTTTTCTCAAATTCAGAGCTTAGCAAATTAGAAAATTTTAAAAGATAAAATAGTTGTAAATTTAAACTGGACTGTTATATATTCAACGATCCCTAGGCAGAATTCCTTAGCTTTCTTTCTTAAAATATAGACCCAACCCTGTTCATATTGGAATTTTAAAATGGTTCTTAATTTAGATGCAAAATTATTGTCTATGCTCAATGTAACATTATTGTCTGTATAGTAATTTAATTAAAACTTTTAAAAACAGGAAGGCGATGCCAAGGCCTCTAATGAAAAGAGCATAATTACTTAATTAAATCAGCAGGGGTTTACGTGGCTTAAAGGCATTAAATATACTCAAGATACTATCCGTAAATTTATTAACTTTGAAAACTAGAACTTATGAATATATTAAAAATTGAACTTGAATTAATTTTCCTACATAGATGAATGAATTTAACGTTATAAATACAAGATAAATATTCTAATCTACCTGTATGAGTTCAATCGATTTTTGTGACCCTATTTTGATGAAATAAAAAATTTTAAAGGCCCAAAGTAAAATTAAACTGACAAAATTTTTCTTTCTTCATTAAGTTTTATTAATTCAGGTCTGTTCGTTTGATTGACAGATTCCAAAAATTATTAATTTAAATCATTAATTAAATATATCTAAATTTAATGCAATTAATATTTTGATTAATTAATATGACTTTTTTCTTAAACATAACATGCCCTTCAAACTTAAAATGGTATTATATATTAAAGTTGAAATTAAATAAACTCCAAAATTTTCTAATTCATTAATTTTAAGAAATAAAAAAAAATATTCGAAAAATTATTAAATGCGAAAGAAGACGGTAAATTAAAGCTTTTGATACAATTTAAATGATGATGCTGAAAATTTATCATTAAGAAAAGGTTTTAAAGTTATTTTTAAATATTAAATTTTTTTGCAGAAGCTCATTTTCAAAAAACATTCAATTTTAAACTGAATTTTTTATATCTTATGCAAGCAAGCAAAATTATTCACAATACCTGGGTATGGTATGGTTTGATATACATAAAAATCACAAACAAAAAAATAATGTCTCTTCATTTAATTTTTTAGGATGATTTTTGAGCATGATCATAAACTTTAATTTACCTAGAAAGATGGTAATAATAAAAAAAATTAATTGAATAAAATAAAATGGATAAATATATAAATATTTAGTTGATTTCAGTGTTGAGAAAGCGAGATTTTAAAAAATTTAAATTATTTTATTTAAATAAAAAAAAAACTAAAAATATTCAAAATTTCTAATATTCAAAAAATTACAAAAAGAAACTCATTCAATTAAATTTTCGAAGTCTACTGGAAGGCATTTAAAGATGCTCAAGGAGAACATTTTTTTGGATACCATTTTTTTCTATCCGTTCTTTACATTTCTAACATTTTTATCAACTACTGAGTAATTTTCTTTGTTGTTGATAAAATTGACTATACTGCATTTGATATGGACGAGTCGCTGATATTTAACATTTGTTCTCACATCTTTTGTCCAATATATGATTATTAAGAATTTTTCTTTCTAAAAGCTACTTCAAAACTTTTCCAAATGGTCTTTTAGCTTTTTATCAAAAAAATGACAATGGTAAATTTAAAGGATATGGAAAAATATAAAATTTGAATTTTAAGATATAATCATCATATAAAAATGGCAATTAAATATATGCTAGTTAGATCATATAATGAAAAATCAATTTTATAGCCCTTAAAAACAAAAAATAAGGATTGTTGCTGTTTGAAACCCCTTTTAGAGAAAAAAAAAATTCAAAATCTTGTATAAGTATCTAAAAAAAATTAAAAATTTAAAATTTTCCTCATGAATAATTAAGAAAATTAAATAAACTCTTAAAATTAAAATTATTTTAAAGAACTTTTAACTATTTTTTTCTTTATTGCTATCTTGGGCCTTCCATTTTTAGTAACTTGGCATATTCGATTCATTATAGTGTTGGGAAATAGAGCGACCGTGGCGTTGGCAGAGTCATTTCTTTTAGTTGTTTAAGTAAAAAGGAATCTTATCTATTTCAACAAATACTTACAAAATTATTTAAAAGTTTTTATTAATGGAATTAATAAAAATTAGATATGTGAAATTTTTTCATTTAGTAAAGTAGTTTTAAGCACTTTTAAGATAACACCGTGAATTCAAAAGTATCGCAGAATCTTCGATCAGCAATAAACAAATCTTCAGGGAAAACCAATTACCAGCATTATCAAATTAAATTTTTTTTTTGTGATTTGAGCATTGTTAATCGATTTGAGCATTTGCCCTGACAGTTAAACCAAAATTCTTCTCATTTAATAAATTTTTAAAAATTTTTTTAAAATTTGGATTTAATTATTTTTTGAGATCGATTCAAATAAATCTATTAGCTCCAAATATCTTTTCTTCAGCAATGTATCCAGCTTCAAGAGGTGAATATTTTGCCTTGAGTTCTGATTTTTTTTTGCAAGAGTTGATGTTAAAAATTAATATCACCCATTTTTCACCGCAATATAACATGACTAGATTCATGAACATACAGACGAATACAGTGTAATTTCAAGACATCAAAAATTTCTGCTGATTTCATCATTTTTTTCAATCTTCAGAAGCTGAAAAATCAATGGAACCCTGCATTGGACAAATATAATATTCAATTGAAATTTTTTATAAATCCATATTATTAAATGAACCTTCAATCAATTCATGAACAGTATCAAAGATAGATTTCTTTATTTAGTATTAATTTTCAATGTTTCGAAAAAAATATCCAATAGAGGAAACCATTTATTGGGACAAACTTCTGTTGTTTTAATAAATGGTATAATATCTTCAAAATTATCGGGTTTTTGGCTACTTTTGGAAAAATAAACCATAAAGACTAAACGTGCTTTAATACTGGAATTATTTGATGTTGTAGAATCATCAAATAAATTCTTTATTGGCAACATGAAACTTTTTAGGTATTCTGATCGTTCGCAAAAACTTCTGTTTTGAGCTAGATTTATAATAATAATGACTCTTGCATATGAAAAGAATTGCTGATCAAAAGATCCATAATCCAATAGCTTCGTTGTTGGACTTAAATTTGAAAGTTTGGATGACACAAAACTGTTACAATCAATTTGAAATAAATTGACATTTAAATCTAAATATTCAATGAACAAATTGCCAGCCATTTTAGATATATATTTAGCAAAGTAAATTTATGCTCAAATTTCAAATTTGCTGAAAATTTTTAAAATGTGCAATAAAATTGAATTACAGATTTTAGAATTTTAACAGCTTTCAAAACTTATAAAATTAATTAAAATTAACTATTAATTGTTAAAATTTTTTGATCATATTTGAACTATGAAATTTTGATCAAAAATTTTTTGATTTATTTTCATTATAATATCATTTTAAATTTTGTTAAAAAGCAAAAGAATAGCAAACTTATTAGATTTTTTTCTATTCATTTTTTTTGCTTTAAACATTATACTAAATTACTAAATCTACTCATCTATTTTGCTCCAATTTTTTTAAATCATCATTTAATAGGCAATTTAAACTTTTATATATTTTTCTTGATATCTTTTTATTTTATCTTGTTCCTACTTCTCTTTACATAATTTTATTCACTCCTGTTACCCTTTGTTTTATTTATTTGGTCAACTACCCAATCTCTAGGCTTAAAAAAGGACTTTGATTCATTCTTAGTAGCCTGAGGTTACCCTCAAATTAATAAATTAATAGCTTACTCCGTTAAAAAGTATTTAAACAATATTTAAATATTAATTTTTAGCACAGATAATTTAAATTGATTAAATAAACCCTATTCAAAAAAGTGAATTTAGTAAAATTTTGGATTTTTATTTAGAATGAAATTTTTACAATCAAGATTAATAACAATAATAGCAATAATGAATGCTATTTTTGACGCACTGTAAAATAAAATATCACATTCCTTTTCATTCCATGAAATTCCATCTGATACCATCCCAAACTATGCCATAATGCCTTATTCCATACCATTTCGTTTTTTATTTTTCCTGATGAAAATTTTATGAAAAAAGTGATTTATGTGAAAAAATTAATTTAATTAAGCCCAATTTTTGGATAAATACTTAATATCTGTGTACAAATAATTAAATTTTATTAATGAATGGTCGATTTTGCAATTATTCAAATCAAGCGTAGGATTATTTAAAAAATTCGAGGTAACAAATTATTTAAAAAAATTATCAATTTTATTTTTTAAAATAATATATAATTAAAAATTTTTAAAAATCATCATTATCTGATGAGGAAGATTTTGCCGAATTTTCAAAATCTTCTTCGTAGCTAATAGACTCCTCTTCGTTATGTATGTTGAGGTGTTTTTCTTCTAATTTTTCCTCATTTTTTGATTTTGTTTCAGCAATTTTTTCAGCATTTTCTTGCAATAAATTCGAAATAGAAGATGATGAAGATGAAGAATAAGACAACTTTTTAACTTCCAACTCTTTTTGATTTAATTCATCTGCAAACGGCTCAAATGGATCAATGTATTCTTCTGTTTTTGCGGTTGATTTTTTTGATTTATCAGGACTGGGTGTCCTAGCCTGACTTTTTATATCCGGAGATTGGCTGAGTGATTTATCAATTGAATGCGTTGTCATGTTTTCGATGGTATTTTTAGAATTAGTTTTTAATTTGTCTTTTTGTTCAGACTGAAGATTATCTATTCTATTAGTGATCTCTTCTATCCTTGATTCCTGAACAAATAAATTAAGATTAAATTCAAAAATAAATTAAATTTTTACCAATTCATTTTTATCAGACTCATAAGGGTCTATTTTAATCAAATCAATAAGACACTTTTTTTCAGACTCAAAGACTTTATTATTTCTTGGAGAACCAAAGTTGCTTTGGCTTACAGTCTGAGCTATTGGCATAAATGTTTGATGTCTTTTTTCAAATGTCGGATGAAATTTTAATGCTTGATCAGTTTTATTTATTATATTTGATGAAGAATAATTTTCGCCTTGAATGATTACTTCTCGAAACGCTTGATGCCTAGATGTAATGGAGTCTAGATGGGCTTTTAACTTATTATAAGCTTGCATTGGCACCATTTGATTCATGCTTTGCTCCTTAAGTTGTATCTCTTTCATTTTAGCATTTAATGCTTCAGCTTTCATCTTTATTGCTTTTGCATAAGTTTGGAATTTTTTCTTTTTCTTTGAAAAAATTTTAAATAAAATTTTCAAATTTTAAATAAAATTTTCAAATTTTAAAAAAATGTAATACTTTTTCATGAGTTTGTTTGAATTCATTAATTTTTTCAAGAGCCCTGTTTAATTTTGACTGTAAATCTTGATTTTTAAAATTGAAATCATTACGCTCTGATACATGATCTGTTTTTATTTCCATAAGTCTATTCTCATACTCTTCTCTTAACTTTTTTTTTTAGGATTAATTATCAAAAAAAATTAAATATTTACTCTTTTTATTTGTTCTTTTAGGCATTGAACCTCTTGACCATAAAATAAAACCTCGTTTTTTAATTTAAGGTTTATTTCAGTTAATTCCTGTTCAAGACCACTATTTGATGATAGTTCAGTTTCAAGTTTATTACATTTTCTCGATAATTCTCTACTTTTTTCCTGTTCTTTTTCTAATTCGCTACGTAAATTATCAGAATCGATTATCAGGCCTCTTAATCTAGTGTTTTCTTTAAATATTTCTTCTCTTTGACTTTCAAATGATTTCAATCGATCATCGCTCTTATCTTTTTCAACTTGAAGAGTGCTCAACTTGAACTCGAAATCTTTGTTTAATAGTTGAATTCTTGACTCCAAATCTATTCTTAAAAAATTAAAATTGATTAAAATAAAAATTTTAATTCAGTTAATTAATATAAAATTAATTCATAAAAAAAATTTAAAAACATTTTTTTCTCTTCATATTTTTTTAACTTTTATTAGCAATTCTAATTACTTTTCTTCTTAAATTAGAAGTTTTAAATGTCATCTTTCGTCAACACGGATTATAAGATTCTGATCAAATACTATCATTTTGTTAATTAATTTAACTAGTGATCTCTACAAACAGATTTTAAAAGATCTAATGAAAAATTAATTTAAATAATAAAATGAAATTTTTTAAAAATAATTGCTCGGAAAAATATTTGTAAGATTGTGTTTCAAAAAACATGTTAGATAGATAGATGTTGTCTTTTTAAAACAATCGGTCGATTTTTTGAGAGTGGAAATTAATTAATGATTTTCACAATAAAATGTCCATAAATATTGATTTTAAATTATAAATATATAATGCAAATACAAATATTTTATTTTACATTTTTTACATTAATGGCACTTAAAATTTAATTTCTGGATAAAAAATAATCTCTTAGAAATTAAAAAAAAAGACTCAACATGAATCAAAAAAAAGAGTCGACATGGCTTTATCATATTTTTTATTGATTTTAAATACTTTTAACTTTTATATATTTTCTATTTTTGTAATGAATTTTATAAATGAAGTGTTAATTACTCTTTTGAGGCATGGGCACTAGCCTATTGATTAACCTTGAATTTTAAAAAAACGATTATGTTAAAGGTTAGTTATTTTCGCAAAATCATCCAAACACTTCTAGCCGAAGCACAAAAACGAGTCAAATGACTAATTTTGATTTTTCAATTGAGTTGATAAATTTTTAGTAAATTTTGAATTAAAAAATTAAGAATTTACCTGGCAAATCAATGAATTAGTCAAAAAAGTTATCTATCGGTTTATAATAAAATTTGAAATTTTTTAAACAACTAAATCATACCCTAGTACTTATTAAGAAGACGAACAAATTTTAAAAAAGCAAAAATGGGTTCAATAATATAAATTTTTTATAGATACTTTTATTTAGCTAATTTAATTGAATAAATGTATGAATAAAATAGATTATTTATCCTTTAGATTTTTACTTAAATATTTTAAATTTTATCCTAAATAATATTATTTTTTTAAATTTGAAAATTTTTTTATCTTTTGAGAAATTTTAAATCAATAAATAACTAAAATAAAATATAAAAATAAATAAAAAACTATGAAAAAAAAAGATTATTTATCATCTTTTTCAGGAACACAATTATTAAATGTGCCTATTTAATCTTTCTTTTGTTTTAGTAATTTGAGTAAATCCGAAAGTGTTTTATCGAGAAACCTTTCCATATTCTTCCAAAAATCAGATCCAGCTTCAACTAATCCAGTTGACTTAAAAATTTTTTAAATCAAGTTAAATTTAATGAGAAATTTTTTTTAATAACTTTTTCATCTTGGTTTAAAGAAGTTTTAGCAAACAAACTTTTATCCCATTTAAAAAAAATTTCAAAATTGCCAAAATATTATAATTTAGAAAAAAACATAAAAAAAAGTTACGACACCAAAAATTCTTGATTAAATATAACATTTAAAAAAATAAACAAACATCTTTCTTATCTAAATCCATTCCTTTTGGAATTTAAAAAATCCAGTACTTACTTTTCATTTGTTAGCTCATTTATTTTAGTCCAATTTTCCTCATTTACACCATTTATTGTTTTGGTCAGCTCTCTATCTTTTTCTTCAACCAGTTTCTTTTGTAATTCAACATTATTATTGGCAATTTCAATCTTTAGTATAAGATCTTGGATGTTATTATTGAGTGCCTCTTTTTCTCTGTTGCGCTCACCCCTTTCCCTAACCATTTCGAGCTTCAAATTTGCTAAGTCCCTTTTACAATTATGCTGAACTTCATCAAATTTTAACTTCAAAGATGTATTTTCTCGTTCAGTATCATGCAATTTTCTGACAGTATTTGCCAGAGATTCTTGCAAATTGACACACTCCTTGTACGAATTATCAGCTTGCTGCTTCAAAGATTCTTTTTCGCTCTAAATAAAAATTTGAAAATCTGAAAAATTTTAAAAATTCTCAGACATTACCTCCAGGACAGAAATTTTAGTCGATAGATCCGAAATCAGCTTGGAGTGATTTCGGATCAAAGAATTATTGTGCGATTCAATATGATCCAATCTTTCTCTCAGCTCCTCGTTTTCCTCAACCAGAGATTTTATTTTAATCTTAAACTGGTTATTTTCTCTTATGACCTCCCTAATCTTTAAAGCCTCAGCCTGGTTATTTTCTTGCAATTTTTGCCTTAACATATCCCTATCTTTCCTCAGAGCATTCAGTTCAATTTCTTGCTTTAGTTTTATCTGTTCCAAATAGTTATGATGCTCAGTTCGTTCATGTTCATTAGAAGATCTTAAAACATTCGAGTCCTGTCGGATTCGGTTGCATTCGGACTGTAATTTTTGCAATTCTTGCTCTAATTGACGCACTATATCTTTATAAGGTGATTCTATCTGTTGACTTAACTCTTCCTTTAGTCTTTCCAATTTTACTTCGTCCAATTCCTTTATTTTTCAAAATTGAAATTCAAAAATAAAAATAAAAAAATCCACTTTTGTTTTAAGTTCTTCAATAAAAAGTTGTTTTCTTCTTAATTCCTGCTGCAATTTTTCAAACATAGCTTTGTATTTGTCCTGCATTACTTTGTTTTCCTCGACCAAATTTTGCATCTGAGACTTGAGCTCATAAGTTTCATTTTTAATTCTGAAAAAAATTTAAATTTAAAAGGCAGTAAAAAATATTTATAATTTTATTTACCTGCTGTGATCGGCTTTAAGAACTTTATAGTATTTTTGTAATTCTTCATTAGTTTTTTTTTCGTCAGCCAAAACATTTTCTAAATCTTTATACTTTTCGGCATAGTTTTGGCTGGTGATTGGATTTAGGTTTTCATTTATGTTGTGCTCGGCAACTCTGCTGTTGTTTGCCAGAGCGGCGGGCAAAGACAAAATCAAGTTCTCGTCAAAATTGCTGTTGTTTCCAAATGTAGACATCATTTTAAAATTTTTTTAGAAATTTTAAAATTTAGCCAGGCCGAATTTTTAATATATGGCCATGTATTCATTTTAGACTTGAACTAGAAAGAAAAAAAGAGTTGCTATGGCTATGTAAGCCTAGAGAATCAGAATTGATTTTATGTTAAGATAATTTTTAAATCAGGTGCTGATTCAGTTTGCAAAGTTTTAAAAAATTATGAATTTGCTTATTTTTCTCAGTCATTGCTAATTACATAAAAAAAGCTGCTTTATCACCTAAGTAAACCTAAATAAAATCATTTATAAGAGAAACTTTTTCAAATATTTCATTTATAAAATTTAGACAAATTTTTTCAAATTAAAATGAGCACTAATCCAGTTCAAGTCACTATTGAATATTGGTAAGTATAATAATTAATTAAAAAAAAATTTTTAAAAAAGTTATTTATCAAAGTGGCGCATGAGGCTACTCATCTCGCTTTAGACAACTTCAAAATGACATAATACAAGAGGTTTCTAATGCGAGAGTTGAGGGCCGTGTTGGCCGTCGATCGTCATTCGAAGTGACAATCAATGGCAAACAAGTCTTTAGCAAATTGGCACAAAATGGATTTCCAGTATACGAGAAGATTGTCGAAGAGGTAATCAAGGCGTCAAAAGGAATTGAAGTCAGTGAAGTCACTGAAGTTCAATCAAGCCAATGTGTCATATCATAATTATTTATTTTTTCTTATAAAAAATTGAGAAATGTTTGATAATTAAATTTGAATCATTTACGATGACTAGTGTCACTAAAAATTTGAAAAAATTGGCGATACTACGACTGAGACTTGGGTCTTCAAATATTTATTTTTTTTTATCAAAAAATTTCTTGATTTTTTTGAAATTTTTTTGATCATATTCGTGTTATTTAATCAAATAAAATTTTAATGATTTTTTGAGCATTTCATTTATTATTTCTATATATAGAGTGTAATTGCTCTAATGAAAAATTTTAATTAAACCATGTATTTTACTAAGACAAAAACCCTGTATTGATTTCGATAAAAAAGAAATATTTTGAATTTAATAAAAAAACTCATAGATATTTGTAATGTGATTTCTACTGAGCTAACTCTAGCAAATTGAATCTTATATATTTAAATTAATAAATTAAATTATTAGCATTTTTCACCTTAACTATGCCATGGATAATTTTAGGGTTAAATCGAGTTGATTTTAATGAAAAAAAGTTGTTTAGAAATCATATGTTTTTTTGAAAAAATTTTTAACGATAACATAAATGAAACTTAAAATAAAAAGATAGAAAAATTCTCTAATTTACTCAACTGATAAATTAAAATATTTCAAAAATGACGAATTCTAAAAAAAAATTTATGATGATTTTTAAACATGGATTTAAACGCAATTATTTAGATTTGGTAAATTAGTTCCAACATAATTTTTTGAATTTTAACTTAATGTAAAATTTTTTTCGATCGCTTCGAGTAATTTTTATTTTTGGTAGTAATACATAGAATATTTTAAATTTTTGATGTCATGCTTAAATTGAATCAAAATGACTCTTAATGATTCGAAATTTGAAAAATGAAATTTTATTTCGAATAATTTGAATTAGAAAATTATGTCTATTAAAGAAAGCTTTTTTTATTTCGTTATTTAAAATTTAATTTTTGAATATATTAAAATTAGATAAAATGAGTTTAGTGGGTATCACAGCCATTTCAACAGCTGTCTTGGCTTTTTTAATTAGCATGTCTATTCACAAAATAGATGAAGGTAGTTGATCTAAAATAAATTAAAAAAAATTAATTAAAAATTTTTTAGGACATATTGGCGTTTATTACAGGGTATTTTTAAATTTTTCAAGTTTTATTTTGTCAAAATAAAAAAATCAAAGGGTGGTGCTTTGTTAAAATCTACATCAGGTGCAGGATTTCATTTAATGATCCCTTTTATTACTTCGTTTAAATCAGTTCAAGTAAAAACTTATCTAAGTAAATTAAGTGAAACATGAACGTATAGCAATTCTTTAGACAACTATGCAAACAGATGAAGTGAAGAACATACCTTGTGGAACAAGGTAATAGATTTATTTTTGGAATAAAAATATTAAATCATATTTAAGTGGTGGTGTGGTCATTTACTTTGACAAAATCGAAGTAGTCAACTTTTTATCCCCAGATCATGGTTTTTTTTAAATCAAAGCATTAAACCCTTTTACCTATTTTCCTCAAGTATACGAAACTGTAAAAAAATTTACGGCGGACTATGACAAGCCTTTAATTTTCAACAAAATTCATCATGAGCTAAATCAGTTTTGCAGCATGCACACTTTACAAGAAGTCTACATTGATCTTTTTTGTAGGCACAATAATTTTCTTTTTTTTTTAAATTTCAATATTTTTTAAGCTGACATTGACGAGCATTTGAAGAACGCTCTGCAAACCGATTTAACCAGTTTAGCACCTGGTCTCTTCGTTCAAGCAGTTCGAGTAACTAAACCAAAAATTCCTGAGCAAATTAGAAAAAATTATGAATTAATGTGTTTTATAAAACAATTTTCTTTACTGGAATTTTTATTAATAAGTTTTTTTATAAAGGGAAGGTGAAAAGACCAAGCTTCTGATTTCGGTCCAACATCAAAAAGTTGTTGAAAAAGAAGCTGAAACTGAACGAAAAAGAGCAATAATAGGTTATTAGAAATAAAAAGTCTAAATGTTGTTTTTTAAATTTTCTTTAGAGGCTGAGAAAATGGCTCAAGTTTCCAAGATTCAATTTGAACAAAAAATAATGGAAAAAGAATCGGACAAAAAAATTTCTGATATTGAAGGTTAGTCTTCAGCAAGTCAACTATATAAAATTATTTAATAGGAGTATAATATTTTTTTTAAATAGTTCAGATGCAAGTAAACAGGGACAAATCTTTGGCTGATGCTGCATTCTACAAAGTAAAGAAAGAAATCGAAGCTAATAAAGTAATTTTTTATTCTAATTAAATTGAAAAAGTCTTAATTTTAAATAAAATTTAATTTTAGGAAAAATTGACCCCTGAATATTTGGAAATGATAAAATATGAAGCACTTGCAAAAAATACAAAGATTTATTTCGGAAATTCAATACCTAATTTGTTTACAGATAATATTTTTAGTTCTTCTAAGACCCAGATTCCAGAAGATCAAAAAAAGAAATAAATTAAACTCTTTGAATTAATTTAATAAATCATTCTGCAGAACAAAATCGAATTAAAAGTCTGGTAAATTTTAGACTTATTTTTTTGCTTTTATCAAATTTTTTTTATATATTTAATAAAAAAATAAACAATCATTTCTGATTCTTTATCAAAACAAAAATTAAAACACTAACATTCTAAAACTTATCCGATTTATTTTAAAAATTCAACTATAAACTATTTTAATAATCAAACAAGTGCCACTATTTTTTAGTCCTTGTTCCTTTTAAAAAATAATTGGCATTGTTTTTTATCTAATAAATCAAAACACTTTGATTTTGGTATTTTTTTATTATGGTAAAAATAGAAAAAGAACTTTTTAAATTTGAATTAAAAGACAAAATAATTTCACCTTAGAATATAATTAAAGTTTAAAAATTTTTAAATAATTCAAATTAGTTTTAAAGTCCATCAATTTTTCTAAAATTTAAAATGCTATTTTTTTGTCCTAATTGTGGAAATGTTTTAATAGTCGAAGAAGGACCAAACTGTTACAGATTTGCGTGTAACACGTGCCCGTTTATTAATAACATAAATGATAAAATGGCAAATAGAAAATACTGCAAATTAAAAGAAATAGATGATGTGCTGGGTGGCGCGGCAGCATGGGAAAATGTGGACTCTACTGAGATTGCTTGCGAAGAATGTGGCCATAAAAGAGCTTATTTCATGCAAATTCAGACTAGATCTGCTGACGAACCGATGACTACGTTTTACAAATGCTGTAACCCTCAATGCGGAAAACGTTGGCGTGACTAAATTTTTTCAATTTTTTTAAAAAATAAAAATAATTTAAAACTATTTTATTAAAATTTCTTTTATTGTGAGGAAATTTTTTTTTCAATTTTAAATATATCCAAAATTTAATTTAAAGAGCTAAGTTATTTAAAAGTTTTTGAATCAAAAAAGAACAAAATTCTTTTTTTGGAGGATTTAATTTTAGATCGAGTGAAGAGATTTGGATTTTTAAGATAATAACTAGGGCTGAACGAATTTTGAATTCTATTTATGACGTGTTTTATTTATAAACATTTAAATGAAAGAATTTTGTATAAAATCAAACGAGATTATCTTTATCTAAAATTCAAGACGTAACCAAAAAATGAGTCATTTGGAAATTACAGTAGAATATTGGTAAGCTAACTATCGTTATAAATTAAAACATTTTTTCTATCTTTAATTTTAGCTCTTCATGAGGGTATCGTCCTCGCTTCAGAGAGCTTCAAAGAATTATTCTTAAAGAAGTTCCAGAAGCGAGAGTGATTGGCTCCAGTGGTCGAGCATCATCTTTTGAAGTTAAAATAAATGGAAAATTGATTTTTAGCAAATTGAAAACAGGTGTTTTTCCTAATTTAGAGGAACTAGCAGAACAAATTGCTGTCATGATACAACAAAAAGAAATTTGAATATTAAATAGAAATTATTTAGAAAAATGTATCAAATAAATTTTGAAGATTTATTTTGGCTAATGACTGTTACTGTTAAAAACTCAAAATCAATGGTGATATGATGAATTCAAAATACTTCAAAAATTTATTTAAATAAATTTTTCTAATTATTAAAATAAAGAATTATAAGAATATTTTTAATTTTACATAATCAAACACTCAAAATATATTTTAATGAATAGGGTTAGAAAAAGATAAGATATCGCCAGTTATAAGATAAAATAAAGATTTGTAGGGCCTAGTTAGAAATTAAAAATTTAAATAAAATCTATTCATATCTTTTCTGCTACTTTTCTTAATGTTAAAGATAAGATAAATGAAATGATTCTTCAGTCGACTAAAAATTTTATTGTTTTTTAGGTCTTTTAAAGAATAAAAAAAACATCCTCAATTTTTAAAAAGTCATAGCTAATCATTATTATGAAAATATTTTTCTTTTTAAAATGTTCATGTTTCCAAATTTTTGAGACAGAATCGTTAATCAACACTTATTCTTATTTTCAATTAAAATTAGTAAATAAAAGCTTAAGTAAAAAAAATTAATTAAAAAGAAGTCTGTAGTTTTAGTTCTTTTGAATTATTTTTATCAGATTTATATTTAAAAACATTTAAATAATTTTATTTTTATTTAATATAATTTTTACTTAAACCAATGACCATTGTAAAGTAAACGATATTTAGATTTAACCTTTTTTCAAACTGTAGATAAATATTTATAGAACAAACTAAATAATTTAGGTTATTTGATCAGTTTTCTTCTACAAGAATTATGTTCAAACATAATTAATATGTATAAAAAGCATTATAAAAAGGCTTTAAATTTGGTTAAAATTTATTTTATTTTTTATTTCGAGAAAAATTTAGAAGCAATTTCAACAAAATTAGAAAAAAAATGACTCAAGTTCAAGTCCAAATCGAATATTGGTAAACACAGTTTTGAACTTATCTAATGAGTTTTTTTTAATTTTTAATTTTAAGTGGTGCATGAGGTTACGGTTCTCGCTTTCGCGAGCTTCAGCGGACAATTTTAGCTGAAGTTCCGAATGCGCAGGTTACAGGATCAGTTGGTCGTTCTGCATCATTTGAGGTCACTGTTAATGGAAATTTGGTTTTTAGCAAGCTACAAAAGGGAAGCTTTCCCAATTTCGATGAAATTGCAATGCAGGTCGCCGAAATTGCCGGAAAATAGATGATCAACTCTATTCAAAATTGAAATGCTAAAAATTTAAAAAATTAATTTTTTATTTTAAATTTCTTGTTATATTTAATGGATGACTGTTGCCGTTGAAAATAAATTAAATCATGGTAATACGAAAAAATTTAAATCATAACAGTCTTTTAGAAAAGTTAAAAATTATTTTTTTTAGAATTTTGGTATATATTAGTTTAGGCTTAATAAATTTTTTATCAAAAAATTTTGTTTTATTTAAAAAGAAAATTTATTATAAATGATTTTAAAAGGAATTAAAAATTTTAGGAATTTACAAGTCACTTTGACTTTTTATCAGAATTTATCTGCTGCAAGAATTAAATATTTTATTAGAAAATCAAATAATAAATTTTTCATTTTTCATTTGGTCTTTTAAGTAGGATTAAATTAAAAATTTTCATAATAATTATTTTATTTAGCTTTTTCACAATGATTAATGAAAAAAAAACCTCTTTAATCGGTAACCTAAGTTTTAAAAATGACTTAGCGATTTTTAAATTCAGGCAATGTGAAATTTTAGTACAAAAATTACGGTACAAAATGCAAAAAGTTTATAATTTTTTTTCAAATTGTGCAAAAATGGTTCAGTAAAGAGTACAATATTGTACAAATTTGTACAAACGAATTTCGAGCCCTGCAAAAACTCTGCAATTTATTGCAGAGTTTAATCAAATATTTTTTGATGGTGTGCATTTTACAGAAAATTGCAGAGTTTTTGCAGAGCTTGGAATTCGTTTGTACAAATTTGTACAATATTGTATTCTTTACAGAACCATTTTTGCACAATTAGAAAAAAAAATATAAACTTTTTGCGTTTAGTACTGTAATTTTTGTACTAAAATTTCACATTGCCTAAATTCAAACAATTTATTCTAAAAAATAATTTCAATTTTTTAATCAAAATAAGATGAAAAAAATCAACGTTTTAATTGAGTATTGGTAAATTAGAATTTAATTTATATTTCGCAATAATAATCATTTTTAATAGTGGTGGATGAAGTTTTGCGTCTCGTTTCAGGGAAGTCCAAAGAGCAATCTTTAAACAAGTACCTGATGCGATTGTTATTGGCAACGTTGGTCGTTGGTCATCTTTTGAAGTAACAGTTAATGGCAAGCTCATTTATAGCATGTTGGAGACTGGCGAATTTCCTAATCGTGATTTTATAGCTACAGAAGTTGTCAAAATTGCCAATGAAAGCGAATAAATATTGTAAATCAAAATAAATTTCACCAAAAAAAATGCTTATGACTGTTGGTTTAGGCAAATTTTTAACCCTTAGCAATATGATAATAAAATTTTTTTGGTATTTTTATTTTCGATTTAAACACAAATTAAACATATTTAAAAAGAATTTTTTTTATTTTCAAATTATTTTTTGTTTTACTCTTTAAAAATGTCAAGATCTTAAATTATTGAATCTAATTCAAAATATTTTTTGATTTAATATTAGTAATCAGACGTTTTTCACCTGAAATTTCACATATAACAACTGTAACTATGGTATTTAAAACGCTTTTTTAAAATTCACGAGTCATGATGAATTTTTTTTCTTATCGATTTATACTGAAAATTTTTTATTATATTTAAAAATTTAAGATATAAAAGAAAATTTTTATTGTTTTAAAAGAAATAGAACTAAAATTGAGAATGAGTAAAGTTGAAGTTTTTATTGAATATTGGTATTTCTAGAAAATGAAAATTTAAATGAATAAATTAATTATTTTATTTTAGTGGTGGGTGAGGTTACGGTTATCGCTTCAGAGAGCTTCAAAGAGCCATACTCCAAGAAGCTTCTGGTGCGAAAGTTTCCGGAGGTGTTGGCCGACCGTCATCGTTTGAAGTCACTATCAATGGAAAGTTAATCTATAGTAAACTCAGGACCGGAAGTTTTCCGGATAAAAGTGCCATTGTTATGGAAGTGTCCAAGGCAGTCAGAGATAGTCAATAAAAATATTCTAAACAATGAGTTCATGATAAATTAATCGGTCAAATTTAAGCAAATGATTTCTATCAAGATAAATTTTAAAGAAATTTTGTTAGGATAATTAAATTTAAAAAAAGCCGTTAATTGTTTGTGAAAATATTTAAAAAATATATTTTTAATTGAATAAAAAAATTTAAATGTAATATTTTTTTATTATGATTTAAGTTTAAATAAAATTGGAGTTTTTAAAAATTTTATTTTTCTTGCAAATTAATATAAGTGATTTTAACATGATTTGGTTAAGATATATGCATCTTCCCATAGTATACTTTGGAAAAATAATTGAATCTTGAGCCCATCTAGGCGAAAACTTTTTTTTCGAACCTCCTTAAAAAATTGTCTTGTAAAGGTTTTCACATACAGATAACGAATTTGAAGTCGAAAATCGAATCCTAAGATAGCGTGGACGTTTTGCATTTCCTGAACCATACTCTCATATAAAAATTTAAAATTCAAAAAAATTGTAGAATTAATTTTGAATATTTGGAAAATGATTTTAAGTGATTCTGAAGATACTAATGAGCCTAATAGTTGGATTATTACGGTAAATCGAGTCATTCAACAAGAAAAAGATATACTTTTAGATTTTAAACAAGGAGTTGATTAAGGTTCTATGATGTAATTTTACTAGAAAAAGCCGTCAATCTTTTATGTGATCTTAAATTGGGAAGACTCCTAAGGTAAAGCCCAAATCCAACTTTTTTTTTTTAGAGTAAAAGCTAAATTTAGGCTTTATTATTGGAAAATATCCAATTTTCATGAAATTTTCCATCTAATTCAATTTGAATTATTGTAACATAGGATAAAATTTAAATCGAAAGGTTCTTTTTTTAATTAAGGATCTAATTCATTGAAAAAGAAAATCAGGTATTTTTGATTAAATTAATTTGTAAAATAGCCCTTCGTGCCAGATCCTATCAAACCCTTTAGTAATATCAAAAAAAACTCCAAAAATTTCAAGGATTCTGTGATTTTATGAATTAAGTAAAAGAGATTAGTAAAATTTTTATTGACTTATTTCACCATATTTCACCTTCGAAATTATTTGTTTAGCAACTGTAACTATTGATTTTAGGACTTTTTAAAAAAATGCCAACATTCATCATGTATTTTGAGTCGAACATTCTCGATTTATAGAAAAAAATTGGTATTTAAAAAGAAAAAATTTCATTTAAAAAAACTAAAAATTTTTATTATCTTAAAAGTAATAGAACAAATATTGAGAATGAGTAAAGTTGAAGTTTTTATTGAATATTGGTAATTATAAATAAAAAATAATCTAAAACTAAATTAATAGTTTTATTTTAGTGGTGGATGAGGCTATGGAAGTCGCTTCAGAGAACTTCAAACAGCCATACGCAGAGAAGTTTCTGGTGCGAAAGTTTCAGGACATATTGGCCGATCGTCGTCGTTCGAAGTCAATATCAATGGAAAATTAATCTATAGTAAACTGAGGACCCGAAGTTTTCCAAATAATAGTGCTATTATTAGGGAGGTGAACAAGGCTGTCCAAGAAAGTCAATAAAAATATAAAAAATAAAAATAAACTACAGAATTTCGTAATAAATTAATCGATCAATTTTAAGCCAATGATTTCTATCAAGATAAATTTTTCAAAAATTTTGTTAGAATAATTAAAATATAAAATAAAGGTTTTTTTATTTTTGAAAATTACAGTTTAAATTTTGCTGAATATATACATTTAATTCAATAAAATATATTTGGTAAAAAATTATTTTTTATTTATTAAAATAAATGATAAAATATCAAAAATTTTTTATATTGTTTTGCATATTATTTTATTCTATCCCAATTAATATTGACTTAAATAAATGCTAAAATGTAGTAGTGGTAGTAGTAGTAGTAAAAACTGCTGCATGGTTTTTATGCCATGCGGAGCACGTCAACTGTAGATGACGCCATATGGCAGTTAATTTTGTGCTTGTCTAACTTGTTTTTGAACGCATTGACTGAATTTGAGTTTATTATCTCGTCTGGAAGCATGTTCCACTCATTGGCGACTCTGTTGTTAAAAAAGGGTTTGAGCGTGCTGGTGTTGTGTACCAATTGATAGTCTCGAGTCCTGCTTCTAGTTTGAATTTTTGAAAAAGATCATCTCTTTTTCTTCTTTCTTATAGTGTGCTAAATCGAAGCATGTTACATCTTTCTAAATACTCCAATTTTTTGAAAGAATGCGGGATTTTGGTCGCACGATGCTGGACATTTTCAATCTTTTTAATATCTTTTGAGGTATAAGAATACCAAGCAGCGATGGCGAACTCTAAATGTGGTCTGACAAACCCAGTGTATAACCATTTCCATAGTGCTGCATTACGGGAAATAAAAGTATTTTTTAAAAGTCCTAGAATACTGTTGTCTTTTGGAATTGTTCTATTCACTTGATAGCTCAGTTTAAAATCGTCTGTAATTGCTTTTCGCATCGATTATGTTGAGTAACTTGGTGTCATCCGCAAACATTTTACATTCACCTTGTTTTTCGTCAGGGAGGTCGTTTATATAAATGATAAATAAAATCGGGCCAATTACCGATCCCTGGGGGACTCCGTTTCTAACTTCTCGCCATTCAGATTTGTTTTCGCCTAGAACTACTCTCTGTCGTCTTATTGATAAAAAATGTGCTGTTCCAATTTAACAATGGTGCGCTTAATCCGTAGTTTGATTGTTAGTAAAGCAACCGTTTGTGTGGTACTTTGTCAAAAGCTTTTGCAAAGTCCAAGAATAAAATTTCACTACATTTAATTGAAGTGAAATTGGTCTGTAGTTCGAAAGATCGGTATTTTTACCAGTTTTGAATAAAGGCGTTAGCTTCTTGTCTGTATTTCAGTGTTGAAGCTGAGTTGAAGGAAAGCTGAAATATTAAGCTTAATGGAAAAGACCAAGCTTTGGCGCATTTCTTAAGAACGTGTGGATGGACGCCATCTGTACCAATAGATTTTTTTTGTTTAATTTGCTTAAGATCGTTTCTATTTTTGAGACTGAGAAGTTTACGTTGCAAAACTTTTCGTATGTGCGTGGAACGAAGTTTGGTAATGTGTTAATATCGTCTTCGTTCACGTTTTGGTTTCCCATTTACATAGTGATAAAGTCTTTTGGGGTTAGCCTTGTCTGATGCCAAACTTTTTTCATATCATCTTTTTGAATCTCTTGATTTTTTCTCGATTTCGAGTTTAACTGCAGTATATTTTTGATGAATTGTTCTATTTTTACCACAACAAGCTTTTTGCTGATACCACAAGGTTTTTAATCTTTAATTAATTTAGAAAGCTTTAATTAATTATTTTTTGTTTTAATTTGGGAATTTATGTATCACAATTTAGTGAGTTCGTTTTCAAAAAAGATTCGTAGCACTCTTCGATGTTTTTTCCATGAAATAGTTTTGACCAATTAATTTTGTTGAGCTCTGCAATCATTGCCTCATATTTGCTAAGTTTGTAAGCGTATTCGTGACTACTAAAAGATTCATTGACTTTGTTGGCAATCTCAAAATTAAAAGAGAGACTTAGATAACCTTAGTAACTAGACTCGAGCGAGGCCTCATCGGTTAGACAAGTGATTCTGTTACTAGCTTTAGTTATCAAGTAGTCAAGGGTATTTGTTTAATGACCCGTCAAGCCATTTAAAAGATGGAAAATTTAAGTCACCTGCAATGAGAATTGAGCTACAATGTTTAGAGTTTAAAGCTGATTATGCCGATCTTGTTGTTTTAAGAATTTCGATGTCGATTAATGGAATGGATGAGATATATGTAATGTATATAGTTCCAGAAATTCAAAACTTAATAGCTATCTGAATTTCTAATTTTTAAATTGAAATTAGTAAACTATGTCCCTTGAAACCCCAAATTTCATTTATTTTAGGGGTCTAAAAAAAATTTTGTGCCCAAGGATCTAAAAATATCAAGTTTTTAAAAATTTGTATTTCTTTCAGACCCAGGTATTCAATGATAAAATCAAAATATTCTTTATAATTATATATATTCTGAAAGAGCATAACTACACTCTTGTGTATATTTTTATTTAAAAAAAGGGTGTGTCAATTTTATTTATTGAAAAACAAAGACGACGCTTTTTTCAGTTGAATCGTATGTAGTCCCAGGGATCATTTGAGACCATGATTTTTTTTTAAAATAAATAAGACAAAATTCCGAACAAATCTAATATTTTACTTTTTTGAATTTTTGCTTTCTTTTATATAAATTAAGTCTCAAAAGTATATAATTTCATTTAAATTTTGAATATAATAATTATATTGATAATTTTTTGAATATTTGAACTAAATTATAAAATAAATCTCATTATAAATAACAGATTCAGTATATTTTCTTTAAACTGAACGCCGAAATGAAGCATTGCTTGTTTTACCTTTTAGGACTTAATATTAAGAAATAAAAAATAATTTATTTTTAAATAAAATTTTTTTAACTGTATTCAAATTCTGCATTTCAAATTATATTTTTTAATCATATAGGGGATTAAAAAGAAAGCCGTTCGAGGTAATCCCTCAAAATGCTTCATCATATAAAAAATAATTCGGGATGTTATCCTTTTAAATCAGAAAAGGAAATTTAAATCTGCAAAATATATCAGCTAATACAAACTTTGTTCAACCTAAATCTAGTCTCTGCAATAACTCTGCAATTTTGATTAAAATGATTTTCTAATATACATAGTCACAGGCACAGGCACGAACACGGAACCGAAAGTTTTATAGTGATGTTTCATAAATAATTTTAACACTAATTGAATATTTTTTAATTAGAAGATAATTAGAAATCCATTTAAGTTAATTCATTAATTTTTATTTAAAGATTAATGATGTGCGTCTAAACTTATGTGCAAAATTTTTTGATTGTCATTTTTGTGCTATTTTTTAATTTAAATTTTTCAGCTAAGTGATAAAAGGACTTATCATGTATTTTGTATTATTTTGAAGCGCAGAGCTAGTTTTATAAAAAATCGATTTTTATCTAATAAATTTTTAAAATAAATTTTAATTTTTTAGTGTTTAACTAAATGAACATATGAAAAAAACTGGTGCGTCTAAATTTTTGTGCAATACTGTATTTAGTGCTTTGTAGACTTGAAAATTTTTGCAGAAACTTAATTTTGGTGATGCAAAGTTTGTATCAGTTGATAAATTATCAGAACGAGTCTTAGGACTAAAGAAAAACAGTTTATTCAATTTTAAATATTTTTTGGTTTTTTGTGCCTACCAAAAAAATATTTAATTTTAATATAAACGAGGATTTGAGAAACAATTTTTAGACAAATTATTAGTCCTTTAAATTTGTGATTTTTGTGATTTTAAATTTGTGATTTGTGATTGATTTTTTTCCAATTACTAATTGGAAAAAAATCAAATCTTTTAGATAAATTTATTAGAAAAGCTTTTTTTAAACCTCATACTGAGAATATGATGACCATAAAATGAAATGTAAAAATATTTTTCTTTAAACAATCAATAATACAATTTTCTGACTTGTATTCAATAGTTGCTAGGAAACAACATTAGAAAAATGTTAAGGTGAATTAGAATTCGAAAATTTCTGCTTATAACAAAAATAGAATTTCATTTTTTGATTTTGATTAATAATCAATGCTTAAAAAATGAAAAGTTTAAAAGCCTTCATATTTTATCTAATTCAAATCAATTTGGCTTCATGTCAATCAAACTCATTAACACCAGTAAAAGTAGCCAGACCCTCAGAATGTGATCCCAGCGCACAATTTTTTGACATCTCCTCTTCTGAATGCAAAGACTGTCCATTGAACAGCCGCAAAATCGATCGTAAATATAAATTTTATCTAATAAAAAATTAGTTCTTATTTTTAATTTTGTCCCCTAGTATATAATTGTAAGTGCAATGATGATCATTTTGCTAAGTATGATTATGGCGGAGGTTCCATTGTTTGTGAAGCATGTCCCTCTAATCAAGTCCAATCCTCGAATGGCTTCTCTTGTGTAGAATGTAATGCCAATTGTAGAAACTGTGACACTTCAAGGGGTATTTTGACTGATACCAACCAAGACGGCACAAAATTAACTTCTTACCAATGCATTATTTGTAATTCTGGTGATTCCAGGGTCTACGATTCTTCGTGTAGAAGTTGTTTTCCTTTCATATTCTCCCTTTTCGACTCTAACATCAACACTTTAAGCTGTAGCAATAATTTTCTTGAGTTTGGCTCGATTTTGATCAACAATGATGGATCAGTGCTTCCTAATCAATACACATACAACATAGTGTTTGGTACCGAAGCGGTAAATTCAGAATTTGTTAGTGTCAATTTAATTTCGGCTTTTACCCAATGCCGGACCAGTCGAAGAAATGCCACTGCTTGTCAAGTCTTAGCCAACATGTGTGTTCTAAACATCTACACAATCTTTGTCCAAAGCGGCTTTGATGCATGCGAAGCATTCTTCTCTCTCAGAGGAACCAACCAAGAGTCCATCTTTTGGGGTCAATACATCCCTTGGCTTGTCTATCCTCAGTCATACGCCACTTACTTTTCAAACTATGAAAATAGTGGTCTTGGCGACAACCGGTTTTTGAAGCTGAGCTTTGAGGACAAGTGTGAATCGAGCACTTTTGAATTCTTTGCCAACCAGTACAACTTGGACGGTTCGTTTCACTCGGGCTCATTTGTTGATATTTCTAAATTTCAGCTGTGCAATTACTTGAGTCCTTCATATTCTTTAGCTTCCAAAGTGTCGCCTTTCTCTGCCACCAACTACAACCAGTCCTGCTTTTTGCCAGTCTCGACTCTTCTCGAGTTCGGCAAGGAACCAAAATTTTTCGAACTTTTCCTAAAATTTGACAATTCATCTGACTTGCTGCCTATTCCAGTCAAATTTCTGGACTATAGAGAAAATGGACTGCTGGTCAATTTGGACGATGAAAGAAATCAAAAGCTGCATCGAAGATTTTTCATGGTCGACGCGATCAGCTCCAAACAGCCATCCACACCAACTGCCAAATTCATTCGCTATGTCAAATCTTTTGTCATTTTTATAAGGCTAAGAGACACCCAAACAAATGGAGAAATCTATCCACCATTGATCATCATTGATTATGACTATGTGTCTACCGATGATTTGACGCGCACAGTTGAAGTGAGCTTTCAAATCGATTATTCGAGTAATTTCCAAGCGCCTGATCTGGCCATGTGGATCACGTCAGGAATTTTGGCACTTTTTTCTCTTGTTTGGGCATTTATACGGGCTCTAGTGTGGAATCGAAGATCAGGCAAAGTGGCGCCAGACTTAATAACTCTGTTCAAGTTTACCATGTTCATATGCTCTTCGTTGGGAAATGTTTTTTTCTTGGTCTTGGTTGCCGGGTCTTTATACTGGCTGATTTTTTACAAAGGACAAGGAATTGCTTATTTGATTCTTCCGAACAGTGACCAGCAGGCAGTCTTTATAGTCATGCTGGTGCTGGCTTTTGTGTTTAAACTAATCGATGTGCTTCATTTGGTATTCTCTCAGACTTCTTTTGACATATTTTTCATTGACTGGGAAAGACCAAATTCTGAATCGTCAAGCTTGGTAAATCAATTGATACCATCTACAGTGTTGGACAAGGGAAAAGAGGAAAAAAAAGAATTTTTATTAAACAAAGAGTTGTCTGAGTACAACAGAATATCCTGTTGGAGAACATTGTTTGTGGCCAACGAATGGAACGAGATACAAACATTCAGAAAAATTGATCCATTGGTACAACTAATTGGGGTATTGTTTTTTCTAAAAGTAATCAATTTGGAAGCAATAACAACCAGTGATTGTAACACCAGTATTAGCCCTGATCCAAATGCATACCAGGCAGAGTACAGCGGTATTTTAAGAATAGCAATGGCTGCGTCCATGTATATCGGCGTCGGAATACTGCAATATGTAGTCTATGAATTTTTTTACATCAGGTGCATTTCGGACAAAATCGGACAGTTCATTGACTTTTGTTCGGTTGCTAACATCAGTATGTTCATTATGACTCACACTCAGTATGGTTATTACATTCATGGAAGGTCTCCGCACGGAAATTCTGATGTGAGCATGCCGAACATGTCCAAAGCCTTGTCCAAAGAAGAAAACGAAGAGACCGGTAAACGTGGACTCGGACAAAATTCCGATCAGCAGACATTCTCGATTTTTATATCGAGTAAGCTAAGCAATGAATATTCTAAAGTTATGATCCCTTTATTTCAAGTAAACTTTTATTTAAAATTTTTTTAAAAAATTACAAATTTGAACATTTTATCAGAAAAAAAGCCTAAGAAAAAGCAGTGGAATTAGTGGGGCTGAATTTGACAAACGAGTTTTAGCTTATAATAATTTGAACAAGTTCTTGATGGGCTACATTGATAATGTAAGTACTAAAATGTCTCATTTTTTTATATAATTTTTTTTTAAATAGATCTTGCGAAATTTGAAATACAAAATTGTGAAAAGAAATTTTTTTGAAAATATTTTCAACATTGAATTTAGAGATCCGACTAAAAATGGATATTTTTTTGCTGGTAAAATAAAAATCTATTTGAGAAATTTTACAATTTTAATTCAATTTTGTCTAGATGAAAATCGAACCTTTGAAACAGTTTTGTTCTGCGGCCAAGAGCAAAAGCTTTTTATTTTTGATCTAATGACATTTTTGTTTGTCGATTACTTTGCAAAAAACTATGTGCTCGCAGCTTTTTGTGTATTTTTAGTTATAAAGGTATTTTTAAATAGATTAATGCTTAAACTAAATTTAAAATAATATTTAGGTTTACAATACTCTGAGAAATGATTTGGGAAAAAGGAATCTGTCCAGAAAAACTTTAGTCGATAAACGATTTTTGATTTGATCAAAATGGCAAAAGAAAAAATGCACTTTTTATATTATTTCGCTAGTTTTCATCTAATTTTTTTATATTTGAATAAAATTTTACTTTAGAATTTACACGATGCTTATTCTTAAACAAAAAAATATTTCTTTGGTATCTTAAAAAAGTCTTTTAAAAATATTTTCAATTAATTAGATAATACTTTGAAGAAGTTTTAATATCTTGAGACTTTTTTGATTTTAAAATCCAGGAAAATTTTAATTTTCGCTAAATTTAACAAAAATAAAAATTAGTTTTCAGGAAAAAGGAACAAAGTTATGTGAACAAGATTACATATTTAAGAATTTGTTTAAGAAAAAATCAATTAAAAAAAGAAATCAAATAAAATAGTGATATACTTACTGAATGATATACCTAAACATTACTTCAAATTGAAAAACTTATACGTGGAGCTTATGAATTTAAAAAATGTATTTTTCAATGAAACGATAAATAATTTCCTAGTAACAGAATAAATATTTATTTGCCAATTTAACTGTTCATCCAAAATCAAGAAATAGTAATTTGAAACTCAAATCTATTGATAAAAATATTTTTATTTCTCTAGATCAATAAATAAAACAATAAATTAAAATGTTATCTATTTAATAAAAGTTAAAAAAATTGCAGTCTTAATAAATTTTATCTAGTTGCTAATGTGTTATCTTTTAAAAATAAACTAAAATTTAAGATTAGACTAAAATATTTTCAAAATTTTCAAACAATGACAATGCGTTTAATAGCCTATTTGATTTTTGTATTAAAATTTATTGATTATTCGTTTCAGCAATCTTTTTCACTGAATGTAATCAATTTCGGTAACTTCAATTGTTCCGAAGGCGAAATAATTGACACCCTTAGTCTTAAATGCCAAAAATGTCCAGCAAACAGCAGTCCAACAAAAGACCGTAATATTGATTATTTTTATTTCCTCTTTTTAACTATCAATTCTTAATTCAAACAAATTCAGCAATTAAGTTCAATTAATTAAGTTCAAGCATTGATATTTTGTAAAAATAACTTAGATAAAAAAATATAAATTAAATTGTACAGGAGGGTTGAAATACTTAGAAAAAGAGTTTTTATTTTAGAATATCAATTTTACAGTAAAATCGCTTTCAAGTGAAGATTTTAAGATCAAAAATATAACAAAAAACAAATAATAAAAATCACATAAAAACTTTACTTATTACTATAAAGATTTATTTTGATTTGTTCCTAGACTTAAGAAAACGTTCCAGTTCTCAATTAAGTACGTTTATTTATCATTAATTTTTTCAAGAGCATAAATGATCTTTTAAGAAAATTATTAGCAAATCTCTCCTTTCTAATGCTTAGGACTCGAAAGATATGATACTTAATCTTGATCAAGAAATTATCCTGAACTAAATTGGATTATAATCAAGATTTGGATAGGATTCTTTAGTGGAATCTTTATTTTCTTTTCTAATTATCCAAAATCTGTTTAAAACTTTTAAAGAAAGTAAAAATTTAAAAATGAAAAATATATTTTTTATCTTTAATATTTTATTTATTTATTTTAATAAATTACGCAAGTTTCGGCGATGTTTAAAAATTCAAAATGTTATTTATAAAAATAAGTTTGATATATGATGAAATTTTGAAATAAATTGAGAAAGAAAAACTGTTTTTTGAGTTTTTCTTCTATTTTTGACTATTTGCTTTTAATACGATATTTTACGATTATTTAACTTGGAAAAATTGAATTTTATAGAATTTCGGTAATTTTTTTTAATTAATTTTTGGTTTTAAAAATTTTCACATTATGAAAAATCGGCAGAAGTGTATCGTCTTAAGCAAAATTTAAGAATCTATGCGAATATAGATCAAAATGTATGCGAACATGCACTATTTACGTTCGCATAGATATTTCTATGTTCATAATTAAAAAAATGGTTCGGTCCTAAAAATATATATGAATATTTTAGTGTTGGATGCGGTCAGAACTGACCGGTCCAATAGACGGGCTGTTTCTCGTGGCTGTTAGCCCATTTATTTTGGCAGGCGTGTTTTAAATTAAATTTAAAAAAAAATTTCTTATCTTATTTTTCAAAAATAAATTTTTAAATATTCTTCAAAAAACGGACTAGAAAATTATTATTTGTTTTTAAGCAAAATTAATTATTTAAATATTTGCCGTTCAAGGCAGTTATTGAAAAGCCTAGTTAAAGTCAAAATCACTAAAATTAGAGAAGAATTTTTAAAAATTTATTTTTAATAAATTATTTTTAAAGAAATTATTATTTTATTTAAATTTATTTTTTAAGGAAAAACTTATATTAGGTAAAATCTTGTAAATTTGTGTTGTTCATATTATATACATAATTACATAAATTTACGAAAATACAATACACTCCATTTTGAGTAAATTGCTGTAAAAATCAAATATAATGTAAATTTTTATTAGCAATTCTGAATTGCCAATTAAACAACATGGCGAATTTTGTAACAAAGCCTATGTCTAAAACTCGTCCTGCAAAATATAAAAGCAGATACGAATTTACTATCACCTAAATTAAGTCCCTGAAAAAACTCTGCAAATCTCCAAAGCACTATGAGTATTATCTTTTAAATTAAAGTAAATCATTAAAATTAAATTGCTTGGTTAGGGAAGAGACTTATTTGGGCGATACAAAGTTTTTATCAGCTTTAATATTTCGTAGAATGAGTTTTATAAAAATTGAATCAATTGAATTTATTTCAATATATGTGCTCTTGTTCTTTTCCCCAAGAATCCAAAAAATAATCTTATTTTTTAATTTTATTGAGTTAAATTTTTTTTTAAATATATATTTTTTTATTAAAATAGATGTATCTTTATTTAATTAGACTTAACTTTAATAAATAAGATTTATTTTTGTTTAAAATAGCGAAGTTACTAAAATCTAAAAAGTTTTACTAAAATTTAGATAATGTTAAATTGGGCTGAGGAAGTAAATTTTAAATTAAACTTAATTTTTAAAATAAAAGTTAAGCTTAATTTTGATTTGGTTTTTATTTAAGAGAAACTGGAAAGGATGAAATTTTATAAATTTATTTAAAAAAATTTAAATTTGCAGATATTCACAATTTCCATTTTGTGTTTTGAACTATTTCTTTTTTTATTTTAAGGCTCCAATTGCCGGTGTGATCAAAATTTTTATTTTGAAGCTAATTACGGAGGTGTCTCAGTGAGCTGCTTGGGATGCAACACAGGTCAAATTCAGAGTCTTGATGGATATCGTTGCGTAAATCCATTAGTAACAGACTGTACAGGAATCAAGCTTGATATTGAAGAATCAGGTTTACCATTAGATAGTTTCAGATGCTTAGAATGCAATTCTACTACATCTCGACCGGGGGAAAATTCTTGCCAAAGTTGTAGACCATTTATTTTTGCCGAAAATGATAAGCAAGACATTACATGTGATAATTTTGAGTCTGGTGGCTTTGTATTTTTTGAAAGTTCCAACATTCCGAATAACATATTTTCAAATTTTCCTAATCCTACTGAATCTTGGTTATTCAAAGAATTTTCCTTAGCTGCGTATCGAATGTGTCAAATTGCTGAGCGAAGAAATGTGACAGCATGTCAATTTTTGGCCAACATGTGGACCTTGAACTTGTATTCTCAAGATGCCTTGATGAACGACCCGGACAATAAATTAGTAAATCTATTTTCAATGGAAAACCAAACAGCTCCTTGGCTAATTTATCCAATTGGTTTGAGCGAATACAAAAATCAGTATTCTTCAAATGGAATTGATTCGCAATTTTTGACGCTGAAGCTTACCGGAAAATGTGCCAACAGCCAACTCGAGCTTATCACAGTCGAACACGACTTATTGGGTGGTTTCAAACGAGCTGGTCCATTTGACATAACCAGCCTTCAACTGTGCAATTTTAACCAAAGACTGAAGCAGCCAAATTCAGCTCCGTTTACAATCACAAACCTAATCACTAAATGTACAGTGAGTATTCAAAGATTGTTCGAGTTTTCCGATTCTACTGAAACTATATTCTACGATCTTTATCTGAAATTTGGCAATGGGTCCCAAGTGTTGCCTCTACCAGTCAATATCAAACAAGTCAACAAACCTTCGAATTCTATTTACAGGCGCTTTTTTTTGTTCGAAACAGCAAGTTCCAAGAAAAGCCAAGAATCAAAGTCAGACTACATTCGCTTTGCCAAATCAATAAAGCTTATTATCAATCATCTAAACAGGGATCAGGCTCAGATCTATCCACCTATAATTGAAATCGAATACGATTTTGCCAAACGAGATGAGCAGAGAATGGTCGATCTAAGCTTTGAGATCAAATATTTGATGGATACACAGGGTTATCAGCAAACATTTTTTATAGTGTTCGGAATTTTGGCTGGCTTTGCATTTTTGTGGTCAATAATCAGAACTTGGAATTGGAATCAAAGAGCTGCACGAATAATTCTTGATTTGGTGTCATTTTTTAAATTTTTTATGTTCTTGATCGGCTCGATTCCGAATTGTATAATACTTGTTCTATCAGGATTGAGCATATTTTGGTTTATTATTTTTAAAAGTCAAACTTCGGCAGCTCTTTTTGCGCCCCAAGCTGACCAAGAAAAAATATTTGCCACATTTTTGATAATAGCTTTTGTTCTTAAACTCTTAGACCTACTCTATTTGATATTGCTTCAGACATCTTATGACATTTTTTTTATCGATTGGGAAAAAGCGTGCCACGATGATAAAAGTGAAAAAAATGTCCTTCCTCCTATCAACAGTCTAAATGACAATTTTGTTTTGAAGCAGCAGGTAGAAAAACAAAATTCCATATCATGTTGGCGCACAATTCTTATAGCCAACAAATGGAACACGTTTCAGACAAGGAGAAAAACGAGCACCGCTATTCAAATGATTTTGGTGGTTTTTTTCCTCAAAGTTTTGGGCTTTGAGTCCTATGCTAGAACAGATTGTGAGTTTAAAAAAGGCGACAATTCAGAATATGCTCCTTATAGCTTCATTTTGCGAGTTGGAATCGGATCCATTATCTATATTGGAGTAGAACTATTACAAATTTTGTTTTATACATTATTTTATACGCGCTGTATCCAAGATGAGGTCGGAAATTTTGCTGACTTTTGTTCAGTGTCCAATATCAGTGTGTTACTGCTGACCCATTCTCGCTTCGGCTATTACATTCATGGAAGGTCACCCACTGGTAATTCAGACACTAGTTTCTATCATCTAAAACAGGGATTGAGTAAAGAGGAAAGCGACCTAACATTTAAACGCGGTCTAGAGATGAGTTCGGACCATCAGATTTTTTCTGCAATATTTCCAATCAAACTGGTAAAAGAATACTCAAAAATAATGACACCTATACTCATGGTAATATTTACCAGCAAAATTCTGTTTTGTTTATTTTTAAATTTTTTCTAGAATTCAAGTAGATTTGATAGTAAGGACTCAATTTCTGTAAACAAGTTTGACAAAAAGATGCTGGCATATACCCAATTGAATAATTTTTTCAAAGATTTTTTAAATAATGTGAGTTTTAAATTTATTTTTGTCTATTGTAAATTTTGAGCTAAAAAACAATTTAAAACAAATTGGATTCTAAAACCATTGAATTGATTCTAAAGCCATTCAAAAAAAATTTATAAAAAATTTTGATTTTTTTCTTGTTTTTTTGTTTGTTCGAGAATTCACAATTGCTTTGAGTAAATATTAAAAATTTTTGTTTTAAGTCGATTCGCAAGATAAATTTTAGCGTCGTTAAACGAAATTTTATTGAAAATATTTTTGATATTGAATTTAAAACAAGAGATGCAAATGGGTACTTTTATAAAGGTAAATTGGCTAAAAAAAATTAATTTTTTTAAACTGTCGTCGAATTTTTTAAGATGATATGAATTGCTTCACCGAAACAGTCTATTTTGGCAAAGAAAAAACATTGTTTATATTTGAATTTTTGTTATTTTTGCTTTTGGATTATTTTTCTCAAAATTTTGTTCTGGCAGCTTTAATAGTCTATATTGTATCCAAAGTCACTTCTAAAATAAGATCGGATTTGGGTAAAAGAAACCTATCGAAAAAAAGCTTTATTGATAGACGATTTCTAAATTAATTGAAAATTAAAAATAAAACTAAATACTTAAATTTTTAATCAAATTGTAAATAAAAAAAATCAATTCAAATTATTTTATTATATTATATAGGACTGATCATTTTTTTCGTCCATTGATTTCTAAAATAAATTTTTAATAAATTAATTTGATCGGAAAAATCATTTATCTTCTAACTTAATTCTTAATATATTTTCTAATGCTTTTTTATTTTATTTCGAATAATTTTCAAATCTAAGAACGAATTCGCCAAAATCTTACATTTTCGAACAATTTTTTTTAAGTTATTTCAAATTGAATGAACTTTGAAATCTCAACAATTCTATAAGATAAATGATAAATTATTTTAAATCAATTTGAAATAATTAGAGAACAATTATAAAAAATAAATATTATTAATTTAGCGTGAAAATCAGAATCATATATTAGAATAGAATGGTTTGTGACAAAAAAAACTAAAATCTACCTCTATCATTTACTCTTATTGTACTTAATTCAACTCAAGAAAATAAATCACTCCATTGTATTCCAAATTTTTAAACATTCAATCTAACTTTAAATTTTAATTGACAGAATTTGTTTTTGATTTTAGAATACAGAGATCATTAGATAAAACATTTTTCAATTTCGATAAAAAATTATTCTAAAATTAAGTATTCTCCAAACAATTTTGAGATATAATATAAATTATTTTTTTTAAATATATTTTTCACTTGTCAACTTGAATAAAATTTACTTTTCGAAAAATAGATCTTAATTTTATAAGGACTTTGTTGAAGTTCGTAAGTTTAATTTTGGTTAAAAAAGACATTAAGTAATTTAGATTATTTTAAATTTGATAAATTTTATAAATAATTGAAAGCTTTTTTGATTAAGATCAAACCATCTTTTTGCGCATTCGAAAAAAAAACAAAAATCATTTAAAAGCATCACTTTAATTTTCACACGCATTTCAAAAAATAAATAGATAAGTTAATTGTTTAACAAAATTTAAACCACTTATTAGACAAGAAATTTGTATTTAAGTTTTTTTTTAAATTATTATTTAAAAAAAATGATATATTCAAGTTTAATTGTGATTTTTTGCTTGATCGCTTGTTCAACTTGTTCACCAATTTCGAGCTGGACAATTAGAATAAATGAATCCGATGGTTATCAAAATTGTATTGCTAAAACAAGAACACATATATTTTTTGGTACAAAAATTTGCCAGGCTGAGTTTAGTTGTAATCCAATGAATTATGGACAGCATGGAATAGGTTTTGCCATTTCTGAAAAACTTGCCATTGAAGATGCAATTAAAGACACTAGAAGTCAATGCGTAAAATCAAGTGGATGTATTCGATATGAAATTGTTGACAAAATTGAAAGGAAATTAAGCTTGATATCCTAAAATTTTCACTTCAGTATAATTTTGTTTATATATTTTATTAAAATAAAAGATTAATTCGGATAAAAAAACTTTTTTTATGTAGCTAAAAAATTAGTGAGCTTTTTAGTGGAGTTAAATATTGGAAAGATTTTTCCCAGTCGATTGAATTTTCATGTTTCATGAATGAACATGTTCCAATTACAGACTTGTAACATTTCTGTAAAATTAAGGAGATCTTTATCTGATATATGTCAGAAATTTTAAAATTACTCATTTAATTATCAATCTTTTTATTAAATAATGGATATTTTTTACAATTTTAAAATATTTATTTCCAAAAAATTCATGTGCTACATAACTCAACTATGAAATGGCATTATTGAAGTGAGAAACTCATCTTCTCTTCTACTTTGTTTAATTTTTTTCACATATTCGAGAGAAATTATTTGATTCAATTCCAGCAATCTTAAAAAAATTATCGAAATTGTTAGGAATGTTGACCGCTAAGCTTTAAGTATTTTGTAATATTTTTAAAAATTCAAAAAAATTTTTAAAGAGTAATATATATTTATTTATTTTTATTTATTTGTTTTCTGTACATAGTTATTGCTCCTTCAGTTTAAAAAAAAATTAAAATAAAATGAATGTTCAGGAAAAAAAGAGAGGAGGATAACCTGTATATTTTTAACAGAGTTGTTTTTAAGTCACTAGTCTTAAGTCAAGTCAAGTCAATGACCTAAAATTTTTTTTTAAATGAAATAAATTTCTAAACACAGTTTTTTCATATTTCATATATTTTTATTAAATTAAATTATATATTAAACAAACAAAGTAATGTAATTAATAAATGTAATAAATAGTATTTTATTCTCTATTCATTTAATAAATCCATATTTGATACCAATAAAGTAGTTGCTTCCAAATTCCTGGCTGTTAATCTTGACCTATGTGGTCTGTAAATGTAACCAGATTTAGAAAAAGTCTTTCAACTGGTCCTGATGAAGCAGGTATTGATAAAAATTTTGTGCAAGTCATAACTTTGACTTAAATTTTTGTGGCTTAGACTTAAGACTGTGACTTATAAACAAGTCTGATTTTTAATATAAGCTTCTTATAATGAATTCAAACAAGGAAAGGAATAGTCTATGATTGATTCAATTTGAGATATTTAAAGGTTTCCTAGAGTGCAAAAACTTAGACCCCATTTTTTGTTAGAGAAAATCTTAATTAAATTTAACCTTGAGTTACAGCGTTCTTTATTTTTGTCAACCATTGAGTTGAAATTTAATTTACAGTCAAATTTAATACCTAGAAATTTTATTTCTTTTTGGCTTTCAATTTAATTTCCATATAACTTAAGATCAAAAACAGGAGGTTCTTTATTATTCTGACAAGACCACGATTCCTTTTTACTTCTAAATTTGCATATTTTTTTCCATAAAGGTCTACTTGAAAATGGATTTTTTCCCATCCTATTGATGAAATCAAATCAATTCTTATTCAAAAATTTTTTTAAATGTTTTTTCAGTCCTGTTTCAGTTCTTTTTTGATTAGTGCACATCTAGTCTTTGGAAAAGGAAAAATTTCATTTAGCTCTTCAACTGATGCCGCTTCAAGGGAAAAACGCAAGGTTCCTTATAGATCTCAGCAAATAAAGTCCAATAAGCTTTCTTAGAGTTTAATTTTTTGGCTTTTTTTAAATTAGTAAATGAGTAGTCTAAAGAAAGAATTGTCTCAATTGGAAAATGATCAGTTGTCATGTCGTGATTATTAAGCACTTAAAATCTAATATCTTATCTTAAAAAGAAGAAGAAATTACGAATAAGTCTAGTAATTCGAAATAATTCTAATTAAATATATTAAAAGTTGAACTTTCGTCATTAACTAATATAAAATCTAATTCATTTAGTATTCTTTCTAATGCCATTTTCATTTTCTGTGAGGCAACCTCCTTGTTTAGTCTTAGTATTTAGATCACCCCCAAGGATATAGTTTTTACAAATAGTTCTTATTTTTTTTAAAAATTTGAAAGTTTAGGGGAATATTAGGTGGGTTGTAAAGACTAAAGATATAAGGTTGATCATTATTCGCGAAGTTTAATCTAATACAAAGTAGATCTGAATTAAATTTTTCATATGAAAAATCTTGTATATATTCAACTCCTTCTTTAATTAAAATTGCTACCCATTCTCCATAAATACAGTGCTGCTACGATCCGATGAATTCACCACATTTTACGTAAAATTACGTTAATTCACCAAATTTGACGATAAATTACGTGAAATACCAGTTTCTAGAAAACGTCATTTAACGTAAAATGTGGTGAAATTTGGTAAAACTCAAAATGTCCAAAATTTTTGAAAAAAATCGAAAATTTCGTAAAAATTTTTTTTTTTTTTTCTAGAAACTCTCAAAAATTATTGTATTATTTTTTGACCAAAATTAACGTATTAAAAGGTAATTTCTGGTTAATAAAAGTCAAAACAAGTCAAATTTAATCAAAAATGGATAATTTATTTACAATATGAAAAATGTGCGATTTTACCTAAAAATGAAGTGTCTTTAGCTAGAATGCATGATTTTATGTTTAAACTACACCAAGACAATGATCCAAAACATAAGTATTGCGTGATTTTACAATAGATTGGTAATTATTAAAATCAAAGTTAATATTTGATTCACTCGAGTCAATTTTTATTTCGTTGAGTAAGACAATATCTGAGGACTTAAAAGACAGGAAATTTTCCAAAAGTTTGGTCTTACTAGGAAGGTGAAAGCAGTTCCAGTGTGTAATTACTAGTGTTGGATTCGGACAGAGCTAATCGGTCCAATAGACGGGTGGTTACTCGCGGTTGTAGGCCCGTTTATTTTAGCAGGCAACGTTCTGGTCTGTTTAGTCATAAAAAAAGTCCTTTTTTGTAAGATATTTAAAAATTTATTTTTAATAACTAAACGGAACAAAAAGTAGCCGCTGAAAGAAATGGGCCAAAGTCCGGCCGCCAAAATTGGGACGGTTTTGGCGGCCGGACTTTGGTTAAATTTAAATGGTTTAAACTGTACTCCAATAGATATCCTTCAGAAGCCTTAGATAAACTGTACATACTGTAAATACTATTTCGTTTAAGTTATTTTACCCATACTTATCATAACTAAATTAATCCTCAAAACCACAAAAAGAAAAACAAATTATCCATGTTACCTAAAATAAAAATATTTATTTTAATCTATTTTATTTTTTTAAAGTATCTATCTATCTTAATATTTAATTTAATTTTTAATCTTAAATTTTCAAACACTTCTAATTTATATTATTTTAATTTTTGTTTTTATATTAAATAACAAACATTGATTGCATTAATTAATTATATTAATTGCTTGTTTATTTAAATCAGCTACCTCATCGTCAACTTTCCTTTTTCTTGGACGTCCACGACCTCTTTTTCCTTTAGCCCCATTTTCAGCACTCACTTGGGGGTCCACAGCATCAATATGAGGCTCAATAAGTTTCAAGTTCAGTATTTTTGGTAAATACCTTAACTTTATTCCATTCTAACTTTTTATTGGCATTTTTAATTTTTCTTAGTAATTTTAGAAAAAATAATAGCAAAACTTTATAATAGCAATTTTTTTATTCTATAGTTTCAAATGTTATACTTAAAAAAAATAAAAAAATTTATGCTACATTTTATTTTCTTATTCTATAAAGTTTTTCTCTATTCTATAGTTTTTTATTTTTATTCGTCAAAAGCCATCGTCCTAAAATTACATTCAAAATTTTCTGTATCATTTATTATTCAGTCTGTGTTTTGCATGAGACAGAAAATTTAAATCGACTGGGTTATATTCCGAAAATTAGTGTAATGTCAAGTAACAACTTAGAATACACAAATTTTTTTTGATTCAATCTAAATAATTGTCTAAGAAATAAACTTTTTTTAAATTTTAATTGTTTTGATTTTTCATTTTTTTCATTGAAATAAATAAAAAGAAATACACATAGGCTTATTTTCAACTTTATTTTCTGTAACAAAAAATAAAAATCTAAAAATCATCTAACCAAAATGACTTTGTAACGATTCACCCAAAATGTCCTCTAGTTCTTTGATAACAAACTGAACCTTGTCTTCGACCTCTTCAACCGGGTCTTCCATTAGCTCGGCCAAAAACGGAACTGTCTCGGACAAAAACGCATTGTAAACATCGCCAACCCTCTTACAAAACATGTTCAACACGTCCAGCGCTGCCAAGCGAACTTGTACCGAATTATGCTTTGTCTTTAGCAACAATTGATAATTAAACTTTCTCAACAGACCCTCATCATTGACAACACAATAGGCCAAATTGGCAATGCAAGGACCCAAATGCTTAAGAATATAACCCTGATATTCATCGAACTCAATCTCGTTTTCAATTTGATCAACCAGCGGCTCCATGACAACATTAAATCTCTCTTTATTCACATAACTACGCTGGCTATCATTCAAAAATACATTAGCTAATGTATCCACTATGCCATACAGCAGAATATTCTCTTTTTCTTTAACCTGATCAAAAAATTTCTCCTCCACTTTGCTACAGTTGAGTTGGTTGAGCAAATCGGCCGCATTTTGGGTGAACTGAGGCGCAAATATGACAAACAAATTCTTCAACTTGTCCGAAAGGCGCAATGTAATCCTGTAAAATGTTATGAGCCTATCTTTGGGCGGATTGTTACAAGTGGCCCATTCGTACACTTTGAAAAATATTGGCTTAAACAAGTCCTCGGAAAGCTTGAAGGTGAGCTCAACAAAAGCACCAATTACGAATTCTTCGTATCTGCTGATCTCTTGGCTCAAAAATGCTTCCAGTGACTGTTTTTTTTTGGAGACCTTGGAGGCTCGGCTCAGCCTAATGGAAGCCGATCTCAACTCAAACAGGCTCATGAACATGGACCGCAGCAGTTTCAGATTGGAAATCAAATCTTCGTGGTTGGAATTCTGAATTGCCATGCGCGCTATCTGCATGTAGAACTCGACATGTTTGATCTTCATTTTGTGTTCGCCATCCTTGGAGTCCATTAGACCAGCTGATTGTTCTGTGAGTATGGGCGCTAGGAGGCGCAGAGGCACTTGCTTGGTCAGAGCTAGTCTTAACTGGGTCAATTTGAGCTCAATGTTGGCGGGCGAGCTGGCCGACTCGCTGACTCCAAGTCTCACCAAATGAGACAATGAACAGGACAGGTGGACGACTTTTTTCAGAAAGGGACTCAAAAAATTTGACATATTCTGGACTATCTTGAGAACACATGTCACACAGCTTATTGCCAATAGTTCGTAGTGCTTGAATTTGTTTTCTGATTTTGGGCTCTTGGCGCAAACTTTCCAATTGTAATCATCGACAAGGTCTTGGTCAATTGGGCATATTTTCGACTCAACCAAGTCCAATATTGCCAGTGTAAATGTCATTATTTGATTTAGATAGGGCAGTGAGTTTGACTTTAGCTTGAGGCAAACTTCGCCAATGCAAAGCAAAACAGATGAGAGCAAATTGGAATTTTGAATCAAGTGGGCATTTATGTACAACTTCAGATCGATTAGGTTGTCGCTCAAAAATTTGAGAACTTTGGCAAAAGCGAGCGGATTTTGCTCACCAATTCGCTTGCACAAAAGTTTAATTGAGAACAGAACAGTTTGGTTGTTGATCTCCACATCAATTGAGCTTGTTTGCTCGGTTTTTGCCAATTGAATTGAGGATAAAAGATCGTCTATCATTGTGATCATCAGCGTGGTCTCTTCATTGCTGGGCTCATTTTTGCGCAGTTTGTTATTCAATAGACTGAGCGACCGGCGCCTGATCTGCATCGATTCATGCTTGATTAAATTTTTGATAACTTGGCAAAATTTTTTCGAGTCGAGCAAATTTATGAGTCGCTCCAGAAGATCATAGCTTTTGTTCATCAGGGCTTTGTGGAATTTTTTCATATCCTGGAGCAGTGTTTGGGACTTGGCCGCCTGCTCAAAGTTTCCCACCACCTGGCTCAACTTCAAAATTAAAAGAAGTATATTTTCGAGCAGCTTTTCAAACAGGGCCGAGTGCAAGTGCTGATCAAATGTTTTGCTCTCGTAGAAATCGGCCAATTTGGACACCAGTGTGTCGGACACGAGCAGATCGCTGACAAAGGTGAGCAAATTGTAGGCCAGATACTTCATTTGAAGAAGACTGTAGTTGTCCAGTTGACACGCCAAATGGGAGTAGATTTTTTTTCGCTCGTCCTTGCTATTTGTTGCCAAATTGGTCGCTAGTGTGAACAAACTGGTCAAGTATTTGGTCAAAAAGGCCACCAGGAACACACTGGACTGCACTAGTTGCATTGGTTCGAATTGAACGTGCAGCGAAATCATTGAATTGAGACAGCTTTTGAGCGTGTCGCGCAGTTTTTTCTCATTCTTGGACACTTCGTCACTGGACAGACTTCTATTTGCCAACAGTTGCTGCTGTTTGGTTTGAAATTTTTCCAAATTTTGACTAAAATCCATGAGATCACTGCTCTGGACCAAATAGTGGTCAATGGCTTGCACTATGGTGATCCAAAGGTAGTCGTTCAGGCCGATTATATTCATCAGTTGATCGAATATGATGGCTTTTCGGTGCGCTGGTATGTGAGGTAGTGCCACTACGAAAGATTGCAGAATTTTGCACACCAGACTGGACACGTATGGCAATTGTTTTTCGTGTCTTTTGAGCACGTTGACTGTGGACACCAGTCTGTTTGCACCGGTTAGGGTTTCTTGTGGCTGAGGTGCCGAGTTGATCGAGTCCACAATTGCGGGCAAAATTGATTTTATGATCAAGCTGATTATTTGGAATGAATAGGAGTCGTCTTTGCGTGCCAATTTGTTTCCCACAAAAACGAACATTATCAGAACATGTTCGAGCACTTTTTCCGGGAAAATTGCCGCTATTTCACTCAAAAGAATCAATATATGCTGTTGGACGTTTAGTCTGTCCTCTGTGTCACGTTTGGTCTGCAAAATTTGCATCAATAGTTCTATGTTAAATTTGGACTGGTCCAATTTGGACCTATTTTCTGATTTATTTAATTTATAAATTTGTAATAAACTGTTCAAAGAGCTTATCTCAAAATACAAAAAGTCCTCGTGTTTATCGTGGCTTTGTTCAATTAAAAATGTTGTCTCTATTGACTCCAGAACCAAGAACAAGTAGGGAATTAGAGCTATAAAATCATCGGATGCCTCTTGGCCATCTACTTCCATTGAATTTTCCTTTTTGACCAAATTTGACTGAATCAACTCCAAAACAAGTCTCAACGAACGCAAATTTATTTGTTTGGCGTTTACGTTGTCTGAATGAAGTTGTTTTTTCATTTCCTTGGTTGTGGTCACCTCGCTTTTTTGTATTTCCAAATTGGCTTTAGTGTTCAGCAAGTAGATTAAATGGTTTGCGGACAGGTCAAAATTTATCAGCGATAATTTAATCTGTTCTAAATATTCCGCGTTTTGTTGAATTTCTGGCCCAGTTTTTAGACTTTCTTCCACTGGCTTAGATGAATTGAACAACCATGAGTCGAACAAACAGCACATAAACTCAAATTGTTTTTTGGCATCTAGCAATTTAAAAAATTCAACATGCTGGCCAAGTTTGGACACCAACACCAGCTTAAAACACCTGACAAAATCAGCAGATGCGTCCAAATTTTTGTTGTTCAAATAGCCTATCAAGTAATCGAAGCATTTGTCATTTTGATTGAAAAAATTTGCCGATTTGGACGTCAAAATAAATTCACTTGATACAACATTGATTATTTTTTTATTATTTTCTACCAGATCGGCATCTTTGGAACAGACCAAGGCATCGGATTCAGTCAATAGTTGCACCAATATTTGAAATAGCACATTTAACAATTTAACTTTGTAGTCCTCTTTCACATTTTTGCACAAATCCAAAATCATGTGCTTAAATTTGACCAATATGTGACATTCAGAATCGGATTCCGAGTCTCTGGCTGAGCTAAATTGAGCGAACAAATGCGTGTTTTTTAGCTTGTTTACAGATAGCTCTAGATTTTTGTGCACCAAGTCAACAAATTGGCAATCTGATGCAAAAATTTTGTTCAACGATTTTGTGCGAACATAATCGGCACCATCTATTTCGATTTCCTGTCTGTGCTTGAGCAATTTTTTCAACCAACTTTTCCATGCACAATTCTCATCTAGACCTTTGCACAGTTCGTCCAACAAGAGCAAAGTTTTTTGCCTAAGTCTTGGATTCTGGCTTGTCAAGGTCCAAGTCAAAACCAAAACATACGAGTCCAGTAATTTGTGGTCGATTTTTTTGCTAAAATTAATAAAATCATTTAGGTGTTGATTTAGCAGAGTGACTGTTTGGACACGACATGGGCTCTCTGTGAGCAAAAATTTGAACACAAATTGGTAAAACGAGCCTGTTGTGGGCATTTGGCTGGTTCCATTGGCAGATTTTGTGGGCGTATGGGTTGGTGTGTGACTGATATGTGAAGAAAAACAACTTGACGTGATGAATTTGTCCATTATTGGTGAAAATATGCTCGCTCTTGATTCCAATTCATCACACAAATGCATGTACAGTCTGGCAAAAACATTTTCGATCTCAATTTTCGAGTTTGTGTTGACAAAATTTGAAATTTGAGTTGAAATTGATTTGAAAAGTTGGGTATACATCAATGCTAGAGTGGTAAAATTTTTGATTGAGTTCTTGGCGATTGCTTTGTGGTACTCGACCAGAGTGACGTGTTTAGACTTGGGCTCCGAGTTCAGCGCTTCGACCTTGGATTTTTTTACATTTATAAATTTTTTTAAATATTTTAACAGATTTAGAGCAATGTTCAAAAAGTATTGTGAATTTTGAAAGAAAAGACACTGAGTGGCGAGCCGAGTTGAAATTTCAAAAGCGTAAAAGTCGATCAAACTCAATCCGGTCTTTGTTCCGGTGGTCAATGAGCAGCTCAATTGGTCAAAACACTCTGGTTGATTTACAAAATTATTATCTTTGCTGACCAAAAGATGTTTCACTGACAATTGTAAAAATGTTTCAAAATTTTCATTGACAAGCTCATCATGGTCCGGATACAATTTGGTCACAGTGATGGATGAGGTAACCGAATAGAATTTTTTTGTGATCGGAGTGACCGAAGGCTCCGCTTGGACTTGGGACTGTAACTTTTTGTAATATTGCGTTGTTTTTAAGTCATCGATTAGCTTTGGGCAGTTGAGTTGGAACAAGTTGGCTGAAACGTTTAGAAATAGATTAAAAAAATCTTTTTCGGGATACAATTTAAACATTTCGTTAAAATACAAATCGATTAGTATTGACCTGCAAGTGGACCATTGCGATGCCATGTCATCTAAATTTTGTTTTGTCTCCTCATTGATGTCATCTTGGTCAAGAGTTCTTGGATAAATTCGATTAGTGAAAATTTTTAATAGAAATTCCTCGTTATTTACCAAAGTCTCGAGAGGAAAATAGTTGAGCAAGAGAGCGCCAAAGTTCAAAATTTCTCGGTAGACTTTGCTCGAACTTTCGCCTCTGAATTTCACTTCGATTTGGCTTTTGACAAATTCGGGCTCCAATTTGGGATCACTGGACACAAGCTTGAGCAAATGGGCCATTCCACTTGCTCTCACATTCTCATTTTGATGGTTCAAGCTCAACAGTAAACTCAAATCGCTCTCTATTTCGTGGTATTTGAAAACTGACTTGAGCATCAAACTTTTAAATTTAGTTGACAAAAAATTTAAAAATTTCGACCTGGTCGGTTTGTCCAAATTGAGCAAAAATTTGTTCAAAACCGAGTCGAACTGAATCGGATACTTGGTCTCAAATTTTTTGATCAAATCGATCAGATGGTAGTCAATCAGCATGTTTGACATGGTTGCTTGGCTAATGACACTTTTGGTGAACAATTGTTCTATCAAAGATTCAACTAGACTTGGCATACGGTTCAAATTGAGCAGGGAGCACAAACTGGCCAAGCACTTGTAGAAGCCATTTGAGTCTTTTTGCCTAATTTCGTCCACATCAGCCTCGTTTGAGTCCAAATCAATTGTCAAATTCAAATTGGTCTTTCCATCTTCTTCCAACAGCTCGAACAAAAGCCTACTGGTGAAACATTTGAGGAATTTGTCAACGCAGTAGTTCTGGTTCAAGTCATCGATGGTCGAGAGCAGCATCTCGAACATTTTTGGTTGGGAAAAATTTTTGAGAAGTTTTTTTAGAAAATTTTTATTCATCAAGCTTGAATTAGATGGCTCGTATTGGGACTGGGTGATGAGACAAATTGACAAAATGGCACTTTTTAAACAGTCAAGTCCTTCTGCAGATAAGTCACTGTCTCGAAATAAAGAGAGACCTTTGGTCAGAGCAAACAATGTCTTGTTGGCTGTTTCTGTGGTAAATCGAAATTTTTCGAACAAAAAAGAAGCAACCAAATAGGATGTTTGTTTGTACGGCACAAAAGTTGATTTGAATCCGGCAAAAAGAAGAGGCAATAGCTGAGCAAAAAATGATTCTTCGATTTTGTTCGAATTTTTGCCGCGAGAAGAATCGGACAAATTTTTGACAGACTGAAGCAGCGTTTTGCACATAAAACTGAGGGTGAAATTCAAGTTTTTGTTCCAGTATTTTTTCTGGGTCTCAGATTGAAGAGAGTCGTCATCGGCAAAAATGCTGATCGCCTCGTTTAGATAGTCAATTAAAAAATTGAAAAATGACAGATCGCTGAAAACATGCGTGGCCAAAGAGGACGATGCCACTTGGACACCGTGTTTTTGGTTTTCTTCCAACCAGGACCACAATTTTGCATCCGAGCTCTTGAAATCTATCAATTGAAGAGCGCGTACAAAAAAGTTGGTCTCATGGTAAGGCAAAATGCACATGAAAAGATCATTTATGTTGTAGATGTGAACTTGGTAGCGGTAGACCAACCATTCAAGAGTCTTATGAGCTGGCTTGAGCATAAAATATGGTGAAAGGTGAATGAGGAAGCGACGGATCTCTTTGTTCAGCTGTTCATTTACTTGTTTGGTTTGGATGCCACGCTCGAATGATAAACTAGTCGAATTGAACAGTGTCAACTCGAAAGATTCAAATGTTTCGTGATCAATGGCCTTTAGTTGTTCGAGGCCGTTTGTTGCAATCGAAAAAACTGCTTCGGAGTCAAGATTAGAGGCCTCTTTTGGGTCATAGAGAAACGAAACTCGACGATTGTCGTTTATCGAGTTCAGCACATTCGTTTGGGGAACTTGGAGGCGTTTAAGCTGCTCACTTAAACTTGTTACTTTGGGCATTTTTTTTTTGTTTTTTTTAATTAAATTAAAATATTATCTTTTAGAAAAAATTAAATAAAAAATATTTTTTAATTAATTAATTTGATTTGTTAATTTTGTCAATTTAAATAATATTTTTTAAGAAAAAAAAAGTTTGTATTAAATTGCCTTAAAAATTCCCATTTAAAAAATAAAAATTTCAGCACATGTTTTTTTATAAAAAAATTTAAATGCAAGTTAGAATTAAAAATTTTGGATTAACATTTTAAATTGGAGTTGATTTCAAAATAAATATAACTTAAAGTGAGTAAATAAAAGCCAAGAAAAAAAAACAACTAACAAAATGTATATTTAAATTTTTTAATTCTTAATTTTGTAAAGATATGAAAAGGAGATTATTCGATTAAATATAAATTTTAAAAGATGTTAATGATATAGAAACTGTTGAGTTGGTAAATGGAATCAGATACTTTGAAAGAAAAAATTCTAATTTTAGGTGTCACGCATATATGGTTACAAGAAAGCTTATTAAAAATTTTCCATTACGTTTTAAATATATCACAAATAGGATTTTAAAAGTCAAACAAAAATTTATCTAAAATTTTTAAAAATATATACAATTTTGTTTTGAAAATCTCTTTAAGTACCAACAGAATATATTTTCAGTCTTTGTAGTCTTATCATAAAGAAAATTAATTTCAAATGGATAATTCATAGAGAATATCTTGTTTTAAAAAATTGAAAAATATTTATTATCTGTTTTTTCCTTTTTTTTTATTTATTAAACAATCGCCTTTTTTGATCAACAAACAGACAATAAAATGAAAAAATAGATCCGTAGATTTTCTCTAGGTACATAACGGGTGTAGAATAAAAAATGACACAAAATTAATTTTATCATAAAAAATTTTATATTTAACTAAGGCTTTAAATTTTTTTTAAATTATAACTGAACCCTCCTATTTTGAAAAAATAATATCACTTAAGGTATTGAACTCCATGACGACGTATGATATCGAGCCTAGAGTGAACACTCTTGGCATGGTCTTGTACAACCTTTGGGTCGATATTGCTCAGGCAAGCGCGAATTTTGTTTTCGAGTTGCCTAAGATTTTTTGCCTTCCAATCACCCTCATAAACTTTAGCTTTCAAATTTCCGCAAAAATCTTCAATTGGTCGTGCTTTTTGTACATTTGCTGGATTCACTTCTTTAGCAACATACCTTATATTTTTATCTAACATATATTTCTGTACCATATTGGCATAATGAGATGATGCTAAGTCAGGCCAAAATACATAATTGCCATCCTGATAATATTCTTTATCATTGGTTCAAGTCGCTTCTTAATACACTCTCCAAGGTAGACAAACCACTAGGTACAAAATATGGTTCGCTTATTCCGCGTTGTGAAATAGCCAACCAGACCATTAATTTTTCTTCAAATTTTTTAACGTACTTGTTCTTTACACTCTCCGGCGTCTTGCTTACGTTACTGCTATAAAAAATATCATTCCCTGGCAGCGCGGTGTTACCAAGAATGAAATAAGATTCATCATCAATTATAAATTCATATCTGCTGTATTTTAAAAGCATTCGACGACATTTTGGCCTTGCTGCCTTCTCTTGGTTAGCATTTAAATGAGGTCTCTTGTGTTTTTTATTCTTTTTGATGTTTGTATACTTTTTTAAAATCTTTCCGATTTAGGTATAGTGGCAATTAAACTTTCTAGTCATCTTTCTTTGCGAACGACCCGATTTTGGCCACCATTAGTTTCGTCGCTATTTTAGCAGGTCTACTACTTCCTTTTTTTCTCTTGAAAGTTTAAAAAAATTGGAAAAGGTCTTGTTTACTCTTATAGAAAATTAAAATTAACTCTTGTGCCATTTTTTTTCTACACCCGTTATTTGTCTAGTAGTTCATGATTTCTCAAACTGAAATATTTCTAAGCAAAAAAATTTATAACACCTTTAATATTTTTACTGATGGATAATATGATGGGGGTTGATATAAATTTTAGATTGTAATTTAAGTATGAACAATTAAAGATAAAAAATTATTTATGTAACCTTAAGCTTATCCGGATTTTGAAAACAAAATTTAAAAAATTCAAAAATTTTAGATAATTTTTTTTGATTTTATCCCAGTTTTAAATGAAATTTTTTTAAACTTGATTTTCACAGATTTATGTTTGACTTGACTCTTTTCACAAGAAAATTGGTTGAACTCTATCAGAGCATGACTTGATAAATGATTTATGGAGTCAAGTGTCCTGCATTCAATAATTACTTTGAGCGAAGAGAGTTAAAAATACCTATGACTAAAAACATTAAAACATAAAACTGATGAATTTGAATTTTTCTATTTTAAATTTAGTCATTTAATTTTTTTTACGTTCACGTATTATCCTTTCGGAAAATTAGAAAACCAGTCTTGGTCATTTATTTAAGATGATGGATACTGGTCACCTATTACTCGAGACTCGATTTTTTTTAATTGAAAATTTTAAAATAACCTCAAACAAAGGTCTAAGAGAAAAGAATCATCAATTATTTTTTAACTAAATTTTTTAATAATAACTGAATTGCTAATTTTTTATTTTACAATTAAGTTAGAAATCAGTGTGTAATTGTGACACAATTTCTTTGTGGATCGTATTGTACCGAATTAATTGAATGAATTAATTGAGTCAAACATTCTAAGCTAAGACAACAAACAATTTAAAAATTCTCTTGGATAACAACAAAACATTAATTTAAAGATAGCTGATAAGGTATGATCATTCAACTCATACAGTAGAACCTTGGAATAAGGAAAGACTTGGGCTTCGTTGTATCCAAATTAGATAAATCATAATTACATTAAAAAAGATTAGGAAAAAACAGTAAAAAAGTTTTCTTTTATTTAAGTTTTTATTAAAAAAATAAAATGAATGGAAAAAAAATAATTTTTAAAAAAATTATCCAATTTAGATTGGTTCGTAAAAGTTTTTTGTTGTAAGAAATTTTCGGTAAAATCTTTTGACAGCCAAAAATAAGATTATCACAACCAAAAAATAGATTTTCAAACACAAAAGAAATCCTAATCAAAACTATTCAAATTTTTTTATTTAAATTAAAAAAATACATTACACAAAATTTTTCTCATTGCACATAAAAGCTTCAAATTTAGGCTAAAATATACTATAAAAAATATCTAGCAGAAAAAGATAAACACACACAAAATTAAGATTTTGACAACCAAAAAAAAAATTTTGGCGATAGTGTGTGAAAATCTTTTTTTTGGTTGTCAAGACACTACATCCGAAATTTTCCATGCTAAATCAAAAGTTAATATAAACGTAACTTTCGTCATTTTTGCTTATAAAATATATGTTATATGTTCAAAGAATTTTTACAATCAGGGTTCGTTATTCGAAAGTCATAAAGAAATTGATAAAAATTTTAAGTTTGACTTAAATTTTTGTTACTTAGACTTAAAACTGTGACTTATAATCAAGTCTATTCACACCTAAATCTCCTTCACATTTAGTTTCCTCTAATGTTACATTTCCACACTCTTTGTTGTTATGAGTCAAATAGTTATGACTCTCATTCAATCTTCCAAAGTGCATCACTTTGCATTTTTTAGCACACAAACTTTTACACCATATCTCTTCTATCCATTTACAAATGGCATCCAGAATTTTTTGTAGCTTACTACCTTCAAAAACCCAATTAAAAATGGCAATGATCTTTGAGTCATCAGCATACATCTCCATCTTATTTGATACACAATCTGGGAGGTCATTATTTGATCAAGAAGTTAAGTTTTTATGATTTTAGATTAGAAAATGAGATATTAAAATATATATTGAAATAGTTTTATTTTTAAATATAAATAACAATAAATATGAAAAGTCTAAAAGTCAAATACTTAAGCTCAATTTAAAAAAAAATGTAAAAAAGTCAAACGTCGTATAAATAGCACTTTTATGGCTGAAACATGAAAAATCTAAAATTAATGGTCTTTGATGCGAGCAATTTGTTGCAATCAGTTGCTTTTATGCTAAGTTTGATAAAATCAGTCTCGGGTTTGGCTTGATTAAACTCGAATGTATGAACACGAGGATTGATTGGAACCTCGCCGAATGGACCTTTGAGGGCACAAAATGAAATCTGGAAACTTGAATGTGAGTTGGTAAGTTTTGATTTTAGAATTAATTGAAAACTGATGTATCTGTCAAGGGTCAAATTTGGATTTTTTTGATTGTCATTTACTCGAGCTTTGAGAACCCATTGATGGAAAAAAGCATTAAATCGGTTTGTTTCAAAATACAGTTTCGGAGTAATTTCGTCCGTTTTGTATTGTTTAAATTGTAAATCTTAAAAAAAAAATTTATTTTTTTCGATTTTAAATTTGGCTTATTGCTTTTTTTAAAACTTTGAAAAAAATGTCATATTTTATATCTAAATAATTTTTTGAAAAAAATTTTTGGGACAAAACAATATTTCTTCAATTTTTTTTCTTAAATCATTAGTTGATCAATAAATTTATCAGTTTGAAAAATTTGAAATAAACGAAATATCTTCAGATTCAATTGCTAAAAAATGACTCAAGAAATCTAAGTTATGATTTCAGGAATAATGGGAATCTAATTGAACCAATTTACATTTGAAAATTTTTTATCTACAAGATCTAGCCATAAACAAATTAATGAATACCTAAATCACTATATGCGATGTTTTTAAAAAAAATTGAAAATCAAAGATAATATTTCTATTCTAATTCTATTTTCTTTTTCGAAAAAAATATCTCTATTTTTTAAAAAACAAATGCCTAATATAATTCTTTTGTTAAAACATTTATTTATATTTTTTTTAGTATGGACTACGAAAATTTGGCTGAAAAGAAAGACTTAATTCCATTCCAAACTACCAGGTACGTTCCATTCCTAATATTAATAATAGTTGATCCAATGAAAAAAACAATCAAAGAAGAAAAAACATTTGTATATTTGGCATCTTGAAGTTGAAAATCAATTCAAAATATCATTTCAATTCAGAAAGTTTATCTGTAGATATTAAAATAAATCTTTGATTTAATTTTAAAAATTTTAATATAACATGATTAACATGTTATGTAGATTTAAAAAAACAAATATTTTGAAAAAATATCAAAAATTAAGTTGATATTATTTAAAATTGAAGTTTAAATAAAGAAAACTTCGAAAATTATCTCTTGATCACAAAGCTATTAATTAATTTTTAGTAAAAATATATGGCATCTTGAAGATGATGATCAATTCAAAAAGTTTATCTTTAGATATTAAAATAAATCTCTGATTTAATTTAAATAATTTTAATATAACATGATTAACATGTTATGTAGATTTAAAAAAACATATATTTTGAAAAAATATTTTCTCAATCCATTGATAAAATCGATTTTTAATTAATTTAACTAATTTTTTGTAAAGTTTATTTTCATTCTTTTACTTATTTGTAATTTATTATTTGAATTTCTTTTTTAAATTTAATTTTGAATGCTAGATTCAAATACTTTGGAAATAAAAAAATTTAAATAAACTTTACAAAAAATCAGTTAATACATTTAAATATAAAAATCGTTTTTAACAATGGATTGAGAAAATTTTTTTTCAAAATATTTGTTTTTTTAAATCTACATAACATGTTAATCATGTTATATTAAAATTATTTAAATTAAATCAAAGATTTATTTTAGTATCTAAAGATAAACTTTTTGAATTGATCATCAACTTCAAGATGCAGTATATTTTTACTAAAATTAATTAATACTTTTGTGATCAAGAAACAATTTTTGAAGTTTCTTTATTTAAACTTCAATTTTAAATAATATCAACTTAATTTTTGGTATTATGAAATTCAAATACAAACAAAACAAAAATTCTTCCTATTTTGATAAACTTAAATTTACTAAAATAAAATATTTTTTAAAAAATAATGCAAAAAAGTCCAGCATACTTTGTTGCACCTTTTTATATGAAATTAATTTTTACCTTCTTTTTTTTAGGAAATCAAATCGATAATCAATTAAAATCTTGTTGATGTTTTGTTTTTTGTCTTTTTTTTTGAATAAGGAAAAATATTTTATTTTATTAAATTTTAATTTTTCAAAATAAGAATTTTATTTTTTTTTGTATTTGAATTTCACAATACCTTAATTTTTCGCAGATTTTAAAAAAATTTTAATTTTTTTCGCAATTAATTTAAAAAAAAAACTTAACTTTTAAAAATTTGCCTTAGATTAAAATTTATTTTGAATAAATGAAGTGTTAATCTGTCTTTTATAGACAGCACACCGGCCAGTGGATAAACCTTGAAATTTGAATAAAAGATAATAATTAGGCCTAAAGATGTTTCATTTTGATCGAAGAGAACGGTATTAATCAAATTAAAAAAAAATTAATTACCATTGAAGCAGACTTTTTCATAAGATAAAAAATTAGCAAGTTGATTGAGAGCAATTTGCTCTTGCTGACATTTTGAATTGTTTTCCTGCAAAAATCCCATAATCTCCTTAGCAGGTTTAGTTGGATGGACACACTCTGCACAGTGAGAGTCCAACTCATGAAAAGGTCCTTCCCAGTTGCATCCAATTTGACCAAATTTGCATTTAGTTGGTCGTTCCATGCATTCCTCTTTTTGGTGAATATCCAGCACGTTTCTCGGGTACATAACATCGCAGTGCAAGCAATTTGCTGGAAGTTCAGACACTGTTTTCTCTACAGCTAAATTACGGCAGCACGTTTGCTTGCTTATTTCGCATCTGCAGTTCGGACAAGTTGCCTGTTCGTCTTTGAGACGTGCATCGGCAAGCAAATGAGCAAAACAGCCCGCGCACATCAGATGACCATTTGAACACTTTTGAAAATTTCTTTTTTTTAAAAAGAAAATGAGGACATAAAGAAAAGTCTCTAACTTGGTAAATTGAAGCTTGAGGGAGATCAAGACAAACAGTACAGCAAAGTATTCCGCCTATGCGGTCCTCTAGTTTTTTAGTAGTGTAAAAATGGCCAGACGTGGCAAAGTGGGCACTATTTTTATTCAATTGGTCATCTATTTCTGATTTTTCGAGCTTAACTTTTTTGAACTGGGGCTCTTCACTAGACGCGCTGCTGGTAGAGGGATTGGTCACTTCAGCGTTCATGCTGTGAGCTAAACTGGTCGATTCTATCAAATTTTGAGATATTTGCTGTGCTAAGAGTCTAGAATCATAAGTATTAAAGTTATCTGAAGTTGTGATAGAACAATTCATTGTCTCTGGGTTTAGAAAAATTGAGCTGTTTTGCGTTTTTTGAATTGCGTTTGTTTTTTTTTTAGAAGAAATAAAAGAGAATAAACTATTTGAAGTGTATGAAAGATAATTTAAACCCGTATTGGTTAGTTGGTTCAGAGTGCCCCGGTTCTTAAATGAATTATTATTTATGATAATAAATTAATTTGTATAGTTTTTTTATTTTTATAAAAAGTGAGTAAACAAAAATTGCACTCTGATTAAAATTATTCGATTTTTGAGAAAAATGCAAATATTTTTAGCGTAAAGATGATCGAGTGGGCACAATTTAACTAGCTTAAGTGTTGGAAATAGAATTAAAAAAAAAATTCTAAATTCATAATTTACTTTTTTGAAATCCGCAATTTCAAATATTTCTGAACATTACCCCTCAAATGTTTATATTTTAGGACTTAACACAAATTAATAAAATTACATTCATTTTAATTTGTATGCTCTAGTCTAGGATGTAAACTAATTTAGTCTTCAATTATTTACTGTGCAAATATTTACAAAATATTTAAAAAAATTCAAAGATATGCTGTCAAAAATTTTAATTTGTGCAAAGTATTCTAAGATGGCTAAAATATTAATTTAAAAATGGATAAAAAATAATTTTTTCTATTTAGAAAAGAAAATGATTGACTTAATAATAATTTTAAAAAAGAGCTAAAATCGAGGAAATCAGATACCTTAAAATACTTTGATAAAATTTTTTTTTTTTTTGTTATTTATGTAAAAGTTGTCTGAAAATTATTATCTTTTTAAGAACAAATTTTATAGTGGCAGTTGTGTAGCCTTATTGTGTTGTAATTTTATTAAGTCTATAATTTAATTTAAAAAGGAACTTGTTTAATTATTTATTTTTTTAATAAAAATAAACTAATTGATTCTTTATTTTTTCCATAAATAAACAGTTTTGAACAAATTTTTTTATAAAAAAATTTTTTTATTTTTTTTCCTATTCAATCATCTAAAATTTTTGAAAAAACATTAAAAGTCTTGCAGTTTTTTAGACCTCCTTTACCATTGTGTTGTATTGTTGTGATAAAATGAGAATAAAATTAAATTTACTTGTATTGTTAAAAAAGAAAACTAAACATTAAATTAACTAATTAATTTTGAAGTAATTTTTATTAGTAAAAAATTTTAAATAAAAATATTGAATATTTGATTCTTATAATGATCTAATAATGAGACATTCTTTCAAAATTATTGAATACAAAATCTAAGAACTGTGAGACAAATAGATTGACGTATTTAAAATTTTTTTTGAAAATTCCTTGATCATTGAGGTTAATGATTTGATCAATCTTTTTAAAAAACTCAAGAATATTGCATTTTTTTTTAAAAATTATTATTTAAATAATTTTGTTCGAATCTTATAAAAAATTATGTTTTAATTGTATCATTTTGTAATTATAATTCAGAGCAAAAAATTTTTTTGACAAAAAAAGTAGGTCTGAAAAACTTCGTTACATAACAACTATTTTTGCATAAATAACAAATTATGCTTGAAAAAAAATCCATTAAAACCTTTACACAATAAAAGTGTAATAATGCGTAGATTCTTTTTCATATATTATATATTCTTGAAATTAAAAATAAATTAATTATGCGAAATATTTCAATTTAAATGTTTTTCTTACGCGTAATTTCGCGAATTAGTTATTAAATTCAGCTTGAAAATTTTTAAATTATACTAAACCACTTAAAAAATGGAGGCACGAAACAATCGTCTTCGTCGAAATAGACTTGGTATGGAACAACTCATCACCATATGCCCCTAGTTCCTATTTAATTTCGTTTAATTTAAGAGAGTTTAAACTCGATTGAAAAAGCGGTCAGTCATTTAAAATCAAAAATGAATATCCCTTCGGATAATTCCTCAATAATCGATGTTCGTAGAAATGAAAATGTGGAAAGACCATCAAAGTGTATGCGGCTAGATACAGGTACCAAAAATAATTCTGAAAATAACACACTAACCAAAGAGATAAAAAGTGGTATGATTATTTTTATTTGTTATTTTTCATTTTTATACAACTAATCTATTATTTTTTTTAGAACCAGATCTTCTTGTCGAGGATCAGGAACTTTCACAAGTATTTTTTTTTATTTTAAAAAAAATTTTTTTTAAATAAAATTGAGGAATTTTTTTTTATTTGAAAAATTTTTTAAAAAATAAAATTGAGAGATTTCTTTTAATTATTCGCTTTTAGGATTATAATTATTTATCACAGGAATCAAACTATTATCCATCATCTCCTAATAATTCATCAAACGGTATAATCGAACAAAGTTTTGGCATCGATCTTTTGAATAATTTTTTGGTAAAATAAATTAAAAGATTTGATTTTAAACTATTTTTTTTAAATATTTTAGCTTCTCGCTCCGACGTTAGCTGACCAAAATGGAGGCGCAATTAGCTTCGAAGTATTCAAGACTTTTGCCCAAATAGTTCAAAGCACATTTAACAAAATTTCTGAAGAAGTCAATAGGCAACAAAAAGAAATAGACGAGCTTAAGAGACGGGCTCATTTTAATAACACCACTCAGTCACTTAAGACTTTGGTAAAATTTTGTTTTTGATTCAATAATTTTTCATAATCAGTAAATATTTAAGGTTTATGATGGTAAAGATTTGATGGAAATAAATGCCAAAGACCCAAAAAAATATGCTCTTTGTATTTCTCGAATAATTTTTACTGATGATGAATTAGAAAATTGTCTTCTGACGAATGTACCAGAAAAAACCCTTCCTCAAACGAGTAGGGTACCGTTACCGGCTGAAAAAATGAAAGTATTCAGAGGTAAAAAAATTGTAATCATGTTTATGTTGTTGCTGAATTTTTCTTTTTAAGATGCCATAATGAAAAGATTCGATTTGAATGACACAACTTTTGGCGAGTGGTGGCCAAAAATTAAGGAATCCATTAATGCATGCGGAAGACACAAAAAAGCAAAGAAAAAAAGGCAATTTCAAGAAAGTGAATCTTCATTTGCTAATACAAGTCAAAATTAAATTTTTATGTTTTTAATTAAATTTTGTTATTAATTTTTTATAAATAAAAATTTATTTTACAATGTAATTAATATTGCTGTATGCTCTATCCCATGATTTAAAAAAATAAAGATAATGATCAAAATCAACTCAAGAAACTTACAAGTTTTTTTAAAGATATTTCAAAGATTAGAATCTTGAAAGATTCCATGGGAAATAAAAAATTAACAAAGCTAAAGTTTATTTTATTATCTCAAAGAAGCTTAAGCATATTTTATTTTTTAAATAAATGGAATCTTAGGTTTTATTAAATCAAAAATTCAGAGAAGATAAAAACAAATAAATAGGTTATCTCTGAGTGATACACTCGTTAATTTTTGAGTGTCTCTAAATTATTTATCAGTTATAGTTTATATTTTGATCTTAAATTCATTTTTTAATTTTAGATTTTTAGTTAGAAAAGCTTAAATCTGGAATTTTTTTAAGTCACAAGTGATACTAATAAGTAAATTTACGTAATTGACTTAAAATTTTGTTACTTTAACAAAATGTGTTAAACGTCAAATTCTGAACCGACCGCCCAATAACGGGTGTAAAAAAAAAAATGGCACAAAAGTTAAGTTTAATTTTCTATAAGAGTGGACAAGACCTTTTCCATTTTTTTTCAGAATTTAAAATCAGACTGATCCTAGCTTTAAAATAAAAAAAAATTAGTTCAAAAAGTTGAATTTTCGATAAGTTGTTAGTAAAAAATTTACGAAACCATCAAAAAAGATTTGTACAACTTTGTAAAAAGTAACCAAAATTTGCCAAATACAGAAGTTGTTAGGCGATTCACTGGTCTTCCACTGTATCACCACTGTTTCCAACCCTAACTTAGACTCAAACTTTTTACTTAAAAACCAAAATGGACTAGATATTAACTATCTAATTCAAGTTTTAAAAAAATTATAATGAATGAAACTTTATTCTTTTAAATAATTCAAAAAATTAGACACGAAATGGATTAAATTTTTTTGTTTTTATGAAAAAATATACGAAAAGTTCGATAGATCTTGTCTTAATTTATTATTATTAAAAAAGATTTTATCTTGCCAGATTCAGCAATTTTTTTAATAATAAAAGAAAAATATTGAGAATGAATATTTTTTATAAAATCTGAATCTTACAGTAATCCTTTTCAGAATTTTGAATTTGAAAAAATTTTGCATATGTTTAAAAGTCCCGAGTTAAAGTCTAATGCCGAATTTTTTTTAATTTAAAGTCTGGACACATTAATTTTTTGCCCGTTCCAGGTAGTTATTGTGTCGGCCTTGTTAAAGTTAAAAGTCACCAAAACAAAAGTCCCGACTTGTACTTTACTTGTGACTTTAAACGAACTGTGTTATTTAATAAAGAAAGATTACTAAGTACTACTTAACTGACTGTTCAGACTAAAAGCTTTTAATAAAATTATCCTCACAAACATGTTAAAAATATTAGACCGAAAGTCTTTTCTTTCCCTTTAAAAAAAGACGTTCTTCAATCAGTAGTTACTCTGAATTGCAGTTTAAGACCGTAGAAAACAACTTAATAAATCTGTCAGTTTTTAAAATATAAAACTTTATAAAATTAAATTTTTTTAATGAAATAAAGATAAAAATTTTAAAAATTGTAAGGATCCTTTTTATTTTTTTGACCGCAAACAAACGACAAATTGAAGTTTGAGACCAAGATCAAGATTTCAAAATATAAAATGTAATATTTTTTTTAATAATAGAGAAAAAATAATTTTTTCTAAGCAAATACTTCACATGGTATGTCAAGTTTATTTTCAAATTTAAAATTTTAAAATTTCGTTTTTTATTGAAATTTAATAGGTTTAAATTTTTTAACTGATTTTAACAAAACTTATTTTTAAATACAAAAAATTTAATATTTAAAATTTTTAATTTCTTAAGTGGAAAAATAAAATTATTTTTGTTTGAATTAATGAATATACTAAAATGTATTTGAAAAACGATACGGCGCTAATGGTCGCGATCGAAAACCGTACCATCAGCGGTACCGTACCGAACTGACCTTACCAAGTGTATTGATTTTAAAATGCCTACTGAAAAAGTTATGAATTTGAATTTCTGAATTAACTTAACCTGAATTATTTAAATTATTGATTGTTTTTGTTAAATAAAATAGATATCAATCATGCTAATTTGATAATGAATTAGACATAACATGTCTAGTAATGTTTAGTATTTAATTCTAAAAAATTATCAAAATCATTAGGTTAATTTTAAAATTTAAAATAATCCTTTTGATCTTAAAATTTGATCTGAAACTTCAATTTGCCAAACAAACGGCAAAACTGAAATATTTATTCAGTTCGTATACACGCTCTGAGAACATTTTAAGTCGGAGTATTTACTGATTGACAAATATTTTTGGTAAAAGAAGATAATTTTTTTATTTTTTTTATGGAATAAAGAAGAAGCTTTTTCTTTATTCAAAAAAAGAAAATTAGGAATATTTACAAAAATATTTTACTAAAATTACGAAGATAAAAATTACAAAAAATTTTTTGTTTGAAAAAATTTTGGATCTTCTAACATGCCTAATTTTTTAATAAAGATTTCAGGGGCAATTATATTCAAGGAAATACGATAATTATGGAAGCTTTTTAATTTTAATTTCAAAGGAACGTTCTACAAATTTACTAATAAAAAAACAAAAAAATTTGATTTTTTTTCTACAAGCTTAAAATTGGTTTTTGCAAATTTTATCATCTGATACATTCTATTTGTCATCTAGATGAAACTTCTGCAAAAACCAAATTAAATAATTCTAAAAAATGCACACGCATAAAAACATCTGAAAATTACATTACCGAATATTCGCAGAGGCTCGATTTAAATTCTAAATTGTATGTATATAAACAGCTGATTAAATTTACAGAACCAATTTTAGGCTTAATTTTGGGAATATAATGTTATTAATATTTTTTTCATAACAAAAAAAAGATTTAAGATAATAAACAACTAGTAGATTTTAATAATAGAATTTCTATAAATTTTCCACCTCAACAAGTTGATTTTCAAATTAAAAATAATTGGAAGATTTGTTTCTATTTTTTTAATTTTAAAAAAACACACATTTGAATCCTAAAATTAAAAAAAAGCATAAATCAAAACCAAAATATAAATGAGCTTAGTTGAATCGTTATGAATCAATGATACTGCCAAAGAATCAATAATGACTGCCAAAGGACGGTTGGTGTAGAATAATATTTTTATTGTTATTAGTAGTTTAGTTACTGATCTTAAATTAGCAAATAATTAGGTCTTCCAAAAAATTTTAAGTCTATTTTTATTTGAAACCATAAATTTAGACTTAATATTTTAAAAATATAAACTTAATAAAATCATTAAAACAGAAAAGAATTCAAAAAATTTTTTTTTTAATTATTTTCAATTTATATCTAAGAATTTAATATATATGTCAAAAATGGTAGATCAAACTTCTTTTCTTATTTTTTTTAATTTTGAGCAATCTTTTAAGAAAATAAATATACAAAATGATAGAATAAAATTTTAAATGGAAATCTAAATGTTTGTTGCTTGATTTTTTTAAATTTTTATTTTAGAATTTATTCAATTTCAATAAAAATGGCTTTAATGTTAAGAAAGCTTGGCGAAAAAGAATCTGCCATTTTGAAGCGTCCATCATCGAAAAATTTCGTTCAAATATTTCGAATAAAAACTACGATTGATTTGTATGAAAATTTAAAATTAGTGCAAGATGCCATACTAGAATGGAAAAGAATTCACAAACTATTACGTAGCAAAATTTATAAAGATGACATGGGTGTGGAATACTTTTCATTGAACGATTCAAAAATGAATAATGAAAATGTTCAATTTCTAAAATTTGTCTCCAAATTTCAATACGGATCTAAAATTGAATTCTTTTTAGACGAATTAAGCAATTTGCTTATTGAAAAAGAATTTTCGAACTTGATCAATGAAAATGATGAGATACTATGGCGTTTGACATTCTTAAAAATTGAAGGGTCAGAATCCGAGCCAGAACATGAATATGAAGTTTTGTTTAATATCAACCATGCGATTTCGGAAGCTCGAAATTCATATGCTATTTTTATTCAGTTATTGGATTTGATAGAGGAGTCAGTCTTAAAAAAATTGAGCCGAAATCAGATCGAATACGAAATAATTCCTTCTTTGGAAGAGCTTTTTCCAGGCTGGCTTGAAGCTAATAAAGAAAATGCTTCTTTACATAAACCTTTAAAAAGGCCATTTTTTAATGATATCACCAGAGCCAGAGAAATGGCATTTGTTTTTCCTGAATTATTGAAGGAAAAAGAAATTCTTGAGGGAAATTTCTATTCAGTCTCAGAATCAGCTTTTGTTTTTGGACTCAATGACTTAATTGAAATTTCCAAAAATAACTTTTCAAAATTTCGAAAATTTGAATTAAGTCATTCAACGAGCTCAAGGTTAATCAAAAAATGTAAAACTAAAAAGGTTAAATTTACTTCCTGTTTAAATTTAATAATAACAATTAGTTTTATAAAATTGTATAAAATAAATGGACTTGATTTAAATGAAATTTTTTTCTATGTATCTGTTTGTTTAAGAAATTCAAAAAATGTATTTGGTAGTTCAAGTATTGATGATGAGCTTATGGGTTATTACAATGGCGGAATCATCCCGGTATTTCACAGTCAGCATCAAAACGTCCAAGATTTGATAAGAAATTTTTGGAGCGAAAGTAAAATAATGAGTGATGATTTTCATCGAAATTTAAAAAATGGTGCGCAAAAATTTTTACCAAAGCTACCTCAAATTAATGATTTGGAAAAAGAATTGAGCATCCACTTTGGAATGACTAATCTAGGCGCTCCATCCAATTTCAAGACTCAAAATGGATTTATTGAAATCAAGAAGAGCTATTTTTTCTCGAATATTAAATCAGTAATTGATAAATTTTTTTTCAATTATATCACTACAATAAATGAAAAAATTTTTTGGGGAATCGGTTTTAATGCCTTTGGATTGGAACAATTCATTCCTGATCAAATGATTAATTTTTATTCTGAAACAATTGATCAAGTATTAAATCTTGATTAAAATTTAATTTTTTAAATTTTTAAAATTTGAAAAAAAAATAAAATTTTTACATTTATTATATAACCTTTTACTGTTAAAATAAAGATCTTTATTACTTTCTAATAATTGCAGAGTTGAGACCAACTCGATAGATCAGCACCATTATTTGAAGCCATTTGAAGTTATTTGAAAGGAGATTAACGCCCTTTCGTTTATCCTTCTAAAATATAACGGATCAAAAAATAATTTAAAAGTAATAGGCGGTGTAATGTTTCATAGCACTTATTTTTCATAGCAAATATTTTCATAGCAATTAATTATAAATTAAAACAAATAAATAAATTACATGACTTAAATTATACAAAAGAATGAATAAAAATTTTGTAAAGCAATTTTCAAATTTTATAGGCACCATAAATTCCAATGCAAGATACCCAAGCCCAACGTGGAATCTTTATAAAAGAGTATTAAGCGACTTGCCTCGTACCAAAAATACGGTTGCAGCTTGGCATGGTGCGTTTAGCTCTAATGAAAAAAAAACATTTAACTATTAATTCGTTAGTTGAGAAACTCCGAAAAGAGCAATAAAATACAGAGAATTTAATCACTTTAATTAAAAGTGGAAAAGAATTTGCTCGCGATGAGAACCAAGTCAAGTACGACAAACGTATTTTCCATATTGTTTCTGGTTATCAAAAAGATGATTGCATGGAATATTTAAAAAATATCAGCTTAGTTACAATCAATTAAATTAATTCAATAAACTATAATTAATCATTTATAATCATTTAATTTATCAATAAAATATCAATAAAATGTATTATTTACTCAATCATTTATTTTTTTTATTATATTAATTTGTGCTATGAAAAAAATGTTATGAAGAAAAATGCTATGAAAAAAAGTGCTATGAAAAGATGCAGACATTGTTTAATATTTTTAAAATTTAGCTTTTAAATAAGTTTAAAATAATTAAGAATTTACCCTATAGGAAAAGTTAATGATTTTGATTAATTGAAATAAAAAAGGCTTGTATTAAAATGATCAGTATTTTAAATAAATTGATCTGTAAATAATACTAGTAAAAATATTTATAATAAATAATTAGAATTAGTACCTATTACGGATTAGTAAATTAGTAAAAATGAAAAATAAAAAAGATAATAACAAAAGCTTCCTTCTCAACTTCTTCATCCTAGACGTACTCTGGAATATTTGTTGCCAAGTTCCAATTTATTAGGTCAAAAATAGAATGCATAAACCATAGAATTATTATCAGCATCGCGATCATCAATCATATTCAATTATCAAAAAAAAAAATTTAAATGGCTTCAAATATTTCAGAGTACGTCTCGGATGAAGAAGTTGAGAGGAAAGACGAAGAAAAAGATGTACGGATTGGTGACAAAGGAAGAAAACCATATATAGCGACAAAAAACTATATTGAAAAATTAGATATTGTTTTTGTTAAAAATTATTATTTTTTATTTAAGTAAGCATTGAAAATTAATATATTGTACTTTTAGTATTTAAATTCAATGCTGATTTATTCTAAATATTTTACTGACCATTATATATTAAACACTGGAAATGCTAAAATACTGATCAAGATAACATTTACCCAAAAAAATAGATTTTTTAAAATTTATTTATTTAATAATTTAAACATCAATTCGAAATTACATAGAATTCATATTAACTAATTTAAGAATAAAGCGTTTTTTTGTAATTGGAAAAGTTAGCTTTAAATCATGTAATAAAGGTTTTATGATGTTCAAAGTATCGTTCAGAGTATAAGTTTCGATCAAAAAAAGGATCTGTATTAATATCTACTTTAATCTCTAATAATGTGGAACTTAGAAGTGATGAAGAAAAAGCTACCTTTTTTGGTGAATTTTTAAAAAAAAACTTTTAGTCCGAATATTGATCTAATTAATACCCAAAAGAAATAGAGGAGATAGAGAAATAATTTATAATAATCTTGAATTTTTTAATAAAAAAAATCAATGCAAATTTGACGACCCTGTTAACATTAAAGAGATTACCTCAGCGCTTAAAAGGTTAAAAGAGGAGGCATCTTCGGGGCTTGACCAAATTCATAACCTTATGTTAAAAAATTTACCTCAAAATATTCTAGAAGACAATATTTATCTTTTTAGCTTAAGTCTAAGAGAAAGTAAAATCCCGAAAGAATGGAAATCTGCTAACATTACAATGATACTTAAAAAGTATTTTTTAACACAAGACCCAGCTAACTACCAACCAATCAGTATAACAAACTGTCTAGTAAAACTGTCGATTATAAAATTATTTAGAATAAAACTCATTACTAAATCAGGAACAATCAGATTTTAGAAAAAATCGAAGAACGACTGATAATATTTTCTTCCTCATTCAAAAAATTGTAGAATCATTTAATAGAAAGAAAAAGATTTGTTCTCTATTTTTTGATATCTCCAAAGCGTTTGATAGGATTTGGCATGATGGTCTATTTATAAACTAATAAAAATGAACTTTCCCATTTACCTAATACATTGGATTAATTCATTCTTAGACTCAAAAACATTTAAAGTAAATGTAAATGGTCATATAAGTGATGAATACCTTATTACTGCAGGTGTTCCTCGAGGCTCAGTAATTAGACCATTTCTTTTAAGTATTTTTTTCAATGATATACCTAAAAGAAATAAGACAAATAGTGAATACTCTCTTCTTTTTGCTGACAACTTGGTTGCATTCTACATTTTTAAGAAGAAAGGAAATCTAGAAAATAAGATAAACATATACTTAAACGAATTAGAAAAATGGCTCTTCAAGTGGAAGATGAAAATATCTGTTTAAAAGTCTTGCTTCATTGTCTTCACTTAAAATAATAAGGAAAATATTGACTTAAAATTAAAGACATATGAAAATAAAATTGAGAGTAAAAGGGAAATAAAGTTCTAAGGTATAAAATTATTCGCGTTATTCTGTTCCATTGGTTGTCAAGATGGTTGATGAATATAAAGCGGGTTTTGAATCAAGATATGTCGAATACCCGACTCCATTGTGTAATTGCTATCTAACTATTTCTTCTTTCTTTCCTAAACTGTTCAATATATAAACATTTTGCACCTGTCATTACTTACAATTTGTCTATTTTAATTGTCTTTATATTATATTTAAACTTATTTTACTTTTATCTTATTTTTTGTTTACATTTGTAATTCATTTTATTTTTGTTGATTTTTTATTTTTTTTTAATCTGAAAGAGCTTTAGCTCGGCACATATAAAACAATAAAATAAAGTATCAAAGTGCCATTGTTGATTCATTAGGTCAATATATGAATTACGAATGTTTTTGCCATTCTTCTAGCCTCAATCGACAACTATTTTACTACTCATTAAATACCTTTTAAAATTTTAAAAACAACAATTTTCGACCATACTTCTTGGAACAGTTTTCAAACTCAATCTTTGTACTAGATTTTTTCTATAAAAAATTAGTTGAAATGAAACCTAGAATATTCGTATTATTAAATTTTGTCTTAAATTTTTTATTTTTCACTTGAAGAATGAAAAAAATACAAAAGTTCTCAAAAAACCAAAAAGATTTTTTATTTTTAAATGAGTTGGGCTATTCCACAGCCACTCCCTTTGCCAACACTAGATTTATATTACCAAAGTTATTTTTAATTTTTGATAGTTGGAAAAAATCAAATTCAATATCACTTTAAAAATTTACCTAAAAATACAATAAATAATCAGATAGATACAAAATAAATTTTTTTTGTTATAAATTTGTTAAAATTAAATTTCTAAATAAATATAGCAATTTTATTAGAAATTTTTTTTTGCAAATGCTTTCTTTTATTTTTTTAAAACTTAACTTTGCGTTTAATCTCAATTGAGTTTGGAAAAATTGAAATTTTTAGCTAAAAACTGTTTGGATGCCCTTAAAATTCTCATTGCTAAGGTTATGAAGGTTTTTTTTCAAATAACTTATAAATTATGAGGATTTTTTAAAAATAAATAATTTTTATAAATTTATTGTCATTTTTTTATGATTGCTAGCAACGATGACAAAAGGCTTTTTTCCGAAGACAATTTGTTAACTTTAATGTTTTCATTTGTGTAAAACGAGCATTTAATATACGACAATTTAGAGCACACGACAAAAATAACTTTAACTTCTTAATTTTGAAATGATTAATCACGAATATTTTTTAATATTTTAAAAAAATAATAATAATGAAAGCCATAATGTAAATCAAATGAATGCAAGCAACAAATAGCTAAAACTTTACATTTTAGGTTTTATCTTTTTGTGTTCGAAATATATTTTCTTATAATAATAATTATAATAGATAGAAAAATTTTAATCAAAAATAAAAAATTATTCTTGATCATATGACATTTGGGAAAACGAAAAAAATGAGTCTCTAAATTAAAAAATTATTAATAAAACAATATCGAAGCGCTTTTTTGTTTAACATCGGTTTCGTTGGCGAACTACCAATTATTGTCAGTCAGCTTAATTTTACTAATTATTTTTTTTGTCTAAGTTGTGTATTAGTTTTGAAAGAAAAATTAAGTAACATTTGTCTGCCACTTGGTTGATGTGTACGAATTATTGCTTTTAAAATTCTTATTTTTCTCTTGTTCCGACGTATACGCATCATATTGCTAAGAAAAATTGACTCTTCTATTATAATTGATATTTTTTAATTTATAAAATTTTCACTCTTTTTTTAGAAGAAAGGTTATTGACAAAAAATGACCGATGAGAACTCAATCAGCGAAGAGGAAAAAGTAATTCAAATAAAAAGTTTGATACTTAGCAAGGATTTATTTAATTTCATTTCAAAATCTAGATAAAAATTGCAGCAAATTTTTTATTCCATTCACCTCCAGGAGAGTTTAAAGAAGTATTTCTAGGTAATTATTTATTTAAAAATCAAAAAAAAATCATCCAATTTTTAACTCTAAAATTCAAAATTTAATAATTTTCGCTTTAAATTTTTTTAAGATTTAAGAGGATTATTAAGTGATGATAGAATACTGAAGAGAGCATTAAATAAGTAAAATTAAAAATTAAAAAAAAATTGATTTTTTCAAATAAATTTTGAAGTACCAATGCTCGTTACAACCAGGACCAATTTGTTCACTGTAAGCTCGAAAATTCACCCGAGCCGTGCATTATAACCGAGTTTAATGAGCAACAAAATGGTCGCTACTATGATCCAAGGACCAAGACATCGTTCAAGTACAATATTTTAAGTAAAAAAATTTAATCTAAATTGTCTAAGGTTTTATTTTAAAGATTTGATCATTTGCAGCTGAATGCAAGCGAAGTTGAAGCGCACACAGATATTGATAACTTGTCAGAGCCATGGCGAACGAGTTTAGAAACCGAATTGACCAGCTATGTAAAAATTCATTATAAAGATGCGGCTTGCAGTGTTTTTGGCTCAAGTGACCAAGGACTGGTGACGCTGGTTTGTTGTACAGAGGCGCACAAATTTCAGCCTTCAAATTTTTGGAACGCCAGATGGAGAGCTAGATGGGCAGTTACTTTTCAACCATCGAGCAAAAGCGAGGTTGAGTTAAATGGTGTTATTAAGGCTCAAGTTCATTATTATGAAGATGGAAATGTTCAGTTAGTCAGTCAGAAGGAAATAAAGGAGAATGTAGGTGTCACAGATGTCGAAGGTACTGCTAAACAGATTGTGAGACTGATTGAAAAAGCTGAAAATGAATACCAAAATGCCATATCTGAAAATTATAAAACCATGTCGGACACCACATTTAAAGCTTTGCGACGTGCCTTGCCTGTTACCAAGTCCAGAATTGATTGGAACAAAATCAGCTCGTACAAGATTGGTAATGAGTTGAAGTCGTCGCCCACGGCCTAGATTCCGTTTAAGCTCTTAACTAATCTAGATTAATTATTTTAATTCGATTTTTAAATGTATGCATCTTAGCTTTTCTTTTTTGAAAAATAAAATCTAAAATTTATTTTTTTTCACTTAAGTTTATAAAAATTGTATTTATATTTTTAAACTCGTAGATTGTCATTTTTTTGTTTGGTATCAAATAACAGCTTGAATACGCGACTTATCATTTTTTCGTCAATGATAATTTTTTTATTTTTAAAAAAATCTTCTTTATTACAATAAAAAATATATTTTGAAATTTAATAATTTTTAAATAAAAAAAGATCAATAAAATTAAAATCAAAAAGATCAATAAAAATTTAAAAAATTTAAATATCAAATTTAAATTTATTGGCTTAATTTTTTAGTAATTAGCACTCATTTTAGTAAATTAATTTATTTATTTTAGGTCTGGATAAAATATTTAACAGAATATTTTCAAAATTTAAATATATTCTTTATTTTTCATATTTTATAAATTAGATCAAAATTGTTTATTTTATATTAATGAAAAAAAGTTTTTTAATTCTGATATTTATTGAACTAGGTAATTAAATTTAATTAAATTTGAGATTTTAGCGCAAAAATTTTACTTTTCAAAAAGAAAAACTCTTTAACTTTTTTTTAAGTCTAAAACTAACTTAAAAAAATCAACATATTTTTTTTAATATTTTTTGGATATTTAGACCTAAGAAACTGCACTGTGATTTTTGGCCATTATTACATCCTAAAAACCTTCTTCAAATAATCATAAATTTTCGATTCTAAAAGTCTTCTTAAAATAGTTCAATAATTTTTTTTAAATTTGACATTTTTAAGTTTATTTCAAAAAATGAGATGCACCATAAAATAAGGTTAAATTAAAAACGAAATTGTTTCAAAAATCACTGTTCTATTTTTCTTTTATTTCTATCATATCTGGAGTAATCTTTAAAAAATAATTAAAAAAAAAAATTTGATCTCTTTTAAATTTTTCAATTTACTTGAGGAAATTTATCCGGAATAACATTCACTAGGTTATCAATAATATCGCCTTGAATCGTCAAATCATCTTTATCACCTTTAGAACATCCACAAGAGAACCGCTGTGCAAAAAACTTTTTTGCTACTTCGAGATCAATGCCATTACTTTCCAAGCCAATTATTATTGTAACATATTTGTTTCCTTTACGCTTTTCTTTGGTAATTAATATTTTGCTCGGTTGTTTTTCTTTTTTTGATTTTGGCATTCCCTTTCCACCTCGTTTTTGATGTGCTGATTTCTTGTCTCCATCCGCTTCTTCCCCTGCTGCATTAACTAAAAATTTAATAACACGTGAGTACAATTAAAATATTTCATAAAATATTTTACCTTGAAGATCATTTAATTGAGTGAATATATCGGGATGGTTTTTGTTAAGCCAGTCTTTACAGGCGTCCGGATTCGGAGAATATTCACACAAGTCAGTAGTAAGACCACATTCTAAAAATTAAATTAAAAAATCTTCACCAAATGAATAGATATTTAAAAGCTGTTACCACCGCAATAGACGACATTCAATGGATATTTGACATTAGGATCCGGCCCTGGATATGTTACTTTTTTTGCCGAAGCTGAGTCTTCTGTTGAATCCATTTGTGGAAGTTTAATGCAAATATTTTTGGAAATTTATTTTAATAAATTCTAAAAAAATTTCGAATAAGAATGATAAATATTTTTTCAATACATCTAGGGTTAAAAATTTTAAATTTTTTAATTCATAGCATGGCAAATGTTTATTTTTTTTAACCGACCAATTCTAAGTAAACCATTGTAAAGTTTATTACACAACTGGTTTGAATAATCATCAAAAAAGAATAATAAAAAATTTGGTTACGTGAAATTCGATTAAAAAGAACAGAAATGATAGAAAAATTTGAAAACATTTTACTAGTTTTTATAAAATCATGCAATATTGATTAAAGATTTGAAACACCAGATGGAAAATTAGAACTGACGGGAAAAATGATAACAAAACATGAAAGCTGAAATTCTCCTTTTAAATGGGAAAAAAAAATTACCAGAGTTTAATAAGACTTGTGAACAAATACTTAATTTAAAGCTTTATCTTCTAAATCTTTTAAAATTAAATTTGACTTCTCATTGATTTTTTTTGGAAAGCTTTTTTATCTTTTTAGTTCTTTATCTTAAAAAAAAATTCGATTTAATTCAAAAAATTGGAATATCTTAAATATTAATAAAGCTAAATTTTGGAATTAATTTTTGTTTTTTTTTTATTTCTTACAAAACCGCATAATTTCACTCCGAAAAACTCTCTCAAAACATTTAAATTTACATTAGTTTAAAAATAAACTCTGAGATAGATTTCAATAGAATTCAAATCTGGATGATTTTTGATTTCAAGCTTTTATCTCGATTTTGAACATAAACTTCTTTTTAAGTGACTAAAATCTTGATCAAGGTTCTTTATTTTAAAATATTTTAAAATGGTTCGATCAACTTCTACCAAAAAATAAAAATTCAAATATATGTATTTTTGTAGCAATGAGTTTAGGGTTTAAGGTTCATTAAAAAAGACTTCCTTTAAGTTTAAAGGAATGCTTATAATGAAAAGGTAAACAAAAAAAAATTAAAATTTAGTAAATTGATTAAATTAAAATTAACTATTAAAATCTGATTGACTAGTATTCGAAAAAATCAAGTTGAATAAAAAACAGAAATATTATTTATTCTTTTTGAATTACTTAAAAAGTGCAAAAATAAGTTAGTTAATAGATAATAGATTTTTCTTATAAAATTCATCATCTCGAAAATTAAAGTTAGCATAATTCTGAAACAGCAACCATTTTAATTCCTAAAACAGTTAAAAATTTAAGTTTAATAACTTTTAAACTTAGAAAGAGTATGGTATTTTAGTTGAGGTACAGTGTTTTACTTGAAATCGCAGAACGCGTAAAATAACATCATTTTAGGTAATTTTTTATCAAAAAAAGTAAGATTACATAAAATTACATCAAATTTAGAATGTAAAAAAAATAAATCTAACGTAAATTGATGTAAAATTACGGAAAATTACATTATTTCAAGTAAAACTGATTAAAAAGGCTAATGGCCAAAAATTTATAATTTTTATGACAAAAATGTGATTTTGATTAATTTTTTTAGTTTCATGAAAATTTTTTCACAACTTAAAATTCTATATTTTTTTACATTTCATAATGTAATTTTACACAGAACAATGTTATTAACTCACAAAAAAGGTAATTTTTTTGTAATAAAATCAAGTTTTTAGAAAATTTTCTTTTTAATGAATAATATTTTTTTTTATGAGTTCGACCAACTTTAATATTTTTAATGACAATTTCAATAATCTTAAAAATAATATTAGGATATTTTAAAAATAAAAAAAATATTATTAATATTATTAATCATATTTTTTTCCCTTTATTAGTCGATTGATATATCTAATGCATTTTTCTGCCGTAAGTGATCGTTGAAACTCGCATTTATACTCAAAAACTTACTTTATTAATTTAGTTTGTGCCAGACCATCTCATTTGGGTTCGAGTCAGCTCAGTAACACCTTTGTAAGATTTTCATGTAAACGGTATATGAAGATGGTTATCTCTAATGGTTCAGATTCGGTTTTTATCTAGATCGTCGGATTTGAACACAATTGAGATGGTCTGTCACGAAATAAATTAATTTGTATTTATGAATCAATATTTTATTTTATTTTATTTTTAATTTCATGTCAATATTTTAAGCATTATACATTGCTTTTAAATTAGCTTATTTAATAACAGAAACTCGATAAAAAATTTTTTTTAATTTAAATTTTTTTCTCTTAGTATACTTACTGGAGAACGAAATATGAAGACCAAGATTTTTGATTTGATTGAGTTAAATTATTTCTCTTAAATTTCAAAGCCTGTCTTTTTTCTCATTTTATAATAATTTATTTTAATCATTTTTTTTTAAATTCTCCTTAGAGAGAATTAATTCATCAAAAAAAAAAACTAACTAATCAATTGATTGCTTAATAGTCAACTTTACTTCATTTATTAAATAAAAACTTCTGTTAATTGTTTTTGGCACCTTATTTTTTGAAAATTTTAGCAAATCAAAAATATAGACAAAGATTGAGTCTTTATAAAAATGACGCTAAATTCGCTTAAACAAAGTTTTTAAATGAGTAAAAATCGCTTTTTATTAAAATATATTTGCACGCATGCAAGCTTTCTAAATTAAATACTTGCAACAAAATACATTCATTATCGCTTTGATTCTATTGCAACAAAAAATCAAATGCAAATGCGCTTATAAACCGATAATAATATAAATTCATAAAAAATTTCAATGATAATTTTTTCTTATACCAAGTGCATCTAGCATTATTAATCTATTTGTCATTTAGATTTTAAGAAGATCATTTTTTTAACTTTTAAAAATGTCCGCCAGTAAACCAGCTGCCGCTCTTTTACGAAGACCTCTACAAAACGAGATAAAAAAACACGTATTGATCGCTTTCGGTCTCTCAACTGCAGCAGCTTTGGGCTACAGAGCTATTGTCTCTGAACCAAGAAAAAAACACTATCAAGAATTTTACAAGTAATTTCAACAAAATAAGAAAATACTTTATTTTAAAATGAAAATTTTAGAAACTATGATGAACAACGTCAATTTCAGCGTATGGCCGAAGCTGGTGTATTCGATTCTGTAACACCAAATGCTGAAAAATCCGAATGGATTGTAGACTATGAAAAACAAGTTGATGAAGCTATTGCTGCTCTAAGAAAATAGATTATTCAAATCTCTTTTTGTAAAACTTGACGAAAATATTTTTAAATTAAAAAATAAAATTATAGATTATAGTTAAAATTTTTTTTTACTTTTTTTTGTTTATAAATAATTATTGTTAGTCTTGTCAGATCATGTGAGTCTTGCTATTAATGTAGGTGTTAACTTTGACTAAATTCTAGGTTAAATGCTCGTAAAACAGCATTTTTGCAATCAAAAATAAAATTATCACCTACTTTTGCAAAAAATTTAGAAAATGATCCATAGTTTGTTCATTATTAACAACTCAGGGTAATTAAAAATAATTTTAATTTAATCTTTATTTAAAATTATTTATAAAGAGATATTTTTATGGAAAAACACTACAAAAGTGTCATCCATAGAAACATTTGCGATTATTTTTTTGAAGCCTTGGGAAAATGCACCAAACCAGAAGACATTCCGACAGTTATTTCAACTCCTCACCATAAACTAATAGTCATTTATAGAAAAAAACTTTTCTTTCTCTCAGTGGTCGTGAATGAAGGTAAATAATTTAACACTATGAGTCAATGGCTCAATTTTTTTTCAAGTCCCTCCATTGTTCGTAATTGAGATTCTTCACAGAGCAGTTGATATATTCGAAGACTACTTTAATGAATGCACAGAGTCGTCACTAAAAGAAAATTATGTAATAGTGTACGAACTACTGGATGAAATGCTAGACAATGGGTTTCCTTTGGCTACCGAATCTAACATTCTTAAAGAGCTCATCAAGCCACCTAATTTGTTCCGAAAAGTTGCCAATATGGTAACTGGTGACTCAAAGTGAGATTTTTTTTTAATTTAATTAATTGTTGTGATCGTGAATAGTTGTTGAACTAACCATTTAAGTTTAAGCTCAACTTTGCCAACAGTTCAGCTGTCGAATATTCCGTGGCGTAGACAAGGAATCAAATATACTAATAATGAAGCATATTTTGATTGTATTGAAGAAATAGATGCCATAATTGACAAAAACGGCTCTACTATTATGTGCGAGATTCAAGGATATGTAATTTAAAATGGGAGTTTATTAAGTGAATTTTAAAATTTGATTAAAAGATTGATTGCTGTGTTAAGCTTAGCGGAATGCCTGACTTGACTTTATGCTTCGCCAATCCAAGACTATTGGATGATGTAAGCTTTCATCCTTGTGTCAGATTCAAAAGATGGGAGGTAAAAACAAAGAGGAATTTTTATTTTTAATTTTTATTTTAAAAAAAATGAATTTAAAAGAGCGAAAAAATTTTATCATTTGTCCCTCCAGATGGAAATTTTCGTCTAATATCATACCATATTGAATCTTTGAAGTAACATCAGAAGAAAAAATGAATTTAAAATTAATTTAGTAATTAAAGCTCGGTTTCGATTCCCATTTATGTCAAACATCACATTCAATTCAAAGAGGGATCAAATGGTAGGTTTGAGGTCACTTTTGGTTTGAGACCAGGTCTTGGAAAAACAGTAGGCGCTTTGACTCAGTTATTCAGTCAATTTATAATTTGAATTTTTAGGTTGAAAATGTTCAGCTAAATGCTGAGATGCCAAAGTGTGTCTTAAACATGTCATTGACACCAACTCAAGGAAGATATACATTTGATGCAGTGAAAAAAACTTTAATTTGGGAAATTGGAAGAATAGATCCTTCAAAAATTCCAAGCATTCGCGGAAATGTAATTTAAAGAATTTTTCTTTAAAAAGTGTGTTTTTGATCATTTATTTTAAGATTACTGTAAGCAACGGTAGTCCATTACCGGAATCAAACCCTCCACTACATTTGAATTTTCAAATAAATCAACTTGCCATATCTGGAATTAAATTTGGAAGATTGGATGTTTATGGCGAAAAATATAAACCGTTTAAAGGAGTGAAATATTTAACTAGAGCAGGAAAAATTCAGGTTAGAACCTAAAGTGGAGCAGCCAAGCAGAAAAATCTAGTCATTTAAAACTATTTATTTATTCGAAAAAATGTAAATTTTTATCGGTCAAAACATTACAGTTGATATAGCTACAAATAACTCTAAAAAAATTTTCATAAATTTAAGCCTATTTAAAGTCTATTTTAAATTTCAATAATAAAATTTTTAGTTAGCTTTTAAATGTTGATTGGATGTTTTTTTTCAAAACAAAATTTTTAATAAATAATAATTAAAATTGAATGATAATACTTTATTTCGAACACAGAGCCTTTGATCAGGCTTTTTTACAGCAACTTACCAAGACTTAATCTAAAGTAATTTAAATTGTTTAGAATGCATGTTTGGCTTAGAAATGAACCACTGAATAGTTGCGCCATTAATTATCCAATCTCTCATCACATAAATGCAAATGTAAGCTTTAAGAATCAAAAAAACAAAAATGAGAAAAAGATTTAAATATTTAGACTCTAAGAAAAACAGTTAATTATGCCAAAAACAAAGGAGCTTTAGGCTATCCAAAGATTGAGTAAGTTTGTTCTTAAAATTTAAATTCAATTGTATTTATTTTTATTTTTTAGATACTCCATATGGAGATATATTGCATGCAACAAGATTAGTATACCAGAGCATCTGGCATGGATGTAAGTTTGAAGATTTAAATTAATAATGGGCGCTTAGAATAAGTTTGTTTTTTATTTCTAAAAATAAATAAATTACCGGGAAACAAAATGTACTTAAAGGTTTTAGTATTTTGAATTTGGATCTTAAAAGTTTATACTATGATAAAGATCAGAATAAGCTAGTATATCGTATATTTGTTTTAATGCTAGAATGGTAAATTCAGAAGATATCTATAGAAATTTTAGATCATTAAATTAAATTAAATTTTATTAAATTAAAGCCTATTTTTACAGCTTATTCTGCACAAGAATGAAGCTTTCAATTGAGGAAAAGTAAGGCTCTCATCAATTCAGCATTATCTTATTGAAATCATCTCTCATGTACATTTTTTAAAACAAATTTAGTAAAAAATGATAATTTAAATTTTCATTCCATTAAATAATTTTTCTGTATGGAAATTATAAATCATTACCTTAACTTTATCAAAAAATTAGATAAAAAATTTATTTATCCTTTTAATTATTTTTAATATTTGATACTGATTTCGATACTATTTAATTCATCATTTTTTTCAAACTTAAAACTTAAATTAAATAAATTTTTTGTAATAAAATAAGTAAAATAAATTGTAAATTTAAAGAAAATAAGCATCCTCATTAATTGAAAAATTAATTTTAATTTCCTTTCATTTCTTTCAAAATAAAATAATTTTAGATTCCTAGAATTTTGCATCATGAAAGTTAATTTACGAGGGAGAAGTTTTAAGAAGAATTTATTTGTTCATTTAAACTCTTTATAAAGTCATTTAAATTTTTTCAGAAATTAAAAAATTCTGAAAATTTTTCTCGCAAATATTAAATAACTACTAGTTTTTTCGAACAACAAATTGAACTATATAGCCCTTTAAAATTTATTTAAAAAAATAAATGACAAAGTTTTATGGTCAATCCTAAAAAATTTTTCAATTGATACAATTAAGATAAATTTAGTAAAAGCCATTTATAGCAAACAATGATTTTAAATTTTTTTAAAGTCGTAGTAATTTTTGTTCTATTTCTTTTTAATCAAAAGACTTAATTAATTTTTTATAGGTATTTTGAGTCTTTTTACGCCATGTCAAACTATGGTAATCAAAGAAGCATAGAGTTTGACATTGAAAATAACAAATGCAAAAACAAAGAAGAACAAGGTTTTTTAATTAATCTAAATTAATTTTTAAAGCAAAATCTAAATTATTTTAACTAAAGAGAAAATAAAAGACTCCAAAAGAGTTGACCTGTACCAATTTATTCTTCATTTATACATTCAACAATTTTATACCATTGATTTAAAATCTTCCATCATGTCAAGAGAAGAGTAAGTATCTATATAAAAATAATTAAAAAATTCTAATTTCATTTTTTTAATTAGATGGCCAGTCAATCGTAGTGATGGAAATGATCGTAAAAAATCTAAAGTAAATTTTTCATGATCAAATTAAATGTGTTTAATTATCAATTTTTTTTCGTGTAGGGAACCGATGAACTAAATTTTATCAATTTTGTCACAAAAAATTTCGACGAAATTATAAGTCTATTTTCATTTGATAAAACAATTAATCAAAATGACATAGTAAGTGAGGAGATTCAACAAGCGCTTAACTTTATTTTGGAGGGCTCTGTTGATAATTATCAAACGATTTTACCATTTAGTCAGCTACTAAAGCAATCATCAGTTCAGTCAAAAATGGTGAGTTAATTTTCATCTTTTATTGAGAAAAAGGGTTATATTTTTAATTCAAGAATGACGGTAAAATGTATGTAAAAAATTTGGTCATATTTCTCAAAAATTACATTGAAATGAATCCTTTTGGTCTAAACTCTTGCCTCCGAAACGGAAAACGCATCACAGCAACTTATCTTGGCGGTTCTATGGACCCCAAAAAATATGGGAAAGTAATCACTAATATTAATTCGGCGCCCAAAAAGTAATTTTGTAAAAATAATATTTTTTAAAAAAAATCTATTAAATTTATAAAAAAGTGATTTCATAGTTTTTGTAAGTCAAGTACTTAAACAAACTTTAATTGAAGTAATTGTATAATTTTTTTAAAATGAATGATTTTTAAATTTTTTTTAGAATTCTCAAACATTTCGAAATTGTGGTCTTTATATTGATAAATGTTTGTCATCAAATATCTATATATTACAGTCTTTGAGGTATTAAATACAAAAAATTAAAAAAAATACTCATAGTTTTTTATTGAGATCTTGTGCTATAAAAAAATGCAAAAAATCTTTGATATTTATCGGACCGACTCAGCGTACAGTTACAGTCGATAACTGCAATGATTGCACTATTATTTGTATATGTAGAAGAATTATCATTAGGTAAATAAAATTAAAAAAAAATTTATTAAATAATTTTTATTTCGAATTAAAGAAATTGTTCAATGTGTAATTTTTATCTTTTGACCCCGACTAGTCCAATTTTGTTAACAGGATGTGATAACATAAAATTTGCTCCTTATAACTCAACATATTCAGGTGTTGAAGAAGATGCCTTAATGGCTGGAATATCCGACATGATTAACTTATGGGACAAACCAATTGTAGTTACACAGAATCAGAGTCTTATTGGCCTACATTGGTCAGTAATGAGCCCATCTGATTTTCAAGTTATCAATGTTCCTATTGAAACTGATATTAAACAACAGTCTTCTTCTAATGAATTAATCAACAAAGCGAACGTAATTTTTCCAATTTAAAAAAAGCATTGCTTTATTATTTGTTTTTCAAAATTAAAAAGGAATTGTGAAATTTCATACAAAAATTCCAATACAAAAAGGAAAAAATTTTCTAACTTTTGTTTTAATTGTCAAAAACTTGTTCTGTAAATGAAACAAAGTGAAACAAAGTGAAACAACTTCCGTCTACTGCGAAAGTCTGCAAAATCTGTGTGAATTATTTGCGTCTTATTTTTAATAATTTTAAACAGCTTGCAATTTTGCAGACTTTCGCAGTAGACGAAAGTTGTTTCACTTTGTTTCATTTGCAGAACAAGTTTTTGACAATTAAAACAAAAGTTAGAAAATTTTTTCCTTTTTGTATTGGAACTTTTGTATGAAATTTCACAATGCAAATTAAAAATAATTGATTAAGATTAAAAAGTTTAGAATTAAAATATTAAGAGAGAAAAAAGCTAGATGAACAAAAATTTTGAAATCTTTTTTAAAAGTGGGAGAATTGAGCAAAAAAATTATATTTAATTTAAAGGAAGTATTCGGTATTTTGCCAGTAGAATATGAACGAGAGCTAACTGAACGCTATCAAATTCTAGAAATTAATTTGGATCTTATTCAAACAGCTGATCTAAATCAAGAACAAAAAATGATGCTACAACGTTTCATAGAAACCAGTTTCAAAGAAAGTCTGCAAATAAGTGGAGAACAAAAGCAACTAGACCATTTGGCAACCATAACCAATTGCCTTAATCCACAAGGCCAGTAATTGGCAAATCAATCTGAATTAATATTCCATTTTTGTATTTAATCAAAGAATTTTGTACTATTTTATTTTTTTTAAATAAAAATGTTAATTTACCTTCATCTGGGACCATTGGTAACACTTCGATGACCGAAAACGCAATATTTTAGACCATTTTATGTTTATGTATGTCTGTTTATAACATAAATAATAAGATGGCCTAAGATATTAGACGCTTATTGAGCCCGAGAAATGGCCATTTTTGAAGTCGATTGCTGAAGTTATTTTTTATTTAAATTTTTTGTGTATGAGCTCGACTGGCGTAGATTTACTGCTTTAAATAATAGACTGATATTTACTTAATAGTCAGTTGAAGGCTAAATGACTAATAAATTATAAAAAATTTGATTGTTGTTGTTCTTTAGAAATATTGTTTTGTGATTGGTAAGCTTAGTTCTATTTTTTAGAAAATCGTTTGAATAAATATAGCAAAATATAACATGGCATTGGTGTCCAAAAGCTGGGTTGAAAATCGATAAGAAATGATATTTATTATTTATGGAAAACGCCATATAAACCATTGTTGTTATTCTCTTTTTTTGATCCAAGTGTCCTGAATTTTGGCACAAAAATGCTTTGTGCTCGAAATCCAATACAATATAATCATAAAATATAACATATTTAATGATCTAAATGTCCGTAAATTAAAACTTTCATAGCAAAAAAATTAATTGTTTTCTAGATCTGTGATCAGATTAAATTTTTGCTCCTTCCTAACTATTATGATCATCATGGATTCTTATTCAACTAATAAATTATTCTTTGATAAAAAACTAAATTCAACTTTAAAATTTCAGGACACAAGTTTAGATGACTTCGAAAACTTATGTTTCTGTTTGCTAATGGAAGCGTAAGTGTTTGTTTGAACTAAAATTTAGACCACTATAGAAAATTTAAACTGCACCACTTGATCATGTTGATAAACATTTAGAACTTTAGAACTTCCAATTTAATTCTTTTTTGAAAAATTTTAGTTGAATTCAAAACACCTTGATTAAAAACAAAAACAAACCAGACTATCTAGCAAAAATTACAAACAAACAATTTCCAAATTAAAGTATTAAGAAAACTTTTTAATCTAATTTATAAAATTTTAAATAGAATAAATTGATTGTAAAATGGCTTTTTTAAAAAACAGAATTGGATTCTTTTTTTAAACTGTGTGGGCTTTAAGGGTTTTTTGGTTTTATTTTAATAAGTTTTATAAAAAGCATTTTAATAAATAAAATTTAATCGTTTTAAGATTAAATAAGGCGTAATGAGAATTAATAACAAAATTCTAATCTTTAAGGTATTAATTTTTCAGATTAAAAAGCCTTATTTAAGAGATAAATTCAAGTTAAATTTATCTGAAAAGAATACTTGAACAATGATTGTCACCTCCATTAATAATTAAGATTTTTGTTAAGTATTTTTAAATTTTAACTTAATAATAACAATAATAATAATAATAAAACACAGCAGACTAATTGTAGTGCAGGGCTATTCGTAACTATATATAACCGTTTACAAAAAAATAATAAACAGCTTAAACGGTGTCAATAAAAATAATTTTTTTCTGTATAAAAAAAGTATTTGATAAATATTTAATTATTAAGATCATGTAGTAATCTATTTACATTTAATAAAATTTCATGAATAGCCAGTGTTAATTATTACGCATAATAATTATAAAAAAATCAAACTAAGAAATTTTCTTTATTTTGAGAATCAACTCAGAAATGTTAAATGTATTCTTGACACTGTGAATGTTGGAACAAATAACAAAAACAAAAATTTTGAATTTGAATATCTTTTTTTTGATTAAAACTTGCAAATACTTTAATTTTGGGTGATACATGCTTTTTATCAGCTAATACATTTTTCAAAACGAGCTTTGAAAACCCAATCTAAAAAAGATATTTAAATTTAAAATTATTGTTTTTTTTGTTTGTTCCACAATTCACAAAACACTGTTCTTTCACTTGAGGAAGAACAAAAAATTTTAATGAAAAAATATAATTACAAATTGTCAATTTTAAGAAAATTGATCATGTAAAAGATTTTACTCCATGACAGGTAAATTCCAGGTAGATGAATTTTTTACAGAAGTTGAAAGCATGTTTTTTGCTTTTCTTTACTTACCTAGTCGAGCTAGAACAATGTCTAGCTCGTCTTGGTTCAATTGCTTGGGATTTTATCAACAAATAGCATTTTTCATTCAATAATGATAAATAAAATGGAAATTTATTTATAAATTTATATGAAATTAAAATACTTTAATCTATAGAATATTCCTTTTATTGAAAAGTAGCTTAATTTGTAAAATTTAAGAAATATAGCCTTAATTAATGTCTTCTTGAAAAGATTGGGATACTTTCAAATTAGTTTGAATAATAAAAGTGTAATAAAGACGTTTTAAATAAATTTTATTTTTCAAGAAATTAATCAAAAAAATTAAAACCGAATAGTTCTAATGTATATAAAACAGTGAAAAATTTGTATTTTAGGGGCATTACATTCTAGGTTGCTAATTTTTTAAGATTTTTTTTTTAATTTAATTTCTTAGCTAAACTATACAACATTTTATGTACCTTAAACTTTTCGTTTCTTTAATCATATTTAAACGAATCTTTAATTATATTTAATGAATGTGATTATCTTTCACAAAACAAGTTTCCAAGTATGTAGATTAGAATAGTATGAAGTTAATAATAAAAAATTTCAATTTCTTTGAATTTTTGAGCAAGAGAAACTTTAATTTTCTATATTTTTATGAACAAACTGATGAGATTTTACAGTTTATTTGCAAAACGTTGATGTTACAAACTTTCTGCATTCAAAAAATAATTTTAGAAAAAATTTCAGAATTTTTTAAAATTTTGTTGTTTTTTGTACCAAATTTAAAAAAAGGAATATCAGCTAGAAAAAAATTTTAAACAACATGCTTAATTTATTTTTATACTATTTATCATTAATTTTATAATAATTGAATATAATTAAATATTTAGTACTTAAGTTATTTCACAACAAAATTCGGAATTCTGAAAGGACAAAGTTCTTTACTCATTATTTCATTTACAGATCAACTAAAAAAATTTAATATTTTTAGTTTTAAACTCTTTTCATTGCAAGATGCTTCAGCAAAAAAAAAATTTCAAATAATAAAATTTTATTATAAATGTCTTAATCATTGTTTTTGTAAATTTTTGATTAAATTGATTGCAGAATTTTTTTTTTTAATTTAACTATTTTACCTATTTCAAGAATTATTGGGATCCGTACAAGTGGACAGTTAACTGGTCAAAATATTTAGAAGCCGTTATCGTGTCCGCATTATTCGACCAATTTTTTGGCGGACAGTCATTAAAGCCTTCAGAAAATTTTACAGAAAAAGAAGAAGCTTTTTTTAAACAAAATATTTTTTTTATAAAGTTAGCCTTATTTTCTACCGGTTAAAAAATGAGACCGACTAGCTAACTGCCCAAATGGCCGCAAAAAACCGTCCGTGAATTAGACCGGTTTGCTATAACCGCATCTAACACTAATTTCAAGGATCTTCTTCTTGAACTAAAATAAACAATTTTTTTAGTTTGATTTTTTTTTCTTAATTTTTGGTGCTGCACCAAATGCATAATAAATAAAAATTCTTTTTATTTTTGTCTTAAATCAAGTATTGATGACACATTAAATTAAAAATTTCAGAATTTAATGCGGAACAAAACCGTGATAATTCTATTAGACCATGTGTTCTTAGTTTAAAATGTTTTAGCATATATTAAGCGATATTTAATTCAATAATTAATAATAATTCTAATAATAATAAAAATCGTGAGCAACTATGTATTCCGGTTCCCAGAACTATATGGAATTCTGGATACACATTATGATAGCTCTTTGCATTGCTCTTAGCACTGGGCTCCAACTGTTTTGGGACATTAAACCAATTTACAGAAAGCATTTTATTTATAAATCTGTACTGCGAAATAAACTTTCAGAGCTTGCACCAATCTAGTTGCTCTACTTTGAACAGATTCCAACACTTCAATATCCTTTTTAAGATCGTTTTCTTTCCCACTTTAACCATATCATTAGATATAACAATGCCTAGATCACACTAACTACTGATCTCTTCTAGTTCATGCAATTAAATGACTCCATGGCCAAGATTCATCCTGTACTTTTGATGTAGGTTCTTCTTTCCAAAATGCATTACTCGAAACTTCTTAGCATCAAAGCTCATTAACCACTTGTTTGATCAATTAACGAGAGAATCTATATCAATCTGAAGTTCTTGAGTGTTGACTACATTGTTAAATTTTGCCAAATTCTAATCGTCATCGGCAAAGAGCTAACACTTGTTCTTTATACCATCTGGCATATCATTTATGTAGATTACAAACACGATTGGGCCTAGAACCGATCCTTGCGGTAACCACTGTAAACTTCTCTCCAGCTTGACTCACTGCTGCCATATATAAATTTTTGTCTTCTGTTCTGCCAATCCACTTTCTAACACAGCCAAGACCAAAACAACTAATTAACTCAATAGTCTTTTGATTGGCACATTGTCAAGCGCTTTGGCAAAGTCCAGGTATACCACATCAGTGCTTTCTCTCGTAATTTCTGTTAAAAAACATACAGTTTATGTTTGATTAAAGTGAATATAGAAAAAAAGTAATAAATATTAATTTCAAAAATTTTATTTAATTAAAAAATTCAAAACTAAAATATTTTTTAATACAGTCACCGTAAATAAATTATTATTAGATATCATGGAATTAATAAATAAAAAAATATGAACGGACTTACTTTAAATATTTGCTGGTAATATTTAAAATTAACACTAAATCCTTACATTTCTTTTTAAATCCAGATATACTGAATATATTGATTGAATTAAATAACTTTTAATAGAAACTGTACATGATTTAAATTATTATTTTCTAAATTCTCTAGCGAAGATTTTGATTAAGTTTAGATTGTTATGCTTGGATCAAATGAATCATTTAATAATTATTCAGCATATTAAAATAAATCCATTCAAGGTTTAATTATAGTTCTTGAATCGGCAAACTGAGAACCGTTGTCATCTTCTGATGTTGAACAATTTTGAAAATCTCCCACCGGTGCACTTTCGTCATTTGTAGTTACAATCAAATTTTTGTTTTCATCAATAGATTTTTCAAATTCAGTTAAAATTTTTCTATTTACATCTTGAATCGAGTTTACCAATCCAATTTGATGAGTTTTGAACTGGTATGTCCGCAATCGAATAAATCTCTACCAAATTAAATATATTATTTATTATAAAATTAGTTTTTTTATTTTTTAAAACCTCTTTTAGATTTCCTGGTGTGATACAAAGTTTAACCAGCGCATAAACTGGGATACAAATAAAAGACGAAATCGACAACCCCCATCCAAACATAAGAGCCCAGTGTGGGTATTTGTAGGTACGATTGTATGTCAGATCCTCATATGTCAAAATTGTAAAGATTATCAGAACCTAAAATTTAAATTTAATCTCCAACTCCAATTTCAAGTAGGGATTAATAAAAGTTTACCAAAGTAAAAAATGGTGTCGCAAACACCCACATTATTTTTAGCCATGGGCCAAGTTTAAATTCCCACATGGTTTCTAAATTTTTACAATATTTTTTAACACCATAGAAGTAAGCTATAGCAATGCATTCAAATAAACCAACGAATAATAGAGTCCTTGAAGCAGCGTAGTAATCAAATATTTGAAATACATACATTCCACCCTAAACGAAATGATTAATTGTTTAAAAAAAATTGGATTTGAAATTACATTTGTAATCATCGGCAAACCACAAATGAACGAAAGAAAAACATTTATAGCTGATACAATTTCCTTTGTGTATTTACAGCTTATATATTTTTTGATAAATGGCATATATTCATCGATTAGAGCAGTTGTTATGGCTTCGGCAGCAACCAATTGAGTACCAAGGCCCAAGAGAAAAAGCATTATGAAAAACATTACTGACCATATTGGACTAAAAGGCATTAATGATAGTGCCTGAGGATATCTAAATAAAAAATTAAATAATTTTGAGTTAAGCAATTTTAAATATTAAAAGAATTCACAAATTTATTCATCTTTTAATTACATTGCTATTTTTTTTTTAATAAAAATCAAATTTAAACAAAAGTTTGAGTTAATCAATCAATTTAATTTTTCCCAGATCAAGTAAGAATTTTAAATTCAAAGTTTTTAAGATTTTCGGAGAAAATCGATTTTTCTTTAAAAATGAGGAAAAAATCAAATAGTTTAAATAAAATGAATTTTTTTAATCTTTAAAAGATAAAAATCAAAAAATTTTGAAAAATTCTTATAAATTTTTTAAGATGTAATGCAGATTTTTATTTATTTTTATTAACTTTTCCCTATGATGTTAAATGAAAGAGTGATAAAAATAATTGAGAAAATACAAGTTTTCTTTAATTATAATCCATTTAGATTAAATAAATAGATTAAATTTCTTACACAATAAAAGCTAGGCCTGGACCCTCTTCAGCCACTGCATCAATGCTAACACCTTGAATATGAGCCATATAACCCAAGACACTAAAAATAACAAAACCGGAAAGCACACTTGTGAATGAATTTGAAATTGTAAAAATAACTACATCGCGATATGAATTATGATTAAATTGATTGTAGCTACCCAAAGCGACTAAAGCGGCAATACCTATGCCATATGAATAGAAAACTTGAGTTCCAGCATCAGACCATACCTGAAAAAATTAGTTTCACCTAAAAAATTCACCTAAAATCACAAATTTTAAATTACTTGGAATTCTAGTAGCTTAGGCCAGTCTGGTTTTAAGTAATAGATTATTCCATCAATTGATCCTGGCAGGAATAGTCCTCTAATTAGCAAAATAAAGAGAAAAACATATGGCATTGTAGCAGTAATATAAACAATCTTTTAATTAAAGTTAAAAATTTAATTTAAATCAAACAAACAATACTTACTATTTGGCTATTCTTCATTCCTCGAAAAATACTAAAATAGACGATTAACCAAGCTAAAAAGAGGGCAAAAAGTAAATCTGGTTTCACGGACCCTATATGCTCGATTCCTTTCGAAATACCCAAAACATTTAACCTTTAAAGTTAAAATAAACAATTATTTTTTCAAATTTTTAAAGACTTTTAATTACTCCCAGTATTCGGTAATGGGATCGTGGCGCTTTTCACATGTAAACACAGAACTATTGTCAAAAATCAAAAGTGGCTCGGTTTTGGTCAAATTTTTATTATGAGCTGTATCACGTGACTTACCATACAACAGCTCTTCAGAACAACACTTGGTATTCCATTTATTTGAACATGATTTCCATGGTAGCTCATAACTAAATGAATCATACAGATAGCGTAATGACCATGCTAATATAACTTCGTAGTATACATTTCCAAAAAAAACAATAATTAAATTAGCAAAGCCGATCCCTTAGCAAAAATAAAAATTCCGATTAATATTATTATTTAATAAGTTATCTTTAGTAATTAGTATTATTTTGAAGAAAAAAATAGATATCTAGCTTAAGCGTAATTTTTAAACTAAATTACTTAGCTCAGATGATTTTTTATTGAGCTCAATCAAAACCTTTTTACGTGTTTTGATCATTTGCTAATAAAAATTATTTAGAATTAAATTTTGTTTATTCCGCTAAAATTACCTTTAAACAGTGGAGTTAAATTCCATGCACCAATGCCACCTTCTTTCATCCATTGACCCAACGAAACTTCCAGTATAGCATACGGAATACCGACTACTATCGAGCTAATCAATGACGGTATTAAAAACGCACCTTTAAATAAAATTAAACAAACACATAATTTATAAACTATTAATCAAAACGTGTTATTCATTTTTAACTGTCTATTATCAGATTTTTTAAATTAAAAATTTGAAAATTTTTTTTTGAGAAAAAAGTTTTGATTAATTGATTCTAGATTAGTTTTTCTTACCACCGCCAGATGAATAAGCCAAATATGGAAATCTAGTGTAAAAAAATCAGTATAATTTTTCAACAAGGATCAATCAGAATTTGTAAAGATTGGCTTTTTGTTAATGAAAATCATAATTTAGTTAAGCAAGCAGCCTAATTTTACAATCTCTGATTATGGTTTTTATACCTCCACACATTGCCAAGACCAACTCCATAAGAAATAAGAGCAACTATAAAATCTGCCTTGTTGTTCCAAGTACCGCGATTATGATTGCTGGTCATAACTTGTAAACACTGAATTGGTTTTTTTTAAGGAAAAAATTTAGAAAAAATGAATGTTAATTAGGCTCTAAAAACTTAATTTAAAAATAATTAATCTTAAATAAAGGTGCTTGAGAAAAATTATGGTAAAGCGTTATTTTGTCTTGAAAATAATGTGGAAATAGCTTTTAGAAGAATCGAATTCTCTACAGGATTAAATAAAAAAAAACAGAAAATCAAATCAAATAAGCTTTACTAAAATAAAATATTTAAATTTATATACAAATGTTTGAAGCATATTTTAACATTCAACAATAACCGAAATAAAGCTCAATCGAATGCTATTTTTCATTATAATATTTACTGCCTTGTTAGTGCTGTAATGTCTGATGTAATTTCATTGAAAATGCAAAAATTGCTAAATTAAAAATGAACACTTTAATAATAAGCATAATAAATATGCTTATTAAGAATGGTTAGGAAGAAGGCATTTAGAAAAAAATATCAAATTTATTTCCGATTATAAACAAGGTATCACCTAAGAGCCGACACCTTAAAGACGTGCAATTTTTGTCTTTACCTTTGATTGACTCCAATTCAATTTTTTTAGAAGCGATTTTTCTAGTCAAATTTTAAGCTTTTTCTTTTCAATTGATGAAATTTCAGCCAAAGCTTTTTATTTATTTGGCGCAATGTTTTCAGGCAAAAATGATATTTACTTAAAGCTAAAATCTGAGATTTCTTATAAAAAAATAAACTATTCGAATAATTTTTTTCGATTTATAGCTTGAAAAATTATTAGAAAAGTGCTGTGCTTAAAGCAAACCAAAATATTTTTTCTAATCTTAAATGTTAAAAAAGCGCTTATCTTTGGTTTAAGTTTCGACGCTTCGAATTTAAGAATCAGTTTAATTTGAGGTAATATTATAATTAAAGATCGATTTGTAAACCATGCTGAAAAACAAAATAGATTACGTATTAAATAACTCTGTTTATTATATACAAATCCATTATGAAAAAAGTTTTAAATAATCAATTTAAAGGGCTTTTAGATTGATTGGAAATTTTTGATATAAGATCTTGAGAGGATTAGTAAATCTGTATAACTGAAGATAAAAACTGAATTAAAATCCGATTTCAAAAACAAATAGAATTAAATTTAAAATAAACTTGAGCTCAGGTAGAGTTTTATTTTAAATAGCTTTCAATCATTTAGAAATCTTAAACAAAACACATAAAATCTTCGAATGCAAGAAAATTAAAGTATCTCAATTTTCTTTGTTTCTGCCAAATACTCTACTTTTTATTTTGAATTTTGCGTGGTAAATTAGAAATATTTCACTATAACTTTGGATTTTTTTATCTGAATTAGTCCTTATTCAATTTCAATTATTCAATTTGAAATCAGACGCTGCATTTGATATTTGCCTTCTATAATTTAAAGGAATAAGCTGAGTTGCTAAGCACCGATTTTAGTTAACATTTATTATAAGCTTACTTAATCATATATTAAGCCAAATACAAAAATTTTAAAACGAATTTTTTTCATGATTAGGCTTTTTGCCATTAACTAAATGAATTCAATCAAAATTTTAATAAATTGTAAAATGTTTTAATTTTTTTAAATTATATTTCAACCAAAAATCATGTAACTGAATTATTTTGAATTTTTTTTGAGAGTTAAGTAATCTGAAGTGATGCTGAAGTTGACAGGAAATTTTCAATTTTTAAACAAATATAAACAACACAAACATTTTAATTGAAAACTTGAAAAAATTTTAAAAAATCTAAAAAAATGTTAGAATTTAAATTGTAGATTAAAACTTTTTAACTTTTTATAATTTAATGGCTTTTTTGGTGTCTTTAATAATCAATTAAAATGATTAAATAATTTATTCAAAAACAAACTTCTTACGAGAAAAAAAATTTGCAAAATGCTATTTTAATGGAAAAAAAAATTTGTCATAAATATTCAGATAAAGAAAACGAATACGCTTTCACTTAGAATTTTCAAAATAAATTTAATTCAATTATTCTGCTTAAGATACTCTATTTAAATAAAAAAAATATAGGAATATAATTCAGATCAAAATTTTTAAATTTAAGTTCATTTTTAATCAGAGTTTTTTGAAACTCATAAAATCAAAAGACTTTTTTTTAAAAAAAATCAAATCAGATCAAATGACTTGACTTCAAAATTAATAAAAATTAAATTAAAAATTAATTTAATTTAATTTAATTTTAAATGGCTTTTTTTACTTTTGCGTAAGTCTGTTTTTAAATTAAACAAACGTCAAATAGATATTTCATAAGCATGCGCAAGCTTAAATTTAATTAACGATACCAGTGTGATATTGCTAAAAAAACAATCTGATATAAATTTATTTATACCGAGCTTTATTTAAATTTACATTTCACATTATTGAAAAAATTATTCAACAAACATGATTATTACTTTTAATTTTTCTTCTGTCTCAAATGACTTTAGAACTTTTATAACATTTAACAATCTTATTCTATAATTTTAAATCATTGAATTTCCTGATTGGGGTTTTTATTTACGGGTTTCCTCTAATAAAAAAATATTGGAAAAAAATTGATAGTTAGTTTTTCAAATGTCTTAAGATTCCAGTCAAAATTTGAAAAAAGACGGAATATTTTTTTAAACAAAAATTTAAACTTATTAATACACATTTTGATTAAAAAATGTAGATAAAATGAAAATAAAAACCATAATGAATATTTAGGATATCCTTTAAAAATTTGAATTAGTAACCTCAAATTTTGTTTCAACTAGGTTAGGCATTGCTGAGAAATAAACCCGAAAAGATTACAAAATATTTTAAAGTACCAAATTTGTAAAATTTCTGATAAATACTCATATTTGCCATGAACAAACCATTAAATTTTCAGAAGCGAATAAATTTATCCTAAATCAACGCTAAAGTAAATTCAAGTAATTTAACTTAAATTTACATAATGATACGTAATTAACGCTAAGTTACGTATTTTTATGATAAATTACGTATTATAACGTAAATTTAAGTAAAATTGCTTGAATATACCTGAAACCAAAAAGGGTCAATAAGTAGACATTTTTTCCTAATGTTTTTAAAAATTAATAAAAGCTATTTAATGGAACTTTTTCTAACTTAACAATTCATTATTTGTATTGTTGGCAAAAAGTATTTTTTAAATGTGAAAATTGATTCATCCTTCGAAACCACTTTATTATTATCTCCGCTAAAAATCTTTTCAAGCTCAACAGAATTTTTCCTTTAAATATGAGCTTTAATTTGATATTTTGAAAAAAAACTTAATATTTTACATGGAATGCACACGATCATTGGACAATGGAACGCTATATTCTTTATATTATTTAAAACTTGATTATTGCATTCTATTTTGCAAACAAGAGCTTAGTAAATATGGACCAAAACTAGATATATAACTATCTTTTATGATTTTTTTTCTATAAAATTTATGTAAATTTTTTTGAGACTAATTCCATTTATCGTCCGATTTTTTTTTCGAATTTTTTGACCTAAAAATAATAAAATTAATTTTTTATTTTATAAAAAATAATATTAATATTTTATTCATCTTGTTTAGGTTTTAAAATTTTTTTGCTAAAAATTTATTAAGAAACTCTTTTATCAATAATTTTCAAAATTAAAAAAAAAATTCAATGCAGAATCTAATTTTTTTAGAATTCTTCATTTAGAAAGTTTTTATTAAGATTTTAAAATTTTAATTTTTCAAAAGTCACACAATTAATTGATATTTCATAAGATATTATTCAAACTTTAAATTTCGAAGATGTTCATATAGAAATCCTCGGAAAAACTTTGAATTTTCTTTCTACTTATTTGTCAATTTATTAAATAATCAGAATTCAATTTCTAACAACATTATAAGTTTCGAATATAGAAATTTTAGACTAAACTTAGAATTGTTTAAAAGTCCCAAATTGAAGTCCAAGTCCGAACTTATAATTTTTTTTTAAGTCCGGACTTGACTTGAGACTTGTGACTTTTAAAAAACTCTGACTAAACTGTATCAAAAACTTAAAAATAATTACAAATCTGCATTCAATCATTTTAATTAGCTTTAATCTCAAAAGATATTTGATTCATAAAAAGATATTACCATTTCCCAAAAGTAATATTTTTTAAAGCTTTAAACAACTTGAAATTCAAAAATAATAATTTTTTTGATATTTTTTTTAATATTTTACTTAATTTTAATATTTATCCAAATTCAACAAAATTTATATTTATTAAAATTAAGGACTAGTGATGTTTTAAATTTTTTTTATTTGGAGGAGTATAATTTTAAATGATTTTAATTTCGTGCTGATCAAAAAAGGTAATAAGCTTATCGCGTAATTGTAAAAAAAGGCAATTTAACAGAAACAATTCAACTTTATTTTAATTTTTTTATCGATTTCCTTTTTTTTAAATTTTAACCTTGCATCTAAATAAAAATAAGAAAAATTAATTTTTTTCGTCCATGTACGTTTCTATTTTAAGCTAACATGAAAAAAAAAGTTGTAGAAAAGCTTAATTAAACAATGAATTAATTATAGATTCATAGCCCTAAACACATAAAAAGCAAACAAATAATGTCACGTTCCAAAAAATTACACAATTGCATACTTTTTTCAGATAACTTACCCAGTCTATTGACAAACAAGAATCTTAAATTAATTTATTTTTAATATAATTCTTTAATTAACAAAAGCACGAAACAATATGTTTAAGTAGTTTGTTCAAGCCATATTTATCAAAGTGCTTAAAATTCCTTTTTGACTAGAACAATTAAAAATTTATTTCCAAGAGAATTACAAAATGACTATGAGCTTCAAAATACATCATTTAATTAACAAAATCAACGAGTCTGAGCCAACTCAAAGGGATTTTGACAATGTTTGCCGCCGCAAGACCAAACTAGAGCTCATATGCATTAGCCTAGTTGTGTTCGGAATAGAAATTTGTTACGCAGCAGAAACTGCCTTTGTTTCACCTATACTTCAAAAAATAGGGATACCAATCGAGTATACATCTATGGTTTGGGGTCTGAGTCCAATGATTGGGTTTTTCGCTTGCCCTATTCTTGGTTCATTGTCAGATGAGTGTCATTCGCCGCTTGGCAGACGTAGGCCATTCATTATACTCTATTCGATTGGTATAATGATCGGTCTGATTTTGACTGGCTATGGTCATGTAATCGGAAATTTTTTTTCCAATGGATCTGACAATATTAACACATTTGTGATCATTCTGACAATAATTGGTGTTGTTCTGCTAGATTTTAACTGTGATGCTTGTCAAAGTCCAGCTCGAGCATACTTAATCGATGTTAGCCTAGAAAGTGATCACTCTGTGGGTCTAAGTACATTCACTGTAATGGCCGGAGCGGGTGGATGCATAGGTTATGTCCTAGGCGGGATCCCATGGAACTTTTTAAACAATCAAGTAACTGAGAAAAAATTGATTCTTTTGGAAAATGACACTTGGATCAATCGTACTGAATTTGTGACCCAGGGTGACATTGCATTCAGTCATAAACAAATTTTGTTTACCATGGTAGCTGTAATCTATGTTATTTGCGCATTTATAAGCTTGACTAGTTTTAAAGAAATTCCACTTGATTCTTTAAAGGATAGAAACAATCTCAATTTAGACAAAATCATTGATATTTTTGATGAAGAAGAAGAAAAATCTCCTATTTCCTATGATGATATAATAAGTTTAGACCGAATGGCTATTATAGAAAATAAGAGTTGTGGATATAATAATATTGAAATGCTTAAAGTTCACATAAAATCTGTGTTGAACATGCCAAATTCGCTTCTATGGTTGTGCATTACACACTTTTTTTGCTGGATGTCACTATTATGCTATTCCTTATATTTCACAGATTTTGTTGGTGAAGAAGTTTTTGGTAATTTATTGGAAAAAAATTGTTTAATTTTTAAAAATTGTCATTTAGGAGGCATTCCATCAGACAAAGAAAAAAATGCTGAATTAAATCAAAAATATGACAGTGGAGTACGAATAGGGAGTTTTTGCATGGGGCTATATTCTTTATCGTGTTCATTTTATTCTTATTTTTTAGAAAAGATCATATATAAATTTAGTAATTTAGATTATTTTAAAAAAAATGTTTTGCTTATATTTTATTTAAGACACAAGAAAAGTGTATACTTTCAGCCCGTTAATTTACTCTTTTGGAATGCTTGTACTCGGAATGTCAAAATCTAAAGCAATGATTGGAATCGCATCATTAACAGCAGGTGTTATGTACTCGTGTTTGTTTACCATACCTTTTATTCTAGTTGCACAATACCACACTAAAGAAAGCGTAATAATCAAACAAAAATTTTTAAATTTGCTAAATTTTTTTTTCAAGTTTGAATTGTTGTCAAATGAACCGCGTCAGACTAGAGGCTTAGGAACAGATATAGCTATTGTTAGTTCAATGGTATTTGTTGCACAATTTTTTTTGTCAGCATTTATTGGCTTTTTTATCAAATTAATTGGAACCAAAACAGTTGTTGTTTTCGCTTCGTCATTATTTTCTTTATGTGCGTCGTTTTCAGCCCAAAAAATTCTTTATTTAGATTAATTTTTTTTTTAATTTTTAATTAAATTTAAAATATCTATTTTAAAATATGCTCGGCTAATAAAACAAAAAAGAATGTACAAATTTTTATAATAATAATTAATATCATTTGTGTAAGATTTGTTTAAACTTTTTTAACTAACAAAATTTTCGAATGATTACGTTAAATGATTAAGATTATTTTTAGAATTCTAAAAGAAACATAGAAAATTAAATACAAAAAAAACAAAAAAAATCAAAAAATTCTAAGATTCAATAAAAATAGATAATTTATTATAGATTCATAAGAATTCAATATTTATCTCTAAAATTTAAAAAATTATTGCGAAAAAAAAAATTTAATTTAGTCAATAAGTCGGGTGATAAAAAAATATATTAAGAATTTCACTAAAAGATTTTTCATTATCCAGGCAATATATTATAATCCATTTCTTTAATCAAGTTAAGCACATAATAATGATTTTCATATGTTTTTCATCTATCACATCGTAAAATAAAATATAATGCATAAGACATTCTAACAATTGTTCTAAATATATTTTTTGTTAAAAATTAATCTCAATCAATTCTAAATTAACTCAAACAAGAAGGAATTAACTCAGGGATAAGCGTTCTTTAAAGTAAAATAAAATATCTACAATGTATTAAGTAACTCTATTAAAATAAAAAAATTTTATTAACTTAAAAATATTTTCAAAACTCTATTCTAAAATATATATCTTATAACTGAGATTGACACTGACAACATGTTTGAAAATATACAATTTAGATAATTATCAATTTTTGCAAATACGCATGGTTTCAATCAATTTTCATTTTCAGTCTTTCATCTGCTTTTTATTCGAGGAATACCTTTCATGCTAGAATATAAATTTTCAACATTTTTCTAAAAATAATTTACCGCATCTCATTATCTAGCTCCTATTCGATTTCTCAGTGTTCATTCTATAGCGAAGAATATTATCGGATTCATTTTCCAAATTTAAAAAAGCTTGGATATTTTGGCAAACCGTTTGCCAAAATAATTATGCCATTGCTAAATTGTGATTGATTCCTTGGAAAAAGCTAATAATTAATTATTAGCATAGAGAAAAGAGCATGTTATATTCTGTAAAGCGCTTAGAAAAACTAATATTGATTTATCTCTGGAAATATTTATTCTATATGCTTGTGACGAGGTTATGTGAATTTCAGTATAAAATGATAAAAAAGAACAGAAAAAAAAATAGTAAAAAATTTAAATTTTAAAAAAAGTTATGATAACTTTTTTAGAAGAGGCCAAAATTAGTTCCGTGAATGCAACATGGTGTAAAATTCAAAGTTGCATCAACTATATATATTCGAGCCTAGTGCATTTTGCAGAGATTTCACACGTCATTAGTAGGCTTTGACAGTTGAGGCAACTTTGAATAATGCACCATGTTACATTCAAACTAATTTTTAAACTTAGAAAAAAAATTATTCAATTTTTTATCATTTTGGCCTCTTCTTTTGTGCTGAACTACACTAAACATTGTGACGAGATTGGTGGTATTCTTGATATAAACAAATGAGATCAACTTTATATTAAGACCCTATTCAGAGACACCATTTAAAAACTTTTAAAAACTATTTAGTTATATCTGTTCAAATTATTAAAAATAAATAAAATTTTGTTTAATTTGTTTTTTATTAGAATTAAGAATTATTTGGTAAAATAATTTACATTTCGGAAAAATTAAAAGATCAAGGAAAAAATAACATTTGACCGTATATTCACACACTAATTAGAGTTCATCATTTGTTTCAGATCCGGCTGAGCCAGCGTTTCCAGAGTTTTGTTGATACAACTTGGTCATAATTGGATTAACAATTTCTTCTAATTCTTTCTTTTGGTTTTTTAACTCGTCAACATCAGCATCAGGGTTCGATTCTAACCATTTAATTTTCTCATCGACTGCTGAATTTATCTTCTCTTTTTCATCCTCTGACAATTTGTTTCCAAGCTTTTCTTTGTCACTCAATTGATTCTTCAACGAGTAGGCATACGACTCTAGCTCGTTTTTGGCCTCGACTTTTTCTTTGACTTTTTTGTCATCATCGGCAAATTTTTCAGCATCTTTAATCATCCTCTCAATTTCTTCGGGCGACAATCTATTTTGGTTATTATTGATCACAATGTTGTTCTTGTTGCCAGTTCCTTTATCCTCAGCGCTGACTTTTAGAATACCATTTGCATCAATTTCGAAGGTAACCTCAATTTGTGGAACCCCTCTTGGAGCGGGTGGTATTCCGGTGAGGTCGAATTTTCCCAATAAATGGTTATCTTTGGTCATGGGACGTTCACCCTCGTAAACAGCGATTGTAACTGTTGGCTGATTGTCAGAGGCAGTCGAGAAAACTTGGGATTTTTTTGTTGGAATGACAGTATTGCGTGGTATTAATTTTGTCATGACACCACCGACAGTTTCAATACCCATAGTCAATGGATTGACATCAAGTAAGACCACTTCACCTCCGACATCCTCGCCTGATAATACACCACCTTGAACAGCAGCACCATAGGCCACAGCTTCATCTGGATTAATACCTCTACTTGGTTCTTTTCCATCGAAAAAATCTTTTACTAATTGTTGAACTTTTGGTATTCTGGTTGAGCCTCCAACAAGTACTATCTCATCGACATCGCTTTTCTTAAGTCCAGCATCCTCTAGAACCTTTTGAACTGGCTTCAGTGTATTGCGGAACAAGTCAATATTCAACTCTTCAAAACGAGCCCTGGTGAATGTTTCAGAAAAGTCTTCACCATCATAAAATGACTCGATTTCAATTCTAGTGTCAAATTGGGATGACAAAGTTCTCTTGGCTTTTTCTACTTCTCTACGCAATTTTTGCACAGCTCTGTGATCTTTCCTGATGTCCTTTCCAGATTTCTTTTTGAACAACTTAATAAAGTGTTCCATAACTCGATTGTCAAAATCTTCACCACCCAAATGAGTGTCACCATTTGTAGCAATTACCTCGAATACTCCATTGTCAATGGTCAGCAAGGATACATCAAAAGTGCCACCACCTAAATCAAATACTAAAATATTCTTTTCACCCTCTTTTTTGTCTAAACCGTAGGCTATAGCAGCCGCAGTGGGCTCATTAATAATTCTGAGCACAGTCAGACCTGAGATAATGCCAGCATCTTTGGTGGCTTGACGCTGAGCGTCATTGAAATAGGCTGGTACAGTGACAACAGCATGAGTTACATTTTTTCCAAGATAAGACTCAGCGATCTCTTTCATTTTTCCCAAAACCATGGCTGAAATTTCCTCAGCAGCAAACTTTTTCTCCTGTCCACCGGCGTTCACTTTTACATAGGGTTTCTTATTTTTTTCTACCACTCTAAATGGCCAGTATTTCATATCATTTTGCACTGATGAATCGCCAAACTCGCGACCGATTAAGCGCTTGGCATCAAATATTGTATTCTCTGGATTGGAAGTCAGCTGATTTTTAGCTGCGTCACCTATCAGTCTTTCGCCTTCGCTTGTGAACGCGACATATGATGGTGTAATACGATTACCTTGATCGTTGGCAATTATTTCTACACGACCATTTTTGACTACACCTACACAAGAATAGGTTGTGCCTAAATCAATCCCAATCACTGTTCCGTAACTCTCTTTGTCCGATTTTCCATCTTGAGCATACAATTCAATCACTAAATAAGTGGTCAATACCACCAAAAATAAAAACTTGGTATTCTTGAACATAAGTGTAAAATTCTTATTTTTTCACTTTGAATTTTAAAAATTTTATTTTATTTTGTAGCTAAAATATTTTTTTATTTATAGTCCTCGTTCATAGTTTTTTGGATTAGCCGAAATCTCTAGTACACTCGCTCAAATTTCATCGGTTAACAAAATTTTCTTTTGATTACGTGGTTTAATTTTGAATGGTTTATTATTAGGATGCATTCCTAATTTAGTCGACGATAAATTCATATTTTGCATATATAAAGCCTTATAAAGTATTTTAAAATATGCGAATATTTTTTAATTTTTGACAAATGTTCTTATTCGATTGGATAATTTGATTCAAAACGTAGTAGAGTTTATTTTGAAAAATAAGTTGATTTCTGATTTTAAATTTATTTTCAATCTAATAGCAAATATTTTAATTAACGAAAAATATTATTAACTTTATTAATTTCCATTTAATTTAATTATTTAGAAAAACATGAACATCCTGAATTATAGAAAAAAAATGAACAATTTTCTTGATTAGATTTTGATTTAATAAACTATGCGAGTCAAAATTAAATAAAGATATTAAAAAAATTTTTGAATTTAAAAAATCTTAATCTAAAATTTTGTACCTAAAAAAAATTAAATAAATTCATAAATGTTAAAAAAATTAAAAAAATGTTATTATTAATACTATTAATAATGAGCATTAATAATAACAATAATTTTTGCTGATATTGAATTAATGTTTATCTAATTTAAATATTTTAATTTAGTTTTTTAATGTAGATTGGAGCTTGGATCCATCCTGGTGAGACTTTCTCGATGGCTCCGTGACTCACAAGGGACTTATTGAATGAATTATTTGGTTTTGATTTGAAAGATTATAAAAAATGTTTTAATATATTTTTTTATCTGAGATAATAAGATTTAATATTTAAAAAGTTAAGATTAAACTTAATTAAGTATTGTGCTTCCAATTTAAATTTTTTAAATTGTAATATTTTAAATGAATTTAATTTGAAGGTTAAATACTAAAAAAACTTATTTAAAACCTGAAATACCAAGAAATTTTATTTGTTTTTTTTATCTGAAATATAAAACAAAATTAAAGTAATTTTACAGAATAATAAGATTTTTAAAAAGAGAGAGATCTACATTATTCTAAAAAGATTTTTTTATTTAAAAATGCTTATTTATTTGAGTCTAATGACTCATTTGGTGGTTCTAAAGTTAAACAAAATAAGATAGGTACTGGGATTATTACGGGACTATTTCAAAATTACTGGACAGGTTACAGAGACAATTTTTTCAAGCTTGCGATCGAGATTTTTTTATACAGACTTATGAAAAGAATTCGTTAAGGTAAGTTACAGGAAGTTGTTTAGAATAAATGAAATTTGACAAAATATAAGAATATGTGTATGGATAAGTATAAGATATTTTTTGATTTTTAGTAATTCAATGGAATAAAACTTATGCGAGCCTGGATCTCAGTTTGTTTAAACTGAATAGTTTATTGATATAAATACAAATTATCTAAAAAGTGAAGAAAAAGCCAAAATAAAAGTTAAATAAAGGCTAAATATTAGAACAATATTCTTTTTCGGTGATGATTTGAATTATGCGGTTTGTGATATTACTCATACTTAAAAAACGATAAATGACATATGAAGAGTGCAAAGAAGAGTTATTCGTATCAAAGTTTAGAACTCACAATTTTTTAACAAAAGTATCTAAACTTTTTGAAACTTTAAATTAATGGAATTGATATTTTTAAAAAAATTTGAAATATAAAATGATTCTTTACTTTTTTCTTAAATTCGGATTTTAGCAAGAAAGCATGAGCCTTAAAAACGATCAGAAGTTTTTCTCAGATTGACTGAACATAAGGTACAACAAGATTTAAATATATTTTGTAGTAGTAGTTTTTTCTGCGACACTAAACATGTATAATTTCTGAGCTCATCACCATCATTCGGAAGTGTGGAGCTGTAGCAGCAGATTCCATTGAATCTATTTAAAATCGCTTTGAAACAAACGATTGACTTGGGTTTTACCACATTTTCTGGCAACTTGTTCCAATGCGGAACTAATCTGTTTGAGAAAAAGGTAGTTCTGGTGCTCGTTTCTAATTTGAACAAGAAAACTTTCTTTCTGGACTTTGATGCTATTTCCTATTAACGCCGCGGCAAGACCCTTGTTTTTTTACCTATTCAACAGATTAAGGCCACCCAAAAAAAAATTTTAAAAGTTCCTTTAAAAATAGTTTTATTTTTTGTAATTTTCTTATTTGGTTGTAAAAAAAAAGATTTGAGACTAAAAAAACCAGGAAAATTAATATAACCAAAATATACTTTTTATATTTAATGCAATTGATTTTCTTTCAAAAAAATTGTTTATTTTCTAAAAGAAATTATTTTATAAAATATCTAAACCTTCGATGAAATTTATCATTTGGCAGGTTTTTGAAAAAAGAAAAATGGTCTTATATAAATACTTTAGATACAAAAAAAATTATAAAAGTGTGCTAAAAATTGCAGCTAAATAGATTAATTAGATCAATTTTTTTCAAAAGTCAAAATCGGTAATTTATTTTTAGTATCATCCGATTTATTGATTTCTTATTTATTTTATGCTGAAACTTAATTTTATAAATTGATAAGAAAATTGTATTAAAAATGTCAATGGATTTTTTAATTGAAAAAAAAAACACTAATTTTTTTATCTTCAATGATATTTTATTGCTATAAATCAAATTACCTTAACGATCCAAAAAATTTAAAATAAATTTCATGAAAAATTCTTTTTATATTTTGTTACTTTATTCTACAACTACTCTAAGAGCAAATTCAGCATTAAAATGTGAAAACACTAATTGACCCTTCATAGGTTTGCAGATTTAATTTTTAACAAGATAAATGTAGTTAAAAAAAAATAAATTTTGCAAAACATAATTTACATTCTTTTTATTTAGACTAATCATTCAAAATATAATAAATTAAAATTTAGCATAATTTTGAATTTTTTTGAAAATTTATCTTTTCGGTAAAAATATTCACGCACAGTATCCATCAACTTAATCATAAGACTGTTAATTTAAAAAACCATCTTTTTTAAATAGATAAAATAATAAAGATTTTCATCCTATTTTTGAAATGAACATTGTCAATGATTCATCTAGTCTTTTCACTGAAGTAAATTTAAATTAAATTGGATTTTATTTTTGTTTATTTGTTAACTTCATAGACCGCCGATCTCATTACACAACTGAAAAAAGAAGCTGAGTCCGATAAACAGCAGTGGTATTTTGAGAATTCTGAATGTGATATATTTCAAAGTAATTAAGTGCAAAATTTAAAGAAAAAATATATTTCTCTTTTTTAGCGAATATCCAGGAAAATCTAGATGATGAATTAGTAAGGGAAGCTTTGAAAAAGGTAAATTAATCAACCAAAATCCATGAGAATTATAACATTATTTTAGGGCCTTGATCTAAGGCAATATTCAAAAGAGATCAATGATGATTTGAAGATTTTAGAAAAAGATTCAATAAAAGATTGTAAATCGATTAATTGACTCAGAAATTTATTTATTTAATTAAAAAAAAAGATTTCAAAGAAGCTGGAAATATAATAAAGCTGCATGATCAAATAAAATCGTGTGATAATATATTAGAAGTTGTTTTTTTTATAAATTTAAAAAAAATTGTTTTTACTTTTTTCGAATAGACCATTGAATCGATGCTTGATGGATTCCAAAAAAACCTAAGTGCAATAAGCAACGAAATTCAAACCTTACAACACCAAAGTGTAACAATGAATATACAATTTAAAAATAGACAGTCGATTAGGGGTGAATTGACCCAATTTATCGATGAAATGGTTATTCCTGAGGGTATGATAAGGTAAATAGGATAAATAATTCTAAAAGCAAAATTCAATTTTATACAAATTTAGAACCATCTTGGAAGGTCAGTTAACCGAAAGATCTTTTTTGGAATGTTTGCACGAATTAAACCATAAAATAGAGTTCCTTTATGAAAAACCTCCCCACGACATCAAATGTTTCAATGATATCCATGAAATTTTATACAAACTAAAAACAAAATCCATAATCAGAATTAGGGAATTTATTTTACAAAAAATCAGTCAATTCCGCAAACCCCTACAAAATTATCAAATAACCCAGGATATTCTAGGAAAAAATAGATTTTTCTTCGAGTTCTTGACCTTACATGATCGAGCAATAGCAAGAGAATGTCGAGATGAATATGTTAACACAATGTCAAAAGTTTATTTTTCATATTTTAAAGAATATTCAGCTAAATTGGCCAAACTTCAGGTAAAAATGTATTTTAATTATTTAATTAAGAATTTTTTAATCAAAAACATTAAAAATGTTTTAGTCAGTTGAAGTAAAGCTTAAATGTGTTAAAGGGCTGACGACTTTTGTAGATAATATTTTTTTTCAGATTTTAATAATCAAGGTCTTAAAGCCAAAATGTATTCTGTTATTTTAGGACCTAGAATTTCATATCAAAAATTATTATAAATTAAAAATGAAATTACAATTCAGAGCATAAAATTCTATTTTTTTACATTAATTTCTACTAAAGGGTTGAAATTCGATTAAATTATTAATTTTTAATTTAAATAACAATCGACAAACCTTTTTTTTTCATTAAACAAAGAACAAGCTAGATAATGTTTTAAAAAAAAATACTTTATAATAAAGTTGAATAGTCGAGAAATTTAAATGATTTATTCTCAGAGTTGGTCAAAAATCTAAGTTATAAAGAAAAAGTCAGTCATTAAAAAATTCATAAGGTATCTGAAAACATCTCAATTAAAAAACCATTTTATGAAATAATATTTTTATAAAATCATAAATAAAAGGTAAAAAAGGTAAGTTAACTGTCTACAATTTCAATCATTTTTATTTAAATATTACACCTCTTTAAATTTTCTAGCTTAACTCTATTTTAAATAAATTTTATTCGAGGAAATCAATATACAAAAAATATTTCAAAATGAATTTTTAAAAGTCGTAAAACAACAAAGTAAAGCGTAGTATTGTGAAAAAAAAAATTCACTGAGAAATTACAATTTAATATCAAAAAATACAAAAATAATTAAAATAATATTAATTCAAAAAAATTAAAATTCCTAAAATGTTTACAAAAATGTAGTTTTCTTCTAAAATTTGAGCACAAACACAGAAAATTTTTGTCACTAAATTTTCTGGAATTATTTTAAAATATTCAATATAATAATGAAATAAATTTTAAAATTTTTCTATTACAATAAATATTTTTAAAAAATTTTTTTTAAAAATTCAGTTTTTAAAAAAAATTAAAAGTTTCTAACTTGGAATTTAATTTGGGACTGTCAAATAACTCTGAGTCTGACATAAATATATTGTTAGATTACACTCATTCATATTTCTATTATAACTATACTTTCTCTATCACACAAAATCCCACTATTTTGACTACTTTATTTATATTTATAGAACATTTCCAGATTGTACAGCTTCATAAATTAAAAAATTCTTTTTGACGATATTTAACGATAAATTCTATAGATTGTAATAATAATAATACATAGATACTTTTTTTTTAGTTTTATAAAGAAACCGAATATTTTCTAAAAAAAGCTTATCAAACTTTGCTTTAGAAGCCTGAAAAATAATTTAATGTCAAAATAAAAAGTTTTCTACTAAATTTGACAAAAAAGTGTACTGGAAATGAACACATAATTTTCATTTCACATAATTTGTGATCTTAAGTGCACATATCTGACATAGGCCTTTTTTAACCATCATTTTTTTTAATGATTAAATTTTTTTCATAAGCTCGATGAAATAGCCGAAAAAGATGATTTACTAGGATCTGATGATAAACCCAAAACAAGCTTATTTTCATCCAAGCCAGCTTTAAGAAATCGAAGCACTGTATTTACTTTAGGTAAAAGATATTCTACTATAGAAAATGAAATCGAATCTACAATAATTATTCCACATGCATCTCAAAAATCTGATCAAAAAGTAAATTAAAAAATTTGAATTTTCCCAAAGCTAATTTAGAAAATGTCAAAGTATTTGATGGAAAATATATTTCGCAGTGAACAATATGCATTACTGGACAATGCAAGTAATGAATTAATGTTTTTGTCGGATTTTTTCATGGCCAAAGACAATGCTTGTATTGAATTGTTTAACTCAGTTTTTGAAATAACCTTCAATTTATTGCTAGTAATAATTTTTTAAGTTAAATGAAAATTTATTGAATTAAAAATATTATTAATAAAAGAAAAACTCGGAACGTCAAATAAAATCAACCCATGATGCCATTGCAATATTTCTTTGTATCAATATAATCCAGAGATATGAGATATTGGCAAAAAAACGCCAGTGTTTTCCGATGCTAGCGTATTTTTTTAAGTCTTAATTTTTCTTTAAATAGAATTTTTTAAAATAGATATTTCGAAAATTTACTGGAGATTTTATGGAAAAAATTCGATACTTTAATGCAAATGCATTCCAATAGTGTGTCTATAGTTGACCCTCATAGACTTCAAAATTTGGACATAAGACCACATTTTGTAAGCTAAGAAAAAAACGAAAAAAAATCTAAATTTTTTTATTAAAAAGATAATAAGACGCTATGCTGAGTTTTTGACCAGTTTAATGACTATAAATGAAAATTTTCAGAATCCCAAATTGACAGCTAATCTAAGTCAACTCCAAATAGAAATTCAAAATTTTACTCTTAAACTAGCATCTGAATTCTCACAGCGAAAAGATCAATTGACTTGTTTGATCAATAACTACGATCTAATGCTCACGGTGATCTCAGAACGTATTAAAGAAGAGAATAGAGAAGCTCAAATACTGAGAGATTTGCTCAATAATCGAACCAATGATTACGTTGAGGAAGTTTTAATGCCATATTTCGGAAATTTGATAATATTTGTCAAAGAATGCGAGATTTTAATTGAAAAAGATAATTTAAGTTCTTTGAAATCATACGAAAGTAGGTTTATAGCTAAAAATTATGTTATATTTAATTTTTTTTAAAGATCATGTTAATCCGTTAATAAAGAATTTTAGTAACGAATGGAAAAAGTATTTGGAACTGATCAATCAAGAAATTATGAGATCCTTTACAAATTTCAAAAATGGTCAAGCTATTCTACAGGTGAAATTAAAAATTAATAAGAAAAAATTTTAAATTTTTTATTAAAGGCTACTTTGACTCAATTGATTCAGTATTATCATAGATTCAACAAAATTTTATCTCATAACTGTTTCAAGCATTTAAGTGGACGTAACGAAATGTTGAGTATTCATCATTTGATGGTAGAAATTAAAAAGCATAAACCAACATTTTAATTTTTCTTTCATTTTATTCTTTTTCTAACTTTAAATGTTTAAATTAATATTTTGTTTAATAAAAATCAATTTGTATTAGTAGAATAAAAAATCATCAGAAATGAAAAAAAATTTCTTTTTAATTTTATTCAAACGGTTTTAACAAACCGTTGATTGTTAATTCTTTTCGTTAATTCATTAAACAATAAATATCTAGTTATATTTATTAAATAAAAGAAAATGGTTTATAAAATAGTATCGTTTATTATTTTATTCTTGATAGTCTTTGAGTATAAACTATGCAGTAGACATGCAGGATTTGGACACAATATGTTCATGCCCAATTGCTCAGAGTATAACAGTAGTGAATGTAATTTCTGTGGACCTGGGACTTTTTATGATAAGAGTAAATAAAAGCTAAAATATTGTGCTCATAAATAAAAAAATTTTAATAAAATTTTTGAATAATCATATATGAAAGTTTTTTTGTTCATTTAGATTTATTTGCAATTTTTGCCAAAATTTGAAGCCTAATTTAGAAGGATCAAATTAAATTAATTATTTTTTCAGAAATTGATTTTATCGTAAAGACTTAATTTCAAAAACACTTTTAATTTTTATTTCTGACAAGTTTAAAATTTTTTAATATTTTTTAGAAAAATATTTTATTTAGGCGAAATAATAATGAATTTTATTTTATTTTTATTTTTCAAAATTTATAAGAGTCTTTTACCTGGCATTTTAATTAAAAGCATTCGCAAAATAAAATCTAAATGAAAAAAAAAGTTGCCACATACTGGAGGAATATTTTCAGCAAATATTTCACAAAAAATTAATAATAGGAGAATTTAAAAAAAGGTTAATTTTATTGTTTTTTATCATTAGTGTTGTAAATTTATTGACTTGAAAAATATCTTCTAATCAATAGAACAATAATTTTTTTTTACAAAAATTAGTTCGATTTTTAATAAAAAGTAGAAAAATCAAAACTTGAATAATTTTGAGAAAATTAAAGTAAATTATTTTAATAAAAGTCTTTTAAATCATTTGAAATTAAATTTTTTTGGTTTATTTAAATGAAAATGTTTAGATTTTAACCAAATATTTAAGATTCAGATGCTTGTGTATGTTGCGAATTTCAATTAAAATGTACTCAATGTAATCTTTGCCATGAAGGGCAATTTAATGATGAGTTTAACCAAACAAAATGTAAATCATGTTCACCAGGATATTACACAAAGTAAATTAAACAAAAAATTAGCTTTGAATAAACTTTTGGTTATTCATAGCAACACTGGATCAATAATTTGCTCAAAATGTGATGAAGGGTCTTATTCAAATAAAAGCGCAAGCAATGAGTGCACATTGTGTCCTAAGGGATCATTTAGTAATAAAGAAGGCTCAGTGAAATGTACTAATTGTTCATTGGGCTTTTATCAAAACAAAATTGGTCAATCTAAATGCGAAGACTGTGTAATGGGTAAATTTTGTAATCATAGTGGGTGTGATTTTTGTTACGAATGCGAACCAGGATTTTTTGCCAATACAAGTGCAAATGATAAATGCAAATCATGTCCGATCGGAACTTATCAGAACAAATTTGGCTCTGTAATTTGTTTGGATTGTCCTGCCGGTTTTGAATCATTGTAATTTTGAAACAAAAATTATTCAAATTATTTTCAAATTTTTTTATTTTAAAGACAAATAGAATCAACTAATTGTACAGGATGTAAAATTGGTTATTTTAAGAATAGTAAAAGTTCAGAGCTGTGTCAACAATGCTTTGAAGGTATTGTTCGAAAAAAATTATCTTTTTTTGATTTTATTCTGTAAAAATTAAGGTAGTTTTTCGGAAAAAACAAATTCAACAAATTGTACTTTATGTCCGGAGGGTTATTATCAAAACCAGGAGGGATCAGCTAATTGTTTTGAATGTCCAATAGGTTCTTATTGTCCAATAAAAGGCTGTAAGAGTTGTGAAGCTTGTGATGCAGGGCATGAGAGTCTAAAAAAGGGTTCTGAAAGATGTACAGAATGTCTTCCTGGGTTTCATAAAGATAAACAAGGATTTGAAAAGTGTGTTGAATGTGAAATCGGATCTTATAGTGTTTTTGCCGGAGCAAAATATTGCTCAATTTGTCCTGAAGGTTACTATTGTCCTTGCACAAGTTGCCCTCCAAAAGCATGTCCCAAAAGATCAATCTGTCCAATGGGAAGTACCGAGTACATCATATGTTCATCGCCTTTTTTCCATGTTGACAATATATCTGATTCTTCATGCAGCAAATCACTTCTTTTTTATATTGTTATTTTTGGATCAATAATTATTTTTGTAGCTATATTTTTTTTCGGAATTTATAAATATCAACAACGAAAGAATAGAGACAAACTTTTGACGCAAAAACTTTTTTCTGAAACCAAAGATCCACTTTATTATGGCTATTAATTTTTATTTTTAAATATGTAATTAAAATTATCTATTATATTTAGAAAATAACTTTTAAATTATTCGATTTAATTAAAAACAATTTATCTATAAAATAATCAATTCATGATTTAAATTTTTGCTAGGTTCAACTCATTAAAAAAAAATATAAAAAATCATTTGATAAGAAAAATTTAGATTATATATTTTTAAACAGTAATTTACTGTTGAAATTAAAAAAATATAATCCAAAAAAATAAAGCTTTATTTAATGCAAAAAATATATTTTAAAAAATATCTTTTGTTAATATTTAAAATATATTTTAAATATTAACAAAAGATATTTTTTTTTGGATTATATTTAAAATATATTTTAAATATATTCTTGTTTTTTTTTTGGATTAATTAAAATTGAACGATGATAATCAAAAACTCAAAAAAAAATATATCACTCTTGTTTGATTTGAACAAGAAAATGGAGTTTCATTGAACAACAAGTGGAATATGAAGTTTTTGATTATCATCATCCAATTTTAATTAATTTAGAAAAAAAAACAAAGATAAAAATTTTTTCTACAATAATTGAATTTTTAATAATTATTTCACATACATTTCAAAAATCAGATAAAAAGTAATTTTTAAATATAAAATATTTATGGTAATTAAATTTTATTTTAAAAATTGTAATTAAAATTATCTATTATATTTAGAAAATAACTTTTAAATTATTCGATTTAATTAAAAAAATTTAATTATTTTTTATAAATTTTTTCCATTCGTTTGTTGGATTTTGATTAGGTTCAACCCACTCAATTGGTACAGTCTTTGATCTGTGATAGTTTTCAGTTAAAAAATTATCCCATTCATATCTATTAAAAATAAAAGCTTTTAAAAAAGTAACCAAAATAAAACTGCCAACCTTATGTAGACTAACTGTTCCAGAGATAATTCAGATTCATAATCACTATCTATTTGTAAAGATAAATTAAATTTTTTTGTTTTCTATAATATTGTTTTCTATAACATACCTCCAAATAAAAATTTACTAATTTCATTTTGACGCTCGTTGATTAAAACATTAAATTTGTTTTGAACACTTGTCGATTTTGGAATACTCTCTATTTAAAATAATTAAAATTAAAAAAAAAATTTGAAAAATTTACCATGAATTTCTTTTTTTTTTTTTTCATATTCAAGTCGTTTTTCATCGATTAATTTTGAAATTTCTTCTAAAGCAGATTTTGCGGGAAGATTTAAATCCTTTTGGCTTGATCTGAGTATAATTAATTTACGAAGAGTTTGAGAAAAATCATTCAATCGTTTTAAATCAAATAGCCCCTTGTTGTATTGATCCAATGTTTGATTAAATTCTTCTGAGTTTTTATCGAAGCATGCTGAATTTGGGCCACTATCTTTTCCAGAAAAAATATTGTAATTTTTTAGAAAATCATCTAGCTTATGATCGTAATAGTTTTGATTATTTATTTGTTGGTTTCGTTTTCGCCTTGAAATTCTTTTTCTAATAAAGCGTTTAGTTTTTATACAATGTAAAAACGAGTATCTCACATTCAAATCTTCAAGGATCGACTTGAGTTCCAATATACTGATATTTACACTATTCGAATTTGATTGCTTTGAATCATCTATGAGTTTTTTAAGATACTCAATTTTGTCAAATATAAATTTAAAGTTTTCTTTTATATTCTATGGTAAAATTTTTGGTTTTAGTGATTTATTTTAATATTAATAGATTACTTCAAAATTTATTTTTTTTCCAGCAAAATCCACATTTTTCATTTCCATTTTTATCCATGAATGTTTAGAATTAGAAATATTTAAAATTTATGAACATTTTTGTTTGAATTCTTTTTACATTGTAGTTGTTTTAAATTGTTTTAAATATCAGGGGGTATAGCTCAGTGGTAGAGCATTCGACTGCAGATCGAGAGGTCTCCGGTTCAATCCCGGATGCCCCCTTTTTTTTTATTTTTTTTCGAATTAAAAATACATTTTTGTATTTTACATAATTTATTTAAACTAGATTAATATTTTTTTAAAGTTAAAGAATAAAATTTACAAAATCAAAGCCTCAAACGGTTGGATATGAAGCAGCGGTAGCAATACCACAGTTGTTATTTCTGTTGCGAGACATTTTAATGTAACCATTATCACCCCATCCAGCTGACCAAGAATTTTTCACAATCCAGTAATCTTTGCCATTTTCAGCTCCATAGCCGACAGCTAGAACACCATGGTCCAATCTAGTTTGACTGCAGAGTAGTTCATGGTAAATTCCTTTTCAAATAAAATTTTATAGAAAGATTTTTTTCTTATTTTTAAAAGTATTTTTTTGAACCTTTTGAATAGAATTGAAATGACAAATGACTGGCATCAATAGCCACTGAAACAGGCCCGACAGCTCCAACAGCCTGTTTTAAGGCATCTTCATCTTTAGACTTGATGTCTACAAATCCGTCATCTGTAGCTCCAACATTTTCTGGTTTGAATCTGCAAGTTTGATCAATGCCTTCGTACTTTAAATTAAGATAATTAAAAAAATAATTAACTTTCTAAATATTTGAAAATCAATTAATTACTGGATATGAAGTTTCAGTGTCAATGCCTTGATTGTCTTTAATATAAGAGAAAGCTTGGTCCATGAGACCACCATTACAGCCTTGATTACCGTATTTTCTGGAACAATCAACCAAATTTTGTTCTGATAATGAGACTAGTTTACCAGTTGCTCTGAAATGTTGTCCTTCGAGAGCACCTGTGGAAGAGAAAGCCCAGCATGATCCACATTGGCCTTGATCTTTAACTGGAGTTACATATCCTTGAGTACGCCAGTCGACCGAATCTGGTACTTGTAAATTTGGATTGAATTTAAATGTGCGTCTAATTTTTAGCAAAGATTGAGCTAAAGACTGGTTGAAACCATTGTAAATGGCGACAAATTCGGAATTGGTCAAATCGCCGAATTGATTCATCTTCAACCAAAATGAATGTACTCCATTTTCTGCTTGTTGATTATGCTGATCGATGAAATTTAAATTAGATTTCCAAATACTGAACCTTTTGAGCTCTTCTACACTGGATGAATAAAATTTTTTGTGGAAATGCTTAAAATTTTCCCATTCTTCTTGTAGATTAAATGCTGATGCACAAGATATGACCAAGGCTAAAAACACAATTAGATACTTCATTTTTGATGCTGTTTTAAAACTTGGAATCAATTTATATTCATTCGATGAGAAAAAAGACATTTGTAAAAGCCTAGATTAATTGATTGTTTAAATGATAAAGAGTTTATTTTTAAAAATATTTATTTCTTCAAGGTGTTATAGCAAATTTTAAAATAGTGGTTTTTAAATTAAGAGAAAAAAACAACTTTTTAACAAAAGTTTTTATTTTTTCTTTAAATTTATTCTTCGTCACCATCTTGATCGCCTTGTTCAGTATCCGAAAAACTGTTCTCCGGTATGTCATAAATTCTTATGATTGCCTTTAAAAAAAAAAATATCAAAATATGATTTGAAAAAAATGGCCATTTAGTTTACCTTATTAGGGTCTTTCATGATGATATATTTGCCATCTTTCTGCTTATTTAGAATATCAATAATGCATCTAACAACGGCCCACGAATTATCAATATTTAAAGCAATTTGAGAGCTAAATTCATTAGGGCTAAATTGCTGCATGCCCAAGATAACATGCTTGTCTGTTGCACGGGTATTCACTCTAGAAACGAAACCAAATTTTATTTGATCAACGCCAGCTAGTAATGAACAAACAGTCCATTTGGCAAGCTTGCATCCATTGTTTTTAATTTCAGCGGCTAAGACAGCACCTGGCTGCGAATCCAATTTCTGTCTCCAGTCCAGTCCATTGTTATACTTAAAATATTGATTGAAAAATAAATTTTTTTATTTTTTATTAACCAAAATACTTTTGAATCCCATTCGTTCAAAGCTCTAATGTTAAGGAAAATTTTTTCATCGTTTGCAGTAGTCGAAACAGCATCGATTTCTGATCTAACTATTAATTGAATGCCATTTCCCAAATCCCATTTTCGGTATTTATATCCCACCGAAGCAACTTCGCTTTGGTCACCTTCAATAAAAGGGTTCGGATCCGAAAAACAGAACCGCTCTTCGTTCATTCGCAAAACTTGTTGAGTTAAATTCTGGTTGATGTAAGTTGCTTCCAAGGCTAAATTGTGGGGTGAATTGATGCTCTTATCTTCGTCCATTGGCTGCTCAGATGAAGTTTCACTAACAGTTAACAAATCTTTTAAAACAATTAAAAATTGTTCATTAAATTTTTTCAAATGAACTTTACCAAAATTAGAATCATCTCTTTTGTCCAAAAATATTTTATTGCTAATTTTCTTTTAATTAATTAATAAACTTTAATTTTCCAAGTCTAATTATTTTACTTACCGTGACAACAATGTCCCATGGATACACTGAACGACTACAGCACATTAGAGTGGCCAAAATTGAATCAGTAGCGTACACATTTCCTTCAGTTTTTGACATTGATCTTATCACAGGATCATCCAAAGTGGTCACTTTATGGTAAACTCTATTGATGCGCTTTAGTTTGTTTGCAGCTGTTTGAACTTTAGTATTGATACGATCATAGGTCTTGTCGAAATATTCCATCGATCCGCACATTTTCCTAAAATTAAAATATAAATTTTTTGTTTAAGCTGCTTTGGTCATCGTACAAGTCAACTGGATCATCCACTACGAGACTCAATTTAGACAATCGAGAAAATTCAATTTCTTCAATTACTTTCCAGTCGTCACCAACTCTTACCGATGGTTCACGTTGCTTCATCTAATTTTTTATATTAAGCTATTAAAATTTTATTTAATCTAAATTAAAGAATACATTTCGCATATTGCTTTGATATTTTGGTTTAGATTTTTGCTGGACTTTTTGTTGTTTGGTCATTTTGGTATTGACAACGTGGCCTGGTTTTTGGTATTGTTGGGTGTAAGGTTTTCGCATCATTTTCTTTTAAAAAGTGATTAAAAATTTCGATTAAAAATCAAAAAATTAGTTTACATTTGGATTAGTCCTGAATTTTTTCTGGAAACCTGTTTTTACCGCTCGAGTTTGATCAACTAGAGTAAATTGACTTTCATCTTCGTCGTGGAAGTAGGAATATTGACCAACATTTCCGACTGAAAATTGAGATTGGTACTTGTTGTAGGTTTTTTTGTCTGTGTGACCCATTGCAGTCCAATCGGCTATTTTTCCGATTTTATCTGTTTTGGAAAATTTTTGATATGGCAAATCTTTATATTTGTCAGGCTGATCATTTGGACCCCATCCGAACGGGTTGTCGTTAACAATAGGTAAGGAGAAAATGCTCAAGTTTTCCAAAGAATTATCGTTATCTATGCTAGCTTCTGGCATTTTAAATTTTTTCCTAGAAAAAAAGAAAAATTGTGAAAATTTTTTGGTTAAACCATGAAACAAAAGCTCTGAGAAATCTTTAATTTTATAATAAATTATCAAATTTAATAAAAGAAAGAACACTTAAAAAGCATGGTTAAATCAAGTATAAATTGCAAAAAAAAAACAAATTTTTTTTTATATACGAATGTATAATTTTAAATTTCTTAAAGTTGCAAATGTTTTATGATGCGAAATTCAATCTAAATTTGTCTTTTATCATTTATTTTAACTTCTTCCAAGAGCTTTAGGATAAAAATGATCATCAAAAGATAAATTTATTGCTAATATAATCCAATATTGTACAAATAAATTTTTCTTGTTTTTTTTTAATTTATGAAAATCAAAGAAAACAAAATTTGCTAAATAAACTTTAAAAAAATTTATATTTTTTAATTTTGAATCTAAATCACAAATGAAAGTTCTAATTCACTCAAGAAATTTTTTCATCGTTACTTAAAATAATTATCGTTTAAAGAAATTAAATACAAGCTTTAGCTAAATTTTCTTCGGTCATTAGGTTATAATAAACAGACTTGTTTTTAAGTCACAGTTTTAAGTCTAAGTCAAAAAAATTTAAGTCAAAGTTATGACTTTAAAAAAAAAAATTTAAGTCATTGACTTGACTTGACTTGAGACTTGTGACTTAAAAACAACTCTGATAATAAAACACTTGCCGTAAGCTCTTGTTAATAATTACATGTAATATGTAACTTTATAATGATGTTTGATCGTAATTGTGCAATTATAATCAAGAACATCTTTAAAATAAAGTTTTATTTTTAATTTATTTAATAAATAAACACGTCAAATGATTAATTTTTCAAAAAAAAATGTTTTTTTTCAATTTATTTTATTTACTAAAAAATTTTCAAACACAAAATCAAAATTATTGATAAATCTTTAATCTTTTATTTTTTCATTTTTTTTAACTTTTTTAAACAGTCTCTAAATAAACTAATATTTGTATAAATTAATTCTTTTAAGGTATTTTGTTAAAATACAATTTTTTATTACATTAACAAATAAATTTAATGATCTTACTTTTTAAAATTAACAAAGAATTAATTAAAATTAATCACAATAAATTTTTTTAATCTACACTTATTCTTATTTTCAAAATGGGGGTTTCTAGTTGATTTGGTCGAGTCATTTTTTATGTGAATCAAATTATTTTATTCACTTATCAGGATTCAAGTTTTAAAAAAAAATATTTTTATGTCTTTATTTCGCTAAATTTCATTCAATTTATTTAGAATTTTAGTTGCTATTACATGTAATTTTACTTAGTAAAAATGTCCTCTTTTTTCGAGCTCATTTGATTTTTTGAGATTTTAAAGCTAAAATAATTAATTTAAATAACTTTTGAAATTGGGAAAAAAAATTTTTCATAGGGACTCAAAGATTAATCAAAATTGCAAAAATTTTCTTTGGTCCGATGCAGATATCTTGTCCGAATATATTTAAAAGATTTATAAATCAATTACTATATTTATTTTATTGTGGAGCATAAAATTTTCTAAATAAAAATAATATTATTTTCAGAAAAATTTTATTTCATCATTTTTTCAAAATAAGCCATAAAATTACCAATTTTTTTGAACCTTTTCCAATAAGCAAAATTCAATTACATCCATTAATTACATCCATTAAATAATTAATTAATCCGTTTACAATTCTCTTTTTAAATCCTTTTTTCTTATTTTTGATAACTTCTTAATCAGTTAATTTTATCTTAAACATAAAATAAGGTTATTAAGCCACGATTTAATATTTGCTTGCTAATTTAAATTGTTGATTGATCAAATTTCTATAAATTAAAAATAGATGTTTTAATTTTCAAGCCAATTGATATAACCTTCATTTCTAAAATTTTTAAATAATTATTTTATTATATTGAGTTTTTTTAAAAGTTGAAAATTATTTTTAGATTAATTTATTTATCGGACGAATTCAAATTTCAATAAAAAAAATTGCTATGCAGGGTCAAATAATGCTTTAAAAAAATAAAAATTAGAGCGAGTATGATATTTCAAGGAACTTTTCTAACACGCTTTGATCCATTTTCGAATCCATTTTGCTATTTTTAAACTAATTTCATAATTTATATAAGTAATTACGAAAAAGATAAAATCTAAAGTCGTATTTATTTGATTTAAAAATTCCTAAATCTATCTTGAGAAACAAAAACTTAGGCGAAATTTTTGAAAAGCAATGTTCCAAATAAAGCAATTGATATTTTTTATATGCTTGGCGAAAATGGTTTTTACCTATAACCTTAAAGATTCCGATAATATGGATAAGTTATGGCAAGATTTCAAACTAAAAAATAACAAACTATATTCAAGCTTAGAGGAAGAACATATGCGGTATTTTTATTAAAAAAAACAAACCTTAAATATTAATTTAAAATTTATAAAAAGCTACAAAATTTGGAGTGATAATGTTAATTATGTGATTGCTCATAATCAGCATGCTGATGAAAAGGGTTTTACTTTAGGACTCCACAGTTTTTGTGATTTGGTTTCAAATTTTTTTTTATTTCATATAAAATGTTCAATTTTAATTAATTCAATAAGTCTCAAACGGAAGTGTCCAAGCTTAAATTTGGTCTAAAACTATCTTCTGAAGATAAGCAAAGGCTTCAATTAATGAACAAAACTTCAGCTAAAACTGAGCCTACCACGAGTCTTCGAGTAAGACGAAAACTTAAATTGTCTAGATCAGTTGGTAATTATAAAAATACTTAAATTTTAATGCTTTAGTATTTGATTTTTTAAAAAATGCAAATAAGATTGGGCGGCTGATGGTTTTGTATCAGAAATTAAAGACCAAGGAACTTGCGGGTAAGAAAATAATGAAAATTTTTTAAATATCTGATTTTTTTTTAAAGAGCCTGCTGGGTAGGTTAAATTTGAGTGATATGTCTATTCAAATTCATGATTTTTCTAACAAGTCGTTTGTAAGTACAGGAGCACTAGAGTCACAGCTTAGGATAAAAAATGATGATTTTACCACTTTATCTGAGCAAAATTTGATAGATTGTTCTGTTTCTTATGGTAAATTTGACTATTTAACATCATTTTGAAGATAAAATAAATTTTATTGAAGGAAATGAGGGGTGTGACGGTGGTCTTATGTCTCAGGGTACCAGAATTTTCAATTCTCATTAACAAAATTAATTTATTGTGTCAAAGCTTTTAGCTATGTGAAAGACAACAACGGAATAAATCCAGACTCTATTTATCAATATATGGGATCGATTGTATACATTTTAGATAAACTAGATTAATTTTTATTAATTAATAAAAAAAGAATCGATGTAAATTTAGAAAATCAAGAATAGCAGCCCGTGTTCATGGCTATGTGAATTTACCAATTGACGAAGATGCTTTAATGGAAGCAGTAGATGAAATAGGTCCAATCGCAGTTGGTAAGTAAAGTCAATTAATTAAAATCAAATCTGTTAATAAAATTCAAATAGGTATTGATGCTGATCGCACTTCATTTACATTATACAGAGGTGGCATTTATTTTGATCCTGCTTGTAGTTCAGAAAATTTAAATCATGCTGGTAATTGAGTGAAGTATTTCTAAAATTTATTACAAGTTTCTATATTAAAAGTTCTGGTTGTGGGATATGGGACTGAAAATGGAAAAGATTACTGGTTGATTAAAAATTCTTGGTAGGATCTTGATATGAAAATTTTCAAATTTTAAGGAATTTGATTTAGGGGAAAATCTTGGGGTGAAGATGGTTATGGGCGAATTGCGCGTCACAAAAATAATCACTGTGGAATAGGTAAAACTAATTTAAAATTAAATTCTCTTTATAAAATTTGATCTAAAAAGCTTCACTAGCTGGCTATCCTCTTTTGGTAAAAAAATTTTAATAAAAAATTTTTTATTTAAATTTACCATATTAGATTTAAGTCATCAAGCTCTAGCTCACTAAAAGAAACTAATTCAGAATCAAATTTGGAAACAAAATCTAGCGTAGATGAATGCAATTTAAAAAAATTATTCAACAGCGTTTTAAAAATGTTCAATTTTCAATTTTAATTTATTTTGTATGTTTTTTTAAAAGTTTAATTATCAAAAAATTTTTTGACAATTTTCTTTTATCATTGAAACTTATCAAATGAAGCTTTAAATATTTTCAAAAAAATAGAGTTTGCTAATTGAAAATTTAATTATTTTTTTTAATATTTTATTTATTATTTAAAATTCTTTAAATGAAACGATCTCTTATTATTAAAAATTAATTTTATTGCTTTTCTTGAAATTCTTCTAAACAATCTATTTAAAAAAAAATAAGTTTTTGTATCAAACATATTTACAACAAAATAAAAAATTCTAAAATGAAAAGTCCCATCCAGATAAGTCATCCTCGGGATCTGGTTCATCATCTTCTGGATATTTATCGAAATTATTCAAATCGGTATTGTCTAGAACTTTGGGAATAAAGGGAGCTTCTAGAGAACCATTTCTTAAATTTTCCCAACTAAAGCCTTCAAACCATCTGTGTTTTTGTACATCTTTTATTCCACCTCGCTGATAGCCTAACCGGTCAACAGCATTTTCTCGACATAGTCTTTTTATCAAAGTACCGGCTATTTTAGGAATTTTGCGTGGAAAATCTACCGCCTCAATTCCTTTGAGAATCAAGTTATAAGTGCTCATAGGATCATTGCCTGAAAATGGTGGATTTCCACTCAATAATTCATAAATCAAAATACCAACACTCCAATAATCAGCTCCGATATCGTGTCCTTTATTTAAGATAATCTCAGGAGCAACATACTCGGGAGTACCTAATTAATAATAAAAGTTGTAGAAATTAAAAAAGTATTAAACCTTGTTAGTCGATGCTCTTAATTAATTTTAATGTATTTTTTATTAAAATTTTTAAAATTTTATTGTAAACAATCACAGTAATATACTAGATATTAGTTAATTTCAGTTAACTAAATTTCTTTTCCTGTCATGATTAGTAATAAAGAATAAAATTTCAAGCAATAAATTTTAAATATATTCTTATATACAATAATAAAATTAAAATCTGTACAAAATAATTTATTTGCAGATCTGTTTAATTTATTTATTATTAGTTTATCTGTAGTGAGCAAAAACTCCTTTGGTTAAATGGTAAAGGTAGAGTTTGAGTTTTAATAACACATTTTTAGAAAAAATTTACATATCTAAATTAGTATTTTTTAATTAAAAAGTTATTTAAGAAATTATCAAAACAATAATCTGCATTTTTTGTAAATTAATCCCGTGCGTTTAAACTAGTTCTTTGCAATTTAAGCTTTCTAAACTGTGTAATTAATCAATTAATCTACTTATGATATCTATTAAGATCCGATATTTAAACCAAAGTTAATTGACCGGTGATACTCTTTTTTATTAATATTTATTAATATTTATTAATATCAAAAATCTTTCTTTTTTTCATTTAATTAAAAAAATAATTTATTTTATCAATAGCTACAATTATTTTATAATTCATTTTAAGTTTTATTTTTGATAAATTTCATTAGAACTAAATACACAAAAAATCATAAAAAATTGTAACTAAGATCTTTTAAATTGTTGACTTTCTGTGCATTCAGCTACCCTGGATGTCATTCTCCGCAAGACGCTGTTTGCTGTAAAACATAAACATAAATTTAATCATTATAATTTGATTTTAAGTAAAGACTAAAATAAGAATTGAGTTGATATTTTGAATTTTTTACAGATTTTTACATTGTTATCAGACAGTTGACGGAACTGTGTTTTTTGCACCATTTGCATTTGTACAACTAATTTTGAGCACCTAAAAAAAATATCTAATATATTTTTTGACATTTTTTTCTATTCTTTCCGACTAAATTGAACAAAATCTTCAAAAATATTTTCAGTGTTCTCTTATCTTTTATTATGAAAAAAATTAATTTAAATTGACATAAAATTTAAGTTAACAATTTATGGCTTTTATAGAAAATAAAATAAAAGTAAAAGTGACTCTCTTTCTTGATTTTTGGCAGAACTGTTTTATTCCTTTATCTAATCATAAATGATAAGTTTAATTTATATGTAAAATTGTTTTAGTAAAAAAGTTAAAATTTTTTTCTTTCGTTAAGCTTAAAATTTAAAAACTAGTAAAAAAGGTTGAAAATAAAAATGGACGACGTTTATTGACGAATATAATTTGAGTGTGTCTTCTTGATAAATATATTGATTAGAGTTTTTTATACTATAATTAGACGTGTTTTTTCTATGAAAGTTTTTTAATTCTATAATGACATAAGTTCATGAGAATATTTTTTTTTATTCTTTAAGAATAATTTTTTTATACTAATAAAATTTATATTGTTTATATTCTATAAAAAATATTTTTATATTCTACATAATTTTTTTTTATTCGTCAAAAGATTTTTTCTAATAAAAATAATAGCTATTAATTAATGAGACATTCACATTACTTTTGTTTTTTCCAGATGCTTTAAAAATTATATTGTTAAAATATAAGGCATCTGTTAGCAAGTTTTAGTTTAAATTAACAAAACATACCACAAAAAGTCCATGTTTTTTTTCCATGACCGATTTTTTTGGCAAAACCGAAATCAACCAATTTGCAGTAGCCTTTGGCATTTAACATGATATTTTCAGGCTTGAGATCGCGATATACAATTCCTTTTGAGTGCAAATAAGTTAAAGCTTCAATTACGCATGCTGTGTAAAATTTTGTATCATATTCTTCAAAGCATCCTTTTTCCCTCAATAGACTCCAGAGTTCTCCACCCAAACAAACTTCCAATAATAGATAAAGATACTTTCTATCCTTGAAAGTCTTATACAACCGAGCAATAAAATGTGATCTAGCTTCCAGCATTATGTTTCTTTCATTTAAAACATGATCCTGCTGTTTAGTTTGAACAATATATTGTTTTTTAAGAGTTTTAAGTGCATATGTTCTTAGATCACGTGTATTTCGCACAAGCTCAACTCTTCCAAAGCCACCAACGCCCAGAGTACCAATTATTTCAAACTCAGCTAAACGAATACCAACTAGATCAAGTTCCTCGTCATCCTCTAGACTCAATAGCTGAGTTTGAGCTCTTTTATACATTTTTATTGACTCAACTCGTTTCAGGTTAGAAAATTCATTATCGTTCACAAATTGCTTATAATACTGACGGTCCAAAACTAGACATGTCACACCATTGGGGTCATCTGCTATCACATTAAATGGTCTTGTCTCTTCTCTTTAATTAAATAATCAAAACTTTATTGAAAAAATAATAAATTGTACCCTTGAAGAGCATTTTCTCCGAAGTATTCACCTCGATTTAGGTATTTTATAAATTTGGGACTGTCCCATTTAGATGCACTTTTGGTTACTTTAGCCCTTCCTTTGCTTATTATATAAAAAGTATCACCTTTGGCAAATTGACGCACAATAAAATCATTCATATTGTAAGAACACTAAAATAAAATTTATTTAATATAATATTTTAAATTTTTTATATTAATAAAAAAAGAGACACATTTATGAATGATAAAAAAAATCATTCAAATCTTTTATTTCGAGATCAACTAAGATTAACATTTTAGAGAAAATTAAAAGAAAATAAACAATTCCAAACGTTAAGTCTCAATATTATTTTAGATAAATGCTTGACTTGCTAAATTTAAACATAGACTATTTGTTTTTATTAATCTTAACAGCTATTTTTAGTCTATAAGACCCGCAAAACTAAACTAGGCCAAAAATTGATATTTTGCTTAAAAATTAAGACCTAGCTTAATTTGGAGCATTTAATTATTATATTAGTTTTTATTAACTAAGAACTTTTAAGTTTGATAATTAGCGGAAACTTTAACAAAAAAATCAGAAATTACCTCGTCAACTTTATCGATGAGCTTTGATACAATATCTTCTCTGATACCTTGAAAAGTTGGTATACTTGACACAAAAAGAAAATTTTTGAATAAAAGCTACTAAAAAAATAAAAGCTACTTTTTTAATAAATCCATATATTCTTCGTGTTTTTCCATACCAGATCTCATCATGATAACTTGGAAAGTGGTTCGGTCAATGGCCCATAGTTTACACAAACTCAAGGCTTATTATCAAATGAATTTAATCTAAAAATATTGCTAGTATTTTGTATACCTCTAATGGAAGCCGTCCGAGTGCAATTGTACAAAATGGCCAGCTCACCAAATACTTTACCGGAACTCATAGTACACAATAGCTTGGAATTTTTAGTTACCTCAACACGACCCTCTTAATTCAGGAAAAATTAAAAAGTTTATTATTGAAAAAATAGTCCGGATACCTTCAATGATATAAACACTGTTTCCAACATCGCCTTCCCTGATAATAATGCTTTCTTTCGGGAATTCAACTGGATACATACAATTGACAATGCAATCGATTTGATCAATTTCCAAATTTTTCATAAAATCATTTTCATAAATGCTGTTGGTCAAAAATTCGTTGCACCTTAAGAATTTTTTTTTAAACAAAGACAATTTTTAGTGTCAAATTAAATCTACTCTTGGCTCTTGGGATATTCTTTCAATGAAATTTTTTCTTTGGTCTTGTTGTTAAATCTATTCTGAGCTGATTCACCTGAGATGGCAATTCGTTTCGATTTTAGATTTGACTGTACTTGCAAATGTTTAATTTCTATTTTGGGTGTTGGCTTATTGCTGGTGGGTGCTGGTGGCGGATTTTTTAAAACATTTGTCTGATTTTTGAATATTCCGTTTGATTTTATTTCTAAAATTCCATTTTGGACTGGCTTATGAGCGTTTTCTTTGTATTTGTTTAATTCTTGTCTTAGACTTAGCAACTCGGATTCAAGTTTAACAATATAAGAGTCTTTTTCTTTGATTAAACTATCTTTGAGCAATATAATTTCGTCCTTTTTGGCAATACCAGTTTCAATTTCTTTTATAAAAATGTCTTTTTCTTCCATTTCGGCCTGGTAAATTCGCATTTTTCTTTCCAAATCCTCAATTAATTTTGTTTTGTCTCTCAATGAGACTCTCAAGTCATGTAATGTAAGACTCATATTTAGCTTTTGTTGCACCAAAACCGATCAAGTCTAGAATCAGCCAATAATCAACATTTCAGAGTCTAAATAAAGTTAAGTTAGATTAATAAAAGAGTTTTTTAGTTAATTTTATTTAATAATAGAAGATGATTTATTATTATTTAATAATTTGAAAAAATAAATCGATTTGGATACAAGATGAATAGATACAAGGCTTGGTAATGAAAACTTTACCAACAAAATGAAAACTGTTCAACATAAGGTAACTTATAATCATTAATTAATAGATACACATTTGGCATATTAAGCAAAGGAAATGCGTTATGTTTTTGCATTAATCTATAACAGGAGTTAACTAAAAAAAGAAAATTGAGAGAGTATCAAGACTTTTCCGAATGATTGGATGAGTTTCAAATTTCATATAAAATTTTAAGCAAATTAATAAATTCGTTTTGTACTTTATTCCATTGACTTGCTCGAGTTTTTATACCTACTTGAAGCTGCTTGAATGATAATTTATTTTGAATTATTTTTAAAGATAATTCAAGTGAAGAAATAATTTGTTCAATTGTTTTCTTGTTTTTAGGCTGCTTTAGATAAAATACTGAATCGAGTTTGAGAGATAAGTTTTATACATTCAGCTCATAATGTATGTCGAAACCAAAATATTTCGCCAATATAAGTAAAACGAGTTTTGATGAAAACTAATCTTTTGGCTGATTATACTTTATTAAAATTCATGAAAATATTTGAATTAAATTTAAAATCCTTAAGCTAAAGGATTTTGTTGTCAACAAATTCAATTTCCTCAATGACTTGAAAATCAAATACTTGAAAAATATTAAATCCAAAGTCGTCTTTTTCTAAATAATTATTTTTATCTGACTTAAGTAGACATTTCAAGTAACTATAGATAAAGACAAGAAAGGAAATTAAATCTCAGAAATAATCAGCATTTCAAATAAAACGCAGACTAGATTTAAATCTAAAATTTTGAATTAAATCAAATTTAAGATTGAGAAAATAATCCAAAAAATTAGAATATTTTTATTAAAATAGTTTCCCAAAAATAAGATAAGACTAATTTTCAGGCCGTTGATTAAGGCAGATGTTTTAGCGTTTTGAGTACCTTTTATCGGATATTTGTATCTTATTTTTCTAATTTTTTAAGACAAAAGGTTAAGAAGCTTGCTGATTGCTAAATCAGTAAATGAAGTACAGTAAAATTGGTTAATTTTACCATAAACAAAGCCTGACGTGGTAATAAAATTTGGTAAACATTGAATTGAAGAGAGATTAAGTTAATTTGATAAATTATCTTTTTCTTATAATTTAATAGCATCAATGCGGTAAAAAAAATATATTAAAATAAAATAATTATTTGACAAATGAGCCTTTTCCGATCAAAGTATTAGAATCATGAAATTAAAATTATCAGTCGCAATTCTTTTTAAAAATCTAGATAAAATCAATGCAATTTTAAATTGAACATTAAACAAATTTTCGATAATCATCATTTAAGAATATTCAATACATATAAAACTTGTTAAAAGCGTTTACCATTCATTATGAAAAAATATTTGATTTTTTGATTAACGTTTATAATAGAAATGGTTAAAAATTGCGTAATAAAAGAATATTTCTTAATTAATATACTCTAACTATTTTTACGTCATAAATACTGAATTTGAAGCTTTGGCATGATCTAAGCCTGAACACTTTAAACAGAATTCCTTAAAGCTTGTAGGGCTTCTTTTTTCTTTAACAAAGTATTTTGTTTCTTTTACCAACATTAATTTAAAATCAAGAAATGAACTATTAAAATATTCTCTAAAATAAATTGAAATATTTTTATCTAATTTAATTAAAGTATTATGGATAATTTTTAACGTGTTTTATTTCCTTGATAAAAAAATAATTGATAAATTCAATATCCTAGTTTTTTAGCTTTGTACTGATAAGTGCCTAAAATTTTTATTTTAAGACTTAATCGAGTTCATTTATTAAGATTTTGTTTTTTTTAATTTTGGACTCAAAGGGATCAAATCTCGAGGTCTCATCAGACTAGCTCCGTTAATTATCAATAAATACATAAATTTATTTAGATCAAAATTTCATCAAAAAAAAATAGAATTGTAAAATTTAAATCTTTGTTCCAAATTACTGTATTCACTGAAATTAAGTGAATACCTCTTTTTTGACTTTAGATCAATTTATGCTTTATTTTTGTTGTTTTCTAATAAATCATGCTTGAGTCTTTAGAAAACTTTATCAATCAAAAAGTTCCGTGAAAATGAACCAAAGTCCTAAATTCTTCAGTAAAAACTAATTCTAGCTGCACAGTAAGACGGTATCTTTCGAAATTACCTTATCAAAAAATCAAAACAGTCATTTGTTTTGTAATTAAAATTTTAAAAAATATAACTTAAACAAGTAATCTTCTTTTTTTTAAATTACAAAATTTTATTGAAAAATACAAAAAAAATATCTAAAAAAATTTAAACAGATTATTTAACTGATTAAAGATGAACCCTTCTGACTACGGATCCTTTTATTTAATTTATTTCCCAATAATTAAATAAAATTTTACGGGTTTTCTTTAAAGTTATAAAAATACATTTACAGCAAATAAAATAAAATTCATTTAAATCGAATTACTGTAAATAGTGACAAGCCGCTTTTAAATAAAAATCAAAAATAAATCCTTAAAATCTATTGAGAAAAGACCTGGATTATGAACAAGATTTTGTGATGTGTTTGTTGTTCTTGAAAAATTAATGTTCTAAGTTATTTGCAAATTTTATTTTCCAAATGTTTAACCAAGTATTCATTTTTTAAATAAAGGTTCAGATCAATTTCACCGGTAAACTGAATGGATGAATGGATGAATGAATGAATTAATCCATATTATCAGTAAAATTCCATGAAACTAGAAAAAGTGAAATGAATATTTGTTCTCTTAGAGCTCAAAATGGATCTTTAAATGAAATTAATTTGATCGATTTTATTCCTTATGCTTCTTTTAAACAAGACTCCAATCTGCATGATGCAGTCATTCCAAATAATTGTTCTAATAGGAAAAGTTGTTTATTCAAAGAAAACAAGCTACCTTCTAGGATTTATTTCTTGAGCAAAATAAATTACAAGTTATTGATTGTGTAGAAATTAATATGATAACCATTTTTTTTCTTATCCACATAAAGCGAGCACTTTGTATAAATAAATAACAATACTAAGCACACTAAAACTTACAATTATAAAAATTTATTTAAAAAAAAAATGCCTAGAGCAAAACTTTAAACAATTAAGCTAAATTACTTGTTTAACCTATGAAAAAAAGTCGAGTTATCTATCAAAAACTTGGATTAAAATGCCAAGATTGTGAAAAAAAATTTAATTCTTACCTCAGACGGTGTTGGATTTTTCAAAAAAAACATATTTCATACTGAAAAGTTGTTGTAATTTTAATCGAAAATGAACAGCTTGAGAATATTAGATGCCTGTAGAATAAGACGAGAATTTTTGTGCTGCCTAGACTTGATATAAAATGCTTCCTAATCTAATTTGAGAGCTTTTCAAATTTTTATTAAATATCAAATTACTTTTTTCTAATAATCTTTTGAATAGTGCGCTGGAAGATAAATGTTTTTATTTAAGACATTTAAAGAAAAACAAGTAGTTTTTACAATGTAATTTACTTGCGTCAATATTTCTTTTCTGAAAGATGGCTTTGAATAAAAAAATAGCGTTTTTGAGATTAAATACCTATCTAACAAGCTAATTTAATTTAGCATAAATTTAATTTGAATTTATTTTCTTGTAAATTTAAATTTCATTACAAAAAGGGATTCCATATGAAAGCTTGATCTAAAGGCAAATCTTTGATTTAACAAATATTTCCGTTCGACGCTTCCTTTATTTATGTTCTTGGAAGAAATCACTGCTTCAGAGAAATAGCGTGTAAGTCCGATGACGCAATCAAGGATGTGCTATCTATTTAAGATAAAAATTCTTTTTATTTAGGGTAAAAATAGTTTTCTATTAAAGCTACTTTTTAAAATCAGAATTTTGTATTCTGGTTGATGAAAGTTGTGTAATATTTTATAAATGATTATAATCGTTCGAAGGAAATAAATAATTAATCTCAAGCTTTTGAATTGGCTTCAGACAATATTTCCAATATTTTAAACTATTTTTGCTAAATAATTAATTTACCTTGTTTGTTGATTATCGTTCTTGAGCCTAAAACTTAGATACTCATTTTTCTCTCAAATACTTCCCACATCCACTTTCTCTAGAAAAGCATACTATTAATATATCAATTGTTTTATTTAAGCCGCGCTCATTCTTTTCCATAATATTTTAAACTTTAATTTTAAACAACTCTAAAGCTTTATTTAATAAATGAAAATTTAAATTTACCAATTGATAATCAATGAAAAGAAATTGAAAAAATACAGATGCCTCGATCAATTTATAATAATTGAAATTTTTGTCTATTTCAAGTATCAGCCATTGAGTTAATTAATATTATATAATTTATTTTGAATGAAAAAATCAAATAAATTAAATTTTTTTTTGGCTTAATTGAAAAAAAATTAAAATCAAAGACTAGCAACAAGGCTCATCTATTTACTAGATTGATTCTCAAAAAAGTCCTATTTTTTCCATTGATTGATTAGTTTTGCAAAAGGAATATTTTTTTTTGCTTCTTTAAAAGATCTTACTAATAAAAAAATGTAGGATTTTATAATTTTTTAGATTTTCAAAAATTTTATTCTAATAATAAAAATATTTTTATTCGATTTCAAATTAAAAATTTAATTAAATATGAACTTAATTACATGATTCTTCAAGGAAACAATAGGCTTTAATTTAATTTTTTTAGAGCAATTTTGATCAAAATAATAGGCTTTTTCATTAAATAATTAAAATTATTGATTGTAGGTCGATTATAGTTTTTTTAAACATGTTTATTCAGAATATTTTATTTAAGTTGAAAATTAAAAAATTTTATAAACTCCAAGTGTTGAAAATCTAATAGTTATCTTGATTACCGACTATGGTTTTTCTTAAATCAAGCTTTATGTGATTAACGTTTTTGCAAGCGTTGGCATATTTCATCTGATATTCTTTCACTAGAGCTTCACTTTTGAATTCATCAATGTTTATATAGCAGCCCTGAAAGATAAAAATTAATGAAAAAACTCGTAAAACCTTGATAAAAATTTTTCCTACTTGAAAATGCCGAATACCATTATTCGGTATGAAACTGTTTCTTGCGTGCAAAATTCTTCGATTATTGAAACAAGCCACTTCGCCTGGTTTCAGTCTATATTCAATCTAGTAAGAAAATATACAAAACTGATTTCATTTTATAATTAATTCAAATTTTTTTATTTTAAAATATCTGATTAAAGTTTAAAGAAATATCTATTTAAAGAAATTTATTACTTCATTCTTAAAATTTATTTTTAATTGAAAAAAAAATTAAAATATCAAAAATAAAAGATTACCGGTTTTTCGTATGAATAAATAAGTTTTGCAAATTCAATGTAAGCTTTGTAATAGGATTTTATTTCTTCCTTTAGAATTTTTATTTTAAAAATCACGTGATATTTTTTAAAATTACTGTTGACAAGTTTGCCAAAGGTCCTTCGAAAGGTGGTGCCCAATTTACAGCCACTATCTTATTTGATAAAAATAAAATATTTTTTTTTCTTAAATTAAATATTACTTTTTGTCTATGATTTAAAACAATATGGGGTCTTTGATAGACCATGTAAACAGGTCTTGCTCTTTCGATGTGAATTTTTTGGAACGTCGCTGGTATTTTAGTCAAAGTCAAAAACAGATCTGGATGCTTATGTCGAAATATTTCTGCTATTTGAAATGCATCAGCAAATATTGATTCACCACCGATAATTTGCCGATCAAATCTTAAAATTTTTCAAAATTAATTTTCTTAAATTTTGCTTTAAATTCTAATCTACTTAAGACAGTGTAAAAATTGAATTCCTGGTGCTGATTCGTAGTACATTAAATCCATATGAAATTCAAGACCCACACTAGAATAGGCTATATTGATTGGATTTTTGTCTATTTTAACATCAAATAATTGATCATAAATTGTACTTTGAATTGGTGCTATGAGCTCTGCGAGATTTTTTATCATATCTTTTTGAATTGGCAAATTTTTGACAATCGTTAAACCATATAACATCATATCTTTAAGCCACCTGAAAAATGTTATTAAGATTGGTAATTATTTTTTTTAAATTTAAATACTCGTATATTTTAGTCTCATTGCGATGCCCAGATGGATTAACTAAATCTAGATAGTCGAAAAATTTAATTTCTTCACAAGGAATATATCTATCACCATTATCTAATTCTGATGGATTATTATTGACCAAAAACTCTAAAGGAATAACTGAGTCTGGTTGCTTTGAATTTACATTCCATTTTATAACTACACAATCATCTTTTTCTTGGACAGACTCAATTAATAACTCTTGAGGAACGTTTTGAATCGAAATAATTCGTTGACCAGTACCAATTTGTCGGCTGTGTTCAGATTGACAGTTAAATCGGAGCCAATGAGGGTCAAAACTTAGAAAAAATGGCAAAATTTTTTCAAATTTTTTTTAAGCCTACCATAATAATTTAGCTTTTTTGTCAATCGAGACAATTAGTTCCAGTGATGTTTTATTATTTTTGACATCAATTATATTTACTTGATTTTTACTTGATTTAGATTGAGATTCAATCTTAAAATAAAATTATTTAGTTTTGAAATTTTTGTAAATAAAAGTCTACTTTGCTAAAAATTGACCTATTTACAAGGTTTTTATTTGATATTTGTCTCAAAATTGATAATTTTTTTAACATTTTAAAAAAATAAAATAATATTTAAAATTGACTAAATTTTTTTTGCGCGATTTAAACACAGATCTGAGTTCCAAAGTCTATGATTTAGACTAATTAGGCGTCTCTAATTTAATAGTTTCAAAGTCTATCATTTACTGTACTTAAAGTAACAAAATAATGAAACAAATTGGTAAATTTTAAATCAATTCAGACTATTTGAAAAGCTTTTTTTGAATAATTAGCACGATTTTTTGAATGTGAAGGTTTAATTTATACAAATATAAAAAGAGCTACTATTTCTAATTTTTATTTTAATCAAAAAATTTAAGAAAATTTGCTCGATGATGAAAGCTTTGAACGAGATTGGTGCTTGTTCAAGACGCAAAACTGATTCAAACTTAGAGTTCGAGTTGGTTTTGTGGATTGATTAAAGACTGAGATGATCGTTAAGATTATGAGATCTGAGAGCAATTAAACTTTAAATTGTTTTATTTAAAATTAATAAAAAAAGTAATTAAAATAAATCTTAGATTTCTAAAATAAAAATTCAAATTGTCCTATAATAAATTAGTTGTAATCATTGTTGCCAACATTGGTATTCAAGAGATGTAAGTTGCTAATATCAACTGATTGATTTATGACAACATCTTTGTCTCTATTGTTTCGTGTGTATTCTCGGGCCAATACCTCGCTTTTGAATTCATCCATGGTCAAGTAGCATCCCTTTAATAAAAAATTAGTTAAACAAAATTTTAAAATTATTTAGTTTGGATCTCATTACTTGGAAGTGTCTAGATCCTTTTGGTTGCTTGAACCCATTACGAGAATGGAAAAATCGTCGGTTGTTGAAACACACAACTTCGCCTGGATTGAGTCTGATGGCAGTCTTTTGAAAAAATTAGGAATTTTTCATCATTTAGCTAAAATTAAAATTACAATGTTCGATTCATCATTAACTGCTTTGTAAAACTCAAGATAGGCTTCGTAGTAAGCTTTAACTTCATCCTGAAAATAATTGATGAAATAAATTCATTTATTGCTGGTGCAAAAAATTACCTCGGCCAAGTTTCTGAGCGGACCTTCATTCGCTGGTCCCCAGTTGACACCGATTATCTTAATTAATTTTTTTTGTTTAAAAAAATTACTAGAAAACTTTAAAATAATTACTTTTTGTCTATGATTTAAAACAATATGAGGTTTAGAATGTTGGATGAAAATTTTTCGTCCTCTGTGATTGTGGATTTTCTGGAACGAAGCTGGAATTTTGGTCAAGACGTCGAACAATCTTGGATGATCGCGTCTGAATTTTTCAGCAACCTGAAAACCATCGACAAACAAAGTTTCTCCTCCAACAACTGACTCATCAAATCTGATCGAAAATTAATATGATCAAATTAAAAAAAAAGGAAAATTACTTCAAACAGTGTAAAAATTGAATTCCAGGTGGTGATTCGTAGTAGACCAAATCATTATGAAATTCAAGTGGAGCAGCAGAGTATGCCAAGTTAACTGGATTTACATCAACTTTTACATCAAAAATTTCTCCATAAATAGTCTTTTCTAATGGGGCAACCAATTCGACCAAATTTCTTACCATATTTTCCCTATTCGGAACATTTTTCACCACACATAAACCATATTCGGCCAAATATTTCATCCAGCTTCAATCAAATAAAAAATAAACCCAAGTTAAACTAATAAAAAATTTAAAATACTCAAAAATTTTGTCTTCATTTCTAATTTCTTTAGAAACAAATTCATTGAAATCAAAAAAGCAGAGATCGTCCACTGTTTCGTAGCGCTTATCAAAATCATTGGCATTCAGAGACGGACTGTTGTTAAGCAAGAATTTAATTGAGAGCAAACTGTCACTCTGGTTCGACAACTCGTCCCAAACAATTTTCACAAAATCACCATCTCGGGCAGCTGATTTTATTTTCAAATTGGTCGGCACATTCTTGATTGGCACAGTTCTTTGGCCAGTGCTTGGCTCTCTGCTTTTGTCTGACTGACAGTTGAATCTGAGCCAGTGTGGATTGAACCTAGAGCGTAGATGTTAGACCTTTTTGGTCTGTGTGATTTAGCAAAAATGTTACTTGAGCACTTTTTGAGTTCCATTGTGATTGACCAATAATTCCAAACAGTCCACTTTGTTGGTCAAATCAATGAGAGTAATGTCTTTGCGACCCATTATCAATAAAGTGTAAATAAGTTTTTAGATCTATAATTGATAAGTTATTAAAAGAATAAGTGAAATTTTAAACAAATTTTAGCTTTTAGTAGCTATTTATACAAGGGTATAATAATAGCATAAGAAAGCGTCTTTGAAAGCGCTCGGTGTAACTATCCTTTGTATGAAATATGTGCTGCGTGATTTTTATGTGTTCAAAAAGATGCTCTAGCTATGTCTCTGCATAATTTATGGGATGCCAAAGATTTTTTTAAAGCAAAAATTGATTCTCTACTTTAGCCGAGAACCAACCACTTAAATACTGTTCTCGATAAATTGTGAGAAAATGTTCAGCCGCGAAGAAAGCTAGTTCGGCTCAAAAATCCTCATCTTGTGAAATAAATGCACAATTAAAGTATTTGAAAATAATCTTTGATAACCATCCAATTTTGTTGACTACCATTTGAGAAAATATAAACTGGATACGAAAATTATTCATTCCTATGAACGGATATGAACACTTTTGCTGCATGCCACAAATATTTTGAAAAACTCCCCATCGAACAAACCAAGCAAATTTTCTAAATTTAGTGCCGTCTTTGTGACACTGAAAAAAATCTAAATTTTTAATCTTCAAAAAAGCAACTAATTTTCAAATTTGCCAAGTCGACTTTTTTTTTGCTTAAGAACACTTTTTTCTTGGAATCTTTGGCATACATAAAAATTAATTTTTTAAACAATTTAAGAGCACAAAAAAGAAAAAAAATTAGAAATCTAGGCTCGTGATCATTTTACCAAGAAAACTGCGATTCGTAAGTAAAATGAATCTAAAATCGCTCAACCGACTTATCTCGAGACATCCGAGAGAACATTCAGTTTTTTATCCCTCCCAAATTTTAAGATAAGCTTAGAAAAAATTTGCATTGCATTTTTTTGAAAAATTTGCAAAAATTCAAAAATCTGAAAGCGCAGTTTTTAATCTTTAAGAGATTCTTGTTTCAGATAAGTTAACATTATTAATATTTATTTAGCATGTTTAGAAAAAAGCATATTTTTATTCTAGATCTGGATAATTTCTAAAATAGTCTTTTTTTTAAAAAAATTAAACAACAAATTTTTTAAAATTGGCAGCCATAGATAAATAAAATTATCATGCTTTTAAGAAAACTTGATTGAGTACAAATTTATAAATATAATAAAGTGACTAATTTTTTTTCAAAAATTATTGATCAAAATTTTAATTTGAAATAAAAATAAAACAAATAAAATAATTTTGATTTTTTTATATTTAATTCTAGATATTTTAATTTAATTAACAATTAATGTAATGTTGATACAAAAAAATTATTTTTTTTCTTTTATTGATTAATCGCTTTGATTAATATCAGTATCAGATCATTTTAAGAAGCAAGTAATATTTAAAATTTATAGATATTTAAATAACTAAATTTTTTGAAAAAAATCAAAGATTTATTTATCTTTAGTTTAAAACGCATTTAATTCTTTCTAGGGCCCAAATTTGATTGAACTGCATTCATAAACAGTAGAAGTAGTATTAATAGTACTTTAACTGAGAAAAAAATTTAAATGTTTTTCAAATTCAGTCCCATTGAATGCATTGCCACTCATCTGACTTTTTCTTAAAATCGTGTTTTTCTTATCTACAGCAGGAGATGGTAGTAAATTAAGGACTGGTCTCTTCTTTTGTTGTTCTTCGGTCAAAAAAATAATGGTGAACCATGTTGTTGTTTGGTTTTCTGGGGATCATAAATTTTGAGTATAAATTGTAAATCATTATTAACGATATATTTTTATCAAAAAATGCTTTCGATTTTTTTTGAAAAATTAAGAGAAGTCAGAATATTTCCTGAAAAAAAAGAAGTTTTGTTTCGAGTTAAATCGCGTTTAAAAAAAACGCTAAAAGACGTTATGTATTTAAACCATTTTTTAAATTTTTAAATTATTTTAATATTTAAACGTGAAAAAATGTCATGTTTAATCGCGTTTATAAATTTTTTCAATATTTTGGGATATACTTTTGAAAGTAATTTGAATCAATTGGTGAATTCAAATCTTGAAATAAAAATTTCTAATTGATTAAAATGGTAACAAAAAAATAAAATATAATAATTAGCAAGCTTTTGTAATATTCTTTATACTTAATCATACAATGTTACAGTTTAATTAACTTATAAATCTTAGTGTTGCTATCAGGCTAAGCTACAAGAATTTAAAGAATTTTGAGGAGGAGCCAATTCAATCAATTCTATCTTAATAAAAAAGGAGTATTTTTATCAAGCTTAGGGGGTCTGTGCCTGACTTATCTCCTAAACTAAAGCATTAATACTATGCACTCTTAGTATCTTGAATAAAAAAACAATTAAAATGTTGTGCTAATGCTAAACAAAATTTGCTATGCTCGTAGTACTCCAATTTTGCTCAAAACTTTACCATGAAAGACTAGAAGAGTTCTTCATATTCTAAAATATCCATAAGATGATTAATGCAATAACAAAATAGTACTCAATGCATTGAATAATTTCCTTTGATTGAGTTTTTATTTTAATAATTGTTAATAAATACTTATATATAAAATATATAGTAAATAATAAAATTAACTCATTTTTTATTTAATAAAGTTAATATTAAAAAATTTTTCTTTCAATTAATTATTCATTCAAATTTATAATATTGATCGATTCCTAGAGTATACAAACCTTTTGAAAGGTATAAAATGAAAATTCTGTCCGTTTAAATGCAATTTTTTATTTGATTTAATCACGTTAAAACGCAAAAACGCTTTTAAATGGGAAAAATTCGTCAAAAAACCAACACGTTTTAACCCATGAGTATGACGTGTTTTTTTCTCGGGTTATCGAAGATCAAGTCTTATCCAACACAATCAGACTCAAATTCAATTGAAATGCTGTAATAGCAACAATTTAAGTAATTTTTGAATTTTAAATGAATTTTAAAAATGTCAATTATATTTTAGTTATCTATCAAGCGATTATTTATAACCATTGCTGCTATGAAAGGACGAATTTTACAAAATATTTTAAAAAGTTTAGTCATATTTTAAAAAAATTTTGATTTTTATCGTTAATTTACAATAATTTTTGGAAAATTTTATAGAAAAATCAAAATTTCTGGGAAGAGTTTTTAAAAATATAGTGCTGCTTCGATATTATAAAAAAATCCAAGTAAATAACTTCAAAGAAAAAGCAAACAGAAATCCACTCTTCCTAGCAGCCAAAAAGTTGAGAGATTCAAATAGTTTCAAAACTGTTTATTTTAGTCCAGATTTGACTGAAACAGAAAGAGCTTCAGACTATGAATTGAGAAAACAAAGAAACGAAGCAAATAATGGTATTTCACTAGGCCCATCCTTTCGATATTGGTTCCGTGGAAATCAGATCGTCAAATTCAAGAAGTAATAATCGTTCATCAGAAGCGTCATCATCTCTAGACAGTCTTGATTCGTTAAAATGTATTTAAATGCTTCTTCTTTGGAAAATAAAAAAGATGAATTCAGTGTTGTTATTGAAACATGAAGCCCACAAATTGTGACAGTTAGTGAGACTTGGTTCAAGAGCATCCCAATTACAAACGTAAAAGGACACAATTTGTACAGAAAGGACAGAAGCGATCGACGCAGAAGCGGTATTGTATGTCTCTACATTGATGAATATATCGACTAATTTGAATTAAAATGATGCAGGTTTTAATTTAAGTAAAATTGAACAAATTTGAGTCGAAGTAAACTTTAACCCTGAAAAGTAGGCAGTTAAAGTGGCTGTCTTTATAACTAGGCCAAACGATTTTGTTGATGTGAATGATTTTGATTTAATTTTCAAATAAGGTAAAGACCATGTGGATGAAAAAGGTTTTAAAGATTTTCTAATCATGTGTGATTTTAACTTTCCATTAATCATCTGGTAAAATGGCTGTGTGACAGCAATGTTAAACGAAAATGGTATCGAACATAATTCAGAGAGACGCTAAACAACTTTTTTCTATATCAGCATGTAAATGTCCCCACTTTTCAAATGGCAAATGTCTAAATCAATTACAAAAATCAATTAAATTTTCTATCTCGTTTGTTAAAGCAATTTTTTTTGTTCTGTATAATTTTTAGTTTCGGCAATGTTTTTTCGTTAATTTTTGAATGTGCCAAGAAATTTGTTTAATGAAGCTATCAATTATATAAAATTGAATTTTAAAATGAAATTTTTTTCAGCTTGAATTGTTTTGTCAGAGATTATAAAATCTTGATTTTTTGTTTAGATATAAAAAATTTCATTTATTATTTAAAATTTATTTATTTAGAAATATAACACCTTCAAAAACACATTGAGAATATAACTATCAATGCTGAGATTTAATCAAAAATAGATTAAATTTTCGGAACTGTTTCAAATAGAAAAATTGTTGATTTGACTTAAAAAATTAGAGAAAAGAAAATTCCTTCAATTAGAAATTTAAAATGGTAATGTAAAATAATTTTAGTTCGCATTTGGCATTGCATCTTGAACATTTTCTATACGCGTATAAACTCGTGAATTAAATCTTCTTCGATTTGTTGGATTTCTACCCTCAATAATTAGTCCAAGTACCTAAAAATTTAACTAAATAAGAGCAGCAAAATTAGCTTAATTAATAACTGACCATTTATCAAATAAACTAGAAATAATAGACAAAAAATAAAGATAAGTAAAAAAAGTATTCAAAAAAAATCCAAAGTAAAAATATTTGAAAATCATTAAAGACGATAGTAGCGTCTGTTCGGTCGGCCTTCGATCAATATTCCTAATATCTTTAAATTTTATTCAAGTTAATGGTCATTTTAGTAAAAAAACTAGAAATTTTAAAAATTACCTTTGCTTTATTGTGATAAACTACATATGCCGCAATGCACATTCCAGATATGACCAAAAAATAGGTTAAAAAACCTGAAGACGACTCTTCATCGTTTTCATATGGGAATTTATTTGAATCTTGAAAAATAAATTATTTTTTTTTCTAAACTTACTATATGATTTTTTAATACCTGGTGGATTATTTTTGATATCAACGAATTTGATAGGCGGATCCATGTTATCATTTTTATCTTTTGATATTTCTTTTTCTTTTTTGCCAAAGTCATCAAAGTCTTTGTCATTTAATTGATTTTTATGATCATTTGCATTATCATTGTCGTCATTTTCATCATCTTTGTTACCATCATTTGGGTCCTCTTTATTTTCTTCTTTTTGATCATCTTTGTTACCATCATTTGGGTCCTCTTTATTTTCTTCTTTTTGATCATCTTTGTTACCATCATTTGGCTCCTCTTTATTTTCTCCTTTTTGATCATCTTTGTTACCATCATTTGGCTCCTCTTTATTTTCTACTTTTTGGTCATCTTTGTTACCATCATTTGGCTCCTCTTTATTTTCTACTTTTTGGTCATTTTTTTCATCGATTTTGGTAGTAGTTACTTGATGACCTAATGATGATGTAGTATTAGTATTAGCAGTTGTAGTAGTGGAAAAACTGGTAGTGGTCGTATTAGTATTAACAGGAGAGGATGAATTGATTGATAAAAATGATGCTGTAGTGGTTGTTGAGGAGCTATTGTTGGAAATCCCGTTCGAAATATTGCTGTTCGAATTATTCTGATTCAGTTGAGGTGCATTTATTCCATTTGCAGGCAAGCTTATATTTTGGTTCAATGTTTCGGTAACATTTTTTTTACCTTGCAAATCGGCTGAATTAATCTGGACACTTACCAGAATAGGATTTGATGTGATATTTTGGGTTTTTAGACTAGCATTTGTTTGATTGTTGGGAGAATTTTCATTTTCCGAAACTTCTCGAACAGACTTAAGCTCTATTTTAGTTTGTAGATTGAAAATTAAGACAATGACCAATAAATATGTGGAGCTCCATTTATTTTCCATTTTGATATTTTTTAAAAATTACAACATAGAAAATTTTTAAAAAATAATAATCTAAAATTTCGAAAATAACCGATGGTAACCATAAACATAGCTATAATTATATAAAATACTTGAATTTATTAGCATAAAAGTCGAGCTTCTGGAATAAAAAAGAACTCATTGCTTTATTAGAAAAATAATATACTTCTTTAGCTCTTTTTTACTCATTAAAATAATAATTGAAGCAATAAATTATGATTTTTTTTTAAATTAAAAAAAAATAAATATTTTAAAATAAAAATATTTGAAGAAAAGTTAGATTTGATGTCTTTAGGTATTATTTTTTTATATTAAACCTAACATAAATCATTTCCATTTTAGATAAATAAAAAAAAAGCTAAAGATTAATAAATTGATTCTCAAATGCCTATAGTTCAGCTTATATTTATTTCAAATGAAAATTAGTCCTCAATAGTTAACAATTTTATCTCATAATAATAATTTTAACCCTAATATATTAGAAAAAACATATGAATTCAGATTTTGTTAAAATAAAATTTGATTGAAATTTTTTGAAATGATTTTAATTTATGTAATTTAGAAATTTTTGCTGCTTTACAAAGGTTTGTCAAATAATTATAAAAAATTAGCTTAAGGCTAAAAAAAACATAGATTTCTATTTGTAAAAATAAAATTTATTATAATAAGCCACCTTTAGAGTATTTTTTAAATAGCTGAAGCATTGCTAATTTTATTCAAAAAGTTTGCTTCGCTGTCAATTTTCTTTTAAATAATTAATTCTTCACCAAATTACTCAAAATAGACCTCATTTTAAACCCTCTTTTTATATTTTCTCTTTTTTAAATTTTGAAAATAAAATTTATACAAAAAATCTATATAATAATTTTTATATTTTTAGTTTAAAAAATTTGTTTTGTTTGTTGATGAATTTTTTGATTGTGATAAGAAAAAAAGAACGTGGTACTAATTTTATGCAATTAAAAATGAGTAGCTGCTAAATATGATATGCATTAGTCAAAATTAAATTTCTACTGAAAAAATTGAAATGACAAAAAATAAGTCATCACAAAAAAAATGAAAATTTTTTTTTTTAATAAAGAAATGGAATAAATTTTTGAATAAATTTAAAAATGAAAATTGCCATTGAAGGATGTTGTCACGGCGAGCTTGACAAAATTTACTCAACTATAGAATTTTTAGAAAAAGAAAATAATTTCAAAATTGATTTATTGATAATTTGTGGCGATTTTCAATCAGTTCGAAATGAAAAAGATCTTGAATCGATGGCAGTCCCAGAAAAGTACAAATCCATGTGCTCGTTTTGGAAATACTATGCTGGAATAAGTAAAGCGCCTGTTTTGACTCTCTTCATAGGGGGGAACCATGAAGCATCTTCATTTTTAAAAGAGCTACCATATGGTAATCTTTTTTGAATTTATTGGCAGATCTAATCAAAAATTTAAGGCGGATGGGTTGCAGATAACATTTATTACATGGGATATGCAAATGTCGTAAATTTTGCCGGCATAAAGATTGCGGGTCTAAGTGGAATTTACAAATCTCATGATTTTTACAAAGGACACTACGAATTTCCTCCTTTTAATCCTGGTAGTAAGCACAGTATTTACCATGTCAGAAATTTGGAAACATTTCGTTTGTCTCAAATAAAAAAGCCTATTGATATTATGCTAACTCATGACTGGCCAACTGGTATTTATCATCATGGAAATATTGACCAGTTAATACGGATAAAGCCCTATTTTGCCAGTGAAATAAAGTCAAACTCTCTTGGTTCACCGGAGAATGAACGCTTATTAAAACTGCTTAAACCAAAATTATGGTTTAGTGCTCATCTACATGTAAAATTTTCAAGCATTTTCAAGCATGATACTGAGTCTAATGAGCAGAAAATAACAAAATTTTTATCGCTAGATAAATGTTTGCCAAGAAGAAAATTTTTGCAAGTGATTGACATCGACGGCGATGAGAATAAAAAATTTCTAAGCTTGGACCCAGAATGGTTATGTATTCTGAAGAAAACAGATCATTTACTTTCAGTAGATAGTTATAATAGAGCTCCTATAGACCAGAAAGAAAATGTGACCATAACTGACCAAGAACTCAATGATTTAAATGAGGACTTTCAAAATTGTTTTGAAATACCCATGAATTTTAAGCTAACAGCTCCAGTTCATTCGGAAAATTCTAGCCAAAAACCAGAACCAAAAGACATATATTTGAATGAACAAACTACTCTGTTATGTGAAATGCTCAATATTAGAGATCCTATACGAGTTTTATTAGAAAAAATGGGAAAATCTTCGATCATTAATGAAAGCACTACTCAGTTGTATAATGATTTATTAGATGAAGACGACTGACACCGTACCATGTTTTTTTAAAATTCAAAAAAAATTTGTTTTCAAATGTAAATAAAATTTTATGCAAAGTTTTTTTTTTCATTTATGTGATTATTCTAAATCAGAATTATCTAAACGACAACTTTGAGAATAAATTATTAAAAAATTATTATTATTTTTTTTAGAAATGGAGCGTTTAATAATTGTGACGGGTGCGTCGCGTGGAATCGGCGCAACGATTGCCATTCAAGCAAATAGAAAATATGCATCAAAGACAATATTTTTATTAATCGCTCGAGATGAACAAAAATTGTCAAAAGTTAAAGATGAAATGGTATTACAATCGCCATTAAATAGAATTCTTTCTATAAAAATCGATTTTGGTCTTGATATAAATAAGAACCAAATTGTTAGTTTGATGAAACAATTTATTGACCAAAACGAGTTAAATGATGTCAAAGAATTGTTCATTTTCTATAACCATGGAACATTGAGACTAGAGTCAATCGAAATCGCAGAGGAAGCAGCCAAAAAAGAATTTCAGATAAATGTTTTTAGTGTGTGGACCTTAATAAGCGCTTTTAAAGAACTGTGTCCTTTGGAAAAGATACCTCTACAGTTCCATATTAACATAAGCTCTTTGATGGCAACATTAGCTCTTAAAAACTATTCAGCTTATTGTACCAGTAAGATTTCAAGTTATTTTATTGAAAAAATTTCTAATTAAAATTTTCAGAAAATCTAAACTACATAGGCAAAATTTGGTGAGCTGACAATCTTTTTTTATTCAAATTTTAGCTCATTTTTTCTCGCATTTACAGATTTGGACTTGGTTTAAATATAGTTTAAAATAGTATATTGGCTAAATAAATGATGATCAATTTTTTTAAAAGCCTAAAATTGATTCTGTTATTTGTGTTAGCTAATGCATTCAATGTATCTATCAATATTTAATCCAATTTCGGCAAAAAAATGAAAAAAAAAATGTTCATGTATTAAAATCACATAGCAGAGTATATTCAAGTAATTCTATTCTATTGAATGTCAGACTTGTAAATGAGAATAAAAAAGGTTTCGAGTCAAAATCAATGGAACATCCAACTCCTTTATGTAATTTCTACCTTACTATTTCTTCTTTCTTTTTCGAACCTTTTTAAATCTTAAGTTCTTTTCTTAATCTATTTAATTTAATTTGATAATTTTCAATAATATCCTTCATACTTTATTATCATTTATTTAATTTCTATTTTACATTTTCTTGAGTTTTAAATTTTTTTTCAACTTTTTTATTATATTCGGAGAAGCTCGATATATTCTACAAAAGGTAAAATATATTTGCGAGTATTTGTAAACGCTAGATTTAGCTAATGAATTGAATTTACAATTTTTTCCTTTTATAAACAAAGTTAGACAAAGTTTTAGAAACATGGCCAAGTTTATGTTATAAAATTTAATATAAATCTTTGACTTGATTTAGTAGAATAAAAAAATTGACTTAAGTGTCTAGAATGTTATTTTAAATTTTATTTAATTTTTCGTTTGAATTCGAAGGAATTGTCCAATTTTTTCTAAATAAAGTCTTAATTAAAATTCATACTCATTGAATTCTCTAGGTTTATTTAATTAATCATGATCGTTGCCAAATAATAGCTTTAAGCTCATATGACCATAAATATTCAAAAAATTAGGTTCTTTGTAATTTTAAATTAACGATAATAATCATTAATTTTAATTATAGCCAGAAGCGCAAGAGCGACTCTGTTCCGATGTTTATCAGTGGAAGAGCCGAGATTACGAGTTCTCAATTATCAACCTGGTCCTGTTTATACTGATATGCAACGTCAAATATATGAAAATTTTGAAGCTCATTTTTCAGATACTTACAAAGGTTAAAAAATATTTTTTTTAAATATCTTTAAACTCATAATTTTTAATATTAGATTTATATGAACAAGGAAAATTCGTTCAACCTGAACAGACAATTGAACGTCTGTGGCGTATTTTGGTCAAAAACGATTTTGAAAATGGATCTGTAATAGATTTTTATGACTCAGAATGAACATGACATCAATCTTAAATAACTTTTTTTCTAAACTAAGAAAAAAAATAAAATATTATATCCAAACTATATTTTCTTTTAAATTTAGAATAAAAATAACCAAGACAATCAACCAATTATTCTTAAAGAATTTTTTTGAGAGTTTCTTCGGAATAAACAAGATTTGTCTAGGGACAAAAATGATAATTCATTTGATTTGAAATGTTTAAATTCAGATTTCTAATCCTATTCAACTTGTTATTTCTGAATAGTTTTGCAAATGAGTCTAAAATTTTAAGTAAAAAGTCTATTTTTATTTATTAATAAACTAATTGGAAATTTAATAGATGCACTATGTAAATGGCACCAAGTTTCGATCCAATGTACTTTAAAAGAATATTTTTTATCAAATGGCAGTGATAAATTTCAGCAAAAAACGCAAATTATTTTCGATTCTGTCAGCAATTTTAATCTTTTTGGTCATCAATTCATCAATTTGGAAATAACTGATTCTGTTAGCCTAACAAACATAGAGATAGTGTTTAGGATTCATAATGTGACCAATTTCAAGCTAGATCTGTTCTTTATTCCACAAATATTTTTCAAAAATTATAATAAAAATATGACAACTATAGATAAAATTAAAATTTTAAATTTTGCTCCAAAAACAAGGTTTTTTATTCATAAAGATTTTTTCGATTCGTTAATTTGCAAAAAATTTGAGATAATAAACACTAACAAATTTTTTTCGCTCAGAATATTTTTAAGCTCAGTGTTTGAACTCAAGTCTAAAATAATAAAAACATTAATTTTAGATAACATTGAATTTTCTCGTCCTCCCAAATTCTATTTGCCATATTTAAAAATTGTTTACCTCAGATCTGTCTATTTTAAAGCCAGGAACAATTCGATGCTTGGACTAAAGTGTAAATCGACAAACTTTAAGTCAACTTTTGAAGTCAATCCGAATATTTCGGTTTATTCAAATGGAGAAAAGTGTTCCAATTCGAATTGCAATCAATGTGACTTAATTACATCTCAAAAAGTTAGTCTTGAAAAGCGAAGTGGCTTACTCGGATATGACAGGAATTCAATGCATTCAGAAATATTAAATATATTTAATGAATATTTTTCTAATGATTTTTTAATATTTTTTGCAGTATTTTCAATAATTCTGGCTGTTTATGCAACCTTAGGCTTTTTTCATTTAAAAAAGAAACTTAAAAATCAGGATTCAAGATGGAAAGAGAAAGATATTTCCAGGCCAAGTGTTGATTCGATTGGGTCAGTACAACGAAGATCGATGCAGCGGCATCAGTTTGCAGTTGAGAATTTAAAAAAAAGACCTTCGAAAAGTATTCTGATCACTCCTGAAAGAAAATCACAAATTTTGGAAAATCGTTTGAGCACCTTGAACAAACTTGGCTTAGAACAGAATAGAGAAAGTGTTCTTTCACAGAACAGACTGAGTATCTTGGATCCTAGGCAAAGTTTAGCTCCTGATTTGGCATTTAGAAACAGTGTTGCAAGTCAAATAACAAGAGAAAGTACTTATAGACTTAGTAATTTCAATGGAGACGATAATCGAAAATCAATGTCATCATTAAAATCGGTGACTTTTAATGAAAAAACTCAGGTAAGAAGAGTGAAAAAGGTCAGATTAAATTAGCTTATTGGATTTATTTCTATTGAATTAAGTTACTTAAATAATTTTTTTTTGTTGTTGATTAATAAATTGTTAAACAGAATGATTAATATTTATTTATTAGTTTAATTTATTAAAGAAATAAAATATAGACATAAAATAGGTTTTTTCTAAATATAAATTCGAAAGCAAACAATTTTTTAGGATCTAAAACATAATTTAAAAATTTTAATCAAAATCATTTGTATTCTTTTTAAGAAGGTAAACATTCTTTTTTAATTTGGATAGAAATGCGAAGCTAATTATTTGCAATTTCTCCAAATTTGATTGCGTTTCTTTTGATCTATTCAAAAAATTTATATTTTAATTTTATTCAAAACTAATTCAAACTAAAATTGATAAAAAAACTAATTTACAGCAAATGTTCAATTATTTATAATGAGAATCATTTTAAAAATGATTAGTTTCCCAGACTCTATAAACGTAAGCATTAAAATCGAATTTTCAAAAAATTGCTTGATTGTTATTCTAGAATTTGTATTAAATTTAATAACAGGTTTTAAAACAAAACATATTAGAGAAATAATTATCATAGCACTACTGAAAAATGCTAGCAGTTTTGTTTTTTTTTTATCTGATATCAGAAACTGGATTTAAGTGATAAAACAAATGCATCAACTGATTCAATTTTTACTTTTATTCTTTCAGCAAAAAAATTATATTATTTTAGTAATAAATAAATAATTAAACTTTTAGAATTTATGGAATACTAAAAATTTGGTGAAAGGTATGATCAATAAATTTATCTTTTCACATAATTTTTAAACAGATAAAATTTTTTTCGTTGTTATCTATTTATGATGACATGAGATGAGAAATCAAAAATGAGGATTTATATTTATTATGAAACACAAACCAAACTTAAAATGGAAATGTTTTTATTAAAAAAAAAATTTTGAAGATTCCAGCAATTTTCAGTTGCTAAAAATTAAGCGATCAAAAATTGCTTATATCAAATAATAAAAACTACCTTGAGAAAAAAATAAACTCGTTGTACTTCGAGTCAAATCGCGTTTTAAATAAATTAAAATTAAAATTTAATTTATTGTAAGGAACTATCATTATGTGTATCCCTCATTCCATGTAGTTCGATGAACTGTAATATATTAAAAAAAAAGCTTACGATCATTATTATTATTAAATTAGTGTATTCAAACTCTTTAAATGATAAACAACCTATTCTCGAATTAAAAAATAAGTCTCTACTCTTCGAAATTTATAAAAATGATAAACAAAAAAATAAAAAATAATTTGTAAGATATATTTTATATGTGTTTTATTTATCTAAATTTAATTTATTTGAACTTTTGATTTTATCTAAAAATAATTTCTTTTTTTTACAATTTTTTCCAAAATCGAGATTTTAAATTTAGCTAGGAAATAAATTTAGAATTATTTTAATAAAAAACTAAAAATTTTTTACAATCAAATCGATTAATTAAAATTAGCAAATGGAAGTTGAATTAGAATTGATTGAGGGATTTTTATTTATACTTGAGCATTCATTAGCACCTGGATTTTCTAACCTTAGTGTGGCACATGACAACCAGCTTCTCTCTTTTCTCATATAAGTCACAAAATTCCACCTATTCGATTCTAAATCATACGCTTCAATTGTATTACTAACTTCTCCTGTTGAATTTTCTCCACCGCAAACAAATATTTGATTATTCAAAATAGCCAGACCAGGTTGTCGTCTTGCTTCGTACATTGGAGCACACCATTCCCAACTATTTGCCACTGGGTCAAAGCATTCAACCGTATTGGTAGTTCTACTATTATATCCACCTACTAGGTAAATTTTTCCGTTTGTTCCGCATGCTCTTGAGCCAGAACGAGGATTTTGAGGCTTTTTAAATTTGCTCCATGTATTCGATGTTGGGTTATAGGATTGGCAAAATGATTCAGATATGACATAAAGAAGGCCATTTAGAGAGCAAACCGCCGGATTCGCCACTGGTTCTTCCATTTCGGTACAGTCTTTCCAAATATTCAATGAAGGATCGTAGTATTCGACAGTCTTTAGATCTGAACCATATAAATCTTTTCCACCAACTGCATAAATACAACCATTTACAATAGCCAAACCAAGTTCAGATCTAGGAGATAGCATATTTTGTAATTCTCTCCATTCGTCTAGAATGGAATTATATTGCCAAAAGGAATCTGTTGCACTCATGTCAGATCTTTCGCCACCTGCTATATAAAGGATTGTCTCTTCGGATGTCACAACACCACTTTTAGTAAGAGAGAATGGAAAATTTCTTAATCCAAGCCAACTCTCAAGAGACGGAATGTATGCTTCTACAGTTCTCAATACATATTCATCATTTTCGCCACATATTATGATCAAGGATTCTAGGTGTTTAAAGAACTTTCTTGATCTTGTCCGTCTATTCTGAAGTTGATTACGTCGATCTTTTAGAAAATTGTAATCGAATGCTTCTTTTATCAAATTAATGCATTCGTTCGATTGCTTTAGATATTCATTGTTCTGAACTTTGTCATACAAAAAATAAGGTTTTAACTGCGGAAGTCTGACATGCTCTAGAACCTTTGAATGCATAATTTTGTTAAAGACTAATTTTAAAAATATAAAAAATCTTTGGAATTTTCTTAAAAATAGCCATCTCTAAAAAATTTATCTTGATACTGAAAAAAATGGACTCTTTGCAAAAGCTTATCATTCTATAAAAATAATAGATCTATTTTAAAAAAGATTCAATTTATATAACATAGTCTAGAAAATGTCTTTTTCACGTATTATCTCATTAATTTTTTCATTTAAAAACAGTCGATTCAAATATTTTTATTAACATTTAAAAAAAAATATTTAAGCTAAAGAACGAGATAATCTTTTTGGATAATTTGAATATTGATCAAATCTAAAGAATAATAATTTTTTAATGATACCAGAGTTGGTCAAAATATTTTTCAAATAGTTTCTGTTCAACTCTTGTTGGTTTTTTTATAAGAAAGATTGATTTAGATTGAAATTATATTATATAATCATTTAAAAATTTTTTTTTTTTTTCTCAAAATTTTTATTTTTAATGAAATTTAGTTTTAAAATTTTTTAAAGCCAAAAATCTTAACTAATAATTTACTTATTTTACACCGCTTCTATCTTAACTTTATTTCCTAGTCTCGTTTCATAAATATTAAATTTTTGTTTTAAAATTATTTTAGAGTTTCTAAAAAAAGATTCATCAAAGTTTAAAACTCTGTATTTATCTATTAAGTCACGCCATGCTATTAAATAGGTGTTAACACTTAAAAAATTTTCTTAATTAAAATTAATCCTACATTTTTTCTTTATTTTTATTCCTTAAAAAAATTATCTTGTTGAATTTTATGATTGCGAGGAGATAAGATTTGTTCCTTTATACCCTTTTATCCTTATATTCTTATATAGAAAGGTTATTATTCTAATTAATACTTATTGTTATTATTCACTGATCTTCCTGGGTTAGTTAATTGATGCGCTGAGTCAGCGACGTAGTCAGAAAGTGGTTATCAAGCCCTCCTATCCAAAAATAACAGGTACCGAGCTCCCTCATTAAGTTCTATTTTTCAAAAATAGTATTTATTTTTCAGTCTTATTGTAAATTTACAATAAAAATAGAAAATTAAGATTTTTTTAATTTATTTATTCTTATATTTTTTAACTCATAATTTATTATTATTTGAAAAATCAATTTAATAAAATTTAATTTTCTTAAAAAAAATTTTACACTTCGAGCCCCCTATTTGAAAATGTCTGGCTAGGTACCTGAGCTGAATAAACGTAATTTGGTTATTTTAAGATTTTGATTTGAGTCCAAGTTTTGCCTATGTATTTTTGCTAGATCAGAACTGGACAAAATATTGGTACAAGATCAGAAACTTTGGTTTAAATTCTTGGTGATTTATTTGAGCTTAAGAAAACACATTTTGTCACAATTATATCTAGCACGAATATAAGTTGAGATCAAATGGAGATACATTTTATGGATGCATAAGTCTGACAAAAACTGAGTAGATTAGAAATTTTATGATACTAATCAGAGTTGGTCAAAAGTCAAATTCAGAATTCACTTTCAAAATTGAGACTTTAACTTTTAAGAAAACAATTTCAAAAGTCGTTTGACTTTGACTTTATTCAATTTGCCACTAATTTCGAGATTAAAATTGACAGAGAAGTTTACATCAGGAAAATGTGTTTCAAATAGACAATCGAGAAACTTAACATCCTCGCGACACAGTTGACAATGAATTAAATTAAATTTAAGTCTTAGAAGTAGTTTTTGAGTTTTCAAATAAAGATTTAGTAATTTAGACTCTTTTTTGTTTATTTTTAAAAAACGTCACTCGCTATTTTATTGAAAGCTTTTTTACCTTTCATTTTTTGAAGTCTTTTTTAAAATCACCTTTTAAGAGCTTAGAAAAATTACGTAATTAGCATAAATCTCTACAAAAAATTATAAAATACCGTAAAATAAATAATTTAACAATTTAAGATAAAATAAGAGTAAAAAAAATTTTCAAAAAAAATTCAAAAAAAATTATTACCGTATGAAATGTTGGAGTTCGTTCCTGCTTCAAGTGCTCTAACCACCTGATACATGCTTCATACACATGATCTTCACTTGGCACGTTTAAGTGATCGCTTTTTATGATATCAATTAACTTTTGTGCACTTAAACCCAAAAATTCTTCATGTTTCACTACCTATTCAAATTAGAAAAAAAAAAAAATTTTTAAATCAAAACCTACTCCAATAAAATTCCACAAAATGTATTTATAAGCTATTTCTTTTAATTCATTGCAGCAATGAGTATCAGAAAAACAGTAGATACCAATGCAGTTTTGGTCATCCATTTTCCATTCCATATATCTGCAGCACGCTTCTCTCAAAGGCTTTATGTCGAATAGATTAGATGACGAGAGCAAAGCCTGCACATTAGATTCATTTATTTTAAGATTGCTTGTATAAGCATAATCTATAATTAAACTCATGGTATCTGGTTCTAAACCATTTAGGCATATTTCTGACTGCTTACTTTCAGCCATGTTTGAATTAAACATAGCTCTAAAGTAGCAGCTTATCGAAGCAAGAACACATTTATGACAAAAGAATTCTTCATTTTTGACCTTAAGGACAACATCACAGAGAGATTTTTCCAAACGCAATTCATTTAAACCCGCAAGTACATTAACAGAATTTTTTGAGTCTATGTAGCAAAATTTCTGTGAATCTTTCTGGATTCCAATGCCAGTCAGTCCTTGAAAGCAACCACAGTCTGATGACTTTTTTTTAATTAAATTGCGTTCTGAATTAAAATTTTCACTTTCTTTTTTTTGAAGCAGTCTTTTCCTTTCGTTTAGGTTGATGAAGCGATCAAGTGGCAAAGAAACATTTGCAGAAGAGGTGGCGTCTGTATCATTAATAGAATTTGTTGAAAGTGCTGTTGAATTGATCGAGTCGCTAGAATGATTATTAGCCGATCTAAGTCTGCTAAATGGCAAATCAGCTCCATTTTGATCAGAAATTGAATCATTATGCAATTGACTCACGACAATTTCTGCACCATCATTTTCTATAGACAGATTTTCATTCGAATCATTTTCTCCTAAATTTGAGACTTCATTTTCTTTAGAATTGATTACTTCATTTAAATCCGATTGATTTGGGCTATTCTGAACAATATTCAATTCTGGATGCGTTTCAGAATGGTTATCATCTCTGGCAAACTCAATTATGGAATCTTCAATCAAAGAATTGATTACTGATACTCGACTTGAACTGTCCAATTCTTGGAACGATGTTTCTGAGCTTTCTTCGTTGAAGTCAGACATTTTTTTGAATTTTTCAATCAAATTTTTTGGAATTTCAAGCGATTTAGATGTTCGCGGTTCATCAGACGACTCATTTTCACCTGATTCCGAGTCGTATGGAGAGCTACTTTTCATCTATGAGCAAAATTTTTTTATTTTTATAAACTATACAAAATAATTGCTTAAATAGAATGATAATAGGAACACCAGTTAAATTGAAATTTGAATTTATTAAAATGAACAAAATTAAATTAAAAAAAAACGAGAGTCAATGAAAGAGAAAAAAAATTCAAAGAATGGAATAGAATTTTTTGCAGTGGTAACCATACGTGCTTCATTGATAATTTATTTTATTTACCAAAATAATCGCACCCAACTTCTCCATAAGCTAACTCAATTGGAAAAAAAATTTAAAATTATTTCTTTCTTTCTTGGTAAATTTGGGTAATAAATGCAAGGTTGGTTTGAAAAATAAATTAAATGATTCTTTGTTGTACAATTATAATTAGTATTGTGATATTTATATTTTATTGAAGCGAATTTTTTGAATGGGATTCAGAAAAATTTTTTTATCATGATATAAATTTTTTAAATTTATTTAAAAAAAATTATCTGTTGATTTATAATTATACTTCGTAATAATAAAAATTAAATTTCATTGAAAATAACAATTTTTTAAGTGTCCATAAGTGTGCTTTTAATGGCATTGGGAAATTCCATATAAATTTTCAAAATAGAATGGAAAAATTATATAATATTTTTATTGATGCTAATTCAATTAACTTTTTGTAAAATAATTTTTTTGAAATTTGACAATGTGCTATCGAATACATTTAAAAGTTATCGAAAATAAAATAAGTAAAAAATTTATTTATTTGATTGAAGTCAAGAACGCTGAAGGTAAAAAAAATAAAATTAAAACTGTCCAGTTTTAAAAAATAAAATTAAAGATCAAACATTTCTATATACATCTTCATAAATAGTCTGGGAGCATTATTTTAGCTAAATTTAAATGATCTCGGCATTCTGTGTGACGAAATTCTCAAGCCATTTGAGTTGTATTCTGCGCATAGTGTTGCAAATTAGTTCAATTCTTGTTCTGGCGTATATATCAACAGTTAGCCAAACGAATTTTTGTATATTATGTGCAAAAATCCATTTTATAACTCGATTTTGTCTAAATTTTAAACCCATTCTGCAGCATTCAGACCAATACACAACCACCGATTTCAGAAGGGTGCTGGAGAGATCCAATTTAATCTTTAACTTGAGATAAGAGGACTTCCAAACTTTAAAAATTTAGTAAAAGGACCACTTAATTTTGAGTTTTTTTTGGGGACATTTTCTTGTGTACTTCCATCTTCAGTTTTAAAACAGCTACCTAACACTTTTGACTCATTCGGAGTGTTTATTAAACAATTATTTTTATTATATGTATATAAAAATCATTTTTGCCAACACCCATGAGAAAATTAAAAATTTAATTATGCTTCATTTTTAATATTTTTTAATTTATTTTAAATCTATTTAAAAAAATAAATATCATTATTTAAATTTTTTTTAATTTAGCCGACCGGTCTCTGGACTACCCATATTTACTTTATTTGAACCGATTTCTTAAGAACTCCAAACAATAATATTCAATAATTTTTTCTTTTTTAAAATAGATTATGTTTTAAGTTCCCAAAGAATGGGGCCGTTTGTACAATGATGTCGTACTAAGATAAATTGTTGAACCAAATTTTTTAAAGAATTATTTTGTTGTATTTTCGTATAAAATTTCAAAAACATTATCTAATTTTTACTTAAAAATATAAAAGAATAGCAAAAATACTTATAATTTAGTTAAAGGCCATGATTTTAATTATATCAAGTTAAGATAAATTAACAAAATCTACCGTTTTTTTTAAATAAAATAGTATTTTTTGATTATTTTCTGTATAATATACAATTACCAAAGCAATCTTATAACTAAACTATTAATTCTTTAAAACTAACTGTTCAGTAAAAGCATTTTTTATAAATTTTTATTTTAATAATTTTGAAATTTATGCTCGCATTGTATTTTTTATTCTTTTTAGATTTTATGCTTAGTCTTTGCTTTTATTTAGTGATACAAACATAATTTAATTTCTATTTCTGTTTTGAACCTTTTGCCCAAAAACTAATTAACTCGACTTGTCTCCATAAATTTTTAATCTTAAGCGTATTTATTAAATCTTGATCCAAATTAATCACAAAACTAAATGGATTTTTTTTCAGTCGCTGATTTATTTTATTTAAAAAATAAAGGAATATTTTACTAAAAGGTATCTTTAAGCTATTTAGATTAAATTTTTTTTAGGTAGTTATCCTAAGAAAAATAAAAAATAAAATTAGCTCCATACACCAGGCTATGATTTTGCAGTATTAAAAATTGTCCAGTCAACATTCTTAGAATTTTTATTCCAGTAATTATCGAAAATTTCTTTTTCCTTTTAGAAAATAGCAGGTTTTATAGCAAATTATTTTAATTAATTTAAAAATAAATCATTTTTTTATAATTTATTTAAATTTTTTTTTTGATAAATATTAGAGTAAAAATAATTTAAACTAATTTTTTAAATGAAATGAATACAAGCCTAAGCACAGTTGATACATTATTTAATGGGCAGTATTTAAATGTTGTTTTGCAAGGCGAGTCAGTTCCCAGATCATCACCATCGTTTAATGATTCAGAGCCACCATCTTACTTCGAAGCAATCGGTATCAATCATGTTAACTTAAATCAAATAGAGTCAGTAAACACATCACATCTACCATCTTTTCGGAATGATCGTTTGCCAAAAATTTCTTTACAGACTGCACCAGAGTCTAGATTAAAGCAAGACTCAAGAGGAATCCGTCAAAGCACGAATCATACCAGGGGCACAAATAGACTGCCTGTTGATATTTTCCAGCAAAATGTAACACAATTCCATGAAAACGAAAACAGGGTTATGTCTGAAATAACACAACCGAGTGAGACTTACTTTGTTTGGTCTATCTTTACAACATTTTATTGTGTATTAGTTGGTTTACCTGCATTGATTTTCTCTATTAAAGTTTACCATTATAATAAAGAAGAAGAGTATGAAAAAGCCTTTTCAAGATCGAAAATTGTGTGGTATTTAAATTTAACTGGTTTATTTTGTGGAATTGTGTATGTTGGAATAGTTGTTTTAATTTTGTTCGTATCCAGCAATTGAAAAAAAATAGCTTTAAATTTATCATTTCGAACAATTATTTAATAAACTTTACTTCTATGTTTTAAATGGAATGTTGAATATTATTTTTGTTTTTAGTAAGATAAAACTGAACAAAATTAAAGATTTTTATTCACTAATTTAAAAATTCAAATAGTCGATGAAAAATCATTGCTGAAATGAATTTAAAAACCAATTTTTAATGGTATAGGTATCTAATTTTTTATTTTTGTAAAAAAACCTCTTTCTAAATTAATTTTACTTTTTTCAAATTTTTAAATGAATATTATTTTTGATCAAGAACCAACATTTAAAATAACTTAAAATCAAGATAAAATAAAAATTGATTTTATTTTAAAAAATTTTCTAAAACAAGTCCAAATTATTAAATTTAAAATTTAAATAATCCTAAAACAATATTTATTTCTTTTTTTTAATAACAGGATAAGCAGATTCGACTAACTTTTTATTTTCAGGAGAATCAAACTCTTTTCTTATCGGCTCCAGTAATCCATTAAGCGCATCAATAACACCAGCTTTCAAATCGCCTGGATGTAGTTCTTCCTTTCTAAATGTTTCTTGCAAAACTTCAAAATTATCATATATGATATTTCCACCCCATTTTTCCGGTCTTGTTATAACCAATCTGCCGTCTTTTGACAAAGGAAATAAAACATGCTTACAAAACGACAGAACACCATTATTTTCAATGTTGCCAGGCTCACAGAAAGCTCCATTAATTTTCTTCTTTACGGCTGATGCACTGTCCAATAAGTCAATCTTGCTATCTTCTTCGGACGAGCTCATTTTGTTGCCAGTCAAGCCTGGAACCATTGGATTCATCAAATGAATTCTTTTTTCATATCCAAGTTTAGGCAAATACTGAAATTTTTTTTATAAAATTATATATAAAAATTTTCCTTTAAATAAACTACTTCTTCACCAAGCATAAAAATTTTTCTTTGATCAACACCTCCAAATTGAGCATCACATTTCAAATACTCTTCATCAAGAGCTTGTAGGCCTGGATACAAAAGACCGCTTAGTAATGGATTGTTAGACTGCTTGACCACTTCAGCTCCGGCTTTTTTCGCGTCGTGCTCGGACATTAAAGAAGAAAGTCTGTACATATCTAAAGTGTATTCTTTGCTTAATTGATAATCTGTACCCTTGATAAATTTTAATTTATCAATTGGAACACCAATTGACTTTAGTGCAGCTTTAATGACTCTTGAATAATACTCTGTTCTATTTTGAAGCAGTTCCCAAGGTGCTTTCATATTATCCAAGTATGCGTGTAAATCAGCTAATAAAATAGTAACTTGACATCCGGCTTTTAAAAAGTCAGAAATTTTCGACATTGGTACAAAATATGCTATGTGAGGCTTTCCGGTTGTGGCTGTTCCCCAGTAAATTTTTAGATCTCGCTCTTTCAAAATGGTTTTAAGCTTTTCGTCACCAACTATCTCCTGTAAGTTCCTTGAGATTAACTGATATTTTTCCTCAAAACTCAAATCACATGTTAATTCTAATAAAAAAAAAATAAGAAAAAAAAATATTAAATTAAATTTTACTTGATGCTGAGGTAACTGACGGAGCGACATTGGTCTTAGAATTTTGAATACTTTTTTTAAGAATGCTTATTCTGGATTTAAGATCGTCATTTTCAGTGGTAAGTTTTTTGACTAATTCAGCATCGGAGTCATTTTTCTGGTTAGGCTTCAACGAATTTAATTCTTTTTCCAGTACTTCTATCAAAGCTGTCTGTTTTTCTAATTGTTCAGCTAAATGATTTAATTCACTATTTTCAATGCTCATTTTAAAATAAGTTAAATCTTAATATGAAATTTAAATAGTTTTGATTATTTTTTAAAGTTGGCAAATATGCTGCAGATAAAAGCTAAAAGATATTATTCAAAAAAAATGCTTGTGAAATTATTAAATGGTATTTTCATCAACTTTTTATAATTTAAAATTTGATATGCAATTATTCATTGATTTGGTTTTGTTTTTGACAGTGAAAATTATTTTAATTAAGCTAGATGCTTTTTCCTTTAAAAATCTTTTTAAATAATATTAGAAAAACGTGCTTTAATTTATTTTTAAGCAATTTGAATTAGAGCTGCATAATTTTGGTATATTTCAAAATTTTTTTAATTTTAACTTAAATAAGAAGCAAAAAATTGAGCTAAAATATCTGAACAAAAACTCACAAAATACAAAGATAATTTTTGAATAGCTTCAAATTTTTGAGATCAATCTGCTTAACGCTAAATAATATAAATTACAATTAAGAGTTCATTTTATTTTTATCAAAATATATGAAAATGTTTTATTTTAACGAAGAACCATTTATTTCGAATTTAAATGCTTTTTGTTTTATAAAAATTGGTGATTTATTACTATTAACTAAAATTACCATAAAAAATTAAGATTTTGGATGACTAATATTTTTCTTTTTAATTTTTCTAAATAGTATTAAAATTAAAATTTGAACAAAGTTAATTTTTCTTTAAAAATCTAAAAATGGACTGTTTGATTTTGACGTTAAAGCTGATTTTTATTAAATTTTTAGGGCCAAATAACGTTATTTTGATAGTAAAATCAGATTTTAATTTTTTTATAATTTAGAATGTAATGGTAAGAGTGTTGTTGAAAATATTAGTTTGTTTCCAATTAAGATATCAGTTCATTCTTTGTATATAATAATTCGGTTTTTTTTTGATAAATACGATCATTTTTTAGAAAATTAGGATTAAGTCAAGTCTTTTTTCTTTAAATTAGTTCAGAGTTGTTTAAAGTCCCAAATTAAAGTCCAAGTCATTAAAAAAAAAGTCAAAGTCCGGACTTCCTTCGTTACTAAAATTGCTACTCCTCCACCATGCTTTTTGTGGGGTTTAATAATAATAATAATAATAAGAGGAAAGCTACTACAAGCAACGCTTGTGGAGATGTCTTGCAAAGGAAGACCTCTATGGTAGCTGCATTTCACGTTAGCAATAGGTGGCATGAGAAATTTAAAGTACGAGAATCAACCTAAGGCATCAATAAAAATAATAAAAAACTAGATTACACTAATTTAGCTAGCCAATATTGTCATAAAGTATTAATTTAGTTTAAATGTTTAAATTAACGGATCAAGGATTTGAACCTTTCCATGAATCGTATTTGTTTTTGAATTTGTTGACCGTCAGAGCGTCGACTACCATGCCAGGGAGACTATTCCATTCGTTGATGATGCGGTTTGTAAAGAAGTTCTCGCGCTGAGTGCAATTTGTGGAGCTTTGTCCGGAAAGCCGCCTCTTGTGTCCTCTGATACCCTGGGCTGGTCCGGATTGAGAAAGAGAGCTGCAATACGAGTGTGGTCGGACCCAGTCTACACTGTTGAAACCGTTCCTTATCTTAAATAACTGAATCATGTCGCCTCTGGTCCTGCGTTCTTTTAGAGGAATCAACCCCAACACGGAAAGACGATCACTATAGCTCCAATTGCGAATTCTTGGCACAAGTTTGGTGGCGCGTCTTTGTACTTTCTCAAGGATGTTGCTGTCTTTTGCAGTGTGGGGAGACCATACAACTGCAGCATATTCAAGATGAGGTCTAACATAAGCACAGTAAAGTGTTTTAAGCGTGTCTACGGTCCAGTATCTAAACGTTCTTTTCAGCTGCCCTAGAATTGCGTATGCTTTGTTGGCCTGTAATTTGATGTGAGTAGAGAACTTCAGATTACGAGAGAAAGTTACTCCGAGGTCCTTTTCAATCTCTACGAATTTAAGAATGCTTTTAGCACCTTCTTCACCCATATATAGCTCAACATTTTCATGTAGACTCTTACCAGACCTGCTAAACTCCATACCTTTGCATTTATTAACATTGAAGAGCATACGCCACGTGTTAGACCACTCAGTTAGTGCATCGAGGTCTTGTTGTAATACTGTGAGATCGTTATTGCTGCGAATCGTGGCAATTAGTTTGCTGTCATCGGCGAATAGCTTAACTATCTGGTTTACCACTGCAGGCATGTCGTTTATGTAGATAACGAATAGAAGTGGTCCGAGAACACTACCTTGAGGGACACCGCTAGTTACATCGACCCAGTCGGACTTGTGCTGCCCGATAACAACTCGCTGCTGTCTATTTGCTAGGAAGTCAGTAACCCAATCGACTATGCTGCCGCAAAATCCAAGAGCGATCAACTTATTTATTAAGGACGAGTGGCAGACGATGTCAAAAGCCTTTGCAAAATCCAAGAATATTATAAGGACATGGAGACCGTTATCAATGTCGTAACTTATGCGATCAATTGTCTCTAAAAGATTCGTAATAACCGATTTCCTCAAGACGAAACCGTGCTGTTCATTAGCAATTAGATTGTTGTTGTAGAGATGCTCCATCATGACGTCTCTCAAGATGCGCTCCATTATCTTACACGGTACGGACGTCAAAGAAATCGGTCTATAGTTTCCTGGTATGGATCTATTGCCTTTCTTGTAGATGGGGCTAATCTGTGCTATTCTCCGGCAAGAAAAGGAGCAATTAAAAATCTTGCTAAGCGCTTCGGAAAAAGCATCTGCGCAGCTTTTTATAACAAATGGGTGAATATTGTCCAAACCTGGCGATTTTCTAGGGTTCATGCGCTCGATATATTTGCGTATAACAGCGGGCGAGAAGATGTTGGAATCGATCTCATGTTGTTGCAAGGTGTTGGAATTGACGGTCAAGGCTTTCGAGTGAAGGCGAGGATTGAATACGCTGGAAAAGTGAGCGTTTAGAAGCTTCACAATCGTCTCACCGTCCGTTTGGAAGACCCCTTCGTGATCAAGAAGGCCTTTGATCCTATCGCTACATTGCTTTTGGCTATTAATATAATTAAAGAGGATCTTAGGATGAAGCTTTTTGCGGGTTGGAATGGAGATGGAGGTAGCATTAGTGTATGTTACAACTAGCTGATTGAAAGCGGCGTTGATGTCGTTGTCAAGTAAGTTTACTCTATCGAGAATATGTTTACTAATTAGCTCGTAGTTACCCAGTGAGAGAACCTGACGAGGAGGTAGATCTGGTGGAGAAGTAAGTTTGGATTGAAGTTCGTATCTCCCAAAAAGTGTGGCATGTAAGCAGTCTTTATCCGTAGAACCAAGTGGCGGTCCGTAGACTATGCTGAAAATTCTGGACGGATCATTTGTAACGACGAGATCTAAGATGTTTTTCTTGAATGTAGGTTCCTGAACATGCTGTGTGAGGAAATTCTTGCTGATGGTACTCAAAAACTCAAGACTAGATGGGCGACCTTTGTTGGTACAAAAGCCACCTTCTTGGTTCCACTTAATGTCAGGGAAGTTGAAATCGCCTAACACTAATAAGTTCCTGGTTACATCTGATCTACATAATTGGCTTGCGTAGCCAATAGACTTGTTGATTTCATTGTTGGTATCGCTATCGGCAAAAGGGGGCCTATAGATACAGCCAACAGTAATTATTTCGTCATTGATCTTGATGTTGCACCAAACTTGCTCGCTTCTAGTATTGGAAAAGGGTTTATTGCTAACTTCGAAGCTTTCCACATCACAGCGCACGTAAATTGCAACTCCTCCGCCTCTGACGGCTTCTCTGTTTATGTTTCTAGTTCATTAATTATTGCAGATTGTTCCTTGACCAGTTTACAGAGTGTGCCAACATACATAAAAAGCTTCTTCGTTATTTCCGAGTGACTGCCAGATCCCATAGAAGTTGGAAATTCTTCGAGTAACGCATTAAAACCCGTGTCACTCATAGTAGATGGACCAGCAATAATGAATAATTTATGGAATTAATTATGAATTTAAATTGAAAAATTTCAATTTAAGTTTAATTTAAATTATTTTACTATTAAATGGTCGTAAAAAAGGTAATTGTTTAGTTATTGCTTTATAATTATTAAAATCTAAGAAAATGTTTGATTCATTCGAATTAATTTTTATTTTATCAAGCAAAAAAATATCATAGAACATGACTTTTCAATAGAAATTTTCATTTTCAATTTGAAAAGCCTTCTTTTAACTTCGTTTAAGTACTTATTGATCATGTTTTCAAGATTTCCTATATTTTTGAAAATAAAAAAGTAGCCAAACCATCTGTAAAAAGAAGAGAGTATTGATAGTTTGTTTTGTTTCTTTTTGGAATGTCATTTATAAAAATGCTGAAAGTAAGTGGACTAATTACTGATCCTTGTGGAACTCCTGCTTTAATAGAATATTGATCACTTAGATGACAATTTACATTTACTTTAAAAGATCTTAAATGCAGAAACGATCTTAAATCTTAAATCCAATAAATAAGATAAGGAGGTAGATTAGTTCTAATTAGCTTGTAAATTAGTCCTTCGTGCCAAACTTTATCAAAAGCTTTAGAAATGTCAAAATATAGACAACATACATTTTTCTTTCTATTAAAAGACTCTACCACTTTTTGAATAAGAAAATAAAGATTATCTGCAGTGCGTCTATGTTTTCTAAATCCTGATTGCTCATGTTTAAGTAATTTATTGTTCTCAAGAAAATTATATATTCTAGTGTAAATAATTCGTTCAAGTAACTTTCCAAGACAACTTGTCATACTAATAGGACGATAGTTATTAGGATCTTCAGTATGAGAAGATTTCTTAGGGATCATGGTTATACTTGCTATTTTCCAGGATTTTGAGGATTTTGGGACTTGACCTAGTTCCAAACTCATGTTAAATAGTTGACTTATTTCAAATAAAGTCTCCATAGGTAAATTTTTTATCATTAGGTTGTGGATCCGATCTAGACCAGGCCCCGCTAACACATAACTTACAACGGTTTTTTATTTCACGTGATGGCACTATTAATTTAATTTTGATTTTAAAATTTGCTAAGCCACAGCAAATTTGTAAATTTTTAAATGATATAATTTGTTTTTTCTTTTAAGGTTCCAGATAGGTATTGTGGTGGCCTAGTTATAGTCAAAGACCGGACTTTAAAAAAATAAAATTAAAACCTTTGGCTCGGACTTAACTTGAGACTTGTGACTTTTAAACAACTCTGAATATGTTTAACTTTACCTAATGGGTTTATATGATGTGAAAAAGATAGGAAGTAATATACTAATTTAAAATTAAAAAATAATCTTCACCGCTTTTTTTCGGTGTAGTCTTTAGGCATTTAAAAGATATTTCGCTTTCTTTTAAGTTATGATATTTTATTCAGTTAATTAATTACTAAATTTTATTCAGGAAAATATCAAAATTATTTCTATTATTTCTTATATATTTGGTGGGCTTTTAGTATTTTGATTTCTAAAATTATACAAAAAATTTTAAAAAAATCTGAAATAATAGAAAAATAATCGAAACTTAAAAAGCTAATCAAGCAATTTTTGGCATAGATTAAAATGTGAAAAAAATTTACATAGTATAAGCTGATGATCTTAAATTATTTTCAATTTTTGATCCTATGAGACTATATGATAAGTAAAAAAAAAAGAGACTGAGGTTACAATTGAAATTAAATTTGATAATTAAAAGGTTTAATTTCCTTTATAAGCCAAGGGGTTAAAGTGAAAATGAAATTGAAAAAAATTTGTGGTTGTAACCAAGTCTTAGGTACTAAGCTTATGGCTATTTATACACCATACCCACGGGGTAATTTGCAAGGATTTACCATTCCCCATAGTTTTATATGATGCAAAAAAGATAAGAGTAAGCTATCACTTAAAATAAAAATTTTGATTCAAAATATAAATGTTCTGAAAACCCAAATCATTGTCCTCATCTTTAACAGAGAAATGAGTTCTCAAGTTGTTTTTAATGTTTTGTAGAACTGAACTTCCTTCCTAGCCAAATTAGTCAAAATGATTTTTTTTCACACTTTTAACATATTTTAAACTTGAATTCTCATTATTTATTAACTTTGACAAAATTTAATACTCTTAAAAATAATAAACCTTACTTGATTATATTTCTTTATTAATATTGACTGCATACGTTAATATATTCTTGATCTGATATTCTCTAAACAATTAAAGTTAATTAATGAAACAAAAAAGAACCAAGTAGTTCCAGATAATTTGACAAATATTAATATTAACATTTTAGCTCTAGCAATGACATTCCAAAATGTCAAAAATAATTAATTACCTGGGAAATTACTAGTTAATTACTAAAATTTTTAAGCGCTTTAATTTTTTGAATACACATATTTTGGCGAATAAAGTTTTCTTGAATAAATTTTAAGTTTATTGTAAAAAATTGAAAGACTAAATATTTTTTTAAATGATCATAAAATTCCTCAATTTTGAAGAAATATTTTTCAAACTTTCCAAGTAAAATATAAATTTGAAAATTCTCTTCAAAAATTTTTTTATTACTATTTAATGAATGAAAATAATTTGTACATTTTTAAATCATGAAATTATAAAGTGAAACGAAAATATTTGACAGGCTATTTCAAAGAAAGCAAATAAACTAATTTCTTAAAAAAATCCGAGCGCATAGATTACAAAAATGCGTACAACATTTATTTTTATACAACTAAATTAAACTTAAAGGTGTTGTATAATTAATTGAGTCAGGAAATCTTTCTAAATAGCGATCACTTCTCAAAAATTTTACATTGAGCAATTTTCCATTGTACCATGTTCCATTTAGAGCCTGATAGGCTCGACCAGCTGCTTCATTGCTTAAACATTTCACATACACACATCCTTCTTTTGACTTTCTGTCACACGAAATATGAAGAATAGAATCGCATTTTTTTAAAATATCGTTTTGAATCTTGACAGCAAAAAGCGGATCATTTTCAATTATTGCTTGGTCAAACATGCCACGAATTTTCAAACACGGTGTAGGACTATGCGACAATTTTTCGCTTTTACTAAATGCATCACCTTGCCATCCAATAGAAGCTTTGTCCCTTTCCAAATTGTTCTCCTTGTTAAAATCTCGTTCTCGTTCAGTTGGATTAATCATGGTACTATTAGCCAAGCCGATTCCATCATTTGGGTTTATTTTAAAATTTTTTACTTGTTCTTGTGTTTTTGGAACCACCCATTTCCAGACAAGTGTCTCTTCGCCGTCAATAAATTGCGTCTCAAGGTGAATCCTACTCTCGTGGTCTTCAATAAATTTAACTACATCGTTCCACTCTTTTTTCTTTTTAGCTCTTTCACTTGGTTCAACCAAAGTGTCATAAACATGTGACATGGCTATGAAGGGCTTGATATTAGACGGGTCCATTAAGCTAAGCTCAAATTGTTTTTCCACCAATTCAGTGACTTGTTTTATGAGAGCAAAAAATTTTCTGTCTTTTTCCAAGCGACGGCTCATCAAGCCTTTGTAAGATAAATAGCCAATAAACAATGTTAGCATTACTGAGCAAAGCATCACCAAACGAACATACAAAAAATGAATAAGTTCTTTAACCCGACATCCCAGAGACTTTGAACTAACTGTAGACATTAGATATGTGATATCATCTTTGTTATTTGTATCCGCGTAGGACGCATTCAGAACTCGCAGGTTCCAATGCGGATTTTTCATCACCGCGTTTAATACAGAGTCAATAGCTTCAGCCTTGAATTCTAAATTTTTGACTAGACCCCTCTCGTTTACCAGATAATCAGCTATTTTGTTTAAATGAATGCATTTTTCCGTAAACTCGACCGGAAGTGCTGGCTTTTGGTCAAAGTTTTGTTCGACTAAAGGCGAACAGTCGATTTGGCCAGATTTTATTCGAAGATACTCAATTAAATCTCGCACCAACATTTTAGTTTGTGAACATTGAGTGTCCTTGATGTCTGAACAGTAAAAATGTTTTGCTGTTTGGTCAAGTTTTGGGTTTTTTGGTGATGAATAAGAAAAAAATTTTTTGATAAAAGAAAATGAATCATTAGAAAATTTGACTCTGACATATTGAAGTGCAATAATGGTAAAGATGACCAAAAAAAGATATGGTAATATTTTTGAAAATGAAATCCATGATTGTGAAAAGATTGGTTTTAATTTTTTATGCAACAAATTAAAGGCTTTTTTCTGGCCAGCTTCAGTACTAGAGTCTGGTGTTGGTCTTGATAGGTTTGATGGTGTGCGAGATGGAGCGCTCGGCTTTGTATCTTGTTTGAGTTTAAATTTTAAACAGTTGAATATTGAACTAGACGTTGCTCTTGGACAATATAAAGTCTTTGATTCAGGATGTTTATTTGAGGATGATACTTCAGAATTTAAGACTGTACCGGTGTAAATCACATCATCATTAATTAAATTATTTGGACAAGATCGGTTTTTTACCCGGGTTTTAGTCAATATTTCATTTATTTCGGATCTATATTTTGATAAAGTTTTGTCCAATTCTATTCTGTCTTTTAACTTCACATAACCTTAAAAAAATGAATGTTTTTTTAGTTAAAAAATTTTAAGCTTTTAATTATAATTTTTTAGAATAAAATTTAAAAAAAAAACTTTACAAAATCGAATTTTTTTTTAAACAGAAAATAAACCAAAGAACATGTTCTCAGTTGACTAAACTATACAAACGAATGTGTATAAATAATGATTGCTTTTTTCATGGAATTAAAGCTTGGAATTTTCGAGAAAAATAAAAATTATTTGTTGAATTTTACATTTGATCCAGTGTTAAAAATTGAATTCAAAGAAAAATAGGAAAAATGATTATTTTATTTGTAAATTTTAGGAAACAAATCACAAGCTTTAATGCCGCATTAATCTTAAAAAACTTGATTTTTATGCGGACTCAAGGTTTAAAACGAATCTTTAGACCATGCTGTGCAAGTAAAGATTGTTTTAAAATTGGCGAGATGGTGTTTGTTGCATGCAGCAAAGATTTGTTTCGGTGCATGAGGCTGCAATGCCGAATAGGCGAATAGGGAAAATTAAAATTAAATTTTTTCAAATTTTCCATGATCCTAAATTTATTAATTAAAATAAATGAATGGTTTTAATGAGTTTAACTATTTTTATGATTATAACTTGAAAATTTAGAATTATATTACTAATTTCTACCAATTTTAAAAATTATTAATCAGATGATTTTTATTATACAACTAATTTCGCTTTTTTTCTCAAATAATCATTCAAAAGTTTATTTTATAAAATCAGCTATTTAATCATTCTTTTTTTTAAATTATCACTTAATTTAAAATTCAACTATTCAATTTTTTTCACAATTATTTTCTAAATTTTTTTTTTAATTTCAATTTCAATTTTTCTTAATGGTCAATTTTTTTTTACACATATATAAATATTTAATATTGCTAGAAATCAAAATTTTGACGTGCTTTTTTTCTTTTATTCGTTTTCTTGGTATTGTGAATTTCAAAAACAAATTGGATACAAATTCTTCATTTTTTGATAAATTAAAATTGAATTAAATAAAAAATATTAGAAAAAATGCTGCAACATACTTTGTTGCACTTTTTAACCTAAAATAATTTTTCTAGTGTAAAAAAGACAAAGAATAAAGCATCAATAAAATTAAAATAGATCATTGATTTGATTTACTAAAAAAAAAGAAAATAAAAATTTTATTTTAGGCAAAAAAGGTGCAACAAAGTATGTTGCAGCATTTTTTCTAATATTTTTAATTTAATTTTAATTTATCAAAAAATGAAGAATTTGTGTTCAGTTTGTTTTCGAAATTCACAGCACCGTTTTCTTTTTAATATGTGATAATTTTTTACCTTTATTAAGAAGAAATCGCAAACTAGCGCTCCTATAGAGGTTGAATTATATGTGCCTCCACAATAAACTAGTCAAAAATTAATAGATAATTTATATATTAATTTATTTGATTTTCTTCTCAATTTGATGATAAAAAAATTAGTAATTATATAAGCAATACGTTTTTTATCCCATTTTCACCCTTAAAATTTCTAAATTCACTTAAATTTATATTTTTTCAATATTTTTGACATTTTAATTGTAGCAAAAATTTACTTATAACGAAAAATGGAAACAATCTATTAAATTCTGATTTTTTTACCTAAATTGAATCAAAATTTCAACATCTAAGTGTCTAAATAGATAAAAAAAAATTAAATTGGCTAAAAATCTTTTTTTTTTAATTTTGTCTGTTAAAATAAAATCTGTGAAATAAAAAATTTTAAAAAAAATCTTACTCAATTCCTGATTAGAAGGTGTCTGAGTTGTGGTATTGGGGTAATTAGATGTGGAGCGCATTGATTCATAGTAATTATCATTTTGAGTATTATCATTGTAAATACCAGTGGAATATCTTGTGCTAGATAAAGGGCTTGTGTATGCATCATTGACTTTAATATATTCGTATTGAGTCTCATTAGAATCTAATGGAACAATGTCATTGTCTCTCTCTGATTCAATTACTTGAACATCGCTGTTTCGGTCATCGTCCTCGTCATATTCGTCAAAATTCTCGATTCTTGTCGATGAACACTGAAAGCTGCGGCTCACATTCATTTGCTTTTGGTATTGTTTGCTCGGATTTTTTTCTGCTTTTTCCTTAGCTCTATAGTGATTTAGTTTTTTGATGAATAGATCACGATTGGCGTCGTTGATCTGATTTTTTACTCTAGTTCTGCTTTTACCTGGTGTTGCTAATGTCGGCAAAATATTTTCACCATAACGACGCAGTTCTTCTATCAAATGCTCGTCATCAATGATGCTCGATTGAGACATGGTTTACTCGCAAGACTAAAAAACTGAACACTTGAATAAGTTTAAGAAAATTTCAAACAGGCGCAAAAATTAAAAAAAAAGTATCATAAATTATTTTGCTAGCAAACAATCCAAAGAGCGTGTCTTGAAAATCTTAATGTCAAAAAAATTATTCAAATAATCTCAAAAGATGGATATTATTATCTATAGACACTTTATTTGTCTTCTAATAACAATAAAAGAACCACATTGAGTTCAACTCCTTGAAGCCTTGCCAGCTAATGTTACTTTTCTAAGCATGACTTTGGAAACAAATTGAACAAAATATTTACTTTTTTTTTAATTTAAATTCCTGAAAAAAATTCTTTAGTTTTGAGGTAAAATATAGAATTTTTTAAAGAAATTAAATAATTAAAATTATAACATAGACAATCTTAAATTTTACTTTTATAAATCTTTAATTTAATCTTTAATAAAACTTTATTATTAATTAGATTAAAATTACTATAAATTTTGTCGGAGCTAAATAAAAAAAAAAATTAGTTATGCAACAAATTAATTAGTTTGTGTCAAAAAAAATTTTTTTAGCTAAATTTTATTACTGAAATATTTTTACTTTTTATTAAAATTTGTTGATCATACTTATTGTAGTGAAAAGGGTGGAAATAGGCTTCAAGTAACTTTTATGGTGGAAAGGCAGTAATAAAGCGTCTTGGTCATAGAAATAGTTTTGTAATAACTGAAAAGGATTTTACAAATTTAATTAATCAAGATTTTATATACATGAGATTTTACAAATTAAAATTAGCAACTTTTGAATTTTTAATGGAATCATTAAAAAACTACAAAATTTTAAATTGAATACGCATCATTGGGCCAATACGTGTTCTTGTTATTACTAGTAGTAATAACAAGGATTTAAATGAATGATTTAAAAAATTATTATTGTTTTCATATTATTGCTCTAGCCGTGAGTCAGAAGTTGGTTGAAATGCCAAGTAAGTAAATCAATAGTTCTGTTGTAGCTAAAGATAAAGTTAGTCGAAAGGAAAAAGTCAAAAAATGTTTAGAAAAACAAAATTTTTTTTTATGTTTTTACTAATAAGTTAAAATTGGCGATAAAAAAATATTAAGCAAGAAAAAATAAAAATTGACTAATTACTAAGAACAAATTTATTTAGACAATAATTACAATATATTATTTATTATAGAAAAGTATTTCGAAAAGATTAAGAAAGTAATTATTTCTGAAATACGGGTAATATTTTCTTTTATCATTCTTAGACAATGCTTTTAAAGGTTAATAAGTCATAAATATATGTTGTCTTCTTAAATGCTTATCAAACCTTATACCAAATCGAAATTAAAATGTTTAGTAAGTAGTATTTCTAATTATTTTGACTGGAAAGATTTAAAATTTTTCTAATAAAATTTATTTAATTTTCATGACCCGTTGAAAAAAAAAAATTTTTAAATTTAGAAAAATTATAATTTTTTATAAAATTTCGAGTAATAACTTTAATGAGTCTTTGGCTAATTTAAATAGCATTTTACCTAAAATAATTTTTAATGACTTTTGCAGTACCTCGCTTGTAGAGTTTATTTCAGGTAATTTATAACCGAAGTCTTTTTTCTCAAATGATATAGTTATTTTTTAGGTTCTGTATTTCTTTAAAAATATTTTAAGAGCATGATATTCGAGGATATTCGATAATCTATTTTGAAAAAAAGGCAAAAAAGTTAAGTTTGATTTGTTATATGAGTGGACAAAATCTTTCCAAAAGTTTTTTAAAATTTAAAAGAATAATGGTCGTTTGAAAAAATGTATGACACTATTAAAAATAATTTGTACAACTTTGTGAAAAGTAATTGAAGTTTGACGTCGAAGTTGTTAGAGAATTCAATTCTATTAAATACATTAATCGTTTTATAATTCATTAGCTAGATATTAAAAAAAAGAACATAAGGAATCGGTAAACTATAAATTTACCCCAAGAGGTTTAGCATTCAATAACATGTCTACCTCGGAGAGAATGAAAAAATGTGTAAAAAGAAATGCTTTGAACCTATGATAAAAAAAATAACTTGGTGGATTGCAATTATGTATCTTCCGTATATCACATAGAATTATCTCTAGGAAAAAACATAATGTATGCTGGCAAAAAAAGAATCCAGAAAATGTACCAAAAGTACGACCAATCGAAGATATTTGGGGAAATTTGAAAGCTAAGCTCTAGAAACCTGCAAATAAAATTCGCAGTTACCTTAGCAATTTTGATCAAAAGGTCGTTTAAAATTACATATATTAGATAGATGGCGATAGTTATCAAATGAAATTAACTACCTTGTTTTAATTTTTTTTTTGTTAAATTCTTCTTTTAAATATACATCTTTATTCTGGAAAATTATTTAAAATTTTTTTTAAGAAATGATCATAATGATGATAAATTTCTAATTAAAAAGATAGACCTTTAACAAATTATTGGTATTCAAAATAGTTAAATTTTTAGTGTACTGTAATTTTATCATACATTGATTTGCACTTTTTTTTTTTGTGTGATACAATTAACAGACCAAATTTTGAACTTTTAGAAAAAAATCATCAGCGAAAATACCAAGTCTATTCTATTAAACTTGATTTTTAATTTTAAAATCTCAATGTTTTTCTCAATTTTCAAAAATAAAGTAAATTAAAAATTAATTTTTTTTTCAAAATATATCAAACCAGAATCAACTAAATGACTTAGAATTCACGAAACTGACAATTCTAAAACTCACATTTAAAATAAAAAATTCGACTTGTATTTGTTTCGTTTTGTCTTCTTCAACAAAAAATTAATCATGTTTAACTAATTCAAATAAAAGCTTTTGAAATATTCAAATTTTCAAAAATTTCAAATTTCTTTAATCAAATATCGTTATAAAAATGAAAAATATTCTAATGTCCTATTTCGATTCGGTTTTATCTCTTGACGCATTTTTTATGGAAATAAATCTCAAGTTAAACAGAGAAGAAACAGAGAGATTAAGAAAAATCTTAAAAAATTTGTCATCAATCGTCATAGCTTTTGATTTTGAATTCAAAGGTCCATTTAAATCAATTATTGATAAACGATATTCGTACGAACATCTTTTATACCTCTGCTACGTTAAAATAAACGAGTCTAGTTTACCATTACACGAAAACCATATGCTTCGAGCTGGTAAATTTTCAAGCAACAGCATTATCAAAGATTTTCAGATTAATTTGAAATTACATCCAAATGAAGTGGAAAAAAAACTCTTGGCAACAGAAAATTTAACAATGAGCTATTTTTTAAGCAAAGCTGAACAAAACGACGGCCACTATTGGAGACTTTTGCACGATCTTGTTGGTTTTTCGATAATGAAATACATTTTATTGTATTCTTTCATATTTCGAAAAATCAATCATCCAACGAGCTTAAATAATTATGTCCAAGTGTCCGGCATTAAGTTTTCTTTTGCCTATAAAACACTTGTTTCTAAAAAATTAAAGATGGATGGACAAAAATTGGAAAACCTGCCTGCAAATTCGCTCAAAACTCAAATTGGTAAACTTGTAAAGCCAGCAAAGCCTCAAATTTTGAAAGAAATATTTCAAAAACAAGACAAAATACTTTTGGAAGAAGCTAATGGTTCAAATTCGATTTCAAATCAAATTAACAAAATCGGAAATCAAACCCTGAACAAAAATTCAATGTTGTATGACCGAAGTTTAGGCTCTAAGATTCACAATCGCTTTATTTACAGTGACAGAAAGTGTGCTCAAAATTTGTCCGCAGCTGCTTCGGAAATTATTGACAGATTCATTTTTAAGCAAGTTCATTTTGTGGAATATAAAAAAGAAGATAGATTGGAAGAAATGAAAAATGCTTTAGGCAAATTACTCATTGATCTAATTAAAAATCATCAATCATGTCCTTTTAAGGTTTTTTTGGATTGTTATGGTAAATCAAATGAGCCTATGGAAAAACCAAAGGACAGTCGTAAGCGTAAACGCAGTAAAGAAGATAAATGCTGCCAGACTGGTGGACTTTTGACCAAGCATATAGAAGCAAAAAATGTATTTGCTTTTATTCGTAGATGTCTGATGTATGTTCTAAAAAGCGATGGTCAAAAAACAAAAAGAAAAGATTCTTCTTTTCCACTAGTTGGAGGAGAAAACAATTTCAAATTATTGTGCAAAAAAATGAGCTCTATTTTATCGAGCCTAAAATTTGATTCATTCAAACTTAATTCATTAGTTCACGGAATCAGCATATCCCGGATTAATTTCTTAAAGTCAATAGACTGTGACCAATTCAAGCATCTATTATTCCTTAATTTTGTCCGCTGGCTATTTGAAGACTATATATTTGTGCTTGTTAAGGCTTACTTCTACGCAACAGACACCACCAAGACAAACTCAGAGATATTCTACTACACCAAATCGGACTGGAAGAACATTGTCAAAAGTCAATTGAGTGATCCCGTGAACAAAATTTACCGCAAAATGTACAATCTAGAGAAAATCAAGCACTCTGATCTGATCGGGTACTGCAACCGCTTCGAAACTTTCGGAGCCTACATGGGTCGGTTGTATCCAAAAAATGTGAATAATGAGTGTCGAATAATTAGTGGCTGTAGAGCCTTTAACCCTTGCACTAATCGTTCTTCGAACATTAATTATAAATTCATAGCCCTAAATAATTGCCTAAAATGGATGATCAGTCGGAACCCAGAGCTAATCGGGTTCGGCACCCGAGGCCACATTGACATGCACTCAAAATACTCTAGGTTTTTACAGCTAAATTATTTAAATCGAGGAACTTGTGATCAACAAACAGGAGAGAAAGACATTTTCAAAAAATGGAATTTTATTAAATTTGACATAAAAAAATGCTTTGACTCAATTCAATCAAAAGAACTTCAGAGTTATATAAGTCAATTGATTTACAAGGAATTGGGCTCAGAGTATTGTTTCACCAATTTACGCTATGCTCTTTACCAAATAGACTTGGATTCCAAGCAACTAAAGCAAAAATATGACACCTTTACACTCAAACACAGCGTCAAACAAAAAGGTTTTGTAAATGGTCTTGCTGATTATGTAAATTTGCTCGAGAATGATAATGGGAATAAATTTAGCTGCTTTAAGCTGCGCAATTTGAGAGATGCAGGAGGCTGTATTTATGTACCTCTGTGGGTACAGGATAGAAATTCTAATTTTAAAAAATTGAATGATTTGCTCAAAAAATGTCTGAACCATGTTGTTGTGAAAGTTCATGATGATTTGTACGAGAGAGTAAATGGTATATTACAAGGCTCTATATGTTCGCGCAACCTGTGCGACTTGTATCTTGGGAAAATTGAGACCAGACTTTTTGGTTTCGATAATTGTCCCAATAATGCAATGAAATTAAACCGATCAAATGAGATAGTGATGCGCATAGTTGACGATTACATAGTTATTGCCTCAGATGTGGACAGAATGCTAAAAATTAAAGAATTGTTAAAAAAGGAACTGAGTTTAAATGAAGCCAAGACTGTGATTTACATTTTCAAAAAATCAGCAAATAGTGCTAATTTGTGTTTAGTTCAAAGTAATGGCACCAATGAGGCGAACTCACAAAATTACAATTTTTTATCAAATTTTTCAGGCAACTACTTCTCTTGGTGTGGTTTTAATTTGGATGTGAACAATTTGGATGTTTTTTTTAATTATGAAAAATATTTTGAAAATTCAACTAGTCTAACAAGTCGTCTAAATTCGAACATTGACTACAAGTTTGCTTATGTTATGTTTAATTCAAAATTTTTGCGTTTATTCAGCGCAAATGTGAGTGTTATGGTAATAGATCCTGAGACAAATAGTTTACAAGGTATATTGAGGAATTTTGCCGATTTTTTTGCTCTTAGTGCGATTAGATTTTGTGTTTTGTACAAATTTATGCCATCACAACTGATAAATAACACCAAACTACAAATAAAGATTATTTTGAATTTGTGCTACTGGTTGAATAACAAAATAAGTTCAAAATTAAAGCAATCTATTCAAGTTTTTTTTTATTCCTCATTTACTTTAATAAAATTCTTTTGCTTACGAATTTATGAATTAATATTTTTGAAATTTAATTTTAGCAAATTTAATAGATTAATTCGACTAATAAGTGTAAATCTAGAAAAATTAAATTTTCATCGATGTATTAAAGACAATGCCGATTTGTATTTTTTGCAGCTTTGTCAATTAATAGATCAGCAAATTTTGAAGTTTTTTTGTTGTAAATTTTGATTAATTAATTTTGATATTTTATATTAATAAAAACATTTTGATTTGGTAATTTTCATTGACTTTTTTAGTTTTTTTGCGAATTCTATCTAGACATTATTTCTTTACTTAAGATGGTGATAGAAGAAAAGATATATGTTAGGGCAGGACTGAGTCATTTTGTTCCATTAGTGGTCAAACTGTTGGAAGAATATAGAGCCGGTTTCGAGTCAAGATATATTGAATATGTAATTGCTCCCTTACTATTTCTTCTTTTTTCCTGAAACTTCAGATATTTAAACTTTCTTATACTTTTAAACTTATCTTATTATTTATTATACTTTATTTATATTTTACATTTTTTTCTGAAGGAGCTTTAGTTCGGTACAAATAAATAAATAATAAGAATGTCTTGGATCATATGACTTTGATTTCATTAGTTCTCGTCCGATCACCCAAAAAAAAGTTGAGCCTGGTTAATACTTAGGTGACTGTGTAAAATACCAGGTGTTCTAAAACTTTAAATTTTTACTTTTCTAAATTTTTTTTATTCAACATAACTTTATACTTAAAAAACATATTTAAAAAAAATAACAAATTTTAATAATTTTAGTTAATATTTTTTAATTTCTCATCGATTTCAAGCATATTTTCATAACTAATACACCCAGAAGATCTAATACATCTCGAATTAAAATTTCTAATTGCTTCTTTGATTGCAGTTTTTTCTGAAACAAATCCTTCTGCTTTTCCTACTTGACCATAGGACATTTTATCGCACGAAAAATATGCATCCCATACTATTGACTGATTTTCGATGCGTGGTTGAGTTCTAACTATACAGCTCTGAAAATCATCTGATACTTTCATTCTGACAGACCATTTATCACTCTGCAAGCAAGTTACACTGATAATCAAGATAACTACCAAGAAAACACTAAAATTTCTCATTTTTACTCTATAAATTTTTTTCTAAAATTTACAAAATGCTTAAATAGACGGCCAACTTTTAAAAAAATAAAAAAAAGATATTTATGACTGACAAGATCGATCATATCTTATGGCCTTAAGCCTTAAGTCTTTGATCTAAATTATATTATCGGAAAAATAAAAAAAATACAATTTAAACATTAGATTTTTATGGTCAATTATCTCTTTTAAAAAATTTATTTATTTATCGATCAATGTGTAGTGGGTCATATCATAAATTCATGTCAAATCACTAAGTTAATCTGAAGCTTACAAAACTACTGATCAAACAAACTATAAATGAAAAATTTATTTTATGTACTTACAAAGCAAATTGATTGAAATAATTTTCAAATTTTTGAACATTTTAAATTAACCACGCTATATTTGATTAAAAAAATATAAATTTTTTCTGAATCTTATACAATCAATCAAAAATTTGGAAATGAATATGGTATTAAAGCTCTTGAACTAACAAAGAGAAGTGACCCAAATCGCGAAGAATATGTTAAATTTAAAAGAGAATAGATTTCAAGTTATGAATCAAATAGGGATTACAAACTATGAACAAAGAGGAAAATTATTTAAAAAAAATGAACTGCATTCTGAACTAGAATTATAAATACCTTAACAACTTTTTTATTAATAAAAAATTAATATTCATTCTATCTAGAAATTATTTATTTTTAAGAAAAGGCATTGAGAAAAGCTAATTCTAGAGGATTTTTTTATGGATAAAAATTTAAAAACTAAGACAAATTTTCAAAGAATTTTTCAGATTTTCTTAATAAAAGCGATATTTTCAAAATAAAGTCAACTTTATCACTTGTTTTGTCTGAACAACTTATTTTCTTTGCATTTTCTATGATAAATCTCATTTAACATTTACTTAAATTTTAAATATTCATGTTTAATACATTTAAAAATAAAAATTTGACCAATTCAATTTCTTCGTTTATCTATTTTTATAATAAATTAAAATTTATAAAATAAAAAAAGCCAAAGAATGATTATTTATTTTTATTTAGCAAATTAAATTTTTTAAAATATCAGTATCAAATCAATTCGTTACGATAACTTACTCATAAAGTCAAATTTATGATAGTCAATTTTTAAAAATTTAGAAAAATTTAAATTTTTTAGAAAAATCAATAATCAAATAAAGTAAGCTAAGAGCATTTTAAATGCTAAGTAATTTGCTTAAATTTTGTCCATATCGTATAAAATAAATAAAATATATTAAATAATAATAGAAAATTTTGGAGTAGCTCAATTCCAAAATCCAATCTTTGGATTCTTTAGCAAAATTTTGGATTTTGAGAACAAATTGGAATCATTCATGGATAGATTTTTGTACAGTTAATAATCTCATAAAATAAAACTAATACAAAAAAAAATGGTAAAAAAAATTTACAATTGTCATTTCAGAAATTTTTAGTTTAATGTTTAGCTGAATTAAGCTTAAGACCGTTTACAGGAGCAGTTGAATTTGAACTCGATAGGGTAGTTTTCATTCCAGATAGATAGGTTTTTGTTTGACCATTTTGACCCGAAGGAATTATTCCATTTGAGGCTGAATTTGTTGCAACTGATTGAATGATTGAGGAGGTCATTGAAGAAGTCGATTGTGTTGATGTATTTACAGAACTATTGGACGAATCCATGTTGGTAATTTGAGAAAAACTAGTCTGAACATTGGTTTCTATTTTGGCATTTTTTTTAATCCATCGATGTTGCATTACACCTTCGAGTGCCAATCTTTCATTAGGATTTTTTCTTAACAGTTTTGAGATCAAATCGACTGCGTCATGTGACATCGTAGGTGGACATGTATACTCAACCTGGGTTATTTTTTGATAAGTACCATCATAGCTAGCAGTTTCAAAAGGCGGTTTTCCGACCAATAGCTCATAGCTCAAGACTCCCAATGACCAAAGGTCGACTTTTTCATCATGAGGCTTGTCGTCAATCATCTCAGGAGGCAGATAGTCCAGAGTGCCGCAAATGGTTGTTCTACGAGATGATGGAGCATGAACTGACCAGCCAAAGTCGGCTATTTTCAAATCACCATAAATTCCAAGCAACAAATTTTCTGGTTTTATGTCTCTGTGGATAACTTTTTTCGAATGACAGTAATTCAGTGCATCGGCGAGTTGGTAAATATAAGTTGCTGCTTGTTGGTCGTCAAATTTTCCCACTTGTTTCAACAAATTATAGAGCTCGCCTTTGGGTGCATACTCTAGGATCATATAGACTCTGCTATCATCATAAAAGTATCCATACAAACGAAGTATATTCGGATGTCTGAGATGAGATTGTATTTCGATTTCTCGTCTCAATTGATGCTCGCAGCCAGCTTTTTGAACCTGATGCTTAAAGATCACTTTCAGAGCGACTATGTACAAGCTTTTTTTTTCTCTTGCCAAATAGACATTGCCGAATTTTCCTTTTCCTAGCGGTTTGCCTATTTCGAAATCATTTAAGCACCATTTTTTTCTTGAAAAAATAAATTTTATAATTTTTATTTTTGAATTTTACAAGAATTTTTTTATGTTAAAAAATAAAAAAAAAATTCCAAATTTTTTTGTAATTCTTACACTGATTTTTGGGAGCCCGAGTTTGATGAGTCGTTGGTCCCGCCGTTTTCTTTATTTTCTTTGTTGCTTATTTGGTTTGCTTTGTGCTGAATTTCCATGTCCGGAATTGTATATGTAACCGACTGAGTTCAAGGCACCTATACGACTTTAATTTTTAGCGCACAAAATTATCACTAATTAATCTAAATTATTTAAAATTTAAATCAAATTTAGTGTATTTTTATTGCCTAAGTATCCTAGTATTCACAGAGGAAAATATTTTAAATTTGATTTTGGTGTTCAAATTTGTGCTTAAATTCAAAAACATAAATTATTCTTTAAAAAATTTTCAACTTCTGAATAAAAAGTTTGCGCGTAGTTTGTTGCTGAGCGAGCTTGCTAGCAATAGAACGAACTAGCAAGCTAACAACTAAAGTATATGTGCTATTTTATATATTTTTTAATTTTTAAAGCAAATCCATATGTTTCTCGTTTTCAAATAATGAAAATTTTTGCAATCAAAACTAAAGACAAAGAGCCGATTCGATTTTGCATTTTAAGATTTTAATGCTTGTTAACTTTTTTGTATTACTATTAGTGAATAAGCAAAATTTTGACTTTTGCATGCCGTGGTTTCATAGCGATAGTGTGGAAAAATATTTCCTATTCAATTTTAAATTCTTTTAATTCAAGTATAACTCAAAAATCTTAAAAAAATTTTTTTCTTTTATTGACTTGGATTTTTAAGACGCCAAAATTTGATATTGCCTCTAATATCACATGATATTTTGATATTTATAAATAAAATGATAGTCGAAAATTAGCTTTTATTTTAAAATGATTAATTCAAACTTAAAATCAGTTCAAATTAATAATTATATAATTGATAAAAAGGAAAAGAAGGTCCACACGGTAAGCAAATAATGCTTGATCTCAATTTTATTTAATCAAGTCCAAAATTGGGATTTATTAAAGCAAATAATTAAAATTTATTTGTTAAAAGTATTACAGAATTGAATTGGTGACGAAATATAATCGACAACTTTGTGTTGATAAACGCTACAAGGAGTTTGAAGCTTTGCATAGTGAGGTAATTAAAATTCACTGTTGTGGCTAGAATTTTAATAAAAATTTTCTTAGAAAAATTTGATTAATTTTTTTATTAAACAAAAATAGAATATTCCATTTTTAAAAATTAGTCAATATTTAGTTAATTTTTCTGATTATTTTTTTTGTTGACATTTTAAAATAATGAATAACTATTTCAGATAACGTCAACATTTTAATTCTTTTTCCTTTATAATTAAATCGTTTAGCAAACATTGCCCCACACGAAAATTTAAATTTAAGTTTCCTCAAGTAAAAAAAATTCTCAAATCCGGCTTAAAGTTGCCCAGTCAAATATTAAAAAGAAAAACAGGATTTATTTTAAATTCAAGTTAAAGTTTCAACAGTCTAGTGCCCATGTCTCAAGAGACCGATTAACACTTCATTTTTTTAATCTCATTATAAAATAATTGTTATAAAAAAAACAAATAAACAAATAATATATATAAAATTCAAATTAAGTTTTTGATTACAAAATTAAAATTAAACAACAAGGTTTTCAAATCAAACAATTCAAATTTTGCTGCAAAATCTATAAAAAAAAGCTATTGAAAATTGAAAGCTTAAATGCTGAAATCTTTAACATTGATCTCTTGATCAAAAATGAATTTATTTATTTATATTATTTATTATTTATTTATGAAAAATATAATTTGGATTATACACTGGCAGTTTGGAATGGAACTTAGTCCTTCCTTTCAGCCAAATGTTAATTTATTTATCTTGTATAGAAATATTCGAAGGTTTTTTCTCGACTTTTCAATTATGCAATTGGTTCAGTTAGGTTTTTTTTGTTTCTTAAATTATACTTCAAATTTCTTAAGTCATTTTTAAAAAGTTTTTTGTTTTTAGAAATCTTAAAGTGAGATATTATCATAAAAATCAACCTTTTAAAAATTCTTCGTTATTTCATTTAAGCTATATGATACAGACTTCAAATTAAAAAGAAAAAAGATAGATCAATAACAAATTTTTGCTAATTTAAAGATTTCTTCCTTTGAAAAATAACAAAAAATGGTAGAACAATAATCAAAATACGGTAAAATAATGGGTTTAAAGAATTGGGCTTTTACTAAAGTTGCAAGATAGAAAATCTTTTTGAAAGAAATAGCTTCCGAAATTATCAAGAACTAAAATTTTAATTAAGCTGAAAAAATGTCAAAAATTTGAGAAAATCAAAAATGAAATTGAATTTCCGAGATCACATTTTTATACTCCATCGCCCAAAACCTTTGAATCTAGGAGAACAAGTCTCGATTTTTACATGAAAGTAAATTGTTTATTTTTAATTTATAGTGATTTATTTATTTTTATTTTTAGAGACTTATTCAATTGCTTGGTTCACAAATTCCAATAGAACTAGCTAAATTTCTTAATTTAAATGAAACCTTAGATTTTGACGAAGAATTTCTAAAGTAAATACTCATTTTTGTGGTAATCATTATTTAATCGTTTCTTCATATTTGATTAGAAGGAAAAAAAATACTCCAGAAATCCTCAACATGCCTCAAATTAGCATTAAAAATTTAACATCAGAACAAGTTTGCTATGCTTTGTGCAAAGCTGAGTTAAAAGAAGACATCATTTTATCAGGATTTATTAAAGCTTTTTATTCATGGTAAAATAAATTATATGAAAAATTAAAAATAAAATCAACAAAAAAAGTAATAAATCAATACTTTTTTTTTAAAGGCTCTAATTTTTCGACCCGAAACGTTAATTCTTGAATCCTCGAATTTTTATTAGCTATTAAAGTTTCCATCCGCTTTATTTTTTCTTTTAATAGTTTAACTTCTTCTTCTTTTTCAAATATAAATTTTTTTTGGTCATCCAACTCGAGTTTGGCAGCGGTAAGGTTTACTTCGCTTATAGATGGACTTAGCCGATACGGATTCCTTGGTAACTTTGGCAAAGAAGGTGGCTTGGTTAAAGTTTGTCCCGACTCATTAGGAGACCTGGTGGGCAAATTTTTTATTTGATCTGATTTAATGACTCTTTCCACTTGTTTTTTTTGCCTTAGAAAGTCATATTCGTTTGGATGCATTAATTTAGGACTTTCTTTCATACTATTGCGCATGTTGTATCTGACCCAGGCAGAATCGTCTTGGATAGATGGACGAGCTACCAATGGCACTTGAACTGAAACTGGCGGAATCATGTTAGTATTAGCACCAAATAAAGTTAAACTAGCTCGTAAATTGTGCAAAAAAATCGGTGCTGTGCCTGTTTTGCAAATGCTTAACTGTGTAATTACATGCTTTGGAATATTCATTCCAATCACACTTAGGACTTTTCTGTTCAACAAACTAAAGATCAAACAATTAAAAACTTAAATTGGGTTTTATTAATTAAAAAAAAATTACTTCCACTGAGCTTGTCTCTCTTTGACATCGTGCCATTCGTGATAGTCTCTCAGGTCGATTAAATCCGCAAAATAGTATTTAATAATCTCTGCTGTTAAGAGGCCATCTGCAAAGTCTTTTTCAACATTGGTCCTAGCTCTGGACAGTGGTATGCGATCGAGCCATTCGAAAAGACTTGCCAATTGTATCGGCTCAATAGATAGGTTTGTCCACACATAAGCCATGCATCAGACTGTTAAAAAGTCTAAAAAAAAGTGCTAAATATATTTAAAGCATGCCACAAATAAAATTTTTTTTAAATAATAGCTTATAAGGATTATTAATTAAGACAAGTTTATATAAATTAACACAAACGAATTTTAAGCACAATTTCCAAGCAACAAAATTCACAGAAAATTTACTCGAAAAGCAATGTTTTCCTTTTGAAAAAAATACCATTCGGTTTTTAAAATGATTAAAAATAAACTCTTTTAATCAAACAGTGTAACTTTTTTTTTAAATTAAGTATCGAAAGTTAAATTTGAATAAAAAATCAATAAATTGTTTTCAATTTAGTGCTAATATATCTATTTAAGCAGCGCAAAATTTCCTGGTCCGGAATTTTCTTTGTATAGATAGAAATCTAATCTGGGTTTAGCAATTAAATATGTGATTTAATATTTGGCTTTAGAAAATTAAATTTTTAAATTTAAATGAAAACATTTAAAAATAAATGCCGTACTAAAAGAAAAATTTCGTCATATAGGACTTCTTTAATTTCATGGATCAAAATCAGCAATGTTCTCTCAAGTGCACTTTGCTTACTCTATAAATAAAATTACCTGTTTTAATTTAAAATAAAAACACATTTTTAATAACTTTCTCTTAGAAGCACTAATAATTATCTCGGATTTTTTCCAGTTTTTATTGTTATTTTATCCAGAAAAAAGAAATTTACTTTTAATCACTGTAAATCAAGTGGATTCAAAAAATTTGTTTATGTTATTATTTTTGCTTAGAGAATTATTGATTAGCAACCTGATATGCAACAAAACAATTTTTTTGAATCAAAACATTTAAGGAGAAAATAATTCAAATTGCTCAAAAAATACAAATTTTAAAAGCTAACTGGAAGATGTGAATTATACACAATAGTTTTACCGTATAAAATATTTCTTTTAATTAAGACAAAACTAAAGAATCAATTTAATGCATCCAAATAAACTCTATCGTTATATCTATATATTTTTTTTAAATCAGAGATTTGCTTTGAATATTTTTATAATAGACAAACTTATAGGCAGAGAATTAATTAATTATTACAAGTTAGTTTATTCTTTTAAATTATGTTTATTTTCAAAATATTGAATTATTTACTTGTTGATTTAAGAGTGTTTTTTTGGATAAATCAAAGCGAAAATTGTTTAATAACAATTTAAAAAATTATTTAAGTCATCGAAAATATTGATTAAAAGAAAACTTTTTTCAAAATAAGTGAATTTAATTAGTATTAATTTATTTAATTCAAACTCGTTTTAATAATTTCCTTAAATGACTGAAATAATTACCCAAACCTTATTCATTAACAGTGTTAATATATGAAAACTTTCGGTTTTTGATTTCACTGTTTTTTTGGTTTCAAAATTAGTATTTTTTTTCATTTTTTAATTTACTTACTTGTATTCCTGATAAATTTTTTACAATTTCGATTTTTGCGAATCACAAAAGCAATTCATTGCTCAAGAAGAAATTTTTAATTCTATAATTCTCAAAGGAAAATTTTAAAATCTAAAAATTAATTCAAATTTTTTCTCCTAAATACTTGTTAGTCTATGGATAGTTTAAATTTTTACTTACTTTTGACAAATTCTAAGCTAATTTATTTTTATTCGTAGGTTTTTGTTAATTTTTTCAATCAAACACTAAAAAAATTTAAACAAACATTTTTCTTTATATTTTCTTTTATTTTTTAAAATATTAAAGATACTAAAAGAAAAGTTAAGGATTATTTTTTTTAAATTGTTTTTAAAAAAAGTGCTAACATAAAAATGTATAATAATAAAAAAATGATTCAATTTACTTGAATTAATATAAAATACGGTCAAATAAGGTTTATTTACTTATTTTGAAATGAAATGTCCTTCTTTCGAAAATTTCGGTAGAATGTTTTAGGATGAAAGAATACAGTTTAGTTCAGAATAGTCGTTATTAATCTTTTTTTTTTAAATGTAAAATTTTTAATTCATTTGATACTTTACTTTTACAAAAAGCTTTTTTTTTTTATTTTCAAAAACTTATTTTTGTTAAATTGTCAAATATTTTATTAATTTCATTCTATTTTTGTATTCATTTCGGATACCTAAAAGACGAATTCGGATTTAAAAAATTTTCTTATAAAAAAAATTAATTTTTACAAATTTTGGCAAAAAAAAAGAAATTGAATAACTCATATATAGAGGGTGTTTAAAATTTTAAGAATATCTTTTAAGACCCGCCAATCTTGATCCGTCTTTTAGGTATGACCATTCATTCCAGCTTAGATACTATAAAATTACCTTTTTTGTGTTTTACGTTACTTTTTTTACTAAAATTTAAAGTATTTAAACATATTTTATGTTGAAGATGATAAACAAAAAAGTCCCTTAAGAAATTGTTCATCTAAAATAAAGACGAATTATGGTGAAACTTCAACTTTACAAAAATAATGAGAAATTTTTATTAGATTCAAAAGTTAAAAAATTTCTAATATAGGTCTTAGTTCTGGATTAAAAAAAAAAAAACTTTTAAATCAAGACTTTGTTTAAATTATAAAATAAATAAACATCTAAACAGAATTTATAATAAAAAAATTAAAATATATTAAATGCAAAGATGTTCTTTGGAAACTTTTTAAATAAATTTAATTAACAAATAAACATGCCTTTTTAATACAGCATTTCTGGATATTCCTTACCTATTTATATTATACTTATCTACTAGCAAAAAGTTCAGTTTATTTGGTTATTTTTAAACAAAAAGCTAATTATAATTCTAAAAATGCATAATGCTTCATTCAGGCACAATCTTAATTTCTTATTCTTTTTTAAAATGAAAAAATTTAAAAAATTCAATTCAAATGAAAATTTTGGAGACCAAACAAAAGAAAGTAACCAAACAGAGAACAAAATAGAATATTGCGTTTATATTGGTAACTTGAACAGTAGAAATCTAGATAATACTGACATAAATAAATTATTAAATCAATTTTTGAATTCGAGTCCAAACGCAAAAAACGTCAAAATAAATTCTATTAAAGTGCTTAAAGAATGTATTTACATCTATTTTGATAGCAAAAATAATGCTCTAAATGCTGTTAAATTTTTCAACAATTACACATTTAAGAATTTTAAATTCGAGGTATTCTTGATCGATTCGATTGATTCGAAAGAAAAAAGCGTTAATCAAGATGAGGATGAAAACTACGAGTATGATTGTAAAAATATTTTTTGGACTGACTCAATTGAGTGTGAAATTCTTGTTTCCAATAGACTAATAAAGTATTAAAATTTAATTTTATATTAAATTTAAATTTTCAAAAAAAAAGAAAATATGCTGACACTATCAATGAGAGATTACAAAAGTCGTTCTTTAGTTTGAACACTTTTATTAAGTATTCTAACAACGATGCCAATCAAGAGCAAACTTTGACAAAAGAAATTATTAGAGATGCTTTTAATCGCAATTTACTCTACTTGATTACCATCAATCAATCAAATGAAAAATACAATTCATTAAATTTAATTATTTTTAATAAATGGAGACTTTTAAAATCACCCAAAATAACTCATGTGATCAAAGGTATTCTTATGCTATCAATTTCATATGGCACCATTAAAAAATAGGAGTCTTTGATTTTAAATATTCCAGGATTTAAAATTTTTTTTTTTTATTTCAAGATGGCTTCAAATTAATTAATTTAAATACTTAGGAATTTATTTTGAAAATTTGCAACATTTAAAAGCTCGATTAAAATACAGTATTAAAATCAAAAAAAAATGTCATAATTTTTTGAAGAAAAAATGGTGTCTGGTAATTATTTGAAATAAATTTTTTCATCGTTAATCAGACTCAATTTCAATAGAACGCAACAATCATGACAACAATTCTATTAAATCAAATTAATTTCAACTTTATAATTATGGGCAAATTCTTGTTAATAATTTTTTCTTATTTTCTAGTTTTACTTTATGAAGAGGCTTATTAAATAAGTCCATATTTTTACTTTTTTGGTTTTTTTCTTTTTGAATTTCCCTAAGTTTTTCTTAAAGTTTTTTCTAGTTTGGCAGTAAGTTCATATCTTCATCATAAATCAGATCGATCGCATTTTGAGTATAGGTCTACAAAATGCCTTATAAAAAGTGATTTCATTTATACTGACATGGCACTGTTTCTTACCGCTTAAGTATAAAGGCTACATAAAACTCTTATAGTTAGTATAATTTTTTAAAGTTGTTGATCATTATTTAGACAATTGTGAATTATTAAACCAAGATATTATATTTTTCGAATATCTCAATTGTTTTTCATTGATGCTCAATTAATGCCTTTACATATTGTATTAAAAAAAATGGTGCCATAATTTTTAAAAACTATATTTTTATACAATTTTGCAATATTTAAATAGAAAACAAAAACATTCCATCAAATAAAGCATTTGATATTATTAGATCCGACTATCGCGATTATTTAGATAATATTAAAGATATCTATCTAAAATCAAACCAAGAGCCAGAAACAGATTCAATTTGTAATGAGCCAGAAACAAAGAATAATCAATGCTTCGATAAAAAACTTTTCGAATCGGTTTTAAAAAAGATGAGAAATGTACCAGAAATTGGATATGAAGATATTGACTTTTTGACATCTTTTTTAAATAATCAAAAGACAAAACTGTTAACCAACTCCAAAATAAATTCCCAAGCTGACAAGACAATTAATAAAAATGAATTATCGAATTCAAATTCTAACATGACCCAAGCTAATCAATCAACAAACCAAAATATTCCATCTATGATGCAGCAACAAAGAATTCCATGTCTTCTTTCTCAGCCGGTTTTTTATCCAAATCCTCATTTACAACAGCAAATTAATCTTGTGCCGCCAGTTCTAAATCAAAGTAATTCATCAAATCAAATACCGGCTCTAATGTCTTTACAAAATCAGACAAAAATGATGTATCAAGCCCGAGTACCATCTCTAATGGGCCTAAGACCGAATTTTAGATCGCCGGGTCAGAACAATAATTTTCATTTTAATAAGCGTCATTAATAGAAAATCAATTTTTCAAAATTAATTGGAAGTTAAAATTATTTCTTTTAAATATTAATATAAATTTTTATAAAATATAAAATTTGAAAAATTTTCTTTATTCTAAATTAAATAGACGACCTGTTTGATAAGTTTATAATTAATAAAAACATTTCTAAATTTTTTTTTGCAAAAACAAAAATTAAAATTAATAATCATCTATTTTGAAAATGAGTTGATATTGTAACAATTTTTGATAATTATACTCAGGTAAATTATAAATCTATTCATTATTTATAAAATTGAGCTAAATGATTAAACATAAATTTTCATTAAATATTTGATATTTTTTCTATGGTTTTATTTTCGATTAGGCATGTCCGAGTTTTAGTAATTATAGCAAAATGTTACAGGATTTCTGGTGTATTAACCTTTTAGGAAACTAAATCTTCATACAATTTATAGTCATCATGAGTCCAAAATGTATTGCTTAGTTTTATTATTTAATTTGTAAATTTTTAAAAACAAATATTTTGTGTATAATTTACAAATATAATCACACTTATTGTCTTTAAGAAGGTATTTTAAGTAATTAAAATTCAGTCATGGCAAGAAATTAATAGAATTGATTCTTCTCCTTAAAAAAAATTTATTTAACTTTTAAAAAAAATGTCTAATTAATTTCTTTGATTTTTAGAATCTTAATCCGTAAAACCATATAAATTAATAAGAATCGAAAAAAGAAAATGGTTCAAATATAAGCACATTATAATTTTTTTTAAAGCTTAATTTAAAATGACAATGATAGTTGAGAAACTATTATCTAATTATGATTCAAATTTTATCATGCGTGTTTTAAAACGCCTCGCTAATAATTTATGATTCGAACACATATTTTAAAAACTAAATTAAATTAAATAAACTTATTTGGATTTATAAAATTCTAAAAAATATTTTAGAACTCAAATATTTTAAATTATTTCTTTTTATTTTAAAAAGTGCTTTTTGATTAACAACAGTCTACTCGAAGTATCTAGTTTAATAATTACTTAAAAATTTACAAGTACAACATTTTAAAATCTTAATTATGGTTAACTTTAAATTTTAATTTTTTTTTCATAGACAAATGAATACCTCGGGGTTTTAAAATCCAACTTTTGCTTGCTTTTATTTCAGTGGAATGATAAATATATAAAATAATAAAAATTTCGATCAATTAATTCAAAATAGAAAAATTCTTTTATTTTGAAAAATTTTGGGTTTCTTACCAGTTTGTAAACAATAAAGATAAAAGTAATATATATTTTAAACATCAAAAAACGAAATTGATTTTTAAATTCAATTAGGATTCATTTGTAAGCTATAGACAGATAATTTTTACAAGTTTTTTTTCTGTAATATTTCAAATTTTATTAAATTATAAATATTTTATATTTATTTTTGAAATTTAAATTTATTGAATTGATTGAATTCAGGTAGAAATAATAATTAAGATTAATCATTCTAAAAGAATTCAGAATATTTTATTACATCAATGGCTTTTAGAATAGAGAATAGAATAGAATAGAAAAATCCTAGGTAAAGATATTTAAATTTTATAAAATATCTAAAATATTGGTGATTTATATGTTAAATAACAAATCAATATTGAATCATTTTTTTTAGTTGAGGGAGCGATATTTAAAGGTACGACATAAAAAATGTACCCCTTTTGGCCAGAACGATGATTAAGGGACAGTTTCAAATCAAAATTTATCAAATACCCAATCTACTTTATTTTATTTCTTTTTCGGATCGTTCAATATTCAAACCTTTGATACCTTTCTTGTACTAAAAAATTTTTATAAATTTTATCAAAAATTTTTAAATAAGTATAGAACATTTTTTGATTCTTTCAAATTTTTATTATCTTTAAACTTCTTGTCCAATTTTAATTGATTTTGATTTTAAAAAGCTATTTATTTTGTATAATTAGATATTTTTCTAATTAAAATAACAAATTTGAGTACAATTACTAAGATTTTAATTTATTCATTTTTATATGGCCACTATTTCGTGCCTCTAATCATTTTAACTCTAATTAGAAGGACCGAGTTTTTATGTTCCTTTCAATTTTAAAAAATTTTAATTTGTTCAAAGTTTTATAAAAGCCTGGACAAATTATGAGCATCTCATTTTTTCTAAATTAAAATCTCAACGAAATCAACGATCAAATTTAGATTAGTCAAAATCTAAAGTGAAATCGATCTTCTTTTGAAATATTTTGCATAGTTTTCAAATAAAGATATTTTTATTTTTTTTAAGGTTTTTTGATCTAAAAAGCTTTAAAAATTTTATAAGTAGCTTATGGGAAATATTCGTTTAATTTAGAGCTTCGAATTTTTATTTAAAATAAAGCCTTTTGCTTATTTAAAATAACCTTTAGAAAGAGACAAAAATTATGTGATTTAATAGGATTAAAATTGGGAAAATTCAACAAAGTGTAAGGTTTCGCAAACTATTTCCGAGAAATAAACAAATGTTCTTTGAAATAGAAATGCATCATTTGCTTTTATAATTATTGAGGCTTTTATTGCTCTCAAATCATTGTTTAAAATTATTTCGTAATAATGATAAATTATACTTTAAAATTTATCCTCTGTTTGTTTAAAAATCTTTATGTCGTCAATGAAATTTGTTCCATAATTAATTAAACAATTTTTTAAACATTAAAACAAAACTTTTCAATTTTTTTGTTTTCATTAGCGCCAAAAATATTCTTAATTACAAAAAATTATTATTTTTCTTAAAGAAAAAATGTAAAATATTTAAAAACTGACATTAAAATTAGTTGTTTCTATTTTCCAATACAATAGTTATCTAATTTGGTCCAATGGTCCAAGTGTAAAAATAGTTACAGTAAAGTTGATAGAAAACTAGTTAGTCTATTAAATTTTGGATAAAAATTATCTCGTCGTAGACAACTTCTAAAATGAGTGCAGCACATGACGCATTTAATTTTCTACTTTTTCTTAATTAAATCTATTAATGATAAATACAGGTCGTTTGCTCATGTAAAGCAATCATTGTTTAAAAATTTAGATTTCTTTTCTAAAAATGGTTGTTTCATCAAATGAGACAGTTTTATATGAGTACCCACTGAAGTTAGTCGAAATAGAAGAGTTTTTGTATAATTCAGACGATCTTCTCTGGAGAAATGTCTCCAAAACTAATAAAGGAATTCTTAAAATTAAGAAAAAGGTACAAAACGAGGATCAAAATGTGAATAGCATTCGTTTATCTGATTTCAATGGTGATGACTTTTATACCAATTCGTCAAAGATTCCAAAAAATTTGACAGATACAACACAGATTACGCTTGTTTTCACTGAATCTGAATTATACAAACAACACTTTGAAAAAACTCATTTAAAACTAATAAACAACATGATTGTTATGGACAAGTATTTAAATTAATTAAATTCTTAAAAAAAATTAGATGTTTATTTTTTTAAGTCAAATTAACTTGTTTACGGAACAAGAGGCGAGAAATTTCTACGAATTATTGTTGATATCAAAAAGGTGGCTTTTCCACGGCAGTTTGAAACTAAATAGTACAAGCTTTGGCAAAGATAAAAAACGAAAAAGTGTTTTAAAAAAATTTCCAATTTATTACAGAAATCAAGAATTTAAACAAACACCACAGAAAAGTATATTTTTTAATTTTTTTTATTTTTAAAAACTTAATTTTTTTAGTGGATATTTTGCTAATATTGAACATGGGTCATAGCTATGTACGGGAACAAATCATCAAAGGATTTAGGAAATTAATCAACAGCTTTAAAACTCATAATAAAGCAATTTTTGAAGTATTAATAAAATTTGTTTATCACTTTTTTTATTTAATATTTTTAAGATTGATTTTGCAAAATCACTGAACATTTTTTATACACAAAAACTAGCTAAATTAAACTTGCCATTTCAAAATTACGAAGCTCTCAATTCCAAAATTGTATTCAAAACATGTCCCACTCATATTTCAGCCTTAATGAATCAAAGTCAGCAAAGTTTTTCCAGCCTGTCTTCAATTAATAGACAGAACGGACTAAGTGTTTTCGTGAACAAGATAAAAAACGTCATGGCTCAAAAAGTAATTTGACTATTTTAAATGATACTAGATCTAGATTTAATAGGAAATTGCTTGGCCAATACCTATTGTCAAATATTTGGGTCAAAATTCAAAGATTTGATCAAATTTTAAATGCTTGGATAATTCTTTAAACTCAAATCTGATAAAATAATTTACAAAAAAGGTAAACAATGTTTCCAACCCTGGCTCCACAACTCAAACTCAGTTTTCACTTGAAATTTTGCCTCATCTACTTTGTTTTCTAGATGAAAACAAAAGCCAGTGTAATTATATATCTTATAGTGAGTTTTTGATAAATTGAAATTAAGACAGTAAAAATTTACTATTTCTCATTTTCAGATGACGAAAAGTTTTTGTCCCTTGTGCAAAAAACAGATAGTTATGAGCATATACGACGATCAAAGTCCGACTTTGAGAAGGACACAAATTTGGTCAATAGCACAAATAGTTCTGGATCAGATTGGTCTTCATCAGTCAATTCATCTCTTACAGGCTTTCACAGTTCCAAGTCCTGGGACTGCTTGACAGATAAATATTTTTCGTCTTATGAGACTGATAATGAAAATGAATTAGAAAGAGATGAAAAAAGTACAGAAAACTTACGACTTAAATCAAAAAGTTTATATTTAAAAAATATTGCTATAAATAGTAAATCAAGAGTATTTAAGTCTACAAATGACTATTCTTCATTTTCTAATTCATCTATGCCTTCAGTTTCAAATTATTTAAGCAATAGAAGAAAAAAATTAGATTCTGCGGAATCTTTAGACCAAGATGCTAAACATCTTCTAGGTGACGAAATTGAGCATCCAGCTGAGTCAACTTATCCAAATTTATCTCCCATTCAGTTCGATAAAAGCGATTTTAAACAATCGGAAAATTATCAGATGGAATTTCCTTTAAAATTGAGCCAAAATGAAAATAGAGAACAATTTATAAATAGGCATCCTGCACTGGTTCAAAGTTCTTTGAGGTCTAAATCAGCTGATTTAATCAATGATCGGCCGAGTATGAAAAAAACTATTCTTAAATCAAAAGTTGATTTGTGTCCGATAGATTTAAATTGTGAAGAAATTGAGGAAACTACCAAAAAAAAATACTTTACTTAATAGGCAAATTTTTCAAAGTCACATTTCACGTAAAAATGAGTCTTTATCCAAAAAAGAGCTATCGGGATCAAGATCAAAAATTTATCGTCAAAATAGTCAATCAATGTATCAATCATCTGAGGATTTGGAAATTAAAGGATGGAAAAGATCAACAACCAATACTCGCACTTATTCTAAATGCTGTTCTAGACAAAAGTCAAAGAAATCTTGTTCACCTCCACCACCAATTTTTGTCTCTCCGACAGGACTTTTGCCACCTCCACCTATCCAATATACAATAAATGAAAACAAGGAAATCTTCGAGAACAAGCTTCGTTTCAATGAGATTAGAAATAAATTTGAAACCGGGAATCTAATAAATTCACCTGATTATTCCAAGCTACTTAAAGGTTCAATGAAAAACGACAATTCAAATTTTAGAATCAAAAATAATTATAATCAATCAAGTTTCAAAGCAAACTTTTCCTTGTAAATTAAAGTGTTAGCATTTTGTTTTTGTTATTTTTGTCCTGATTTTAAATGTAAATTTTTTTAGTTTTTAAAATGATAAAAAAGTAGTTTTTAGATAGAAAAATTTATCTTTTTTCAGAATATCAGTAATCAATAAAAATTTGATGCTTTTATTTCATTTTTAAATTTTTAATTTATTTAAGCTAAATAAATTAATACATTTTCTGTTTTTTTTGTTACTACGAAATATTAAAAGTAAAATATTAAATTTAAATTTTTAACATTTTGTTTTAAAAAAATTTTTTAAGATTTCAGTTGATTTTCTCATTTCTCTTTAATAATTTGGATTTTAAATTTGGTTATCAAAAGTCCTTTTTTGGAGTAAATTTTGTCATTAATCTTATTGACGAAGTTTATCATCCCCAGCCCAAAATGTTTGTAGATAATGTCTTTGTTAAGCATAGATTTTAGAAGAAGTCTACTAAATGAGAACTTTTAATGTTTAATTTATAATTCACAAAATATATTTAATATAAAAAATTCCTCCAAATAATTAATATGCTGGTTCATTTTAAATTTTATCCCTTTTCAAATAATTTTTATTTTTTATCTAACTTTTATATTCAAAATTGATCAAATTAAAATTTTATTTCGGGCAGTTAGCTTGAGGGTGTACCAAACCTTTGGCTCCGGAAAATTTTGGTTTAATTAATTTTTCCGAATATATTAAACAGTTAACTCGTTTATTCAAATGAAAAAAATGCTCCATAGAATTTATTATGGAATGATTAAATAAATAGATATTTATTTTCTTTAGCAATATTATTTAAAAATAGATTTTATAAGATTAGTCTTTGTAAGGGAATTAAAATCATAAAGTTTTAATTTTTTCTTGATGCTTATTATAGTAATTACTTTGCTGTTATCTTTTTTTGTTAGATATCAGATATTAAATGTTTAAATTTTTTTTTTTTAAATTTTATTAATCAAAAACTATTTGATTATTTTAATTTTGAATTGATGACATCAAACATCAAACAAATAATTGATTTTTTTACTGAAATTAATTGTTCTTTATTAACTTTGACAATTAAAAAAGCAATTTATTTATTTTTCCAATTAATTCCGCAGGATCCAAGAGAAGCTTGAAACTAAACAGATTCATTCCAATCTTGTTTTTGATTCAAAGCCGATTTTACTAAAACAAATACTGGATAGAGATTCTGAATATAGAATGATGGATACTCATTAATTTTTTAGAGATAAAAAATAAAAAACATTATGAACAATAACTGCTGCTACAGCTATACACGACGAATCGGCGGTGATGGGCTCAGACACTCTACATGTTAAATATCACAGCAAGAACTACAACTACTACTACTGATAAGCTAGTAGCTAGTAAATTAATTATTTTCTTTAATTTTAATTTTATTCTAAGGTAATTTGGTTTAAAAAATATTGAGATACATTTAATAAAGCAAAAAACTATCATTAAGGATTTTAATAAATTGACGGATTTTCAAAATACAAAAGATTTGAATTCTTTTCTTTAATTAGCATTGAAAATTTTGGAACAACGAACAAAAATAAAATTTTAAAATCAAAAGAGCTTTTTTAGATAAGGTAAAAAACTTGTTCTGCAAAATTTATCATCTGATACAAAATAAGTCTGCAATGACTGCGATTTTGATTTGGGTGATAATACGCTTTGCAAAAATTTTTTTTGATCTAAAAAAAAGTTCTTTTAATTTTACAATTTTTTAACAATGACTCTTTAATTGCTTTAAAAAAATTTAGTTTTTAATTTTTATTTTTCTTGTCCAATTTTCCTTTTAATCGTTTAATTTTCAATCATTTAATTTTTAATTTTTTTGTCCACTAAAGTGGTATATTTGAATAAAAATAAAAATTTTCAGATATATTTATTTTCAAATACCACATTTATTTGCATATTTAGTAAATGAATATAAAACTAAAACACTAAATACAAAAATTATTAATAAAATTATGGAAATACCAATTAAAATAAAGTGTATGGTGACAAAAATTTTCATAGTATATTATACACTCCGGAAGATTTCTCCCTTGAATCAGGACAAAAAAATTCGGTGTTATCGCATTTTTTCTTTTAAGGATAACTGAATTTGTACAAAAAAATGATCATACTTGATGAATTGTTCAGATGATCGGATACATTTGTCTTTAAAACACAAGAATCAAATAATATGAATTTGAATCCGTTTTTTTTTATGAAAATTGAAAATTTCTGGATCAATCAAAAAAGATTATTGCGTGTAGTCTTGATTGATTTGGCATTTTGAGCGCATAAATCAACAGAATTTTGGAGAATTATGGACAGAATTTGATTCAATAATTTTTCGAAGCATTCTTTATTCAACTTGGTTCCTGAAACATTTGACATGAAACATAAAAATATAAAAAAATCATCAAAAAATAAATATAGTCTACAAGTGCATTAGAAGCAAATTTAGAATTATTTCCATGGATTTTTAAAGTTTTCGTCATCTCTTAATAAATTTGTAAATTCTATTTTAGAATTAAATAAAATTTTTATTATTTTTTATCAAATTAGTGAATTTTATTAGCTAAATTTCAAAGTAATATATTGAATTATGAATTAAAGTATAAAATAAATTCAAAGTTTGATTGAAATTTGATTTTTTGAATCGACTAAAAATTAAAATGCAACACTTTTAGGTTTTTAGACTTTCTTAACTCCAATTACTTGTTTAAGAATTCAAAAAACTTGAATAAAATTAAAGATTTCTATTTTCTTGTTTTTATTCGTCTTTAGTCACAATTAATTTAGGAAAATATTTAGAAGATCAGATCCTTAAAAGTAAAAGCTAGATCTATTCTAAATTTTGAATTATGATTTTTTTACTGTTTTTTTAACACGTTAAATAAAATTTTAAGCACTTTTTTTAAAATCAGTCATTAAAGTTTTTAGATAAAAATTTAGGATTTAAGAATTAATTTCATGGGTTTTATTTTAGAAAAAAAAATTTTGTAAGGATTTAATTTTGAAAATTTCTTAACCTTAAAATCAGTAATCTAAATTATCCTGTAAGTAAATCTAATCTTCGCATTTCATTTTTTTAAATTTGTATTTTTAATCTAAAATAGCAATTAAAGCTATAAAAAATAAATAAATTAAGTAATTAAAAAAATTAAAAATGAATTTTAAATACTAAAACATAAATTTATAAAAAATATTTTATTGTCATTTATCAAATCCTAATTTTTGTTTCATATTTTTGTTCATAAGTTTCATTTTGTACCTAAAATCAAAAATTAAATTTAAATCCAATATTTTATTAAAGGATCTTAGAAAACTTGCTCTTAGTTTAAGTTTGTAATTAAATATTACTTATTATTAAATATTTTTTTCTAATTTTGCTATTTAATGTTGACTTGTTCACAAATTTCAAACTGCAAACAAACGCTTATGGGGAGTTTTTGGTAAATTTTTTCTTTTATTTGGGCTTACCTGTATTTATTCGTTGGATAAATTTAGTAAATACACGGCTTAAAAAATATTCACAAATACCCTCAAAATTTAGATATCGAATACCGAAATTTATAACAGCGTATATAGATAAGCGGACCCTTTGATAGTTGTTTGTCATGTCCAGAAAAAGTATTGGGATAATTTTGATTTTAAGCCAAAAGATTTACTTAGTCCGAATGCAAATAATATTTTATGATTTTTATTCAGTAAGGACAAACGAATTTGCAGTCAAATTGGATAAAGAAATGAACAAATAATGTAAATTCTTTCTATTTTATATAAATATCATTTTTAATAGTGTTTATTTGTGTTTATTAGAGAGCTTTGTTTTTTCACTTGAGCCATTGTAACTAATGATACTACTGTGCTATCTAGCATGAATCAAGTGACATCCGTCAAATAATTAAATATCGGATTTCAGCATTAATTTTTTTCCTAGGAAAATTTATACTGTGAGTTGATTTCACAGTGATTTGGTTTTAATTTTAAAATTATTCATAATTTCTGTTTTATATTACGTAATTTTTTCATTAATAATATTTATATTAAATTTAAGTCACATAAGCAAATAAAAAATTTGAATAAAAAGTTCAATTAAAAAAATAAGTAGAAAATTAATTTTTAAAGTCACATTTACCACAATTGATTAAATTATCATTCTTAAAATAAAGAATAAAATGCACTTTGGACTCTTTTGCTTATAAAAAAGAATAAGGTTTCTACTAAATTTATATTTTTTTTTTACTAAATTACTTTTCTTTTAAAATTTTATCATCACCAGAATTGCCGTAATTTGAAAATAAATAATAATAATAATAATAATAATAATAAAAAAGAGGAGAGAGAGAAAAGTTTTAGTCATAGTTAAAAGCATATGATAAAAAAATATTCTGCGAGTTCAAATTTAATTATTATCTCGATTATTTGAGTACATTTTATCTATCTTAGAAGATCATTAGGTCAGCTGCCTAAAGGTTTTACCTTTACCCTAATTCAAAATATGAAAATTTGAAAAGAAAAAAGCTATTAACTATCAATTGTTTGTAGAATGATGAAAATTTAAATTTTCAAGTGAAAAATTTCATCAAAAAAGAGCCATAATTATTTTATTAAATTTTTTAACACTTTCTGTATTATTTTTCGTTTTTATTTCAAATAGATAAAACTAAGTGAGCTTTTCATAGAAGTTAAATCAATACTTGTATATTTTGACAAAAATATTATAAAAAAAAATTTATTTCTTCTCTAAAGTCAGATTTTTTATGACATTAAATTGCATCGATTGTTATGTTTTGAAAAATTTTATTTAATTTTTGAAAAAAAATCTTTTGTAACAGTTTGCTGAGAATAAATCCAAAAATATGTAAGAGAATTTTTATTTAATTAGCAAACAAAAATGTTTTCGATTGAGTTTAAAAAAAATTTGGAATTTGAAATTTAGAATACTTGAATTGTCCGAATCATGGGCTATTAAAAAAAATAAGTGAAAGGATTCAATATTTGATTAAGAAGCTTTGAACATTTCTAAAAATACTAACTTGACCTTAATATCAGTTATCAGAAATACGAGTTTTTACAAATATTGTGAATATCATTTATGATCTAATTTGGAAAAAAAATATTTTCCTATATTATCTGGCTTCATGGATATTTTTTGAAATTATTACAAAGATAAGATAAAAGTTAGAGTCGGCAAACATGATTTGAAACAAAGGAGATTAAAAAATTTCAACTTTTTATATTTAGTAAATTCAAAAAAGCTTATCTTCTATTTTAAAATTAAGCAAACAGTTTTCTAATTCAATGGTTTAAGTAAAAATTATTTATAAGAATTTAAATAAGAAAACAAAAATGTTCATCCATGGTGATTTTTTTCAACAAAATGATCGAATCTTCAAAAAAATTTTTTGAGAAATTGATTGTTGGCCTTTTCATGAAGATGAACTAAAAAGAGTTTACAGGAAATTAATAAATTTGCTTTTAGAGAAGCCTGAAAGTAAAAATTTAGGTGTTTAATTAAAAAATAGCGGAAAGATCTTAAACAAATGACCTTAAAGCTAAAAATAGTGTTAAGTACTTGTAGAAGAACTCATTTTAATATTTGAAATTAATTTGAAGTTAAATTTCAACTACGATTAAATAATTTAGAAATTAAATTTCATTTTGTCAAAAGTTTAAAATTGTCATGTTATGATAACAGTTCTAAACCTGAACTAAACAACTAACTTAAGTAACTTAATGGATTTAGTTAATCCTCTGATGGTAATTAAAAATTTTTTAAATTTAATTTGTCTACAAATATCAGGTCAAAATTGAATATATATGTATATTTTTTTTTCTTAATTTTACAACGAAAATTTCTTATCGAATTTTTTAAACAAATATGTTTATTTTATCACTGTAAATTTTTTTGATTAGATTTTTTACAATTTAAATATGTATCGTCGAAGTTTTTAGAAAATTATCTTTTTCATTTGAATTTATGATTTTCTTATAAAATATGATCCTAGTTAGGTAACACTATCAGATTTCGTGAATCTATTATTGATTTCAAAGCTATTTTAAGCTTGAATATCTTGATTTTTCAAATTATTTGATCTTTTTAGAGTTTTTTTGATAATGTATCTATTTTATTCAAATTCAAGAATTTCACATGTGATCATTTAACTAAATTGATTTTTATCTAAATTACCTATTTAAAATGCGCACTTTTTTATATCAATAATTCAAAGCAGGATTAGAATGACCTGAATTTAATTTTAGCTTTAGAAAAAAAATAAATTAAAAAATACCAATTTATGGCAAATCTTACAAGCATCTGAACAAAATTTACAAAAACAAGATTTAAAAAGTGGCTAATTTAAAATTACAATTAAACCATAGCCGATAAAAATTTTAAATCTGTCTTTTGATAGACAATTTAAACTTATTTTAATTCAAACATCGATAAGCGATTCTTAGAACTTAATTTAAATTATTCGTAGATACAAACAGTATTTGCACAACCCGTCTACCTTTAAATTAGCAATGCACAAAAGCTTAGCTTAGGGTCTAATCTGAAATCGGACATTCTTATAAAAAAGTCTAATCCACATAACTACTATAATTCTCGGTTTAAAAAAATTAAGTTACTTTACCAGAAAAATTTAAGTTACTTTCTACCTGATTTATTTTACCAATACTAGAATATGGTTAAGTCTTGAGGAGTATGTTTCACACAAAAAGCAAGACATTAAGCGATTTGAAAAATGCATTAATTTATAACATTCATTTGTAACAAAAATTATGAGGACATTCTAAAGTTGCCAAATGCAGTTGACCAAATACAATTTTTCAAACTTTGAAAAGTATTAAACAGGACTGATTGGTTCCATCCAATTTCTCAGCCTCTAAGTTCTTGCGCCTCAGACAATGGAAGTTTAGAAAAGGAATGCTGTGCACGAGGCAACTTCTTCACAAATAGAGAAGAATCTTTATGGAATTCCTTATTATTAGAAATGAAGAGTCGATCAACTGTAAAAGATTTTAAGAGCGACTTAAATCTTTATTAAAAATGGATGAAATCTGTGAAAGTTGAGTTTCGCGATTAAACCTATCGCCAAAAATAATAATTATAAAAATAATACGTCAACCTAACTTTTTTATGAATAAAAGCTTAGCTTAGAGTATAGTCTTAATGAAATTGATTATGAATCATCGATGTGAATTAGTACATATTTTAATTTTATTTGTTTTAGCAGAGCATTAGTTATTAATGTCATTTAGAATATTTAAATTTTATGATAATAAATTGATGATGAATTTATTAAATTATAAAAAATTTAAATTATCACCTAAAAAAAATTTTAAAAAATGAGATTATTAACGATAAAGTTATATTTTTTTACAAAAATGATCCTATGACTTAAAAAAAAATGATTAAAATAAATGACTATTTTTACTAATATGCAAAAATTAATCATTAAAGTAGAAATAGTGAATTTCAAATCGTGCAATAGATTTAAAATTATATTTAGCTCCTAAATGTAAATGAATATTAATCTTATTCAAAATATTATTTCTAAACTGGTCAATTAAAAGTAATAGAGGGTTTCATTGTATTGAATTATAAGTTTTGTTAGGAAAAGTCAATTTTTAGCAAACAATTTATTAATCATTTGTGAAGCTCAATTCTTGAATTTTTGAGACCTCATAGAATACTCAAGGATTATAGACGTAAACAATTCGGACCTAAGATTCAAAATTTTTCCTAGCTATTTTAGATTTAACATAGATTATAGGTAGAAAATAAATATATGTATAAATTTGTGAGAAGCTTTAAAAAAAAGCCTCTTAATGAGGACAAAAAAGAAAAGTTAAATAAAGAACAAACGAATGTTCACAATACAAGCTCAAATCTGTCAAGCGAAAACGACCAGCTAATAGATCAAAATGATACGAGAAAGCCTTTATCGTCGACTAAACCGAAAAGTCGTCATGAATCGTTTGTAAATAGTAAATCGAGTCAAAGCCAAAGGATAAGTCCGCGTAAGTCTTTGGAGATAAATGCTATTTTCTTTATTGTAATTTTAATAAAATTTTTTAGGCGTCAAGAGATCATATAGCCATCAAAAGGTAAGAATAAATTTAATTTAAATCAAGCTTTAATGAACTCATATTTTCCAAAGTCATGCTATTAAATCAATTAAATTTTAAAATAGTGGCCTTAAGGTCGATTTCGATTGTCATTCGAAAAAATGCTTTTCACTCATTGATTGTATTCATTTAGTCCATAAATTATACTTTAATTGATTTTATTTCTCTAAATAGAATTTTTTAAATAAAGGAGCGAGGACAAAGGATTCGAAAATTTTTAAAAGTTAATGAAGAGATAAAATTTTACCATAAAAAAGCTTCTTTACTCTAATTTGAGGATCAAATTTTTTTCACTCGGGTTTAGGCTTTCATATAAGAACTGAGTCAGATAAGAGCAAAATCATTGATGTATTTACCAAAATATTAAGCTATTTTTCAATATTTACTTCTAAATTCTAGATCAAAAGCTTGAGTTTTAGTATAACTTAAAAGTTACTTTTATAATGGTATTTTTTCAAAATTATTTTTTAGTAAAATTTTATTTTATTTTTTGAATTTAGAGGATAATTAACTAATGTATTAATTAATGTATTAAGAATACATTAAAATTTGAAATTAAATTTTTTGAATTTTTAAAATTTTTCTAACACTATTATTAGATATTTTTTAATTCGGAAAAAAATTACTGAACTACCATTTTATTAATGAAAAGTCAATTTTTATAGATTATTAACTTTCAAGAGTTAAATTGAAAATTAAATTAAAAAAATATAATAAAAGCTCTTAAACTGCTATAAAACATCAAATTCACATTTTAAGTAAAAAAATTGACCTTTATTTTTATTCAATTTAAGTCAATTACGAAGTTTAAATTATTTAATTTTAAATCATTGTTTTAAGCAATTTAACTTGAGGCTAAATTTTGAATTAGTCAAACTATATGACTAATGACTGGCTTTGAGAAAAAAGATAATTCATGATTGTTTCAAAGCCGAAAGTTTGATAGAGATTTTAATGAAAACATATAAGCGAATCGTCCCGTCATTATCTATGGTTAGTTTTGTCTAATGATAAAAAAGCTAATTGAATATTTGTTTCCCCGTATGTCTCTTGGCATTTTTGGATTTAATTTTTGTGAAAAAAAATGCTCGCCTATTCAAAAACATTCAAGTATAACTAATGATTTGACACATTAATTCACCCTTTAAACATTGATAAGATAATAGATACTTACGTCAAATGAAAAAGTATTCAATTTCGCACTCGGACAAATCGAGAAAACTCAACGATATTAAATTGAAATGATGCTTTTAAATTTAAATTAAAAATTATGAAAATTTTGGATTTAATAATTCGGAATTAAATCTAATTTTATTTCATATCAAGATTTTAGATGAAATGGCTTAATATTCCAAGGTTGTGCTATCAACAAAATGAGTGTATTAGGCTAATTTGTTGTTGTTAAGCTCAGTTAGAGTCCTTACAATCCATACCTGTCTTGTCATAAATTTAAGTGGATCAAATTTAAATATGCCGAATCAGCAAATTTAAATGAATCCTTTAAATTTTTTTTATTTTAATAAAAGGCTTTTTGTAAAAATATTTAAAAAATCTTTTATTCGATTGAATTAATATGTCACTGTTTCCATTAAGAATTTTTAGAATCAAATCTTTTAATTGTTGTGTATGATTGTATTTTGAAGCCAATAACCTTTCAATTGGCTTCTTAACTTTTTTTTCTTTATCAAAATTTAAGTGTCATTGTTCAAAAGTATATGATTGTCTGCTAGATCTCTCGACTAAATCTTCACTAGTGCCCATTTCAAGTAGTCTAAATAATATCTTATATTTACTTAAGATTTACTCCCTACACAAGTTTAATGAACTTAAATAAAAATACTCCAGTTTAAAAAAGTGCTATTAGTAGTTATGCTGATTTAAATAGTAGCAAAAATTAAGCTTATTTTGTGGGTCTTATATTCTTTTAATTTTTATCCGTATGAAATCATTTTTCTTAATTGAAAATTTTATTAAATGTATTTAAAATGAATAATTAATCTTATGGAGTTTGAATTTTAGAGTGAAAAAAACACATAAAATAAAGACAAGATTAATGCATTTAGATTAGCTTTGTGACAAAAGATGATCAAAATTTGATTTCGCACTAAAACTGATAAGATTCCAATTATAAAGTGATAGGGAGGTGGTGAGAAAATGAAATAAAATTTCATATGAAAGATTGATTTTTTTAATAAAGGTTTTTTTAAAGTTAAATTAAAATCTAATCTTGAATGCAAATATTATTATTATTTTATTTCATTTAAAACAGAGAAAACAAATCAATAAACGTAAGTATTACCTAATACCATGTACTCCACTAAATATTATGTCACATGCTTAAGTAAAAAATACTGGAATTTTTTGAAATTTACAAATTTAATAAATACACCTAAATAAACGGGTTTTTAAATAGTAAAATTTCCAAGCCTGTTTTTTCAACAAATAAAACAAAAACATACAGACATTTTTGTTAGGAGCTTTATTTTTATTCCGACACAATTTTAAATGTTTACATGAATTACCTTTGAATAAAATGCATACAAATTTCAAAAAGCTTTTCTATATTATAAATTTTAAATAAGTTTTTCTCTTTAATTGCTTTAAAAATTAAATTTATTCCATTAATTTTATTTATCATTTAGAGCAAACGTTTAGTGTTATCAACAATTTTAATTAGCATAAGTCTGGAACATCAAGACCGAATTTATTCTGTGCATTTTTTTTAAATTTTTTGATGAATTTTCATTCTCCAACAATCCACTTCCTACTATGGAACTAAATTTTACAAATCTTATTACGCAATATCTTAATTTCGGTTTACAAGAATTCCAGGTTTTCAATAGTAGCAAAGTTAATTTTAATGAAAGAAAGAACAAAATATAGGCAAAATTTAATTTTTATGTAATTAGGTCTTTAATGTCTACTTGAATAGATTTTTAAATATTTACAAACATTAAAAAACTAAAAAGATTTTTTTGTTAGCTATTAATTGAATTTTACTATTAACGAAAAATATTGTGACCATAAGCGAACTTTGTTTTTAGCGTAATCTTATGCAATTTAGTAAATATTAATATTATATAAGTAAGAATGAAAAATAAATTAAAATAATAATAACATATTTAAATGTAGTTATCAAAAAATTAAAAAGACTTAATTTAAGGCAAACTAAATAAAAGGCCTACAATAAAATTCAAAATTCAATTAAATTTTTATGTTCATTTTTTTATTATTATTATTTTAAATCAAATAGATTTTAATAGTCGGATGTTTGCTTAGTGAATAAATATTTTTATTTGCTCATTCCATTGATGACCATTTATTGATTTATTGATTTGAAACTAGATCAGGTATCTACGGCGATAAGGTTCGTGTGATTGCTAAGATTGTCAAGAGATATATTTGGCCGAGTATTCCCAATTTGATGGGTTCTTTTAAAAGAAATTTAATTTAGAAAATCTCGAATGAAACTCGGCAACAAAGCAATCGGGGATTTAGCTCTTCATGCTTTTCTTTCCAAGATATGTTGGTCATTTAAGCGATCAATCTTTGCATTCGTGGGGCTTCAAGTGTCACTTAAGTGATCTCACTCATCAATAGGTTCAATCGTACACGACTAAATAAAAAAACATTTAATAAATTTTTAACAATTAATTCAAATATTTATTTCACTAACCCAATATTTGCATCCTTTTGAACAAATTTTTACCACACCGACTCGCAATCTAGATCCAACACATCATTAAATATGAAATACAAGATTTAAATATTTAGCTTTAATTAGAATGTTTTTACAATTTTTAAATTATGTTCGTATTTCTAAAATTAAATTAATATCACGATTTAGTTCTACTCGTAAATTCTGTTCCTCAATAGATAGCAGGTCAATGGTTAAGCATCGTCTATCAAGTGATATTTACACAGTTAAATGTTAAATTTAATTTATAATAATCGTTCACTTTTCTTCTAAATAAATCATTGACTAAATAGTTTTTTTTATTTTTCCGAGATTTTAAAGCAAAGTTTCAGCCAGTTTAAAGTCTGCTGTTTTATGGGCTTCTACTAATCGATTTTGACAGTAGTGAACTTAATTTTTTAAGAAAAACATTTCTCTAATTGAAATGTATTTCCTTCAAAATTGGGTTGAATTTTTAAATATCTTTCTAGATGCAACTAGCTAGGTCAGCATTCTACCTGAAATAGAAATTATATAAATCTTTTTTTTTTTTTTATTAAAAGGGTTTATTTTTGCACAATTAAAAGTTTCTAAAGGTAGCACGAAAATAATTGTACAAAAAAAAAGAAAAACTTGAAATTTTCAAGATTTGAAAAACTTTTGCTGACAATGGAAAATAGTTTATTTTGGTTGTTGAATAACAAGGTATTCTTTCTAACGTTTATTGTACGCCTTCAAACTCTTATTTTTCTTGCCGTATTATTTTACACACATGAAAAAATAGCTAGAAAAATTGTCCAACTAAAAGTTGCAGTTGATTCAAATTTTGTATTAGTTAAGTTATTATGTTTGACTTTTTGGAGCTTCTTATGCAACAAATCGAGTTTTATTTCCAAATCTGAGAATAACCATCTCAAAATATGTTACTCAATATTTAAAAGATAAGGTCCAAGTGTTTCGTTTTTTTGGCGAAAGCAAATTTTAATAAATATTTTCTTTATTCTTTTTTGAATCAACTTGATTATTATTTGGGCTTAAAGAAAGACCAAAATTTAAATAATAATCTAATTATTTTTCAACGATTTGCTACAATATTCAATTGCAACAATATTTTATGTCATAGCTTAGCTATTAGTTTATTTTTTTATTTACTCGTAACTTCTTGCATGCAAAGAAAAAATTCAAATCCTTACAAGTAATACAACTCTAATTTAAAGACTGTTGAAATTCTATTTAAAGAAATAGTTGCAGATTTTTGAATCCATTTTACCTACAAATTTTAGGAATTTTCAGATACTGGTCTATTGATGATACACACTGAAAAAATGCTCGTTACATTTTAATTCTTTGGTATTTAACCTATTAATTTAACTTGGTACAACAAATGCTAAATTCTTAGAGTGTCAATAAAATAAGACTAAATACAAATAATCAAAAATACAAAGACCAAATGAGCATTTTTATTTAGATTTTTAATAAAAATTTTAAATTTTTTTTTATTTAACAAATTGACCATACTAAATTATTAAAGTTACCGAGCACAAATATTTATCTAAAAAAAATAAAAAAAAATTATTAAATTTTTGTATTTTTAAAATAAGTGCCGTAGATCGATAATTCTTATTTTTTTTACATAAGAATTTTTTTTGTTTCAATCAAGTGTCATTCAGCTCAAAAATTAATATTATATTTATTTACTTTACTTTGTTTGAAAAAAAACCTTAGAAAATTGAGTCAATTTTTGACAGAGGCAAAAAGATTTTTTTGTCAAAGTTAAGCTGATTGCGTGATTAAAGCGATTTGAACTTGGCCCACAAAAAATCTGATTGAAAAGCAAATGATTAATTAATGGGACATAAAAATTTACCCTTAAGATGAGACGGATGTTGGTTTAGCAAATATTTACCAACATTCCTTCTAATTAATGACTTCGAATATATTTTTTTAATATTTTAACTATTTAATATTTTTATATGTAGAAAAATACCACGTCTAGAGAACAAAGTGATAATCAATCATCGTCTTATCGCTCTGCATCTACATCTTCATTGACTACGCTATCATCGAGTACGATTACAAAACCAGCTTGGTCCTCCTCATCCTCATCCTCATTAACCACATCGCTACAATCTTCTACCGAGACTGTAAACAATACACTAGTAATTAACTCTGAACGAGACTCAGACCTATTAGACAAATTGTTCAGCAATTTAGAGTCCAAACGAGCCAAAAATGGTAGCACTGGTCGCTTTGTAACAACCAATTTTAAATCACAGAAAGCCAACAATACTCAAAACGAGCACAAATTTGCCAACATAATTCGATATTTGAGCGAAACAAAAAAGAAAAGTGGTCAAGATCCGCGCCAAAGCATGGTATTGACAGAGAAACGTTGCGCAGAGAACCCGCAGTCTTTGTTTAAGAGCCGCAAGGATCCGCTCGCCAACGATGAGGACAGAAATGAGAAAAATTCTAAGCCTTTAAAAAATGTTAATTTTAGAATTTTGAAAAATTCTCATCGAAAAGCAGAGTCGATAGCCCAGCGGCCTGTGCACACCAACACTTGCCAAGACCACTACTTACAAATAAGCTCGGCGCCGTGCAAGCGTCTTCGCTCGCCCTCAAACAACGACTACAACAGCTTGCTTAATTTGGCGCACTCACAGTCACACAACAATCGGAGTCTGAGAAAAATAACCATCAAACCATTGGCTCGGTCGCTTTCGGTCAACTATTTGTACCACAAAAGACAGGGCGACTTGAGGCGCTATCAAAAAAATGCTCTGATCAAGATTCGTCTAAAGCGGGCCGGCTTCACCACCGAGGACATTGACGACATCTACATGCCCAAACAGCTCGACATGTTCGAGAGAAAACTCAAGCAATCCATGGACATTTCGGACAATTCCGAACTAGAAGAGACCAAAGTGAGACAAGAACGACTGTCCAGAGTCAGAAACAAACGCTTCAAATGCGACATGGACAAAAATATGACTCGGTCCAAAATAATTATCAACTACAGGACAGTGCCATGGGAGCCAGTCAGCGAGCAGCATTTGGATTTGGAGAAAAAAAGCTATCTTGACCAAGCCAAACGCAAGCTGGACATGATGAAAAGTTCCAATGGCTCCTACTACTACAATTTGAATAACAAATTAAAATCTTCTGTCACCAATTTGGTCCGGGCGTCGCAGGATTTGGCGCGTACTGCCGAAATAAAGAGCAAATTTGTGAACAGAAATTGGTCGCTGAAAGAAGTCTATGACATCAGACGAAACCAAATAAGATCTAATAACCTGCAAGCAATTAACTTGGACAGCTCAACACAAGCACAGAACAATTTTACATGTGATGACTTGGACAGTGATTACACGCCTTGGATCATTGAGAACCATGGACGAAAATTGACCATGGAAGCATTGAGACGCAAGACAGAAAGCCAAAAAAGAACCAAATCGCCGTATGTGTCCCAATATTACGCCAAGTCAAACGATTCAGTCGGACACCACGATTTGTGGCTGATCGACCGTGACATACGGCGCCATTTGAAAAACACATCCAATTCCAATTTGAGTGACAGCGATGTGAGCATGACCGACACGGAAACAAGCAGTGATGACACTAGACCCATAGTGCCGCAAAAAATAAACAAACCTGACAACAGTCTGAAAAATAAAATACTCAAGGCTATAAACAAGTCGCTGTTGACCAGCGAGGTGTCGGGCATAGATCTTAATTTGCTCAAGCTGAGCGATTCGGTCAAGCGAACGCTGAAGCGTGTGGAGAAAAAGGCGCTGGAACGCGACCTCGAACACGATCTGATACGCTCTTTTTCGTGCAACCATTTGGCCGACTTGAGAAAAGAAGACATCAAATACATCAACATGAGGGTAAATGGCATCAATTCCTACTCTGCCGAAGACGTCCAAGACTTGTACATTCCAAAAATGCTGGACAACTTCAAGCTCAAATTGGCTGTGGAAAAAGAGTGCCAGCCAAGGCGCATTTTGGCTGCAAAAAAATTCGCTTTCGACGATTTGAATCGAGCTTTGGTGACAAGTCCACCGCCAGTTCAGGTCAAATCACCGGCGATCATAGCCACGCCAGTGTCGCCCCAATACTCCAACACAGACAATTTGTTCAAGCAAATAATCCAGGAGAGAATCAGCGAGTTCGATCACAGAATTGCCAGCGAAATAAGCTCCACGATGACCAGAAAAAAAGTGCACGATGACGACGTGTCCACTGACAATGACCAGGACGATTCCATCGAAATATCGTCCGAATCGGACGATTTCAACATCAGCGAACACGAAATGAAACACTTTGACTCGTCCATATCCAAATCCAGAATTGAGTCGGCCATAAACAAAAGCTTGACCTTAAAAAATCCAGGCGAGCTCATATCTGACTTTTACATATCCAACATGAACTTTGCCATGCGCTACAGTGTCGAGTACATTCAGAAAATTGCCAACGAAATGCGCCAAAGACGCCACCAACAAGACTCGATGTACTTTCACTCGGACAACGAGTCAAAGCTAAACAATCGAGTGCAGCGATCGTTTAGCGTCGACAGATTGTATGCGGTGCGCAAAGAACACTTGAGATACTCGAATGGTGCACGCAACGACAGGATTAGCTTTACCACTGATGACATACAGGACATTTATATGCCCTTTTGTTTGGACAATTACAAGAGGAAAATAGCCGTGGAATTGGAACGCAGGCGGCGACAAGCCGAGCAGACCAATCTGGACATGGAGTATGAGATGAGCCAAAATTTAAACCAAGTCAAAGCATCACAACCAATTGTTCTGGATGATTTGGACATATTTATGATCAAAAAATCTACATTTAGCATTCAGGAGAATAGGCTAGATGACAAAGTTATTCGAATAGACCAGCCAGTGGTTTGGCTTGACAAACATGAGGCTGGCAAGCGGCCTGCTGAACTATTGGAAAAAGTAGTTGGCCACCAGTCGGTGATTAATGTTGACAGAATAGATGCAAGATCGATTGAAATGTGCGAGAGTGTGCAAAGAGCTAGACACAGTGTGGAGCCAAAGCCAACATTGCAAAATATCCAAATGAATTCTGTCAAGTTCAAGAGTGCTGAGGATCAGGCTCGATTCGAAAGAGCCAAAGTTTCTATCCAAAAAAGACTTAGTTTTTTTGAAAACTATCCATTGGTAAGTCACATAGAGCCGGTTTTGCATGACCAACCGATTCAGATAGACCAAGCTAAATTGAGCTTGGAAAATGGCGCCCAGCTTAATTATCCGCTTATTAACAATGTTGATTTAAATGAAAAATCGGACTGTTCATCGATGACTTCGTCAGTTAGTGGCGAGTCCAGCGATTCGCTCAGCAACATTCCAATGGATAACTTTGAGCAGAGCTATGAAAAAAACAAACTGGTCAAGGATAGAGCTAGTGTTTCGCTGGTACCTGATGACAAAACATTCAGTCACGGACCATTTAGAGTCACCAAAATAGAACAAGTTCCTATATTGGAAAAATCCAATGTCAACTATGAAAAGCAAACATTTGACTTTGCCAAAGTTAATTCAGTCAAACCAATAAACATGCCTATTGAATCGCTGGACATTGTTTCTCGTCTTTATTCCAATTATTTTCAGCCCGAAAAAGTTGAGACCCATGAGCCAAATTTTTCCTATGTTCAAGATCAACTTAAAAGCGAACCATTAGTACACAAACCAAATGATGTTATCTACAATGCACCTACTGTAGAAAGACAAGAAATGTACTCTGTTCGACAAGATACTCATCAACTAGTGGGCCTAAAACGGCCTGAATACGTAATTGAAGAATATGCCAAGAAGCCACTTAATTCCGAAATTACTTTTCTATATGAAAATTTAAATTCATTTAGAGTTAATGACTTAAAAGACAAGGCAACTGTTGGTCAGTATGAAAGCGAATTGGTTAGTTCTAATTGGAAATGTGAGAAAACATTTAACGTGCCTGAGACAAATAGTGAAGATCAAGTGATGGACTTGCCGGAACAAATTGAAACAGTAAATGTGGTAAATATGAACGATATAATGCGAATTGAGGAATTGCCTCAATTTGTGCCCAATGTGGCGAGTGTCCTTGTGCCTACTGATGTCAAGAATGCAGAACAAGTTGTGCAAGAAGAATATGAGCTTGATGAGATTAGAGATGAGGTAGAGAGTGAGAAAAATTTGAGTGTTAGAGAAGAAGTGGAGCAGATCGGTGTTGCCAATATTACCGAGTTTAAACAAGTTGAAGAAGCGAATATTGACGAAGTAAGCCTATCTGATGTGGACTCAGTGCATTTTGAATCTTATGATCTGCAGGCGGCTCAAAAAACTGAAAAAATTCCTTGTGAAATTAACCAACCATTGAAACCACTTAAGAATAAAGTCTACAATTTGCCAAATTTAAGCTCTGATTTTATAGAAAATGTAACTGAAGAGTTTTACTCGCCGGTATTTCAAACCGATCAGATTGAACAAGTTAAAGATGTTCAAAGATTAGAATTGTGTCAACAGCCTAGTAAAATATCGATGTTAAATTTAGCTAGACAGGAATCAATACAGAGTCTTAAAAGCCAAGCAGAGAATATTCCAGTGGATGATCAGATTCCGCTTAGTGCAACTTCAAAGCAAGAAATATACCAATTTAGCTCAAAACCTCTTGTCCAAAAACCAATTACATTCAACGCTCCACTTTTAGAAAATCAAGTGTATGACTGTTTGATGGCCAACGAACTAGAGACTAAGCAAGAAACTCGTCACACAATGCTATCTCCGAAAAAAATTGAATCTTTAGATAAAGCTCATGTCGAGCCCAGACCTGTCTATTTGAATCAAGCAGAATCGAATGTATCCCATGAAGAAATGGAAAGTTTGCATTACATGGATGAAGACATAGTTGATAAAGAAATCATTGAGCCCAAAAAAGAGATGGCCTATCAAACACAACATCTTCAGATTAGTCGCCCTGTTAAGACTCTCAATTTAGGCGACGAAAAAACCGAAAACTTTTTGTTTACGGGTACTAATGACTACGAGGAATTAATGGAAGAGCCAGAGTTTGCTGTAATAAGAAAAGAAGAAGAATTAGGTGCGAGAATAGAACGACCAGAGGTTGTTGAAGTATTTAACAATCCAGTTGTATCAACGCGAATAGATGACTTTTTGGAAAGTTTGAAACCTTTTAATTTTATGGAAATAGATTTTGAGGAACAAGTCAGCATTAGCACCAGAAAACTTGATCTTAATCGACCTACTGAAGTTAAAGTGTCTATCAAACAATCTTATGGCCAATCTGATGTGGAAGAAATTTATTATAATGAAAATTGCTCAGAATTTGAAAATAGAGACGTGCCCATAGAGCCTCATTATAGTGAAAATAAAATTGACCAGCAATCACCCTACGGTCAGCTTAGAGTTGGTCTTGTTGAAAAAATTGGCCGCGGTAAGATTTTAAATAAAATTATATGTTTGATAATCTTAAATGAAATTTAAGTCATTTGTTTAAAAAGTATTCGTTTCGGAAATTTTTCTTCAGGTTATTGAGAAAAATTTTAATTAAAAATTTTAGTAAATATTATTAAAAAAGAAATTAATTTCCGAGGCGTTTTAAGAATAAAATTCAAATTTAAAAAAAAAAAACTAATTTTAAAAAAAATTAAAAGCTCAATTGTATTTTTTCCTTTGAAATTTTAGTTCAATTATTTTGTTAATAAAAATCAGCTTTTGATATTTATTGTAAAAATTGAATTTTTACTGTTCTTTTATTATTTTGGGATTTAGAGTACAACGCTGCTTGACCAGCAAATATTTTTATTAATTTGAAAAAAATTTCAAATCTTCTCATTAGCTAATGATCAAATGATTATTTTTTAAAAATTTTAGTCATTTTTCAAATCTTTATTTTTCATTGACGAATTAAAAGATTTTTCTCTTTTTGCTACTCAATTTTTCTACTAGTTAAGGTACTTGTTTTTTCGAGCAGATTTCAAAACTGTTTTAAACTAAATTGAATTTTTTTTTCAATGGCTCTTAAGCAATCAAGTATTTTTCAGATTTTTTTGAAACGCATTTTTGAAAATCTTTTATTTATTTATGCTTTTAATACTTTAAAAACTAGTTTCAAGTGTAAACATTTCTAAAAAAAACATAGGCCTTTATAATTGAAAATGAAAACTAATTAAAATTTTTAATTGACCGCCTAAATTCAAGCTCGTCCTGTTCAGTTAAAAAAAATATCTTAATAATTAAAGGTTTGCTTTTAGCTAAAGAAGAGACATCTTCAATTAAGAATGAAGAACCAATCGAGTTCAAAACAAGCCATCTACAAAGCGAAGAATTTGTAAAGACTAATTTTGAGCCAAAAACCAGCATGGAACGATTGGAAAAATTTAAATCTCAAACTGTTTTTAGTAATCCGACAATAGGACAATTACATACTGAAACAGCTGAAACATTTAAAACTGATAATGTGGATAACCAAAATCCAGAGATCAATGTCCAAGAGCAAGAGTCCTCGGACAAAAAATATGTCACCAAAATCCAATGTTTCAATCTTCCGCGCGAATCATACACCCAAGGAGATGAACAAGCTCCAATCGAGCTTAACAACAATTATAACCACATGGAATCTAGGACATCGACTGAAAATGTGTCTGACTATCAAAAGGTAGGTATCGATAAAAAAATAAAATTAAACCTAGCAGCTTTTAACACTGAGAGCTCAGAAAACGAAGAGGATAAATTAGAACCTATTAGGGAAATAGATAATAATTTAGAAATGGCACAACCAACAACTTTTGATCAAAATATGAACCAAGCTACAATTTTAACTCTGAATAAATACGCCCGGTGTAGAGAAATAATCGAATTATACAACACTTATAAAGCAGATGATTTTGAAAATCAATTAGATCCTGGCATTCAATGTGTCCCAATGCTTCAACAAAATTTAACAGATAATCAAATAATGATCAATGAAACTAGACATATCAGCTTGGGCCTTCCAGGACAAGACAAATTTTCAGAATGCGAAGAAATTGGTCTTGATGAAAGCGATGAAATCAAGCCTTTATTGTCCCACGAGCCTAATCTAATTACTGATTATCAAAAATCAAAAACAACAGCTATTTCTTTGCCAATGGAAAATAATTTTTCAATGTCGTCCAGTAGTTTGGACTCACTGGAAAATGAGATTCCAAATGAATCAAACTCTAATGTTAAATTTGTTAAACAATTGAACACAATTGACAAAATTGAATCTCTTAAACCTTTTAATTTAAATAGATTTGAAAAAGTTGAATCTCCAATAGATCAAGTAGAAGAATTTAAGGAAATTTTAAATCTCGAAAATACATTTGTGAAATCAGAAATTGATGAGCTTAATCAAAAAATTGACAATCAAATTATAACTCTGATTAATGTACCTTTGGAAAAGAGTAAAAGCGAATCTGAAGATGAACTTGAATCGATAAGTGATGGTAGTTTAATAGAGCAACAAAATTTAGATATAAGAAAAGAGATAAAACCATTTATTACCGCGGAAAAAAAGTCCGAAAATATTTTTAATGCACCAAAAATTCAAAATGTTTCATTATATGACTCTCAGGAGGTTGATGAATTCAGTTTTGACAAAGAATCAGAGCATGATGCTAAATATAATTTTGATGAAACTCGATTGGAAACTTATGAAATCCAGAACCGATTTCATACTTTTAATTTGGCTAAAACTGAACATAATAGCATGCAATTTGAAGAAACAGACAGTTTTTCTTTGGAATCAATGGATGAAAATTACTTGATCCCAATATCACAAGTCAACATTGTTTCTTCTCAGCCAGTTTATAAAAAAAACATCGAATGCTTAAACGCCGCGAAAATAAACAAATATGAGCCTGGATTTGAGCAGACTGAAAATTTCCAAGAAAATCTTTTGGACACAAATAATTTGGAACCAACTTTAGAGCAAATTCCACTGCAGACTCATATTAACAAAAATACTATTGAGTATTTAAATGCCGCAGAAATAAACAAATATGAACCTGGATTTGAGCAGACTGAAAATTTCCAAGAAAATCTTTTGGACACAAAAAATTTGGAACCAACTTTAGAGCAAATTCCACTGCAGACTCATATTAACAGAAATACTATTGAGTATTTAAATGCCGCAGAAATAAACAAATATGAACCTGGATTTGAGCAGACTGAAAATTTCCAAGAAAATCTTATGGACACAAATAATTTGGAACCAACTTTAGAGCAAATTCCACTGCAGACTCATATTAACAAAAATACTATTGAGTATTTAAATGCCGCAGAAATAAACAAATATGAGCCTGGATTTGAGCAGACTGAAAATTTCCAAGAAAATCTTTTGGACACAAATAATTTGGAACCAACTTTAGAGCAAATTCCACTGCAGACTCATATTAACAGAAATACTATTGAGTATTTAAATGCCGCAGAAATAAACAAATATGAACCTGGATTTGAGCAGACTGAAAATTTCCAAGAAAATCTTATGGACACAAATAATTTGGAACCAACTTTAGAGCAAATTCCACTGCAGACTCATATTAACAGAAATACTATTGAGTATTTAAATGCCGCAGAAATAAACAAATATGAACCTGGATTTGAGCAGACTGAAAATTTCCAAGAAAATCTTTTGGACACAAAAAATTTGGAACCAACTTTAGAGCAAATTCCACTGCAGACTTCACTCCAGCGCTTAAAAACAATCCAGTCACTCAATTCTCCCAAAGATGATCAAACAGAAGATTTAGTCGAACATGCTGATAGTTTTGTTGAAGAAATAAATTTTGAAAATATTTCATTTGATTTCGTTCAAAATGAAGTTACTCAAAGACACTCGAAATTTTCAGTTCATTATTTGAATGCGGCAAAAATTTTATCGGAAAGTTATTCAAGCTTACACGAAGCACATAGTTTTAGTATTGAATCAAAATCAGAGTTAAATTTGGAACCCAAAGAACAGAGTGTATATTTGAATAAGGAGCAAAAAAAAACTAAAGTTGAATTATTGAATGCACCCAAAATAGAGAAGAAAAGTTTTGGTAATTTAGAAGAAGCTCAAGTGTTAGAATCGGACAGAGATTTAGTTGACAAAATCGAGCCCAAAATTGAGCAAACAAATTTAAGCCAAGAACAATTAGAGTCTAAAATAAAATTTTTAAATGCACCAAATACAGAAGAAGACAGGCTGAGTGATTTTGAAGAAGCTGAGAGTTTCCGCTTGGATCCTGATAGTGAGGTTATTTTAAATCCAAGTGTACACGCAAACAATCTTAGCTTTGGCCAGACAAAAATTCAGGTAGAAACTTTAAATGCACCTCAAACCGAACACGAAGACTTAAGTTCAGAAAAACTAGACTATTTTGGTCCTGATGAAAAAAATGAGGCACAAATTGAACCTAAATTTGAGATTGAACTAGTACATTTAAAACCTTATTTACAAGTTAATCAAGCTCTTAATGCTCCAAAACTAAACGAAGTTAGTCTCAGTCACATCGATGACGCGGACAGTCTTGACGGAAGCGAACCATTAATCGAAGAGCCATTTATTTCCCAATGTAACTTAAGTTTAACAAAAGCATGCTCGAACGAAAGAATTATTTTTCTAAATGCTCCAAAACATCAAATTTTTAATTTTGATAATGATGAAAAGGCGGAAAATTTTCACATTCAAACAAATACTGGACAAAACTCTGTGATCAGAATACAAAGTGAGGCCAATTTGAATGCATCCCGAGACATTATACGGCCTTTAGCTGCTCCCAAAATTGGCCAAGTTGATCAAAATTTGGAAAATGTAGAAAACTTCGATATTGAAATTTTAAATGAGTCTCGATTGGAAATAAATGATTGGGAGTCTGGATTAGACAATGCTTGCAGAAAATCTGTCATTATTCTAGGCGCTGGTGTGTGCCGAAATCTCAGCCACACTTTTATTGAAAAAGCAGACAGCTTTGAGTCCAGGAAAGATATGGAAAATACAGTAATCAGGAATGAGGCTAATTATCAGAATTATGCGAATGTTCAAGAACCAGTCAGGGTTCTGATGTGTGAAATGGAAAGTTCCATTCCATACACTTTTAATGAGGATGCCAATGAATTGCAAAATGAAAAATTTGTCGAATCGGTAGAGTTTAAACATGAATCAAATACATTGAACAACAAACCGGATAAAAAATTTTTATTGTGGTTAAATTATCCAAAGCTGGTACAGAATGAGGAAGAAGAAGCGAAGCGCATTGATGAAACCTTTGATTATTTGTATGAAAGAGTTGTAGCTGACATAAAATCAAACGAGTCTTGCTCGTTGGAAAAAGACTCGAACATGGTCCACATTGAAAAAGTTCTTAGCTTGTTCATTTCGAACCAAGAGCATGTGGAATACAATGAGGAAATCTTAAGGTTTCTGCCCAATCATAGGCCTGAAGTTCAACGCTTAATGCTGAACCAAACGAAACCAGTTGAATTTGATAAGGCTAAAAGGGAGGCTTTGGAACAACAGGTAGACCCAAAAGACTTGTCTTTGGAAGAGGATTCAATTGAAGAAATGATAAAGCAAAAGAATGGCTCAGATGTAAGCTCGGAAGAAACTAGGCCTAGTTCGCGTGTGATCTTTAGCAAGTCTGATTTGTCTCATTTTTTCAACCAAGACGAAAGCTTGAACCAATTTTCCAACTGTATTCAACCAAGTCAAATAAATAAAATAACTAATCAAATTATCTTGAATGCAGCCAAGAGCACCAGTTTGGAGCAAAAACTCGAGGAGACTTGGCAGTTAAATTCGGAAAGAAAATATGAGCAAACAAGTGAAAGTGACTTGGCAACAATTCCAATTATTAAGTCTTCTAATTGGAATGATTTGATGACCAGTTCTCAAAATGATGAAAATACACTAAGTATTCATACAGATGAGGGCTCCTTTTTTGAAAATTATGAAACTGTCGAAACAATTGAGAACAAAGTTCACTCGACGCTGATAGATGAAAATTTTGATCTTTCGGATGATGTGTCGATTCACATAAGGAAAAAGTCGGACAGCGAAAATGACACAGACTCGACTTCTTTATCGGAAAGCAGTGGCCGAATGCACCTGATTGAATGTGTTGAAGTAGTGACTGGGCCAGGTGTTCAAGACTCGCTCCAAATTAAAAAAGTTGATTTCAACAGACTAAGAGTCAAAGAAAAGTCAAAATTTCAGACCGATGATCCGAAATCACGCTTCAAAATCAATTTAAAGAAGGAGGAAATTGTTGACTTGAGCCATCAAGACAATTTAAATGTCACTACCAAGCAGGAATTTGCCAAAAAATTTGTTGAGCAAATAATCAATTTAAATGCTTCTAGATTGAGTCCGCATTTGGCTTTGACCGATCATACCGAGCGTCTTAATCGGGACATTAACTGCATTGCCTCAAAAAACACTAATGAAATTCTTAACACTTTATCTAGCATTAAATGCGATTTGAGCAAGCATTTTGCTGACTCGCTCATTTCTGAATACGGACCAGAGAGTAATCTAATGGGTGAACAATGCCTCAACATGAATTTAATGGAAGATTTTTCAGACAAAGAGGATTTATTCGAAAATTTTTCTAATCGTTTGCATTCGTCGTCCAATTTCGGCGACGCTCTTCGAAACGATTATACAAAAGAGAGTAAAGTAAGATAATGGATCTAACAACTAACTAAATTTTGGCTTTTGTTAAGATAGGACTACCCTTTAAAAAAACATTTTTAAACTAATTTAAAATGATTATTAATTATTTTATTTTGTCTTTAAGGTACTTTTTTTTTAACCAGCAAAAGGACACGTAAAACTTAAACATTCTAAATTATTTATTATTTGGTGAATGTTAATGGTCCCATTTTTATTTATGTTCACACAATCAAAGCTATTTATATAATTTATTTAAGATCATTTTTTTTTAAATTTAAATTGCTTTTCTCTAGCTTTACAGCTAAGAGTTGAATAGTTCTACACGAATCCCGAATTTTTTCATCTATCCCCTTTCTAAATTAGAAAATAATTCTTTTTTTCTTAAACTTTTAAAGGATTAATGTATTAGATCATATTTTCTTAATTATTTGCACAATTAACATTAACTAAAGATTTGTATGGACTTGTCTAGGTAAATTTGATTCATTTTTTCATCAAGGGTTTTAGACTAATTCGGGGTCGTGTTGGAAAAAATTGAATATTGATTATTTTAGAACATTTTAGTAATTGTGAATTTTAAAAACAACACAGAAATGAAAAAATCTTAATAATTTTGTTTCATGAAGTCTAAAATATGCAAAATTCCATGTTTCACCTATATCCAAATTCTGTGCTAGCTGCAGAAAAAGTTCTAAGGGTTAGTCAATTTTGAAACCCACAGGTCTTGTTATTTTTGAAGGTAAATTTTGTGATCCAAAAATACCATCTTAATATTTCGATCGACGCTCAAATTTTTTGACCATAATATTTATCTTCAAAATTTTTTTTGTTAATAAAAATAATTCTTTGTTTGAACGACGTAGTGGACCAGACTTTTGATTAAATTTTCAAATATTATAAAATGTAGATTAAATCAACAATTAATTTAATTTATTAGTTTCAAATGATGAAAATATAATTAATTAAAATGAATATTATCAAATTAATTTTCTTAAAGAAAAAAATTCTATTAAAATTTGGCAAAAATTTTATGAATTTTTTCTTAATGAAGAGTCAATTTTTGGATCAAATTTAAATTTAATTAAAAAAATTTTGTATGCTCTTAAAATTAACAAATAAGTTTACAGAGACAAAAAAATATGATCAATTTGTCATTTGATTAGCCCAAAAAATTCTTTATAAATCGCGTCAAGATCTAAAATTTTATGAAAATTGTAGAGTATTGACAGAAGTTGGATTTAGCTGAAATATTGAATGTGTCAACTGATAAAATTTACAGAATAAATTTTGTCCTCTTATCAAAAAAAATTATTTGCTTTTTTCATTGTTGTTCTGTTTATTTTATTTTATAAAATTCACGATGCCTTAGTTTAGGCTGGCTAGAAAAAAAGCTTGATAAAAAAAAAATCAATTTTTTTATCATCATTGTTTGATTCGAAGCACTTGCTTCAAAATTTATGTTCTCAAAGCTTAAAAGCTACTTTTATTACAATTAAAATGTGACTTGAAATTTTGATACGATTTACAATGCCTTAGGTCTTCTTGAATCATAAATATGATAAATTTCAAACTATATAAATATAAATATAAAATAAAAAAAATAATGTGCCTTGAATTAAAATTGTCCAGCATGACGCTCACCTTTAAGCCACTTTTTGAATAACTTTCAAAAAAAAACTAAATTTTTGGTGAATGAAGCATGTATGTGACACACTACTTGTGATCACAACTGATAAGCACACAGGTTGGCTATTGTTTCATGGGATATTTGATGCATTATAAAAACAAATCCTTTAGATTTAAATTAATAACTAGTTGAAGAAGTATTTTGTTAATTAGTTATTTGCGCAAAGTTTTTTTCTCAGTGTAGTAGCCAGCCCGGTTCGAACCCAAATAATTTTATCTACTTAAAATTGGGTCAAGTAAATTGATGGTCCTCAGCGGATTCGGCAAAGTTACCTTTAAAAAAAAAAACTAATTTGATAAAAATGATTCTAAAAAATGAAATTAAATTTTTTTTCTTAATCCAAGTTAAACTTAAAGACATTTTAAAAAATAAATACCTTTATATTCATTTATTTCCTAAAGTTTGCTTATTTGGTTTCTAAGTCGATTTAAATGCTCTTTTTTTTTGTTTAATTAATTTATTCGGAAGTGATAGAAATCCTAATAGTACTAAGTGTGTATGTCAAGTTTAACAAGATAAAAAATAACTTTTTTTGTTGTTTATTAAATATCTAACAAATTAGAATAATAAGGTTAAGGAGTAATTAAAACAATGTCGATTTGTATATCTATGGCAAGTGATACGACCATGCTAAGATCAAAAATTTAATTTAAAGATAGTAATTAAAAAATGCTTAAATTAAAGTTTTGTTTAGTGGTGCAGTATTAATGTTTGACTGAGCCCTATTGATGGCAAATACTAGGTTAATTCAACACAGACTCGTCTCATTTGATTGGGACTTTAGTCAAAAGTGGTTCGGCCAATTTAGAAAGCTAAATAAGCATTTAGAGTCAAAGAAATAGTGCCTGAAAAATAAATAATATTTACATTCTCTTAAAAAAACATTCTCATCAATTTGTATTCATAATGTTTGCTGATTCAGTACTCTTAGAAAATAAAGGTTAAAATAATTTATCGTCCAATTTAAAATTAAAACTCAGCTATTTAGTTAAATAGAGCCAATTAATAGTGGGCTTGAATGCCTAATATTGATAATTACTTTTAATATAACTAGTTGTACACCTTGATCAAAAATTTCTTATTTAGACTTTAAATGTTTGCTTAGAGTTTGAACAATGAATCGGTGCAAAAAATTTAAGCATAGGCTCATAATCAAACAGGTAGGTCCAACAAGTTTTACCAAATAGTTTGAAATTTATCATTATGACCAAATCCATTTTATATCTTTTTTTTTTAAATATTATTTTTTTTTGCTTATTTCCTAAATAAATAATGTTCAAAAAGGATAACCAAATGGTGGAAATCCTTGCCCAAATAGTCAAGCATCGCACTTTGTCCAGTTACACGTCCGATTCAGATGACAGCTTGGAAAATTTGAAAAAAAACATAACCATGGACTCGATGCAAAGCTTTTTGGACAATGTGGCCAACACGGCCAAGCAAACAATTAATTCCAAAGGCGACGAATCAACTGATGATGAGACCAGTATCCAAGAAATGCTCGTTTTCAATCAAAATTTTTTAAGTAAATAAAATTTTTCAACATAAAAAAAATAAACACTTTTACTTTAAACTTTTATTTAGATAAAGATGAACAAAAAGTAATTAAACCGGACAAGTACAAGATTAGCACAATAAGCGCCGGTCTGTCCGAACCAGTTAATTTTGAGGGCGAAAAAATTGAAATGGTCAATGGTGCGTCAATAGCACGGCTTGTAGAGCCCAGCAGTGATATCAAAGACTTTGAAGAGGCTGTAGAAATAGTAGACTCGGTGATGATTGACCACACAAGCGAAGACGACAAGTCAACCACCAGCGAAGAGGTTACATTTGAGCGCTGGACCGAAGAGACCAAACTGATCAAAACCCAAATTTTCAAAGACGGAAATTTGGTCGAGGAAATAGTGAAACAATCGACTCCTGAACTGGTCGGAAACATACTCAAAGAAAAGATTATAGAGCGCCACGAGCACGTCAAGCACATATCGCAGGACGTGCTCAAGCGAGTGCGCATCAAGTCTCCCGGACAGTCGAGGCGCCAAAGTCTCGACATCCAACAAATCCTCAACGAAGACTTGAATGGCTCGAACATATTCATTGTGGAGCCTACGATCACATGCATACGTCCAGCTTCTTCCAAAGACAACACCTACTACATCCAGCATCAACAAGTCATCACACCAACCCAATCATCAGGTACTTGTAAATGCTTTAAAAACGCTCTAAATGCACCACTACGCACTTCTACGCTTGACTTTGCCTTTGACAAATCTGACTTCACTTTTTTTAGCACTAAATTACCTTGCTCTAGTCACGCTTTAACTAACTCTCTTGGCCCCAAAATTAACATTGAAAATTTAAAAGACGAGTCTAGTTTAAATAAAACCGAGCAGTCACATAATCCTGGCGGTGCCGATGCCACAAGTAACATAAAAACCTATTACGGCCATCTAAAGGCCGCCAATATTGACGGCACAAGCGACCAGATTTTAATTGTACAAAATGACTCACAGCTCAAGCCCAGCACCCCGAACCCGATGAAAAGCGAGCAAAAGAAAGACCAAATGATCAAGAATCAATACGAAAAGATAATCAATGTGGACAAGGAAGACTTGAACGCTGACTTGAGCATCCGGAACAAAAGCGACAGCATTGTGTCCATGACCACGGACAGCTACGGAAGTATGCAGCGCTTCGAGCGTCCTTCCAAGTCCGAATTGCTCAAGATACAACAAGAGATACAACAAGAGAGACAAAGTGGAGTATTTTTCTACGAAGACCAGACATCCACTTTGGACTCGGACAAAAACATATGCGACAAAACAATCGATGAGTCCACTTTCAAGGAAGTTAACTTGGGCAAAAAAGAGGACATGACCGACCTGAGCGACGACGACAACAACATCTTTAGCCCGGAGCCAGCCAAGTCTGCATGCTCGCCTGATTGGCAAAAAAATCGCAAAAATTTGCCACTGCGGCGACAATCGTTCGAATTGGCGCAGCAAGACCCGGCCCAGCGTCACAGTGTGGCCCGGTCGACCGCCTCTTCGTCGTCGTCGTCGTCGCTCAGCGCCAACCAAATAATCATAAGGCCAGGCGACTCGCCGGCGCCCAATTCCAACAAAAGACTCTTGTCCGAGATTCCACCCGAGGCCACCACCGACGACCTAAACGAAAGATCCGATGATGCCAAAGTGACCGAAGAGTCCGACTCGGAAATACTCAAGCGCAACTATGAAATTTTGCGCAAAAAAACCAGCGAACGGGGCCTCAAGACCGACTCGGACCATTTGGATCAGGCGTCGTTTGTGTCGTCGCATTCAATCAAGTCCGAGCCCGTGCGACCAAGTGTCAAGCCGACCAAAATAAAAATAGTCAAGAGACAAAAGATTGGCGCGCCAAAAGACGCCAAATTTCGGTCAGTGTCGCCCGGGCTGATGCGCGGACCGGACCTCATCGAAACTGTCCAAACAACCACTTCCATGTCGTTCATAATGAACAAGAGCATTAATTTGGTGACAGAGGAAAAAGTTGAAAAGACCGATGCCACCCAATACCAGCACTCGATATCAATACCAATACAGGTGCAGACTCGGTCAAGATCGGAGCCCAAAAAGAAGCCCTCAAATGAGCCCAAGGAGATTAAAGTTATGTACCGAGACGAAAAGACGCCTCGGGTCACATTTCACAAGTATGACAGCAACGAGATAATCGCTGTGGTCAATGTGCCAGAGGCCATGGAGACCAAAACGGTGCAGTCGGTGCTCGACAGCTGTGAGTCCAAGCCTGGGTCGAAGAGTGCGCCCAATTTGGCCGAGTCGCACAATTTGCGCTCCAAATTGGACGCATGGAAAAAGTGGCCCGAGTTCACAGTAGACCAAGAGACAGACACAAGTGCTCGGTGCAACGAGCACAACCACTGCTGGATCAGGCAAACGCCGGACTCGCGGGTCCTATTCAGGAACACCCAGCACAAAGACAAAGACCCCGAGTTCGAGATTGAAATAGAAAAAGTGTTGCCAGTGCACGACCGCACCACTCAGCCAAACGCTGGTCGATACAGCACTCACAGCATTTTGAACACAAACGTCACCCATACTGAGGAAACAGTGGCCACTCGCATGTCCTCCGGATACTTTAGTGGCGACGAGTTCAGATCACAAATGGCCAGCTATTCGACAAGTAATTTTACCGAATCGCCGCGGGTCTCTGCCACCCAGTTCAATGTGAACAAATTTCTGAACAACTCTTCCAGATCAAGATCAAAGACAACCACTGCGCTTGACGAGTTCAGCAAATTTTACCACAGCATTGGCCTTGATGACGCTCTGTCGGACACTCATCAACCAAGCATCAAAAAGCTAATCGACTCGGAAAATTATTCCGATTATTATTACAGAAAGTCCACATGTTCCAGACCAGCAAACTGTGCGGACTACATGAAAAATGGCAAGTCTTACTCGAACCGAGACGATGCCTCTGTGCTTAACATGCAGCGAAAGAGGTCCAGTTCAATGTCCAATTTGAGCAGTGAGGCAGCTAATTTGTTAATTTTGCCAAGTCCGACTAGTGCTGACTATTTGAGGAACAAGACCAGAGAGTCGGCTTTGGTGAATGTGGCTATGAAGCCGGCAAAGACCATCAACGATATTGAGACAAGTCAGATTTTGTACGATGACATGGCCTATCGTCAATTGAGAAAAGACACCGATGCGTTCAAATTGTCACAGATAAAATCCAATGGACAAAATTTAGCCAGCAATTTGACCAATATTACCTCGTTGCCAATTTCTTATGCGCCCGGTCGAAATTCAACCGGAGATTACTATCAGAGTTCGAATGCAGCGAGGACAATTAGAATGATCAAGCAGAAGGACGCGTCAAATAAAACCCTAAGACAGAATAGTAAAAGTGCGGTCGATATGGCACAGAGGTAAGAAGGAGACAGTTTTTTGAATAAGGTGGCACATGTTTGTGTGTGAATATATTAATCATAATGCTCGTCAAACCCCCGGTTCTATATTTGTCCATGATTTTATGGAATTTATAGAGTTTTGATTGCGGTTTGCACTACCTAAACCACACTTATTAAAAATAAATTTTAATTTAATTTTTTTTGTTTATATTAGATACTTTAGTAACGAAAGTAATCCGGAAATAAATGATTACTACGATAGCTTAAATCATGTGAAAGTAATGAATCGAAATTTTGGAAACTACTAACTCAATTTGAATGCTAATGTAATTGAAGATAAAATCAGTGAAACATAGAATAGAGATATTTTTTTAAGGCCGAGTTTTTTTTTATTTTTTAAACTTTGTAAAATTTGTTTCGTTACGTTTATTTTTTTTGCATATTTTTAGTTGATGCTTTAAAGAGAAATTAATTTTATTTAATTAAGAAAAAATTTTATTTGTTTTTGTTTTTGTTAATTATTATAATAAAATTATTTTTAAAGATTATTTTATTTGATCTGGGTTTACTTCGTCATGATTAAGCTGAAATAATTTTCCAGATTTAATTAACTCAATTTTAGCTGGAAAGCGACTGAGGACTGTTCAAGAAAATTATTCAAAAATATCTAAAAATCTAAAAATTATTATCTAAATTGTCTAAGAATTATTCAAAAAGTTATATTTTTCAAAAATAGTCACAATTTTTCAATTGTAAATTTTCAAGAAAATAAAAAATAATATTTTTTAAAATTTTTTTTGTTTTTATAATTTAAAACTCTTTAATTAAATTTTTAAAAATATAAATTATTAATTTTTTTAATTCCATCTAATTAAATGTTTTTTTTCCTAAAAATACTTATTTTCACTTAGAGGATCACCATTTGAAAATGTCTGGCTACGCCCCTTGGCCAAAGATGACAATTTTTTGGAAAATCAAAAATCAAAAATTGTGAGAATCATTTGAAAAATTAAACACAATACAAAAATACTGAACCAAAATTTTGTACGGAAATTTTTTTAGTTTCAAAATAAAAAATTTTCCATTATTTTTATGATTTCTTTTGAAAAATAAAAAAACAAATTTTAGATTTTTAAATTGTAAGTTTAAATTGTGTGAATCTTCAAATAAAATTGATGATTCTTTTAGCAATTATAGATTTAATTATAATTTAATTGTAATTTCACTTTCACTTTTGTTTTATTTTAATTGTCTTAAATATTGTTTTTTAAATTTTTTATGATTTGATTCATTTTTCTATTAGAGGAAATTTAAAATTATTTTAATGCTCAAAAATTAGAAAATTTAAAATTTTTTTTTTGAAAAACTCTATGAATGCCTAAACCAATATATAATCAATTAAAAAAATTTTCAAAGAAAAGCTTAAATTATTCATGTTTCTTTAAAAATATCCATTTTTCTCCAATTAGAATACTGATCTGATGATTTTTCGAAACTTAGTATGAGATTTAAATTTTTTGAAATTTATGAATTAATTTCTTGTAAAAATATTTTTGCTTTTATGTGAATTACTGAAATTTAATGCAAAAATTTTTCTTTCATTCTAGATTTCTTTCTATCTTTATTTTTTAAAATAACCAAATATAAATAAAAACTAGTAGGAGTATTTAATGAGTTAATCAGATTGGATTTGGCTAGCAAAATTCTAGTTTTAAAAGAAGATAAGAAGTCTTTGAAATTAGATTTTTGTTGATGTGTTTTTGATTGAAAGTACTATCTTTTAAGCAAAATCAAGATTTGCTAATCAATCTTTAATTATTATTTTTCATAAAAATAAGTTAAATAGAATATCTTTATCAATTATCATTATTAATTTTGATATTTGTGTTAAAAGAGTAATTTTAAACTCAAAAGAATATAGTTTATATAATGCAACTAGGGTCAAAAAAAAAACAAATATCATATTTAAATTTTTTAAATAACGATAAAACTATCAAGTATATTCAATGAGTCATATTTTTCTAACTGAAAGTTTCAAAAAATTTTTTGTAAAAGAATGAATGAATTTTTTTAAAATTATCTAAAAAGTTTTTGCATTAAATTAACTTAATTTTGCATATATCCATCATTGATTTGAATTTAAAATAAAATTAAAAATAAATTTAATTTGATGTATATTTTTATGATTGAATTGAAAAACAAAAAAAAATTAGACTAAAAAATGGATGAAAATAATAATGAGAAATTTAATTACACAGCTTCTCAATATGAAAGCATTGAATTTCTAAAGTTTGAAAATAAACAAAATTATTTAAAGGATTCTATACACAATCTCGAATTATTGAAAAATAAAATCGAAAGACAGAAGTATCTTTTTATAATTAAAATAATCTTAAAATAATTTGACTAATTTTTTTATGAAATTTAGCATTGATTTTTTTTACCAGAAAAAAATTAATTTCCTCGAGAATCAACTGAGCTATTATGAGTCGGAAAAAAAATTTCTTGCTATTCAAAATGAAGAATACTGCTCTAATCTGAAACAAAAAATTGTCGATTTGGAAGATAAATTGAGGTTGGCAATTAGATTTTATTTTTTGAAAAATAAAACAATTAGATTTTATTTCTAGACTTAAAAACGATGAATCTGAGAGAGAAAAAAATTTGCGACTTAATTTTGTTGAGAGGGTATTTTATCAAAAAATTCTAAAATTCTGCTTTATAAATGCTTTATTTAAGATAACTGAGCAAGAGAAATATATATCCAAACTGGAATTAGATAAATCGGTTCTGGAAAGTTATTTAGCCGAAATGGAAAATAATGTAAATAAAAGTTATTTTTTTTAATTTAAATAAAATTTTAGTTAAGATCAATCATTTGAACACAAATAATCTTCAATTAAAGTCGAAGATAGATGATTTGAATTTGAACTATTCAAAATACTTTAACATAGAAAATGAGGTTTTAAAAAAAAATTTAATTTAAACAATTTGAACTAAGCTGAACTTTTAAGAACAAATTGATTTTTGAAGCCTTCAATGATATTGACAAAGCAAATTCGGATTCTATGTTTTATGATGAATTAAATGATTTAGATCATAAATGTCTCATTAGTAGATATAAATCCTTAATAGACGTAATTTTTTCTTTAATTTCTAAAGCAAATTTAAATTTTTTTATAATTTAGATTTTTTATTCACAAAAAAAAATTTTAAGTAAAGTAGAAGCAGAATTTACGGAAAAGAAGAAAGAAAATGAGAGTCAAATAGAAAAACTTGCGTTGCAAAATGATGATTATATGACTCAATTTCATGAAATTCAGCGAAAAAATTGGACTCTTCAAAATGATTTAAAAACAGTATTAATTTTTTTCTTAATTTTTATTTCCTTTTTAATTTTTTAATAAAAGGCAATCGAGTATAGAGATATGGCTCTTAAACATAGTGAAAAAATGGCAGAAAAATTAGAGTCGTTTGAATTTGCTTTGACTGATGAATACAAGAAATCTATGAAGGAATTTTATAGAGAGCTAAATATGTGCATAGACTCTTTGATAAAATTAGTTAATTATAGCCATGACGTATTTAACAAAAAAAGCAAATCAATGATGGACGTATCAGCTCTTAACACGCCGACATTATGTAATAACATTTTAAAATTATTTAAATTTTTTTTATTATGATCATTTATTAAAGTTGATGAAAAAAAATGGGATCCAAATTTGTTGTTTAAGATCGAATTTTGGACGAGCGAAACTAAAAAGCTTCGAGATTTGAATCGAAGTTATATAGATCTAAAAATAAAGTATCATTTAATTGCACTAACAGGTTAGTGTCTATCATTTTGAGGAATGATTTGTTAAAATTTTAAATTTAAATTCAATTTAAGATATAGACTGAACAAGAAGCTCTTTTGATGAATATAATTAAATTTTTTAACTAAATTTGCCGAGTCAAGATTTTTTTGAAGTGTATTTATTATTCACTTTATTTTTTATGTAAAGGAAAATGGCTCTTTTACAACGAAAAAAAACGAAACATTGCATAATAATTTAATTTTAATTTTATACAAAACAATGTAAAATAAAACGAACTCAAAATATTGTATATTTTTTTTCAAAAAATTTTCACTTTTTTAGAAATTAATTTTTTTTGTTTTTTCTGAAAAATTTTAACTCATAAAATTTGAGTGTTGAGCTATACTAACTGAATAACAAGTGCGCAGTTATCTTTGTTCTCTTTGGTTTATTCATTAATTTAAATAATGAGTTTTCATCTTGCTAGAAAAGAACAATTTAAATTTTATCTTTAGCTTTTAAACGATTGGGACCAAATTTTAAAAAAATTCAAGAAATTCGGAAAGAATAAGCATTTTATAAATATCCGCAAGCGGTTTTATCATTTTTTTATCTAAAGCTCAAATTTTCATTTATGATAAAGCAATCTTTTTTTCTGATCAAATAACTCTGGGTTAAACCTTTCAATAAAAAAAGATTCCTCAGGCCCGAAACTCACCAAAATTCTTGATTCGAAAATAATCATTTTACTTAGTTTAAAATTCAATTTTCTAGACACTTTATTTTTTAAATATAAAATTTAAATTTCTAATCAAAATTTTTTTGTTAACTGAATTTTTTTTGAAAATATTTTTCAAGTCTTTAAGCAATTAAAGAAATAATTAGTCTCATGACCGATTTTATAAGGTTTTATTTTGTATTGACTGAAAATTGCGTACATTAGTCGAGTACTTGGCTTAAAAAGCTCAAGAGATCTTAAGCGATTAGTTTTCTGCTTAAATAGGAACATATTCAGCCCGGACTGGGTCTTATTCGAGCACAAATCTTGATCAAATGCTACCAAGCATTAAAATTTTCCCCAGGCCATTTAAATGAGCTAAACTATTTTATCAACAGAAGCTTTTTTGTTGAAATGTTTGCAGCTTCGCTTGATTGATATTTTAAAATTAAAATATGTTTAAAAAATATGCATAAAACAAGAGAAATATTACCTAAATTAGTAAAAAAAAATTGGCACAATCGGCAACCAATTTGTTAAATATCAACTAGAAAATTCAAGCAAAGCAAAGCAAAATCTAAGCGTCAATTAGTTAGATAACAGATTCAGGATTAACTTAAATCTCACAAAATTTAGTTAAGAATTCATTAGATCTTACAATTGGCTTTAAATTTCGAACTCACTTTCTTCGTCTATAAGTAGTATATAGATTATGTTTGTTCAAATGTAATTTTAGAAAAAATTAATTTAAGATAAAAGCTGTAAGAAAAATTCAATTAGTGTTTGGCGCATGACATTTGCTCAAGTCTAGGTCATTATTTATTTATTTTTTTTAAATAAAATTTAATTTTTTTATTATTTTTTAAATAGAGTTTTTTTTTCTATAATAAGTGAAAGGAGAATTTATAGAACCATTCTGTAAAAACAAAATATTTATTTTAGTTTGTATATTTTTGTTTTTATTAAATAATTTGAAGCAAACAAACAAGCGAGTATAGATCAAACGCTCTAATCATATCCACGTAAAGTACAAGCACAAGCAGCTAGGCTTAGAACAAATTATTTTCAATAATATCACATTATCTTTAAGAACAAATCGTTAGCATTAAATATTGGAAATATCGATAGTTGTGTTTGCTATTTAATAATATCGATGAATAACTCAGCACCCAATATGAATGGTAGATTTAAAATAGATGGAAATTTTGCCAACACCAAGCGAAAATTCTTCACTGACAATATAAACAATATCGAAATTGAAATTATGAAACGTAACTATTTCAACAATTTGCACAATAGTTGCTCAACATATCACCATTTCGACTTTAAGCCACAAGGTATTAAGCTGATTTTTATTTATCTCGGACTTTTTTCATCTATAGAACAACCATGTTTATTTGCCAAACATTGGAAATTTGAGAACATTCTCAACTTATCACTTTACTTAACAAATATTAATAAATCTAAAACCAGCTTTTATGTAATTTGAACACTATCTCTATAAGAATGCGTGGTTATAACATTGCTAATTTTATTTTGTTTTTGTAGATTTCAATCAAAATAAAAATTCAAATTTTGATTATTCCCGCTTATCCAGACCCGATCCACAGCCACTTCCACTTTTTAGTCAAAATGTAAATTACAACGTTCCAAAAAAGAAATTTTTCATTAACAATGAACAAAATCCGGTTAAATATTCAAAACGACGAAATCAATATAATCGACCAAAAAGTATGAATAAAAAATTTTTTCAAATAAAATTTTATTAACTTTTGATTTTTTTAAATTTAATTAAAAAAACTTCAGATGATGTGAATAAAAATGGGACATTCAATGATATTTTTAAAGACTACAGGTTAAGCAGACCAGTCAATGAACATCAGACACAAATCGAGCTTGACCACATAAATCCGAATAAAAGTGCTAGTGCGAAGCCAGTTGGTATTGATGAAAATTTAATCAAACATGATTTACACAAAACCCAGACTAACAAAAGACCGGGTAGTTTGTACGAAAATTTTATCAAAAGCGCCACGAAGAAAGAGACCAAAGTGGAAAAATTGGATACATTGGAGATAAATTTGTCTAGTTTAAGCTTGAGTAGTAATGAAACAACATCGGTAAATTCAAAAGAAAATTTCAAAAATGTTCGCTCAAATTTATTTGAAAATAATTCTGGTTTAAAAAAGTCTGATTCATTTGGAAATAGTGAGTTAGAGTGATCTGAAAAATGGATTAACAAATTAATAAACTAATTAATTATTTTAGAATCGTCCAAAGATGGATCATTAGACGGAAAAATGTCATACAATCAAAATTTGAGATTAAATGAGAAAGAGACAGGTGAACAAAAGAAGTCAAAAAGACACAATAAATGGCGAAAAGATACCAAAAAATCTGAGTCCAATGATGAATTTGACTTTAGCACTACTAATGAATTTTGGGAAGATGAAGACCATTTAGTTATTGGGCACGATTATCTGAATTTTGATTCAGATGTTGATTTTAACATTGATTTCGATTTGGATAACGAATGAATTAATCATTCAATTTTTTCTTTTATTTTCTTTTATAACAAATTTATAATAATAAACTTTTCGATATCTTATTATGTATGATATTAATTAAAATGAAAAAATAAGATATTATTAAAGCTTAATTAAATGTGAGTAAAGAGTAATAGAAATTTATTTTATACTCTTTTAAAATTTTTTATATAAAGATATATTTAAGACTTTTTGAATTTTATTAAAACTCAAAAGTTAATTTATTTTGGTAAAATAAATTTTTACAAATGTTTATATGCACATTTTCTTTTTGTTTTCTGAAAAGTTTTCTTTTTGTTTTAAAATATTTGCTCGATTTTAATACCCCACATTGAGTTTAGAAAAGTTACAACCAAATTATTCAAAATAAAACTTATAGAGATTTCAATTGGATACAAATATTTTAATTGAAATGGATGGAACTTAAATGAACAACTGTCCACTTTATTTAAAAGATAAAAATTAAATTAAAAGAAGAATATATGTTGGATTATATTTATTTTTAATTAGAGCTTATTCAAAAATTATCTTTTAGTTAGTAGCAAAATTTTTATAGTAAAATCATTGTTAAATAAATAAGAATAAAACGAATGAAAATTTAGAAATTAATGGATAAAAAAATATTTACTAATTTAATGATGCTTTTTGAATAGGCTGATTCCAGTGAATAAAATTAAAATTTGATTTTCTCAAATTTATATCATCGTTATTATTTCTTAACAAACCATGTTTTTGAGATAAATGACAAAACAAATGATTTTCTATACAGGCAAATTAATTGCTATAGCTTCTATGAGCTTTATTTAAAAGAATGGAAGCATTTTTTAATGTGACCATGATTCTTTAAAAACCTTAAATAATTATTTATATAAAAAAAACTTTAAAACTTTAAAACATAAAATTTCTTTTGAAAATAAATTTAAAAATTAAAATTTTCTAATTTTTAAAAGTTTTAAAAAAGTAAAATTTAATAGTTAACACGGTTGCTAATATTGTAAAATCATTTAAAAAATCCAAAAGTAGGGTTCATATTACTTACATATAATAAAATTTTTAAAATATCTTAAAATCAATAAAAATTTAAAATGAAGTTTTTCATAGAATTTTAAAACGAAAATTTAATTAGATGGCATTTTATTCTTGAAATTAATTTAAAAATTTTCTTAAAAAAAATAAAGAGAAATATTTACTGTAAAAAATCAACTTAATATAATTAAAGAATTCATGAATTTAATTTTCATCCAAAATTACAAAAATATCTTCATCCTCGCTCCCTTCTTCGTTATTTGGTTCGATCAAATTCTCTTTATCTAAATTAGATTCGTATTTCGATTCACTTTTTTTTATTTTTGACTTTGCTGACTTGCTCATACCAATCGATACTTGTTTACTAACAGCTTTGTCCTGTCGATCGGCAGGCATATTTTCAGAATCCATATACTCAATAGTCAAACACCTTGCCTCTTCAATTTCTGACTTTTCCATTTCACCATCTTGCTGATAGTCTTTAGTACACAAATTCTTCTTTTCATTTTTTAAATTATTTATTTCTTCACTTGCTGCCAATTGTTTCTCATTTATTCGTTCAAAAATAACTCTCAAGCTTCTTGTCAAACTTTCGCTTAAATTTTCACTTTCAACAGATGGCAAACACTCATTGGCACCCAATGTGTTTATTTGCAATTTATTTGTTTCATTTTTGATCATGTTAAGTAAAGATAAAAAATTCTCATTTTTAATACTCGGTTGAACTTTGTGTTGAGTTTTTTTGAAGGAAAACAAATGAAAAAAATTGAATTCATAGCCAAATAGAACAAGACAAATGAAGCAAATGAAGATGACACCAATGGGCACGAATAAAATAGTAACCATTGCTATTAGAGGAATGTATTGGTAAAATGCTAGATCTTGAGTCAGTGCCGAAAAAAATTCATTGATTGATTTTCCGAAAAATACCGCAATTGGTCTTATACCTTCGGAGATTGTATATATTACAGTCTTTTTTTCAAAATATTAAATAAAAATTTAATAAAAAAGCAAAAAGTTTAACTTCGACATAATTATTGTGTCCGGATGCAATGAATAATGCTTCATGGTATTCCAAACATTGTCTCGATGTGGCAGTGTATCCTACTTGGGATCTGATAAACGTGACCAAATTCGAGTAGACACTTCTTTCCTTTTGAGCATCTTGGCCTGAAAAAATTAGCTTAAATCAATTTAAATTTGTGACCAACTTGAAATTAGACACTCTTCGGGAACCATTTCTTTTAATTTTTGCTGATTAAGTATGTGCTTTTTCTAAATAAAAATAAAAATTAAAATTAAATCAAGTACACTACGTTAAATCATTTTAAATTTACTTGAGATAAATATTCATGATTGTGTACCACACTTAAAATAAACAAGCCAAACAGAACTAGTGCCATCACTTTTCTAAGTGTTACATTTACTTGATACCGTTTGAAGTAAATGTACAAAATAGCACTGGAGAGAAGCTTTTTATTAGAAAAAAAAATGAATGCCTTTTTATTTTTGATGGGACCAAATTTATTACCACCGATGATAAGATTAGAAAAAAAAACAAAATATTTGAATCTATGATCTCATTTTGAACAAAAATCAAAATTTTATCAACAAAACCGGGCTTTTTGTTCATTTCGACTTGGACAAACATTTCTTTTAGAATGTCAGTGATGTCAAGAATGGTGTTGGCAGTGTCCGATTCATTGACAGAATTTGAGAATTTTTCCAATTTTGTTATCTGAAATCTATTCAATTCAACTCCTATTTTATATTCGTAAATATCTTCTACATGATCCTTAAGGTAGAAAATGATTTTATTCACAGCAACAGTAGCAAAAAAAGTGAAGACAAACTTGAAGCTTGATAAAAGTCAAAAAAGTGTGGACAAAGCTTTTGTAGTGGGCAAGAGCTCCGGTTAAATTAAGATTTAAATCGGTCTGTGTTTCCTTATTTTGGATTAGACTTGGCAAGTTGGTATTGGTCACTACTTCACTTGTTTTTTCTTCTTTGGCAGCCACACTCAAACAGTAATCTTTACAAATATGCTGCTTGTTTACATCAGTTAAACGCTCGCTACATTCTTTGCTCTAGTGTATGAAAATAATTTAAAATTTTTTTAATTTTTATAAAAATTTAATCTACAATATTCTAATTATGGTAGAACAATTATGATAATTTTGATAAATTGCGCAATGGAAAGAAAGTCAAATAATACCCTAGGTAAACTAACTCGGATTTGGTTCACATGAATTCAAGCGTTGGCTAATTTAAAAATATTTATTTAGCTAATAGGCGTAAATTATTTGTGTCGCAAAAATATTTAGAATCATGTGAACTATAAAATAAAATTTAAAGATTCGGTTACGTTTGAGAATAGGTACAGTCTGTCGTCAATGTTGCCCTAAGATAAAATTGAATTCAATATTTTTTTTTTCAAAAAATTAGAAAAAAATTACGTTTTGCTCTATGAATTCTTCGGTTGAAAAAAGTGACAAGTCGGCTCCGGCACATGCAACAAGAACCGTCCATGCTATTAAATGCAGTTTGAATTTCATCTTAATTATGTGACTTGACTGAAATAAAAAAAAAATTATAAAAAATACTTGAAGTGTTTATTTGAAATACAAATTTCGAATTTAACTTAAACTTTTTTTCTGGTGCTTAAGTAAGCTATTATTATTATAATTGAATACATCTTAAAAATGCAAAATATAATGTCATTTATATATTGAATTAAATTTAAGCCTCTATTTAGATTGTGTGAGTATATGTTTATGTTTTTGTTGATAGATATTCTTTAACAATGGGCAAAAAACTTCAAATTTCAAAATAGATTTTTTATTATTACAAAAACCTGGGCAAAAATAAAATGATGAATAAATACAATTATGTTTAAATTTAATTTACGACTCTAAATAAGCAGGCGCATTGTATTTTTTGATTTCGTAAAATACAAACTGAATATGATGAATTTGCCACCGCTTACTTAAAACATCATTTGAAAATTGTTTAAATAAAATTCTTCTTTTTTTTGCGTATTTTAAATTAAACTCGAAAGTTTGAATTCTAATTAATGTGTCGCTATTTTTCTTATTTTGATTCTTAAATGTTTGGTTCATGCTTGAGACATTTTTACTAAAATAAACAAATTGTTTTCATTTAAAAAAATATCTAAAGAAATCTATTTAAAATTCTACAATAAATTTTAGTTGAAAATGTACAATTAGATTGAATTCGAGCATTTTATTAGACACGGTTTGTGGTTTTTAATCGAAGACAAGATTTTAAAATTGAAGTACTTTCATCCATAATTTAGATAAATAAACAAATGATGTGATGCTCTTATTATTAAAAATTTGTAGTCGAAATGTAAATCTTTATTGTTTAAAAATTTAATAAGGGACGAACTCAGAAAGCTTGGAACGGAACTTAACTCTTCCTTTGGACCCATTGTTTAAATTAATTTAAAAAAAAAGATTAGTTAGTTTGTAATCAAAAAAATATTAAAAATGAAGAAAAACGTTTACTTTAAAAATTATATTTTGCAATTTAAAATTTCACAGATTAAATTAATTTAATGCTCTGGCCTTTTATTAGTGCACAAAGATTTGAAATCACTATAAAAGATATTTAGATCATCAGTTTCGATTGTCACATATCTATAGCAAGTCCTACGAATCCTTCAGTTTTGGGTCACATTTTTTGACTATAGGTAAAAATAAATATAACAAGTTAAAAGTTGGATCATCAATTCAATCTATTATTGATTTTATTTCAATGAATTTTTGGTAACATTCTAAATGATCCAAATTTTTTTATTGAATTAGACTTTTTCAAATAATTTGAATAAGTCTTTTTAGAAATTCTAAAAAGACTTAAATAAATTTATCTCTGAATTTGAAGTCGTTTTGATAAACTTTTTACATTAAATAATTTTTTAACTTGCCTCAATGTAAAAATATATCTTTCTCGTAAATCTTATCACATTAACTTCTACCTCAATATTTTTTATAAAATTTTATCGTCTTCTCTATTTATTAAAATATTTAAGCTTAAACATTTTTATCACATTATTTTAAATTAGATAGGATTTAACAAAGTATTTCTAACTGAGTATTATTTCAGAAAATTTAAGTAGCACCTATTTTTATATTTTTAAATTAATTACTGTATTTAATCAAAATATTGTTTTTGAATTTTTGTGAATATATAAAAAAATTATTGCTCATTTATATTTATTAGGGACTATTGTTTTAATATAAATTTTAATTTTTTTGCCTTTTTGAATTTTTATTTTAAGAAAATAGTAGACATTCCATTCAATATCAGTATGTGTCTTTTAATTTAATTTAAAAAAATTAATATTATAATTTTGCATTCGTCTGTAGTCATTAACGCAAATTAAACGCAAAAAAGTCTTTATTTGTATAATTCGTAATTTGAATAACTTTAGAATTTAAAATCCTAATTTAAATATTTATTTTATTTGCTTTTTAACTAAAGGAATGTTTTTTACGATAACTTGAAAGTGATTGTTTAAAGCTCTTACAATTTTTTTCATTCTTTTGAAGTATTTGAATAAAGTCGAATTAAGATTTTTATTTTTTATTTTTAAATTCACAATACCACATGTCAAATTCAAGTATTTAAACAAATTTTATCAAAGGTAAAATTAAAAAAGAAACGAAATTATTTATTCAGAGATAACTATTAAATATAACGAAGCTTGACTGTTACTTTTAAAAATAAATTTATAAATTGAGATAATTAGATTTTTATCATTAAGTGGTTTCATGAAAATATTTTTGAATCGAAAATCTTACAAGATATAAAAACATAATAATACGAACTGTTTTCCAAAATCGTTTCGAGAGTTATTTTTTAATTCAAAAATAAAATTTGCAACAGTTACAAAATTTTGAACTGGTTTATCTGTATATGTCAAATTTATTTCTATTAAGTTAAACCTAAATTAATTACTAAAACATAATATCACGGCTTATATACAAAAATTGATTCTTCAAAACAAACTTTTTTTTCTATTTATAATTATAAAATATTTTTAGATACTTCGGAAAATTAAATAAACTAATTTTTCAAATCGTATGCATCCTTTCAAAAAACCAGAGATTTCTGCCCAAAAAATGATTTTTAGGTTTAATTATCTTCTGATTAAGAGTTATGTAATATTCAGAGAAAATGAAAATTAATAAAATTTTTAAATCTTACATTTTGTTTTTTATATTTTCAGTAAAATTTGACTCAATTAAAACCAATCATGCAAAAAATTTTATATTTAGATTAGTTGCTATTGTTAGATAAATTCTAAATGAGCAAGCATTACTAGTGAAGATCTATTCGATAAATTGAAATCGAAATAAAGCTAAATTAATTTTACATTACCATATTTAAATTATGAATAAATTTTATGAAACTATAAATTTGAAATTTATTAATAAAATATTCTTTAAAAAAAAAAAATTAAAACCATAATGTCGACTATCGAACAAAATCCAATCTTATGCTGTACTCCTGGCTGCAATCAAACAGCCAAATTAAGGTGTCCAACTTGTATTAAATTTGAAATAACAACTGGGTCGAATTTCTGTTCACAAGTAAAATATGAATCTAAGAAAAAATAATTAATTACCATGAAATATTAAGGAATGCTTCAAACAATATTGGATAGTTCACAAAATGTTTCATAAAAATAAAGATGAATACAATCCATGGCCGGGTTTTAAATTCACTGGAACATTAAGACCTTATCCAGTGGTATGAATTTAAACAATAATTTTAGTTCAATTTTATTTTAAAATTTGAATTAGACTGAAAAAAGATTAGTCCCAGCACATATACCTCGTCCAGATTATGCTGATCATCCCCAAGGACATCCGCTAAGTGAAATAGCAGAAAGAGGGTCAACCGTGGTAAAAGTGTTGGATGACGAGGAAATTGAAGGCCTCAGAGTTGCTTGCAAAGTAAAAAAAGAAAATTGAAAAAATAAGGAAATATTTAATTTTTATAAAGCTAGCTAGAGAGTGCTTGGATGAGGCAGCTCAAGCGGCAACTATCGGTGTAGCCACTGATGAGTTGGATCGAATAGTGCACGAAGCAGCTGTCGAGAGAGAGTGTTATCCATCTCCTTTAAATTATTATAAATTTCCCAAGTCTGTTTGCACGTAAATATCTTTAAAATCAAAATTTTTTAAAAGATTTAGAAAAAAAATATTAATTTAGCTCCGTAAATGAAGTTATATGTCATGGAATACCAGACAAAAGACCTCTTCAAAACGGTGATATCTGCAATGGTAGTTGAACTTTTCAAATTAAAAAAAATTAAAATTAAATTAAATTAAGTTGATGTTACTGTTTATCATAGGGGCTTTCATGGTGATCTAAATGAGACCCTGTTTATCGGTGAGGTCGATGAAAAGTCAAAACTTCTAACAAAAGTAACACATGAAGCTATAATGAAAGCAATTAATATTGGTATAAACAATGATCAATTTTATTATTTATTTAACAATTGGAAATTTTTAGTGAAACCTGGAATGAGGTTTAGAGAAATTGGAAATGTTATTCAGAATCATGTTTCTCCATTTGGGTTTAGTGTTGTTCGTTCTTATTGTGGTCATGGAATTCATAGGCTATTTCACTGTGCGCCAAACATACCACACTATGCGAGTAATATATTTTTGTATATTTTAATTTATCAAATTTTTTATTTTTTTCTAAGACAACAAGGCTGTTGGTGTTGCCAAAGTAGGAAACTCTTTTACCATCGAGCCTATGATTTCTGAAGGAACATGGCGAGATGAACATTGGGTAAAGTTAATCAAAAATGTATGTTTTATTTTTTATTATTTTTTTATAGCCAGATGATTGGACCGCAGTTACAGCTGATGGAAAACGTTCTGCACAATTCGAACATACTCTTTTAGTCACCGAGACAGGATGCGAAATATTGACAAAAAGACCCACGAAGAACGGACAACCATGGTTTATGGATTCAATGTAGAAATTCATTTATTAATTTTAAAATTTTGTGCCGAATAAAATTTTAAGCTATATCTAAACTTGGGCCAATATTTAATTTTTTTTTAATAAATAATTTGCCATATATTTCTTATCTCTTATCAAATTTTACTGAATATTTCAGAAGGTTTTAACGATCTAAATAAAGATCCTAGTTAATATTCTAATTATTCCAAGTTAATATTATAAAATCGTTGAGATACTTCAAAAAAATTTTTTATATTACTCAAAAATCAAAAAATTCATACTAGTTTTTAAAAAAGTATCTATTATATTTATAGGGCAATTAAAAATTTCAAAATTTTAAAAGATAAAAAATCCTTGTCATATCTTGAGAATTAAAATTTTATTATGACCAGTTTAAATAAATAATGAATCAATTTCATGTTATATAATTTCAATTTCAATTGTTTGAATCTTCTTTAAATTGTTTCATTTTAAATTTATTTTAAACTTGTTTATTTAGAAAATTGGTTAAAGGATTCGTTTTTCTCCCGTTAATCCCATGGTTTAAAATCAATTTAAATTTCAGCTAATTTTAACTTTTGAGAATACTACTTTTATATACGTTTCCTTTTCAATTTTTATTTGTGATGGACTAATGCTGTCAAATTCTTAAAAAACTATACATATTTTCATATTTCAATCAGATTATTAATTTTCAAAAATTGGTAAAGCATATTTTTTATCTGATTTGTCATATTCAAATGAAAAGAAAAATTAAATATTAAGTTAATCATATTTAAACGAATAATATTTAATTTTTATCCAATTTTTTATCTAATTTAATTTTAATTTAATCAAAAATCATAAAATCATCTAAATATTAAGTTTTTATTACTTCATCGTTTAAATATTTTGAATTTAAAAATTTAAATTTGTAAGCAAATTTTTGGGCGAATTTAATTAATAATTTTATAGCATTAAATTCAAAATATTTAAACGATGGAGTAATAAAAACTTAATATTTAGATGATTTTTTGATTTTTGATTTAATGTGATTATAAATTATAAATTAAGTTTTTTTTAGATAAAGTAGCAAAAAATGTCGGATATCTGTAAATTAGAGACTGTTTTTAAAAATTCAAATGTTCAACCAGAAGATTTAGACTATAAAATATATCTTAATTCAAATGATTTGAAGCTGGTCAAAATTTTGAGCGAACGTTGGGCTTTTCCACTTAAAGGTTTCATGAACGAAAATGAATATTTTCAATCTTTATTTTTTAAATATCTGAAAATTAACGGTAAATAATTTTATAAAAAAATTAAAAGTTATTTTATTGTATTTTAAAGGAAAAATTTACAATCAGCCAATTCCTATTGTACTAAGTTTCAAGGAACAAAATGAAAACAATCTGATAAATAGAATAAAAAAAATTAGCTTGATGTTTGATCAAAAAAATATTGGTTTTATGGATAAAGTATCTTTTTTTCAGACCCATGAAGAATTTAATCAATTGGAAAGTGAGTGGTTAATTGGCGGTGACTTATTAGTTTCTGAAAAAATTAAATTCAATGATGGCTTAGAAGAGTATAGATACAGTCCAGTCGAATTGAAAAATCAATTTAAAATTCTAAATGTAAACAAATTCTAGGGGTAATTTTTCGACTTAAGTTTAAAAAAATTTAAGGCTGATGTTGTTTTTGCTTTCTGTTGTAATAATCCAATTGATAGCTCATGCGGACTATTTATTAGACAATTCAAAATAGATTTAATTCAAAAAGGATACAAAAATCCCATTTTTCTCTTATTTAATCTTGATAATGACAGAAGAGACAAAAGCTTTCCAGTTTCTATGATTTTGGAACAGCAAAGTGCTATTTTCGAATCAATCGATCTGAAATTCATTGCTTCTTTGATTCCATCACCTGTCGAAGCTGACAAAAAAATAACCGAGTTACAGTGGATTTTAAAATTATTATTAAACATTGGGGTCTCTTATTTTATTTTATCAGATGAAAAAAATTTAAATGATGTACTAAAACTAGTAAAGATGGCACCTGGTCTTGAAGACATTCAAATAACCTCATATTTTGTCAACAAATCGATGCAGAAAGATTCATTAAAAAATTTTTTAAATGAAAATAGAAAAAACTCTAGTGAAATAATGAATCAAAAAGCATGGGAAATTTTAGAAAATTATTCAAAAAATTTATTTATTGATCCTGGTCTGGGCACAACTTCAAATATTAATGAAAAAAAATTTGTTTTAGTGGCCAATGCACGTTCGGGATCAACTTATTTGGCTTCATTACTTCGATGTCATTATCAAGTTGGAATGAAGAGTGAACTGTTAAATGAAAGCATTAAAATAGAACCAGAAAATATTTTTTCATATCTAAACAAAAGTTTGGTTTCATGCAACAAACCAGTTGTTGGTTTTAAAGTTCTGAATGATCAAATACCTTTAAGAAATATTAAAAGTGATGATCTATTGCGTTCAATTAAAGCAAAATTTGGAATAATTTTATGGCGACAGCATGTACTTGGTATGTTTTTTACAAAATATTAAAATTTTTTTTTGATTATATTCTAGATACCTTTGTTTCATTGAAAATTGCTGAAAGTTCAAACAATTGGTACAAAAGTAAATTCGCCAAACATGTTCATCATGAAATCGAGCTTGAAGAGTCTCAAATTTGGAGTTATTATGATGCTCAAATGGAAACCTGGCGTTTGGTGGCAAAGCATTGGCCGATTGAAGTCGAACCATACTTTCTTACTTATGAAGATTTTGTCCAAAATCCAATTCTAGAAGTAACAAAATAAAGAGTTAAATTCAAATTTTAATTTTAAAATAAATTAAGACAAAAAAAGTTCTAGCCTATATGATGCTAGATCCAGAGGATCAAGACTATGAGTCAGACTCGGACAAAATGAATCCAAAAACATTGCCAGAAAAAGTTATTAATTGGAACCAGTTGTCTGATAAAGTGAAATCGCTTAGAATGAACGTTCGTGAAATATTTGAGCAAGAATTTTTCAAAATTTTAAAATTAGACAACAATAACATTAATTTGTTGCCAGAACGAGAACCTAGAGCTCCTAGAGGAATTATTTACAGGGTCTCGGAGCCATTCATATCAGAAAAATCTGTAAAATATATCAATCAAAGTTTGAGCGAAAAATCAATTTCTTCCGCAAGTCCATGGCCTAGAATTTTAGCAAGCAAACTGAAAGACTTGTACCAAGTTGCGACTGCATTTCCATGCTCAAATGGTTTTACAGCTTTAGTTTTGGCACTACAATTGGCTGGTATCAAGCCAAACGATCAAGTTGTTTGTCCAAGCTTTACCATGATAGCTGTGGCTAATTCAATTCATTATTTGAATGCAACACCAATTTTTGTGGACAATGCCGACTTAAGCTACAATCCAGATTGGAATACAATTGAAAAAAAAATCAACCCAAATACCAAAGCAGTTATTATTTGCCATACTTTAGGCGTTCCAATTGAATACAATAAATTAAAGACAATTATAAGTGAGTGCAAAAAAAAAAATATTTTTCTCATTGAAGACATCAGTGAGTGTGTTGGGGTCAAGATAAAAATCGACGATGAAAAAGCCATGTTTCTTGGTTCATTTGGCGATTTGGCTTGTGCTTCTTTGTATGCAAATAAGATCATTAATTGTGGAGATGGTGGTTTTGTTTTGTCCAAGTGCTACTCGGACCAAACCAAATTGGAAAGTTTTGTCAACCACGGTTTTACTAATTCCTACCATTTTGTTCACTTTAAGCCGTCTATAAATGGCAAAATAAATGGAATGGCAGCTGCATTTGCCCTAGGCTCGTTTGAATCACTGGATTTTATAATTGAAAAACGAAAACATTTGACAAATTTATATAGAACAGAACTGTCGAGAATAAAATGCATAAAAACAATTCCTAAATGTGGAGATTTTGATACTGCGTGGGTATTCGGAATAGAGTGTCCGGACAAACATACACGAAATTCTTTAAGAAAACATTTAATGAACTTTGGCATAGAAACTAGGGATTATTTTTTTCCATTACACTTACAGCCTGCATTTTCGGCATTTTATGACCAAAATTCAGCTTTTCCCAACTGTGAACGATTAGGCTCAGTAGGGTTTTATTTGCCAACTTACACGGACCTAAAAGACTCCGAAGCCAAATATATTATTTCTAAAGTTTATGATTTTTTTCAAATACCTTACTCGGTTTCATTTGATTCAATCTCTAAAACGAATGATTCGTTCCTATCAGTGGAATTCAACGCCAAAAGCCTTGATTTAAATGTTAAAAAAATGGATTCATGGGGTAATCTAAATACCCTGCCAAAATTTAATATATTTAACAAGGCCATCTCAATCAAGCAAAAAATGGATGATTTTTTTAATAAAAATAATTTAGTCGAGCCTTGGTCTCTTTTAGACGAACTCAATGTACTTCTTAAAAATGCTAAAAACTATCCACAAATAAATGAATACTTTGAGCCATGTGTCAAATATTTAAAAGACGAAATTTGCCTTGAATGCTCAAGCGAGTCGCCTTGGCTGAACCAAGTGTATGATAGTGCCATTTTAGAGCTTATACCAACCACTTCTGATTCAGAAATTTTAAAATTACTTTATTGGTTGGTCAAAGACAATTTACCTAGAAATGTTCTTGAATTAGGCTGCTGGTTGGGTCATGCTACTCTATTGATGGCAAATGCTCACAGTGATACAAAAATATATGCAGTGGACAATTTTTGCTGGCAATACTGGATGAATCATTATGTAGATGACAATGAGATCTCATTGAATATTGGACAGAGTTTTGAAAAAAATTTTATAAAAAATACAAAAAAAAGACAAGAGCAGATCATAACAGTTAAATGGCCGATGAATATTAACGACCTGAAGCTACCTGATAAACTAGAGAATGTACAGTTTGATTTGGTTTATCTTGATTTTACCAAAGACAGTGATGAATTGGAAAAATATTGGCTAAAATTGAGAAGACTTTTTATACCAGAAAAAACACTAATTGTTCTAAATGGTGTCGATCAGAGCCTTATCAGATTCATAAATAGCTACAGACATGAATTAAAAGTATTGTTTAGACCGAAGAGTAAATCTAATGTCTATTTGTTTAAAAGTAATGAATCTAAATTGGAAAAAAAAGTTTATTTGGAGAGGAAGCTGAATTTTCTAAACTTTAATGAATTCGATCATTTGCATAACAATGTATTTAAAAAATGCATTGACCTATTGAAAGAAAATTATCATGATGATAATGCTGATATTTATTTTATTCCAGCTGTTGAGGTAACCGTATGCGATAACCCTCAAGTATTGAATAAGCATAAATGGATTGGTATTATTCATTCTTGTATTCGAAACTGCGATCATTTTTATGTACCAGACCTAGAAAAGCTTTGCTCAGAGAGATTCGACCATTTGATGAAAAATTGCATTGGTCTTTTTACTTTGACAACTCAACAAGCGGACTATTTGAGACAATGCTTAAAGTACAAAATTCCGATCCAAAGATTACTTTATCCATTTATTTTAGACGAGAAAGCCAAAATTAACCATAAAGTTCCTAATGAGGTGATAAATCTGACATTAGTCGGAAATTTTGCACGTGATTTTGATTTTTTTCTAAAAGTTAAAACAAATAGTTTAAAAATTAAAAAAATTTCTTTGGATCCAGCTCAAAATTCGAGGAAAAAAATCGAAAATTTCAACAATACTAACAAAAATAAAATAGAAATTATTGAACATTTGGATGGAGAGCAATATGAAAAATTGTTGAAAAAATCAGTAATTTTTTTAGCTTTAAAACATCAGGGTGCTGCAAATACAATTATTTTGGAATGTATAGCTAGAAATGTACCTATAGTTGTGCCGAATATTTCCTCGTGTACTGAGTACATTGGCAACGATTATCCGCTGCTTTACGAGCCAAATAAATTTGATTTATCAGAAGTTATTACGTCAGAAAATATAAAAAACTCAATTTTCTATCTGAAAAATATCGACAAGAGTAAATTTGGCACTCAATCGTTTTTTTATAATTTTTCTAATGGCATTGTCTTAAAATCGCTTCCGCCTCACAACCCACATCTTTTTGAACAATTTGACATTTCTGTTTGTGTCTGCTCTTTCAAGCGCACAAATAATCTGGAGCTAATTTTGGAAAATCTTTGGTCACAGCAAAATTTTGAGCTAAAATATGAAATTATTGTTTGGAATAATAATTATTCGCGAAGGAATTTATTACAAAACATGTGCGAAAAATACATCCGAATGAGCTCTGCCAAAAAAAGACTAAGACTCATAGATTCATCGACAAATTATTTTTGTTCCATTAGATTTTCGTTGGCAAATTTGATCAAAAGTGATAGATTACTAATATGCGATGATGACATTAAACCTAAAAAAAATTTTATAAACTTTTTCTATTTAAATAGTAAAACTTATCCAACTGATGTCTTGTGCTCTAGAGGGCATATTTTTTTGCCACACAAAATTAATTTACTTAATCCGGAAGAAGTTTGGCAAGATTATGAAAATTTAAGGTTCATAGCAGATGAAAAAGAGAGTCAATCTATTCACTTTGTTCATGCTGATACATGCTTGATTCCTAGAGAAGCTTTAAATGAGTGCTGCTCTGTTTCAATGAGTGACCAAGGCTTCAATTTAGTTGACGATTACTGGATGAGTTATGTCCTGAATGGTATTTTCAGGCGGAACTTAAGGAAACTGAAAGTGACTGCGGCAGATGATATTTTCGAAAGAACTGAAGATTCGGACACAGTCGGCTTAGCTTTGCACACACGTCAAGAAGTCAAAGATGCCAGAAATAGATTTTATATTTATCATATGCTGAACGGATGGCCTGAATTTTCTGATGAGGGCAGAATAGAATTTAGAGGATTTAAAAAATCTCAATGGGAAAACAAGTTTGTTGGTTTTAATGTAAACAGTAAAATATCTGACTCAGATATTGACTATTTAAATGAGATTGGAATTAGTAATGTCCGAGTTGGGGCTGTTGGCCTAGGCGATGAAATAAATTTTGAATTTTCTGATTTTAATACAAAAAAATTTAAAGCTTTGGATGATTTAGAAAATTTAGTTATTAAATTTTTAGAAAAAAATATAAATTTAGTGATAACATTGGATAGTAGATTGGCAACAGCCGAAAATTGGGCTTCTATTTCTAAAAAAATTGGAAAATACAAAAATGTAATTGGCTATGATCTAATTAATGAGCCTTTTACGCAAAAAGACACTGATCTGTGTTCACATGATTTACCACTTAACAAAAATATTGATGAGGTTGAAGCTATTGTTCACAGATACAAAAGTATTGCAATAGAATTGCGGAAATATGATTTGGAAACTCCGATTATTTTGGAGCCAACCTTTTGGAGCAGTTTAGAAATGCTAGATTCTTTGGTTGAATGCTTGGAAAAAGATGATTATTTTTTCGATGATAATAATATCATATTATCAATTCATTTTTATGAACCCAAAAATCTAACTTTTTACAGCAACAATTATGTCTTTCCAGGATATATACCAAAATATTTAAAGAAACCAAATGAAACAGAATATTGGAACGATGAAAAAATGAGAGAAATAATTAGAAGTCAAATTGGAAAAATTACTCAAAAAGGTTTTAAAGTTTTGGTCGGTGAATTTGGTATTCGTCGAAATGTTAAGGGCGCTGAGAATTATTTACAATGTGGTCTGGATGCTTTTAATCAATTGAATGTGCCAGTTTTTATTTTCAGGTTAATCTTTTTTTTAAATTGTAAATTATTTGAGTCATATCTAAAAGATTATTTTTTTAGTTTTAGAGATCCGTTCTGGCACAAAATGAACTATGAATTTGGATCTGATGATAACAATAAAACAAGACTATTTGAAAATGAAAATAATTTGTTTTGCAGCATAAGAGAAATGATTAAGAAAATTAATAATTGAATATTAAATTTTTTAATTTTTTAAAAATTTTTCCAAATAAAATATTAGCAACTTTTTAATTTACGTTTTTGACTCACAAAAAGTTTACGTTGGTTTTGCTTTTAAAATTAATTGATTAAAAATTTGGATTTTTTACTAAAAAGACAAATCTATAAAAATAACGAATAAAATTATTTATGTCGAAAATTTATAATTGTTTAAATTCTTGTCGATGGTTTTTAATATTTAAAAAGAATTTTAAAAAGACAAAGTTTATGTCTTATGAATTATGAACAAAAATTTGCTCTTTAAAGCTCTGAATTTTCCGTGCAAAATTTCTCAGAAATTGCACCCAGCTAAAATAAAATTTAAAATTTACAATATTTTTTGATAAAAAAGCATTATATGAATCCATATGATGATCGTTCATTATACATATACTCAAAGTCTCCCATCATGCAGGCAAAATTCCACATTAACTAAACTTTGGTTGAATCTAATGCTAAGAGAAATTTAAATTTGGCCAAAGTCGCTTGTTTATCCTATATAATCGATCATTAGAACTTATCTTTTTGATTAAGTTCTCAAATTATTTTGTATATCTTTTTTTTTCCTAAAAAATTAAAAAATTTCTTAACATAGATTGGTTTATATTAAGCACCAAATAAAGAGTAAAAATGTTGATGCCAAAAAAAGACCGAACCGCAATTTACGAGTACTTGTTCACCGAAGGTGTCATGGTTGCTGAAAAAAACTTCTTCCCAGTCAATCACCCAAAAGTCAACGTACCAAATCTATACGTAATTAAAGCCTTGCAATCATTGAATTCAAGAGGATACGTTACCGAAAGATTTGCTTGGCAACACTATTACTGGTACTTGACCAACGAAGGTATTCAATACCTCAGAGAATACCTGCACTTGCCACCGGAAATTGTACCATCTACTTTGAAGAAACCAACTAAACCAGAAGCCAGAAAGAAACGTAGACTCGTTGTTTTTTCTATAAAAATAAATAATTTTTGTAAATTTAGCCGACACCCAAGCTAAACCAACTGATGAGGCTGCTCCATCGGACAGAGAACAATACAGAAGAGCTCCAGAATCCGATAAAAAAGGTGAAGCTGGCGCTGGATCTTATGAATTTGTGAGTTTTTTTAAAAGAAAACATGAGTCAATTCGTTTTGTTTATTTTTATTTAAAATATTTTAGAAAGGAGGTTTTGGCCGAGGCAGAAGACCAGCTCAATAGATTTTTTTCTTTGATACGAATTCAAATAAAAAAATTTATTTAAATAAATAATTAAAAAAATATAATTTTTTTGTCAATTTAATGATTTTTTCAAAAAAATTTAATTCAGCATAAAAAAGTATTTAAAAATTTCCAATACTCTATTTGTTAAGAAAAAAATAAAAATTTTCATGACAATTTTATTAAAGATATTTTTTTTAAATATTGAATTTTTCCTCTTTTTTTAATCAAAATGTTTTATAGTTTTATAAAGGTTTTATTTTAAGTTAATTTGCATTTTCTAATTTATTTTAGCATTTAATTTAAATAAAACTATAAATATGCTTAATTTATTGTAGAATGCAAATCATTACAGATTATTAAAATATCTTTAAATTTAAAAGTATGATTTAAAAACAAAAGGTTCTAATCAGTGAATTGGAAAAGGGGCATTAATATGATTCAATCAACAGTTAAAATAATGGTTTACGTATTGGAATTTCTAACAGCTTTATGATTTAACTTATGATAAATTACGTCAGTATTAATCATTTTTATTAAATTTTGAATAGTAATATTTCAAGAATGAATAAGTTTTTGATTTGCTTTTTCCTATTGCATAATGTTATTTAAGCGAAAAATGATGATTAAATATTTAAATAAAGAGAAACGCTTGAATTTTAGATCTAGATTTTAAATTAATTATTTATTTTTATAAAATTGAATTGATTACGTCAAATACTACAATTTATCTTATACCAAAAAGCAGTTAAAAATATACCTAGACATAAATCGATAATATTCTCTTTGCATTCAATTCTATTAACCAAGAAAAAAAAACTTAGAAATTATATTTTGAGTCAAATTTACTGATTTCGGTTACTTAAGATTTTCATTATTTAGCACTGTGAAAATCACTAATAATTATTTTTAATCAAAACTTTTATACAAATATAGTGAATTTGAAAGAATTAATTAAGTAGTAGTATTCAAAAAATGATTCTAAAAAAATTTGACTCAAAAACCAAGTTTTAAAAATAAATAACCATTTTTCAGTAATATTTTAAGATTTTGATTCATTAAATAAAACTTAAAAGAAGCATTTTTTCTGAATACATTTCAAAATAATTGTAATAAATTGATGGCAATCATTTAAAAGATTTCAAAGCAAGAATGTTTTCCTTTGTTGTTTCAAAATTTAGTTATTTTTTATGAACACCAATTTCAAGATAAAATCGTATAATATTTTAAATTATCTTTTAATTGATTTGTGTTTAATAGTCCATTTAGAGTAAATGAGAGCTGATTTTTGTTTTTTTTTTCCATTTATCTATAATTTTAGAATTATTCTGTTTGTGCGTTCTTCTAGGTTAATTATCATAGATAATCAACTAAAATATTTTGTAGAATTTCTAATAATAAATTTTCCTACGAAAAGCTAAGAAGTTCGTCATTTTTAATAGATTATCATCAAAAATAATTTCTCTTCTGTGTATATTTTCTTTGTTCCTATAATATTATAACTTTCTGTTTATTAGTATAAATATTGAATTGTTTGTTTTAAGATTTTAAAACAGGAGAATATAAAATTATAAAATTTTTATAATATTCTTTTTAAGAAGTTAATCAGTTTAATTGATTTTTGGTATAATTTTGTTTATAATTTACTTTATATTTATACAATAAAAAAAAAGTCAGACTAATAAAATCGATTATATTAGTATTTAGTTTTTTTTTGAGGATATTAATTATTAAGGTGAAAATTGAGGATATTAATTATGTATCTGAACTTGTATTTTGCACTTTAGGTTAGAATTTCTTCCTTGGGTTCATTTTCGAGTGGGCACATATTTGACAAGGATCATGAGATGCAAAATGTTCAACTTTATTTTACTAGGACTCAATTTTCGATTCCAAATAATATGGTTTTATTAAAAAATATGAACGAAAATAAATCATATATCATTGAATAGCATATCCTCTAAAAGAAAATAGAATTTTCTACGAAAAAATGATATTTTTAAATTGCAAAAAATAATTCGTCATAGAAAATTTTTGAAAAATAACCTGAATTAGATCCATTTTTTCTATTGTGTCCTGTCTGAGGTATTCTAATAAGTGGGTATAGTTATACATATATATGTATTAACTAAACCCGTTTGTTAAACTTTCACTAACAATAGTTGAACTAAAAATAGTAAAATAAGCTTATTGAGAAAATAATTTGTTGGAAAAAAATTTTAAATTAAAATAAAAATGTCAATTATATGCATCGTAATTAGAAAAAATTGATCTTTAAATTTATTTTTTCAGCACAGCAAGAACAAGTTCTAAATAGTTAAATTTTAATTAAAAAATTTTTATATGTTGCAGTTTTCAAATAATTAATTAAACTCAAAACATTTTTTTAATTACAATTTTTGCAAATTTTATTTATATTATAATTAATTTTTCAAGCACAATTATTTCAAAGCAATTTTTAATTCCTTGATTTGTATTGAATTTTAAAGACCAAAAAAAATTTTCTTTCAAACAAATTAATATTTGATTACCGAAAAAATGATTAATTTTTCAACCTAATCCTACTATTTATTCTAAAGGCAGCATAAGTTTTATCAGAAAGTATATTCTCATTCATTTTTGTTTTTATTTTGCTATTGGTAATTAGATGTATAATTTCGTTTAGTAGAATAAACAGAAATTTCAAAGATAGTTGATTGCATTATGTGCCAGAATTTTTGTTTAAAGAAAGCAAGATTGATTCCATCCTATTGCTTAAAATTGATAATGTAGAATCATTTATTTCGAAAAAATTGTGCATGTTATGTAATCGGAAAAGCAAAAGTACACTTAGTTATCTGAACCTTTAATTGTTGCTCTAAGATTTCATCAAAATTAATAAATTACGATGATGGCGTTTTTAGAAAGCGAACTGTCACTACATCATTTAAATCAACAAAGTTGCATCATCAATTCGCATCATTTTAAATTAAAAAAATATAAAAGAATTAATAGAAAAATGACACTTGTTATGTTTTGGTAAGATATCACGCCCATATCAACTGTTATACAATATTTTATTTTAGATCAATAATTTTCAATAAAAATCTAAATCTATTCTTTTAAAAAGCAAAATTTCACATTCACGAATTTAAAAATTTGATTAATGTTACGTTTAAATTTCATAAAATCAAATAAAATAATTTTTTTTTTAATTTTCATTAGTCATTAGGACATAAATTACACCCATAACCCAAAAAGCTTAGCATAAAATTAATATTTATTGATTTATATTTAATACCTAATAACTACAGGAGTTCCTCGAGGCTTAGTAATTAGTATTTTATTGTTTAGTATATTTATTAATGCTATTCGCAGACGACCTGATCATATTTTAATTTAAAATTAGAAAAACAGTGATAAATACCATAAAAAAATGGAACGATGGCTTTGTTAATGGTAAATGAAAGTATCATGCGAAAGTATTTTTGGTCTATTCTTTAAGAGACGACAGGTTTAAGTCTCAAGACTAACCTTTAATCAAATTATTGATCAGGTCTATTTTGGATTATTCTTTTTTTTCAGAGGCTAACATCAAAAGAATGGAAATTATTCAAAATTCAGCAGTTAGATCTATTCTAATACTGGAATATGATACTCTTTCTAGCGTTATACATCACAATGCCTTTAATAATCTGAAATTTTCTACAATCTAAAATCAGCTATGAAAGTTTATTGAGAGAAATGTGGGTGTAAGATTTAGTCATTATATTTCTTTGAATCTTATTACGATTTATTTTCGTATTCTATTCTATTTTTATATCATTTATCTCATTTTACTTTAATTATATCTATTTATTTATATATCTATTAATAAATCTGTATCGAGCAATTACTCCTTTTTGAATAATAAAAATGTACTAAGCTAAAATAAAATTTTAATTTCAGTTTTAATGAAAAATAAAAGAAAAAAATAAAATAAAACAATCCAAAATAATTGAAATGAGAGTGGAAAGCTACTAAAGGTCAATGTATTGAAAAACTCGGGAAAGAAAGAATAAGAATGAATGATTACAATTGTTCAAGGTAGTTGTTTGTTCATTTACAATTAAAATTTTAGCTCCGTTTTATTTTATTTTTTAAAATGAGATACTCAATGGTCGATACAGTTGTTGAAATTTCAAAAATCATGAAAGTTGACAGATCCTTTACAGAGAAACACATTTTTAAAAATTATATGATATTAATTGATATCATATAATTTATTTATTTAGATAGAAAAAATACATATAAATGGTAAACCATTGTACCTTGGGTATTTTATATGGATTTACAAGTACCTTACATATGGTAATTTTATGCTAAACTTGGAATTTTTTTCAAAATTTAGTTTAAGGATGAAAAAAATTTCAAAGTTAGGATGAGAAATATAAAATAAATTAGTTAAAACTTTATTTTAGTAGAATCAGAACTGAAGTATTATTTTTAAATTAAGTACCATTTCGTTAAATAAATATATTTTTTGTCATTTTTAAATGAATTTGAATTGTTCAGTTTATCAACAAGCTCAATTTTATTACTAGTAAGCTAAGTCGCATTATCTAAATTTTCTCTGTTTTTTAAAAATTAATATAGTCATCATATTCTTTGAAAATTTTTTAATGAAAAGCTTTCACAAAATACAAAATATTTTATTAGGAATTTTTAAAAGAGTTCAAATGTGACTCTCGTACTTTGAATGTTGAACTCAAAAGGATGCAAAAATGAACTATCCAGGCTTTTATTTCCTAGATGATGCTCTTGACAAATTTAAGCAATAAAAGCTACAAGAGCTTTTAAAATCAATTAAATATTTAGTGATTAAGTAATCGAAAAAGCAACACTCGATTTACTCACTTAAAATTCTACGTGATATTAATCAATTATGTTTGGTAAAAGCATTTTCCGATTTTTAAAAATTTAAATTGCTGAGTTAAATTGGCGTAAAATTGCACAAAAGCTCTGTGAGAAAAAAATAATAGCACAAACGGGTGCTTTTTGGTTTATTTTAACTGTTAATTTTCTATTAAAATTGAATTTAGTTTTAAATTTTTATTTTGGTAAAACATGAAAAATTTTGACGGAAAACGAAAGTTGATGTAATTAACCAATAAGTTAAGAACAAAATTGAAAAAATTAGGAAAAGTTAGATTTATTATTATTGAGAAAAAAATAGAAAATTTAAAAAAGCAAAAAAAGAATGGGAAAAATACAATAAAAAATGATATTTAAATTTGTGAAATTTTTGAATTGAAGTTTCTTGAAAGTAAATTAAGGTTTTAAATTTAATTATTTAAATCCAATGTTTGAATGCCTATTTATTAAAAATTTTAAAAATTAATTTTATTTACAAATTACTGGTGATGATATCAAAGAAAATATATTAAGTCTGGGTATTTTTGCGTATCATGTTATCATGAATGAATCAAATAAAAAATAATCAAACGCATTTAAGTTGAAAACTTATTGTTCTTGGGTCTCAAATGAATTTATTCAATTTAATTAGATTGAATTAACATCACGATGCTCTAGAGGGTTTATATGACATAGCTATAAAAGACTAGTATCAAATAAATTTTGATTATTTTAATTAAAGTTAGCTTAAAATACTGCTAGTTCATTGACAAAAGAAATACTAGTTTTAAGATAAAACTAAAAATATTTAACATTATTACATTATTTTTTGTTGCTGAGAAAATTCCAATTTGTTCAATAATTTAGATACGCAATACTATTGAGAGTACTGAACAATTTGTGCGATTAATAACAAGCTAGATTTCTATACAATTAATTCTAATTAAACCCAATATTCTAAAGTTGAATTAGACTCAGTTCTAATTTAATAAATCAATAGAAGTATTTTTTAAAAAAATTTAATTCAGGATCAGTTTGAATCAAGGGAAAATGTTTCCTGATTAAAAAAACAATTATTATAAACAAAAAAAGAAGTTTATCAAAAAAAAAATTAGACACCTTTTTGGAAATTATAATTCTTACTCCCACAAATAGAAAACTAAAATGCTGTTTAAAAAAAAATTCTTTAAAACTCAAAAGAACGATAGCTCTTTAAATTTCACTTAAAACAAAATTTTAGTGAAAATTTGATAAAAAAATTAAAATATACTTTATTTAAGTTCAAATGAGAGGTAATTTGAGGAATTAAAAAATGTTTATTCTTTTTTATTCTTATCTCAATTTTAAGGTATTAAAAGAGCATTTATATCATAGATTTTAGGCAGTGTCTAAGTAATTTTTTTTGCAGGATTTTTGCCAAATATTTTATTTTAATCAACCATCATTATTTGTTTCAAAAAATAATAAAAAAAAATTCATATTCAGTTAATTGTGAAGTTATATCTTTTAAAAATTTAGTGTGAGAAAAAACACCCAGGTAGGTTGGAGCGGAATATAGTCCTTCCTTTCAGTCAAACGTTTATGAGTTTTTTTGCTAGGAAATAAGAAAGTAAATAAAATTCTAAAAATAAATTAAGTTAAAAGGCAAATTTTGGAATCAACCAAAAAAATACCTAATAAAAAAAGAGCAAAAAGAGAATACAAAATCAGTCTTGAAATTCGTCGTCAAGTTGTCTAATAAGTAACTAAATGTTGTCTGAAAGGAATCTACTTCCGCTCTTAAGTAATTTAAGAAATCAAATCTGACATATTTGAATGCAAAATTTAAGGAAACCAAGATAAAACAGGAAATGTAACTGACTTAATATGCTCATGAATCAAAGTTCTCCTGATTAGGAATACACAATATATTGAATTTGAATCTCTAGGTTTCTTAAATTTATCAAATTTCGCAAGCATGCGATTCCGATCAATTTTTGGCAACTAAAATGCCATTTAAATTTTTTCATCTAAACTAGTCTTTGATTTTTATTCCGAATTGTCTTAGAATTAATACCGATTTGATGCTGAAATTTTCATTGAATACCAAAATCTTAAATATCATCGAAAAATAAAAAGAATGAACAAATTATGTTTGTTTATCCGAAATTTGTTTAAAAAAATGATAAAATAGTTTATGAACCTGATTAGTCTAGTTTGAATCGAATTTTGTATGTTTCAATACCTAAAATCATTGGTTTCGTACCAGAAGCACGATTATCTTTCGATAAGTATAAGCTTATCTAGGCTATAAAGCAATACAGTCTTGTTATCGATTGATTAAACTAGCTATTCTCATGACGCAAATAATTTAGAGCTTTAAATTATACAATTAATTTAAATATCCAGTGCAAGTATGAGCCAGCTAAATAATTTTTAAATAAACTTTAAACTAATTTATTTAATGGATTGCTCAACACGATGCGTTCAATTGAGATTGTTACTGTTTTGTTTTTTTTATCTTGTTATTTATTTCAAAAAATAGTTCAATTCATTAAAAGCCTATGGATATGAAAACTTGCTCTTTTGCAGCTTTGTCTGAAAAAAATTAATTATTATAATGGTAAATCGGTCAGGTTTTTCAGTATGTTTCTGCCAGTTCGGACTCAGTAGGTTTCATTTGCTAACTTTTGGAAAAATTCATGCACCTCTTATTCAGAACTCTGATTAGGAGTATTGAAAAATTGTTTGTTTTTATTTTACTCAGAAAAACCATTGCGTGATCCCCGCATTTTCTTTTATTAAGTTCAGAATTTGTTTGAATATAGAGACTGCGTGTGTGGCCTGAATTAATGTTTTCATGATAAGTTCTGTCTCAGGCATCGGTTCGATTCCGCACTAAAGAGATTATGTCAGAAAAAGATTTTAATTTTGAAAAAAAATTCAATTCTGATTCATCAATTTTTATTTATTTTTTGAATTAAATTATGATTTGTTTTTTTTCTAATTTAATTTAATTTAAAAAAAAGGTCAAATTTTACAAGTTTTAGAAGCTCATTTCAATTCGATTAAATTTGGATAAAATTAAAAAAACATTGGTTTGTGTCAGAATTTTTTTGTCATCTTTAAATACTTTTCTGCAAAAAGTACGAAAAGAACAATGGCGTGGATTTAAATTTATTTATTTTTCTCAAGTCATTCTAGCATTATTTTTGGAATACATTTGATTAATTGAAATTTGTTGACTTCTGGTTCAAGAACAACTTTACGACTTTAGATTCTAAAAAAATGATTATTAGGGCCTTGTAATTAAAAATCGAATCATCTGAAATGTATCTAAATTTTGTGAAAAAATTTACCAATTTTCATAATAGAGTATGCGTATTTTAATTTTGTCTCGACTTAAAATGGCAACAAATTCCGAGAACTTTATTTTTTGAAAAAAAAAACAAAATTTGAAGTTCAAACATTTTTTTATTGCGTTAAAAAAATTTAAGAACATATCTAAAATTAAAACATCCTTGAGGCTTCTTTAAGTATTAATTTAATTGAAGTAATTAAATGACTTGTCTGCTGTTTTGTGTTTAATTTTAAAGAATTTTTTTGATTAAAAATTAATTTTTAGTTACAACTGTTGCAAAAGTTTAATTAATTTTAAAAAAAAATGGGGTTCAGTTTTTCTAAAGAAAATAAGATCGCCATGATATGTTATTCCCCTTTTTATTTGCAAAATTATGGATTAAGAAGAGCAATTTATGAGATAATTCGTTTAAGATTTTATCATTCATAATATTGTGCTGCAAATGTTCAACTAATTTAAAGCTTAAATTACCTAGGCATAATTTTAAATTGGCTGCAACAGAATCATAAAAATTTAAAAAGCATTCATATTTTTATTGGAATTTAATATTTAAACTGATTCAAATCGATTAAATAATCGATCGTGATAATCAGAAGCTTTTGCATGAAATTATTTAACTAAAATATTTAGCTTAGCATTTATAAACTACCGTCTGCTATCAAATCAAAATCTAATGTTAGAAAAATTCTTTTTTTTTCATTTTAATGATAAATCTATTTTATTTTTAATAGTTCAAGGAACACACCGAAACAATATTTAAAAATGAAAAATTTAATTTTTATTAAATTTTTAAATTTGATTTTAATCTAAGAGAATTTGTTAAATTTATTCTTTTGAGTCCGAGCAAAAAAAAATATTCATAATTAGCGAAAATGAATCGATAATTTTTGATAGAAATTTATGATTTTTGTTATCTTAATAAAAACGAATAAATTTAAGCCCAATAAATATTAGCCCAATAAATTTTATTTTAATTAAATTGATTGTCGTTCTTCCGAAATAGATTGTACAACTTTTGTGATAAAGAACGGAATATTAAAATTAAGCTTTCTTATTCTTCATTAATAATAAGGTTCATTTTAAGCTTGATTGAATCTTTTAAATATATTTAGCCTAATATCTCGGCTCCAAGAAGTCAGAATTTATTTGATTTTTGAGTCACTTTGTCTAGTGATTAACTAAATTTAATTTAAAATTTGATTAATACAGAAAGTCTTTAATTTATCATAATATGTCAAAGATAATTGAATGTACCCCTAGGCTAGATAAAACCACTTAACATTTACTTTAAAAAACCAAATAAAATAAAATGATAAAATTTTCTAAAGGATCTGATTAAAAGAATTATGGCATTAATTAGATAAAAAAATTTTAAGAGATAAATATTTTGAAATAATACCAGAAAAGTTCAATGCTTAAGCTTTAGTTTTAAAAATGCATTTATTTATCTATTCTGAGGCTTTGAGCCAAATTGGTATTAATTCATTCGTTTTTATTTGAGTTAGACGAATTTTCATAGCTAGAGAAACACCTAGGTTACATGCTGGATTTTTGTCGATTTCTAAGTAAATAACAACTATATTTGTTCATTATTTATATTATTTACAAAAAAATTGAACAATTTATCGATCTAGCTTTAGGGATAAGTTTCACTATGTTTTTTTTTCATGGTATAAATTTATGTTTTAATTTGATGTTTTTTTCCTATTAAATATTAACAAACTCCTCAATTGACAAGCTACTTGCAAAATTCAGCCAAATATTTACCTGGCACTGACTAAAGTTAATTAATTTTCAGATCCCATAAACAGTGCCACTTGTGAAAAGAAAAGTATTTATAGACTCTGATTTTTTTAATTTTATTTTTTATTTGCTCGTGTTAATAAACTTGTACAAGAATGACCAGGAATTTTTATTTTCAATATTAAATTAAAATTTAGACAAGTCTAATTGAAATTCATTGATTTCTGGTTGAAATAATTTCTAATCTTCTTTATTTTAATTGAATTTTCCAGAAAAGCTTCAACATTAATAATAAAGAATTATCCAGTCGAGCCATTAAGTCATAATCTTTATTAAGATAAATATTTCTAGCGAATATTGAATTAATCATCATTTATTATATAAACAACGAGTGTTAGGAATATTTTAAACCCAGGCGCGTAAGCTTATATTTTATCTAATCTAATTAATAAATAAATTAAGAATTTTTTCAGCTCATTTTCAACACCATAAACAATTTTTTAGTTTGTATTAATTACTATGCCGGAAAAAATAAACTAGAATTAATTTAATAAAAAAATAAAATTAAAAAAGCTTAAACAATTCTTGAATTATTTTTTTGAATATTTAATGTAAGGACTTTTTTTCGACAAATGTTGTCTTCAACTTTTAAGCAAATAAAAAATTTTCATTTTTAGATTTTTTCTCAATTCCTCAATTAGAATTGATGGAACTTTTAAAATTAAATTGAAAAGTGGCGTGTAAAATGACAGTGATGGATAGCAACATAAATCCAAGAGTATTTCAAGACAATTCAAAATGCGACTTCGCTGAAACTGGTCGTATTCCGAACATGACTTGTCGCAAAAATTCAACTACTGGTTCAATAAATTTTGGCTCAACTGGAATTCCAGCTTCAAATTTGTCACTAAGTTCAACTTCTTCAGGCTCGTCCTCAATTAACTCACCAACATCGAAATTTTTCGCTCCAAAGCCAGTTCATTCAACCAATTCAAGCCGTCACAATTCAAACAAGCATGAATCATCAGCTTCACCTCAGAGCAGCAGGCGTCCAAGTGGCAACTCGATTACAATCAAGATAATATCGGAAAACAATGACACAGTTTGGGATGACAGTATTAGAGAAAGCGATTTGAATACTTTTGATGAAGAAGAAGTTGAGAGGGAAAGAGAGTATCAAAAGGACAGAGATGAAGGCGAAGATACAAGCTCAAACTCAAACACCAATGAATACTCTCCGGGCGGATCAGGAAAGCACAAAAAGCTCAAGGAGCGCAAAAAATTGGTCAGAAGTTCAGCACAGCAGCATCATCATTTGACCTACCAGGAGTCCGAGGATTTGATCGAGGAGCAGCCCACATATCATGAATTTAAAGAAAATCTTGGCAAAAATATGAACAGTGCCTTTGATGAGCTGTTTGCGGCCGCAGAATCCGGCAATAGTAGTGTCAGTGCTATGATTGAGGCTAAAATGGCCGCACAAGCTGCAGCAGCTGTTTCGAATGAGCCCACACAATCACTTAGACCATCCGGATCATTTAGACAAACGTCTGGTTTGAGTCGAACTACTGGAAGTTTTAAATATCCCAGAAAAAATGAGGAAAGAACAAATTCAAGATCTACTTTATATGAAAATTCGAACATGGCTAATCGGATTACCAATAATTTAAAGTCTGAATGCTATCTGGGTTCGCCTAAACAGCTGACAAGGTCTTGTAGTTGTAAGAGGCCAAGTAGTTTTAAAAAAATGCGCTCAAAAAATGCATCACCAAATCGACCAACGCCTAACAATGAAACGGTGGTGTTTGTAAACAGTGTGCCAAACTGGGACATTACACCAACTGAATCAACTTCAAGAAGAGGAACTCAATTTTCAATAAATGTTAATCCTGGTCGCAGAACAAGCAGCTTACCGTTCGAGAGTTTTATGGGTCCCCAAATTCAGGCAATTTCGCCCGAGGATGAACAAACTGAGGTCTATAGGGTAAGGCAATTTGTTACCAACAAAGGCTCAGTCATAAATCGTGGCGATTCATTCAAGCGTTCATTCAAGCGGAGCACTCAATCAATTTCGTCAACTTCAAAAAAAGACACTTCTCCGACATTTCAAGACACCAACACCTTAAATATACCTGATAGTCCAGATGCAAACACTTATGCTAGCAATGGAAGTCAAATAAATGAGACCAGCTTTGTCAACAGCGAGCAAATGTCTGTCAGTAAAGTATCAGAAACCAATCAACAGATCATACCACCCATAATTGTCCAAAATCAAGAGATGATCAAAACTTATGTTGTTTACATACTTGGCGCATCAACTGTTGGCAAAAATGCGCTCATAAAACAATTCAAAACCTCGGAATACAGCGGAATTTATGAAATTTCCAACACTTTGCCAAATGGTATTTTTTATTAAATTTTTATTTTAGAGCAAAATTTATCTCTATGGCTTAGAAGATGAGCACGACGAGGGGGTAAGTATTCTTCTGGACGGAATTGAATCAAAGCTTCAGTTTGTGTCAATGGACATAGACATGATAAAGCCAAGTAGTCTAAGTGAAATCACTCAGGATAATGATGCTTTTATCATAGTCTATTCGATTTGTGACAAGTCTAGCTTTGGTGTAGCTGTCGAAATATTGAAATCGGTCAGGTCTAGTGAGTTTAAGAGTCAGCCTGTTATTTTGGTCGGAAACAAAAGTGACCTGGTGCGAAAAAGATCAATCAGTCGTGAAGGTAATTTAAATTACTCGTGTTTGACAGACTACTCAAGTATTTTTTTAAGATGGCAGGTGCTTGGCCCTCAAATTTGGTTGCAAATTTGTGGAAACTTCAGTGGCAATAAATGACAAGATTGATGATCTTCTTGCTGGAATTCTAAAGCAAATTAGAATTAAAGAATCGGCTGATAAGGAAAATAAGACCGATGACAGTGATATTCAATTTGTCATTAGTCAACTACAAGCCGGCAGAAATAAGAAGCATAGCAGGAACTTATCCGATGCACAATTGAATGATATTGTCAAAAAGTCGACTAATCACTCTACTTGGTTCAAGTCAAATACGCTTACCAGAAAATTTTTCAAGACACCAAAAAATCGCGAATTGCTTCGCTCTGATAGTGACAAATCGAAAAATTCAACTCGGCTAGTCCTGAAGAACACAAACTCAAACAAGAATGAATATTTAAATAATAGTTCTTTTTTTCACAAAATTTTTAGCAGTTTTTTCAAAAAAAAGTCGACCAATTCAGATAAGCACTCTGTTGAAAATCTTTTTAGCCTGCCAGTTAATTCAAAGACACCAAAGCTAAAGGAAAAGTAGACTTTAAGAGTGAATAATTTTATTTGAATTGTATCGAGTTTTATTTTGGTCGACTAGAAAATATATTTGCTTCTTCAGGTTGATTTTAAAAGCCGGTTTTTTTTTCATAAATTTTTCAAATGAAATTTTGTGTTCTCATCGCATTCATTAAATTTGAAAAGTGAGATATATATGATAAGTGTATATAAAGCTAAATCTCAAAGCTTTCAATCAATCAAATAAGAGTTTATTTTTTTATTGATGTTTGATTTAAATTATTTTTATTATTTAATAATAAATCGAAATTTTGCCGGATTTTTTTTTTAAATTTATTTATCTCAAATTCAAATTATGAGAAGTATGCTGCAAAAACTAGAAATAGAGCAACTGTCTAAAGGTAGCAATTTTGAATCAAAAACAGTCATTTAATCTTTGAAAAAACGAATTCATAAAAATATTTTTTTCAATTTCAAAAGTTCTACTAAAAAATTGAAAAAATCTTAAAGAAAATCATTTAATATTTATTCTGTTATTTACGTGATTTTTGGTTTTGTTTTTTTTATAGATGATTAATTATTAAAGTTTCGACGCCAAATTAATTTTGAAATAACATTTGCTAGACTTTGAGAATTCAAAAAATGAACTTTTATAAAAATTATTAGGCTTGTGATGTATTAATTTCAAAAAAAAATTTTTTTTATTCAGTTTATTAATTATATTAATAAATACCCAAAAAAAATAGAAAATTGTCAGACATATTATTTTGAGATCATCCGGGTTTGATCATCAAAGTGGATTTTTCATTTTTTAATTTGAAATTTTCCTTTTTTTTAACGAAAAAAAATTTATAAAAAAACATTGACAAAAGTATACAAAAAAAAAATAAAGTATAAAGACATGGATAACAAAAAATCAGAATTCATAACAAACAAAACAAAACCAACTCTTGGAATCAAAGAGAACAATGGCAGCTTTAAATTAAATTAAAAAGAGCTAATGAAAAATTTTACAATCAAAATCAAAGACCTGAGTTGAACAAAATTTTCATGTACCCCTATTTAAATTCATTTTGTTTTGTTAGATCTCTCAATTATTAATTTCATAAATTAAGTTCGTTGTTTTTTTTATTCTTTATTAATTTTTTGTTTCATAATTTACTATCGGTGAGATCATTGATGGTTGGCTTTCATTTGCTTGCCGATTTGAATATTTATTCACAATCTGACTAGATGACTTCTGATTTTGCCCTTTAAAAAAAAAAAACTTACATTCCACATGAAAAGAAAAAAAGAAATGTCAACAGACTCAATTGCACAGGATTAATAAGATAATTCTTTTTTAAAATTTTGTAAAAATTGTTTATTTTTTTTAAAGTTAAAAATGAGAAAATTGAATTCATATTTCTAGTCAATGAGATCAGAATGTTTAAAATTACTTTTTTGATTGCTGTGTGCCGAACGATTTTGCGAACTGCTACTTGACATCATACTGGCACCTTTTGGAGTCAGAGCCGAGCCATACTGATACATGTACATGTTATTGGGAAAGTTTTGCTTCGGCGAAGTTTGAGTGTTGTGCTGATACTGGACTTGTTGAGTGCTTTGAGGCACAGTAGACTGTTGGTATGATATGGTTGGAAGCTGCAGAAAAGGCATGGACTGCGAATTTGGCTGGACAAAAGGTGCCCCCATCATTTGCTGCTGCATGTACATTTGGGACATGATTTGCTGCTGTGGAGCAAAATTTTGCTGATTCGGATACGACTGGTTCATTTGTGAACTAGTCGAATTTTGACTCGCAATCGGAGCTATTATTTGCACCTGACTCTGGCCAGCACTCGGGCCCAAGATAGCTCCGTTCGGCGCGTAATAATACGCATAGTATTGTGAATTTGGCACTTGGGCTAAATAGTAGACCGGCCCAGTGTACTGCTGGGACTCATATTGGTTGATGTGGAGGCTTTTTTGCATCATTTCGTCCAACTGCTCAGCTGCAATTGGATTTGGATTATTGGTGGCTGTTTCAAAAGCATTGAGGATGGTCGACTGAGAACTGGTCGCATTCGAATTTTGTTTTTGACCATCCGAATTCGAGCCAGTGCTAGTCTGAGTTTGATAGTACGGGTTAAAAGAATGCGGAGTAGCTGGTGCAGACATTTGGCTAGATCGCTGCAAATTGGGGTCGACAAAAATACCATTTTGGCTTATTGGCAAAGCAGCTGGGTTTGGGTAGTAGTAAAAGTTTGGATACATGTACTGGTGCGGATTCTGAACAGCCGGCTGATTGGCCTTAGGCTCATTGGGGTAAGAGTTTGGTCTAGATGTATTTGGTATAATCGATGAGTTAACTGATGCTGTTTGATTGGCATAGCTAGCCACTGTCTCGGCCGCGTTTGCTACACTACTGTGACTTTGGCTGTTGAGATTGTAGTTTTTGGAGCCAGATGAGAAAGGACCATGGGGCTTTGTGTCCGGATAGACAGCGCCAATAACAGAGCCAACATAATTGCTGGCGTTCATATTTGTATTTATTTTGAGCATTTCTGAATTTTTCATGTTCCTTGGATAGTTTTGTTTCGGGTTGTGTCTGGGATTTTTAATTGGTGATATGGGATTTGAATGATTTCCATAGTAAAAAGGTGACGTCATTTGAGACTGAGAACGGGAATTGGAAGTTTGTACAGTCAATGGTTCTGTCTGAAAAATTCTATTGCTCTTTTGGTAATTGGGACGCGGAAAATTGGCAGCTCTAGCTTGAGTATTTGGTCTAAATGTGTCTGGCTGCTTACGGAGCATTTTTTGGTCCAAATTTTTGTTGTTGTTCGAGTCTAGGCTCTGTCCATCCAGCTTGGTTTCATTTGATTTGTTCAAGTTAGAAGATGAGGCCGATTTGGAAGAGTTGCTCGAGGCTGAGGAGCTTGAAGAGAATATTATTGAGTCTTTTTCGCTTTGGTTGATAGCTGTCAGTGTGGTCAACTCGGAATTGAGGATGGTTACCGAGCTGGCCGATGAGACCACTTGGCTTTTTTGTTTGGTTTCGTCATTTGGCTCTGACTGACACTGTGAGGATGCAGATGAAGCCGAAGATGATGAGGCTATTTCATTGACAGTGTCTGCACATGGCGGTTCAGAGCGAGATATAGAAGGAGTGGGTGTCATGATGCACAGATCGGACTCTTCACCAGTTGGCGAGCCATAATATGCTATGGAAAAAATCTTTACTTAAAAATTGTCAACCAGAAAAAAAGAAGAAGATAAATACCTATATCGACTTGATTTGTGTAGTGAGTATTTGGATGTACGAAATTTTGGTTCGTGTAATTTTTGTAGCTGTTGTGTCGTCGGTAAGCATTAGATATTTTTAGTTTTGTGTTTTTGAATATTAAATCCGAATTAAGATTTAAAAACTTGCTCACTTCGTTCTCTGAGTCAAAAGTGACAAAGCAAATTCTTAATAAAAATTAATTTTGATATAAATTTTTTTATTTTTTTTTATTTAAATAAAATTTATTTAAGCCTAATAGATAAATTAAATATTTTACTAGATCAATCAATGTTAATAGCATTTTCAATAGAAAAAAAGTTATCTCAAATTTTTTTATTAAATTAAAAATAAAATGCTTTTCTCCTTCAAAACTAGAAGGTCCGCATTTTTAGTTTTAAATATACCTTATTCTGTAAAGTCCAAAAATCAATATATTTTTGATTAATAAAAAAATTAATTATTTATGCCATTATCATGCTTGGAAAAAATAAAATTTTTGCTTGCATGCTAATTTTTCAAGAATCTAAAAGAATTTTTCAACTTTTCAAATTATTCAACCATATATCAAAACATCTGAACAAATCAAATAATTCCGACTGAACTTTGATGCTTGATTTATTTCTTTCTCATAGATACTTAAACTAAAATTAAAATAAAGAAATTCCCAAAATTTTTAAATTTTTTTAGACCCAAAACTAAGTCAAATAAACCCTCGGACTTTTTAGAGATAAAACTGACTTAAACAAGAATTTAAGATCTTAATATCAAAGTTTAAAAAATTAGTTAAAATATCATTAGTAATAATCTCAATGAAATTATAATTTATTTTATACTTTTTAAAAATTTATCTTAGTTTTATGATAAGAAATTCAATTTCTCAATCAATTGAGCAAGAGTGCACAACGAAAAAAAAGGAAGTTAAAAAAGTAAGCTAAGTTTACTAACCCCTTTGAACTTCCTCTAAATTTTCCAATGTACTTAATGTCAACGATATGATTTTGTCCACAAATTCCGGTTATATATTCTCTCAGTTCTTCATCAGTAGTCTATTAAAAAAGATCTAGTTTAAAAGGCTTCAGTGAGACTTAACTTTTACCTCTGGTATTCCGCCAACGAATATTCGATTTGGAATCAATTCACCACCAATATGCACTTTATACATTTTTGTTAAAATTTGAATTTCGATGCTAAATAAAACTTAAAGGTGTTTGCTCATAAAAATTATTTTTAATCATGAAAGTCTAGAAGTACAGGTGTATTAAGAAATGTATTTTATTCCGGATTTAGAGAGCTTCTTAACTATGGTTTCAAAAGAGTATGAGTTGAGAAATAAAAATAAAAAAACAGTGAATGAGGATTAAAAAAATAAAAATGAAAGAGGGTAAAATGAAGGAATATTTAGTAATAAATTGCAAATTGCAAATTTAATAATTTATTATTATGTTTTATGTTATTATGCAGTTTTTGTTTAGTTATATGTCGGGCCTGTGTTTGGAAATCTTGAACCAATTGAAAGAAAATTGCGAATTTCAATTAGCTATTGTAAAACAATAGCTAAGAACTTTTTATACCAAAATTTTGCAATGAAATTGTCTCGTAGTTCGACCAAGTAATACAGATTAGCTGCCGAGTTAATTATTTTGTTTAAAGGAAAGCATATTTTGTCTAGTTGAAGAAAAAAATTCAAAAAGCATGCAGATAATTTCAAGTTGCTTAATCTTTTATTGAAAAAAGTTACTTTATATAAATTTTGTGAATTATCCAATTCATTTGCGCATAAAGTTAAAGATTGATTTTAAAGCTTTAAAAGCAAACATTCTAAATAATCACGGTAATTTTGAAAAAAATATAAATTTCTTGATTTTTACTTGATTAAACTTTAATCTGAGCTTTGTCTTGTTTTTCAATTTGCTTCCAAAAAATTAACTAATCGTTCACTTTTTAATTTGTACCATTTTGAAATTTTTCATTAAATTTATCGATAATCATTTGATATTGAAAAGTTAAAATTTTAATTTGGAAAAAAATGTGTTCTCTTTCAAGAAGAATGCTGAGATTTTGTATGATAAGAAGGTTTTTCACAAATTCCAGTAATGCTTTAATTTTCTAAAAAAAATAAAATAAAAATGATAAATCTTTTATCAGTAAATTGTTGAAAGAGTTATTTTAAAAATGAATCAATTTTTTTTTTAAGTTTTGATTCTTAACTTCATCCATATTTTCTCGTAGTTTTGATTGAAGCTTGGAATCCTTTTTGTGTTTTTATTTGTTTATTTCATTCAGGCAAATAAGAACTATGCTGCTGATTCTGTAAACTAGAATTGTTATAAGACAAACTCATCAAGTCAGTTTATTTTACTGAAAAAAAAGAATAAAAGAGTCTTTAGTGACAATTAAAAATTTGAGATTTGTAATTGAATTTAATTAGCAAAAGAAAAAAAATACTGAAAAATCAAAAGATTATTAATTTTTTATGAAATTCATTGAAATTAAGCCTTTTTCTAAATCGTATCGTATTTCTATTTTATAAATAAAGTTAGTATTTTTTTACATAAATAAAAATAAATAAACCAATTTTAATTTTAAGTTCCTGTTAGATTTATCAAATGTTGGGAATAATTTGATAAATTTATCATAACTAAGCTTATATTGTTTATGATTGAAATTTTATAAAAAGAAAATTTTTAAGCACAAGTGATTTTTTTAAAGAAAAACATAACTTACTGAGTTCTCTTTCGAGTTTTCTTCAACTCAAAAGTAGCATTTATTATTATTTATTATTATTTATTTAAAATTTACGCCTATCTGGTGATAATATAAATTTAATTTAAGAAGAAAAGTTAATTAGTTAGAAAAAATTATTTATATAAATTGTAAGAGTAAAACTTATTATACGTTTATTATCTATATTAACAGTAGAAAGGAAAAATAGTAAGGTATTAAAGGATCTTTTACAATTAATTGTGATTGTTTAGAATCTTTTGTAATTTTGTCTTGAAAATTAAATGACTAAAAAAAATAAATAAAATAAAAAATTTACAATTAATATCGGCTGAGAATTAAAAACAAATAAAAAAGTAAAACTGAACCTGTCAAATATTAAAAAAATGTAAATCAACACTTGAAGAATCTTTTTTCCTTTAATAAATGCGTTTTTAGCTTTTAAATTGATTTTTTTCAATTTTTGTGATCGTTACCCTTTCTGGATAAAAAAAATAGATCTAAAAGAAAATAAAAATTAATAAATACCTAGAAATATTGTTGTAAAACTCAAATTCATTTTAAATGAAAAAAAGAATATTTATTAAAATTATTTAGATAATATTTTTTATGAATTTCTTTGAAAAATGTTAAAATTGTAAAATTTAATAAAGAGTCGTTGGTATGAACAAGTTGTAACTGTAGCTACTGTCTAAGATTAGTAAGACAATAAAATTGATAATGTAGATTTTTAAAAAATAGCTTAATAATTTTAAAATTTAAAAAAAAATTTTAACAATATATTTTTTATTTTTTAAATAAAGTTAGCATTTTTTGTTTTATATTTTTTTTACAGGGAAATAATTATTTGCTAGAGTCAACTGATATTTTCCCCTATTTATGATTTAATTTTGACTTAAAAAAATCAATCTATGTGTCACATTTAAATGAATTTATAATAATAATAATAATAATAAAACTGCTCTGTATAACATTAAGGTTATACACACGCCTAGGGCGTCCAGCCAACTGGTGGCTTCAGCAGTTATTTGCAGTCCTTTCAAACAGTTTATTTTATGCTTTTTTCATCATTTTAAATAAAAAGTTTTCTTTTTATGCATTAATCAACTTTTTATGTATTTTTTCTAATTCGCACCTATTACTAATAATTTATTTTTGACTATTTTTATCGAATTTAAATTATATATTAAAAAATAAAATTATTTTTATTATTATTTTTTTAACTAGTTAACTAATTAATTATAAAAATATTTTTAAAATGTTATTGCTTTAATTTTCCTAAAAAATGAAATATTAAAAGATTTTTGTTCCTTATTTTTACAGTTATTATAAATAACTATAATCTTGTTTATACGTAAAAAAAGAAAATATCAAAACCAATATTAAGCATTTTATAAAAGTTATAAAATATAATCAAGTGGATTATTGAAAATAATCAACGATTCACATTTTAAAAAATGTTCAGAAAAAATTTATAATTAATACTATTAATTATAAATTTAATATAATGATAGTAACTGTTTAAAATTTTTTAGGGCAGCATGCTGATATTATAGGTGAACTATTTAAAACAAGTACACATTTTGTCGTTTCTTCTTCCTGACCTAATATTTTATTTATTATTTTAGTTTTAAAATGGTCAAAATAATTACCACTCTTTTCTAAACATAATTTTATTAGGTTAATCGACTTAATAAAGGTTTATCTCTCAATACTCTTCTATAGGAAGCGTTGTGAAATTCAGTAAAAATTGAACAAAAATGTTTACTTTTTTAAAAAATCAAAATTAAAAATAAAGAAATTTCTACATAATGCGATTCAAATCTGTCATCCATATAATCAATTAATAGCAAAAGGATGAACTTGTTGAAGTTTTAGAATTTGATTCAACTTGAATTAATTTTTTTCAGAAAAGAAATCCAATTATTTTTAGTTTTAATCTAATTATATAAAAGAGAGAATACGACTTATTTAAAATCCTTTAAGCAGTTTTTTATTTATTTTATTATTTATTATCAAAAAAAAAATTTGGTTATAGACAAATTTAAATTTCCATGAGATATTATGGTGTGAATTTTTAATTTCTTGTACTGTTTCAACACTAAATTTTAATTATTTTAATCGGGACAAAATATTTTTTCATTAATTTAGAATATTTTTGATAAAAAGAAATTTATTTTGATTATTAACCAGAATCAGCTAAAAATGGAAATAAGATGATCTGAATTTTCTAAATTGCTATTAATTATGATCGAAAATTTATTTTGTTTTAATTCATAAATAAACGACTAGAATTTAAATTATTAAAAAAATTGTTTAAACTAAAGGAGGAGAAGCTTTCATTTCATTTGAAAGTTGCACCTTTAAAAAATGAATCAAAATATATAATTAATTGAATTTTTATTTTACCATTGAACATAGTGTACAACAAGCTACTACAAAAACATCTTCACAGAGTGATCCCTTAAAGCAGTAAAATTTAGTAAAATTATATATTATTTAGTTATTTAGTGAAATTTGATTTATTTAATTATAATTATTTTTGAAAATTACCTCAATAGCTCTTTCTGTTCTAATTTTTGTTCTCAACGGTACTAGGCCGGCACAAAAACAGTCACAACAGCCCTCGCCAGCTCTTTGAAACAAAGTGTATTCATAGCATGGCGTACAGAAAAATGCACATACTAATCCTTCTAAATCTTCAAAGCAGCTGAATAGACCAAAATTCCAATTTCGTTTTGGTTTCACAGTCACATTCATTTGTCTTTTGAATTTCAAAAACAATTAAATTAATTAGTTATAACTCTAAATCTTACGGATTTGAATCATAATATACAGGTTGGGTTTGAACTGGTTGACTGATTATAAAATATTTTAGAAAGAGTTAAAATAAATATTATGCTTCAAAAAAATACATTGGCATTGCTGGCATATTAGGATAACCAGGTTGCTGATTTTGCTGATATCCTGAGTTGAATTGATAATTTTTAGGATCCATTTTTGTTTTTATTTTCTCTTTTTTTAATTTAAAATTAATTTTACATTTACTTTAATAATAGAAGAATTTCGAAATCATTTCATGATAAAACATGCTCTTTAAGAATTTTTTTCTTTAAAATACACACAAGCTTATCTTCAGTTAAATTAAGGTATCTTTATAAAGATAATATTTCTACGATTTCTTTATTGCTCTTTATTTTCGAATTTTAGAAAATAATTATCAATTTTAAAAAAATTTTATCAAAACTTATTAGTAAATAGATAAAATTGAAGAAACCTACATGATTCAATAAAATGAAGTCAAATTGTGTAAATTATTGATTCAATACGAGGTTTTTTAAAATTTAACAAATCTTTTAATTTTACAGGAAAATAAATAATTTGATGATTTAAACTTTAATTTCTTGAAAACTTAAACTTAGCGATTTTTGCATGGTTTGGGATTTCGGAAGAATAAAAGAAAAACTCCCAAAACCCAAAACTCTGTAGAGAGATTTATTTTCTTTAGCATATCTTAAAAAAATGAAGTTACCTATAAGTGTAAAAGTTTAAAAAAAGGTAATTATTTTTACAAAAAATTTTCTTTTATTTGAAAAATATTCCTGTTTTGTCTATAAGACATCTGATTTCAAGTTACTTTTCAAGCGATATAGAGAAATCCAGAAATAAAAAAGCCAAAAATAGAATTTTTATTTATTTTCTCGACGAAATTTGTTAGAGTTTTGAAAATTTGACCTTCTGTTCAAAAGTTACAGTGTCTACAGTTCCTTTTTTATAAATCAATACTTTAGATTAAATAAGTGTATCTTGGTCAGTTTTCAAGCTAATTAGGCCATATTTATATATCAAAATGCTCAGAATTGAGTAAAGAATCTAAAAACGTACATAAAATAATAATAATGAAAATGGTTGATGCTTTAGATCCATAAAAATCAAAATTTCGCATGTTTTTACTTTCGAGGTTTATAGACTCCCAAAGCCAAAGCACCATCGGTCAACTTTTTTTTTTAATTTTATGCTCTTGTTAGTTAGTAATAAATTTAGATAAAAAAAGGAATTTTTCATTTTTATTAGTTTATTCAGTATCAGAAATTGTTTCTTCATTTTTATTTTGAATCAATTATATAAAATTTTCATCCAGATCTTCCTTAGGGATAAATATTCGACAGTTTTAACTAAGGATCTGAATCATGAATAATGCTGCGATTGCAATGGTGGTGCTAGAGTATTTTGTGCATGTAATCATGATGTAGGATGTAACAAGTGTCATCTGGTATTTAGGTAAAGAGCAAAATAAAAAAGATAAATTGTTTTCAAAAAAAGCGATAATTAGTATAATTATTGCTTAAATTTAACCCGAAGCGATCGACCAAACAGCTTGCTAAAATGATGCCTGTTACAAATAGTTCCGTTTGGAATAGATTAAAAGCACTAGGGAAGATTCAAAAGGCCGGTAAATAAGGTAAAATAGGTCCCGCACAAACTCTCAGAAATCAATATTGCTAAACGATTGAACATTTGTGTTTCTCTCTTGTCTAGGCAGAAAAAAAAGAATTTTTTATGGAAAATCGTAACTGGAGATGACAAGTGGATCTACTCCGATAACCCGATCAACGTAAAACAATGGTTCGATTCTGATAAAGCGCCATTATTTACTCCGAAACGCGAAATTCGAAAAGATGAGTATTTCTAGCGAAGGAAATTATTTTAGTGTCTAATAATATTTTTTTTTATTTTTTAATGAATAAATAAAGTCTCGAAAAAAACGAAAAAACTTATTAAACAACCTAATAATTTATTTATTTATTTAAGAAGCAATTAAAAAAAACAACTAATAAATTCTCTACAATCGATTTTTACAATTGGCTATTATAATTTTTACTTAATTCTACGTAAAATTTGTAAAATTTACGTAAAATACAGTTCGTAAAATATCGAACCAACACTGTAAATTAATCAGATATTTTTGAGTCTTAACTTTTGATTTTTGAAAGCGAGTGGATAAACCAATTCTAATAGCTTCTATGCGTCTAAACATATTGACTTACAGGTTTCTGATGCGACAGACCAGTGTGTTTCTATTAAAAAAATAAAAGCTGAATAAAATCCTGCGCTGTGAATACGCCTGGGCGAGTGCTCAGCTTAAATTTTTTGATTTAATGAATTCAATATTTTCTTATTATTTTTTTATTTAAATTTCTATAAAAAAAATTAAGTATTTAATTAATTTCTATGATTTTTTTATTTTTACAAAATTATTTGAATTAAAAATAAAAATTCTAAAGTTTTTTTCTCAAAAATTTATTTGATGTTAAAAGTGGCTTTAGTTCAGGTGTTATTTCCATTTGCAGCTTTTTTATCTCGCTATCAATTGAAGAATCTAACTTGGCATCGTAAGGATTTCTTTGCTTTCTATGCTTGACTCTTTCGGCCAAAGTTGCTTGTCGATTGAACTGCTGATGAGCTCCAATAAACAATATTCGATCTGATATTTCTATATATTGGTCCAATTGTTGATATTTAAAAACTGTTTCATTAAGCTCTCTCATTCCAGTTATTAACTCATCTTTATCCGAAATGATTTTTTCATTTATTAATAGAGACTCTTGGTTAAGTGGGTAGAGATCATTGTCTCTGAGCTGTGTATACCATGATGACTTGCAATCCAATAAATATTTAAAGACTTCAATGTCATATTTTATAGCGAAAAATTCATTCTGCATTGTTTCCATAAACGTCGCATATTTTGTATCATTAGCTTTCCATTCTTTACTAATTGCTTGATGAAATGGTAAAGTGTTTAGATCACCCACTCTCTGGATGATCAATAAACTTGTCTTGGTTTGAGCTTGCTCTTTGAAATATTTCATTATAAACTGACAAAAATCTTTGGGATTTTCGTCAAAATATTTTAAACAATTTTTCATTATAATTTTATCATATTTTTGCGATTGATTATCACATTTAACAAATTCACATGCATAGCCTGGTTTAAATTCAAAATCCATTTCATCACAGTTCTTTTCCCAACTATTTAACAATCTTGTCTGACAAACGTCAATTTTTTTGCTCAAACAAAAATTTTCCTCAATAATGAGCGGCCAATTTTTGACATAAGACTTCATTGTTTGGCCTGAACCTAAAGTAGTGTCATCATCCCCTTTGGCACGCATATAAAGCACACTATCTGTACAATCGATATCCAAGAATTTGTTAATTGATTGACAAAATTGTTTTTCATATTCAGCCGCATCTGCAGCATCGACTGCGTTCCATTCAGGATTTTTGGCTTTTTTGAATAGTTTTGCTTCACATTGCTCAAATATTTTCCTATATGATTGTCTCATATACTGCTCTGATTTTACACAGAATGGCGTAGGTGTCTCTGGCCCAAATGTAGTCATTTTTTATTTAGGATTGGAATAAAAAAAAGATTTTACTCATTTAAACTTATTATGCAACTAAATCTGTGAAAAAAAGCTCATTATATGATTAAAATGTAGTAAAGGTAGAAGATATCCATGGCAATATTTTTATTTCGTTTTTAAAAGAAAATTGATAGCTTTTTAAAAATAAAACATTTTAAAACTTTTTTAGATTCAAAAAAGTAAATTCAAATCCCTTTTTAAAAAAAAACTTTTAGATAATTTTAGCGGGCTGATTTAGGCCCGTTTAGTAACCGTTCGAATTTTGACGAACGGACCTTGACCCGTTTATTAACCGATTAAATTTATACGGGCGGTCTAAGAAACCCGTATTCATTTAAAGTAAAATTTTAAATTTTTTCCACATTTTTTTGGAAAAGAACTTAACTAGACATTTTATTTTTATTTATTTATTAATTTTTTTTAATTCTCAAACAAACCATATTTACTTGATTAACAGTGTCGCAGAGAATTAGAATCTAATAAATAAATAAATAAAAATAAAATGTCAAGTTCAGTAGGCATTTTAGAAAACCAATTTAATGACTCAATGTGGCGTGCAAATGAAGAAAAAACGCTCCTGGGTTTTTCCAAAAAAATGTGGAAAAAATTTAAAATTTTACTTTAAATGTTGCTTGATTATAAGATTATAAGTTTTCTTTTCTTCAATATTTTACTTTTTTAAAGACAATTCTTTCAAATAATTTACTTAGACAACTTGTGACACTAACTGTTCTATAGGATTTGGGATATTTACTTTTTTTTTGGGTATCATGGTTATTCTTGCAATTTTTCACGAGTCTGGTAACATTTTTGTTCTCGCAGACAAATAAGCAGGTCCAGAATTAATTTTTTTAATTTATCAGAGGTACTTACTAAGTACAAATTATGGATTTTATCAGGTGCTGAACTTAAATTAAATTCTTTTATCGCATGCTCTAGGTCTGATTTGTTAAAGAATGATTCTTTTATTCTTTCGTTTGTCAAAAAATTATCCGCCTCATCATTAACTTTTCTGTATGCTTGTAATCATAATTGACTAAGTTTTTGTCATTTAAAGGATCCTATAATAACTTACCAAATAACTCTTCTTTTTCAGTTTCTGTGTTAAAATCTTTGCAATCAATATGTTTAGAAAATCCTGCCAATTTTTGTATCTAAAGACTCAAATTTCTTCCCAAACTCATTTCGTTAAAACATTGCTTTAATAAGTCAAAGAGAGAGAAGTTGAGAGTGTGTGTGTTTGATGTGCTTTCATAAGCTTATGATTAGTAAACATTCTTTGTTTAGTACATATAAAATTTTAACAAAAGATATAATAAAAGTTTTGTTTTCACATCTTGAAAGCGTGTTGTCATGTGACATCACAATATTGAGCGTTTGATTGATTTTTATGTTGGTAATATTTGGAAACATTTAAATGGTGTAACCAGTAATTTTTTAGATTTAAAAAAAAATAAAATAAAAAGCTTTTTTAGTATAACAGTTAAACTAATTATGCATTTATCTCACTTAATCAATAGACTATGTATTCGACATTCTATGTTTTATTTTTTCTATGTTTTTTTCTTTGTTATGTTTTTTTTTCTATGTTCTTTTTTTCTACGTTTTTTACAGGTAAATTGAATTTGATGTTTTTTTTCATTATATGTTTTAATACAATTCCCTTTATTTTCCGGATTATTGTGTTTTTTTAGACGATTTTATGCTTAATGTTTTTAAAAAATTAATTCAAGAATATAAGATGGCAATGTTGTTTTAAAACTTCTAGTTTTAATAGAAGGAATTGAATTTGTCGCTTCATGAATTAGACTTTTGGTTATAAACTGATTAAATTTTTATTCATTATCCTTTATTTCATCAGGAATTTCTTTAGGTATAGTTTTCTAAACTCATTCCACTCGGCCTTATTAAGATCCAACTTTTCTTCATTAGAGATATCTTTTTCATATAAATCGAATTCAACTGAAGTTTAAGTATAACTGGATAGTGGTCACTGCTCATAACATGTTTTTAAAAACATGAAACTTATACTTTTGTTGCTGTAAAAACAATGTGAAGAAATAAAAGGATCTAAAATATCCTCTTTTAGTGTTGCAAAATTACAGTGGATTGTATACTTATCATTCAAAACACAAAAAATTACTATTTAATAAAATTTTGTCTAAATAAACACCATTTGGATTAATTTCTATGCAATTTAGAGCTTTACTTTTTTAATTTAGATCGTCTGCTAAAACAAAATCTACTTTACTTTCAAAGAATTCTTCAAAAGCTTCTTTGTTTGGTTTAATGTTTGGAGGTTGTTGTAGTTGTAGTTTCACATAAACTCTAGATCACACGAATCATATTTTTTTTCATGACTATAGTTAGTTAAAATTTTCCTTAATTTAAAAAGCCATCCCTCCACCTTTACCATTTTTTCTTTGCTTTTATTCGATTTTATAACCTTCAAGTTAATGAATAGCAAAAAGTTTTCTAAATGATAAATCTAAAAATTTTGTTTTGTGCGACCAAATCAGGCTTAAATAATTTTAGTCATTCATTGATTTAAGAATCTCTGGATTGAGTTTTCGAAAAATTTTAAAAAAACTTAACAATGAGGGTTTAAAAACCAGCTGTGTTTCAATTTATAAAAAATGCAAGAAATATGACCAATCGAAAATCCTCTCAGACCTTCCTAGAAAGAGCCGTAAACCCTTGTTCTAAACGTTTAAACACGCGTTTGTATATACTTTCAAAAATATATTTTTTAAATCTTAGCATTTTTCGATGTTTAGATATTTTTCTTTTTTTGTTTAATTTTCTGTTAACTTATTTTAGCTTTGTACTGTAGAACGAGAACAGTTAAGTTCAAGAAATTCAAAACATAATTGCTATCTGAATTTCTAATTTTTACTTTAAATTCGTAAACTACGTCCTTTGAAATCCTAAATTTCATTTTTTTTAGGAGGCTCAAAAAAAATTCTGACTATACACACTGAACAGTTTTCTGAATATTCGGCATTACTAAAAGCTTTTGAGTTATTGCTAAAGGAGTAATATGAAAGCAATAATAATTCTTGAAATAAAAACTACAAATGCATCTCCTACTTGACAAAATATTACTATTAAATTGTACTTTTTTTTTAAGCTGATCGAAATGAAAACACTTTAACATAATTAACTTTTTTTTTCTAATTCTAGTTAATTTTATTTTCCAGAAAAGAATTTTTATTTTTTCAACAAAAAGTAATTAATCTCAACAGATAGCAATTATTTTCGGCAAAGTAAAATTTTTGGTCAAATTTTATTTTCAAGTATGATCAAAACATTTAAAATGCGCAATTTATTTTTCTGGAAAATCAAAAGAAACAATAGCCGAACATTTTATTTATTATATTAAATAGAGCTAAAATTCAAAAAAGTAAAACTATGGATTTGTTCAGAACTTTGTCTTGTTTATTTTTAAAAAAAAAGTGGGGTCCTTAGTAATCTCTGGGACTAAATACGATTCGAGTGAAAAAAAATTGTTTTTTTTTGGCTTTTTTTAATAAAAATTGGAACATCCTTTTTTTAATAAAACTAAAAATCAGAGTGTAGAAAATTTTATGCTCTTTCAGAATATATATAATATTTTAATTTAATCATTGAATACTTGAGAGCAGTATATGAGACAATAATATAAAAAAATATTATTTTTTAATTTTGATCAGTAACGTTTATTTTGGTCTTTTAATTTAGATTGATAAAAAAAGAAAATAAATTTTTTCAAATAAATTTTATTTTTTTGATATTAAAAAAAATCTCGATTTAAAAAAAATAAATTATTATATTATAAATTTTTAATTTTTTTTAACTTTTAAAGAATCTATTTTAAAAAGGTATAAATAAATAATCAGTTCAAAATGTTAAGCTTAAACCAAAGGTGGAGTTGTTTTGACTTCATATCCGACTTGTACTAATGAACAAATTGGACACCATAAAGATATGCAAACGTCACCACAGATAGAACCCTTTAAAAAATTAAAAAACCTTTTGAATAATTCTTTTTTTAATTCAAACCTGAATTCCTCTTTCAGTTCTAACTTTTAGTCTAAGTGGAACTAAACCACCCATTAAACAATCACAAAATCCTTCGCCTGCTTTCGAATAAATACTAAGCATATAACATGGAGTACAGAACCAAGCACACAATAATCCTTGGCAATCTCCAAAACAGCCGCAGAGTTTAGAAGTCCACTCTCTTTTTGGTAAATTTTGTACTACAGTTTGTCTAGATAAAACCAAATCAATTTTTAATTAAGAAAATTTTTTTGACTTACTGAATAATAGGCTGAATTGTTATTGTAGGATTCGGACCACTATTATCACTCATTTTGACGTATTTTTTAGTTTAAATTTAATTATTTTTTATCATTTTTTTTTCAATATTTAAACCATTCAAGTTATCTCATATCAAGTTTTTTATCTTTTTATTCCTTTTGTTTTAGGTTTCTTTTAGATAGTGGATATGCGATAATCTTTTTTTTACTTGTTGTCATAATATCTATTTTTATTTACTTGTTTCCATAGATTCAAAATAAAAGGTTATTTCAATGAATTTTAAATAAAAACCTATTTAATAGTTATCAAATAAAAAAAATATTCAAAAGTAAAATCTTAATATTTTTATTACTGATGCAGATCAAATCTTTTTTAGAATTAATTTAAAAAAAAATTCATTTAAATACAAATATCGTGCTAAATCTCAAAAATCAATTTCACTCTAATTATCCTCAAGATCGACTATTTTAGAATTGAAATAAATATTTTAAACAAGTTTTAAATTGTCCTGCAATAAAGAGGTTCAACATCCGAAAACAAATGAAGAACTTAAATCCAAGAAAACATTTAATAAGATTTTTGAAATAATGATTGATTTCATAGTACAAATCAGAAAGTAGTAGTAGTAGTAGTAGTAGTAGTAGTAGTAGTAGTAGTAGTAGTAGTAGTAGTAGTAGTTGGATGACTGTGAGTTGTCGGATGGCTCTAGCAAGAGAACCTGAGTCCTATGAGCAGACTGTTCTCTGGCCGTCAATCCTCTTCTTAATTGACACTAGGTGCGTCAATTACTCTCTATTACGTCTGATTAGACAGTCCTTCACTAGCTCTGGTCTGATGTGGTCTCGGTGCCCGCTTCTTGGCGGTCCAACTTGTAGAGAGGAGTGCCATTCGACAGTGTCCAGTCCTTTCTGAATTTTGAACATTTCTATCAAGTCGCCCCTGGCTCTCCTCCAGCGTTGTCAACTCCAGTTTAAGGCACCTTTCTTCGTATTTCATGTCGCGGAGTTGAGTTGGGACTTTGGTGGCACGGCGCTGATTTTTTTACAGTGTGTTGATCTCGCCGAGAAGGTGTGGTCTCCATGCTTGGATTGCATACTCGAGATGCGGTCTGACGTACGTGGTGTACATGTCAAAATACTTTTTGTCAAAAGTCTTGGCAAAATCTGTGTAGATGACATCTACTGGGCACTTTTCCGCGAATGACCCCGTCGTCAAATCGTCTGATTCTAAGAGGTTCGTCACACAGGCATTTCTAGGAACGAAACCGTGGTGCTCCTTACATATCAGGTCGTTGGCTACTAAATGTCCAACCAAACTATCCCTTACCATGCTTTCCATGATCTTACATGGCACAGAGGTTAGCGAAACTGGTCTGTAATTACTCGGGTCCTTGCGACAGCCTTTCTTGAAGATTGGAGTCACGTTGGCATCCCTAAATAGATTATTTAAATTTCAAAATAAAAACTAATCCACCGTCATAACAGATTTTAGCCCTTTAGTTGATAAGTTATTAGTTTTAGGGTGCAATTAATTGAACTTTGATTCGTTTTTTGTTGTAATATTAAAGTAATATTGTATTTTAATTGTTAAATCATAAAATGATTTTTTTTAAGTTTTTGACCCAGTAAATTGTCTATAAAAATCTGAAAATCAAGGTTTTTTAACTTCTCTTCAAATTATTCTACAATCAATTTGAAATGTAAAAATAATTTTATAATTTAAAAATTGTAATTATAACGAATTAACCATGCTAAGAAATTTAAAAATATTACTGAATTAAATTACGATCTCTTATCAGGTAATATAATTTTATTTTGCGATAAAAAAAATAAAAAAATAAATATTTTTAAAATAATTTTATTTACATATTGAGCTAATTAATTTTTTGTATCAATAAAAGTATCTCTGAATTAATTTTACACGTCTAAACTATTTCACATGAGAAAAAAAAAAATTTTTTTAATTTTTGCGCTTAATTTTTGAGTTTGTTTAATGATTTTTCCATAAAATTTTGACATTTCGACTTGAATTTGGTATTTAATGAACTGTGGCTGATTGTTTTGACTGCATTTGGTTTTGGTCCTGAGCAACCAGTTGCTGTTGTCCGTAGTTTACAGCGCGTCGAAAAAGCAAAATGTGCGGTTCTGGCTCGTGAATTAGATAATGCTGCCATCCTCTTGATTGTTGAACTCCAATAGACCTCCATTCAGCCTCACTCATCAATCGATCCTTCGGTACTAGTTTTGACAATTCTTTCGGTAACATTACATGTCTAAAAAATAAAAAAAGATTCTTATTTTTACAGAAAATTCTGTTGATTAGTACCTGTATTCAAAATGGTCATCGCTATACTTGTCCGAATAGTAAATTTCTTTAGACAATTTTTCAATGTCAATGACAACACCTTTGTGGTTTTCCATCTTGATGGAAGTTTTTTAATCGAATGATCTGTCTTGAGTTCGGCTTATAAGTTTTCTAAATAAATAAAAATGATTTTAATTCAATGGCTGGATTAGAAAATGTTAATAGAATTTTTTTCGCTTGTTTTAATTCAAAAGCAAAGATTTTTAAATTAAAAAATTCGAGTTTCAAATGTATACAAATGATTTATGTAACAAATATTTTTTCTTAGAAAATTTTGGAAATTTTTCCTCTTTTAATTTAGAAATTTTAATTTAAAAATCAATGTCAGTTGTGTTCCATTCATTTGATCATCGTGTCTCGAACCAACACAAACACACACAGCAGTCTTTGATTTGAATTTTTCCATATACATTTAAATTATTTACACAATGTCAAATGTAATGACTTACATACTGTCTTAAAATCTTTATTTTTTTATGCAAAGAAACTAGAAAAAAAATTTTTATTGAGTAAATATTATTGTGACTAATTAAAGAAAAGATAGTTTTTGAAGGTACTTAAAACTGTTTACTTAATCTGAAAAAACAAATTCATATATAAATTATGCGATTAAATATTTTATTTTAAATGCTAGCAAAATATATTCTCTAGTTGAAACAGATTTCGGTGAAATATTTAGTAAATATTTGAAATAGAGGTTATAGATAGTTAAGTTTAAATTAAAGCCTCAAAACTCAACAAAGGTAATCTCGCTTTTGGAAAAATTGGTGAATATAAAAATTACTGCACTACTTAAATTTCGAAAAAATAAATTTAAATTTTTTAATTAGAATTGTTGACAATCTAAAATTTAATTTTTTAATGAATTTAAAATAATTTTTATTTTGGACAAAATGAAAGGAAACAACTGACATCGATTATTCATGATAATTCATGAAACTAGACTAAGCTTAAAGTGTGAGGCAAACAGTGAATGAATTATCTATTGGTATTGGTAAATGAATGTTGAAATGCAACTATGACATGGTTGTAAAATTCACAGTTTTGTTTAACTCAAGATCTGATGGCGGCAACTCAAGCTCTAAAAATAAAAAACTTTTTTCTTATTTTTATGTTTCAAAATTTACTAATAAGATTTTTGTAAATAACTAAACTTTATTTTAAAAATTTACGCTTTTTTTCAGTAAATTACTACAATAAACAAAAATCCAGTAAACTTATTATTTTTTTTGTATTAACTGATATGTCAGTAAATTTAGAAATTTTTACTAGTATTTGAAACTCGTAATTTTTAATAATAAAATTCAAAATCATAATATCAATATCTAAATAATTTTATTTAAAAATTTTTTTTAGAATGAAAACTCTCAGAACTCACTTAAGTAGAAGTCCGTTTGTTAAAAATAAACTCGTTTATTATCTGTTATATTATTTTTATCTTTTTACAATTTTTCTTTGGCCTTAGATTTAACATTTCTATATTTTTCATTGAATTTTAAAAATAATTCTAAGATTGCGATAAAAAAAATTAAAAAATAAATATTTTTAAAATAATTTTATTTACATATTGAGCTAATTAATTTTTTGTATCAATAAAAGTATCTCTGAATCAATTTTACTCGTCTAAACTATTTCACATGAAAAAAAAAAAATTTTTTTAATTTTTGCGCTTAATTTTTGAGTTTTGTATTAACTGATATGTCAGTAAATTTAGAAATTTAGAAAAACAAGTTTTAAAAAAAGAAATAATATTTTTTAATAGAAGGTCTATTTTTTGGTGAGTAATACTTTTAAATCTTAAAATGTTTAAAAGTTTCTATTCATTATTCTTTTAAAAATATACTGATACTTTGTGAAATATACTGATAATTTCATACAAAAATTGTTGTTTCTTTCTAAACAAAATCTTTTGAAGCGACATGAATAAAATTTTACTATGTAAAAAAATGAAAAAAAAAGATTTTACTCTAGGTAAAGAAATAAAAATTTGATTGATATCGCTGTAAAAAAATTTTAAAATATAAAAAGACAATCTTTGTATAAAATATAGGAAAATTCACAAAACATTAGATGCATAAAAATTGCTATTTTCAAAATTTACGTTTTCGCTACCATTTCTAATCGATTATTTATACTTTAATATAAAGTGATTTTTATATTCTTTGAGGTTTTTGTTTAAATTTAATAATTGTATTCAAGATTTTTAGTTATTAAAACAAGGACAAATAAAATGAATGCCTTAAAATTTTGCAATATTTGAATTTTTTGCATATTAAATCAGATGGTATAATGAATGAATAAGCAAAATTAAATGTCTAATATTACAAAGTTATTTTAAAATCTTTAAAAAAACATTTGATTCTTTTATTTAAAATTTCATTTTAATTATTAAAGACAAAACTATCTAAGATGACTTCAAATGATGTTAAACCTTTTGAAAAAGTAGTTGTACATCCCCTTGTACTTTTGAGTGTTGTTGATCATTTCAACCGAATGAAACAAGTTGGAAATACGAAAAGAGTTGTTGGAATTTTATTGGGATCACTAAGAAATAAAGTTTTGGATATTTCAAACAGTTTTGCTGGTAATCCTTTATTAATAAAATAATTAATAAATGGATCTTAAGTAATTTTTTATCAGTTCCTTTTGATGAAGAAGAAAAAAACAAAGATGTTTGGTTTTTCGACCATGAATATTTTGAAAACATGTATTCCATGTTCAAAAAAGTAAATGGTAAATTATTGTCTTTTTTTTTAAACGATTTTCTAATATTCTAATAAAATTCAAAAAGCAAGGGAAAAAATTGTCGGTTGGTATCATACTGGTCCACGTTTGCACCGAAACGATATAGCTATAAACGATTTGATCAAAACTTACAATCAGAATGCTGTTTTAGTAATTATCAATGCCGAACCACCTGAGTTGGGTCTACCGACAGAAGCTTACTTTGCAGTTGAGGAAATTCATGATGTATGTATTAATTTAGAAGGAAAAAAAATATTAAATATATAATTATTAATATCCTTTATTTTCTTTAAAGGATGGAACTCCAACAACTAAGACTTTTGAGCATTTACCATCAGAAATTGGTGCTGAAGAAGCTGAGGAAGTCGGAGTTGAACACTTACTTCGAGATATTAGAAACATTACTGTCGGAAGCTTGAGCCAGAGGATTACAAATCAACTGAATGGTCTTAAGGGATTTTATTCTAGCTTAAATGACATAAAATCTTATTTAGACAGAGTAATTAAAGGAGAACTTCCTGTAAATCATCAAATTGTATACCATTTACAAGATATTTTTAACTTATTGCCTGAAATAAATATGCCAGATTTTGTCAAGTCAACATTTGTCAAAACAAACGATCAAGCATTAGTTGTTTATTTAGCCTCTATGATTAGATCTGTAATTGCTTTGCACAATTTAATCAATAATAAAATACAAAATAAGGAAACCGCAAATTAAATTGGTACATGTCTTTTTTTTGAAAAAATATCCTCTTCTAACAGTGATTCGACTAAATTTTCTATAAAAATCGGAATTTAACTCTATTTTATTTAATTACAATAAATTAATAAAAATAATTTTACATTTTTTACTAATTTTTATTCGATTCATTAAAATATTAAAATATTTTGAATTCAATGAACAAAATTAAAGGATATAATTAAGATTTTAGAAAAAAAATTGTATTTTAAACTCATTCGATTTATTATAAATTTACATTTATAAATTTTGTTAGTTTAAGTCATAGAGCAATTAAAATTCAAAATATTTTTAATCATGTAAATAGCATTCATTATCTGAATACTGGAGCTATTAAATGGAAGTTTACAAATCACTTTGTGACGCTAAAAAGTGTCTTATTTTCATCAAAAGTTCCTTTTTGACTGAATCTGGAACCAAAGCTCTTCCTTTAGGCACCATTTCTAACACAAGATCTTCAACAGTTATATTGTCTAAACCTTTTTGTTTTACAACTTCTTAAAATTTGAAAAAATAAGCAATTAAAAAGAAAAAAATAATTTTTTTAATTTTACCTTTACAATGTGCTTTGACTTGATCTCGCCATCCACAATCAATCAATTTCTGCTGCAAGGCTTCTTTAAGTCTAAAAAGAAAAGTAATATTAAATTAATTTCAATGGAACTGGTTCTATTTTGATTCTTCATATTTTTAGAAAAGATATAATTGACCATACAAAAATTGAAATGCTTAAAATTACTAATTTATAATTTCTAAAACTGACACATAAATAAATTTTAATAATAGTGAAAAATGATATTTCATTTTCTAAAATTTGACAAAATTAGTGACACCAGAAAATAAAGAAAGGATATTTTTAAATAAAAATCTAAAATTTGACAATACCTATCTCGTTCGCCAGTTTCTATCAATTTGGCATTTATTGAAGCCCTCATTTGTTGTTCTTTAGCAGCTCGGTCTTTTTCGGCCATTTTTCTAAATTTCTAAATACAAAAATTATTATCACTTGAATAGAAAATAAATTTAAAAAATATATTTTTGTATTATAGTTTTCAAACTGAATAGTCTATACTCATTAAACCAAATCTCAATTTATTTCTCATTTATTTTAATATTCTACTAAATTATACAAAAAAAAACAAAAAATTTAAGCAAATAGAAACACAATTTTGCATTCAAATTAGTGAAAAAAATTAAATTGCACAATCATAATAAAATTTAAGAGCCTTCATGTTCAACAAAAAATTGAATCTATCTTAACTTAATTTTTAGAAATAAAAGAATATTTATAAGACCCTTTTTTTGTTGAAATTTTGAAATTTTTTAAATTTATAAATGATTTATTGAATAATGTCTAACAGCGATTATTCTGTCTTGATGCCACCTCCACAGCGAGAGGGTGGTTTGATCAAAATGCCAAAAAAGAACCCGGATGTTGAAGGCCATGAATTTAAAGCACCCTTACCAGTAGATCCAAAACCAAAAGGTTCAATGCTTGGTCTAGATGTGCTTGCCGCTCGCAAGAAAAAAGAAAAACTCGAGAACGAGTTAAATAATCGGCAAGAGGAGCCTACTAGTAAGCGTTCAAAGACTTATTCATACACTGGCGAAGAAGAATCAATTGATTACAACGATTCCAAGTCAGGAAAAGATTCTGGAGAGCAAAATCGTAGACACTACAGAGAACGAGACTATGATGACAGAAAAACACCAACTCCTCATAGAACTTATCATGATCGAATCGATCGAAGGGACAAATACGACCGAAAAGGCCTGTATGTATCTTCAAAAGATTATTATGAACGAAAAGACAGAAAAAAATATAGAGACGATTCAACTCCGCACAATAATAGCAGCATGGATTACATCAAAACTCCCAGAGGTCTAATCCGCGACAGTCCTTCGCGTTCCGGATGGAGAGATGACGATGAAAGAGAATATTACAAAAAATCAAGCTGGGATTACACGCCAAGACGTGACCATAAAGAAAGTAGAAGGTATGATGGTACTCCAGTGCCAACTCCTAGTCATAAATACAATAAATGGGCTGATGATAGAAAAAAGACAGGCGCAACTCCGATTAGAAAAGAATCTGAAAATTTCTCCAGTGATGAAGATTATGATGATGATCAAAAAAGACTTGACCGTGAATGGTACGGAATGGACGAAAATGAAGGATATGACCAAGAGAATAATTCTTTTGCGGCAATGAGTGAAAGTTTTTTGAATTTAAAGCAGGAAAAAATACATCAAAAATGGAAACGAAAAGTTTCATTCCATGCTCAGCAAAGAAATCGAGATCATCAAAAATGGGAAACTAATCGAATGTTGACCAGTGGTGTTGTGTCACAAATTGATCCTGATGAAGACTTTGAAGAAGAGTCTGAGGCAAGAGTTCACATTATTGTGAGGAATATAGTGCCGCCATTTTTAGATGGTAGAATAACATTTACTAAACAATTCGAGCCAGTGATACCCTTGAAAGATCCAACATCGGACATGGCAATTATTTGTCGCAAAGGATGTCAGTCTGTCAGACGATTCAGGGAACAAAGGGAGAGACAGCAAGCGGCAGAAAAGGTCAATAGACTTGCCGGTACCAGGCTGGGAAACATTCTGGGCATTCATGAAAAGAGTGACAAGGAAAAAGTGACCGAAGATGATTCGGTTGATTACAAAAAGAATCAACAATTTGCTGATATAATGAACGAACACAAGTCTGAGGCAGTGTCCGATTTTGCCACACGAAACACCTTGAAACAACAAAGAGAATTTCTACCAGTTTATGCAGTTCGTGAAGAACTGCTCAAAATAATTCGTGAAAACACGATCATTATTGTGGTTGGAGAAACGGGCTCTGGTAAAACAACCCAATTGACTCAGTATCTTCATGAAGATGGTTTTACTAAACGCGGTATTGTTTGTTGTACTCAGCCGCGTAGAGTTGCTGCCATGTCTGTAGCCAAGCGTGTATCTGAAGAAATGAGTGTCAAACTAGGTGAAGATGTTGGCTATGCCATTCGTTTTGAAGATTGTACATCTGACTCGACTGTAATAAAATACATGACAGATGGTATTTTGCTGAGGGAAAGTTTGAACGAGCCTGATTTGGATAGATATTCTGCCATCATTATGGACGAAGCCCATGAGCGATCTTTGAATACAGACGTACTTTTTGGTCTGCTAAGAGAAGTGATAAGTAGACGTCAAGATTTAAAATTAATTGTTACCTCAGCCACAATGGATGCTGATAAATTTTCGGCTTTTTTTGGAAATGTAGTTGTCTACAATATACCAGGCCGTACTTTTCCAGTTGAAACATTTTTTAGCAAAAACACAGTTGAGGACTATGTGGACGCGGCTGTCAAACAAGCAGTTCAATTACATTTAGGTGCACCTGATGGGGATGTGCTGGTGTTCATGCCAGGCCAGGAAGATATTGATGCAACATGTGAAATGATCAAGGAGAAATTGGAAGCCTTAGTCGAAGAAGGAGCTCAACCATTGTCGGTTCTGCCTATCTATTCCCAACTACCAACTGATCTTCAAGCGAAAATATTTCAAAAAGCCGAAAATGGAATGAGAAAAGTAGTCGTGGCTACAAATATTGCCGAGACTAGTTTGACTGTTGATGGCATAAAATATGTCATTGATTCCGGCTATTGTAAATTAAAGGTGTTCAATCCACGTATTGGTATGGACGCATTGCAAGTGTTTCCCATTAGTCAGGCTAATGCTGCACAGCGGGCCGGAAGAGCAGGCCGCACAGGTCCGGGACAATGCTTTCGCTTGTATTCGGATAGAAACTTTCGTGAAGAAATGCTTAAAACTAATGTGCCAGAAATACAGCGAACCAACTTATCCAATGTTATTCTGTTGCTTAAGTCTCTAAAAGTCCAGGATCTGATGCAATTTCATTTTATGGACCCGCCACCAAGTGACAACATGATGAATTCAATGTACCAACTTTGGATATTAGGTGCCTTGGACAACACCGGCGAACTTACCGAATTGGGCAGACAAATGGTCGAGTTTCCGCTCGATCCGGCTATGTCAAAAATGGTCATTGTCGCTGGTTCAATGGGTTGCAGTGCTGAGATGATAATTATTGTTTCTATGTTATCTGTGCCGTCCATTTTTTACCGGCCCAAGGGACGCGAAGAAGAGGCTATTTCAAAGCAAGAGAAATTTCAAGTTCCCGAGTCAGATCACTTGACTCTATTGCACCTCTACCAGCAATGGAAGATAAATGGCTACTCGGCAAATTGGTGCACAGACCACTTCATTCATGTGAAAGCAATGAAAAAAGTCAGAGAAATTCGCCAACAACTGAAAGAGATCATGGCATCACTGGAGCTAAAGTTGATCTCGTGCGGAAACGACTGGGACATTGTCAGAAAATGCATCTGCTCGGCGTTTTTTCACCACGCTGCTCGACTTAAAGGCATCGGAGAATATGTAAATTTGAGAACTGGTATGCCATGCCATTTGCATCCGACAAGCGCTCTTTACGGCATGGGGATGACGCCAGACTACATTGTGTACCATGAACTGGTTATGACAATAAAAGAATACATGCAATGCGTGACTGCAGTAGATGGTCAATGGCTGGCTGAACTGGGTCCAATGTTTTTTAGTCTCAAAGACTCGTCCAAGTCCAAGGCTGAGAGTAGAAAAAAGTTTATTAATGAAAGAATTGCCATGGAGAACGAAATGAAGGAAGCTCAGGAGAAAATAGAACAAAAGGAAAAAGAAAAAGAAATGTCTTTTGTGCCAAGTAGACGAACACAAATTATAACGCCTGGCAGAGCTAATAATGAAGAAATCAAAAAAGAAGCCATGACTCCGACACCGCATAGGAAATTTGGCCTTTAATTTTGGATTTATTTTTTTTACAAAAGCTCAATCTTAATTTGTATATTTTGTTATTATTTCTTTTATATTTTTGCTCGAAATTAAGAATAAAATATTTTAATGGTCTAATTCAATTTATTATTTTAGCATTTGCTTCATAAGTTTATATGATTTTCATATTTTTTAGTTTAATTAAGATTCGATTAAGTCATGTACTCAAAAACTAAGCAACAAAAAATTGAAATTTAAAATTAGAAAAAAATTTTTTTATTTTATTTCTTTTTTCAGATGGCCCAAAAAATTCCATTAGTTGTTTTGCTATGTGGCTCATTTAACCCTGTAACCAATATGCATTTACGAATGTTTGGTAAATTGAATTACATTTTATTTCTAACATTTATTTGAAATTTAAAATATAAAGAAATAGCAAAAAATTATTTTAATTCTGGCGAAAAATATGATCTCATAAAGGGGATCATATCGCCTGTCAGTGATGGATACAAGAAAAAAGGTCTTTTGGATGCGTCAACTCGATGCAAAATGGTCAAAATAGGCCTAAAAAATCAAGATTGGATTGAACTAAGTGAATGGGAATCAATCAAGTCAGAATGGACACCGACTTTGGAAGTCTTAAATTATCATAAAAAATATGCTGAGAGTTTATTTGGAAAAAATGTTAAATTAATGTTATTATGTGGAGGAGACTTGGTCGAAACATTTTTGATTCCGAATCTATGGAAAGCCGATCACGTAATTTTATTTAAATAAATTGAAAAATATTTAAGAATTATTTTAGATGGAAGAAATATTTTCAAATTTCGGCTTAGCAGTAATTAATAGAATGGGTTCTGGACCAGAACAAATAATTTATGAAAACAATTTTTTGTATAAACATAAGGTAGCTTTTAAAATACTTATTTAATAAGCAATTAAAGTGAATTTTATTTTAGAATAACTTCTATTTAATTAATGACTGGATTTTGAATGATATTAGCTCAACCAAAATAAGGTAATTAATTTAATTTTGTAGAGAGAACTTTATTTTTTAATTTGTTTATTTCTCAGACGAGCAATTTCTAGAAATGAAAGTGTCCGATATTTGATTCCAGATGAAGTCAATGATTTTATTTTAAAAAATAACTTATACAAAAATTAAATTCTAAGAAAAAAATTTTGAATTTTAATATTAAATTTTTAGTCAAAACAATTAATAAACTTTTTAAAGTACTTTTCTATAAAAACTTGCCTTTATAGGTATAAATGTCAAAAAATAGGAGTAAAAATTAATAAATAATATCGACAAAGGAAAGTTTATTTATAAAAGGCTAAATTCTAAAAGTTTACAAATTTTCAATCTTTGATACAAGGAATGTTTTGATTATACACTCAAAAAGTCATGTTAAATTTTGTCACGTTTTAAAAACAAAGTTCATCAATATTGGCTTAACCTAATGGTTCACAAAACAAAAAAATAATAAAATTTATGATTCAATTTTTAATGGAAAGCTTGCTAAAGATAAAAATATCTTTATATAATATTTGATATTATAAATAAATTTATTTAAAAATACAACGGATAAAATATCATTTTTTCATATTATTGTAATATTCAATTACTTCTGTTGGCTTATCAATTTCTTCAATATGGACAAATTTTTTAACAGGTAATCTTCTTTTTCGACTAAAAGTACAATTAACCATTGATTCGTTTTCCCATGAACTGAAATGAATAACTTAGCAAAGATTACAAAAAAAAATAATTTAAATTACGGTTCAAATTTATGAGACCCAACATCCTTCCATTTGACCAAAAATTGCATTTTACCATCGATATTTCGTTCATTCAAAATGACATCATATTCCCATAAAATGTCTTCTGGATGTGCATAATTCTCGTCATTTGAATCTGAGCTTGAGAAATGCTGTCTGCATTCATTTGAGGAACTGTTTGATTCTCGGTTAGATCTACTTCTACTTTTATAAACAATTCTTCTTCTCGGCAGTGATCTCGAAGGCTAAATTATGTTAAAATGTAATTTTTTTTCAAAAACGAGTTTTATCGTTACCTGTCTGCTTTTTCTATAACTAAAGTCAGAATTATAATCTTTAAAATTGTTTAGTTAATATTGAAAAAAATAATTATGATTAACTCGTAATATTTTAAACGTGAGAAAAGAATTAATTTTTAAATTTATTAATTAACTAATTAATTTTTCCTTTTTAGTAATTAATTCAAAAATCAATTTGCAAAATTCCATACTCAAAAATAAGATCTGTAAAATTTTATTTTTGAAGTTTTAAAAGATTAAAAATTTTGGTAAATAAAGGTGATACTAGAGTTTCATTCCTTTTTAAACTAAATTTAATGAAAATCTAAAAAATCCCTATAATAAATTTAGTCGAAATTCTGCGTTTAATAAAATCATGAATTCTTAGGTCGAATTCAAGCTCTCTTATTTTGCTTATGTTGAGGCTTTAATTTAAAATTGAAAAGTTTGAAAACTTGACTAGTTTGTGAAAAAGTTAAAAAAATAAAATTTGAAACTTAAAATATCTAAAAAATTTATCTAAACAATGTTTTGAATTTTTTAAAGATAAATTTAGCCTCACATTCAAAACATCGTTTGTACTTAATTTTTTCTATTTTCCAATATAATATAATATAATTTCGGTTAATATTTAGTTAAGTTCTCTTGAAAAAACATTAATTATAATTAAAATTAATACATTTAATAAATGTCCAAAAATGAATAGAAACCAGTTCAAAAAAATAAATACGATGCATTTTAGTCTTGTACTAAATTTGGTTACTTAAATTCTTATTTTCCAACAAAACTTCGAATAAATTTTAATTTTAGATAAAATTTAAATTTTGAAATGGAATTTTATAATCTGAATTAAAAAATCCGAATTCTTAATATTCGATTCAATTACTAGTAAAATTGATCAATAAATATTTGTATAATAGTAGAATATATAAAAATTTACTACAATATTTTTTTAAGATAAAGTTAAAAATTTTCTTAGAATGTATCAAACTTCAACAAACATAGTACAGTATTTGGAACTATCAGCAAAAATAATGAAAAGTAAAATTTCTTATTATATTTAAGAAATTTTAGAAAACTTAAAAAATTGATGCTACAATTTTTCATGCAGTTTTCTTCAATCTCAGATCAAATTTTGGATTTGAAAATTTGAATAGTTGAAATTTTTTTTTAATTATTTGATTCTTAATTTTATACAATTTTTTTAAAACCTTTTCAAAAGCTTTGAATTTTGAATTTTATGAATTTTCATACGAATATTCCAATTTAAATTCTAAATAAAAGTATTGATTATTTTTTTATCAAATTGTATGTTAATTTAAGATTTCATTTTTTGAAATTTACAAATACTTTTGAAAAAAACCAGTCAAAATATTTAAGTTAAATTTTTTTTAAATTATAACCACCAAATTCAGGATTTTTAAATAGAGAAAATATTCAGGATTCATTCATTCAAGGATTTAAGGTAACTTGTAAAAGAAACTAAATTTTAACTTGGATTTTTTAAAATTTACTTTGATCCATCTGCTAACTGGTTATTTTAACATTTAAAAAAAATTTCATTCTTATAAGGCTTGTATTAAAAGTTAAAAATGCCCAAAAATCATGATGCTTGAAAAATCTTCTTCGTATTAAAAATAATAAGAATTTTTCTTTAGAAAACTACAGTATTTGTGATAATTTTTAAATTTCTTTGTCATAATAATATTTGATAAATATTTGATATGATAAAATGTTTTTCTTTAAATTACTTTAAAAAAATCAATGTTAATTTAACAGCTTAGTTTTAAATGAATTACCGATTTTTTTCAATATCAATGTTTTTGATTCATCATCCCATTCAACTTTTGATATGCCTTTATTCCAATTTTCAAATAAAGGAATTTTTATTTCTCCATCTAAATATTGAATTCAAATTCAATTCTAAGATAAAACTGTAAATATACTTTCTATCTTGTCTAAAATATCATTGATGTCAGATTTTTCCTGACTTTCATTGGCATAAGTAAAAGCACATAAATATTTAAAGAACTTGACTGATTTTCCGAATCGTTGTGAAGCACCATCAAATGAGCTGATTTTATAATTTACAAAATCAAAGAGTTTATCATTTTTTAGATTATCATTAAATTTTTTCCGGAATAGAAATCTTTTTTCTTCGCGATCGTATTCTACATAAACATTTTGATCACACGATCGCCACAAATTATAATAGCCGTAAAAATCAGGAACCTTTGCTCCACGTTCTAAAAATTAAATTTTAAAGTAACCTTATTTTTAAATTGAATCTAATTACTCTTGATCATTTCACATAGTACCACATGATTTCGTGGTATTGGTCGTTCTTTGTCCGGTTTTTTTCCGAGTTCTTTGAGAAAAAATTCTTTGCCGCAGAAAAAATAAAATTGTGATCGAAAATTTACAAATTCTTCATAATCCTTGATTGTCAAAACAAAATCAAAAAGAAAATTTTAAAATAAAACAAATTATTTACCATATTTTTTTATTGATATTGTTTGTAATTAAACAATATGATTTTGAAATTTTTCTTCAAAAAAATAATTTAAACTAAAATTATGAAATAAATTTAAAAACTTTCAAAATCGAATAAGAATTTCTTTTATTTTTTAGCTGGAAATTTTTTAAAAAAGTGCAAATGATGGTTAACTTTTTGATCATTTATTTTTAAACATATTAAATTTTTAAAGAATTAATTTAGTATCGAGGTCAATACTGATTTTTTCTGTAAATGTTCCTATTATCTGTAAAGTGTATTCTTAATTTATAAAATATTTTGATAAAAAATTACTTTAAATTCAAAAAAGTAAATAATCATTTTATTCAACGATATATTTTGACGCATAAACAAAAAATTGAGCAAAATTTTTTCTATTTAACACATTAGTTGATTGAAAAAACGATAACAATAGTTAAAATTTAGATTTAAGCTGGATTTTTATATTATTGTAATAAAATTTAATAGTAGAGTGATGATTAGAATTTTATGTAACTTAAATATGACTAACCTTAAAAATTTTAAGCATCCAAACCTTGAATCAGATAAAAACTCAATGAATACTTCAACAATCAATTTAAAAAACAAAATAAGACAAAACAAATCAATTTTTACAATTATTGAAAATAAACTATTTTAAAAATGCAAAATTGGAATTTTTAATATTTCTCTAATAAAATCTAAATTTGAAAAAAGTTCAGGTTTGCTCACAATATCTTAAAATTCGATAACAATAAACGCGAATCATTTTTTGAGTCTTAAAAAAAAATTTTCCAAAGTGACATTGTATCGTCTTTTTATAACTAAAAAATCTTTGCTTAATTATTTGTTTTTTTGCGAATTTTTTCCTAATTATGAAAAAATCAAAGCTGAATGGCTGATTTTCCTCTTTTGCTTAAGGAAAGAAATAATTTGTTTTGAAAAAAATATTTTAAATCGATGAATATATTCTACATGTGAAAAAAGTTTTTAATGAATTTTAATTTTTTGATGAAAAAAAATGCCAAGAGAAATTATCCAAAAAAATAAAATTCAATTTATTCAAGACTAAAAATGCAACTGCTGACCTCGAAATGAGCTGAATTGTCGCTGAAAAAAATTGTAAGTTTTTTGACACTTGTTGCTTCTGATTACAGTATTGGGACAAGAATGGATTTTTTAATGTAATTCAAAGCCAAGATGAAACGAGATTAAAAAAAAATTTTAATTAAGATTAAAATATTTCAAAATATTTATGTTCAAAATGACGTAACAACTTAACATTTTGGCTAAATCCGGTCCCAAAAAAGGAGCTCTGTCACAGATCCCGTCTTTATTTCTTAAATTAAAGACAATATATCAAAAACGGATCACAATTTTTAAGTGGATGCAAGTTTACTAATTAACAAAATACCAATAAGTACTAGAGTCTCAAAAAATTTGTGTCGTTTAAAAGAAAATTTGCCAGTCATTTGTCATGTAAAACATGCATTTTTTTGTTTCTCATTGTCTTTCATGAGTTGTTTTATGTTAAAATTTAAAAATAAAGTTAATTTAATTTAGTCAAAAATTTAAATTTAAAAAAATTATTTTTTGAATTAAAATTGTGAACCCTAAAAAAAATTTTAATAATGCTTACACTAATAATAAAGTGAGTCTTGATAAAACTTTAATTTAAATTTGAAACTATCTCCAAGCTTTTTTTTATAGATATTTTAAATTTTGGTTTCTTTTTTTTTAGATATGAAGGAAATATTCTTATTTTCATTTTTGATTTCTTTTATTTATCAGACTTGTTACGCTGAGGACGTAATAGGTTGTGGAGGATTCATCAAATCGAACACTGAGATTAATCTTAAGATTATAAAAGTAAAACTGGTTACCAAAGATGGAGCACTTAAATATACCACTGATGCTTCACCCGTAAACGGATATTACATGATTCCTGTTTATGCCAAAGGCGAATATATCTTACAAGTGAGTCCGCCACCAGGTTGGAGCTTCGGTATGTTTATTTTCAATTAAATAAGATAAGAAACTAAAATTTTTTTAAATAGAACCCGAAAAAGTATCAGTTACAATTGATGGAGAAAACGATCCATGTAGTCGCAATGAGGATATAAATTTTTTCTTCAAAGGCTTTGGTCTTTCGGGAAAAGTTGTTAGTTTAGGAGACAGCAAAAATCGGGGTCCATTCGGAGTAAAATTGAATCTCTTATCTGATGGAAAGCGAATAGACTCGACTATATCTGGTACTGATGGTACTTATTATTTCTCGAATGTAATGCCTGGAAAGTATCAAGTAGAGGCAGCTGATTCTTCTTTCAGATTTCAGGCAAGCAAAGTCCAAGTTGAGCTTTCCAAAGAAAACTGGTACGCCAAAGAAAATATTGTCATTAGTGGCTACAAAGTTGAGGGCTTTGTTCTTACTGAGGATCAAACGGGAATTGAAAATGTGGCAGTTGAGCTTCATATTCAGGAATCTGGCCAAAATTTGGACACCAAGAATTTTGAATGCGATCACTCATTTAAAAAAGACACTATTATCTGTTCTGTTAAAACAAGTTCAAATGGAAAGTTTAGTTTTGGTAATGTTATGTTTGGAAAATATAATCTAGTCGCTAAATATTCTACAAAAAATCTACAATTCTTTATGAAGCCTGATTTCATGAAGGTTGATTTGACCAAGCATTCAAATTTGCAGTTAGCAGATAATTTTATTCTCAATTCAATTACAATTAGAGGCAAAATTTTAATATCTAAGGATAAACCTTTGAAATCAGGAGAAGTTTTATTGAACGGAAAAAAGCTTTTAGTGAGCGAAAATGGTGAATTCTCAATGGAAAAGTTACTCAATGGCAATTATAAACTGTCAGTAAATGCCAAAAATATATACTACGAAGACATTGTTATCAATATAAATTTATCTAATAGAAAAATATTCGATTCCCATTCTAATTTATTAAATTTAGTTGAAATAAGCCCTAAATCTTTTGACGTGTGTGGTCAAGTGCTCATTAAACATTCCAATTTGTTAACCAATGTTGCCGAATCAATAAAAATCAAATGCTTTGCAGATAATAAGCTCTTTAAAACAGTTTCGTTGAACAATGACCTAAAATATTGTTTAGCTTTGGACATTAATAAAAATTTTGTGTTAAAAGCCGAGCTTAGTGAAAAGCTTTCTCAAATTTTAAGACTAGTTCCTAACGAGAAAGCACTTTTGCTTACTGATAGCCCAGTTTTTGATGCTAATTTCGAGCAATTAGAAGCTAAATTAGAAGGTGAACTAGTATTTTTACCAAATGAACAAGCACCAAATGATTTAAGTGTATCAATAAAATCAACTGATTCAACTTGGAGTCAAAATGTTCCAATTAAATGCTCAAAGGATCAAAAAGACAAATATTTTGTGACCAAATGCTCATTTGTTTTGAAAAATTTGCTTTTTGGCAAATACCAATTAAACACTAATTACGACGATTTGTATTGTTGGAAAATGCCAAACAATCATCAGTCATTGACTGTAAATATTGACTCTGAAAATCAACAGATTTTAATTCAACAACAAGGATTCAAATTAAGATATAAATTAAGTCACAAAAATTCAGCTTTAAGTTTAATAGATGGAGAAAAAAATATTTTATTTAGTCGAAATATTATTAAGAATGATGACTTAAGCGATGAAATTTGTTTGCCCAAAAAAGCTGATTATACCATTCAAATTGATTCGAGTCATAGATTTACCGACACAAAATCGGACCGTGACACAATCAACTTAAAATCTGACATATTCCACAAAGGCGCCAATCAATTGAATCTAAATGCTCTAAAACACAAAGTAACTGTAGAATTAATCTATCAATTCAATGATGACAAGGAAAAAGTAGCCGTAAACAAAAATGATTTTAGGATTCTGGTTAAAAATAAGGGCCAATTGATCGAAACATTGCAATTGGAACTAAAATCTGAACAAAAAAATCAAATTACTTTCTCAGGCAAGACTTGGCTAGCGCCAAAGGAAGATTATGTTTTCACAGCCGAGTCTAACAAGGCTCTTTTTGATACCAATGATAAACAGATCAGCCTAAATGAAGACAATTGTGATCTAAATTATGTCAAGTTTGATTCAATACTAGGTATCTTTATTACGGGAACAATTAAAGCCAAAGACTTGGAGTTGATAGATTTGGTACTGAAATCTGCGTCTGACAATTCAGTCCTTAGACAAATTCAAATATCAAGCTCTAGTGGGTTCGAATTGGGACCTCTAAAAGCACCCTATTCTCTCTACACAGTAGAATTGTCACAATCAGGCTATGTATTTAATATTTTAAATGCTGAAGTAAAAGGAGGTAATTACAATTTAGAGTATCAGGCTCTAAAACTTGGCCAGCTAAAAGTTAATGTGGTTGATGTCAAAACAAAGTCCAGTTTGGAAAATGTCCTTCTCAGTTTGAGTTCCGAAAATCGTCAATTTAGACAAACCATTCGAACTGATCCGAGTGGTTTGGTCTCTTTTGATAATTTAAAACCGGGTCTTTATTATCTGCTATTAATGATGCAAGAGTATGAATTTATGCCTAATTCACATCCGATCCAAATTAGTGATGGCTTTAACTCGAATTTGGTTGTTCAAGCAAATAGAGTTTCTTTTAGTGTGTTTGGTAAAGTGACTTCTATAAACGGTCAAGCCGAAACTGGTGTCACAGTTGAAGCAAATGGTTTGAAAAGTTTTGAGGACGAATTGGAAGCAGAAAACGAAAATTGCAGATCAAGTAGAGAAAATGGCCAAGTTGATGAATATTATGGAACTTACCGCATTCGGAATCTAAGACCAGGATGTGTTTATGAACTAAAAATGCAGACCAAGGCCACAGACCGCGAGTTTAGAATAATACCTGATAAATACATCCTAAATATGAGTCAAGCAGACATTGTGGATAAAAATTTTGTGCTTGTTGACCAAGTGGACATGATGGATGTCTCAGTTGGTTTTAATTATAAGCTAAATGAGCTAATGTCACTTAAATCGAGAAAAACAAACAATTTTGTAAGAGTTAATTTGTTCAAAACAAATCAGCCAGATCAGATTATACAGTCTGTCTTATCTCCGGCAAACTCGATTGTGTACATGAACCCATTGACTCGCGATAAAACTCAGTATTCATTATCAATTGAACTTTTATTTCCAAGCACTGTTTCTGTATTCGGAAGTTTAAATCAGCACCAAATTAACCAATTGCAGCAATTACCAGTTCTTGATCAAAAAGAATTTAGTTTTATTTCTGACAAGTCCCACAAGCATTTTAATTTTGAATTTAAAGGAGAACAAGAGCTAAAGAGTACGGATATGTTTAACTTGGGACAAGAAAAATATCAAAATGTTTATTTAACGATACCGTTGTTTATTATTTTGATATTTTTAGTTTTGAATTGGACAAAAATTCAAAGCTTTTTTCTTAATTTAAATGAAAAAATCTCGGAAAAAGGTGGTTTGACTAGTGTTTTGCAAAAATCGAGCGCTGATCAAAATGTGGCGCAACCTAAGGCTAAGTCAAAGGGAAAAAAAATGAAGGATCAAGGAAGTGATAATGAAATTATCCAAAAAGTTAACAGACAAAAAGTAAGTCAGGCAAATGATGGATCATCTGAACAAAGTGATGCTGAAAGCTCTAGTGTTGGCACAATCGAGGATGGTGACATGCTTGTTTTGCATGCACGTAAACAAAAAGTCAAAAAAGCACTTTAGACTCATCTAATTTCAAAATATTTATTGTTTTTGGTCGCAATTTTTTAGCTTTTTTTGATATTGTTAAAATTTCATTCAATATTTAGAAATTTAGTTATTCTCGAATAAAATAGATAAAATTTTAGTTGTGTTTTTAATGTCTTTGAATTCAACTTTCAAGTTTATATTAAGTAAGGCAAGAAATTGAGCATTTTAATGTAATTAAACTTGATTAATAGTTTGGAACAAAGAACAAAAACAAAATTAAAAATTTGACTAACTTTTTATTTAGTTCTACAACTCGTTCTGAAAAATTTATAAAACACACACAAGCCTTATATCATCCAAATCAAGTCTCCGCAATAACTCATCAATTTAATTTTAATGATCTGATTGATTATTTTATACATGGTAATTTATTGAAAAAATAATTTTCGTTAAAAACTTTTTAAAAAAAAATATTTTAACATTTTAAATTACGATTGATGCGTTTTTACCTAAAAGTGGTCATTATCAGGGTCTAAAATATGAGAGTAATTCAGTTTAATTAATATTCAATTAAATCCTGTAAGATACTAAAAGTTGAAAATAAAAAATTTACAGAAATTTCTAAAACTTAATCGTTATTTTAGTTTATTTTTCCTTAATTTCTTTTAAAAATTCACATTTTTAAATTTCTTCTAAAGAACTAAAGAAAAATTGATATTTTTTACTTAAAAATTAAGTTATTTTAGTGTAATTATTGTAAATTTTGGTATTTATTTTATTCATTTTTCACTTCTCCAATAAATTTTTTTGATATTAATTTTTAAATATTTTTTTTTGTTAAAAGTTTTTCTAGATATTTGATCTATTTTTAAATAAATAATTAGAAAAGAAATCACAAAAACTGAGATAATACTAGAATTTGTTATGTACGAGTCAAAAGAAATTCACTTTAAAAAAAAAACCAAAGCTCATCTTTATACTTAAGTTAATAGAAAATGATAAAACACTTGAAAGCATTGATGAGATTCAGGCAGTTGGAAGAAACAAAAGTTGGAGAAGCACTGTAGTGGTTAACTTAAAACCAATGCTTATAGATACGATAAATGGTGATGATGAAAAAAATAAAAATAAAACAAATGATTGCTCGGGGTGCTACTTGTATTGTTTTTATTGAAATTTTTTCATGACTTGTTGAACTGAAGAAATACGTGTCAGTGAAAAAAACAATTTTTTGGGGTTCATTTTAAATTTTATTTTTAAATTCAAATTTAAATTGTATTAATAATTAAATAATTTACTTTTAAGTTAAAAAATTCCACATTTTGTATTATTGCGGAATTTCGTACAAGAAAATCAATAATAAATAAGATAAAATAAACAAAAAGTTTGAAATTAAGTTTATTAATTTTAGATCAAGTTATATTTTGCAAAATATGCTAAACATTCGTCAACTAGAGTTTTATCTAACAAAATTTTGCTTCGACTCAAAAAAAAACAATAACTAATTATAAGACTGAGCATTCGTTTAATTAGAATAAAAAGAGATGTTAAAGTTGAGAAATTTATATGAAAAAATTCAAAAAAAAAAAATAATTTTCCAGGAATCAAACTTGGCTTAAAATAGACTTGAAAAAATTATTGAGCTTTTTTTTAACATTGCATAATGATACAATTCCCGGATTTGCAGAGTAAAATTTTTTAAAAATTCGAATTGAATAAAATGTATTTAACTAAATTTTAAATCGATTTTTTCTTAATAAAATTTAAGTCTGAAACAAAAACAAATTCTTCTAAATTATTTGTTGTAAAAGCATTGAAATTTATAGTTCTCACCGGCATTATTGTCCCAGTACGAAACTCCATTTTGTGTACAGCACAAAGCAAACTCGACTCTCAAAGTACAATCTTCAAACGGCTTGGGGTCAATAAGATTGGTCAGAAAGTTGGCCCTTTCGGGCACCAGGACACAAAAACCAAAATAGTCATATAAAATAGGCTGATTTGAGAGTTTATCTTTTGAGCTCTTGTCACTGCGGATATAAATGGCATCCAAGTCATAAAACGAAGCCCAGTTATTAATCGTAATGCGGGCATAGACTCGCTTTTCGTAGGACAAATTTCTCACCCGAACTATTGACTTAATAATCTTGTTCTCATAGTCGTAGATATAGTCCTCAAGTCTGATGATGGCATCGACTTTTCTGACACTAAAGAGTGGAATGAGGACAAGAAAAGGCGTCGACTGGACTCCCAACGCTTCGCCCTGATCCGACCTATCCGCATATTTGGCCTGCTCAGAGAACACTTCCACAAAACTATTGTTCGAAATGATCTTTACTTTTTCCAGTTCGAGACCAAATGTGTCCGCAAAGCGCACCGCTTTCTTAATGTTTGCTGTCTGTTTCACAATGTTGTTCTCTGGTGATTTTTTTGATCTAAAAGCTTCGTTCACATGAGCTAATAGGAGACTGTCTTTGATGGTTCTGAGTGGCTTTGGGCGGATTGATTTTAGCAAAACGTTGCCTTTTAGGTCAAGATCACTTGAGTAGGACTCGAAAAAGGAGGAGGTCGGCAGCGAGCCGAAAAAAGGACTCTCCAATTTGGCCGGCTTCTTGGCAGCATTTTCACTCCTGTCCAAGTCAAGCTTTTCCAAACAGTCATCTTTGGCAAAATTGAAAAATTGCTCCGAGCACGAAGTCACCAAGCCATCTTGGTTGATATTGCGGCGAAAATTTTCTATCTCAGCAAATGAGGGCTCACTCAAAGTGACGCCCAGGTTGCAAGAAGGCAACTGGTCCGAAATCAAAGACTCACCATTCAGCAAAAACTCTTTTAGCTTGGGCAAGAAATTTTCCTTAAAAGTGGTGAACAACTGAGAATCGTCGTAGAAATCTTTGATCATACTAGATTTGAATTCTTGCAAAAAATTGTTAAATGATCTAAGCAAAAATTTCATTATTTGGCTATCTATTTCGCGAGAGTGAAATATGTAGAAATTGGAGAGAGGGCGCCTGGAGCGTGCCGCAGATCTTCTTTTCTGCTCAATAAGTCTGTTTGTGTTGGATTTTAGACACGACTTTCTCAAGCTTACGGCCCTAGACTGTGCTGGTTCAGTGGAGCTTTGGTTTGATATATCGCTGAGTTGATCGCTGCTTGTCTCTCGATCAACAAAGCACTTTCGTTGATAGATATTTTCTTCTTCGTCATCAATGCTCTCGTTTCCGGAGAAAAAAAGCGGGTGTGGTCGATTGGGAGATTTTTTTAGTATTGGTCTTGGTTGACTCTTGCTGCTCATCATTTTTGTTTTTTTTTTTATTTTGACAAATAATCTTTAAAATCTTTTTTTTATTAAATAAATGACATTTTTTTGCTTCATCTATTTTGAATGTAATTGCAAATAGTTTAGAAAGTTTAGAAATTTTTGGAATGCAAGTATAAAGTGAACCAAAATAAAAAAGAATAAAATAAACGAATTAAAGTTATCAAGGCCGTAGCCTTATTGTCTTAAAAAAAAGATAAATTAAAAACAAAGTTCACCCAAATATCTTTTGATGAGTTTTTTATTCAAAGTTTTGTGAATTTGAATCCATTTTAATCTAACTTTTTACAGCTAGAAATCAATCGAATAAAATAATTATTTCAAAAATTTGAATAATTTATTTTCTCAATAATCTAACGCTTAGAAAATTTTCTTTTACTGTTTTTTTTTTTTTTGTTTATTAAGATAAATTCTTGGAATATCAGCTTACATCAACAAAATTAATTGTCTATATTGAAGAACAGTAAAGCAATTAGATTGAAAAAAATGCTCCATGCCAAGACTGTGAATGTTCCGAACCATACTGTCAAATTTTCCAAGCCCCATCCTAGGCAAATAAGTCATGCTTAAAATATTATGAGAAAAAAAAATTTTAATTTACCTCTGGAAAAAACGCTTCTCAATGCTTCGGCACTGTGAGTCAAAGGCGAAAAGTTGGTTATGAACCTGACCCATCCGGGCATGCCCTCAATAGGCCATATGATACTTGAGAGAAGCATGATCGGAAACACTGAACCGATTGTTATTTGCATCACTTCTGTTTCATCTTTGGCAAGAGAACTACATGCTAGGCCGTAGCTCATTCCGCAAAATCCCTGAAGAAGCAGCAACAAGGCAGCCACAAATATGGAACCATTCATGTTAACTCCAAACACAAGTGTACTAATCAAAATCAAAATTGTTATTTGAACAGTCATTATTACTATTTTTGATGATATATGTGCACCCAAGACCTCAACAGCGTTCATTCCGGCAGCCCAACTTCGATCCATTAGACCCTCTTTTTTCTCAATCACAAACATCAATCCAGTCATGCCTATGGTAAGAGTAAAGATAATTGTAGCCATTATGCCCGGTGCCATAAAGTTTATGAACTGAGGACTTGATTGACCATAAATTGGGGTCTGAAGCTAAAAGATAAAATTTAAATTTAATTTTTTTTGTGATTCGCAAGGAGTAAAAATTACAGTAATTGGAGAATTTAATAGTTTTGGATCTATTGGAAAAGGTAAATGAGGCAAAAATTTGATCAAAAAAGACTGGTATGCATCTGCTATGCGTGCTTGGGCTATCAGAGCTATTTGCTGATCTTTGAATAAATAAAATTAAATATTAGGATTAAGTTTTTGTTTATTTAGAAAAAAATTTACTTGTCGCGTCCAAATAAATATTCACATTGCTTCCGATAATTGACGTATTCTCAGGTTTAAACGGATTGAATCTTAAAATTTCGGAATTTTAATTGAGCTAATTAATTTTAATTAATTAAATAGAAAAAAAATATTTTTTAGAAATTCTGAAGCCAGATTTAGCTTTAAAAAGCTAGAAGAATACTATTGTTTAAAATACTAACATTAACAAAGCTAGTGTTTGAACACTTTAAAAAATAAAACTTTATGGAATTTTCTTTTAAATGTTTAAAAAATAAAAGCTTATGACAGATAAATTTTTTGAAAATTAGTCGAGCTTTCTAATAACATTAAAAGTATCAAAATTATCAAGATAAAAATAATGATAAAAAATAATCTATTTTAACACTAAATAAAAATATCAACAGCTGAAGTTTGTTATAGATCACGAATCTAGAATGTTTTTCCATAATTTTGAAACGCGTCCTTTTACCTAGAAATAAAATTACACGAATATAAAATAATTGTACTTTTATGTATAATTTTTTTTTAAGAATAAATTAATAAGGCATGAAATCAATAGAAGGCCAAATATTCAACTGATAAAGATTCTAAATGATTTGTAAAAAATGATTCATTGAAATTTAATTGAAAATCGATTTTTGATTGATGATTTTCTATTGAGAATAATTTTAAGAAAATTTGAGCTCATTTAAATGAAGCATGAGTTGGCGCCTTATGCTCATCGACGAGCGATAGTTAGAAAAACAAGAATCTAAATAATGTACTTTAAAAGATTTAAAATATTGAATACTTTTGAATGGTGTCCTGGGTAAAATTTTCGCTTAGATCAATAAAACCCCAAAGTTTTCCACTTTTAGTTTGAGTATACGCATAAGACCAATTAAAATAATGCTAAAAAAAGCATGCTTTTAATTTTTTTAAATTTAGAAGAAAAAATTACCTTTTTAAATGTGTGATTACTCAATTCATCGACATACATTTTGGCACCGAAATGAGACGTGTCATTGAAGTTTGTTTCATTATTAACGATGCCAAAATTAAGATCATAGGGTTCACGACCGATGCAGAGACAAAATAGCGAAATTTGAATTACCGGAATCAAAAATTGAAATATTAAGAAACTTTAAAATTAAAAATTAGATAATTTATCAGCATGTTCTAACTATCTAGATTTAAATTATCTAAAATGAGGTCAGTATGTTTATTCTAATATCATTTTGATCTTTTTGACCAGAAAGATAAAATTTTCATAAGATTATCTTTTAATAAGTCCTTTTTTGTTACTTTGAATTTTTAATAAAAATTTAATCAAAAAAATTACCCCCAATTACGACGGATTAAAATGGAATCTTTGAATAATGCTCCAACAAAGTTATTGAATTTAGGAACTCGAAATGTTTTCGATATGCTTTTCTTAATTCGGGAAACAAAGCTCTCTAAAAATTCAATTAATTTTAAATTTTTAAATCAATGATAGAATAAATAAATAAATTGTACTTTTTCCTTTTTTTATGTCAATTTTTGACAGCTCATCATTAAGGTTGTCATCGTTCTTCAAATAACTAAATAATTGTTTGAATTATTTAAAAGAAAAATATTTACCACTTCATTTATAACGGGCTCACATAAAGGATTTCTTAGGCCATTGGACTTTTTAACATACCCTGGAATACTTTCATCCTTGATGCACAATTTCAAAAAAACATTCTCAAGACTCTTAGAAACCAAAATTATTTTATTATTTTTATTTCGATAAATTATGTTTACGTTTTCGCAATATGTCTCTAGCAAATAATCAGGTGAATTTTCTGCCAAAATCCTACCATTCCTAATCAGACCAACTCTGTCTGCTTTTCGAGCTTCTTCAATATAATGAGTGGTTATAATTATAGTTGTTTGACTTGTTTTAGAAATATCAATCAAATGACTCCATATTCTTAAAAATAAATAAGAAATACATTTTTATTAGATTTATTTTTACTTTTCTCTTAGAATCGGATCTACGCCAACTGTAGGCTCATCTAAAATTAACAACTTGGGCTCTTGTAGCAAAGCAATTGCCATGCTTACTCTACGCTTCTGACCACCACTTAGGTTTTTAACCATTCTATTTTTTGATGGAAGATCCAAAAAATCAATCAAAAAATCTCTTCTTTCTGTCACATTTTTTCTTTTCATATTATGCAAAAACCCAAAGTAAATTAATGTTTCACTGATATTAAATTCGTTATAGAGAGCAACTTCCTGTGGCATGTAGCCGACCAAACTTCCTGGAACCTGATGTCCCTTGGTACCAGGCTCTTTCCCGAAAACGAGAAGTTCTCCACTATCTAAAAAAATACGACCAACCACACTTCGAAGAATAGTTGTTTTACCACATCCTGAAGGCCCAAGTAGTCCATAACTAAAAAAATTTACATTAATTTCTGAATATTTCTGACAGTCTAAATTACATGGCTCCAGTGGGAACATTTAAATTTAGGTCTCTAAGTACGCTAAAGTTTCCGTATGATTTGTAGCCAGATTGAATAATAACAGCCTTATTTAATTCTTGCGAATTTTCTTTAGCGTTAATCTTAAATTATTTTTTAATATTTAAAGTTTATTAAAAAAATTTAAAGTATCTAATTAGGAAATTTTGATAAATTTTTTGATATTTAAACATACCGGAATATTTTTAAAATTATTTTTTGTTAAAAGCGGTACATTGTTTTTAAAATAATCCATAAAAACTAATCAATAATCGATATTCGAAGCAATTAAAACCCTCAAGAAGAATTTGTTTTGAATTATTCAAGTATCCTTGATGCTTATTGAATTTAAACTTAAACATAAACACACGAATTTTATTTTTTAGACGCCACCAAATTATAATAATTATAATATTCCCGTTTTGAAAATATGCTTTAAGAAGCTTGTATAAAATATTAGAAAATTTGCCAACGAAATGATTAGTCAAATAATAAAAAGTAAAAAATGCAAATTTTATGAATATTTATCAGTCTAAATTATTTTTTTATTAATCTCTAAACTTCAATTCTAATCGTTTAAACCATGTTTTTTTTCTTGAGTTTTATCTGATAACTGAAGCGTTTGCTTGAAAATAAATCAAATAAACATTTAAAACAATAATTTTTAGCGTCCATAAAATTCGTATTTAGATACGGGACCAAAGAAAATTTATTATGCAATATAAAAGTTTTTGCATGGTAACAATAGCGTTAGAGTCGATGAATTGAGACCAAACTAAGGCAGATTTCGATTAGGTGGAAAATTTGGTTAAAGGCAAACATCATCAGACTAAAATTAGTTATTTAGTAAATTTAAGCTTTGCCTTAAAGCAATGCTAGTTTTTTTAAAATGTTTTTTAGCTTAAGTTTGCTTATCAAATTAAAGTTACAGATAAATTTGTAAAAGTATTTAACAAAATTAAAAATTAAATATAAGTGAATTTTTAAATTTGATTAAAAGCGCTAAAGATTATTTAAAAATCCATTTAAAAAAACTTCTTTAAACATACCCTGAAAAATACTAAAAATTTTAAAATTTTGAACTAAAGTTTAGTTCTTGAATTTGAGTTTGAATTTTGATAGACTTAAATGTCAATGGATCATAAACCGATTATTAGGATCTAGATATCAATATATCTTTACTAATTTTTGATTTAAAAATTGATGCTTATATTTATTAAAATTTTTAAAAGCTATCAAAATTATCTAATGGATTAAAATTCGATCAATAAAATTTGAGCATATTTTAACTGGTTATGTAAAAGTTCAATGATGGATCGATTAGTTATTAAACTGTAAATTTTAATATTTGATAGAGTTGAGCTAACTTATAACTACACAATTAATTTTAAAATTATTTTCTTAATTCGATATAAACTGAAGATTGACAAAAAAAACTAAACTTACCACTTTGATAGAACCATCTTGCATTTTGTGTGTTTTAAAATCCGATTTCAGCCTACAAAAAGTTAATAAGGTAATTTTTATTTTAAAAAAATAATAATTAGATTAATGTAAGCATCATATTTTATATTATGAAATAATTGGATTTATCGGAAAAATAAAGTTAATTATGTGATGATATAAAAATGATTTTGAGCTAAAAATTAAAAATAAAATGAGATAATTTTAAAAAGATTCTAAACCATTATTGACTTAAGATATGATATTAAAAGATATTTTGATTTTACATTTTATTAATGAGAGAAAAAATATAATTTAAATAAAACAAGCACTTCATAAGAATTTTCAGTATTTCAATAATCAATAATTCAAGAGATTAATTTATTCTCAAACTTTTATGTATTTTTTGCAGCAAAATAAGCTTTCTAAGTGCAATCTTTGCATACTATGGCCGAGCCAAGACGTCTGCAAACTGTGTTTACCAAATTTTTCGAGCATCTTGATATTTATAAAATTAGGAGATTATCTTTTAGTTAAAAATTTTATGTTTACCGATTGCAAGTGAAGCATTCTTGATGATATTGTTTACTCTCATAAATTCCATAAACTGTATTTGGCGGTATGGGTCTTACACACTTGGCACAAATATGCTCACGACCAGACTAAAAGATTAATTTAAATTCAAAAAACTATTTGAAGAAAAAAATTACAGGATGAGGTTGATTCGAGGAAGTGGCATTGCTTGGCGAAGTAGGGTCGCGACCTAGAGTCCGACCTTTATTACCATGGTTGGTCACTTTACCGCAATCGAGGCAAATAAACCCTTCTGGATGTTCTATAAAGCTTCTTCCTTCAGGAATCATTCCATTACTAAACACAAAAAATATTTATTAGACTAATTCAACTATTTTAGATTACCATTTCATGCATTTAAAGCAATCTTTGTGAAAATGCTTTCCTTGATAAATGTTGTACTTGACTCCATCAGGTATAGAGTTATTACAAATGAAACACTTTGGCGCATGATAAGTATGGCATCTTTGACACTGGAAAGATCCATCTGGTTTAGTAAAGAAACCCATACCTGCTAAAGATTGATCGCAGAAATTGCACACAAAGCATGAATTGTGGTAGTATTGGTTGTTGTAGAGAGACATTTGTTCTCCGCGGTCGAAACTTTTGCCACATTTTTTGCAGCGAATATTCAATGGGTTCATCATTCTGATCTATTACAAATTAAAATTTCACTTTTTTTTACAATTTGATTATTCTTTATTTAATTTTTGATTAAAATCTACCAGATTTATTCTCAACCAAAAAAGTATAGGCGTAATTTAGTTAAATTAAACTACATTTTTATTATTTTTAGGTATAGTTCGTATCTATAATCGATCCTATTTGATAGAAAACGGAATAATTTAAGTTTTAAGAAAAAAAGAATAAAATTATTATCATAAACAATTGAGATATGAGTCGGAATGATGTAGGGGCGAAATTTTGTTGCTTTCTAATCAAAAATAAATGCAGTATGGAAAATGGCAACTTGGTACTAATTAAGAAATTTATTTCTAAATATATCCGAAATACTGGAATCTTAAGAAGCAAATTTTAAAAAAATTTATCATACAATACTGTTTTTTTATAGGCTTATAATTGGTATTTATATACCAAGAATTAAACCTGAATCTTATCTTAGAACGAACAAATAAACATCAAATGTTGTTTATACATAATAAAAAATAATACAACACCGAAATGTTTTAAGTTTAAGCTTGAGCATAATCTAAAAATGTTTGAATCAATATTTGCTGGTGAATGAACTTTATCATTCCTGAGAAGTTAACTTTTCCCGAATTATTTTTATTCTATGCTGCTTTAACATGCTCCCCTGCAATTCCATTAGTATTTCCAAGAAGTTTCTAAATGAATTAAAAGTTTTTTAATCAATTTATGTAAAAACTAAAAAAATATGCTACAAAAAGAAAGTAGAATCAGACAAAAAATTTTGGTTTAGATTTTTTAAGTAGATTTTTCAACTTCTGTTTCATTTAATTATTTTTTATGATCCTCCAGAATAGATTTCAACAATTAATTTGCTCTTGAAAATATAAATAATACTATTCAGTTTTGAGTTTAAATTAATTTCAATTTTAATGACTTAAATAATACAAAAAATAATTTTATTTATTCTTAGAATTAAATAATTCAATCGATGATTAAATTTAATTTTGATTCAAATATTATTTGAGTCTAAACATAGAAAGCATTTTAGTCTATTCTATTCCACAATTTTTCAAACAATCTAGGCACAGAAAATATATTAACTATAATTATTTCCTTTAAGAAATATTTTTTCTCCTCAGAAATTTCGAAATTTTTAAAACTTTTAAAAATTTCGAAATACCTGAATAGTTTCAATGTTGTTTGTTATTGCAAAGTTTTGCAGAATTAATATATTGGTAGTAAATATGATGTATAAGTTACTACAATTTACAGAACATGTTATGGGCCGTCAGATATTTTTCAAAAAAATATGATTCAAACATACTAAATTACAATTTTTCTGTGCCACCACTTCTAATTTTAATGAATTTGAATTTTGAGACAATCTAAAAGAACAGGTCTAAGAAACTTTGAATGCGAAGGCAATTCAAAATCAAAATTATCATAAATAAAAAATTTACCAAGATTTAATATTTGAAATTTGAAAAGGTCCTTTGATCATTTGCTTAACTTTCAGCATGTACATTAACCTTGGTTCAACTGTTGTAATCCGAGGAAGGGCAAATTAAGCAAAGGAAAACATTTTTACTCCAAGACTTAATTTATCACCGGTAAAATTATTATCAACATTAAGATAATCAATGATATTGATTTTTTCCTTTTCATTTGTATTCCACCAAATCGATCTGATTCATCAAGGCTGTGTCAAATTAGACACAAGGATTTTAATTTTAATTCAAAAGGAACTTGAGTGGCACTTTGAAACCCAGTTCCTATTTATTTTAAAAATAAGGTCTTCTTTTGCAAGTATCCAAGTAGTCTGGTCTACTTTTCTTTAAAAGAATTGACTATACTATAGGTGTTAAGCTAAGGTAAAAGCAAATTTGCTCTCATTGATAGTGTTTGGAAAATTGGTCATAATTTCAAAAAAAGGCAAAATAAGTGGGTTTTCCAGCATTTGGCTTTCCAAAAAGCAGATGCTTTCTTTTATGATGCCAAGAGAATTGAATGAAATCATCGAAAAAGTTAAAAAGGATGTTCTTTGCTACAATTAGCTAGAAAATACCCAGAATATGGGATATTTTCCGAAAATAAAGCCCAAATTTAACTTTTGCTCTAGTAAAAAAAAATAATCTTTACTCGGCAATGTGGTTCTATAAAGAGTACAATATTGTACAAATTTGTTCAAACGAATTCCGAAGCTCTACAAAAACTCTGCAATTTTCTGTAAAATGCACACCATAAAAAAAATTTTGATTAAACTGTGCAAAATATAAACTTTTTACGTTTTGCACTGTAATTTTTGTACGAAAATTTCACATTGCCCTTTACTCTCATAAAAAAATCAAAAAAGTTGAAGAGTTAATTTTGAAATAGAAAATAAATCAAATTTAAGCTATTTTCTATTCTTGAACCAAACTCTAAGAGCATTTTTTGTTTTTTTTATCTCCGGTATTCGCTTGATTATTGACAATTACTTGAAATTTATCAGAATATAATCATACTCAAGTTCAGTTAGGCTTAGTACAGAGATTTTAATCAAGCGAATACTGTGTCAAAAATGATTGTATTTTGTATTTTTTCAAAACAATTAGTTGTATAACATTGTAGTTGTCATGTGATTTAAGTCTAAAAATTTTTTTCATAAAAAATAATTAAAATTTATCTATTTATTAATTTGTTTAACTGTACCGGGCTAATGATCCTTCTGAATAAAAATGTATAAAAAAAAGAAAAAAATTAAAAATAAAGTTAAATAAGATAAAATAATATAAAAATAAATTAAAAAAGGTTAAATAAGTCTAAGTATTAAAAGAAAATTAAAAACGATATATTGAAATAGCTAGAGGTTAGACATGTTTAAATATTTGATTGCTTAGGAAAAATAGAATTTTATGTTAGTATTTTAAGTTTATTGAAGGCCTCTTGGTGCATAATATTGGAGAGGGTATCATATTTCAGCTTCAAAATAGATTCTCTGACCTCTGTACCACCACTTAAAATTGAGCTGCACTTTTTATATAATATAATATCTTAAATTCACCATTTTCTGAATTTTGTAGATTTATTGCAGGGTTTTTACAATCAGTATATATGGTGGTTCAAAGGATGCATTGTGAATTTTGGAACAAAGAACAAAAACAAAAATTTTAAAATGAAATAACTTTTAAACCTTGAGTCTAGAAATTATTCTGCAAAATGTATCAGCGGATACAAACTTTTTACCACCCAAATCAAGTCTCTGTACTAACTCTGCAAGTCTACAAAGCAATAAATGTATTAGAAAATCATTAAAATCAAATTGCAGAGTTATTACAGAGACTTAATTTTGTTTGTCAAAAATCAAAAATTTTTATCCGATTACCGCATCAAATTCAATTAATTTTTATTGCAAATTTTTAAAATTTTACCTTTAATTTCTGTTAGGTAGAGTTTAATTTCAAATTTCCAAGAAAAATTTTAAATTTTACATTTAATCTCACAAAAATATTCCAATTTATTAATCGTGGTTTAAGGAAAGATTCAACTAAAAAATTTTAACTCATCAACTGATATCAAAAGTTTCAATTTAAAATATTACCAATTTAATTTATATTGATTTTGTAAAAAAAATTGTGGTAAATTGATAATCTTTTTTCTAAAAAATCATAATTTTAAATATTAAAAATGTTATTTGTATTTGGCCAGCTATAGCAGCCAGATACTTGTTATGAAGCCTCTGTGCCCGTGCTCATAACGAAATTGGACTTAAAGACGGCTGAGCAATTATTTCTTTTGCTGTTTACAGTAGATAATAAACAAACCCAAAAAACCAAATAAATAATGTACTAAATATTGACAAGATGCTAAGCTCTATACAATATTAATTACAATCACTATGAAAGGAAATCTGTATAATCTCTCTACAAGGGTAAAAAAAAACAAAATTTAAAAAAATAAAGCAAAATTTACAGTTGAAATAATTACAAAAAAGAAAAACCAGAATAAGAAAAAAACAAAATAAAACAAAATTAAAAAGAACAGAAAAGAAACATCCTTAAACAAGAAAGCTTAAAAAATTGAAAACTTAATTTGAGCTGTTGAAACTTGACTGTTGAACACTTGATTAACACAGCTTCTCTACGTTCTCATGTCTTTCTAACCATTTGTCCAATTCACATTTATTTATTTATTAAAATATATATTTGTGAATATGTGTGAAGTGCTATTCAATCTAATAGTTATGACAAGGCATGTTGATTAACTTTTAAATTAAATAAAAAATTACTTTTACCACTGATAACAAAAATGTCACTTTATCACAACTACCAATTTACAAAAAAATAATTATTACAAAATCATAAAAATTTACTTATAATTTAAAAAAGTAAGTAAATTTTATATAGAGGAAAGTTGACGCAAGCTATGCTTGTAAAGCATGGCTTCTAAAAAAATTAGTATAAAGAAAACGTTAATAAAATATGAAAAAAATGAATAAAATAAAAGCAAAGAAATAAACATTAACTCAAGTTTATTTAATAAAAACTGGATATAATTTTTTTTAAATAGATCATGGAGCGAATCGTAATCGTACGTATATGTTTACGGAGCCATTCAACGAATCGTATCTCTATTCCAACCATCCTCGCATTACACTCGGTAAGATTGTAATGCGAGGATGGTCACACTGTTCAGACCTTATCTTGGATAACTGAATCATAAAATACCTGGCTCTGCTTTGGCTTAGAAGAGTCAATTCCAAGACGGCAAGACGATCACAGTAGCTTCTTTCTTGGAACAAAATTGGTGACTCATCTTTGCACTTTCTCAAAGATTTTCTCATACTGGAGCATATTCAAAATGAAACCTAATGTAAGCACATTATAGTGGCTATGGACAGTTTAAAATTGGCTGAACGGTAGACGAAAAATTGGTAAAATAACAACATTTAAATGATTTATGATAGATATGATGGTCGAGAATTATGATTAGTCCTGCTTCGTCTTTTGATGAAAGCCTTCAATTTGTTATCATGATTATTAAATGAATTTTTTTGATTAAACCTGTTTGCAATATAAAATAAAAAAATTTTCTAATATCTTGAGTATTTTAAGTATATCAATCTAAAAATCAAAATTTTTTGTATACATAAAAATGTAATTGATTTTGTATTTCAGGTTCAATTTGACTAATGAATCAACATCACCATCTGCTTAATCTTAAAAAAAATTCTACATCATTTTTTTTAAATTCAATAATAATAATAATAACAATAATAAGCTACAGCAAGTAGGCTTGCGGAGACGGCTTACTAGGAAGTCAAAAAAAAATTTTTTTTTACTACCCCTCTCAAAGATTAGGTATTAGCCCAAGAGTTGCCTGTCTTTGGATCAAAATATCTCATGATCTGATATCAATATTTTCAATTATTTACATATATTCTGAAAGCTAACAGTCTCAACTACAAAATGGTGAATTTGTCTTGCGGTTTTAATTTTTTTATGACCAAGATAATGGATCAAAAAAGAGAAATTTTTAAGGTTTTTTCAGTATTTTTGGATCTAGTTCGTGGATTACCCCCTGAACCCTACTTTTTTATGCAGATTCTGAAACTAGAAAAAATTCTGAAAAAACGCTTGAGCTCACTTTTTTTTTTTTTGATTTTTAAGCCCATAAATTTTGACCAAAAAGTATCCATTTTTTAAAAAAAACGAGACAAGATATTTAAATTTTTTTGTCGGACTCAAAAAGTATTTTTACATTAAAAAAGCATTTTGTATTGAAAAGTTTTTTAATCTTAATAAATTCGTTTTATACAATTAAATTTATTTTATATAGGTAAAAGTAAATTTATACATGTAAATATAAATTGATAAAAAAGTATGAACCTTTTATTTAATTAAAATATTTTTTATTTTCAAAGTTAAATTAATTTTTTATCAACAAATACTAATTTGTAGGTTTTTTTTTCTTTTTTTCCTTTATTTTCAATTTTCATTGATTCTCGTTAGATTTAGGCTAAAGAAAGGGAGGGGTATAGAAAAATACGCTCAGAAGCAAGTTTAAATTTTACATTGTTATAATAATTATTATTTTCAAGAAAATCGATTCAATTAAAGTCACTTAAACAAAAACAAATACTTAGATTTTAAATACAGATTTTATATCGTAAATAATATGTTTACTTTCATGCTTTGATAATTATTTTTTAGTTTTAATTTTTCTTTTATTGCTTTTCGTTTATAATTCATATATTTTTCTTTTAATAATTTTAAATAAATAAAAAATGATAAAACTTTTTTATATTATTAGTTATTTTAAGCAGAAAATTTAAATTTGATAACTGATTCAGTAAATATAATTTATTAGGGCCTGCCTAAAATTAAAAAATAAAATAATTTTAGACTTTTTTAAAAATTGAGCAATTGTTCAGTGGCAAGTTTGACAATTTGCTCGAAGTCGAAATCCAAATGACAGCGCCAAAATATTCGATTTCTTCCCCATATTTCGGCCGGAAATCTCGGCGTACCAATGCCATGGAATATTCTTGCAATAACAGATCCATTCAGCTTGACATCACTTTGATAAGTAAAAATGAACTTCTTAATATCAGCTACTAAGCGCTTCTGGTCGAGTTCTCTGCTCATGCTAGAAGACTGAGACTCGCAATCAAAATCATAATCTCTTATGTAATCATAGATATCAAATTTATTATTAAAGTATTGATTTAATTTTTGTTTGAGCATATTGCTTTTATCAGTTACTCGATTTTCAATTGAATAGTTGTCTTTTTTGGTTTCTTCCTCAATTATTTTCTCATCCGAATCTGACTCAAGTTGTAATTTTTCCTCAAAATCACTTTCGTCACTGTCGCAAATTTTAGCATTAGATTCCAATTTTTGGTCATCATTTTCAAGTTTTAAATCAAAATTGTTTATAAAATGGAAAATGTTTTTGTAAGCTTTTTCGCTTAGCATTTTATAAAGCGATTTAAAATTTGCATATGAAAACTTCATCTGAGTGTCTACTCTATTCCAGAGCATATCATTTATGTCGTCTAGTTCCGTATCTTTTAACAAGCATTTTCTTTTTACATAAAACGATTGATTACTGAATTGTAATTTAATGCCACTTTTTGATTTGTAGTTTCCGCAGTCATCAAACTGCCATTCGAGCCTTCTCAGCTTTTGCCTTATAAAATCATAGTCCCCTGGAAAAAAAAATATTAGTTATTTAAATATTTATTTAAAAATACCATTTGTTTTTTCGCATAGTTCGATCAAATCAATTTTTATCTCATTTTCATCTTTTGGTATTGCAGAACTTTTGCTTTGCATTTCAAGAATTATTGCTAGAAACTCATTTGTTTTGGATAGCTGTTTTAAGTAGTCAAGTCCCTTGTAGCTTGTTAAAATGCATGTTTTGAAGCAATTGGACATAATTTTGACGTAATTTGCCGCTTCTAGGTAACACAGAAGGGTTAAAATAGTTTCCTCTTTAATGTCTAAATAGTCGACCATGTCCGATATCGGCAAAGCTGCATGATGTCCAAATTGAGACCTATTCTGGCATTTTTCAGCATCACATTCAGAAAATATTTTAGCTAATAGCTTCTTTATGGTCAGCTGGTCATAGCCATTCATATGAATGTATTTTTTAATTTCGTTTATGTCTTCGCGTTGGTTTTCTAGAAATAAGTAGCAAAGAGACTTTTTGCCATCGCGCCCAGCTCGACCAATTTCTTGCACATAGTTTTCTATAGATTTTGGCATGTTGTAATGAATAACAGCGCGAATATTTGGCATATTTATGCCCATACCAAAGGCAAGAGTGGCTACAATTATTTTCAACTTTCCCTTAATGAACTGATTCTGTATTCGTTTACGCTGATAAGCATTCAATCCAGCATGGTAAGCTTCGGCTATGTTTTCCTCTTTGAATTCGTCTTCTTCTTTTCTGGATTTTTTAATTTCACATTTTTTAGATTTTCTCTCCATTTTAGAATATTTTTCCAAGTCAAATTTTTTTTTATAAGAATGTAAAGACATGCGCAGCATTTGAGCTAATCTTTCGGTTTGTTCACGTCTGCTACAATAGATAATAACGTGATTAAAAAAAGGACTAAACTCGGAACTTTTCAGCAGCTCAACTAAAGCTTTTTCTTTATTTATATCTTTGGAAATGCTGATAGCTAAATTTTCAGGCAAATCACAGTCTTTTATTATATTTTTTTTGTCTATATCAAAATAGCTTCTTATTTCTTCAATACTGCCATCAGTCGCAGTGGCTGTTAGACCAAGGATACACTTGACTTTGTAGAAATCAAATAAAATCTGGAAAAAAAAAGTTTTTTTTTTTAATTACAAAAAAAATTAAACTAGGACTACCTTGCACAACTGAAGATAACTAGGCCTAAAATTATGAGACCATTGGGATAAACAATGGACTTCATCGATACAGACGAATGCAAGTCTTGGAAGACTCTTGATTTTTTTGTTGATTATAGCTTCAGGTGACATGTAAAGTATATCAATTTTTCCATTAGCTATGTCTTGAATTAAAAGTTCAAATTCTCTTTCTGACATGGTAGAATCGCATGACGCTGCTCTTAGACTTTTCGATAAATTGTGAAGCTGGTCTTGCATCAAGGAAATTAATGGCGAAACAACAAGAACTAATGAGCCCGGATACTGTTTGACATATAGTTTTGCTGCAAATTGATATATTAAACTTTTACCATATCCAGTAGATAAAATTGCCAGCGTTGACAAACCACTTGCTATTCTAATAATTGCTTCTTGTTGATGATTTTTAAAACTTTTATGACCAAAATCTTTTTCAAGAATTTTAAATGCGTAGTTTGGTAATTGATCTGGAACATTTCCATTTTCATCTACTGAAAATAATGGTTTTGGCTGATCATTTTGTTCACATTCTGTCTTAGTTGGATCTTGGTGGTTTTCGTCGTTATCATCATTAGTAATATCTTTGTCACTACCTTTAATTTGAAGTTAAAACTAAAATAGTTTCTATTTTATTTTTAATATTACTTTCAGCTATCGCTTCTTTCAACGTAGACTCTTGAATTTTTTTTTTCTTTTCTGGTATTTTTTCATTTTTTTGATTTTTCTTTGATGTTTTTTTGATTAGTTCTTTTTTCTTATAATTCGAATCACTAAAAGATTCAATAAAAAAAATATCAATTTAGATAAATAAAAATTGAAAATTTAATTTTTTTTAAATTACATTTTATCAATTTCTGACACCGATTCACCATTTATTTTGGCGGGTGATTTTTTAATATTTTTAGATTCTTTTTTGATATTTTTTTTAGTTTGTTTTTCCTCGGGTTTATTCAGTCTAGAAAATTTAGCTTCAGCTGACATTTCATCAATAACCTCTTTTTCAGATTCCATATCTTAAATATTTGAATAAAGTTCTGAGGATATTTTTAACTATTTACTTGATTTTTCTTCCAATTCATCTTGCAAAAGGTTATAGTTAACTTCATCAGTATTCTCGTCATTTCCGACTCCATATTTGGCATTTAGCTTGTTCTTGTTTTTATTTTTAGACCATTGGAATCGTTTGAATTTGGTTCCTTTTGAAGTTCCACCTTTATAGCCCTTTGATTTAAACGATTTCATGTTTAGTCTTCGAAAATTTGAATCAGTATTGATAGTAGATCTTTAAGATAAAATTAATACAATAAAGTTACAAAATTTTTTCAGCACACTTTTTTGAACTTTTGATCTTTTCTTCAACTTGAGGTTCCATTTTTTTGGCTTTGTTTGGTAATTTTTCTTGCTCGTCGTCTGTTAATTCCTCTCTAGATCTTTTTTTACTCTCCAATTGATAATTTTCCTTACCGATGTTAACATTATTAGTTAATAATGGCGGTTTATGAACAACAGTTGCTTCCTCTTCAAAATTTTTGAATATTGTAGTTAAATTAGTGGCAAAGTTAAGCGTTTTTAGTTTGGTTTTGCTGAAAAGTACCGGGATGCCTGCCATTTATTCAGATTTTTTGAAAAAAATTTATTAATATTATAAAATATTATGATGAATTTCATAATTGGAATTCAAATTTTCATTTAAAAAATCCTTCACTTTTATTTATAAGCTATATTTGATTGCACAGTGAGAACTGTTCGAAAATTTTATTTTCAAAAATAATTGATTTAGCATTTATTTTAGCTTAAAAGTACTGATTTGCTACCAATTGATGAATTGATAAAATCAGCATTTTTTTTTTAAATAATTATGTAATAAATTTTTTTTAATGGACTAATATAATAAAAATGAAAGAGTATTTTTAATTAAATAAATTTATTTTATCTATCAGGAGTATTTTATTTTATTGAGCAGATCAATCAATGTGTTCGGTCTGGTATCTTTCAAGCAACTTTGAGCCATTTTTCTAAAGTTCATCATAAACTGATGTGGAAAAAATTCAATTTGTTCATTATTTCGCTTTCTTTGCAGAATAATACTGGAAAATGCCTTTGATGTCAATCAGCATCATTCAAATCATCTAATAAATCTTTTTTTTCCTATTATTAAAAGACAAGCTACAGATTTTTTTTGAAATTTAAAAATATAAGAATTTATGTCCATTAAAAAATTCGACGAAATATTTAATCCAGATGAAAAACAAAAAATTAGATAACTTTTATCTGGGGCTATCTGATTTCTTTTGATAAACACATATAGATAAATAGATTATTGAATTCCAGATAATGATTAAGCGATCAAAATATGACACAACTAGTTTTTAGAATTTATCGATTTAAATGCAATCCTACTTAAATTCATAATATTTAAATAAAATATTATTTTATCAAATTTGATTATGGTTTATTTTAAGTTGATTTTAAAAGGTCCGAAGACTAACCTTTACACATTTATCTTATCATAGGCGAAATCAAGTAATCGAGGCTACAAATAACTGGGTCGGATGTGGTAATTTTGATTTTTTTCCACGACTAACAATTTGCAAGAAATGAGAATAAAAAATTCTTAACTGATACCATCTGAAGGAACAAAAACCGGTATGTAACATTTACTATACCAAATAAAAATTTAGGGAAACTAAAAAAAAACATATGAATTTGACCCAAATATGCTAATTTAAAATTTGTGCCTAGTTAAATTTTAAATCTCTATTTTGGAAGATATGAAGCTTCTTAAAAATAAGTTTAATTATCACGATATTTACTCAAGTTTAGTTTAATTTTTGTTCAGTTTCTTTCTTGAAAGATTATCAAGCAAATATTTTGTTAAAACAAATTTATTAGATTTGTACGGATTTGCAAATAAAGCTGACCAGTCTGACTATTTCCAAATTATCAGGCGACAGGCCTTTAAGTTAATACAGTTACTATAGTGATGCTAAAATGAAAAATATTTTTCATTCTAATCGGCCAAGTTGAGCTTAAATTTCAAAAACAAAAACTTTGTTTTTAAAAAAGTTGTTTATTTTGATTAAAAAAATAGAAAATAAAAAAATTGTCATTTAATTTAATCTTGTGTAATATTTCCTTAATGTCATTTGATATTTTGCAATTTGATTCAAAATAAGTTCTTGCAAAAAAATCAATTTATAACATAAATGGAAGTTTTATTTTTATCTTAAATGCTGAGGGAAATTAATTAAGATAATCGCTTTTGCCAAGTCTATATATAGCAATTTCTAAATTAACTCTAAAAAAGAAATATTGTTAATGCACCAGGATTACAATTATTGTAGATCATTCGCTAATAATGAATACTTAGGTATAATTTGGTTTACATAAACAGATATTTAGTGCCGTTCTAAAGCATTCTAGACGTACTTGGTTCAAACATGCAAGTTGATTCATTTGCAGCAGAAGTATGGAAAAACAGCAGCCGACTTGATAGCATACCTTACAACTGTTTATTTGTTGAAATTTTCAATTCTTTCTGTAAAATATATCATTTGAAGCTTCTGTGTGATTGGTTTAGGAATGCCTCCGACGATTTGCCAAGAGTCGAATTCTGAGAACAAAATAATGTTATAAATATTAAAGATGGATTCAGTTAATTTCAGACTGAGCTAAGCGTTTTGTACTTTTTGGTTAATAATTAGGAATAAATATTTAGCCAATGTTCCCTAATTACCCTATAGTTCATAAAAAGCCAAATTTTAGCATTTAATCAAAGCTAATTGAGAGTTTTAATTGAATATTTTTTTTTTATCTTTTGATTTTATCAAAATGTTTATTTTCTAATGTGGGAGTCATGCTTTTTGAAAAGGTGCTGGGTAAAATAATCAAGTAATTTATTTTAACTGCAAAGAATTTGATTAAGCTCACAGACATAATGAGTAATTTTTTAGGATAAAAAGCTTTAGATTAGGCGAAGTATAATTAAAGCTACTTAACAAAACAGCACCTGAAATGGCTCGGATTTCGGCGCTGTATCCTCACAATGTAGATAATTCCGTGGCTTTCTTTTAAGATAAAACAGATGATGTTTAGGCATGGATAGCAAACAATTGCGCTTTCAAGACTCGTCTTGATTAAGTATCAAATACCTAGCGATAACTTCCTTGTTTAATTTTTAAAGCTTTTTTTTAGATACTCAATTGAATCTATTTAATGATTTTAAGTTAATAATGTTAAAATAAAAACATAATTTTTAAATTATCGATTTCATCTACAATTTAAAATTGTATTTCCGCAATTATTCTTAATCAAAACAAAAAGAACATAAATTTTTCGTGACTAAAATAAAGTTCATATTTTTTCTATTAATTTATTACCTTTGAGTAATTAAAAGATATGACATTCAAATTTTAGATTGAAATGAATGTCTCTTAAGAGCAAAAATAAGTTAAAAATAATTTTTCATAAATATGTCATAGGAGAAAATTTTTTGGGAAATTACACAGCATCATAAACTCTAAGAATCAATGGAAATTTTTAATTAAATACAAATTTTCCTTTAATATTTTATGATCTCTTAGTAGCCTATTTAACTTTTAAAATAATTATTGCTAACCACAAACAGCTTAGAAACAATTTAAAATTTTTTTTAAGAATTCATTTTGTTCCATTCATCAAAAAATAATAAAATTAAACTCAAATAATTTTGCGTAAGAGGAACAAGATCAAGGTAAACATCTTGCGTAACAATTCGTTATGGACAAAATTCAATTTAGTCATAGAAATAAGCTAGAAAAGAATTAATTAAAATTAAGAAATAAATTTTAAAATTAATGAGTAATATTAGACTAGAAAATTCTGAATTTGACAAAAAAACCTAATCATTCAAGTTGTATCATGTTTCATATGAAAAGGATTTATTTCAAGCTTTGACGAGATAAGAATGCGTAGATACTATCATTGAATTCTAGCAAGTTAACAATTTTAAGATTTAAAATTTTTTGTTTATTTTTGTAATAAATAAGCAAAGTTATTCAATAATATATCTTGCAAACAATCAACACTTGACTAAAATATAGCTCAGCTAAGTCATTTGAGACCACTTTAAACTACCAGGTCATTTTATTTAAAAATCATCTAATATTTGAAAATTTCTATTTGACTTTTAATAAAAAAATAATTTTGGCAAAAATAAAATTAAAAAAAAGAATTAGTTTGTTTTTTTTTAAGGGTTTTGGTTGTTATTGTTGTTGATCACCCTGTAATATTTATGTGTGCCTTTAAGCATAATTTTTTATTTTGTAGCATGAAATTAAAAAAAAAAAAAAAGATTTAGGTTTTGTTTTTTTTTGTGGCTGAAAATTACAAATTACCTAAGAAAAAATCCAGCAAAAATAATTCCAGTTCTTTTTTTAAATTTTAACCTAGTTCATTATTTTTATGCTAATAAAGTTGCTAAATACTTAACGGCCCTATGAATTAATAGAAAATATTGACCCGAAATATTGAATATAAGTGAGAGCTCTCTAGTTCCTAATTTCTCTGTCCGAGAGGGCTTTTCATATTGAAATGATACACTAGAACTCTTGGAGACACGGTAATTATTGAATTATTGATTTTTGCATTTCAGCTTGTGCTCATGGATACCTGTGTGATTTTACTCATTTGTCAAAGACCTTTTTTACGTACAGAAATACTCTCCATTGTATTATATCACTTTAGATTAATCTTGTTGGGACAAGTCACGTATAATTCTTTAGCAAGCTATTGATAAGGCAATGGTTTTTGAAATAGAAAAAAATTACAAGTTTTTATACTACAAAGAAGAGTTGGAACTAGATAAGGAATTTGTGTAAATTAAGCAGCAAAATTTTATTTTTAAACTTATTTTTGTTTAGAAATCTAAATTAAAATATACTAAACTAAAAAAAAAATAAACATTCCAAGATCTAGTCTTTTTTGAAGAATTTTTACAATATTTTTTTCCTAATTGAAGAAATTAAAAATGATACAAACTTAGAGCATTGTTGTAGAATTTGCAATAATTACAAATAGTTTTTTTTTTCGATTTTTTAGTTTAAACTTACAGAAATTTTAAAACATAAATAATTCAATTAACTAAAGTATTTCAATTAATTTAGCCAAATAATGGCTATCTTTGCTCTGATATGGATTGATTAAGTTTTTCAATTATTTGTCAAAATTGGTTTATAGTTTACTTGAAATACCCGAGCAGTTGGCAAAATATTTGACTTTCCATTCAATTATGAACAAGTTTTCCAAATCAAATTGATTTTGTCAAATATTCTTACTTAACTCGGCCAGTCTATCACTTGAAGTGCCTTTAGATGACCTGATTTTGTATACTATAGTACTTTTAATAGTTAAATAAGCTTGCAGAATTTACAAAAAAAACGCTTCAGTTTGTTCTCAATTAAGCTTCATATATTTGATAATAAATAAAGCTCTGTACTATTTTTATTTTTTTTATTTTATTTGAACAAATAAGCCCTAAATTTCAGCAGTGGTTTATTTATGCAAAATGTTTCGAGGACTCGATTCCTCAGCAAATTTGAGGAATTTTTGTTCCATCTTTTTTTATCAGAATCTTTTTTCTGGTTCGTATAAAGCTTAATGCTCGCAAAGCTTTTAATTTTTTCAACTATTTTTGGTACTTAAATTATTTAAAAATAAATTACTTAGCGATCTCAATTATTAAGCTTTTGTTCCATTGCAATTTTTTTGTAAATTTTAGTTTTTTTAGCATTGTCAACAAAGTATTGATTTGTTTCCTATGTATTTTATTTGTTTGATGACTAGATTATTTTAAGTGATTTTGTTAATTCAATAATCAATAATTTATTAGTTTAAGCAGAACAATTAATTTTTGTTTAATCTACCAATAGCCCTGAGAGTCATTCAATTTTCAAAATGACTAAATTAAATTTTATTTCAGTCAACACAAGATTTGAGCAAAAAATATAGTAATTTTTTTCTAAATTTTGATAAGTAAACTTTTTGCTTCTTAGTCATAACACTATCGTTTAAAGAAAAGAAAGTTCTGCTAAGTTTAAAGTTTGATTTGAAATTTTCAAATTTTTTTTTTTAAATGAGATATTTCTAATTTTCGATCAGAGTTTTAGATGTAAACACACTGAAAAAGAATGCAATAGCTCTTTTTAAAATTTAGCCAAGTCGACTAATTGTAAAAATTGTAATCAAACTTAAGATTCAATAATTTGATTTGATCAAATTAACAACAACAATACCATGAATTCACCACTCGTAAATAGCAATAGTATCAACAATACAAACCAATTGATAAACACTAGAAATACCTTTGAGGAATTGTACCATTGTGAAAGTGAAATCGGAAAGTGAGCATCGAATTTTATTCAAAAAATTTCTAAATATTTTTTCTTAAATAAATTTTTTTTTCCAAATCAAAAGGGGTCGATATGCCACAGTAAAAAAATGCTACTGTAGACGAACCAACAAATACTTTGCTGCCAAAATAATCAAAAACTACCGCACTAAGAACAACTTTAATCTTAATATAGTCAATAATGAAATAATTGCACTAACATTGGCAAGATCTCATCCATCAATTGTAACTCTGTACGAAGTATTTCAGCAACAATCAGAAACAATTCTAATTCTTGAATAGTAATCATTTTAAATAATAAATATCTACATCAGTCTAGCTATCATTTATTTTAGTGCCACTGAGAAGGATCTTCACAACTTTCTGGACGCTGAAGGTGTATTCGAAGAAGAAAATGCATGTGAAATAGTTTACCAGATTTTGAAGGCATTGAGTTTTTTGCACTCGAAAAATATACTTCATTTGGACATTAAGCCTGAAAATGTGCTCTTAATGAACCCATTGAGTTCAAAAAACAATTCTCATAACAGTGATGATTGTGAGTATGACAATACAGATAAAATTTTCGATTCAGAAAAGCCAATAAAGGTGAAATTGTGTGATTTCAGTTTTTCACAGATAATGACACCGGGAAAGGAAATACTGGGCATGATGGGCACAGTGGCCTACTCTGCGCCCGAAGTACTGCAATACGAGCCCTTGACAAAAGCCACTGACATGTGGAGCTTGGGAGTTTTGACATATGTTCTGCTCACTGCATACACCCCATTCGGAAATGGCACCGAAAAAAACCTGGAAACCGAGACAAATATTTTGAGTGTGCGTGAACAAGAATTCAAGTGTAGCGATGAGTATTTCAGTGATATTTCACAAGAAGCTCAGGACTTCATCGAGAGTCTAATTAAATTTAAACCAAAGTAAAGAGTTTTCAATTAAAATAATTTTATTATGTGAAAAAAAATTTTTTTTTTTAATTTTTTAGACAACGTTTAAATGTTGAAGAGGCTTTGAACCACAAATGGTTCAAAAAATTTAAAATAGATGCCATTTCTGAAGTCATTGAAAATTTGAATTTGGACAAAAAATCGGTTGAACTAGAAATCAGAGACCGGGTTGTGTACACAAACACCTACACTTCGAAAAATGGAGTTTGCTCCAGCAAGACTTTGTCTTCGATCACCAATACAATAATCGAAATAAAAGATGACAAAAACAACAACAGCTTGACTTCGTTGAGCAACTCAAATGATTTGAAATCATCATCGAGCTCATCGTTATCTTCAAACGAAAATTGTGACATCAAAACAGAACACTACACTTATGAAGTATCTGAAAATGAAGTGAAAAAAAGCGATTATTGTGTATTAAATAGTTTAATTTCATCGACAGCATCAAATTTTATTATGCCTTCTAGTATTCTTTCCAACAATGAAAGTGCTGAAAATCAACCAAACAATGATACACGACTAGCATCAAATACTTTTTCTTCTTCTTCTTCTTCAGTTTTTTGCCATAAAGCATCTAAAATTTCCAACCAATATTAAATGCGACAATTTCTAAATGAGTGTTATTCTATATTTTAATAGATTTATGAATTTATATTTAACAAGATAAGAAGCAAAAACAGCCATTTTAATTAACCTCCCTCATCCTGGTTGCCTAGGACCTATTCCATTAGAGTGTATTAAATTGGTTCCTTTATTTATTGGTGATGATTCAAACAAATCTGGTGATCAATATAAATTCTTTTCCGTTCATCTACAAATTTGAATGCAGTATGGACCGAAAAGCATGGACTGTTGAATTATCCATTCCATTTTTTAGAATTAAATATTTCACCCTGACGGTTGTTTTTGCCGATATTATCATTTAATTTTAAATACTTTTTTTTTATTTTAAATATTTATCATTGAAAAATTTTTAAAAATTTGATAGAAAGCCTCTAGTCGAAGGTCAATACTGCTCTTAAGCTAACTCTCGGTGCTTGACTTAATTACCTCAGGTATACTCAATTGAACTTAAGGATATGTGAAATTTGACCAGAGGTTTTTGTATACTAAATGTATATTTACTATGGCTAGTTTTTTTAATTAAACATTTTTGAAATAATTAAATCAGTAACAAAAATTCTCTTTTAAAAATAAGTATTTAGCTTACTTTAAGTGATTTATATAGCCCCTTATTTAGAAAATGTAAGTTATAAAAAAATATTTTTTAAATTTAATTAAACCTTAATATTTTCTGTGTATTTTGTAAATATTATTTGCTGCAATGATAATTGGTTTGATAGAATGGAAGTTGGCAAAAATAATTGATACAAATGTTAAATGTGCGGATTTGAATAATGAAATTTTCAATGAATAAATATTAAAAAAAAATTAATTTAGATCATTTTCATGCAATAAAATACTTGTATTGTATTTTGTTTTTTAAAACTAAAAGATATAAACCATAATTTGTAATTTAATATTGGAAAAACAACAACTCCAATTAAAGCCAAGTGAAAAAAAAATGTTTTTTATTTTTTTTATTATTCTTTTATATATCAAAATTAACCAGAAGACTAAATTTAAAATTAAATAAAAATTTCAAAAATTACTCGATTTTTTTAATTGGAATATTACAAATAAATAATATACTAACATATACTAAAATTTTGTTTATTTTATTAAAACTTTGATATAAAAGCAATCTATTTTTCATTGATTTTAAGCTTGCTGACCTGGTGTGGGTTTAAAATGCAATTAAAAATCAAAATAAATTGCTAAGTCTTCCATAGATTGCGGGAAATGAAACAAAATTAACTGAATTTATTTTACTGATTATTTTTAAAACAAGGCTTTTGGCAATTATTTCTGTGCAACTATTAAATCATTATCAAGATTTTTTAAAAAAATTCAATTGATCGATTGAGAATTTAAATAAATTAAAATTCAATTTGGTACTCTCCATTATTTGCATTAGTAAAAAAAGCATTTCAAGAATAAGTTAAAAAATAAGTTTATCAACAATGAAAATTAGCAATCTATTTATTTCAAAGCCCTTTCGGACGAGGGAGCAAAGCTAGTTAATTCGTATTAGCTAATTCATATTAAAATTTGAAGCCTGATTTTATTCTTATAATAAAATTAAGCCTTTCATGGTATTTTCATAATTTATAATTAAACTTTTGATTTTATTCAATTTAATATTAGCTTTTAATTTTTCAGTTTTTATTTGTGCTGCTGCCATAGAGCTTTTTTTCTCTACCTTTTTTCTTCTAGTTTATTAAATTGCTTGAAATAAAATATGTTGTCGTTAACATCGCCTAAATATTTTGAAATTTTCTAATAAAGATTTCTATATCTCCGTCATTTATATCTGTAACTATTATTTTTCAAAATTGAAAAATTAAACTTTATTTTTCGATAATTTTGTATTTATTTTATTCAATCTACAAAATACCTTATTACTTATTTTTCAGTGAGAAAATTTTAAAAGATAAAGACAACGAATATTCAAGTAAAGTTTTATCAGCTTTCTTAATAAAAAGGTAATGATAAAAATGAAAATAAAAAAAAATACGCGATAAAATTTTTTTTGAAAGATTTTCTTAATCGTTCTTAAGAAGAGTTTTTTAAGATCGTTCTCTAAACCATCATAATTTCAAAGGTACTAAAGAATAAGTTCGATTTTAGTAAAGCATTTAAATTCAATAATCAAAATTTTTATTTCTAGAAATCAATATAATTAGAAAAAAATCAAAATAAGAAGAAAAAATGTCTTGGGAAATGGAATTAAATGACGAAGTTTTGGAGGATTTGTATGAGTGGATAGATCAAATTCCTTTAAGTCGTCAAAAAAAACGCATTGAAAGAGACTTTTCGGACGGATATTGTGTTGGAGAGATAGTTAAACACTTTTTGCCTCAGTTTATTGAGTTACATAATTTAACACCAGCACATAACTTACAACAAAAACTTGCTAATTGGGGCATGTTAAATCATAAAGTGTTTTCGAAATTTGGTTTAAATGTTCCTTTGAATATAACCCAGAATATTTCTAATGCTAAACCGGGATACATTGAAGTATTCTTGTACAATTTGAGATACAAAATAGACGAAAAATTGAATGAAATCGAGATTAAACATCAACATAAAGCAAAAAATTCACCACGACAAAATGCTTCCTCTTTGAGTAAAGTTAAAGTGCCTACTCAGCTGAGAATCGAATATGAAGAAAAAGTTCAAGAATGTCTACAACAGGCAGAAGAAATCGAAGTTTTGAATGCGAAAATTCGACGTTTGGAACACTTATTGGATTTAAAAGAGACTAGAATTTCGGAACTTACCGATAAATTGGAAAAATATAGACCGACTGGAATTTCAGCGGATTCTTCAAGGCTTCGAAATAACAACAAAAATTCATTAATAGTGTCTTAAGATTGTAAAAACTTTTAAATTAAATTATTTTTATTCATTTTAGATAAATTAAAAATAAACTATTTTGATAAATTTTTTATTAAGCTGTTATTTATAAGCTCGTCTTGAACCAATTTTCTTGCGTTAAAAATGCAATCATTGATTCCAATACCGTCATATGAAAAACCAGTTAAATACAATCTTTCGTTTAAGCCATACTCTTTAAGTTGACTCTTAATTTGATCCAAGAGTTGCAAATGACCAACTCTGTACTGAGGGATCGCTTCCTAAAAAATTATTTAAAAAAATCATTTTTCTCAAATTCATTAATTTGGTTTTTACTTTTAAAATAGAAATTTCTTGATAATCAGGCTCAACTTTTAGATCTAAATGCTTTCTGATTTCAGAAAAAGCCAAGCTTAATATTTCATCAGAACTCTTATTTTTTAAATATTCGTCAAACCAAGCGCCTCCCATCATAACCTAAAAAAACTCTCTCTAAAAATAATTTTTTTAAGTTAAAGGATTTTACAGTCAAACAAGTATTTTTTTCCTGGGGTCGATTGAACACAGAATCAAAAATGCAGCCCAAGATTGGTGATTTTTGACTAGATGGAACCAAATACCCAAAGCCCTTCAAAATAATTGCTTAATTTAAACCATTTGGTTATTATGTATTACTTTTAATGGAAGAACATTTTCTTTGAATAAAAAATTAATAACAACCATATCAACTGCGTCTATTTTGGCCAAACTTTCTTTTAAACTGGCAAATTCATCAGGCAAAAATTGATTATTAACTAAAAATATTTAAATAAGCTTAATATTTAAATTGATTAAAAAAAGGAATTGATTACGTTTAGAATAAACTGAACTAATTACTAAATCAAAATCTTGCTGAGAATTCTTCGAAGTAATAGTCATTGATTTTTCCTTTATCTCTTTTTTAACATTTAGTGATTGAACTGGATCATTTAAGCAAAGTTTAACATTGTCATATTTGGAAAGCTCATCAGCTAATCTCTCTGTTAATTTGTGCATTCCGTCTTTAAATCTCCAAACTGATTGATTTTTGTATTCATCTCTTAATTCCAATAAATCTTGGTATTTTTCATAACTTTCCGACTTTGGATCTTAAATAAAAACTATGATTTTGAATATTTTTATGATTTTTTTCAATACTTTTTGCTTTGTCAAACGCTCCCTTGCTTATTGAACCAAAATTGTTTTCATATTCATAAAAAGTTTTTAATAAAGCAGCTGCACTCAAATTTCTAACATCACCACCAGTAATACCTGAATTACTTGATTTTGTTTAAAAATAATTTTTTTTTTAAAATAAAAAACCTTTGAATACGGGATCAATTAAATTTTCAGCAATATCTGGATCCAAACGCCTTGATATAAACGACCAGATAGTCTCATCTTGAACACTTGGGTCGCGTTTTGGTGATCGCAACTCTTTGAACAGATATCTTAATAGACCTTTGGACATAAGCGGAGTTTTTCCAATAAGTTTAGGTTCTTCGAAATTATTTTACAATTTTTTTCTTAAGCAAAAAATTAAGTATACTAATTGCATTTATTCGACCATTAAAGTAAATGTATCTATTAACCGAAGCAGGATGGTTTTTTGATATAATCTCGATATCAGAAGACAAATTCAAATCTTTCGCCTTTAATTTAATTTTTTTAATAAAAAAATTATTTAACTAATTTAATCAAACCAATTTAATAGAATTTATTTCTTTAAGTTCACCAGTGGCTAGGCGAAGAGTTCGTGGACCTTTTTCAAGAAAAACAGTCTCGTCATTTATCGATGCTTTTTTAGAATCGATCCATCCACCGAACCTGTTTGAAGCCTCATACAAAACAATCTTTTTTTATTTATTAATTTAATTGAATAAATAATTTCATAAAATACCTCTGAAATAGGCAGACTGAATTTTTTAAGATAGTACGCTGCGGATAAACCAGAAATTCCGCCACCAATTACTGCAATTTTCATTTTTTTTCTAATTTTTTCAACAAAAATATTATTTTATCTAATTATTTATATAACTTTATTTTGCACCATGTTGGCTCTCGGGCTCATAATAAACAATTTTGCTCAACTTTAAAATTCAGAATAATAAATTAGTTGTGAATTTAAAAAGCTTGCTTGATGCAATATTTTACCAAATTAACAAAATTTAAAAATAACTATTCACATTTTTAAAATGAGCAGTGAAATAATGGACTTTGAACCAACAGCCGAGTTGGTAAACAAAAAATGTCAAGTCAAAGAAGCTAATCCTAATTTGCCATGGGTTGAAAAATACAGACCGATTTTATTGAATGACATTGTAGGCAATGAAGAAACAATCAATCGACTTAAAGTGTTTGCAGAAGATGGTAACCTTCCAAATTTGATAATTTGCGGGCCTCCTGGTACTGGAAAAACAACATCAATACTTTGTTTGGCAAGACAACTTTTGGGTGTACAGTGTTTTAAAGATGCAGTTTTAGAAATGAATGCATCGAACGATCGAGGCATCGAAGTTGTCCGGAACAAAATAAAAATGTTTGCTCAAAAAAAAGTTACTTTGGAAAAAGGTAAACATAAAATTATAATCTTGGACGAGGCTGACAGCATGACAGATGGTGCTCAACAAGCGCTCAGACGAATCATGGAAATTTACTCTAATACAACAAGATTTTGTCTTGCGTGTAATAATTCAGAAAAAATAATTGAACCAATTCAGTCAAGATGTGCCATTCTACGCTATTCCAAGCTGTCAGATAAACAAATTTTGAAGCGCTTACTTGAAATAGCCGAGGCTGAAAAATTGAGCTTTACTGATGATGGTCTAGAGGCGATCATATTTACAGCTCAAGGTGATATGAGACAAGCTATCAATAATCTTCAGTCAACTCATAATGGTTTTGGTCACATAAATAGCGAAAATGTTTTTAAAGTCTGCGATGAGCCTCATCCTTTAATGATTAAACAAATGTTAGATAATTGTTTGGAGCAAAAGCTTGATGAGGCTTTAAAAGTATTGTCTCATTTATGGAAGCTGGGCTACTCGGCTGATGATATTATTAATGTGATATTTAGAGTTTGTAAAAATGCTCAAATGGCTGAGTACTTAAAGTTAGAATATGTCAAGCAAATAGGACTAACTCATGCTCGAACAAGTCAGGGCTTAAATAGTTTACTGCAGTTAAATTCCTTATTAGCTCAGTTGACCAAAATTGTATTAAAATAAATTAAATGTAATTATTACTACTCAGGAGTATCTTTTTTTTAAATATTTTCTTTGTATATGAATCGGTTAAATTTTTATCAATTCAATAAAAAATTTTAACATTTTAAAAATTTTCATAACAAAATGATCGGAAATCGAACTCCGAGAGTATGACTCAAAAAACTTTCTTATTGAGAAATTGGAAATTTTTGTTCAGCAATTATTTTTTTATATTAAACTAAAGAGAATCGAATTTTTTTTTTTTTTTATTTGTTTATCTGTACCGAGCTAGTGCTCCTTCAGAATAAAAATGTATATAAAAAAAAAAAAAAAATTAATAAAAATATTAAAAAAGGATAGAGAATCGAAATTAAGATTGGCTAATTTTTATACTTCTCATAAATCTGTAAAGTTTGCTATGGTAGTTGTCCAATAATCATAATTACCATAATTGATTGACAAATTGAAAAATATTTTTTTTAACTATTTAGTCTAAGACACATAGCTCAATAGATTTAGGATTTAAATTGAGTATTTGAAAATGAGCGATAATTCAACTTTACCAATTCTAACCCTAAATATTTTTTTTTGTAAATCGTTTTGGTTAAATTTTGTTTGATTTTTATTTCTTGATAATCTTAAATAAATAAAAAAATCTTATTCTTTCTTAACCAAATACTTGAACGCCTGTAAATCAACTAAATTTAACAAAAAAATTTCATCAATGCCAAATTCAAGCAAAATCAAGCTAAGCTATACTTTTTAAATTTTTTTTATCAAATAATATTTATTTTTCAATTTATGGAAACTTAATTATCAATTATTAAGTTAAAAAAAATAAATTGAAAAATTTATGGAAGCTTGATCTTTCAAAATTTAAAACTTACTTCCTCGCAATTTTAAAACAATTAGTAAGTTTGGCAAATATTTAGAAAGAAAATTTTAATCTTTTACTCTTTGGACTTGAACTTGGTACACAAACTCGAATAAATTTCTTTGTAAGCATTTTACTGGTATGGCGTTAAAAAATAAATAAACAGAAATTCTAAATAAACCCAAGGATCTTTTAAAGAGCCGTTAATCAAACCTTGGTGGATAGACATGGTATTTTTTTAAGAGCTTTTATTTTAATTTAAACCAAATTTTCTACTTATTAACAATTTTTTATACAAAATTTAGAAATATTTCAATTTTTGGACATGTGGCTAAAATTATGAGTTTGTTTAAGAAATTTCAACTAAAGCCAACTAATCAAGCCAAAGGTTCATTTACATACATTATTCACACATCTGTCAATACATTAAAGCACAATGTTCGATCATTAAATTTTACAAAAACTTCGAATGAATCCCCATTCTTTAACCAACGAATATTCTTAGATATTGGGCAAAAATTTCAAACTTTAAATTTCAAAAATTTGTTCCTTACAGAATCAAAGTCGAATTATAAGGTAAAATTTGTCAAAATTTCTACAGCCATAGCCACACTTTGCCGACAAAATAACCAATACACCAAACGCATTAGACTATCCAATGGTGCCAAGTCGCCTCATAATAAAATTTTCGATCTAAATAAAAAAATGAACCTTAAAACCAAGGCAATGATTGAAAATTTTTTGTCTATATACAAAAATTTTATGCTAAGGATTCAAAATTACAGGTTTAAAACTGAAGTAATCGGCTTTTTTAACCGCAAAAATTTTGCCTCTCTTTCAGCAATGGGCGGTCTATTTACTTGGGAAGAGTATAAACTATCTAACAATGACATCAAACATGAAGTAAATGAAATGATGAATCTTTTTGACGCTTACTCTGAAAAGGAAAACGCTCAAGAGACAAACAAAATACTGCACAAGGTAACAATAGATTTTGAGGCTGCTCGGTCCATAGATAACAATGAATGGAAGTTAATCTATGATAAAAAAGACTTGATGATTTGGAGGCGCACTATAGTTTTGGAAAATGATGATGAAGATGATGATAAAGAAAATGAGCAAAAATCCAAGGAACCCAAACCAAACTACGATCTGTTTGAGTATAAAGTTTTGGGACGATTTAATGACATAACCCCTCTGGAATTTTACCAAACTCAAATTGACTTGGAGTATCGAAAAGAATGGGACTATCTAGCTGTATCGCTAGATATAATTAGCAAAGATCCCAGTACCAATACAGAATTAGTCAAGTGGATTATGAAATTTCCTTATCCTCTTAACCCTCGGAAATATGTTTATATCAGGCGATACTGCATCGACCCAGAAGCCAAGATATTAATTTTGGTTTCTAAAAGTATTCCCAAAGTTAAATTTGATCCAAGTTTGATCGACCTTGCCGAATCAGCTGATCCAGTCGAGAGCGAACAGAATCACAAAGTAAGTCATAATTTTCTCGAAAACCAAAATGAGAGTAAATATGTTCGTGTTACCAAATATGAATCAAATATTATTATTTTTCCACATGATGATTTTGATAGACCAGGTCTTTATTATGTTATTCAATATTATGATATAAATAAAGCTAAAATTCCGAAAATTGCTTATAAATGGATGGCTACTAGTGGTTTGCCAGATTATTTGGCAAAAGTTCACAAAGCTGCATTGCAACTTAAGAAAAGAAATGAAAGTGAAAATGTCGATGAGGAAAAATGTCTGTTGAAATACGAAAATATACATTTAAATGAAAAATTTGAAGTGGAAGAGATTGGAGAAACGAGTTCAGAGACAACGAATGAAAATGAAAATTCATCGGCTGGTGAAGCTGAAGAATTGAACACTTTTGGCACTCAAGCTGAAAATGAAGTTTTCGATACTGTATTAGAGAAAAAAGAATCTAAATCGAAATTGTTTTTCCTTACTGAGCAAGATTTGAATGATTTTTTTTCCGAGCATGAGCCTCATCCGGTATTTTACAATTAAATTGTTTTGTTTTTATCTCCAAAATTATTTCATAATAAAAACTTAGAAAAATTTTTGTTAAATGTCTTATTTTTAAAGTAAAAACAATGGTGCTTTTTACTTGCACAAGTTATCCAAAGCCTTATTAAGTTTAATAATTTTAAGTATTATCTAACCAGATAATGTGTAAAATAATTTACAAAGTCATCTTAAAGATAAGCATTTTTTTAAAATTAACTAGATTAAGTCCTAGATTAAATAATTCGATCATGATCTATTGACAATGGATATCTAAAAATACTTTATTGAAAAAAAGATAAAATCCTTTTACTACTTTGCTAAAACAATAAAAAATTTTCTCATTTTTGTGAGTTCAAGCGATCTTACTTTTTAAATTCAGATAAATTACTTTTCTTAACTTACTCGTTGATAGAACCCGAACATATTTTAATTATTTGACTATAAAAAGACTTAAAAATTACTTTTTTTCATTTTTGAAGAAGTCTGACTCTGCCATTGAGGTTTTTGAATAAAGTAAAAGAATCAAACGTTGATTTTAGAAAATATGAAATTATTCAACATATTTTTGAAACTCTTTAAATAAATTAATTTCTTCATTATTTAATCAAGTTTTTTTATATTTGTAAGGTCAATTTTAAAGTTAAAAATTTTCCATTTAATTTTGACTTAATTTATTATTATTAATTTGATTTAGGAAAAAAATGTCCTAAATAATCAATCGGAAATGAAGTAATTTCAATAATATTAAACAACTAAATTTTTTTATTAAAATAAAATTTGATAAGTTAAATATTTGAAATATGTAAAAATTTATTTTAATTTCAAACAAAAAGAAAATCAATTATCATTTTATTAGACTTATTAGATGTTTCTGTTTCCAAAAATAAATTTTTAGTCCACAAAAATTCCGGCTTATTATATGTGCGCATAATTGAACCGACCCAAATTAAACTCTTATTTTTGAGAAACCTTTATTACAATTTAAATTTATTTGGATGGTTTAATTTTAAAAGATTGTAGATAAAGTTGTAGTGAGGCAAAAATAAGTTAAATTGTCTTGAAATTCTTAATTTTTTTAATTAAAAAATTTGCGATAAAATAAACCACTTGTTTAGTTTAGAGATAAAATGGTTAGAAGAAATTATTTTTTTGAATGAAAATTCAAAAGAATTTGATCATTTTTTCTGAAAAAATTCCTTTTAAAATATTGTTAATGAAACTGATGATAGTTAGAATTTCAAAGCTAAAAGATTTTTCAAAAGTTCGTGGCTTTTTTCTATTATTTATTTTTAAAAAATGATTGACTTCCTTGTCCAAACAAATTTCTAATTATACATTGAACAAGATTTCTCAGAATTAATCAGAAATAATTTTATCTTCATAAAATTCAGCAAAAAATATAAATTATTTGATTTTTTTTAGTTTTTTAAGACATTTTCTGAGAATTTAAATTTTACTTGAATTAAAACGCTTTTTAATTAAAGTTTTATTAAAACATTATCTCAACATATTCATAATTTACTTAATTCATATAATTTTAACTCAAAAGATTGGTCTGTGGAAAAAATCTTTTAAGGAGACTTGTTTACGCATATGGATGATTAAATGTAGTAATACATAATTTTAAAAAAAAACTGCATGTGAATCCTCTTTATACAATTGAACAAGCTTTATTAATGATTACTGCAGTCGTGAGGGTTCAAGAATTTTATTGTTTAAATTTATTTTAAACCAGCTTATTTCTCCAACTAGACTCAAATTATATCCAAAATTACAATATAAAGGAAAGTCGTTTTAAAGACAAAATTTAAAATAAATTTTATTTAGATTAATAATCCACCGAGATAAAATGGAAGAAAATTGGGAAAAAGATCTTGAATCAGAGACTTCTATCTCGCTCAAGCCAAAAGAAGAAAATTTTCAGTTTGGAGAAAAAAAAACTGAAGAATTACCCAAACGTCCTTCAGGAAGAGGCCGTCCTAACTTTAACAAACCCATTGAATCAAAAAAACCAGGACAAATGGACCTAAACAACAACGTAGAAGATGAGAAGCAAACATTTGGTTTTGGCAAAGCAGAAAGTACTGAATCGAATGTACAAAAACTGAGTGCCGATGATGGCGAACAAAAGAGCTTTAGCTCTTTGCGTCTAACCGAAGAAAGTGAAGAAAATTGGAATGAATTTAGTAAAAATGATGAAAACTCGGAACCTAATGGACGTAAAGGATTCAGTAGTTTTAAAAGAAGCAATGAGTCTGAAAATGGAGAAAGAAAACCATTCCAAAAATTCGACAATGATAGAAATTTTAGTCGGAGAAACCAAGAAAATAGTGATGGAGAAAGTCGCGGTTTTAAATTTGGAAATAGAGATGAAAATGAAAATGGAGAAAGAAGAAGCTTTAATAAAGGCTTCGGAAACCGGGATGGAAATGAAAATGAAAATGGTGAAAGAAGAAGCTTTAATAAAGGCTTTGGAAACCGGGATAGAAATGAAAATGAAAATGGTGAAAGAAGAAGCTTTAGTAAAGGCTTTGGAAACAGGGATGGAAATGACGGAAATGAACGAAGAGGGTTCAGTTTTAATAACCGAAATGAGGAAAATGGTGAAGGTGAAAAAAGAGGATATAGTAGACGAAATAATGGAGATCAAAGTGATGATCGTAGGTCATTTAACCGAAGAAATAATGAAAATGGCGATGGAGAGAGAAGAAGCTTTAGTAAAGGCTTTGGAAACAGGGATGGAAATGACGGAAATGAACGAAGAGGTTTCAGTTTTAATAATCGAAATGAAGAAAATGGTGATGGTGAAAAAAGAGGATATAGTAGACGAAATAATGGAGATCAAAGTGATGATCGTAGGTCATTTAACCGAAGAAATAATGAAAATGGCGATGGAGAGAGAAGAAGCTTTAGTAAAGGCTTTGGAAACCGGGATGAAAATGAAAATGGTGAAAGGGGTCAGTCCAGAAGACGAGTCGATCAAAATGGAAGTTTTGGAAATGATGCCAATAAAGGCGAAAATGAACCAGTTAGAAAAGAAAAATATATACCTACTGATGTCGAGGAAACCGAGGAGACCCTGTTCACTACTGTCGCTGTTGGTGTTAATTTCAATAAACAGATAGAAATAAAAGCTGAATTATCTGGTAATGGCAGCGAAGAAATAAATCCAATAATGTCATTTGACGAAGCTAAATTTTCTGAATTATTACTTAAAAACATAAACAAAACTAAGTACAAAATACCCACTGCAGTTCAAAAATACTCTATTCCAATTATTCTCCGAAGAAGAGACTTGATGGCGTGTGCCCAGACTGGTTCTGGCAAAACAGCTGCTTTCGTTCTGCCAATATTAAAAAACATTCTCGAAGATGGAATCGAGTCGAGTCAATTGAGCGGCATACAACAACCGCAAGCTTTAATTCTCTCTCCAACACGTGAATTGGCCCTGCAAATTCTTCATGAATGCAAAAAGTTCAGTCATGGCTCAATAATTCAGACTCAAATTTTATACGGTGGTGTTTTCTTCGGCTATCAAATGGGCATTGTGGAAAAAGGCTGCAATATTCTGGTGGCCACGCCGGGCCGTCTCTTGCATGTCATAGAAAGCAACAAAATAAGCTTGGAAAAAGTAAAGTATTTTGTGCTTGACGAAGCGGACCGCATGCTGGACATGGGCTTCGAAAAAGCGGTGAGAGATATTCTAGAAAAAGGCAAAGTAAAAGAGAAAAGTAACCGATGCACGTTTATGTTTTCGGCCACTTTTCCCGACGAAATCCAAAAATTGGCGCAGGACTTTTTGAACGACTACTTGTTTTTGGCAGTGGGTCAAGTTGGTGGAGCCAACACAGATGTTGAACAGTCTGTGTACAAAGTGACCAAATTTGAAAAAAGAGATAAGTGCATCGAAATTTTGGATCAAATCGGAAATGAAAGAACCATGATTTTTGTCGAGCACAAAAAAGAAGCGGATGTCAACGCGTTTTTCCTCATTCAGAAAGGCTATCCGGCCACTTCCATTCACGGTGACCGGCTCCAGTCCCAAAGAGAGTCTGCTCTAAGAGAATTTAAAAATGGCTCGAAAAATATTCTAGTTTGTACAGCAGTAGCAGCCCGTGGCTTAGATATAGAAAAAGTTAATCATGTTATCAATTTTGATATGCCATCTACAATAGATGAATATGTGCACAGAATTGGTAGGACTGGTAGATGCGGAAACTTGGGCAAGTCGATCAGTTTTTTCGATCCTGAAAATGAGAATGATCAAAAGCTGGCCAGACCGTTGGTGCGCATTTTGTCACAGGCCGGACAGAATGTTCCCGAATGGCTTAGTTCATTTAGTGAATGCTCGGTGGGAAATTCTGCCAGTGTGAAACCACGCGCCACTGATCTGAGAAGTAAATTTGATCGAATGTCAGTCGAATCTAAACCAAGTGCTTTTTCGACCCCTTCTGCTACGGCAGAAGAGGAATCATGGGATTAAATTATGGTTGATTTAAGATTCGATCTATTTATAATCAATTTTGTAGCTAATACTATTTGTAATTTAAACATTTGTTGTTGATTTTTTTTTTCCAAAAAAATTTTTGTAAATTTACCGGCAAAAATTTTCATTCTATTTTTTTTTTGTTAAAATTTATATTCTTGTTTTTCATGAAAAACTTTCAAAGTTTAATTTAAATAAATGTTTGCTAATTTAAAATAAATTTCATAAAAAAATTAAAAATTTTAACTAAAAATTTCAGCTCAAAGTTTAAGAAAATAATCTAAATATATTTAATGTTTTACTTTTTATCTCGAAAATGGATTTTAAATACACTTATTTGCTGTTTTTCAAGGTTAAAAATAAAATCTTTTGATGCTGTGGATTGGATTTGGAACATTATTTTTCGACTATTTTACGAAAAATTGTGCAAAAACAAAAATGGCAAAAAACGCGATTTTTTAAGCCAGTTTAAACTTTTTTCAGTAAATTTAGCAAATTAAAAAAAACTTAGCGATTTTTACGTAAATTTACCTAAAAAGTGAAATTTGAAACGGTAAAATTCAGAAAAATTTGAAAAATTTGGGTAAAAATGTGAAAAAAATGATAAAATTCAATCAAATTTTTTTCATGATTTATTTTAAATAATTGGTTTAATGGTTCAATCAGTCTCCATTTTTTTGGAATACGATCGGAATCAATTTTTTAAAAAATTTATAAAAATATCTTATCATTAAGTTTATTTTTAAATACCTTTTTTAACTGACTTGTCTATTTGTTACATTTTCAACCGCCAAAATTTTTTTGACTCAAAAATCATCATCTTAATTTTTGTCTTCTTGTTTTAGAATAAATATGTAATTCGTTCCAAACCATCTCGATCGGGTTTAAATCTTTGCTGGAATAAATATAGACCTAAATAATAGCATCGAGCCTTACAAAATTCCAGAAGCCCTATTTATATTTGATAGAGATGCAATTGAAAAAGAAAAAAATCCTGAAATCCTTAAAATTTCTAAAAAGAAGCAAATTATTGTGCTTGAAAAACTTTAAAAAAAAAACAATAATGTATGATTAAGTAATCCGAAATGTTGAGACGATTCACTTTTTTTTTAATTATTTTAAATTTTTAATATAAGTCAAGTTAATTAATAAGAAGTTAATTTTATTGAGAAAGTCATGCTTAGTTAAAGTTATTCAATTTCAGATTTTAAAACTAAGTTTTTTTAATTACTAATAATTAAACTTTAATGCTTAGTAAAATTTGATTTTTCTTTACAAAATAAATTTTAAAGCCTTAATATTTGAAGAATTCATTAAAATATCTCTCCAAAAAAAATTTTAGAAAATTTGCTTGCATATAAAAATATAAAACAATATTTTTAGGCTTCAGAAATACAAAATAAATGAAAATTTTAAATATTGTCAAACCGATAGAAGCGATGATTGTATTTTTCAGCAAAAAAAAATCTTTTTTTTATGAAAAGATTCAGACACACATAAAACGTTTAAAAAAAATCCTGCGCATTGGAACACGAAAAGACCTGATAGCACGTCTTATGTGCGAGTAAAAATGGTAAAGAAATAGCGGTTAAGATGAATTTTTAACAGTATTGATCCCTTTAAAATAAGCATAAGTAATAGACATAATAATTTTAACTAATAATTAACTAATAATTTTTAGTTCTAAGAATGTAAAAGAATGATAATCTAAGCCAACAGAGTATTAATTTAAATTTTGATTACAAAAAATTTAACACAAATTTTGATTTTATCTTTATTTTTAATAAAATTTTTAAATTCTATTCAATTTTTACATTTTTTAAGAGGTTAAAATAAAATTAAGCGAAAAAAAAACAAAAAATATAAAGGAAAATTTCTCAAATACTGCAACAATAAAATAACTAAAAAAGTAACATTTTAATTTAAACAAATATATTGGTTTATAAAAATGCCAAAAAAACAAAAAAAAAAAACAATATACTGCCAAAAACGTACTTCAAAATTAAATTAATCATAGTCATAAATTACTAGAATTTAAATTAAATGTTTCTAAACTGCTCGAAGATCGGTCATTACTATTCGTATTGTGAACACTTTCGCAAAACATTTCTATTTCGGACTCGTCATTAGACTTGTCCAAATTTTCACCGTCGAATCCATCAGCCTCCATTAGAATGTCATCTTCGATCGATTTGATCAGTCGAGACTCTTTTATTTCAAAATTTCGAATCACTCGGTTAATTGCCTTGCGGCATGACTTCCACACCATTTCAATACTTTTTTCCGGAAAATACTTTTCGACCAAATGACGGATATAATCGATGCGATCTTCGTCTAATGGTTGCTTATTTTTCAAATTTTTATGAAATGTTTTGCCGCTCACATTGTGACCGATCAATTCCTCTTTAGTGAATATTTTAAGCAGAACTTTGGTTGAAAAAATCATCGGAGAACAACAGCACAAATTCTTTAATTCCAATATTTCAGACTCGGACAAAATGCTCATTTTGCTAGGCTCATTGTGAACAATAAACTGGTTGTTACTTTCATCAAATACTATTGAATCAGTATCTAGACCAGAAAAAAATTTAAAAAAATTTTTCTTAGCTGATTTTTAAAAATAAAAGAGTTAAAAAAAAATTTAATTACCTAATTTGGTTGCTTTGTTAAGATCAATATAAACTTTGTGATCATGTTGAATGAATTCGGGCGGAATATCAGCCTCATCAGTGAGTCGGACAATTGAAGTTGTCTGGTTCAAATGATTGGCAAGCTTTAAATTCACTTCATTGTCTGGATGAAGCTCGTCCAATTCATTAGGTGGCAAATCATTGGTAATTTGGAAAATACTCAAATTTGGTTGTAAATTAATGATAGTTGCTGAAGTGGTTCCACTTACTTGGTCACTGTTCAAATGGGCAATACTGTTACTTTGTTCCGACGTAAAGTCGGCCTCATAGTGTATTTCATGTTGAAGTGCTTGCTGTTGCATTTGTTGATGCTGCTCAGACAGAGCTAAATTCTGCTGTAATTCATCGAAATTGTTCGGAGGAATACCAACAGCATTGGCAAATTTGATTTCATTGTTTCGAATACTTTTGTTGATGGCAGTGCGGCATGACTTCCAAAGTTCGTCTTTGCTCTCTGCTTCGAAGTAGCTTTCCACTAACCAGCGTATGTAGTTGATGCGTTTTTCATCTAGAGCTTTTTTGTTTTTTATATATTTATTAAATGTTTTGCCGCTCACATTATGACCAATAAGTTCGTCCAACTTGAATATCTTGTACAATATTTTGGTGGCGAAAACCATTGGTGACGAAGAAATATTCTTGGTGAGTAGAACTTCGGACTCTGGTATCAAATTTAGATTTGCATCGGGAGGAAGCTCTTAAAAAATAAAAATTTTAGATTTTTAAATTTTATGGTGCATTGTTAACAGCAATTGGCAATGAAAATGATGAAAGAATTTTTTTCGAAAGATAGTTCATTTGGTATTGTGAATTTTAAATACAAATTGAACAAAAATTCTTCATTTTTAATAAATTAAAATTAAAGTTGATACAAAATATTTGAAAAAATAGTGCTTTTTTACCAAAAATAATTTTTCAAATGTAAAAAATGACAAAAAATAAAGAATCAATAAGATTTAAATAGATTATTGATTTGATTTACTAAGAAAATGAAAATAAAAATTTTATTTTAGGCAAAAAAGGTGCAACAAAGCATGTTACACTATGTTGCAGTATTTTTTCTAATATTTTTTAATAACTTGTATTTAAATTTATAAAATAAGTAAGAATTTTTGTTCAATTTGTATTTTCAATTCACAACACCGTTAATTTAAAAATTAAAATGAGAAAGATTTTTCTTAAAGATATTTAACTTAACAAAAACAAAATAATAAATATTGACAGGATTTGTTAGAATAATTTGGAAAGTTAAAACAAAATAAAATTATTTATTTTTTATTTTTAGCTAGATTAAAAATAAATTTTTGTTATTTATTTGAAAAATCTGTTCTAGATGACTCAGCAGTATTAAGCTTTCGGGACGAAAAAAAAACTTTTAATACAAAATCAACTTACTCGGGTAGCCCATGCTTTGAATTAGTTTAAATGTAAAGAACTTTTTCACATTATTTTGTGTGAAATTTTTTGCTGCTTTTTTAAAGTTATGATTTAATCTTGGTTTCCCAATAGTAAGTATTCTCTAAAGAAGCGCCTGGTGAAATTAAGCCTGAATTTGAATACTTTTCTGACTATCATATTACTTAAAATCAAATAAAAATTTTCATGCATTTTATCTTAAAATTTATCTTTTTTGAAAAATTTCTTTAAAAAAATGTAAAGAAGTTAATTATTTTAAATTTAAATATGCAAGAATAATTTTGTGGATGGTTAGACCGGAAAATTGGAAAGAAAAGAATGATAGAAAAAAATAAACCTGGAAATATGCTTGTGTGTTCTTTTTGCATGGGCTCGAGTTTAATTGTTTGATTAGAATCTGATTGATCATCAGAACACAACGAGGTGCTCGAAGCTGAATTTTTGCCTAAGTCATTTTTTCTCTTTCCCATCTTTCGTTTCTTATCATTACCATTTATTTGACGCTCAAGAGCTGCAGCTTTTTTGGCCTCGTTCGAGTTTGGATTGAGCTTGTTCCATTCAAAAAGCTTGCTAGCTCTTAGTATGGTATAAGTTGACACATTCAGGTTCAGGTACTCCTTTATCTTGGGTGCAGTAATGTCCCGGTTAAGTCTGGTAACCTCACCGATCAAGTTTATTTCTTCGGGGGTGAGTTTTTTGTTGCGTCCGCTTCTAGGCTTATCGTTTATTGACTTGGTCTCGATGTATTTCTTCAAAAAAGTGCTGATGGATTTACGCGAAACTTTGATGTTGTCCTCTTGGAAGAGAGCGTTGGCTATTTGTTTGATCCGATAGCTCTTTTGGAATCTAAGATTTAGTATCCGATTTTTGGCGAATGTTGACAGTCGACCCATTCTCACAAAACTGAGTTAAAATTAAGCCAAATTTTTCACTTATTAACCTATTCATATTTTAAATTTTAAAATTTAAATTTTGATTTAATTATTAAATAGTTGAGAAGAAAAATGCAAATATTGAGTTGCATTTTGTTTGCGATCAGCGAAAATCTTTTTATAAACTTTTATTTGCCAAAGTAAGAAAAAAGCAAAGAGAAAGAGAAGATTGATTTTTTCGCTAAGCTGAGCTATTTAGGAAAATTTCTAGAAAGCAAAATTAAAAACTCAATCAGCAAAATGGAAAAAAAAGAACCACGATTATATGAACATTTGATGCATCGTTCGTGGTTTCATACTAGAACTTATAGTTTCTTACATATGCCCAGATATATTTCGTATTTTAAAATAAAGCTTTGTTAAATATGCATTTAAAATGAAGCTTTGTAAATTATGATAAAAGATGATAAAGACGTTTTCTTGATCTGGGTGCATTTTATGCAAAAGATAGGAGGACGTATTCAAGTGTGCTCGAGAGGCACCTTTAAAATCGAATTTCTAAACGAGACATAATTGCTATGCTATTAGCGATCTGAATAAGCATGATGCCGATGTGTTCATTTGCATTTTTTGCATTCATGTATTCAATTTTTGATTGCAAATTTCGACAAAAATTTTAAATTTCTTATCGAATTAGTCTTAAAAATTTTGCAAAATTTAAATTTATAATTTTTAATGTCGACATAAATTTTGAGTTTAAATATTTACTTGGATAAATTTAGATTATTTTCTTCAATTTTTCAATTTTTTTTACTTTTTTAATTTAAGATTTGAAAAGATATGAAAAAATTGAATTTATCCCTAAAATCCGGACCTGGGCACGGACTTTTTTTACAATTCGGACTCGAACGTCTGTGAAATAAAATTTTAGCTTTTAAAAAAATTTTAATTCAAAAAATTTATCGCAGCCCAATTTTTGAAAAAAAATGCAATTCTTATTTGCTTTTTTTCTTGATTTATTTTTTAATTTATTAAGTCAATATCAAAATTTGTTATAAAAAAAATTATCATTATCTGCTAAGGAGACATTTGATATTTTATGCAACTGAAAGGAAATTTTAAATTAAAAATAAAATTATCCCTTTTTTTTAAACAAACAAAATTTTTTTTGTTTATTTTTATTTACTTAAGTCCGTATTTAGTTTAAAGTTGCCGCGTTAGTGTTTTATTTTGGTAAATTTTCACGTAGTTGTGTTCGGGATTAAGATTGACTTTTTTCCTGTTCGGTCTGACGATTTAATTTTTATACCCTTAGTAACATTTTTTTAAAGTATTTTCGTTCAAAATGAATCAAAATTCCGAAATTATGAATAAGGAATTGAATCAAAATAAAATTATTAAGTGTTAAAATATTTATTTTTATTTGAAGACAAGATTTTAATTAAATTATTTAGCTATTTATTCAGAGATAATCACTAAAAATTAAAATTTTAAATAAATGAGAACTAATATTTTTATCAATTTTAATTTTTAGATGAATGAAATTAATTTAAAAAAAAATATTCAATTAATAGCTATATTTTAGAATGCTTCAAAATAATAACACGGTCTCTTAAAGGATTCATATGATAACTGTCCTTCTTATTAAACGAATTTTAAAAAATTGACGCGACGTAAATTTGTAGTAAAATTCGAATGGCGAAGAGACCAATTTTTTTAGAAACATTTTGTCTTCTCAATTTTAAAATTATATCTTAGAACACTTCATTGTGCAAAATTTATATTTTAGAATTTTTTTTAAACCAAAAGACATTGACTTAAATTTTTGTGATTTAAAAACAAATACATATATCAAGTCTTTTTAAAAACAAGAAAAATTAAAAAAATAATTCCCTTGCTCCCAATTCAAAATTTGCTCCGGATTTTACACTACTAAGAAATATTTATGCCGCGTTAAAAAATTTTTATTAACATAATATTATAGGAGTTTTTTCGACCATTTTTGGAACTTTTCTTCTTAATAAAATTAAGTCAATTTTTGAAAATTTCGTTTTCCCATCAAATCTAAAATCGAAAAACATTATTTTTAATTAAATTCTATTTTAGAATTATTTTCCATGCAAAATTAAATATTTTGAAGTCAAGAGGGTTTTTTTGGACTCACCAAGCAGCAAAATAAATTGTAAATTGTGAATTTAAAGAAGTGTTGGCAAACGAAGCGGCGGTGACATTAACGGTGTCATCTTCAAAGTGCTTAAATCTACTTACTAAATATATAAAAAGTTCACAAAACTAATATTTATTAATTTGTAACTAATTTTGTAAGTATTTGGTCAAATCAATAAGTTTCCTTTTCTCTTAAACAGCTAAAAAAAATGGCACCACCAATGCCTCCGCCACTCCGTTTCCCAACACTAAAAATAAACTGAATATGCTTTTGATTCCAAAGTAAAAGCAAAATAATTATTATTTATAGCAAAGACCAACAAGCTATGGTGCGAGTCAGACAAATGAGGCCAAACTTTTAGAATTCTTTCTGATATTCAATTTGTCAACGATAAATTGGTAAATTCAATAAATTGGATAAAAAGGCTGAAATTTAAATTAAAGTTTTTGCCTCTTTAAAATTCTAAACTTTGATAAATTAAAGTAATTTTAATTGAGAAAAATGGTGACTGGTCAAATCACTAAAATGTATGCATCTAATAATATCGATATTAAAAAAATTTAATTTAAAATTTTCTTATTTTAATTTTTTTACTATTTTTCACCAAAATCAATAAAAATTTACGAAAATTTGCATAAAAATATTTATTTTTTTTTATTTAGAATTTTCTATTCATTTCGAAAAAAAACTAAAAAAAGTGAAAAAATTTTAAAAATTTGGATTTTTTTGGCCCTTTTGGTAAATTCGCGTAAATTTTGGTAAAACCACTGGAAAAAATTAATATTGTAAAATTATTCATTTTAAATTGTTTTTTAAAAATTGGCATTTAATGTTTTGAACATATACGAAATAATTTTCATAATGATTTTATAATTTAATCTGTGAAAAATAAAAAATAATGTTAAATTTTTTGAAGAAAAAAGTCTTAAAAAAATGAAATGTTAAAATCAGACTCTTTATTTATTACTTAAAACTATATGTTTTAGGAGTTTAGGTAAATAAAATCTTTTTTCATTAACTTCCTGAACAATTGGCATGAATGCTTAGTTCTTTTTTGCAACTTTTTTGTTATAATTAGGGATTAAATCTCTGAAATTGCCTGTTATCGAGAGTAATTTACTTTTCGTGGGGATTTAAATTCAGCTAAGTCAAGTAATTCGGTCCTGAGGTGTAGTGGTTCGAACACCTGACATCAATCAGGAGGTCGAGGGTTCGAATTCTCAGCCAGTTCCGACTGCAAGCGCGTCAGGCTAACTACCCGACCGTCCAAGAATTATAAAAAGTTATAAATAAATCACGAAAGCAGAAAGAAACTCAAAGGAGTATCGAGTGGAAATCAAAATTAATGACCCTATGCTCCACAAGGAGTGAAAAAGGGAAAATAAAAAGTCAAGTTATAATAATTTCTCAGTTATTTTAGCAAAAAAGTAAACTTACGTAATTTTTCGTAAATTTTTGTAAAATCTAGAAAAAAAAAGAAAACAAAGACAAAAAATGTTATTTTTATAAGAGGATATCAATAGTTGTCTGTCATATCCTTTTATGAAATAGATGACTCTGTTTTATTATCTACTAAACTAGGAACTTTTGCATCGTCAGCAAATAATTTACGAATATTGTTGATCTTGTTTGGTAAATCATTTATGAAAGTAAGAAAAAAGATCAGTTCTAAAATAGATCCTTGTAGAATTCTGTCAATTTTATCATTCCATGATGGACATTTTTTACCAATTACCACTTTCTTTCTTCTTTCATTTTTTACCAAATATCATCTTTTATTTTCGATTCCACAATCTTTTTTATTTTTCTTATTGGCTCTTTGTGGAGTATTGAGTCATTACTTCTTTTGACTTAACTCTTGGTCCTCATGGCATTCCCATTTCGATGAGCTCTTTCGTGATTGCTGACCTCCAACTCAATGCTGGTCTTCCTACTTTCTATCTTGATGTCTAATCAGATTGCTTTACGATCAAAATTAAGTTTTTTTTTATTTTGCTTTTCTATCACGCAAACGTCATATTGTTAATTTAAACAAAATTTGCATTATTTCGATTTTCAAAAAATTTTAATGAACAAATATAATATAATAATCTGTTTTTTGGTGTAAAAAATTCTATTTTTGATTAAAGGCACAAGCTTCCGTCAACAAAGCACAAATTAGCCAAAATTTATAATAATGCATTAAAATTTTAGCGATTATTCAGTTATTCTAAGAATTAAATTAATCATCTTTGTAAAATTTTGGTTTATAAATGGTTTTGAATTGAATAAAAGAGAAAAAACTATAACAAATAGGACTAATATAAAAAATGATATTAGGAATAATAAAAATATTTATATTTTCTTTGTTGTTTTAAATTATTTTTATTAATGTGAATAATTATTTGTATTTTAAAAATTTGTTTTTTTATACCTTTGACATTTCTTTTGAGCGATTTGAAAAACTACCACTGTTTATGTTGCTATTTGATGCATTTATGTCAGTCAATTTATCTAGTATGGGTTTTACTTCACCCTCGGTCAATTTTATTTGAGTTTCCAAAATTTCTAAATCAACAATTTCTTTATTTTTCTCTAGCCAATCCATTGTATCAGTATAAACTTTGTCCAGTTTTTTCTTATCATCTTTGGAAAATTTATTTTGATTTCTTTCCGGATCGGATGCAATTAATTTAATATCATTTATATTGTCAATAAATGTTTGTCTTTTTTCTTGAATTAATAATAATATAAAAAATTTTTTTTTTGAATTTTAAATCTAAATATACCAGCATAGTTCAAATATTCTACAAGTTGATGATGATTATATCGAATAGTTAAATCGCGAGGTGTCTCACCAGTTTTAGTCTTAGATCTTAATAGAACACTTCCGAGGGTTCTTAAATTAGGATTTGAGCTACTTTTTGTGCTCTGCATTGTGGCATTTGAATTGGATACAAAATCGTCAATTGACGAATCTAGAATCAATTTTTGTTGTTCTATTAAAAATTTGACCAAATCAAGTCTTCCCCAAATACAAGCATAATGTAAAAAGTTGTAAGAATTAGCTGGTTTCAATAACCCCCTGAGATTAAAAACACTTTCATCAATTTTTTCATCAGTCCGAAGCAAAATAGCCCGAATAAATTCTTTATTGCCCATTTGAGCAGCTAGATCAAAAGCAGTTTTACCATGTTCATCTCGTTTGTCAAATAGTTTATTTTCTGCTATGTAGCTGGCCAAAGGATGTTCCTTGGCATCAAATGCACCACAAATTGATTGGTATTCATTTTTTAAAGCGCACTGAAATACAAAATTTTCATCCAAATTCAAAGTTTCTATATCAGGTGGCGAAAATCTTTCGATAGCTTCTTTAGAAATTTTATTATTCTTTTTCTTGGTAATTGGAGTAGAGGTCATTCTAGGTGCACGATACCTTGATGTCAAAATTTTGAAAAAAAAATCCTTAATATAATAAGGATCAATTAAGCAATTAAAAATTAAAACCATGGAAACATGAGGAGTCATTTTCAAGTATGTCAAAATGTAATGTTAATTTTGAGTTTTGGTCATTGAGTAAACTTGTCCAATTTTTAGAAAATTAGAAAAAAAACAATTGACTGATTAATAGTTTAAAAGTTTAATAGATTAGTTTAATAGTAAATCATTAATTATCGGTTCAATAAATAATTATTTATTAAATTTTTTTTATTCTTTTGAAATTTATCTCAGAAAAAAATTAACAAAAACGTTCATTTCTACTCAATTTATTTTTTTTCAATTAAATTACTTTTATTTTAAAATTTTGTCATCACCAGAATTGGCGTAAATTGAAAATAAATAACAAGAATAATTATTATCGATTCAAATTTTTATTAGACATTTAAAATGCACCTAAAATTTCTTTAATTTACCTATGCAAGTTTAATGAATTTCAAGATTTTTTTTCTTACATTTACACCAATTTTAAAACACATGTGCATATGATAATTTGCAATAATTAAAGAGAATAAATTTTTAAAATCCAAAATTTTGAACTGAAACAAAAATGCAACAAGACGATGTAAATTAAAAAAATTATCTATTTTATTAAAAATATTGATAAAAATCTTTATTAGGTCATTTGGGGAATCATAAACGGTCAGTTTTGTTCGTTCAAAACGCGGACAAAAACTCAAAAATTTTGCAGAAATGAATACAATCTCACTGGTTTGTGTAATCGCGCCTCGTGTCCATTGGCAAACAGTCAATATGCCACAGTCAGAGAAGAAAAAGGTAACTTGAAATTAAGAGTATTTTCAATTTAATTAATTGGCTTATCAGGTGTTTGTTATCTGTACATGAAAACTGTTGAAAGATCGCATTTTCCATCAAAGTTGTGGGAGAAGGTTAAGCTATCTAGGAATTATGACAAGGCCATGGAACAGATAAGTCGTAATTTAATTTACTGGCCAAAGTAAGCAAAATTTCCCAGAAAAATATAAATATTAAAAGTTTTTTAATAGGTTTATTAAACACAAATGCAAACAAAGGTTTACTAAAATAACTCAGTATTTGACCAGAATTAGGCGTTTAACATTGAATAACACGTAATTGAAAAAATAATTTAGGATTTTTAGAAGAGAAGAATTAACTTTTTTTCATTTTTAGTAAAATACTTGTTCCATTAAAACGAAAAATCGAACGAAGAGAAAACCGAAAAGAAAACAAAGCCTTAGTAGCTGCCAACATTGATCAAGCTATTGAAAAAGAGCTACTGGAGAGACTTAAAAAAGGAACCTATGGAGATATTTACAATTTTCCGATGACTGCTTTTGACAAGGTTCTTGATGAAGAAGAGTTGAGCGAAAATGAAGAGACTGAGTGGGAAAAAAATCCAGAACTTGAGAAAGAAATGGAAGAAGAATCCGTAATTTTTTCCCAGAAGAAATTTACCTTTTTTATTAATTGTAACATAGGACGAAGAAATTAGAGAATTTGTGGCAGATTTCGAAGAGAGTGATGAAGAAATTGAAGATATGGATGAGAAACTTGATGATGAAGGTGAAGTAGATAGCGATTTTGAACAAGAGGATGATATTAGTGATTCCGAACTTTTGGGAGATGATGATGGAATCGATGATGACGAAGAATCTGATAGTAAAGTATCGAAGAGAGCTGTCAACCTCAAGGAAGTCAGAAATAAAAAGAAAAAAGCAAATGATAAAAAATTAACTGGTAAAAAATCAATCAAAATTGAATACGAAACTGAACGAAATTCCGTTAAAAAAAGCAAGTTAAAAAACTCTAGAAATAATGGTACAATTTCATTTTAATTGAATAAAAAATTTTAAAAAAATCGATTTTTTTATATCTTCTTAAATTATAGGGTTTTAATTATCCCTTCAATTTAAAAAAATAGTGAAACTTTTTTTAAAAATTTAAGTAAAAAATTGTTTATCAGCAAATTTCTTCTAATATTCTTAATAAAAAAATTTTTTTCATCAATTAATAAATTTCAAAATTCACTTTTTAACAAATAGCTTTGTCTAACTTTTTTTTTAAGTAAATAAGTCTATAAATAATAAATTAAACATAAATTTGAATTTTTGTATTTTAATAAATTTTTATTTTTGAAAATATGTATAATTAAATGGCTATCAGCATACAATGCATGAAATTTACTATTAGACCAGTAAATATTTAAATTTACGTATTATATAAATCCTATGATTTTTTTTCACTAAAATCTTGATGATGAAATATTACTTTTAAATAAATTCAATCAATTATATTTTATATTTTAAGGTTAAAAAATGCTGTCAATAATGAATAAGTATCGTAATATATTTTTGCACTCTCAAACTATGTTGTCAACTTTTGAACAGACAGCAACAAGATCTATGGCAACACATTGGGATCCGAAATTTAGACGTCTAAGAAAAAACAAATTTACCGAACCCAAATTGCTTGAATTTGACACAAATACCAAAGATAAGGTAAAAAGAGGAATTGAGCCGCCTACTTCATTTATTTATAAGCCTATAAATATCACTTCCTCAAGTAAAAAAAAAAATCAAATTAACTAGTTTATTTGTCAAAAATTTAAATAGAGGAAATATTCGATCCGTATATTCCGCCTGAAGGTGATGGAAAAGCTTCCCTTTTTTCCAAAGAAGTAATCCTTAAATGTCTGCATTAAAATTCAACTCATTTATTTCTTACATTAAATAGTTTGCCAAAGGAGCTGTTGAAAAAATTACCAAAACAACAAGCAAGAAATTCAAACATTTAAGACTGATTAAAAAAAGCGATAATTCTTTTGACGAAAATCTATTTGCAGAAACAGCCCAGCAGATTTATATTGATGCCCATAGCACATTGAGCAAGTAAAGTATAAAATCAGTATTTTTCAGTATATCTAATTTTTACAAAGACGCGACCCGGAAGAAATGTTGAATTTTGTTACTGAAAACGCTTTGATGGTAAGAAATAAAATTTTTTCATTTTGCCACTAATCAAGTGCATTTTAAAATAATAAAAAAAAAAGAAAATGTATCACAATATGAAATTTAAAACAATTAGATGGAATTGGATTGAATCATTGGAAGAACCAGTGGTAAAGCATCTCGTTACGAGAGAAATGCTGGTAAAGACTAATTTATATGCACAAGTGACAGTAAGGATCCATTCAAAACAAGTAATCAAAATTTCTCATTTTTTACACAATAATAAGTTGTCTTAAATAATTTTATCTAAATTACGTCATTTCTTTAATTTTCTAATTAAAGATGCTTGCGGTCTATGATCGCTTCGGTCGTTTGGCCTTTGGAAGCGACACTTTGCCAAAAGATGTTCTTGAATATGTAGTATTCGAAAAGCACCTCACTGATCCGTATGGTTCATGGAGATTACATGATAAAATTGTACCATCTTGGTCACCAGCTAAAACGGCAGTTATCCGTTCATATGCCCTACCTGAACCGTTCAAAACTGATGAGGAGCTCGAGAAAAATATTGTCAGCAAGTTTAAAGGAGATGATTCACATTTAGATAAAATTCAAGAAGAAAAGGCATAAAATTTTATATTTATATTTGAATAAAATTTATTTACAACTCTTAATATGTAACAAAATGCATTTATTAGATATATAATTAATTATTTTCTTAAAATATGAACACCATTCGACAAACTGGAAACTAAAATGTATCTTAAAAGAAAATCAGTTAAATGACATGAGTAAATTAAATTAAATTAATTACTTGTTATCTTGAGATTCGGCAACACTTGTCAAGGTATTTGCGATATAAACTGTTTCAAGCAACTCTTAAAATTTTTAATAAATCATTTAGAATTTTTTAAACACTTTTTGAGCCTTACTTAAACATTTTACATCCCAGAGACGAACTGTAGAATCATTGCTACATGACACAATTTGTGAATCATTGTTTATTATGTTGGCATCAGTAACAGTTTGCTCATGACCATACAGTTCAGCCATCATTTTTCTTTGCCGTAAATCCCACACCTATAGAAAATTTCTCTAGATTAAAAATTATCTTGAATCTTAACTAAAATCGGTGACTTTTCTTTTTATTTCTTAAATTATCATAGTTTTAATCACCAAAATTAGCGTAAAATAAAATAAAAAAATATTCCTTGAAAATTTAATTTTCTCACAATTTTGATTAATTTTTAAAAAATTTATCTATCTAAAACTTAAATTTAAAATTTTATTTACAGTTATTTCACATCCATTTCCTTGAAATCCATTGCTAGATGTAATTGCAAAATTACTATCAGAACTAATATAGCAACTAGACTGTATGTACTGTTTCTTTGGAAAGTTAAACAAAATTTTTAAACTAAACGGATCCCAGATTCGAACCTCTTTATCTTCACCAGTTTGGATCAAAAGTTTATTGTCTTTTGACCAAAATGTGTCAGAAATCTAAAGCAAACTTTAAATCATTAACTAAATTTGAATTAATATTGTGCACTTACAAGATTTCTTGAAATATTAGCCGTACTCCTCATCTTTCCTGTTCTCAAATCCCATAACTTTAAACTATTATCTCTGGAGCCCGATATCAAATTCATATTTTCTATTCAATTTATTAATTTATTCAATTGATACCAATTTTTTTTTACTCATTACCATTATCTACCGAAATAGTGGTCACAACTAACTCATGGCCATGTAAATCTAATTCAGGTTTTGGACCTAAACTGTTCCAAAGTTTGATTGTTTTGTCTCTTGAACAACTTAAATATCTATCTATTCGAGGACAGTAGATTGACTTGGGTTTGAAAATTAAGTTTTTTTTTAAATATAAAATTAATTGTACTCTGGTAATGTCTTTTTCATGTCCATTCCAAACTTTGACTGTTTCACCCTTCACATAATCAAATAGCTCGAGTGTCTTTAAAGAAAAATACCTAATTTAAATTTCGAAATTAATTTTAAATTTTAGAATTTACATAATTATTTTGATGACCAAATAAACATTTTGTTCCAAATGCTGAAGTAATACTGAGAACATTATCATATGAGCTCAAGGTATCAATCAATCGAAGACCGTTCATTTCATTAGAATTTTTTTCTCTTTAAAAAAAAATCAATAAAATTATCCTTTTTGTGATGAAATTAAAGTAAAATTACTCCAAAACTATATTTTCAAGTTTTGCAGAGGATTTTGATGCGGAATTTGATTTTGGTTTAAAAATGCTCAATATTTTACCCATTTAAAACAAAACGATGTTAGTTTTATTTTTCTGATACTTGAAATCAACGAATTAATTATTTATCTTGATTTTTGGAATATGGTGATAATTATTTTCCCAAAAAATAATTAAAATCTTGCCCATTTAAAAATTAATTTAAACAAGTATTTTTCATAATTTCTATCCAACCCAAAAATATCTATATGTGTTGCCAAGCAACCCTAAATTATGGCAGACTAAATTGAAAAAAAATTTACATTTATTTATATTTTATTAAATTTATTCTTAAAAAAAAAGTTAAATTTTATGCTTTATTATTACATAAAATGTCAATTATTCAAAAGTTTCCTCTTGCATTTTATTTAGCTTTCCCTTTCTTAATTTTTTTGCTGCCTTTAACTTGGCTCGAAATTGTCTTTGTTTTGTTTTTATTCTTTGTTTCACATCATCAACCAAAAACTTCAAAACAGCTATATCATGATTCAAATCAAATAGCTCTCTGTCAGCTATACTAATCGAGTTGGCATTTTTGGGAAGAATAAATGATTCATGAGTGAATAAATTTGCCGGTTGTGATGAATTAAAAGAATAAAAGATAAAACCAGCTTGAGCAAAATTTCTAAACAAAGTGTTCTCTTTTTTTTTGGGATTTTGTCTTCTATCTCGATCATTGAAATCACTTTCATCCATCTCCTGAATAAAGGTCTGATATGATTGTTGGAGAGCTGATAAAGTTTGGTTAAAAGACAAAATAGAGTTATTTAGTCTTGGAAAAACAATATCTGGCAATGACAAATCTTGAGAAGTGTCAACAATGGTATGAGGACTAATGTACGAATTATGATTTTCATCTTGAAGTGGAATTTCTTCAGCGTTTATCGAGGCCAGGATTAAAAGCAAGAAAACTGCAATCATTTTTGAACGATTTAAATTTTACTATTTTAACTGTGTGTTAGAATTATTTATACTAGTGAAAAACCTTGACTTTTTCGATGATTTTGTAAAGAATATTAAAACAAATAGTCTTCGATTCTTGTTTTTATTTTGTTTAAAAAAATTCAATTAATTTTTAATTTTTTCATTAAATTAAACTAAAAATGTTTAACTCTATTTTTTTAACTACAGAAAAGTTCACTTTATTTTTCAAGATTATTCTTTCTTTTATAAATTCAAAGTTAACATAATTCAAATTTTCCAAACGTAATTTCAGTTAAATAACTAATTTTTGTATCATTTTTTTTTGAAAATATATAAAAATAAATTCAAGTTATTTATTCGAATAAAAGCCAAGAAGATCATATATTTTTATCGAAAAAAAATTGCTTAACCTAAAAAATTTAAGTTAAAATTTCAAACTAAAATAAGTTTTGAGACCAAACGTTATTCCCAAATTAGAATTTAATTGAAAAATCTAAAATATTTAGGCTAGAAATTATTTTTGAAACTAAAACTGCTTTTTTATCACTATAATAAATTAAATTTATTTACATGAATTACTTCTTGATTTTTAAATAACTTTTTGGCTTAAAAAAACTCTTTTGATATAAAAATTATTTCCAAAATAATAATAAAAATAATAAAATTTTTTAACCAAACTCCAAAATGCTTGATTTAGAAAGTGAATCTAATAGTAGTTTTATTAAAAGAATGTAAACTCAAGCAATTACTAGAAAAAGATAAAGACCAAAAAGAAAGAAAAAGACGCTGAGTATTTTGAATTTTAGGAGTTATTTTAAGATAGATTAGTAATAAAAAGCCTAAGCTAAATGTTTATACTTAATTTGGATAATACAAATGAGTGTTATTTTTGAAACCAATAATAATTACAAATGATATAAAAAATTAATAATAAAATTGACAGCAAATGATATGAAAAAAATTCAAAGAGCTTAATTTAAATAGCTACCTATTTGTTTATCTATGAAATCAGGTTGTAAAAAAAATAAGAAAAGTTAAAATATGTATGAAGTTAAATATAATAAGAATTAATAAGAATAAAAAATAGAAAAAAAATTAAAATGGATAATTTGAACCTCAAATAAAATCAAATATATCGGAGATATTTAAATGTTAGTTTTGAGTCTAATGTGATTCCTAAGAATTAAGGTTTTGCTTCACAATTCAAGTTATTACCGTAAACTATTTATTTTATTTTATTTATTATTTAAAGTGTTTTGGAAAGATTATAAAGCATGAATTTTCAACAGAGCCTTCACAAGCTAAAAAAAAAGAAGAAACCTGGATCATACAATAAGCAAACATACTTATTGGCGCCATTTAGATCAAGCAAAAGAACAAAAAAATAAAAAAATATTTTCATATTTTTATATCATAAAAAAAAATTATTAAAGATTTCTGAAGGTTTTAGATTAATAAAGGTTTAAAAATGCCTAAAGGTTTACACTATCTAAGGATACGATTTTCGACCTCAATTAAATAATCTGAATATGTGAAAATCGATGAAAACCAGCTTAAAAAATTTTTCGAGCATCAAGATTTCATTAATTTGCAGAAGTAAACTATGATTTTTTTATTCAAATTTCTTGACCAAAAGATCATAAAACATTATTAAATTCTAAAGGGGAATTTTCTGCTAGATATTTTTATTTTCAAAAAAAAATCAAAATCAAAAAAGTTTTAAAAAATTAGTCTTTATTTCACGAGCTTTAGTCAATTATTTTAAATAAAAAAATTGACTAAAGCTTGTTAAATTTAATATGATAAAATGTCCTTTTATCATATTTATTAATCTAATTTTTAATATTTAAATTTAACCCCTTTTTTGGCTGTATTCGAATATCGATTCCTAAGATAGCAAGACTTTAGTATTTCCAGAATCTTAGATATTTTTAAACAATTTTCCTATTCATTTTTAACCTCTGTTTTTAGAAAGTTGATTAAATTAAATAAAAATATCTATTTTTAAAATTTTATTTATTTAAATTTTTGCTAGAAGCCAGGTAAGATCCTTCCTTTTTTCTTAAGTTGTTTTATTTTTTTCTCTTTTTTCTTTTCTTTTCTTTTTTCAATGTTTTTGCGACGTTTATCTTGCACCTTCATTTTTTTCTCTTCAACCACTTTATTTCGCTCTTCCCAATTCTTTTTGGATTTTTCTTTCTTTTTATCCATTCTTTTCACGGATTTTTTCAATGTACTAATGTCATCTTTTACCTTTACACCAGATGCTTTTTCAATGGCAGTTTGCCACTTAGATTTGTTTTCTAATTCAGCTGCTTTCTCTGGCTCAACTTTTTTTAGTTCTTCAATTTTTTCTTTTTTTTCTTGTAGTTTTTTCAACAATTTTTTATAATCTTTCGGTTTAGCATTGACTGGTGTTAGCTTGTCATCTTTTTTCTTGGTTTTGAGTGTCTTGTCAGCAGTAAAATCAAATTTGGAAAAAACAACTTCACCATTTTTATTCAGAATGGGCTTTCGTTTTTCACTCGAATTGGCTTCTGAGTGTTCTATATCAATTATTTGAGTTTCTGACTGCGAGTCATATCTTAATCGTTGTCTTTTGATGGCAGCACGTTTTTCCTCTTTGAATTTAGATGATCTTTTCTGAGCTTTTTTCGAATCTATCTTTACCTTTTCTTCATTTTGGTTGTCTTCGTTTTCTTCCATGTTTAGCTCTTGTTTTTCTTTTTTTGATGAAGATTTGTTTTGATTTTTATTTTGAACCTTTATCATTGTGTTTTTGCTTGTTTGATTGTTTTTTAGCACTTTAATTCTATTCGAATTTAGCTTTTGCTGAATATCTTTTTTATTTTTTTGATGATAAACTTCGAAGTCTTTTAATATTTGTGATACTGTCTTGAAATATCTTGGATCAAATTTGTTAAAGTGATATTCCATGTCCAGTTCTTCCTCTTCATGCATTTCGATATCTTCATCATCATCCGTATGGTGAATACTTGCTCCATTTGGTAATCCATCAGTAGGCTCTTTTTTGTTCCTTTTTTTTTTGGAATCATTGGATATGATTTGAATCCAATTGCGCCGGTCATCCGGATTAAGGTAAACTCTGGATGGAATCATATCAATGAATGAAGAAAAAAATACCTCATTTGTTCTACATCGATCTCTAAGCTGATTAATGTTAATTTTTTGGCTATTTGATTCAGGTGTTGTCGAAGATGATTCTTTCATTTTCTAATAATTTTGATAATACATGTATTTATTTCATTAAAGTATAAAATGAGAATTTAAAAAAAATATTTAAAGATTGATTTCAAATACGTATAAAACTTTTACTTAAAATTAATGTGATTTTCATATATTTTTTCAATCGAAAAAGTCTAAACTAAGTTAACAAGATACTAAAAAGTTTGCAGTAATTTTTTTTTTCTTCATCAGAAAACACTTGAATTTTTTTTATAATATTGGAAATAAGACAAAAATTCTGTACTGAGTTTTATGGCCTATAAAAAATTTTTAAAAAGGGTTAAAATTCATTTTTGTATAACTTTTTTATTTTTTTTTATTTTAAATTATTATTTTTATAGTTAAATCATTGTCCGACTGCTGTTTGAATTTTTTCATTTTACTCAAGTTTCAGTAATAATTTCTTTTAATTTCAGTATTTTTACTATTCTTATTATTATTATTATTTATTTCAAAAATAAACGCCAATATTGGCGATGAAATTAAAGTAAGAAAAATGAAAAATAAAATAAAATAAAGTAAAAAAAATAAATAAAATAAAAATTGAATAAAATTGGAATATTAATTCCTTTATTTCCCCCTTTTTTTTACACAAATTTTAATTTCTTATTAAAGTCTTTAGTCCCATGGACAAAATAGAAAAAGATACAAAAGATTATATAAATTGAATAAAAAAAAAGAAAATTCTAATAATAAAATTAATTCATTATTTTCAATTCATTCTAAATTTAAACAAGTTTAAATAGAATGCATTTTTAATTCTTATAGAATATTTTTTTTATTTGTTTCTCCAAATTTTTTATAAGGTTGAATCCAAAAATAAACACTATTGACTTTAATTTGGTATCTAATAAGTGAGATCAAAATTTTTTTACTCTTCAAAAATTATGAAATTAAGAAATAAATTTTTAAATAAAAAAACTTTTTAAAACAACTTAGCAAAATCAATATAGCAAACTCAATGTATCATAATCGATTAAACGAAAAATTAACTTTATCTTTCTTAAAATAAAATAAACGAGCTTTACTAAATAAATTTCCACCATGCGTTCTAATGTTTCGGTCTGCAAAGGGTTATGATTTTTACATTTTTTCGATAATGGACAATCTTTGTTTATTGTTAATATAAATTGATCTTTTCTTTATTTCTTATCATAAAAAGAATCCAATAAATGTTTTTTTAACATAAATCTTTTTAATTCTAAGATAATAAATTTTTTTTTTGACATGAATCAATTATATAATTTTTATAAATTTTTGTTTGTGTTTGTTTGTTGTCTCTTTTTTATAAATCGTTAAATATCATTAAAAATTATTCTTAAATAATTTTTAATTAAGGAAAATTTTTTTTTTCATTTTAATTTTCGAATTAAAAAGGATTAATTTATAAAAAATCCAAAATTTATTTAAAAAAAAATAGTCCATGAGATATTTAATTCTCAATTTCAAGTTTTAGACTTTAGTGGCTTTGAGTGACAAATACTTTATTATAAATCAACATCGAAAATATTAAATAAAAATATACAAAATTTCTTAGTTTAATAAGGAGTCTTTTTCAAATTTTAAACATTCTTGTTTAACTAGATTAATTATAGTGGCCTTATCTAATAAAACCATAAGAAAACTTTAATTTGAAGAAGTCATGGTTTAGATCAGAGATTTGAGGTCCAAATAAAATTTTCGAATTTATGCCCGTATGAAAACATTCTCAAAAAAATTATAATTCATTTCATAATTTTTGTTTAATTACAAAAATAAAGTAATAATCTTAGATTTTGTTATTTTTGTTCTACATGTTGGACACAACACGGCTTTGTTCTGAGGACCACCAGATTTAAGATATTCATCCAAACATATATTACACAAAACATGTCCACAAGGCGTAGCTACTAATTTTTTATTTCGTTGTTTTAACTTTTAAAAAAATTTTTAAAAAATAAAAGATTTTTTAAACTTTTTTTTATTAATAAAATTACTTCATTTAAATTCTCAAGACAAAGTGGGCATTTTGGAATGCCTAGAATTTCATCATCCGAATCTGTATTTAAAGCTGTTAAAAAAATTTAAAAAAAAACTCATTAAATAAGTTTAGCTTTTAAATTACATGAAGAATCGCTTATTTTTTGCCGCTTCGAGGGCGAAAATAATTCAGTTTCATTTGACCGGGTTGAAGAGTTAATGGTAGGCTGTTCACTAGAGGCTTCATTTCTAAATAAAAAGCATTAAAAATGCTAGTGAAATTTTCTTTATTAAAAAATAATACCTATCATCATCAATTATTATTGTTTCGTTGGGATTTCGCATTCTTCTTCCTTAAGTTAAAATTTAGATCAAATTTTATTTTTTATTTTTTTTACTAGAGAGCCTTCGTTGGGTTGATATTATTTCTTGAAAAAAAGCTAATTTTTAAATAAATTGATTCTAGTAGTTCAAACTTACCTATATCATCACCAGAGTTGTTTGAAATGGCTCCTACAAGAACAAAATTTAATTTAATTTTCAAAGATTAAGAAAAAGTGAAGCTTATTTTTACTTGATGGATTAGTTCGACGAGATTGCCGCCTTGAAGCTGTATTCTGACTATCTGTGATTATCATTACATCATCCTGCTCTTTAGTTAAGTCTATACATTGACTATTTCTCGGTCTTTCACTGCTGGTATGTTGAGAAGAAGCTTCAGGATTTGCGTTGTAGTTAAAGCTTTGTTGAGGCGATAGAATGGATGGAAGAGGAGAATGAAGTGTTTGAGTCGATTCGGCCAAATTTCGTGCAATTTGATTTATTATCGATCTCGGACTCAGTGGTTCAGTCTCCCTAATTGAGGGAGATATATTGTCCAAAGTGTTTGGACTTATTTCATCTAAATTTTCACTCATCTGCTCGTTTAATCTTGTTCCTGAATACAAACAGCTGAATAGAATAGCTAGCAAAATAGTAGTTTTAGAAATAATTTTAGATAAAATATATATAAAAATTTTCTAATTAATTGTAATAAATTAGCAAATTATGATTTGGTATTCATTGAAATTACTATTAATGAATAAAATATTCATTATGATTTATAATAAGTGAAATTATTTTGTATAAAAAAAAGAATGCATAGAGCTGAGCTGTGTTTGGTGAATTTTGCTGATCTCAAATTGTCTTTTTGATTGCACAGCTATCAAACTTAACTAGTAATCAAAAAATTTAATTTGAAAATTTTAATTTTTCAAGCACATATAAGTGTTTTACCATTCTATTAAAATGATCTAAAAAAACAGAGCTTCTGTGTGATTTTTGGTAATTTTACCTAAATTCAGATAAATTTACATTTTTGAAAATAGTCAAAAATAAATTTATCACCGCAAAAAGTGTTTTAAAGGGATAGATAAAACGAAAAATTAATTTAAGAAATTTTTATCATGAATTTATGTATTTTTTATAGTAAAAAATAAAATTGTGAAATTAAAAATTTTCTAAATATGGCCTTAATGAAATATACTAAAAATTTAGTTGTAAAATTATGGAGGACCATTCAATTTTGAAATTTTTCTTTGGATCAGAAAAAGACTAAAAAAATACAAGTTCTTTGTTTCAATCTTTTAAAATGCAATTTGAAATTTGAAAATTTAAACTTTGGATGGACGTGATCAATTTTATTGATTTGGCAAGTATTTGACAAAAATAAATGAGGGGTTGTGAAGTTCTTTTCAATTGCACAGTCGATTTTAATACTTTTTAATGGCGTGCAAAATGCAGAAAACTTCAGAGTATTTTGCAGACTTATTTTACTGCATAAAGAATATTTGCTTAAAATTGAGCATTTAACAGAACTAAAATATCGTTTTTAGTAAAAAAATTTCATAAAATTTTCTAAATTGAAAAGATCGAATTGAAATGAACTTCACAACCCCAATAAATCAAAAAATATTAATTATTGTAGATCATAATATTATAATTAAAAGAATTCGAAAAAAATCAAAATGCGGAATTAAGCATTTAAAAGTTACCGAATTTAGTTGCAGAATATGCGGAATGAAAAAATGAGTTTCGAGAATGGAAGAGTATTAGAATTTATAGATTTAATAGAAGAGGCACCAAGTCCTAGTGATACATTTACTGCAATAGATAGTACATGTTTCAATAATAGATATGCATCATATGTAGATTAAAAAAACAAAAAACGTTTGTTTAACTCCTAAACAGGCGTAATTTGAGTTTGTTTTTCGAGTGAATTTTTGGTCGAGGTCACAAAAAACAAAAAATTTTATAAAAAAATTAATTCAATTGCTTAAATTTAATAATGGCTCTAATTTATTAGAATTTATTTTAAAATCTAAAATTGATTTAAGTTAAAAAATATTGAATTTTTAATAGTTTGAATATAATGGTTTTATTTTATGTAAAAAAATTAAATTCTTTAAACTGGCATGTAAAAAAACTTGTCTTTTTATAATTTTGATTTATATGAATCAGAAGTAAGATTAAAAAATGACTGCTTTAAGTCTGTTGAGAATTATATCTTTTTAATTGAACTGAACATCTGCAATTTTTGGTACCATTTAAATGTGCTTTATTAGACAACAGAAATTTTGCTCAAATAGGAAATGAGGTCTAAAACCAAAAACATTAGGTAATCTCTAAAAATCTTAGATAGGACCAATCTTGGATTATTATTTTCCTTGTTTAAATTCATTCTCAGAAACTAACATCAAAAAAATACAAGTTATTCAAAATTCAGCAGTTCGATCTATTTTGAAGCTGAAATATGATACCCCCTCCAATATAATGCACCAAGAGGCCTTCAATAAACTTAAACTACTAACAGTTTCAAATCGACTCTTTGAGTTGAGTGAGAGATATGTCAAGGCAGGATTGAATCATTCTGTTCCACTGGTCGTCAGACTGGTGGAAGAATATAGAGAAGGTTTCGAATCAAAATATATCGAATATCCAACTCGATTGTGTAATTGCTACCTGACAATTTCTTCTTTTTTTTCCTGAACTATCAAATATTTAAACATGTCGTTTTTAAGTTTCTTTTTATTAGACTTTTTTAGACTTATTTATCCTTTTTTTAATATTTTAATTTTTTTTTTATGTATATTTTTATTCTGAAGGAGCATTAGCTCGGTACAGATATACAAATAAAAAAATAAAACGAAAAAGTAAGACTTGGTCATGTTCTGAATATGCGAAAACGACTAAAAAAATTTTTTTGAAAATACTGAACCATCAATCAGCAGTTTGAGAGTATGGTTGGGACAAAAGAGCTTTTAAATATATTCAATTTTTTATTGATTATATAAACTCTGTATTTAAATTTAATTTATAGCAATGATTTGCCACAAGGTTTTTACGTATAATAATTAAGGTAAAAACTAAATTTTAACGACATGCCACTATAACTGCAAGCCAGTATAGCTTAATGGTTTGTGTGCTATGATAAAGCAGAGTCAAAGGATCAAAATCTGCCAAAGGAGAAAAAATCTTTAAAATATCTCTGCGCTACGGTACGGATGTTTAAACCTCTTTCATCATTAAAAAGGGGAACTGGTTTCAACTAAGAAATAACTGTGATGAAGAAGTCATTTGACTTGACTTAAATTTTTTTTTTTGAATTATGAACACTGTTTTAAAAATGAGTAAAAAAAACAAAGCCTTAAAGTTGTAGATCATAATAAATTCATATTAAAACTTACTCTACTTGAAAAATTTAAATTTTTAGTATTTATATTTTAAACTAAAGTTTCTCTTAACTTCAAATATGGGGATGGATCTTTTCAAAGCATATTTTTTTTTCATAGCAAATTGTCCCATCGCAAGTTTTTTCATAGCACAAATTAATTTAATAAAAAAATAATTGATGAGTAAAGCATATTTTATTGATAAATTAAATGATTTATACGGTTTATGTAGTAGCTAGAACGTGTGATCCAGCTGCAGTTGACCAGAGATTAAATAATAAGCAAAGACATGTCAAGAATTGGGACTTTATTTGAATTTTTAAACTGCTTTATTAAATTAAAAAGGGAAATTTTATTTTGTTCTAAGTCATATTGCAAAATGACTATTTTTAAAAATTTACAATGAAAAAAATATCATCCTCTACTCTAAATTAATTGTTTTATATATGTCAAAAAAGTGCTATGAAAATGGATGCTTTGAAACATTTCACCGCCTCCAGTCACAAAAAAATAATGATAAATCGATGAAAATTGATAGATAAATTCTTCATGAGTTAGCAACTATTTCAACTAAATTTCTACTAAACTTGATTAAAGTCCAAGTCCAGACTTTGATTTTAATTTTAATGAAAAAATTAGAATAAATAATTAAAATTAAATATTTAATAAAATTTTTGACATTTAATTCGTCATTTAGTCAAAATAATGATTTTGATTTCAAAAATTGGCTGTTTATGGTCCATATTATTATTTATTAACATGAAGAATTTATAATTATTTTCTTCAAGTATTTGTTTTTTTAAGTTTTTTTTTAAGAGGTAAATTAATTAATTACGTAATATTGGAAGTGTCTTATGTTTATGTCTAGCAAACGGCTTGGTCATAATGGTTAAATCATGAATATTTTATATAGGGAAAACAAAACTGAATAAAATGAACACATAAAAGCTGTGGATTAGAGGAGACATGTGGCTTAAAAATGTCATAAACAGGAAAAGCTCCATAAGCCATTTAGCTTAAAATTTAAATAAATTCTATAATTTTAATGAAAGTGATTGCTGGTATTGTCATGAAAAGTTTGGTAAATTTTTTTTCAAGATGTAAGTTTCCAAATTTTTTTTGAGCATTTTTTGTATATCTTCTTCCATTACCCATAAGTTCTTTGAGGATAATCCTCGAAAAATTATCTATTTATCAAATAATTCCGTATTTTTTCGTGTAAAAATTGATATATAGATCATTGGATACATATTTGAAATAATCTTTATACAAAGTTTCATAAAAAAAAATTTATTTTTATTAAATTTGAATTATAGTTTGGCAAATTGAAGTTCATGTTTAAATGCAAATTTCAAATCAGAGCATTAAGTTTTAATTAGAAAAAATATATTTTTAATCAAATAAAAACACAGTTTCTTTAATCTTTAACTAGAAAAATATTATTGTACTATTATTAGTTGATGTCGTGAAAAAATAAGTTGATGATTAGTTATATCAATCTGTTTATTTTCCCTTATTAATTTCCATTATTAAATTTTTATCAATTAAAATTTAATTTTAACAGGTATTTTCAAATTTTAAAAAAAAAAATTATTCTTGTTTTACTGTATTTTTTCTAATTAATTTGAAATTTTCTTTTTAAAGCTTATTTACTAAGTCAAAGTGACTAAAATTTAAGTCCAAGTCTGGACTGTAAAGAAAAAGTCTTTGGCTCGGACTCTTGAAAAAAAAAGTCTGGACTTGTTAATTTTAAATTTTATTTGTTTTAAGTAATTTATTCTAATCGATAAAAAAAATGATTAAAAATTTTCCCTTTCCCTTGACTACAAAGTGTTTTGAAAAAAAAATCCTCTAACTGCAATGTTAGCTAGATAAGTTGTATTTTCTCAACATTGATATTGTGTTACTGCATTTTAACATTTACTTAGTGTTCATATAAGAATACATTCATTTACTTTAAATTTACTCTGTATATTAGTGATACAAACAATATGTTGGAATGAAAATAGTGGTAGTGTCTTACAACTTAAAGGTTATCTTAGCATAACTCTTATAAGCTGTAGCAGTCGTTTCTTTTTTTTTTCGAAATTCAAACATCAAGCTTCGCTTTGAAACCATTCAGGTTCTTTAGGTTGATAAAATGTAAATATCCATTTATTTTTATTTTTTATTTATTTGCTTAATCTGTATCGAGCTAATGCTCCTTCAGAATAAAAATATAAAAAATATACAAAAATAGTTTAATGTAAAAAGTAGATAAAATAAAATAAAAAGGAATTTAAAAACGGTATGTTGAAAAAGAAAGATAAAAAAAATTTCAATACAAGACAAAATCTAATTAGTAGTAGTAGTAGTAGTAGTAGTAGTAGTAGTTTCGACTGTAGCTGGCTAGCCAGCGAGTGTGCTGACAAGGCACACTAAGACAGCTGATGTGATTGATTGCTGCTCATCCAGCAATCAATGCCTGCTTTAAAACTGATAACATTGGGGGCTTCAACTAATTGATTAGGCAGCGAGTTCCATATGCTAGCGGTTCTGTTGAAAAAAAAGTTATCTCTATGTTGGAGCCTTGAAATTTCTTTGTGATATTTAAAGCAGTGACCTCTTCCTTGGTTTTTAGTGACATTAAAATTGTTGCTTTTTTCAACCAATTCTATTCCATGCATGAACTTGTATAATTGAATTAGATAACCTCTTTTTCTTCTTTCCATCAGATTTGGAATGTTCAAAGCCTTTGAAGTCGGACTTCAATCTGCTTTCATACGGTTTGTTTCTAATTGCAGAAACAAATTTCGTAGCTCTGCGTTGAATCCTTTCTACATTCTCACAGTCATACTTAAGAATTGGAGACCATACAGGCACCGCAAATTCCAAAAGAGGACGAACAAAAGTTAAATACAGAGATCTAAATAACTTACAATCAAAACGAGCAAATGATTTCCTGATGCGACCTAGCATTTGATTTGCTTTGTTTGTAGCCTCTAACACTTGATTTTTCCATTTCAGATTTGTATTAAAAATAACTCCAAGATCTCTTTCCGTTTCTGACGTTGATAACTGCTTACCATTGATAAAATAAGGAAAATATTTGTTTTTATGACCATAATGCATGACCACACATTTTGATGTGTTGAAGAGAAGAAGCCAATCTTGAGTCCACTTGAAAACTAAATCTAAATCTAATTGTAGTTTCGCTGCGCTTATTTCTGATACCGTTTGCGAGAACATTTTAGTATCATCTGCATACATTTTGACAACATTCTCTAATCCTTTTGGTAGATCATTGATATACAAAACAAACAATAGTGGACCAATCACTGAGCCTTAATCCTTGTGGGACCCCTGCTTTTATTGGGTATTGATCACTTAGATGATCATTTACATTTACAATAAAATATCTGGAATGAAGAAATGATTTTATCCAGAAAATAAGATAGGGAGGAAGTTTTATCTTAATTAATTTACAAATGAGTCCCTCATGCCAAACTCTGTCAAAAGCTTTAGAAATGTCAAAATAGAGACAACATACTTTTTTCTTTCTATTAAAGGATTCTACTACCTTTTGAATAAGAAAGAAAAGATTGTCTGCCGTTCGCCTATGTTTTCTAAATCCTGATTGCTCATTAATTAGCAAGTTATTTTTCTCAAGAAAATTATAAATTCTTGAGTATACAATCCTTTCAAGTAATTTCCTGAGACAACTTGTCATACTGATTGGACGATAGTTGGAAGGGTCATGGGTTGGTGAAGTTTTCTTTGGTATCATTGTTATACTAGCAATTTTCCATGATTTTGGGATTTGACCTTGTTCCAAAGTCATGTTAAAAAGCTGACTTAGTTCAACCAAAACCTCATAGGGAAGATTTTTTAACATAAGATTGTGAATACGATCTAGACCAGACCCTGCCACCTCTTTTAGCTTTTTTAGAGAAACCTTAATTTCTGAATTAAATAATATTCAAAAGATATTTTTATTCAAATGTAGATAATTGCTTTATGAAGTAGATATTTATCATAAAAGTGCTAATTTTTTTGATTTTTGATAGTTCAAATTCCCATTCTTAATTGCGTAACTTATTAAGCTATACATACTTGATATACTATTTAATTCCTTGAATTATACTTCGAAAAAAAAATAAACTAAAACTTAACTTGCCTAAGCTAAAAAATGTCTGAAGCTTCCTCAACTTCTGTACTCTTATCAGTCAATAATCAGGAAAATCAACTTGATAATACTGATAATGATGTTCAAGACATAGAAGAAATTCAATCTAAGCGCGGAACAAACACTGTTTACGACGTATTCGCAACTTATGCTAACATCACCGAATTTGTAGAGTCTCTTGAGCAAGGCCAGATAGACGGAAATAAGTGGTCAAAAAAGGGAAGAAGAGTTAACAGGCAGTTAGAAAATCTAAATCAACACGAAGTTCAACAAGAGGTTTCAAGTACGGTTCTAAGTGTAAACTGTTATTTATTTATTTATCTGTACCGAGCTAGTGCTCCTTTAGAATAAAAATAAATGTAAAAAATTAAAATTAAAATAAAGTTAGATAAGATAAAAAAATCAAATAAAGATATCAAAAAAAGGACAAATAAGTCCAAGTAATAGAAAGAAAATTAAAAACAGTTTGTTGAAATTAAAAGACGAAAAAAGTATAAAATATTCAATCGTTAGTGTCTCTAATCAAAATCAACTTGTTTTGGCTTCAGATTCAGCAGTACAAGATCCAGTCGAAAACAATATACAAATTTCTGAGAAACGTAAACGTGGAAGACCAAAAAAATCTAATAATGAAAGTGAGCAGCCCTCAAAAAGGTTAAGAAATTAATTGTGAATTACTTTGTTTGTTTTTTTCAACGTATTTTTTTAATTATCTATGTTTGAAAAAATAAATATCTTCTATCAAAAACTCTTATCTACTTCTATTTGATTTTATATATTTCTAATTAAAAAAAAATATGTAGTAAAATAATAATTATCTACTGACAAAAAATATACCCTTCACTAAAGTATAAACTTTCTTATCAATTTATGATCAATTAGTTAAAAAATTTCTTTCCTTAAAATCTTTAATATAAATATGAACACAGTCGGATTATTTTTTAAAATCTGATATTTTGAAAATTCGGCTCGCTTTTTCAAAATTTACTTTTTCATCTCGATTAGAAAAAAGCAGTTTAATACTAATGATTTTTTATTTTGATAAAAGAGAAAAATAATAAAGAATGTAAAATTCAATTTTCTTTCGATTGCAAAATTATCATAATTATTTTTCAAATCAAGAGAAAAATGCGATAAAGATATTAGAAAGATATTAGAAAGAGTTTTCAAAAAAAAACTCAAAAAAATTATTTAATTTTGTCAAGTTTTAAACGAAAATTAAAAAATTGTTATTAGAAAAAACTTAATTGAAGAAATTCCAAAAAAATCGCAAATTTGACTAAAAATTTAGATTTTTTTTATTATTGTTTGCTTATATAAATAATTAATAATATTTTATTGGGTAAAAATGTAATTAACTAGTCATGAAATCATGGTAAAGATTTTGAAATTCATATTGATCAAAAATTTAACTAATCAATCATAATGAAGTAAACTATAAGAAAGTCTAAATTGTGGCTAAGAAATCAATTTATTTAGTTGGTCTTTTGATTTTGTTTTATAATAAAATTCAATGAAAGAATCGTCAAATAATTAAAATGATCTAATTCAATATTTTATTAATTCAAAATGATTAAATATTGCATGTTAACAAAAATAAAAAATAGACAAACTCATAACTTTCAAATTATCTTTGAATAAAATTTAATTTACAATATTTTATCATAATTAAACATTATCAATACTTATAAATATTGGACGCTTTTTTTTCTAGCAGTTTGCTTAGAAATGACTGGTTCATTGGATTGGTATTCATAAAATTCGTCAATTTCTATACAAACAAAGAAACAATATTTAAAAATAATTAAATAAAATACCAAAAATGATCTAATTACCTGTAACTATTTCATGTTTAAATCTATTTTTAAATTTAAGATAAAAGTAAGGCGAAGTGTGTTTTCTAGCAGTTTGTTTAGTTTTTTTAGATTTGATTTTATGGCAAATAGAATTGGTTTGATTTTTTTCCATTTCTAAAAATTTTCTGATCATTGTGTTTGTACTCTTCCGAGCGGTTTGCTTTGTTCCTTCAAAATTCAATTTTGGGTTTGAATCGTCATTTGAATTTCTAGTAGGACTTGAGCAAGATGACGATGATTCAGTTGAAGAATCATATTTGGGAGAACTAGGTAAAACTTGATCGGTCATTTTAGTTTAACAAATTTAGTCTAAAAAAATGAAAATTTAAAAAATTATGATTATTAAAAAAATGATGCTAATTCAATTTATATGCTTCGTACATAAAAATTTCCCATTTTTTATTATTTATATTGAACAATTGCCTTAAGTCTGAAAATTATCAAAACAATTGAACGTGGTTTATGAAATTTTTTTTAGTGTCAGCTCAATCAAGTGAGAATGTTTATAAAATTCAGCAAATAAATAACACGAAGCCTTACGAAAAGAATTGTTAAATTTTTAACATTCCTATTTAATTTGAATAAATTTGATTAAAAAAATTCTAAATAGATTTTGGAAAATTCCAAACTTTAGCACATTTAAATTTGAATTAAATGCGCTTTTTAAACAAAGATTTTTTTTTTCAAATCTAATAAAATTCAGTAGAACTTTGCTTAAACAAAAAAATTTCTATTAATGAATTGAATATTGAGATTTTAGAGTCAAAGGCACCATTTGACCTATTAGAAAAATTAAAAGTCTGTTTGAAGTAAATTCAAATTATTAATATATTTGTGAAAAATTCTAGTGAGTTTTTTCAACCTAGCTCGTTTATTCAAATCTTAAGAAAACAACTCAACAAATCGATTTAAGAATCAAAACTCTCACTTAACTAAAATTCAAATTACTAAAAATTCACAAGCTTTTTATTTAAAAATACTTTACTTCCTTTTAAATTGTTTAGATAAAGCTATAAAGTTTTTTATTAGAGCAAAATTTCTTACATAATAAGCAAAATATTCGTACTACTTGTGAATATTGCCGTCTACCTCTTGAAGTTAATCATATTTTAGTAAACATTATTTCATAAAACTCGAAAAAAATTTATCTTGATTTTAAAATTAAATTTTGAAATAAATGCCTAAAAAATTATGCATATTAAAATCGTTGAATTTAATTCATAATTTTGAAAAATAATTTGAATAGAGATCTATTATTTTAAGTTGGATTTTCAGTTGTCAAGTTGACTCGATTTTGGCAAGCACATATTCAAAGAGCTAGATATTTGATGTTGGCTAGCTTCTCAAATGACCCTTCTCTTTCCAATGTTGTATATGGTTTCAAAAATTATACCGAATTGGAGCTCGGTAATTTAAACATACTTCTGAGTGTGCCACACGATGGCTCCTTACGACCTCCAGAAATCCCCAATAGAGAAAATGATTTGAATGGAAATTTGAAGAATGATAAAAATACCCGAAGATTTACCAAGTTCCTAAAAAATGAACTCGAAATTTTGTTCTTTACCCATCAAGATATAAAATTAATTCCTTTCGTATTATATAATAATTTACACAGGTAAATAACTTTAAAAATTTTTCTAAACTTTTGCTTCTTTTGATGAAATTTTTTTAAAGAATAAAAATGGATCCAAATCGCGATTTGGAAAATTGCTGCCACAGCACAAATCAAGACGCTCATACTGCTTACAAAGACTATCATTCAATGATTGAAATATGCTTCCGTAAAAATTTCGTCTTATCAAACAACTTTGACCAAGGTCTTATTTTGGATATTCATGGTAATTCACACGAAGAACAATGGATCGAACTTGGTTATTTGTTGAAAAAAAGTGACTTAGAAAATGATAAACTTTCGAATTCGTTGAATACTTCAATTAGGTCTATGGCTTCAAAGAGTTTTCTGAGTCTTGAAGAAATGATTAGAGGTGAAAAAGTGTCTTTAGGTTCTCTTATTGAAGCTAAAAGTAACATTAAAGTTGTACCCTCGCCCAGTTTTAAGTCTCCAAAAGGAGGAAATTATTACAGCGGTGGTTTTATTACAGAGTGCCACGGATCTTTTTATGATACATCTAAAAGACTGAATTCAATACAAATTGAACTTCCAATGTGGATGAGGACTGATAAATATATTGAATTTAGCGCTAAACACATAGCAAAAGCTATTTTTGAGTTTTATGAACTTCATTCATTGAACTCTTTAAAAATTTAATTTCCCTTCAATTTGTAACAAAAAATAGACAATTATTGTTAACAAACCAAAAAATTTTATTTCTTAAATAATTCCAAAAAAAATACAATGTATTGTTTAAATTTAAATTGTCAAAAACGATAAAAATAAATCATTTTCTTTTATTTTAAAAATATAGTAAATTAAAATTGAATTTTTCAATATTTTTTCTCGGTCACAAGAAATATTTTTTAATTCAAATGCTTTGTTATCACTGATAAAAATTGAAATTTTTTAAATTTTATTAAAAAATATCATAAGAAGTTGATTTCTTAACTTGCAAAAGTTTTACATATATTATTTTATAATGATTGGTTACGGATTATGGATTTTAAAATGGCTGAAGCAAATTGAACAAATTCATTGTAACTACTTATAAAATAATAATTCCAGCGCGCTCAACTTTAGTTAAAAATATTTTTTATTAAGTAAATATAAAATTCTATGTTTGCCTACTATGTCCAAAAAAAGCATTTAAACAAAAGTTTTCTCAATTTTAATATATTTTTCGACTTTAAATTATACAAATTAATATCGTGAATTGAATCGTTTCTAAGTTACTTGTGTCCTGAAAAAATTCTGAACACCCATCGATTTTAAATAAAAAATTTAAATTACTAATTTTTATTTTTATTTTTATATTAAACATCATTCTGTTGAGTGCTTTCTTTTCCAAGTCTGTATTCCACTAAACCATATCCGATCAGTCCAATTGTCAGGTACACCAACAAAAGGTATAGTTTAATACTTGTTTGTATAAGATTTGAATAAGCAAACGCAATCGCATATCCAACTGATTGCCTTAAATAAAATCGAATTTCCTAATTTAAAATCTAAAATAAAAATTTTACCAAAGTTTTAAATTTGAAAATGCTGCTTCTTCTCTCGATTTAAAAACAAAACCGTAGAATGCTTGGGAAAAATTAAAATTTAGAATTTTTTCGAATTTCTTTCTATGATTAATTAAATACCATTTATTTGAGTATTCCAACTTTAAAAAAAATTGAAAAAAAATTTTGTCATTATCATTTTATTAAATATTACCCTGCATCTGTGGCTCCCCATACGATCGCAATTATGAATAAAACAAAACTTTCGTGTATTTTAGGCTCCCAGATTAGTTGTAATAGAATTGATGAGTAGTTAAGGAAGGCAAGTAATCCAAAGCCTATTTTTCGACCAACTAGCTTGACCATATAGCCAAACCAATACGAACCAATTGTCGAAGACACACCATAAGTAACCATCACGTAGCCAACAAAATCTACACCCTTGATGCAACTTACAAAAGACTAATTTTTTGAAAATAATTTTATTTATCCTGCTTTTTTTTTATATTTACTTTGGTAAAATCTGCCAATAAGTATGCTTGTTCAAAACCAAGCCAAACTGTTAGTGGAATTAATAAAATTTGGTTCAGATGTTTCATATTTTTAAAGGTATTGAGAATCATCTTAACTGGAGATTTTTTTTGTTCCTCCGAAGGACTTAAACCAATTTTTTCATATTTATCAATAAATAAAATGATTAAAATAGAACCGATCATTGCTGAAAACACAAAAATGACACAAAGTATATAAACCTAAGCAAAATAAAGGTTAAAGATTACTGAAGAAAAAATGCTCAAAAGTGACTTAACCGATATTTGAGTCGGTTTTCTTATTGCTTCATTTGTAACAAATGGATGATCGTTTTTACCACAAAAGCTCACATTATGTAAGGCATTGTCAATTTTTGTATCCGATTTCAAAACAATGGAAATAATCAAATTTCCCCATATTTGGGCTTAAATTTGTAATTAATTACTTTAAAAGCAGTGACTTACTTAAGTGACTTACAAGATTGGAATAAAGCATAAAAAATTCCAAAAAATCGATTGATTATAATTTCTGTTTTTTCACCGCTTAAATTTGAGTAATATGAGCCGAGATCGGTCAAAAAAGTTGATTGAGCGGTCCAAAGTGGACCAGCTATGTTAAAAAGTTTAAAATTTTCTCTTTTATTTTCTTCATTAATAAATACCTCCTACTAATTATAAAATTTTTTAAGAAGTTTTAAATTTAAAAATTAAATTTACATCCAAGTATAAAGGCCGAGGGGACCAAAGTGTAATACCGAGGATATATATTTAGTCCGATATAAAGAATATAAGTGAGCTGAGAGACGAAAATTGTCCATTTTATTCCCAAATGTTTTATCAAAATAGTGGGTAGAAACAAACAGCTGAGAATAAATGCTACATAAGTCACACTTAAGCCAACTGTTCCAAGGCCAGCATCAGTATTTAAGCTGCTTTGCAAATTGGCAATTGAATTATATGCAGTAAACAAAAACATCCAGGAAAGACCAATGATAATTAAATTTTTAAAGACGCGTCTTTTTGCATTTTTGATCTGATTTGTGCTTACCTCATCGATTTCGAGTTCTTCCAAAGAATTATCCCTCACCATTTTCTCAAAATTTAGCTTAAATATATCTTTAATTAAATAATGAATAAGAAATTATTAAATTCGCCATTTACCAAAGTTAAAATAAACTCTCTTTTTTTAGAAAATTCTTTTTATACGACTCAAAAATTTTGCAGATTATTTTTTAAAGAATTAAAAAAAGTATATATTAGTTTAGATATTTTTATTTACAGAATATCATTTATAAAAAGCATTTATTGAAGATTTTATTTAGAAAGGAGTGATTTGAACACTTTTTTGGCTTTTGAGTCTAAATTCAATGGTGCCGTATCCCAAAATGCCCACAGTTAGGTAAACTAGCAACAAATAAAGCTTTATTTGTACACAAAGATAATTTGAGTAAGCATATGCAATCACAAATCCGAGAGATTCCCTAAATATTTAAGAATAATAATTATTATTTGGTTTAAAAAAATTACCAAAGTCTATAATTGGAAAAGGCAGCTTCTTCTGATGATTGGAAAATAACTCCATAAAAAGCATTTATCTGAGTTTGCCATCTTGTTAATTTAAAAATGTTTGAAAATTTTTTTTCAAAAATATTTTTATTCCTACACTGCATCAGAGAGACCCCATAAGATGGCGACTATGAAAAGAATATAGCTACTATCTTCATTTGGCTTCCAAAAAGTCATCAGCAATATTGTTCCATAATTTAAACCCGCAGCAATTAAAAAACATGGAATTCTTCCAATAAATTTTAAGACATAGCCAAAGCCATAAGAACCAAGTGTATCAGAAACACCATAGCAAATCATTATGTAGCCTACAAAATCAACTCCTTTTACACAGCTAATGAATGACTTAATTAAAGATAAAAATGGTCAAATTTTAGTTAAATTAATTGAATTTATAATTTTTATTACTCTAGTGAAATCTGCGGATATAAATGCTTGTTCGAAACCAGACCACATTGTAAGGGGAATTATTAGAAGTTGGTTTTTATTTCTCAAGTGTCTCAGAGTATTAATTAATAATTTAATTGGATTTTTATTTTCTTCTTTAGAATGATTAAGACCAATTTTATCGTATGAATCAACTAATGTGAGAATCAGAAATGCGGCAAATAAGGCACAACCAACATAAATGCCACATAAAATATAAACCTTGGATAAGTTTTTAGAATTTTGTTTAACTATTCTCTTAGGCTTACTGTTGATTTTTGTGCCTTTTTTATTTCTACACTTCCACTTCCGGGGCAGTCATTCGATCCACAAAATGAAATATTTGATACAAAAGTACTATTTTCTACCAGTTCAGGTTTAAGGACAGTAGAACTAATAATATTTCCCCAAATGTTTCCAGACTGAAACATGGCAAAAAAAATTCCAAAAAATCTGTTAATTACCACTTCAGTCGATTCACCCGAATACTTGGCATATTTATTTCCCAAATCAGTCAAAAATGTGCACTTAGCAGTCCACAGTGGAGCCGCTTTAATCCAACTTGTATTTAGAAAAAACAAACAATTAAACATACTTACCACCAACTTAAAAATTAAATTAAAAAAAAATTAATTGACTTTTATCAAAACTTACGTCCAAGGATAATGGCGCTGGGAACCAAAGTGTAGTATCTTGGAAAAATATTCGCACCTATGTACAGAACATAGGCTAGCTGTGAAAAAAATATTGTCCATTTTACTCCTAGTTTTTTAATTAAAATTGAGGGCAAAAAAATGCAGCTTAGGATCAAAGAGACATAAATAGTGGATAAGCTAACTGTGCCAAGACCATCATCACTGTTCAAACTACTTTGTAAATTTGCTATTGATGAATAGGCAGTGAACAAAAACACCCAACCAAAACCTATAACAAACAAATTTTTCAAAATTATTCGCTTCACTGTTTTGGCTTCCTCGGGGTTTATTGTTTCACTAGACTTGGAGTCATTAGCATCTTTGGCTTTTTCACTTTCAGCTTTTGTTATATCGCTACTCATATTTCGAAATTTTGAAACAAAAAGTGAAAAATTCTCTCTAAATAAAGCATATCTTAATTAGAAATAGTCTAATTGGTAAAGATTAGGGTGTAAATCTTATCCTTTGGCAAGATTTATGTTAGTACGCCTTAATATTTTATTGCGCCAATATATGTAACGTTAGTTCAAATTAATTTTTTTTGTTTAACTTTTATTTACCTTTTCTATTTTTTATCTTATATTAAGTATTTACAAGGCGTCTTATTTAGATTTATCACATCTTTAATTTTATAGTCAATTTTCATCCAATTTACTACTAAGCAAACGATTTTGTTCTATTTAAAAAAAAAAAGATGAATTGATATTTGATTACAATTTACCAAAAGATTTAGCAAAATTTCTTTTCAACCATTATCAAATTTAAACGCTATAACAAGGTTGAACTTTACCAAAAAAGCAAGTTGAAACAAAAAACTGCTATTGAAATATCAACAAATTTTAGAGACAAGATATTTTGGTTATATAAATGCATATTCTCAAAAAATTATAAAAATACTTTTGTTTTGAAGCCAATAAGGGTTCTTTTAATCTTTTAGGATAAAAGAGTCAAAAGATCTGACTTAAAATAAAATTATATAACAAAGATACACTTGAAGTGTTTTTTGAACCAAAGTTTTACTTGATTGAAAAATTTGAACAAAAATAGAAAATAAATCTCTTCAAATTAGAGTATTCTAAATAAAATCGGATATCTGAGAATGAAAAAATTTAAAGACTTGTTTTTTAAGAAAATTTTAAAATTAATATTGTTTATGATGTTCTTTATCTTAATTATAAGGTCACCCTCATAGTTTAAGAGTACGCATGCACACAATATCTGTTTTCAAGCTATTTCATTTTTTAAAAAGATTAAAATTAAAAGCAATAAATTTTTTTTTTCAATTCTTATCATTTTAAAAAGACATAATATTTTATCGACTTGAAGAATAAATAAAACCATTGACCAAGAATAAATTCTAATTATCATTTTTTTAAATAGTTTATATTATTATATATTTTTATATTTTTACAAGTTTTTAACAAATTTAAGACTTAAATTAGAATTAGTACAAACATATTAAAAATGTTTAATGATTTCGAAAAATTTGAAAATTTATTATTCGAAATTTCTATTTTATTTTGAATTTATGAAGTTTATTTTGTTTATTAATTTTTTAAAGAGGCAACAAGATCATTTATCAGTCAGGAATCTGAAAATTTAAATGCATTTATTAAATTTATATTTAGAAACAGAAGGAAAGCTGAATACTTGTAATACCGGGAAAATTTTTACTTTTGGGTCAAAAAATTGAGAAATAGACAAACGTATAACATCCTATATTGGAAATACTTTTTTGGATACTTTAATAATAATAATAATAATAATGGTTATTATTCTACGGTCGAGTTTAGTTTAACTAAATTGACAAAGCAGGAAGACTAACGTAGTCCCACTATAGTAGACTTTTCATTTTTTTTTATTTCTACCGGCATTTTTCAGTCTATTTTTGAACTGTTTGATCGAACTTGCTGTGACAACCAACGTTGGAAGCACATTCCATTTGTTCACTACTCGGTTTTATAGAAAGTTTCGCCTTGCTTCACATTTTGATAGCTGCGAGCAAATGCGATGCTTTGCTTCCCTTACTCCTCCACTTGGTCCTTCATTATTCACTGAACTCATAAGTTCCGCATGGTAATACCAATTGACATGATCAGATCAGATCTCCACGCTCTCGCCCTTCTTTTAGAGTTAGCTAGTCTTGACTCATAATTCAAACTTTTTATTTGTGGAACAAGCTTCGTTGGTCATCTTTGTACTTGTTCAAGTCTAAATATATCCTTCTTTAAATAAGGATTCCAGGCAGGTGCACAGTATTCTAGATGCGTTCTAACATATGTTTTGTAAAGCTACAAAAACGATTGAGCATCCCAATACACAAATTCTTGAGCATACCAAGCATCTTGTTAGCTTTTTTAACGCAGCTATGAATTTGATCATTCCATTTTAGTTTGTTGTTCACCATTACACCAAGATCGCGCTCATTAGTAGTCTCCGCTAATTCAACTCTGAAATCATTCGCATTTAACATTGTGAACATTGAGATTTCTTGCCCAGAAATCTCTGAGTTGACAATATACATTACTTTACACTTAGATTCATTAAATTCCATACTCCATCGTTTCGACCACCCAACCATCTTGTCTATGTCATCTTGAATTAGCATTTGATCACTTGTGCTTCTGATGACACTTATCAATTTGCTGTCATCTGCAAGCAGGTTACAAAAGTGACTAGCTCTGGTAAACTAAATGAAAGTGATAAAAATTTTTTATTACATTATTGAGAAATTGAAATTTTCTTAACATGTCAAAATGACGTCTTTGGTATTTCTAGTGTGAAGTTTAAGACCACATAAAATAAAGATTTGCTCAAATTGAGAAATCTAAAAGCTTTAAATAGTTTTTCACAAAAAGTGCTTTATAAGAAAATCTAAAATTAAAATAAATGACACAATTTAAAATTAAAAAAAAAAAAATTCTCACAAAGCTAATAAGAATTTTTGCTTGATTGTGAAAAAAGCGCATTGTTAGTTCTTGATAAAACTAAAGAAAAATTATTTAAAAAAAAAAACAAAAAATGGAAGAAGAAATATCAAACAAGCAAATTAAAAATGACGATAATTTTGAAAAAATTAAATCAGCATTGATTACAAAATTTTTAGCCGAAAAGCTGAAATTAGAGACAGAGCTAGTCAAATACAACAATTCAATTTTAAATGAAAAATATTTAAAATTGAGACGTAAGGAAAAAAGTCAAGAAATTTTAAAAAATATAAATGAACTCAAGCATATTGCAGAAAAATTTCTGAATTTTAAATTCAAAATTGAATCGATATTCGAACAAAATTTCCAAAATGATCAAGATATCAACTTGTTTATTTTCAGCAATTTTATATTCACAAAAGATAAATTAATAGCTAATTTTATTCAAAGCATAGACACTCTGCGTCAAGACTTTGTCAAACGGGTACAGGAAATAAAAATTCAATTTGAAAATGATAGAGCTAATATAGAAGATAGTTATTCGAATCATAAAAAGATCATAAATGATCAAATTTTGGCTTTGGAAGCAAATTTTTACTATGAATTGGTAGAGGATCAGAACAAATTTATTAAAGCTAAAGAATCTTTAAATTGCGAGCATCTGGATCAGATAATAACATTGAGGGTTAATATGGAAAAAAAAATTACCAATTTGCAAAGAGCTTATGTGGATAATAAAAGATCAATTGAAAGCGAAATGTTCTTTTTCAGCAAACCTGATGAAATAAGTTCCAAGAATGAAAAAATTGAAGCTGAAATTCAAAAAGATAGACTCAAAATTGAGTCCTTGGTAGACAAGTGTCAAAGTCTCAGAGAGGAAATAAATTTAATTGACATAGATTTTCTACTTTTGAATAAAAAAAATACCATTCATGAAAAATTCAATCAATATGCTCAATTGAATCAGCAATTTGAACAGAGGAAAAAGAAAGTAAAAGAAAATATAGTAAATGTGATAAAATCAAGTAGCCAAGCTATGACTAAGCTTCAATCTCAATCCGAAAAATGTCGCAAAATTTTAGCCTATTTTAGCATGTGTAGAAAAATGGAGACTGCAGAAGAAAAAGAGACTTTATTTTGTAAATCCAATGTGGTTAGTGACAACATTGATTGGAAAGCTGTGCTAGGAACTGAGAACCAAAGTGAGAGTTCGTTCATCAAGGATATGTTAGCACAAGATATGAATGATAATGGCTATAACTTTTATTTAAAATATGCTAAAGTTAACATAGAATTAGAGTCATTAAAATTGGTCAAGTCCGATTTAGAAAGAGAAAATTTTTATTTAAAAAAATATTTAAAAAATTATATTTCTAGTATTGAAATAAATTGTTGTTTGTAAATTGTTAAATGATCAGAACTTTGGGCTCTGCCCTCATTTTAGAGCTGAGATAATCAAGTGCTATTTGCTTTTGAGCTATGACAACAACCAAGACTTAATATAGATCAAGATTTTTCTTCAATCCTCTTAGTAATTGCCTCAGACTTGACATGTATTAAATTGCTATGAAGGTAAATTTTTATTTATCGCCATGACGATTGAGTTATTCTGAATAAATTTTTTTTCAAATGGTAGCAAAATATTTGAATTTTTAAGTGCTAGAAAAAAAAATTTATCGGCTCTTCGGACCCTGCATTTAAAAAAAAATATCAATATGAATTGTCACGTTCTTCAGGGCGAACCATCACAATTGAGCTATAGCTCAAAATTAAATCCAAAAGAATTTTCTTACGAAGATGCTCTCATTGGAAAATACTTGGACGACTTGCGCAAAATAGAGTAAAGTTTAAAAGAAAACCAAATTGGTTTTATTAAATATTTTTATTAAAAGGAGCAAGCCAAAAGTTAGAACTCTAGAAATTTCTCCGTATCTTCAAAAACTTCCGGGTTCAAATCCCACATTTCAAAATACAGGTTCACGAAATACAACAACTTCATTTACAATGCAAAAGATTCGAACCAATTCAGCAATCGGTTCTAGATCAAATTCAGCAATTAATATTGAGAAATTTTCACCCTATATCGTTCCAGCCAGCAATCGATCCACTTCGAAAATAATTAATTTAGATGATCCTTCATTTCTAAACTCAACAAGCAATATTCCCAATTTGAAATTAAGAAACAGACCTTCAAGTGCCCCCATCAAACGGTGAGGAAAAAAATCCATATTTCACAAAAAAAAAATAAGACAGAATCAAAATAAAGGCTAATTAGGGCTAAATGAACCCTGAAACCATTTTGAATTAATTTTTGCATATTATTCTGTTATATTGATTCTAAAAATTTTTTTCAAAGACAAAAAATTTTCGATCAACTGATTTTGGTAATTACAAGGAATTAAAAATATATTAAAAATAATCAGCCTGTTTATTAAATTTAATAATCAAAAATACTTTAATTACCAAAATTTTGATTCCATATTTTTTTAAAGCAATCATCAGAGTTTATTAAAAAAAGAAAAAAATTTTTTTTTATTAATTTTTTATTGATGATTATAATTCTAAAAAATTACCTAGTTACGAAAAAATGACCACTAAAATCGACATAGTCATTTTAATGTTTAGCCTTAAGTTAATAAAGCATTTGTTTAAATTTAAAATTAAGCAAATAATGATTATCTTTTTTAATTTTAAATAAAGTTCAACTTCAAAATATTCAATCGGTTCGGTAAAATCACGGAACTTGTATAAATATCAAACTTTCATGATAAAAGCAGTGGCGTACAGAAATGGAAGCCGAGATATATGTGCTAATATTGCTGCAAAAAACATAAATGAAGTAGATTTTTTTCTAAATTAAATTGTTTCCAATAAAATAAATTAATTTAAATAATTAAGTTTTTGTCTATTGCCACTGACCGATTGCAATTGAATCGTGCTGCCAGACGCATATTTCTGGACAATGGAGATGAAATAAAAAGCGAAAACCAATTTTTAAAAAATTCCACTGTTTACGTATCCTGTGGTGAAGAATTTAAAGATCCATTTTTGAGAGCTAGAAATTTTCTGGAAAAGCAAAAGTCACTGATATGGACATCAGATGGACTTCAGTTTATAGATCTTGAAAAACAAAAAGAACTCCAGAAGCAATTTAATGATGATAATAAATTCTCAAAAACAGCCAAATTGGAAAAACAAGACCGCTTCACTCGTCACACCCGCTTGACCAAACGCTTGGTAGTCTATCCCAACGGCGTCGATTTTAATCCAACTCAAATTGTATTCGAGTATTTAAATTCAGTGAATAAAAATAGTTCTGGCGAAGAAGAGACAGCCAAGTTGGAAAAAGAGTATTTGGACGACTTTCTTGATGCATGCACAAATAAGATTAATCTTAATGGAATTGCCAAATGTGTGTATAATTGGAACGGGGAATTGGTAAAAAATTTAAACGACGTACCTTTGCTGGACAAGTGTCTTCAATCTTTAGTTCATGAGGTCGAGTACGCACCTGTATGGGTGAGCAAAGGCGAAGGCTTTGATTGCAATGGAAGCATTGCTTTTTTGGAAAATTTGATAAAATATACCAAAAAAACTCGCAAAGAAATTGTCCAAAGACGTAAAAAGGTCATAAAACAGATGGAACAGCTAAATCATGAATCAACAAAAGAAAAAATATCAACTAGAATTTTGGAACTAAAGATGAGTTTGGAGAATTTTGATAGTGAAATATCAGAATTGGAAAATTCACTTTCCAATTTGGAAGAAATATTGTCCAATGTGCGAACCATGTCCAAATCTACTTTGTTCAACCACATTAAAGAGCTGAATACGGATGAAAAAATTTTTGGTGGCCGTAGTTCTAAAGGAGCCAAGTTGACTGTTTGCATTAATGGCACAGATAAAACATTTGAAATGTTTTTCAACACAAAAGATTGGAATTCTTCGGAAAACCGAATTTATCTTCTATTGGAAGAAGTAAATAGGGTTTATAGGAGAAACTTTGGATATGCTAATAAATTTACAAGAGTGTTTACCGATAATGGCCAAGAGATAAAGCAAATACAAAAATTGGAGTTCAAAGATGTCATTTGGGTGTCTCAAGGTGAAAACTGGAAAGGAAAAAATGACGCTGTAATGGCAGTGACAATCAGTTTTGGAAGTTTGTTGGTGATGAATAATTTTGGGATGGCTTTTCAGAATTCTGTGCAGAACGATGTAAAGATAGATGAAAAAGAGAGTGAGCATGAGGAAATTCAGGAGAATTCAAGCTCAGACTCGGATATAGATGAAGATTTGAAAAATTTTTTCAGACAAAAATCAAAAGCATTGTCAAAACCTAGTTCAAAAAAAATTGTACCTAAGGAATTAACGAGTTCTTATGAACCGCAACCAAATTTAAAAACTTACATGGAACCCATCAATTCTGTTTTTCTTAAAAAATATGATAGACCTGATTTTTGGGAGGTGCGAAATGAAAATGAGAGCTTGGAAATTTTGAAAGATGCTGCTGTGGAATTTAACCAAGAACTATTGCAGGCTAATGATGAAATAAAGGAGATGGAGTTAAAAAAAGCCTCCAACTTGATTGTTCAAAACAATCAAGATGAAAATATTCTATTAGCACCTGTATTGAAGATGTCGGAAAAAGAGAAAAAAAAATCAACTAAAATAGACTCCGTTTGGTTTCATGATTTTCAATTGTGGAAATTCAGCAAATCAGGATACATTTACAGTCAATTTTTTCCTAAAATTTGTCTTTCACTTGACACGTCAAAAGTGATTCGGCTTGAGCTCACGGTTAAAGTAAAGTCCGATGACAAAAAAATCAAAAAATCCCAAGAGAGCCAGAGTGAAACAATTATCAAGAACGGTTATGCAGTAATTTTGGGAACAAGAGCTTTGAACGAGACTAGAAATGATCTCAGAGATAGTAATCAACAGTGGGCTTTTAATAAATATGGAAATATTTTAACCAAATGTCTGAATGAACAAATGGTCTTGACAAGTAGCAATAAATTGTTAAAAGAATTGAACACTGTTTACCAACAAAGTGGTAATTTGGAAAAATATGAACTTAAATATTCAGAATCTAATTCGGAAAATTTTGTTGAATTAAATTCTGATGAAATTGGCCTATTTGTTTTAGAAAAGTTTGAGAGCAGCACTTTTTCGGCAAGCCAGCGCTGGGCGATTAAACAGGAAAATTCGCGTAGTATTGGAGAATGGCGCTATTCAGAGCTGTCCACAGCTTTTTGGCACAAGTTAGCCTACACATGGCCTGTTGATCATGAAGAAAAGCTTATCGAACAGTTTAAATGGCCTATAAGTGGTTACCTAATAGCCGGAGCGCCTCCTCTAAAAAATTTAAAAAATTCCGAGGAAAATCTGACATGCAGACTAAGAGTCTTAAAAAATGGATCAACTGATTTGAACAGTGCAATCAGTTTAACCCGCACAAATGCCAAGCATTTTTTAAAGGACTATTTACATTGTTCAAATTTGACTCCAAAGCAATTTGAGTTTAACTCGTTTCTTAACACATGCACAATCAGCTTAAATTTGGCAAACGCTGCCAGGCGTTTATTTGACTTGAAGGGTATTGAACACTTTGAATTGAGTCATTTAAAAAATGAAGAATATGTTTATGTAAGCTGTGGTGAGGCATGGATAGACCCCAAAGTGGTCAGAGATGAACAATCTAAAAAACTTATTCTCAGCAATCTTTCCGAAGATTTAAACAAAATTCTCTATTTATTAAAGTTGAAAAATTGCCAAAGTTTTGTCATCGAAACTAGTGGTTTGAGTATTCAGGATGGTGCCAAGCTTTGTCTCGGCCCATGCTGTCTAAGTGAATGTCAGATTGATCGGATTAAACAAGGAGAATCGATTCAAAATGTGATTGAAGTGGACCTTAAAGAAGAAGAGACCAATGGAGAAGAAAAAATAAAGTAATAATTTTTTTATTAATTTTTTTTAACTTAATTAATTAAATAAGTAAGTTATACACATAAATACTTTAGTATTAAGTCTGGTTTTGCGCAGACAATAAGCATCGATTTAGTTTTTCAAAAGTTTATATTTTTTTCCTTGAATATTTTGATTCTTTGGGCCTCAACGATCTCATTTGATAAGCCATTCCAGTCTTTCACTATTCTATTCCTGAAAAATTTCAATCAAGCACCACATTTTTTAATAAATTCTTTCTGTAGCCTGGGTAACACTCAAAACGTAGAATAAAAATAAAGATGAATCCTTAATTGGTTGGAAAAAAATTGTAAAGAAAGAAATGTAGAGAAAAATAAATGTAGAATTTCTAAAGGTAAAAAAGGTAGAAGCACTGATTAATTATTAATTTGAAATAAATATTTTTTTGTTTTAAATAATTAATGGGATATATTTAAACGATCTCTTTAATTACTTAAATGATCTCCAAAAATTTTTGATCACTTAAATTAATTATTTTTGATACCTTAAATTAATTAAATGATCTCTAAAAAATAATTAAAATGATCTCCAAATTTTATTTTTTTAAATTTTATTATATTAGGATAAAAAAATAAAAGTAAGTAAGAAAAAATAGAAAATTTTATTAATTTTTTTGGGGCGACCTCTTATTCTTTTAGTGACTTAAGGTACCTTTTCAACTTCATTAATAGTATCCTTTTCAATCGTTTCAACTCTTTGTTTTTTGCTCGAACGACCCTTGTTGCTTGTTTTGTACCTTGTACATTTGAATGAGATCGCCACATCTTCTTCTGGTAGTTAGCGTTGTGAGTCAAAGCCTTTTTAATCGCTTCAAATATTCTAAATCTTTAAAGTTATCTTTTCTCTTTGTAACTCTTCATTATACTTTTTCCAATATTTGGCAATCTTTTTTGAAATATGGATTCCAAAAAGATATGGCGTACTCAAGGTGACGAGGTCTGACGCGACTCTTATAAATTTGCTTAATGACTTCTTGGCCAGGGTAACATAAGTCATTCATTTACAAATATTTGATTTGCCATGGCAGCCGATGTGCATCCTTGTTTATTCCATTTCAAATCGCTAGTCAAAATCATATCTAGATCTCGTTGTTTATCTGATTTTTGAAAGTTCCTGGAATTCATTACCATTATGAATCAATAGTTGTTCTTTGGATTATTTCTACTTACATGCAAGTGATCCCTTCAAGTGAAAAAAGTGTTGTTTTTGGCTTTTTTTCAATAAAAAAAATTGACAGACCCTTTTTTTAAATAAAAATATAGAAAATTTTATGCTCTTTCAGAATATATGTAATTTAAAAAATATTTTAATTTAATCATTGAATACTTGGATCTGGGAGAACTTCAACTTTTTAAAGGATTAGTTATTTTTAGACCCCTAGGTACAGAATATTTTTGTGAGTCTCCCAAAAAAAATGAAAAAAAAACGAATTAAAAGTAAAAAATTAGAATTTCAGATAGCACTTAAGTTTTGAATTTCTTGAACTTTAAATTAAATATAAATGGCACATATTCTTGGATCTCTCGGGCAGAATTAAAATAATCAAAAGCAAAGGTCCAAATATTTAGCCTTGAGGAACGCCACTGAGCAATTAAATTGTTATTAAATTTTAAAAAATTTCTTTTTGAAAATAGGAGTGCACATGCGATTAGTCATGAACGAACAGATGCATTGTACTCACAGAAATTTCGCTGGCCATGGGAAGTTGTGGTCAACAAGAGCATGGAAGGAGTATTTGAGAAAAAAACAGAAGAAAACGAGCACCAAGAAGAAAATGGTAATGCTGAAGGTCTGTCAAAGAGTCAGTCGTTTGACCAAGAGCTTGGCGAACGGTTTAAACCAAAACCAAGAAGAAGCATCAAAAACCGCAAATATTCTAGTCAAAAATTTGCCTACAACAAAATACAAGGCTTTATCTATAGCATTGATAATCCAAATTATGTATTTGGCGTCCATGATGTTGAAAATACTCAGAGCGAAGTTATTTTGATGAAAAAAAATGAAGATAATATCAACCAACGTTGGATCTATAAGCCAGATGGAACAATTGCGTGCAAAGCTCGGTCAACTCTAGTTCTGACAGTAAAGATACCACCTATTGAAAATAGTGATATAGACATCAATTTATTGGAAACTGATTCAAATTACATGCAAAAGTCGATAATCAAAGGCTCCCAAATAACAGTGCAACAATTAGTCGATTTTGAAAATGGAAATGCTCATCAAAAATGGATGGTAGATGAAGAAATTGGTTTTATTTATGCTTTTGCTACTAATACTGAAAATATCGGTAATAAAAATAATTTTAATTAATTTTAATTTAATCTATTTTTTGTAGCTGTTACTGCTGCTAATAAAGCTGGAATTTGTAGTTATTATGTGACTTATGACAAAGAAATGTCTCAAAATGTAATAATTATTGTCAATTTACTTAAAAATAATGTAAGGTTGATTTTTCTTTTCAAAGGGATATTGCTGCGAGTTTATGGTTGAGAACAAAAATCAGCCAGGTCAAGTTACATCTAAAATAGAAAAAAATTTTGTTTGCTTATCATGTGCAACAGCGACTCGCGGAAAATTTCGCCTTACCAAATTGTCCAATTTAAAAAATTTTTCTTGTTTCATTGGAAAGTGTAAGTTTTTTTTGCTTATTAAATATTTAAAAATATATATATCTTTAAATCAGTGGCAATCTAGTTCATTTTCTGTCTTTGTTTAATCGCTTAGATGTCTGGAGCATATGAAGAGGAAAACAAAATATTTAAAGAAAAATAAAATTAAAATTTTTTTATGAATGATATTTCTTACTCTAGAATTTCATTTTTTAATTTACTTTAATTAAATAATTTTTGGGTCTCCCACGTAAATGTGACCAATTGTTCACGAAACATGAGACCAGCATCACTTTGCTCAGTTGGTGACCAGCACTAGCCTCTATTCGGTGAGCAAGCATGTGACAAACAATATAAATTTTAAGATTAAATTCAAAATGTGACCAGTTTTAATTATAAGTTATTCACTGATGTTAATTTGGTGACAAAAAAATTTTATAAAAATAAAAAAATTTGTAGATTTTATTATTTTATAATCTTATTTACAGCACTGATTTTCTACGAGGATCCGACGATATTTTACGTAAATTAAAGTTAAACCATAAAAAAAAAATTTCTGTTTATTTTTATTAAAAATTTTTACGTTCAAAACTTTTTTCTTGAAGTTTTTTACACTGTTTAAAATTTCAGAATCATTTTATTTTTATATTATTTTATAATTCAAGAGAAAATTTGGCTTTGCTTATTTTTTGAAATAATTTGGTGACCTCTGTTATTTATTATGTGACTAATGTTATTCATTAGATGACCAGTGCTTTTCATTTGGTGACCAATGTCCTTTCTTTTTATGTGATTTTAAATTGATAAATATTTTTCGAATACAAATTTTAAATGATTAATGGTATGGGGGTAAAACGAAAAAATAGTGTTTATTTATTAAATATAGTATAAAATTAAATATTTCAAGACTAAAATTTGTTCTTTTAATTTTGTCAACTGATGTTTTCCATTAATTAACTTTTTTTGATATTACCTATCTATTAGTAAATTGAAATAATTTAAACAATTAAGTAAATAGGTCTTGATAAATGCAATATGATTTGCTGAATCGTTTAGTTTTATTTTGGTGCCACTCAGATAGCATTTCAGTACTTTTTTTTCAGAGATCCATGTGCAGAGATGGTTCTGCAATTGTTGATAGAATGGCTGATCTGATCAAACGTCGATCAATGGTACCTGGCACATAAATGATCCAATAAGCAACTAAATATTTAACCTGTACTAAATATTAAATAAAATTTTAATAACTGAATCTTCTTACTTGTGTATTTCATGAAAAAGTTAAATATTTAGCTTAATATAAATACTTACTACAAGTCTTAATCTTTTATAAATTCAGTTTTGTTTTTTTTTAACCTGGTAAAACCTGGCTAAGGACTGGTTTATTTGAGATCTTTATGTAAAAATTATTTTTTTGAATTTATTTTTAAATGTCATAAATATGCTTAGTAATTTTTCTATTATATGAATGAAAAGATTCATGTCTCTCTAAAGATTTCTGAGTCTTTTTCAATTAGAATACTAATTGTACATTAATTTAAATTCTTGACACAGTTTTTAAAATTTGTTAATTATCCAATTTTAAGAAAATTTCTACTCAAGACTCCGATTTTTTTATTAATTTATTGAGAAAATCATTTTTTTTAAAATAAATTAAGTTTAAGTTTTAAAAATAAATTGAATTTTTTTAAAAAAATTTAGCTAACAATAAAAATTGGAAAAATTTTGACGGATTTAAATTTTTGCACGATAAAGTCGATTTAAGTTCACCAGAAATCGAGAAGACGTTTCTTTCTTGGTACTCAAAATTAATCGGGTAAAATAAAAAAATTCTCAAGATTTTAGATTTTATTTTTTAATCAATAGGTGGCGAAAGCTCACGAATGCTAAGACTGTATTAAACGAATTATCTTGTTCGAAAAATATAAATTTTATAAAAATTATGGCCTATAAAAATGGAGATGGTTGGACCAAATCGGGAGAATTAATAATCAGCTCTTCAGTCAATGGAGTATAATTTTTAAATTATTTTTTAAATGTTAAGTTTTAAATTTAACTCTTATTTAAGTTATTGGAACAAGCGACTTCAAGACTTCAACTGGCCCAAGCTGCTCGAAGACTTTATACTCAAGACGGTACCATGATTTTAGATGTTCCCGATTTAATCACTTGGCTGGTTGAGTTTTATCAGAAGCAGTTAAATAAAAATGAATCTAACAAAAATGAAAAATTAGTCCACCAAGATAAAACTAATTCAAATAGATCAGCTGAATCTAAAAATCTTTTAGAAAAAGTTGATTTTAATGAAGACAATATTAAAGATAATTCCCGTAAATAAAAAATTTTTTTTTTTGAATTTATTCAAATTTCAATTTAGAAAATTTATTCGAGGGATCATCAGTAATTCTAACTTCGAGAAGTTCTAAAATGGTCAATGGACCGACTAAAAATGAACTCAGAAGAATATTGAATCAACATGACAGAACTGGTAAAGTAGATCCAAAAAAGCTTCTTAAATGGCCTGTAGAAATTTGGATCTCATGTGGAGAACAATTTAGCCCACCGAAATTACGCAATAAAATTGAAAGTGAAAAAATGGCACAAAGGGAAAAAATAGACAAAGCTGAGCATGAACTCGAAATCCAAACTCACATGTTGCGCCAAATGACAGGCCGACGCTTCAATGCCCAAAATTATGGTCAATATAAAGCAGTAAAGAATCCTGATATTCCGGTAGTCAAAGAAGGACATTGGTCTGAAATACCGTACGAAGAACAGGTCAAACAAGCCGAAGTTAATATGCTAAAAGTAAAATCGTTTTAATTTTTTTTGTTATTTTAAAACAAAACTTAAAATTTTTTATTTAGAATTATGTTGATGAAATTAAAAATCCAAATAAGAAAAAAACAAAAAATTTCGTCCATAACAAGCAATTTGGGAGCCATCCTGTTACTGTAAACAAATAAAATAAAAAAAACATATTTTAGCTAATGTTTTTTTCATAAAGAAACGGATGCTTATCTATGTGAATGGAGAATCACATGAAAAAGCAGTTTACTGCTGGGCTTCGAATATGGATGAATTGAACGAGAGTGCTAAAATTAAGTTGAATTTGACCAAGTCAATTAAATTTTTTTTTACTCAAGAAGGCCAAATAGTAAATAATTTTTTTGTTTATATTTTAAAACAACTTGAATTTAGAAACATTCTAAAAAAAAGTCTACCTAAAAATCCAAAAATTACATCTTCCATATCATATAACTTTATGCCAAAAATATCTTAATTACTCATAGAGACAAAAATTCAAATATTTAAATTTTTTCTTTTGAATATTTAGGCTAATTTAAACCAAACTTTCGAAATTCATTAAATTGAATTTGGATTTTAAAAAATTAAATTAAATTAGAATTTAAAAACTTTTTGTTTTTGGATGAAAGACTTGTGACCATGAACAGTTATCAATGCTATTTATTATTTTTATTTTTAGATTTCAAGATTTGAGGATATAACAAGAGATCAGCTCGTATGTGTAAGCACTGGTCGTGAATTCATCCCTGGTAAGACAGCATGTTGATAAAAAATAAATTTATTTTAAAAAAATTATTTTCAGCTGAGCAACGAAACAAAAATGTTGAATTAAAAGCAAATTGGAATCGTGTCAAGAAAGAGGAAGGTTTTGATGCGACTAATATAAAAGTAACTGCACAGAGAAACCCAATAATTGATGTTGACCCATTTGGACCTCCGCTTTTGAACAATATGAAAAAAAAGGCGATCTTGCCCATTGCAGCAACAGAGATAAATGACCAAGAAATTAAAACCTTGGAACCAAATGATCAAAATATTAAAAAAGAATTAGAAGAAGATAAGCTTTCAAATAGGCCAAAGACTGCACTGCCGAAACCCAAAAGTAGAAAACCAAAATCCAAATCTAAATCTCCAAAAAGAGTACACATTTCTTCTGATCCAAAAGATTTACCAACTAAAAAATCATACGAAAATACAGAAATGATAAAAAATGAAGATATGGAGAATTCGATTTATTCCAATGACAGTTTTATTGAAGAGGACTTATTGAATTTGCTTGATTAAATTTTAGTTTTATTTTTTCATAATTACTGTTGTTTTTTATTATTATTTTGAATTTTTTTGACACTCAAGAACTTTCTAATGGCATTAAGTTTAATTTTATAAATAAATAAAAGCATTTTCTGGATTTTGAATCAATAAAGCTCTAAAAATAAACTATTAGTCTAATCAAAAACATTTACTATCTTAAACAGCCCAAAAAATAATTGATTAAATCCTATTTTGCTAAATATTTTTCATCTGATTGCATAAAAAATAATTAAAGTAAAACGCTTTAATAGTATGTTTTTAATTTAAAAATTGTCTTTATATTTTGTGAAGAGAAGCTATGAAGTTTTTGTATTAGATATCATGACCAAAAAACAGATTTTTTTTTTCATTTTTTTTTTGAACTATATCGTGATATTACCGAAAACTGATTAAATTGTAATATTCAAAATTATTGATTTTCCTTTTTACAGTTTTAAAATCCTTAATTTATGCTAGGGTCGATTACTAATTTATTTTTTGAGCAATTATTTTTTTGATCTAATAATAGAATTAAAGGAAGCAGAATATTTTTCTTTATTTAACGAAAATCTATTTTTTAATGTTTATGGACGCAAAATAATTGTAATAAATCAATTAGGAAATAGATTGTTTGTCTAGATTTTGAACTAAATATTCTTGGAATTTTAGTCAAAAGAATATTGGGGATTAATTTTTGTTACGTCAATCAATGAGTTTTCCATTTATTATTTTTAACAATTCTGATACAGAAAATTGATGTGTCTAATAAGTTTTAATTTTTAATTTAATCTTAAAAGTGACATTCATTTCCTTTATCCCATTTTTATTTAATTCTAAAATTATTTTACAGTCATTTTTGCGAAGAATTGTTTTTAATTTTCCTAATTTGCATAAATAAACTTATCAATAATTAAAGTTAATTTAAAAATTTAGACAAAGCACAATTAACAATTTTACAAAATCGATTTTCCAAAATTTGACAGAAAAAAAATGAGAATTCTTTTATATTCATTTAAACAAACACGTTTATTTAAATTATAAAGCTTAGTCAGATCAGTTGTTAAATGATTATAAATATAGGTTAGACTCGCACTAAGTTTATAAAAAATAATTATTATTATTATATTTTATTAAATGGTTAAGCTACATTGACAATTATCTTATCTATAAAAAAACATAAAATAAAATAAAAGACTAGCATTAATTAATAAAATAAATTCAATTACAAAAATAAATTCGAATTTCATAAAAATAATCACAATTTAAAAATAAATAATACATATTAGTAACATAAATAATTATCATTATTAGTTAGTAAAAAAAAAGTAAAAAAAGTAAAGTTTAAAAAAATTACATGGACAAAATAGAATAAATAAAAATTAACAAATATTAATAGTATGTAATTTCACTAAAATTTTTAATTAGATTTTAACTAAAGACTTAAAAAGGAATCGAGTAAATTTTTAAGAAAAATTGAGCCCAATCCGAAATCTTTTTTAAAATGAGTACATTATCAATGTTTTACGAAAAAACGTTACACTGATGTAAAAAATTCCGAATGAAAATCAAATGGTAAATTAATTGAATATTTCACAGACTAATTAAGTTTAAGTTAAAAATAAATTTTCTGATTATTAATATCACTCCATTCATAAATAATTCAATTTTAATTGATTTAGATAAAAAGTTTCTTTAAAAAATAATCTTCGTTAGCATATCTATCTTTTTTCTAAGAAATTCCTTAAAAAGTTATTTTAGAACCTCCATGCTTTATAAATCAAGTAAGTCTGTCTCAAAAATTTAATGCAAAATTTTATGACAGTTGAATTTTTAAAATTAATTCAATTAGAAAATAAAATATGTTCAAGTAAAATAAGCTAGCAGAAAAAGAAATCAAAATGTCAAGTTAAGATATTAGAAAAGAATCAGACTGTATTTATTTTAGATAAAATTTGAAAATTTAATATTTAGCCCTGGAAATGTCGATGCCAGCAAGAATTGAATTTTTATAAATCACACTTTTAAGAGATCAAACCAGAAACAAATATTTCAAATTCTAATTAATACACCATAAACTTTTTTAAACTAAATTTTAAATCAAAAACTCATTTTCTTAAACATTAATGAAAAAATCATCTGGCTGATACCACACGTTTGACAAATAAAGGTGAATGAAAATGATTTTCCCCCTAGAGTATTATGAGTGCTGTACCAAGATATAAATTAATCAAAAATCAAATTTTTCCTACAAAAATATTCCAAAAATAAATCCAATATGTTTAAATTTATCGGGTTTTAGATTAATCATGATGTATTTCTTAAAAAAGCATTTTTTAAATAAATAAAACAATAAATAAGGAAATAAAATTATATTTATTTCATTATTAATGCGTTTATGAATGTTTATTTATTTTTATTTTCGGGAAGATAAATTTATAAAAATTTATTAAAAACATATTTCATTTTTGTCTGAATTAAGAGAAAATATTCCATACGAAATTAAAGTAATTTCTTAATTTTTTAACCATTATCTTTTGAATAAATGTAAAACGAAATATTCTTATGTCTTTAAGTGTATGCATTAATTCTAATTAAACAAAAAATTCATCTTAAGTTTGATTAAGGAATTTAAAAAAATGAATTCACAGCATAATTTTTTTTTCATTATTTTCTCGTACCGATTTACAAAAGATTTTTTTTTAATTTAATGAATAAATTAGTCTTAGTTTCCTTCCTAGGCCTTTTTGTTAATTTAATGAGCAATAGACCAAGATTACTTCGATTAGGTTTTTTTAAAGGTTAAACAAGAATTGTTAAAATAATCATTTTAATTAATTATTTTTTTTAGATAACTTATTTTTTACAATAAATCATTTGGACATCGACGCCTGTTTTTTGTCTAAAGGCATGTCAAAAATTAATTTATATTTTCAACAATTTCAAAATAGTGTTATGAGATATAGAATGGCAAAAAATTATTTTGTCAATTTCCTCTTTTAATATGAAAAATCGCAAAAATCAATACAAAGAAGCTAAATAGAAAATGATTTCTAATTAATTTCGTGAATCATGCTCGGATAAGTGCTATTGAAAAAAGCTTACAAGAATGCCAAGTCGGAATGGAAATTATCGATACCTGAGTAAATTTTGTTTTTAAATTTGAAAAAAATTGGGCAAATTTTTGATTTATTATCTGATGATAACAAGTTTTTTAAATTAATTGCTATGATTGATGATAAATGTCAGTTCTGTTTATTTTAAACGTTTCCGTTCTAAAATGATAATGCTGATTATTTGAATTATGATAATTAAATTTAAAGAAAAAAATAAAATTTTTAATTAATTGCATTTTGTTTTGTTGTTCAAGGAGTGTTATGCGCGCTGCTAGAGGAATCCAAGCTTTGTTTTTATCAAATGCTAATGTTTTTCTTTTTAGAGAGAATTTTCTATACACGAATTTGTTCATTATTGAGAAAAAATTTTAAAATTATTTAGTTAGAATGCAAATTTTTATGGATACTTATCATTGACAAAGATCACACAAACTCAATTAGGAATATTCAAATCTTGCCTCGAGATCTTTGACTAAAATCTCGAAAATAACCAATTTTATTGAATCATTGGAATAGCTGAGCTTAGCAACCAATTGTTTGTTAAGTTTAAAATAATTTAGGCGCCTTCTCTATTAAGAATAATTATTGAGTGCGTCGTATTTACAAATTTCATACACAATTGACTAAAACTAGCTAAAAAATAAATCATGTTTTCTTAAGCAAACATAAGTGACTGATTTTTCGGCTCAAATGAGCTAATTTTTGGACGATCACTTAAGACAAATGGATAAATTTATAGAATTTTAAAGATGGAAGACTTTAAAATGAAATTAATTTTGGAAGCCTTTAGATTCCTGTCAGAATTAGGAGAAACATTAGTTTTTAATTCATTCAAGCTAGTTTAGGAACTGGAAATTTTATGAAGGCGTTCTGAAATAATAAATTATTTGCCAGACTTAGTCCTCAAATTTGACAAGATCTTAGAGTGTATCATTAATAAATTTTTCAATTTAAATGGGCAAAACAATAATGGTAGGAAAAAAAAGTATTCTTAGCGAAATTCGATTTTATCTCATTATTGCAAATTATTTATGTTTTGCTTCTAGGTCTGCAAATGGTTTCAATGGGAGCAATTTTTGCTCTCACATATTCATATAGCGTTTTGGAATATATTTTTTGTTACTTTTCTTGTTCTATTTAAATTATTACAGATAATTTTTTCAATTTTTATTTTTTATCAGATTTAGTAAATTGTATTCAAGATGCAAAAGAAAAAAACAAATTGCAGACAATTTTTAATTAAAGAAAAGAAACTCAAGAAATATATGCAGATAACTTTTAAGTATAAACCAGTCAAAATGGAGAAAGTTTGTGTAGCATAAATTGAATCCATCAGAATTGGCATTGTTTTATTTCAAATGAATATTTTAAAATATCGTTCAAAGTTTTGAATGGACTATCTTTATTTAGAACAGTTAGAACTTAATTTATTAGTTTTGTTAAATTTAGATTTATCAGGTTTTTACTAAATATCAATCGATTAATCAAAAACAAAAGTAAGGCTCATATTTTTTTCTCTAGAATTTTTGTTGTGTTGATAAGATTACATTCTTTTTTTGTTAATTAAGGTTTAAAATGAGAAGAGGGGTGCCGGAATTTTTAAGATTTTGAAAGTAATTCTAATCAAATAGCTTCCGATTAGATTTTGAAATTTTTGACTATTTTTCTAATTGCAACAACCGGAGAAATAGTTTAGTAATTGGCATCCGAGAGCTTACGAGGCAAGTTAAAGATAAAATTTTTCATTTTTTAATTAAGTACAAATGGAAGTTGGTTTATTTAGCGGTTAAAAATTCGATTAATGCAATTTGTCTTTTAACGAGTGGGAGATTAAAACTCTGGAGTAAACAAATTTTTAAATAAACCTTAATTATTTTTTAATTAAATGTATTTTTTAGACTCTAATTTTATATAGAAAACAATTATAATTGATAAAACATTAGACTTTTTTATTACTATTATTTAGCATTTGGAAGATTTGTTTTTTGCTCGATGTTGTCCTTAGCAATTATCATTTTTTTCTTCCAGAGGGTGTATGGGTCGAAAATTTAAAAATCTAAATTTCTCTTTATCTATAGATAAAATTTAAAGCAAGTGTAAAAAATAAAATTTTGACATAATTTGTTCGAAAAATAAATTTTCAAAGCGTGATCAATTTTCATGCTCTAGTTGGAGAGGATTTTAATTTTTCCAAAGATTAACTTTTTAGCCGTAAGTAATGATCAATTTTTGTAGATCAGAGATTATTCAATTAGTTTATTACATATTTAATATTCATGCCAAGTTGTTTTAAATAATAGATTAAATTTCATTTTTAAAATCTAAACATAATTATTGCCATCTCCCAATCGTTATAATAATGTTATAATAATTTTTCTTTTTTTTTTTTTAAATATTTATTTGTTCAATGGGGTTCTAAAATTTGCATTATCATCAGGTAAATTTATCAAGTGAATCCGGTGAATTATTGATTCAAGCAACAGAGGAAAAAAGGGGGCTGATGCACCAATTCGATGATTACTTAATCAGAATCAAATTTTATCTTTCCCTTGATATTTACTTCGCTTGGTAGCCAACTATCTGAATATTCAAATGCTAAACTTAAGGATTTCTAGAACTAGAACTGTTTCCAAAGCTGTGATATAAATCTAAATTTCCATGGTTATTAGAGATAAATTAATTGACAAGCCAGCGAGTGATGCATCACATTTTTTACATTCTGTATGAATTAAATTCCAGCGGATCCATGAAGCTGCCGCTGCTGCTCTCTATTTAAGAGAGGCATAATCATAGATTTAATTAGAGGGGCGAGAGCTCAGATTCGGAATCGAAAAGATGATTAGTAGCCTAGAGGTGTTCATTTTTGCTCATTTATTTTATTTTAGAGTAAATGTAAATTACAAAATTATTTGAGATAAATTTTTATTTATTTTTTTGGTACTAATTCAGGGAGAAACTCATTGTGTATCTCAAGTTTCAATAATCAAAGAGAAAAAAAACTAATAAAATGACATAAAAAAATCCTAGTTCAAATCTTGATACTTGGTATCATTAAATTAAATTTCTATTTAAATATACGCTTTGAAATTTGGTTTCAATTTAAAAATTAGAAAAGTTTAGATTTGAGAAAAAAAAAGTTGCATTTGAGCGAGCAGCCGTCATTGTCATCTCGAACAAGTGATATTTTGGCGGTGCAGCCAGCAATAAACTAATAAAACCCATAAAAAATTACCTGTTTTATTTCGTTTTAGATCAAAAAAAAAAAAAAAAATTAGCTTGCTATTTATTTTTATTGTGACAAAAGTATAGAACAAAATTTTGAAGAAAATTTTTATTTGAACAAAATTTTTATATGCTCAAAAAAACAACATTTGATTAAAAAAGAAATGAATTTCGAGATACCAGAAGGCCTTACCGATTTACTCCAGGACTTTACAGTGGAAGTTTTGCGCAAAAGACCGGCCGACCTGCTGCAATTCGCGGCCCAGTACTTCGACAGTCTGCTGGAAAAGCGAGCGAGTGACAACGCCAAAAGTCTGCTCTCCAAACTCAGCACAGCCAACCATGTGGAGAACAACCATGTGGACGAGGACGACGTGTACACGGACGAAGATGAAATGGGCGAGATGCCCGAGCTTCCGAAGGGCCGATTCGCGGCGGGCGGCCGACGCCACTCGGTCGCCGCCGAAAAATACAACCCCGAGGAGGACACCAGCGAAGAGCCGGCCATCGTTCATCCCAAGACCGACGACGAGCGCCGCTATCTGCTCAAAACGATCGGGCACATATTCATTTTTCGCTCTCTGGAAAAAAAACAAGTGGACAAAGTGATCGACGCCATGTTCGGCAGACACGTCCAGCAGGGCGACGTGATCATCGAACAAGGAGACGATGGCGACAACTTTTATGTGATCGAATCGGGAAGATATGATATCTATGTGAACAAGCAGAAAGTGGGCGAATACGACCAGAAGGGCTCGTTTGGCGAGCTCGCTCTCATGTACAACATGCCCCGCGCGGCCACCATTGTCGCCGCCTCGGCCGGCAAGCTCTGGGCGCTAGATCGCCTCACTTTCAAGAGAATTGTGCTCAAGAGCGCCTTCGAAAAGAGGAAAATGTACGAACAACTGCTCGACAACATGCCCATGTTCAAATCGCTGAATTCGTACGAGAGAATGAATGTGGCCGATGCCCTCTTTTCCAAGTCGTTCAGCGACGGCCAAAGCATCATCAAGCAGGACGAAGAGGCCCAGTGCATGTATTTCATCGAGCACGGAATGGTGCGCATAGTGAGGGAACAGGATGGACAGTCCAAAGAGATCAAGATGTGCCAGAAGGGCGACTACTTTGGCGAGTTGGCTTTGTTGACCAAGAACCCGAGGGCGGCCAGCGCCTACGCTGTCGGGGATGACACCAAGTGTGCCATTTTGGACGTGGACGCGTTTGAGCGACTCTTGGGACCATGTGTTAAAATAATGCAAAAAAATATACCTGACTATGAGGAACAGTTGAGGAAGTTGTTCGGCGACAAATTTAGCGTGGCAGACATTGAAAAATAGCTGTGGCACAATTTTAATTTCTTAATTGAATTTATTTTGTTTTAAGTATATTTTTTCTCTAATGTACTTTAAGATTTACTAGGAAACACACTTTTACAGATCGACCAAATAATTTTTATTTTCTTTTCTTTATGATTTAATATCAAATAAAGCATTATTTAAACGTTATGAATTATTTGTTTTACATTCTAGCGAGCTGATGATAGTTTTAGCTTTGTTTTTGGGTTAATAAAGTTTCTGGGTGTCTAAAGCAGACGACTTAAAGCAAACAGTTTGAAGTTTTATTTAGCCTAGTAGTTGACAATTAAATTGTATTTTTCCGCTTTTTTTTTTTTTAATTCAACATTTGTATTTATCTGCTCGGATTTGTTTTGGTTATAATTTTATTAAAAATTATTAAAATAAAAGTTTTTTGATCAGTTTCAATTTTTTTTCTTTCTAAATATCCGACCGATCAAATTAGCTGATTTAATTTAAAGTTGGTTATTTGAAAATTTCAAATAATGGCATCTTAAAGTTGAAAATATCATTTCAATTCAAAGAGTTTATCATTAAATATTAAAATTAATCTTTGAATTAATTTAAATAATTTTAATGTAACATGCTTTACATGTTATGTAGATTTAAAAAATAAAATAGATTTTTTATTTCAAAAATATTTGTGGAAAAGATCGATCTTTTCATTTTATTACTTATTTGGAATTTAAGATTTATTTTATCCAAAAATCAATTTTATCAATGGAAATATGAGAAAATATTTTTTTAAATTATTTTATTTTTTAAATCAACATAACATGTAAAGCATGTTACATTAAAATTTTATTTAAATTAATTCAAAGATTAATTTTAATATTTAATGATAAACTGTTTGAATTGAAATGATATTTTGAATCGATCATCAACTTCAAGATGCCAAATAGACCATTTACCATTTATCCCATTTTAGCCATTTAATTTTTAATTTTTTTTCATTATTTGCCTGGAAAAGGTGGCACCATAATAGCTTATTTAATCAGTCGGTTTATGTTTTTCTATGATAAAGTTATATTAATTGCTTATTTAAATTGTTGTAAAGGTAAACAAACACAATTTTTTTTAGTTTGACAAAATATACAGAAAAAATTTTAAAATAGAGTTTTTAAGAATAATTAAAAAAAATTAAACATCTTGTTTTGATAGCGCATACCTTGTTGCTTTATTATTAATCTCTATTTTTCACAACAAAAAAACACTTAAGCTTAAATTTAAACTAAAACTTTGAAAACAATAATGAAATTTATCAACTAATTCATAATTAAAAATTTAAAACAAGATTAAAGCACTTTCGATTTAAGACAGAGAATTCAATAGTTTCGAGTAAAATTATTAAAAATTTACCGAGGATATTACGAGATGAGTCTTCTTTAAAATATTTTTTTCTAATTCACATTTCACAAATTAGTGAATTACTTATTCGACTTTATTTGATTTGAAAATACTATTTGACTACTGCTGACTATAAAATATAAAATAAATTTATTTTTAGTAATTTAAATCTATTTAGAGGATAATAAGTCTATTTTTAACATATAATTTTCATTAATTTATCAAAATTTATGTAAAATTGGATAAAAACAAAGACCGGAACATGAGTGTTTGTTGTTTTGGGAAATGAAAAATTATTATGTCATTAACAAGATTTCAAGTATGTGCTTATAATTTTTAAGATTTTAATTAAATTAAAAATAAATAATTTTTTTTCTGATTTACTGGTATAAAAAGCGATTTACAATCTGCAATTTTTTTTTATATAATTGAAATTTTTTTTAAATTTGCATCTTCAACAAAAAAATTTAACAAAATTGATCAATTCTAAATTATAAGATGAATTATTTTTTGGTCATCTACCAAGAAGAATTATGGAAAACTAGTATTTATTTTATTTATTTGTTTAATCTGTATCGATCTAATCCTCTTTCAGAATAAAAATATAAAAATATATAAAAATAAAAATTTTATGTAAAAGTTAGATAAAATAAAATAAAAAGAAAGACAAAAAAAAATTCAATACAAGAGAAAATCTAATTATAGATATTTTTTTCCTTTTTTTCTTTTAATTGCCATAATTATTATTCATTTAATCAGTTTATTATTCATTTAAAAGTATTAATCCTTTTTTAAAATTAAATAGGTAAAATCATCTTCATATTCTTGAGATCTTGATAAAATCTTAAACTTGAATTTAATTAGTTTTTTTATTAATTTTGCACTCACGCCAAAAATTTTTTTTAATAAGTTTTTACCGATTGGAAATTCGCGTCATGTCGATAATGAGATCAAATGTTCACAAAAAAATGTGAATTACTAAACTGGCAATCAGTATTATAAGAACCAAAAATAATGAAATAACTAATTTTAATTCTGAATTCCTCATAAATTACAATCTGTGTAATTTCAATGATCCTATTTGCCTAAATTAATTAATCTTGGCTTTATAAGACTGAAAAAATAGCTTGGCTTTAAAAGTCCTAACCAAATACATAACTTAATGCTAAAAAATTTACCCAGAAATTAATTAATAGACATCTTAGAACTATTTTATTTATTTTTTTTTATTTTTTTAATCTGAAGGAGCCTTAGCTCGGCAGAGATAATACAAATAAATAAATAAAATAAATAAACAAAACAAATAATTAATACTCTCTAATTTTTGCAGATGATCTAGTTATTTTTTTATTTACAACAAAAAGCGGAACCTTATTATTTATTTTTTTGTATTATCTGTGCCGAGATAAGGCTCCTACAGATTAAAAAAATAAAATAAAATAAATTAAAAATGTAAGGAAAAATAAGATAAAAGTAAAGTAAGTTAAAATATAAAATAAAAGACAGTTAAAATAGACAAATTGTAAGTAATGACATGTGTAAAATTTTTAATTATTGAACAATTCAGGAAAGAAAGAAGAAATAGTTAGATAGCAATTACAAAATGGAGTCGGGTATTCGACATATCTTGATTCAAAACCCGCTTTATATTCATCAACCAGCTTGACAACCAATGGAACAGAATGACGCAGTCCTCCCGCTACATATCTTTCGCTCAATTCAAAAAGTCGATTCGAGACAGTTAAGAGTTTAAGTTTATTAAGAACCTCATGATGCACAATATTGGAAGGAGTATCATATTTTAGTTTAAGTATAAAACGAACCGCTGAGTTTTGTAAGACTCGAATTTTTTAAATGTTTGTCTCTGAAAATGTATTCAGACACGGAAAAGAGAAATCAATTATAGATCCGATTAAAGATTTATATAGGTTTCCTAGTGTGTAATAGTTAAGACTCCATTTTTTGTTTGACAATATTTTTATTAAGTTTAACCGTGAACTTCGACGCTATTTTATTTCATTAACCATTGGGGTAAAGGTTAATTTTGAATTAAATTTTATACCTAAGAACTTGATTTCATTTTTACTCAATTTCATTTTATTTTCATATATCTTTAAGTTTAAGTCAATATTTTCCTTATTATATTTAGTGAAGACAATGAAGCAAGACTTTTTGACAGATATTTTCATCTTCCACTTGAAGAGCCATTTTTTTAATTCGTCTAAGTATTTGTTTGTCTTATTTTCTAGATTTCCTATTTTCTTAAAAATGTAGAATGTGACCAAGTCGTCAGCAAAAAGAAGAGAGTATTCACTATTTATTTTATTTCTTTTAGGTATATCATTGATAAAAATACTAAAAAGTAATGGGCTAATTACTGAGCCTTGATGATCACCCAAGAAAACCTTGAAAATAAGATTAATAAATGGGTAAATTACTTTATCACACAATTTTTATGCTTTTTCGTATATTTTTTTCTCTTTTTCACACACATACTTTATTTCGCATAACATCTTTTTTTAGCACAATTTTTCTCTCTTTTTAGCATGAAAAAAGCTGAATTAAAAATAAGATTAACTTTTTGACAAATCTTTATTTAAAACAAAATTTAGGTTATTTAGCATACAAAAAGGAATCTTATAAAATCTTTATTTAAAATAAAATTAAGTTTATATAAAAAGGAATTTAAATCTAATTTTAATTTTAATTTGTTCTAACTTAAATTTTCACAAAAAACGTAAAATTTTACAAAATTTATTATTATTGGACAAAATTACATAATTATTGATTAAATAAAAAAATTCAATCCTTATGCAAAGCTTGGCTTGCATTCGCAGGGCGACCACGACCACGCTTCTTCTTGAAAACAAAACGATCTATTTTTTCCATATTTGAAAATAGATCACAATTAACATTGAACAATTTAATTGCAGCAACCAAATGTTGACAAACACGCTCTTTAAAAAATCTTGGACAATTGCAGTGAAGATGTGTTAAATCGATCGAAAATTGGTGCTTTTTATGGCTGAATGAAAGCTTGTTTGCTCCTGATACTCGCTTGAAATTTTCAATTGTGGAGTTCACGCTGTTGTCAAAATTGGCTCACTTATTTGAATCTTGCTGCTGAATTGAATATTTTCTTGACTGTAATACTTGCACAGAGCATTCAATTTCTGAAAAACCGAAAGCAAACCAAAGCGCTTACGAATGAAAAAGTCACGTTTGATTGAACTGTCGAAACTCTCAATTGGATTATTTGTCTTGGCATAACCTGGGGCACTGTGAAATACGCACCATTTGTTAAAGTTGCCTTCTAACCAGCTTTTCTTTACATAGTTGTAGAAATCAGCAGCCTTTTTCTTCCATTTTTTTCTAAATTTATCGCAAGAATCGTTCCATTCCTCTTCGCTACAACTCATGTGGATAGCTCGTACCGCATTCAAAGCATCATCGTACATGTTTCTGGGTATTAAATGTTTGTGACTTCGCACATTGGCCATGACATGATAAAAACACATCAAAACTTGCATGCTGGGTAAGCATTCTTTGGCTGCATTGTATGAAGCTACACAAGCATCTTGCATCAAGTAGATTGGATCAAATTCAATATCTTATTGCTCACATAGATCAATAATACCATTGTAAAAGTTTTCAAAATCGATCTGAGTTTCGTGTGATGTCAGACAAAAAGCAACAGGATGGAATGCACGATTCTTGTCGCTTCGACTGAAAACCATCAATGGATAACCTAATTTTAGCAATTTGTAAATTGCGTCTATGTGAAAGCAACCATCGAACGAGCTGTCTGCATCTTGAATCAAACCCTTTGTTATGGTTTAATTTGTAAAAAAAAAAACGTTTAAGAAATATAACTGTATACTCTTTTGATCACGATTTTAATGTATGTTTAATTCATATTTCTTTTAGGCGAAAAAGAGAGAGTTAAATCAGAGATGTTGTTTGAAAAAAGAGAGTGCTTTTCATGTGTTTTCGAGCATTTTTTGTGTGATTTTGAGTGTGCTATGTGAAGAAAAGTGTATGTATGAAAAAGAGAGAAAAATATGCGAAAAAGCATTAAAAAAATGTGAAAAAAACATAGACCCATTAATAAATACACCAAAGAACTAGAACAATGGCTAATTAAGTGGAAAATGAAGATATCAGTTGAAAAGTCGTGTTAAGTAGTCTTCTCTAAGTACAAGAAAAAAAGTGATAATCTTAGCTTAAAAATTTATGGAAAGAGAATAGAAAGCCAAAAAGAATTTGATTCTAAATTAAATTTTTAATATACTTGTTGACGAAATTAAAGAATGCTGCAATACAAGGCTAAATCTAATTAAGATACTGTCAAGCAAAAAATGGGATCTTATTCAAAAAATGTTTAAGAAAAATATTTAAATCTTAATGGGAGCAATTCTTGACTATTCTTTTCCTTACTTGAATTCATCTTTAGAAAAAATATCAAAAAACTACAAGCAATTCAGAATACAGCAGCAAGGTCTATCCTCAGATTAAAATATGTTACTCCCTCCAACATCATGCATCACGAGGCTTTTAAATTACTAACAGTCTTGAATCGAATTTTTGAGTTTAGTGAGAGATATATTGGGACAGGACTGAGTCATTCTATTCAATTGGTATATGAGACTGGTGGAGGAATACAAAGCGGGTTTCGAATCAAGATATATCGAATACCCGACACAATTGTGTAATTGCTATTTCTTCTTTTTTTCCTGAAGCCTCAACTATGTAAACACGTGCATTTTTAATTTTTCATCAAATTGTCCATGGTACTTGGTATTTTTTGACTTGTCATTTGGTTTCTTCACTCATGACAGGCAAACTTGACGTTACTTCTTGATAAACTTTTGCCTTTTCTTTTGTCTATATCAAACTCAAGCCAGTTAACTTTTTATTTATTGCATTCAAATCCTCATTTTCGTCGATCAAAGTTTCTTAATCTAGAATCACTATACTTCATCGGTTTTGGATTCAGTTTTTTCCAAACATTCGTCATCATCTAGTGTTACATCTTGTTAATTATTAGTATCAAATTCATTAGAAAAGATATATTGGATCAATTTCTGAGGTAGGTTGAGAGCCCATTAGTGAACCAAGTAAAGATTAAAAAATGCTTTTTAGTTGTAAGATGTATATAAAAACATGTATTGTTTTTAATTATAAATTAAAAAAAATTTTCAAATAATTTAGATAAGTATTTTTTGAGTGATCTAAAAAATTCTATTTTTTAATTTAAAAACAAAATTTATTTTATTCAATTAAAATTTCCTTTTTTTTAAAACCTCGCGTTTTTATATAGGCGGACTAAAATTTCTTTTTTTTTAAATAAAGTGCAGGAAATTCAAAACTTCCGTGCTAGCTAAATTTCTAATTTTTGACTTCATATTCGTAATCTACGACCTTTAAAACCCTAAATTTGATTTTTTTTTTGGGGGGGTCTAAAAAAAAAAATTTGTACCCAGGGGTCTAAAAACAGTCGACCGAATATCGAGTTGTTGGTCTTTGAGACCCTAAATCTATATGATAGAACATATATATATAGACAAGTTATATCATTTCTGAAAGAGCATAAAATTTTCTAAAAACTCGATTGTTTTAAAATAAAAAAAAGAAGGTGTGCCGATTTTTATAGCTTAAAAATATCAAAAAAATGCACTTTTTTCCATTTAAATCGAATCTCGTCCCAGGGGTCACTTTTAACCACTTTTTTTTTTACATAATATAAAACTAGACAAAATTTGGAACAAATCTATGGTTTTACTTTTTTCATTTATTTCTTTATTTTTTGCATATAAAGCAACCAAGTAAAGATTAATAGGATATCGTATTCAAAAAATATTTGAATACGATATCCAGTTAGGGGAGAAAATTTTCTGTTGCATTTCCTTTTTAATTGATTATTTTTATTTTAATATAAAAAGATAATCAATAATTGAATTAAATAAAATTAAATACGATAAATTACAAATATTTTAAATATCTAAAAAAATTTTTGACCCTTTGTGAATGAAAGTACTAGGTTGGAAAAAAAATTAAAAAAAGAGACCACTCTTTTTAAAGCAAATTATTAAAAAAAAATTTCTCAGAAATAAATTCCAAGATCTTGCTAACTTATGAAATATATTTATGAGTTTTTAAATCATGCATTATGTCAATTTTTTTTCTTCTAAATAAACAATATTTCTAAAAAGAATTGACAAAATTCCGGATAATTAGATTTTTGGATAAATGAATGTTTTTGTCAATTTATATTTTTAATCTGAATTTTTATTTCGTAATTTTAATTTTAAGAAAAACATCTCAAAATTGATTTCAAAATAAAAGTGAATAATTTTAGACAAAAGAAAATTTTTAAAATCAATTAATTCTTAGAAAATTCAAATATGAAGGGCTTGTATACAAAAATTAGAGTTTAATTTCCTAATTTTTTTGCTATTTTCTGAAAATGAAAGAGGATTTGATCAGATTAACCGGTAGTTTCTTCACACACTTTAAACGCTTAAAGTCGATTGAATATAATTAATGCTTCAGGTTTGAATATTCTTTTTTTTAAAGCAACTTATCTAAATATTACTAAAAAGAAATAAATGGATTCTTTCGGTCAGATAAAAATAAAAAGACAAAATAAAGCAATTTATTATAAAAAAAATGATTGTGTATGCCTATTACAATTTTACCTAGGAAACATAAGAATAAATGAAACAATTATGGCAATAATATACAAATAAAACAATGTTCTGTCCAAAACCAATGCAACTTGTTTCCACTCATTGGTTTGTTTGGCTTTTGCATCGGTGTTTTCCAATTTCTTTCGAGTGTGTCTTAAATAGTCACGAATTTCTTTAATATCATTTTCAATTAGACTAAAGCTCAAATTAAGGTCATTGGTAAGGTGGTTCTTGTTGTATTGAATTGAATTGTTTTGATGAAATTGTTGGTGATTTTGAATTGTTGGATACTTTGGTCCCTGTGATGGCAATGTTTGATATATTTGAGGATTAATGAAGGTTTGATGACCTAAAATTTCACAATGCCCTACACCAGCATAATTTGCCTTGTGAATTTGATCATTCGCATAAGGTTTATTCATGTAATTATTTGTTTCTTCATTTCCATTTAGCGCTGTACAGCTTTGACTATTTACTTGAGTTTGATTGCTAAGCGTTTGATAAACTGGAACCTTGTTGACATGGTGTTGAAGGTTACCATTCGATTGATTGCTTGTGTTATTGACCGAAGTGATTATGGTTGTAGGAGTTTCTATTTTACGAGATTTTTTAACCGGTGCTGGAGGCAGAGCTGGTGGAGTTACCATACAAAATATACGAGCTAGAAATTCCAAAAAAATTTTTCTGATTATAAATGGTACATGGCCTTGTCCACGAAAAAATATATGAACTACAGCTGTACATGAACAAGTACTTGTCGCAATCATTACCATATTTAGACAATAATAAGCACCAATTACAGGTATGTTGTCACTGGCTGATGGCACATTTTTTGACAGAAGAAGCAACAGCACAAAAAATGAGGTAAATATGTTCATACCGAGGACCATTTTGGCAGGAGATTCAGGTGGCAGCCAAAACAAAATCTAGAAAATAAGAAAATTACTATGGGTTATCCAAAAGTTTGATGTTCTAATTGATTATGAAGGTTGTTAATGAAATTTTTAAACAATAGTTCTTTATTTAATCTGTTAAATAATTTTTTTTTTGTTTTTAAAGAAAAAATTTAATGTTTTTTAAAAAAATAACAAATAAATGAGAATATAAATAATATCAATCATACATTGTAGATACTGAATATATGGCAATATAAGAAGATCAAGCTCTGTAAAATATGACAGTTCAAAGACTGATTGAACGTAAGTAAAATAATTTTCGAAAATCAATCAAAATTTTAAATTTAAAAATTAAGTTCCCTCTATACAAAATAATTATAATGAAAGAGAGATAAAAAATTTTACAATAACTTATTGAATTATTTATCATCTATTATATGACAATAAATGAAGATATTTTAAAAAAACATTACATAGAATGATTGAATTGATGAAGTTGCGTTTAGGAAAATCAAAGAAATTAGTATGAACATTTGAAAAATTAATTAAAAAAAATCATTGACTTTCTTTAATCTCAGTCTCTAAATTTTTTTCATACATTTTTGAAAAAATTTCTTAACTTATTTCGATCTCAATTGGCACTAAATTTTTTTCATGCTTAGATTTGCCGTAAATACTGAAAGAGACAATTAACGGGAAATTGGATTTTTTTGGTAAATAAATAAATAAAAATAAAAATTACTGTTGTCAAGCATGACAAAAGAACACATGGTAAAACTAGAATGTAGTTGTAAAAGCCACCTTTGCGTTTCATTTTCAGAAAAAAAGTTCTAAAAAATAGAAAAAAGTTAAAAAAGAAATTAATTTTTTTTTGTTTTTCTAGTTTTACATGTCAGGGAATATTTCTATACAGCATTCATATTTAATTTCACTACGTATCCCTTTTGCTGAAATAATATCCCATTCATTTGATTCTGTGTATTGATTTCGATTTATTTCTTCCAGTCCTTCATAAAATCTTATATCAATTGAATCTCCGTTATAGGTCCAACTTCCTTTTTTAAATTTTCAAAAGTTATCTTTTGATAAATATATATGTTTTACCAAATTTCATAGAACAGTTCTGCTCATCATAAGGAAACTTTTGTATGTTTATTTGACATGTTGATTTGAAAATACTTGGAGGTCGCCAAGTAACAGTACCATCAGGCTTGACTATTGCCAATACTTCACGTTTTTCTTCAAGACGAGCATCAGCATAGTTGTACAAAACGATATCTCAAATAAGGAATAAATATCTAAAACTAAATCTAAGCTTTTGATAGTTACCTGGTGTCCAAATACGATTAACAGGGAGTCGTATATCGTAAACGTCACCATATTGAGAAATGTTCCATTTTAATGCATTATCTTTCCATTTCTAAAAAAATAGTTTAAATAGTTTTATTACTTCTTTTTATTATTAAGCTCACATAGACTGAATGAACATTAGTGACTAGAACTTGATTTTTTTCATCCTAGTAAATTTTATTCAAAATAAATTTAAAAAGTATTAAAATCTTACCAAATCTATCAATTGAATGAGATATAGTCCAAAATAAACAACGACTTTTTCACTCATGTTATTAACAGGTCTTCCAAACTTTACTTGGTAATTTTTTAATAGATCATCAATCAAACGTTTTTCATTATTTAGTTGTATTGGTCCATTGTTGTTAAAGATAATCGACAAAACTGACTGAATATTGAATAACAGCATAAAACTAATCAATGCTAAATAGAATTTTTTAGATAGTTGGTTTAATATCCGGGAATCAGTCAAAATGAAGAAATTCACCGGATTTATAAAACCAAATTTTACTTGTGGCCCAGAATAAACTGGTCAACTGAGAAAGCATTGTATCGATTTTTAAACAACTTGTAGAACAAAAATTAAGAATAATTATTTAAATTTTTAATTTTAACAATTCATTTATCTTTTTCCCTTTTTTATCTAAATTTATAAAAAAAATCATTATATTAAATATAAAATTTATCTTTTTTGAATTATTTAAAGTGTTATTTGAATTTATAAACCTTAAATTTTGTCTGACTTTTTCGCATTTACCTAATTAAGATTTAAGTAAAATTTTAAAAGAATTGAATATAAGTTTTTGTGACTAAAATTGGAGAAATAGTGATTTATCCTAGAAAATGCGAAATAAATTTAAAGCTAAAATTAACCAAACAATGAGTTCCTGTTATTAGTTTATTTTAATTTTCAATCCTAGCTTTTTTATTAACAAATTCTATTTAACAAAATCAATAAAATAATTTTTTTATTCATTTTAAATAAAACATTGCTTTTCATTCTAGGGCTTTGAAAATTTTCCTTTATTGTTTCATTAGTTTTAGTTGTAGTTCTAGTTTGGCTTAATATCGTTTGCTTCAAGTACTTTATATCTCATTATCATAACTAAAAATCCAATTTATCTTCCGACAATGACAATTATAAATTCAAACATGGGCCTCACGAAAAAATTTTGTCTAATTCAAACATGGACCCAAGGGAATAAAGTCCACAAGCATAAAAGCGTTCATAATTACTTTCAATCTTACCTAAAAAATTTAATTAATTTTCTAAGTATCTAAGAGCAATGAATTCCCAGGAACGATACATTTCGCTAAAACGGCATGAGCTTATGCTTCTATGAAAATATCTTATGAAATCTAAAAATGTAAAATGTAATTATATTCAAGGTGAACGTCATTGCAAGAAAAGAATTAAAATTAAATTAGTTCTATTTTTCTGACTTTCTAGATTTGTTTTTTGTTGAATTATTTATAAAGATGAAAAAAAGAAAAAGACAAAATTTTCAACAAAAAAAACTAAAAAGCTAGATCATGAGAATAAGTAGTATATTTAAGTTAAAATATTTTAGGCTTTAAATAAATATATAAAATAAATCAGTTTCCGTTTCTAATGGAAATAAGAAATAAAATACAATTTCTATTTTCTTTCTTGGCTCAAGTCTTTCAGTTTAATCGATATGAATTTATTTGATTAATTTTGATAAGTTTTGCGGAAGAATGACAAAAATTCAAATATGAAAACAATAATTAGCCACTAATAGGAAAAAAATTCAACTTCGTTTAAAAACAAAATTTATTTAAGATTTTTAATGCTGTCAAAAAATATCTTTTTTTTCGTTCTTGAATTTCAAATAGAAAAATAATTGCTTTCTCCAAAAAAATTGATATGTTTATTTTTTTTTCGTCGACATTCTACATTTTATAATTTAAGACAAATAATCACATCTTTTAAAAATTTATAAAGAAACTTTTATTATCGAACGATCTTGGTATAAAACTCTAGTTTTTTAGTTGCCTTTTTAAGTCTTTATAAACTCAGAATGAATAATAAAATTGAGAATGTATTTCCGCCTATTTTACATTTCATTTTTTGGTTAAATTAATTTTGAGAAAATTTTGTTCTAAGTAATTGAATCCTCTAATCGACAATTCATTTGATTAATTTCAGAAATAATTTCATTTCGAAGCTAAATAAATTTGAACAGAAAACTGTAAAAACTGGTGTAATTAGCCAAATTTTGCGAGATCTCATGCAATATGTGATTATCTCTTGAAGAAACAATTTCAACTTTTGTTTTGACAAATGTGTTGACCTTAATACACCAAATCATGCATCATTTAAAAAATATATTTTTTATAAAAAAATTAACCTTTTCATTTAATTAAAAATGATAACCAAAAATAAAAATTTTTTGAGTTAATATAAAGTAAGAGAAAAACATCAAGGAAAATAATAAGGATTCGGGAAAATTATTTTGAAAGTGAGGTAAACAAAAGCACTTGTTTAACCAATACATAAATAAACAGAATAAAAATATAAATAAAATTAAAATTTTCTTTTCAGTTTTTATTGAACTCGTTATTTGGAAAATTTCATTTTTTTCTTCTACTACCTTCAATCTATTCTGATAAACTGCCTTAATACTATTTTATACTAATTGATTCTGAAAGAAATCGGAAAATCCACTTAGAAGCAAATCTAGCGATTTGTAACTTTATTTTTTGTGCTTAAAGCCATTTCTTACTATTTTTCATAACACCAAGATTTGCGAATTTATTTAACAAAATTGTAAATTTATTAAAAGCATTTAAAACAGCTATTTTTTTTTAAATTGTTTAATAATTTAAATAAAAAACTTCTAAGTAATTGAATGGAAAATATACTTTCATTCCTGTTAAAAAATAAAATCCACTATTATTTATGATAAGTTTTTTTCCTAAATATAAGTCGATCGGAACTATTCCTCAATTAATATTTTAGTAACTAATCTTATTACTAGGTATTTGTTAATTTACTTTGAATAGATAAGATTCATGTTTCATTTGTCTTGGATATTCAAAGTATATATTTGGTTTAAAGAAATAGTTTCTAAATAAATTCATGAGAAAATTGACTTAAAAATTTAAAAATTTTAAAGATTATTTGATATATTACATATAGATATTTATTTTTAATTCAAGCTTTGTCAGTAAGAACAATATATCGTTTCGAACTTAATCATATTTTAAAGAAATAAAAAAATAGTCCATAATGACACAAAGTTAAATTATAATTTTATTCAAATTTAAATACTTGAGATTTTTTGTTTAATTTTATCTTTTATTGATTTTCACTATAAACACTTAATTAGTTGATTATAAATACTCTTTAATTGTAATTCTCAAATTTTAATAATTATTTAAATTCACTAGCGTCATTAGAAAATTTACTCTTAGGAGTACTTTTGTTGAAAATTTAAGTGCTTATTTTTCTTTGTTTTTAAAATCATTTCATTTATAGAAAAGAAAATTAATATATGTCTATACTCTTAAATAATTCATTTAAAATTTACGACTTTCTTTATCCAGTTAAGACTTTCACCAGTAATTTTCGCAAACAGCATATTGAATAACATAGTCATTAAAATACTTATCGATATGTAGTGTTAAATAATAATTAGAAAGCATTTTCTATACATTTTATTTTAAATCATATAGAAGAAAGGAAATATTATCCATGCACCTTTTAGATTTGTTTTCCAATTACATTCATTTTTAGATCCAAAAAAATAGATTTAAATTAACATGCACTGCAAATTTTTTTAATTGAAAAACAGCTCTTCTAGGATTTCTCTTTTTTTAATTTTAATAATCTTCATTGAAACCTTTTTTAAAGCTAAGGAAAGCTAGAGAGCTCGCTCTGAAATAAATCTAACTTAGTTTCATTTGTGTACCAATGCCTAATGGACTTTAAGATGTGGTTTAGATAAAATAAACCAAAATCAGCAACTGTTGAATTTTATAATAGTAATCTAGCTTTAATGATTAATTAGACAAATGCTTGTCAGTGCATTGAAATTTTGTAAGAATATTTTAGTAAGATGAATTAATATTTGGCTAGAAATTATTGCAAATAAATCATTATTAAGATAGTGGTAAAACGAAACAAAATGAGGAGAAATTTTGATTCAAAATTTAAAAAAAACGAAAATATAATAGAATATATTACGCTAATTATTAGCTTGTTACATTATTTTGGTATCCCATAATTGTAAAGAAAAAACATCAATAGACGATGTTAAAATTTAATGTCATATGATAATTAATATTGTAAAAATCAATCAAAAATCTCTGAAAATAGTTTCAAAAAAAAACTTTCAGCGTCAATATTGATTATGTTGAAGAAAATATTGTATATCTAATTCTTAAAATAACCTTTAATTTAAATGTTTTTTCATTTAGAAAAAAAACAAACAGTTGATTTAAATTAATTGAGAACTTTGCTATGATTTATTAGATTGAACATAACTATCTTATAATTAAAAAAACTCAACTTACAATTCAAAGTGACCAATGATCTTCGAAAAATTTTAAAATTTTCCATAAATAAAATAAAATCTTAAGACTAATCCTGGGATTAGTTATATTTTAAAATAAAACAAAATTATTATGTAAATTTAATAAAAAATAAATGATTAAACTGTTTTGTTTAATTCCAAATTAATAATCAAAATTAACAAAATCGAATTTTGCCAGATATTTAAATGCTGGTAGACCGATTTGAAAATTAGAACCGGATTTCAAACAGATTTTGAAAGCAGAACCGGTCTTTTCCAAAACCGTTTTCATACCGGTTTTACGAAACGTTCTACCAAGCCTAGGTTAACTTTGACAAAGTAAAATTTGTGGTCAATTTTCAGATTTAAAAGTTGATCAAAAAATTTTTAATTTAATTTATACGCCAAATTAAAAATTCATGATGTCAAGAAGACAATCAAAATTTATTTCGTATTAAAAAATTTTTGATCGTATTAGGATTTTGATAAAAAAATTTCTTTTTCTTCTCTCTCTTCAACACAACCACCAAAAACATATCTCAAAATAAATTCGTCTCAGCACCAAAATTAAAATTAAAAATAAATTTACTTGAAAATTTCAAAAAGGCTGTCTTTTTGGAACTATAGTTACGGAATTAAGTTAGTAATTTTTTCGCAACTGAAATCAATTTCTTTTTTCAAAGATGCTTTCAAATGATATGTGATTACAATGAATAATTTGGAATTGTAACGTCATTTATTAAAAGAAATAACTAAAATTATTAATATTAGTTAAGTTTTTTTTTAAAGGAAAAAAATGATAATCAAAGTTGCATAAAGCGTTTGGCTATTTTAATGGCTCTCGCACACAATGGCGCAATTCTCTGACGCTTAAATTCTTGTTGGATTGCAAATCAATTTAGAATGGTCCATTTAACAATTCACTTGTACTCATTGTGTGCATTTCTCTCAAAAGTGTAATTAAATTTTTTTTAAATAACAAATAAGGGGTACTTGTGACAAAATGGGAAAAAATAAAAAAAAAGGTTATTAAAAAAATTTTTTTACGAAGTGATAATAAGGAAAAATGAAATACGAATGCAAAAAAAGGTTTGAATATGCGAATTAAGGAGTTATTATTTGAGTACTAAAGCATGCTGATGTTGACGAAAACTCAGATTATCTAATTACTTTTGGTATCTCTAATCCTAAGAAAATTAGAATTAGACATTCAAATAACAAGATCACTCACGAAGAAAAGATATTTTTATGTAGACTAAAAATATCTAGAGAATAAATAGAGAAATCTAAATTAAGGGTTTAATACGATTTTACTAAATAATTATAAAATTTTAAAAATCTATTTAGCTCCTAATTCTGATATTGTTATATAATTTCCAATATCTTTGAATGATAGTTTTTTTGAATATTGGATCAACCTGTATCAAGTATTATATATTAATCAATGCAAACTTAAAAGTCGAAAAGTGAACATTCAATGTTAGATAGAGTTCTGGAATTTAGAGATCTGATAAATCAGGAAATGTTTTTCTACAACTTTCCAATTCAAGCTTGTATTTCAAATGAGCAGTTATACCAGCTAAATTTCAGAATTTGTATCAAAATCGGTAATCAAGTCAAAAGCACGAAGAAAAGCAAAATGAATTCAACAATCAAGTCGCATTAAATACTGAAGAAGTCAAATGTGCTGTCGGATCAGTTAAAAATCATGATAAACAAATGACAAAGAGAACATGAATTCTTTTTTGCAAAATTTTCAACAAGCTGTACTTAGTATAGATTATTTCAAGAAATTTTGCTGTAGCCTCAAATAAAAAGTTCTATTGAATACGATCCAAAAATACAAAACTGTTTTCCTTAAATTATAAAATGCTACCGCAGCTTAAATCAAATTTATTTCTTCAAAATGTAGTTTAAATCTGCAAATTTCGTGTATCATTTACATGACTGACTGACCAAAATAGAAAGCTCGAGATACTTAGAGCATATTCGGATAAAAAACATGGTGATTGAGATGAAATTTGTAATTTTTAATTTGAGAATAGTTTGTAATAGAAGAATGTAATTTTTGCCTAAAATAATGATACACATTGTTCGACTGTTTTTTCATCAAATTTAGTTATTGTCAGGAAAATTTTACCCTCTAATTAAGATAAAGCTTTCGAAGTCGAAGCTCTAGAAATCTAAAAAGAGGAAAACCAATTTGTCAAGGAAATTAATTAAAGCCTATAATAAGCATAAAAAATAATTTCAACAAAAAAAATTTCGTAAAAATTATTTTCAAATTGGAGATTTTGTACTCTTTAAAATTTCTAGAAAAGAAGTTTGGTACAATTTAAAGTTTAGGGTCCAAATTAAACGTTTCGTTCTTATTAAAAATAACTTTAAAAGATTTTAACTTTTAAATTATTCTTATCTAACAGATGGTAAACAACTTCTCGCGCTCTGTGAAAGAGCTATCAAATAAAATGATAAAAAAATTCAAACGAATCCGTAAATTTTAATCAACAAGCAAATGAAATTTTACACGAAAACAGAATAAGATTTATACTTTTTGTTTAATAGAAGAGGTTGGCCGCAATATCAAATATTGAGACAATATAAATTTAGACTTTCAAGAAAATACAGATTTATCTCATCAAAGCATTTAACTACGGCACAATCAAGCATGATTTCAAATTTTATCTTATAAAAGAGCAAATTATCTTACTAAGAACAAGCAATTTTAGAAGAGCTAATTTCAAACTATGAAATTGAATTCAACAAATTTAAAGATATGTCAAGAGTTTAATTTGTCTTAAAGTTAAAAGGATTCAAATACAGAAACAACGCTAATGCCGTGAGTCGATTGTACGAGGCAAAATCTCTCAGAATCGTCGTAAGGTTGAGGGAAGTCGTTAGAGACATACGACTAAATCAAGCAATAAGTTTCAATTAATTTATCCAAAAAAAACAACTTAACCTTGAGCAAATAAAGCTTTTTATTCTTTTGTTTGTTTTAAAGAACTTTTTTTTCTATAAAATATATAATTTTTTTTTTGTTTTTCATTAATTTTGTTAATAAAACTTAAATTTTATTCAAATTTAGATCAATCAAAAATCGATGTACCAAAAATTAATTCATTTTTGATATAAATCGTTTTAAATAAAGGACGTATATTTTAAAAACTACTATATGTTTTCTAATCTAAATAAAACCTATTGCTAAACAGCACAGTTAGATAAATAAAAAATTCTCGTAAGTCGCAGACATATATCTAATAAATGGCTAAAAAGAATGCAGGATTAGAGAGATCTACTTCATTTTCGACAAAATCAAACACAAAAAGAAAGTTTTTAAATGGCTTAAAAATTCCGGTAAGAGCAAAAAACACTAAACCCTAAATTTTATTTTGTATCTGTCCTGAATATGAAAATGAAATTTAAAAAAAATTTAGTCTTTTTCATTTTGTCAAAATTTCGATTTGAAAGTCGTTTTTTGAAATATTTTTAAGTTTAAGAAAAAAAAAATTTATTTTTCAAAATAAAGACTCTTTTACAGCATCTTTCAAGTTAAGTTCTGTTAGATTATTCGATAAACCGAAAAGTAATCGAAAATTTGTCATATGCTTTGAAAGTTTGAAAAACATTCGTTGAATGGGTTGAAAATAAAGAAAATTTAAAAAACTCAGAAGTGTTGGTAAGAAGACTAGTTTTAAATGCGAATTGCGGTTACCTAGATAAAGAAAAAAAAGTTTATGATTGACTTGTTCAATTAATGGCGCAAGGTGGATATAAAGCTAGCAACCAAATATAAGAAAATGCTTAAACTGTACAGAAAGAACTTAATATTGATGATATTTCGAGAAATGCATAGTTTGTTAAATGGATATTGAAAAGAAAAATTGACATCGCCAGAATCGACGTTGATAAGAATAAATAATAATAATTAAAAAGTATAAATTTTGTGTTAAGACGTATATTTCCAGAACGCTTAAAATATTGAATATGTCTTCTTGAACGGCAAATTCAGTGCTTTGATAGGATATTACAGGCGATGTAATTTAATCAAAAAATTTGGTCATATCCATTCAGGAGATGAGTCGTTCAAGAAATTGTGCAAGAAATGTTCGACGAGAGGCCGCGAAGAAACAGAATGTAATACAGCAAATTACTTAGCTTCTTAACTAATTGGAAAAAGAAATGAATGTAGTGAAGAAATAATTGATTTGGATGAAATCCCAGATGATGAAAATGTCCTAACTGATCAAGATGAAATAGGGAAAAAAATGCAAAAAATGTGGACCTAACTGAAAAGATCCTAACTGAAGAATCCCAAACAAATATCCTTGTTGAAAGGATTAATGTAGCGTCATTTGCTAGTGGTGTGACCACAAGTAAATCAAATGACTCAATGCTACAAGAAAGCAAAATCTAAAATAAAAAAGGCTATACTAACTAATATAACTAGTTATAAGACTAACAAAGCTCATCAAAAAAAAACATGAAAATAAGAAAATCGAACTTGCTTCTGATTTGAAGGCTATGAATAGAACTACTTTTGACGCCTCCCGGTCAAATAGTAGGCAAAAAAGACGCACGAAGAGCTTAAAACGTGATTCGCCAAGCAAACTTACAGAGAAGTAGAAGAAGACGAAATTAATGACTAATAATCGTGCAAACCAAGAAAAAATGAAAAAAATGAAAACGAAAGACAGAAACTTTTTGAATCAACCTCCTTCTAAGAACAGGTTAGTAATTACACACTGGAATTGTTTTCATTTAACCAGTTGGATTCAACTTCTAGAAGAGTTTTTAGCTCAATATTGTCCCGACATTGTTCGCCTTAATGAAATAAAAGTTAATCCGAGTGGAATAAACTTCAACTTTAATTTTAAAAATTATATATCATTAGTTAAGTCTCGTAATAAGCATGTCGGAGGAAAAACTATTTTAGTAAAAGAAGGAATTGAATTTAAACAAGATTTTTCATTTGATAAGTTTTCTGCAGAACTTCTTTGTATTAAAATAAGCTTAAGAATTTGTATTTAGTCTCTACAATCCACCAAATATTCAACTCCCGTACGAACTTTTCCTAGATATCTGAAGGAAATGTGGAAAAATTGAAAAATTATTTATAATGGGAGGTGATCTGAATTCGAAAACTAAAAGTTTAGGTTGTTCTAGTGAAAATGAGAATTACAGTTAATTGTTCAAATTTTAATTTTAAAAAGGTTAATTGGGGACTCTACCAAGATTTACTAAGTCTTCTAGTCAGCATAATAGTTATACGGAAAATATCGACTAGCTAAATGAACAAATCTATAAAAAGATTATTCATGCTGCTCAAGTATACCCCTCCATTCAGCAGTTCGATCTATTTTGAAGCTGAAATATGATACCCCCTCCAGTATTATGTACCAAGAGGCCTTCAATAAACTTAAACTACTAACAGTTTCAAATCGACTATTTGAGTTAAGTGAGAGATATGTCAGGACAGGATTGAGTCATTTTGTTCCAATGGTCGTCAGACTGGAGAGAAGGTTTCGAATCAAGATTCATCGAATATCCAACTCCATTGGGTAATTGCTACCTAACAAATTCTTCTTTTTTTCCTGAACTATCAAATATTTAAACATGTCTTACCTCTAGATGGTTCAACGTATCGTTTTTAATTTTCTTTTTATTACTTAGACTTATTTATCCTTTTTTTTAATATTTTTATTTTTTTTATCTTATCTAAACTTATTTTTATTTTTATATATATATTTATATTCTGAAGGAGCATTAGCTCGATACAGATAAACAAATAAATAAAAATAAATAAATAATTTATTCTAATGTCAAAAGCTACGATAATCTTTTGTCAGGGATTTTCGAAGAAGGCTTTTTAATTGAAAAAATTATAAAAATTCTATCGACTTTGATTTAAAAATCAGGGTAGATTATATCCATGAAAATAAAATTTAAAGCAAAAATATAGTATTTAATTACAAATAAATAATTATCAGAATTTGACGATATCAATTTTACCTGGGAAACATCAGAATAAATGAAACAATAATGGGAATAATATACAAATAAAACAATGTTCTGTCCAAAACCAATGCAACTTGTTTCCACTCATTGGGTTTGTTTGACTTTTGCATCGGTGTTTTCTAATTTCTTTCGAGTGTGCCTTAAATAGTCACGAATTTCTTTAATATCATTTTCAATTAGACTAAAGCTCAAATTAAGGTCTTGTTGTATTGCATTGAATTGTTTTGATGAAATTGTTGGTGATTTTGAATTGTTGGATACTTTGGTCCTTGCTAAAATTGTTTTTTAATTTTCATATAATCTTAATAAGATGATTTTTCAAAAAAAATAATTTTATTAAAGTTTAATCTTTTATAAAATTTTATTATTTCTACAACAATAAATCTGATTATTTATTTAATATTTAAAATATTATTAAAATTTATATCCTTGATTTTGGAAGACTTTATGGCAATCATCTTATTATGATTATATGAAAATTAAAAAACAATTTTCTATAAGATTTGCGAATTTAGTTGTTTAATTGATAAAAAAATGGTTAATCCTGAAAAAAAAATTAAATTTTCATCAAAAATTAACCAAACAATAAGTTCCTGTATTTAGTTTATTTTAATCTTCAATCCTAGTTTTTTTATTAACAAATTCTTTTTAAAAAAATCAATAAAATTATTTTTTTATATATTTAAAATAAAAGATTGCTTTTCATTCTGAGGCTTTGAAAATTTTCCTCTTTTGTTTCATTAGTTTTAGTTGTAGTTCTAGTTTGGCTTAATATCGTTTGCTTCAAGTACTTTATATCTTTTTATCATAACTAAAAACCTAATTTATCTTCCGACAATCACAATTATAAAAAATTTTGTCTTATTCAAACATGGACCCAAGGGAATAAGGTCTACAAGCATAAAAGCGTTCATAATTACTTTCAAGCTTTACCTAAAAAAGTTAATTAATTTTCTAAGTATCTAAAAGCAATGAATTCCTAGGAACGATACATTTCGCTAAAACGGCATGAGCTTATGCTTCTATGAAAATATCTTATGAAATCTAAAAATGTAAAATGTAATTATATTCAAGGTGAACGTCATTGCAAGAAAAGAATTAAAATTAAATTAGTTCTATTTTTCTGACTTTCTAGATTTGTTTTTTGTTGAATTATTTATAAAGATGAAAAAAAGAAAAAGACGAAATTTTCAACAATAAAAATGTGCCTGCACATACAAAACTAAAAAGCTAGATCATGAGAATAAGTAGTATATTTAAGTTAAAATATTTTAGGCTTTAAATAAATATATAAAATAAATCAGTTTCCGTTTCTAATGGAAATAAGAAATAAAATACAATTTCTATTTTCTTTCTTGGCTAAAGTCTTTCAGTTTAATCGATATGAATTTATTTGACTAATTTTGATAAGTTTTGCGGAAGAATGACAAAAATTGAAATATGAAAACAATAATTAGCCACTAATAGGAAAAAAATTCAACTTCGTTTAAAAACAAAATTTATTTAAGATTTTTAATGCTGTCAAAAAATATCCTTTTTTACGTTCTTGAATTTCAAATAGAAAAATAATTGCTTTCTCCAAAAAAATTGATATGTTTATTTTTTTTTCGTCGACATTCTACATTTTATAATTTAAGACAAATAATCACATCTTTTAAAAATTTATAAAGAAACTTTTATTATCGAACGATCTTGGTATAAAACTCTAGATTTTTAGTTGCCTTTTTAAACTCAGAATGAATAATAAAATTGAGAATGTATTTCCGCCTATTTTACATTTCATTTTTTGGTTAAATTAATTTTGAGAAAATTTTGTTCTAAGTAATTGAATCCTCTAATCGACAATTCATTTGATTAATTTCAGAAATAATTTCATTTCGAAGCTAAATAAATTTGAACAGAAAACTGTAAAAACTTGTGTAATTAGCAAAATTTTGCGAGATCTCATGCAATATGTGATTATCTCTTGAAGAAATAATTTCAACTTTTGTTTTGACAAATGTGACCTTAATATACCAAATCATGCATCAATAAAAAAATATATTTTTTATAAAAAAATTAACCTTTTCATTTAATTAAAAATGATAACCAAAAATAAAAATTTTTTGAGTTAATATAAAGTAAGAGAAAAACATCAAAGAAAATAATAAGGAATCGGGAAAATTATTTTGAAAATGAGGTAAACAAAAGCACTTGTTTAACCAATACATAAATAAACAGAATAAAAATATAAATAAAATTAAAATTTTCTTTTCAGTTTTTATTGAACTCGTTATTTGGAAAATTTCATTTTTTTCTTCTCCTACCTTCAATCTATTCTGATAAACTGCCTTAATACTATTTTATACTAATTGATTTTGAAAGAAATCGGAAAATCCACTTAGAAGCAAATCTAGCGATTTGTAACTTTATTTTTTTGCTTAAAGCCATTTCTTATTATTTTAATAACACCAAGATTTGCTGGTTTGATTAATAAAATTAAAAAATTAAAAATTCTTTCTATTTCTATTTAACTTTTATTTTTACCTTTATTCAAAGAAGGTTTCATTTTTTTTCTCAAATAATAAATTCATTACAATTTTTTTAAATTTAACAAAGACTTTTCACAATAAAAAACTTCTTTATTTGAGAATTTAAGAAGGAACTAAGAAAATTAATATTTTGTCAATATCAAATTTTAATTATATTTTTTAGATTCACTGGTTTCATTAGAAATATTTTTATCTACCCATAGAAGCTTTTGTTTAAAAATTTATTTGATTATTTTTCTTAGCTTTATAATTAATTTGTAGTGTTAAATAATTGTTAGAAAGCATTTTCTATACATTTAATTTTAGATTATATAGAAGAAAGGAAATATTATCCATGCACCTTTTAGACTTTTTCCAATTACATAAAATTTTAGATACAAAAAATAAGATCTAAATTAGCATGCACTGCAAATATTTTTAATTAAAAAACAGCTTTTCTAGGATTTCTTTTTTTAATTTAAATAATCTTTATTGAAAACTTTTTTAAATTTAAGGAAAGTTAGGAGATAAATCTAAATAAGTTTGATTGGTGTTTCAATATCTTAGGAACTTGATAGATAAAATTTTCCAAAATCAGTAACTGTCACAATAGCAATCTAGCTTTAATGATTAATTAGATAAATGCTTGTCAGTTCAATGAAATTTTGGAAGAATTTTGGCTATTGAATGTAAATCATTTTTAAGACAGTGGTAAAACCAAACAAATGAGTTTAAATTTTATTCAAAATTTAAAAAACAAATGAAAATATGATAGTAGTAGTTTATTCAATTAAAGAGACTAGGGCCGAGTCCAAAAGTGTCGATTGATTATAATTAGGTAAAAATTAAAGAAAAGAATATATTACGCTAATTATCAGCTTGTTACATTATTTTGGTATCCAATAATTGTAAAAAAAACATCAAAAGACGCTCATAAAATTCAAATTCATAAGCTTTGATTAACGTTGTAAAAGTCAGTCTAAAATCTCTGAGAATCTTTTCGAAAAAGCTTGCAGCGTCAATATTGATTCATTTTGGAGAAAAATTAATATATTTTATTCTTAATATAACCTTTGATTTAAAATGTTTCTTCGTTTAGAAAAATATAAATAAACTGCTGATTAAAATGAAATTCGCTATGATTTATTAGATTTAGAATAAATATATATATATATATACATATCTAATAAACAAAAAAATCTGAACTTCTAATTCCAAGTGACAAAAACTCTTCAAAAATTTGAAAAAATGCTCCATTATTTAAATAAAAACCTTAAGATTAATCCTGGAATTAGGGATATTTGAAAATAGAATAAAATTATTATGTAAACTTAATGAAAAATGAAAACGGATTAACTGGTTTTGTTTAATTCCAAATTAATAATAAAAATATTAGCAAAATTCTCTTTTGAATCGATACACCGAAAACCGTAAAATTAAAGGTCTTCCATTTATGTTTTGCCAAAATTTTGAATTATGGTAAAATCTAAATTCGCTTCACTTTTAATCTTTATAATAAGTAAACATAATTAATTTTAAATCTAATTAAAGTACCTAAAACTTGGTTAATTAAATAATTGTCAAATTTCAAAAAATTTAATTTTATAAGGATTTATTGGTATTTTTTAAAACAAAATTAATCAAAAATGAAATTTGAGCTTCAAAAAAATTTAAAATTTGAATTGAAGTAGCCATATTTTTTTAAACTTTAATTTTTTAAGATATTTTATAATTGATCATTGATTAAAATTGTGCCATTTTTGTTTAATATACTTTTTAATTTAAGTTTAAATTTAATTTTAATCAAATTAAAAAATGAGTAAAAAACATACTAAGTTTAATTTTTTTTATACCAACACGATCAAAAAATCTTGAAATATGAAACTAAACTTAAGAAAATAGCTCATGCACTTTTTCGCTAGAGCATAGGAAGAATTTGGTTCCGGTAAGCAAAGCAATCATGATATTTTTATCTGAAATTGTTTATTTTTTTTAGGAATTTCAGTTTTTATTAACCCTTCAAATGCTAGTTGCAAAAATTTTAATCAAAAGCACCCTTTTTCTAAAAACCTGGAAGTGGAAAATTAATTTCACCAAAACAAATTTAAATCGCAGACTAGTCACATATATTATTCCTTTTTTGAGTTTCTTTTGTTAATTTTTTATCCTAGTAGGATATTTGATCTATTAAATCTCTAAAAAAATCACAGCAAAAAAAATGACGTCCCTTAATCAAATAAAATAGGATTTTATGGAAAAATCATTGTTACTTTCCGAATTGATTCTGGGATGTTTGAGCGTTTTATTTTTTCAATGCAAATAAAATAAAAATATGATTTTAATTAAAAAAATTTATTAATATATACAATTAAATTTTTCTCTAAGCCGTAATTATTTGATTTCTTTAATTTGAAATTTTCGATGCAAATTGTACTTGTTAAAAGAACACCAAAGTATTGGTAGATTCATCGTTGTTTTTTCCAAAAGCTTTTGTGGGCGAAGTTACTTTATCAGCCACATTGCCAATGGTGGTGATTATCGACGCTGCTTTATTTTCGGTTTGTGATTTCGGAAAAACATTTTTCGGAAATAATAGAAAAATAGTTAGAACAGTGATTACTAGATAAATGTAGAAAAAAGTTCTGTCAAGCACCAAAGCAACTTGCTTCCAATCTCCTGCCACTTTTTGCTTCAACTCTTTAGTTTCTAATTTTTTCCTTGTATCACGCAAATAGTCACGAATCTCTTTGATGTCATGTTCTAAGTTGTTAAGATATGCCAATTCTGCTAGGATGGCCTGTTGCTGTGAACAATAGGAACAAAATGAACAGCAACAATTTGGCTTGCTCACATTCAAAGACAAAGTAGACTGCTTGCAGTTGTGATTAAACGCTTGACCATTGTTGAACGCGCCGTTCAAAGAAGGATTTGATTTGACAAAATTGTCAAAACCGGCTTTGAGTACATTTTCACGATAAGTCTTGAACCGCTCTTTGAGAAGCTCAAACTTTTCGAATTTGTCCGCATTGGCAACATTTTTGCTTCCCTGCAAAAGTCCACTTGTAAGCAAGCTGCGCTGACTAATCGGCTGGTTTGATTTTGTCGGCTGCATGCAATACAACTTTGGCAACCACTCGAGAAATATCTTAAATAAAATTTTTTTTCCCCAAATAAAATATTTATTATTTAATTAATTAAGTCTACTTTTCTAAATAAAAACGGCATTTTACAAAATGTATCAGCTCGGAAGTATATATGAACTACTATGGTACATAAAAAACTTGACAACGCAATCATGATCATGTTTAAACAGTAGTATATCCCTAAAAATTTTTTAGTTAGGTAAAATTTAATTAAAAAAAAGGGCGAGCATACCTATGTAGGGGACCTCATTGGTCGAAGTGGGTACAAGCTCAGCGAGCAGAAGTAACAGTAGAAAAAAACCACTAAAAACATTCATTCCGAGAAGGAGCTTAGACGGCGATTCTGGCGGTAACCAAAAAACGACCATGGTCAAAAAAGCCAGCAGAATGCACGGAAATATCAATAAGTATGTATAAAAGCCGGGATTTCTGTGCAAAATTAGATAAAATGTGAGGACAGTGAAATTTTTGTTGTCCAAAGTTCTATAAGTTCGTTCGCCAAAGCTTTCTCCCTTGTCAATTTGCCATTCTTTGCTTCTTTCATAGTCACTTAGATCTATATTGTCCATGTTATCGTAAAAGTCCAAATCGATGAGTGTGCGGTCATAGCTCCAAGAACCGAATGAAAGTGAGCAATTTTGTTCGTCAAATGGAAAATTTTTCAAGTCAATGGTGCACGTGCTACTAAACAAAGACCGCGGAATCCAAAGTATTTCGCCATTTGAGTATATTACCAATAGAGAATCGCGTTTGTTTTCTAAACGTTCATCAGCATTGTTCAATAGGACTATGTCATGTTCGAAAGCAAAAGATGCTGGAATTCGTATAGAGCTAAGACCATTATAGTGGTCAGGATTCCATGTCAAATAAGGATCACTCCAGTGAAAGTTATTCCAAACGTTTGTGACCATTGTTTGGTCGATTGCATCCTTAATAAAACTTGTTTAAAAAATTTTGAAATTTTTACTTTCTTTTGAAAAAATACCAATTTAACTATTTGAATTAATTGAACTCTTAATTTAATTATAACTGGTCCATCGGTATCGTTGATCAGAGGTCGACCAAATTTTTGTGGATAATTTTCTGTTAGTTTTTTTATCAATAATTTTTCATTATTTAGTCGAACTTTGTCCACAGATGCTTCAACTACCACAAAAGGTACTAGAACAGTTAACATTTATATATATTTTTTTTTAAACAAAATCTTACGGAATAAGTAAATGAGCACTAGAAAGTAGATTATAAATTGCATGTGAAACATAAGAATATGGTACTATTTTACCAAATATTGAAATTTCGTTGGAAGCTTTGACATTAAATTATTAGTTTCGCGAGAGAAAAAATAATTGATTTTTTTGAGTCAAAGTTCTTCATTATTTTGGCATAAAAATTAGCTGCATTTGTTTTGACTAGCTGAAATCGAGACTTTTTCAAAACAGATAAATTAAGAGCGAGCTCTCTAAAAATCAAAAGAGAATTTTAATTTGTCAAGATACTAGAGACACTAACCAAAAAAAAAGAAATAAAAAAGAAAAAAACAAGAATTAGACAAAACTTAAGAAATATGAATGATTTTGGAGCCAAGGGAGATGTCTGTGAATTTTAAGGTCCGGAGACGATTTGAATAAATTAGCCGAGGCAGTTGATTAAAGCTTGATGAAATGATCAGTAATTAAAATCATCATTGGAATGATGCTTAGTGTTATTAATTTTTAAATATATTGATATAAAAAAAAATTAATACTATCTAATTGAACAACAAATTTATCATTTTGAATATTTTTTAATCCAAATTATTTTGCCTTTTCTATTTTCAATAATAGCTATTTTTTCATGAAAATATTAAATTTAAAATATTTATTTTTAATTATTTGATTTAAAACTGCCAGTTAAACTTGTCCCAAAAAAGGAAATTACTTATTTTTAATAGAAAATTTTAATAAAAAAATATAAATTAATTTTGTAATCAAATTTGGAATGAATTGAGTAAATAATTAAGATTTATGAGTTTAGGTTATTTGAACTAAAATAATTGAAATTTGAAGTGAATAATTTGTGCACGAGCGCTTTATGCCAATGATAAAAAAACAAACTTTGTGTGTTCAAATCGATTAATCTAAATCAGCAATATATACAACTTTACTTAACTTTAAGTTCATTTGCCGCAATTCTTGCTTTAAAAAAATCTATATAATATTATTTTCGCATGCTTGCCCATTTATCTGTCATAAACCAAATTTAAAAGTGATTCCATTTTTTTTATTTTATTAGTGTATTGAAGCGAACTAGAACAGTATTTTAAGAAGTTACAAAAAACTTCAACTCAGCATTGTTTCAAATTTACAGATCTATAATCAAATTTAATTAGTAATTATTTATAATTATAAAAATTCAAATATAAATTTACCCTTATATTACACTATAGAAATTTACCTCTAAGATATCTTTTTTAATTTTGTTTTGTCTGACAGACAAGAATTTCTATAACAGATAGAATAAGTCTAATTCTCATTGAATACTTCAAGTTTATAACTTAATATTTAAATTTACAAATAAAAATTTTAATGCTTAAAAAAATTTGATACAAAACAGTAATGAAAACATTAACTTTTAACAAAACCTATTTAAATTTAAAATTTATTTTCGAAAATAAACTATTTAAATCTTGTGTAAAATAATCTACTCATTTTCTTAATATCGGTCAGTCGTATTCGATCATTTTAGTTCTTTGAAACAAATCATTATAATAAAATATAATATGTATTTTATATCAAAAAGTAATTAAAATCAACAAAAAAATAATTAATGCAAATACTAATTATACTTTTTTGAAGTAGATTTAGATATTTGTATGTATATATATAAACACAAAAAAATAAAATCATGAGGAATAATATCTATTATATAAATTATGGATGGTCGTTCAAAAATTTCCAATGGTTGATTCTAAAAAATTTAACAAAGTAAAAAAAGTCTAAAACTAGGTAAATTATAGCTTAAATTTAACTTTTCCAGCAACTAAGAATTTAAGGTTTTGCCTGTTTTCGATCAATAAAAAAAGAACACTAAAAAAAAAAAAAAGATTCAGAATTATATTCAACTTGGATTTATTATATCTCCAAAATAGACGAATTTGTAGCAAAAAGAACAAAAAATTTATAAAATAAATTTCAATATAACTTATATTATGCTGATTATATGAAAAAAATATTAGTTATTTGAGTCGATAGAATTAATTTGATGATCGAAAAAAAAATCATTGAAATAACTATCGCTTTTGCTCCGGTTCATTTGAAATTGTTTTAGGCAATCATTAAGTGATTTGAAGCGATTTTCTTTCAGTTTTTTCTTCCCAAGCTAGATCATATTTCGTCTTGATAATTGCATAACTTAATATTTAAAAAATTTAGTATCAGTTCAAAATGGATTTTTTTTTGTAATCCAAATTAATTGATGTTGATGAATAAGTGTCAAATCTTTATATTTGAATGAGAAAATTTCCAAGACTTGACAAGACCTAATTAAGAGATTTAAGACCTAAAAGTATAATCAAAATGCTTTAAAAATGCAAATAACTATTCACAGAATCGATCTAACTTGACTGATTTTATTTAATCTAAAAAATAAATAAATTAAATCATACAATTGTGAATTATTTAAGAATTTTCATTTTGAAAAAATATAGAAATCTTATTCAGAGAATAAAAAATAACATTTTAATGATTTAATAATGGAAATGATTTTTTAGATTGTTTAATTCATAATTCAAATAAGCACTGAACGAACATGTTATCATGTCATTTATTCTAATTTAAAAGTCACATAGAAATAAAGTAAAATTATAATTTGAAAACAAAAATTAATCTTAGATCACGCTTTTTTTCAATATCCTTTTGAATTTAAAATCATGATTAAAAAAATTACAAAAATTGATTTTAATAATTAGTTTAATTATTTAAATTTTATAAGAAAATGAAAAATTACATAAGTCACACAATTTTTAACTAAAATAATTATTATACAAATATTTGAAATATTATTATTGATAGTGGTAGTATTTTTCTCACCAATTCTGACCAAAGCTGATTTTTTGAGTATTGCTAATCCGATAAACAACTGCTTTATAATTTTTGAATGAAGGTGACTTCACAAGTTTTTAGTGTCAAGTGTTCCATATAGTTTCTTCTCTATTAAATAAAAAAATCTAAGAGCTAATATTTTGATTTATTTTTGAATACTTTTCTTTTAAATCTTTTTGAAAATTTAAAATTTATCAATCTTTATGAAATAATCCATTTTACTCATAATTTAAAATATGTGTCCTTTCAACTAGAATTGATTAAATCCTTTTTCTATTTTTATTTTATTATGGAATTAGATAAAACAAAATTTGCGAGATCATTTTAATATATTTCCTATAATCTTTTAAGATTGCACCTTTCAGATAAAGTTAAGCAATCCCTTGAAATATCAAGTTTCTTGTAGCAATAAATAGCAAAGAATAATATTAGAAACACGATATAACTTAATTTTTGTTCAATTTTACTTTACATCTAGCTCCTATTTTTTTTCAAATAAATGACTTCATGCGAACATAAAAACATTTTTTTACCGTTCTTAATTGCCTAAAAAGTCTCGAGCCTTAAATAATAATTTAAAGTATATCAAAAATAAAAATTGAAAATCAAAACTGTGATCAATTTTAAAAATTATACTAAAAAATTTGATAATTTAAATATTTATCTTAATTAAAGAATAAAAACAGAGAGTTTTAATTTCATCTCAAGGAGGCTTAATTAAAACGGTAGTTGGATATTTTTGAATTAATTTATTCAAAAACATTATCCGAATTTTTGATCAAGATTCAAAAAAAAGTATTTTTTGCAAGAAAAATAGCAAAAATTGACAAAGTTAGATTGGAAGGAAAAAAAAATCCGATTTTGAATGCCGCGTAGGATTTCCCCTAGACTAACTTCACAAACAGCAAATTTATCTATCAAGATTCTGATTTGTAAATAAATTAAATAAAAATAATGTTTTTTTATTTTTTCTAAATGGAAAAATTCAAAAAATCAATAATTTCAATGTTATAATCAAGACGAAATCGGAAAAATTGAAGTACAGAAAAACAAAATAAACTGGCAAAAAAAATAGAAACTAATACACAAACTAATACTCATTCGAGTGAATTATCCTTAGCTAAATTCTAGGGAATCATTTTATAGATAGTTGATTTAGAGCCATTTCTTTTTTCGTTCATACAAAATTGGAATGATTCGATCTAGTTATCGATTTCAACATAAATAAATTGAAAGCGTATTAATCAAAATTAATTAAGTTTATTCAACAAACTTATTGTTATTAGAGAAGCTATTAATATTTTTAATAGAGTTTTTGGCTCATAAGTTTTCTGCATAGCTCACAAAATTATGCTTAAAATTTTAAAGACCAAGTTATGCTATTTATAAACTTGAAAATTAACTTTATTAATCTTTTTACAATCTAAAATCAAGACATTAAACCGGGGAATAATTTTGGGATTTAAAAATGAATAGAATAAAAATTAGAATCGAGAGTTAAATTTTACTTAATGTTCAGATAATTTTGATCGAGATCATAGAAATTATGATAGAAAGAACAAGAAAATAAATAAAAAATTCGGTCTTTAAAATTATTAGTTACAGATTATTTACCGATTGCAAAATTTTCACATGAAACAATCAATATGCACTGGATTTAACGATTAGATAATAAATTCGCCGTTGTTTAAAAAAAATAAGATGTTATTATTCAAATACACTATTAAGTACAATTAAAATCGTGAAATTTTAAAAATTCCGTCTTTCTTTATAATCATCAGAATAAAACTTTTATTCTGATGATTATAAAGAAAGACAGTTCATTTATAATGATTATAAATGAACTGATAATAAATTTCTTAAAGCCTAAAAAATTTTAAAAAATACACAAAATAAAAGAGATTGTAGTTTAGTTTTCATTTTGATCTAAAATTTATTGATTTTTAAATTATTTTCCGAAAAATTTATTTTATTTATTTTAAAAAAGAAGGTATAATGAGTAAATAACAAAAAAGGTAATCTTTTAGCACGAAAAATAAATATTTTATTACTTTGAAGCAATTATTTTAAATATATCTACTAAAATAAAAAGCTTTTAATTTTTTAATTGCTAAAAAAAGTTTTCCTAAAGAAGCAAAATTTACAAATTAATATTTAATGCTGCAAATATTCAATTAGGAAAAAAGTCCCACAACTATAAAAAAAAAGCTGATTTAGAAATGAAATTCTGAAACAAGGGTTTTTTTCTAAAAATAATTAATGATATAAATTTCGAATGCTTTTATTGATTTAAAAATGAATTCCATTTTTAGCACTGGATCAAATGTATAATTCATAAAATAATTTTTATTTTTCACAAAAATCTCAACCTTAAATGCCGCATTCATCTTGAAAAACTTGATTTTAATGAGGACTCGAGGCACTAATAAAAATCTTAAGAGCATGTGGTGTAAGTTAAAATGTTTTAACATGGGCGAAATGGTGTTGGTTGCATGCACCAATGCTGTGTTTCTGTTTTTGAGGTTTTTTTTTAAATTGATAAAAGTCGAAAAGTTCTTGTTTAAAATTTTTTTTTTTCTTTATTGAACTTAAATGGCATTTTTTTCATAATAATGTATTGTTGAAAAATCAATGCATTAATATATATACTTTTTCTAGTATATTTTATTTTTAAGCTGTTAAAATGGAATAACATGACGTCTTAATAGTGATTTTAAAATTATTATTATGGTTAAAAAACTTGAATTGTGTTTCTAATTAAAAAAATCTTTAAAAAAATTATTCTAATTGAATACTGAATAGTTATTAGTCAAAATTAACTAATAACTTAATTATTATTCTGATATTAGAAAATAAGAGTAAAAGCTTTGCAGGGAATCCGAATCGATTTTTTTATTGATTAGAAAAAAATAATAAAAATTGAGAGAATTTGTTAATTTTTAAGCTTTTAATCTTTAAGCTTAAGATTAGTGTGAAACGAAAATAAAATTTTTAATTCGTAGTTTTTGAACAGATATTAAGAAAGAGTAAATGATTTAAATAAGAGATAAACAAAATTAAATAAATATTCTCATGGAAAACCATCGTCATCTTCATCTGCCATTTCTTTGGCGTATTCAAGTTCCTCTTCTTCACGCGCTCTCCTCTCCTAAAATATTTAAAATTTAGCTTTTATTTTCAAATAAATCTTAAATCTGTACTTCGGCAGTTTCTAATTCTTCGCTATACTTTTTAGGCGGAAATCTCATGGCCTTAACTGATTGATTACGTAATTCCAAGCAAAATTTGATGCGTTGATTGAAAACTTTCATGGGATCCAAAGTCGAATAAACATCCGTCAAGTCTTTAGTCTGAACATAGCCTCCCTCGTGGTCGATATTGGCCTCTATTACACCATCTCTAACTGCCTTGGCAACAATAAATTCTGCATCAACTGCTGAATCCAAATGGAGCTTATTTGCAATATTTTCCAAACTTATCTTGGAATATGACAAACTAATTATCTTAACACCCGTTTTAATTACATTATGTCTCAATCTTTTTCAATGAATAAAATTTTTGTTAATTTCTCTATTGTAAACTTACCTAATAATCAAAGTCCATGTATTTTCTTTCATAAATTTTTCTCCAAATTTGTCCAGAACTTCGTTAAATTTGGTCAAACTTCCAGCACGCACAGCTTGCGTTAACTGGAAATAGGGTTGTAGGGCTTTTTTGAGCTGGGGATTACGGAAAATAGCTTTGTCCGGAATTTCACCCAGTAACAACTCGACTACTATGGCAAATTTTTGAACTGTTTGCTTAAAGCCAACAGCCTCGTTTTGCGGAGCCTTACGCAAAGCTTGAATCAAATTTTTATGAGCTTCAGTGTATTCCAATTGAATGGCTTTAATTCGTCCGTAATAGAATAAATATCGAGCCCACTCATTGTTAGAAGCGTGCAGTGGAAATGTTACTTTGCTTACTAATTTTAGAGCTTGGTCATATAAATTGTAGTGCAAATAGCTTCGCAAAAGACAGTTAATTAAAACAGCAGTGCCCTCGTAATCATTACGAAGTACCGATGTCCTCAAACGAGAATGCAAAAAGCTTCAAATTTAAATAAAAATATTTAACCAAAATTTTTTTTTTTTTAATTTTTTTACAATCTAATTTGGTCCAGTTTTCCAACTATTTCATACATTCTTGTGTAGAAAAAATAACAACGCGCTGCTATTATGTCCAAAGTGCGTCTGTTCTGACTCATTATTTTTTCCACAATTTTCTCAGCTAAATCTATGCCCTAATAATAGTAGAATAAATTATTTAATTTAAAATAATTTGAAATACAATACTTGATTATTTTTTTGGCGATCAATGGCAAATACCAGAACCAGTAAGTGAATGTAGAGATCTACTTCAGGCAATAAAGATTTGGATTTTGTAGTAGACTGAGGAACTGACTCGGGTTTTGGATTAGCTTCATCTGTATCCATAGGCTAATAAAAAAAATTTTATAAAGAAAAAATTTACACATATCATTTTACCGCTACAGAAGATTGGGTATCAATAAAAGAAAGCAAAAATTCTTTGTCAACTTGAGCATTTTGACTCGTGTAATAATTATTTATTACTCGTTTTAGAATCGAGTCATTAAGGCGCTTACGAATGGAAAAAATGGTTCTCATGACCCGAATCAAAAAGCGGTTTTCTTTTTGCTGAATTCCTTTTTCGATTGACTTGACATTTTCCTTAATATCATCAAAAGTAAGAGTGTCAGAATCTTTGACCTCTTTGACTTCTTTTGTATCCTTCAAGTCCTTTTGGGAAGTTTCAGGCTTTTTTTCTTCCACTTTCATTCTTAAATTTGTACAATTCTAAAATATTCAGAGCTGAAAAAATATATTTAATATTTCAAAATATTAAGTATCCTCTGTTAAAGTAAAGAGTGATGAATCAAATTTAAAAACAAATTTTAAAATTTTCAATTCTAATGCACATCCAAGTTTATTTTAAATTAAATTTTTGCAACTTTTTTTTGAAATTTGCATTCATCGAGCTTGATCCATCAATTAGTCTTACCTAAATTTTATCCCAATAGCTAATATTTTAATTAAATATACCAATTGCTATAGAAACCTATACTTCTATTTAGTGTTTATAAAATTTTAATTCACAATTTTTTTCCAAAAACGACAAACACCTTAATTCTTTGGCTAAAATCCACACAAATGTTTCGCCCATATAACCGAAATGTCCTTATTGGCAATTGGCTTGAAGATCGTGCCCTTGAAGAAGTAATTTAAAAAAAAAAAGCATAGAAACTTATATTAAATACTTTGACAGGATATTATTAAAGATTACCTGGACAAAAAAAGCAAAGGGGAGCTTGCTAGTCAAAAAGCTTTATCAAATCAAATAAATTCAGTAAATTTGACTACTGTTAATGACCACAAGGTTCATTCAGGTGATGTAATCATGCTCAAATGTGATGGAAATATCAATGCACCAAGTCCTCTGCTTCCGAAAGCATATCGAGATGACTGCTTTATAATTTGTAATGGTGGCTCAGCTGGGGGAATCACAACTTTATCGCCTTCCAATATCAGTTCCTTTATTATAAAAAGGTATTTTATTTATATTAGTTTGTTTTTTTTTGTTATTTTATTTTAATTTATAACCAAGTGCTTTTTTATAATTTTTAAAAATTTTAATATTCTTTATTTAAGCGTTGATGGCAGCACTTTGGGTTCTCCGATAAAATTTGGACAGCCATTCATAATTACCACTCTGGATGGAAGAGTAAGTAAATTTTTAATTTATATTTTAAATTGTATTATAACTGTTTATTTTATATTTTTTATAAGAATTTTCTGCATAGTGATCCTCTTTCATATGACAAAGCAGCTAGAAGATCCCGACTTCAAATTGTTGACTTTGCTCCAGTTTATAACCATGAATGTGATTGGGTTGCTACATGTTTGAATCCGAAATTTAGACTTGAAACAGAAGGGGCAGATATTCCGGTAATTAGATAAAAAAATTTTATTTTAATTTAAAATGATTTATTTTAAATGAAACTTTCTCATAAAAGGCTAATGAGAAAATTGTAATTCTTAATATGAAGACGAACAAAGCTTTGGCTGTAGTTTGCGATTTTAATAACAAATCTAGATTCGAAATAGTTGCTAATACGTTTTTGGACTCGCACAAAGCTGAAGAAGACGTGAACCATTGGAAAATTGTGACTAATTTACCAGTTGTACCAGAACCAGAACCAACAGAAAATTGAATAATTGATTTTTGAGATTTTTAATAATTTTTATAAATAAATTTTTAAATTTCATTAAATTTTATTAACTAAAAATTAAATAATTAAATTTACGAATGATTAAGTAAAAAGCTTCATGATTCTTTTAGAATTGATTCGATTTTCTCCGGAAATATGAAAAGAAGAGAAGGTATCATATTTTTAATTACTGAATCAAAGCTGTACGAACTATTCAAGTCACTTTCTTGTTTTTTAACTTCTTCACTATATGCCAATGGAGACTGTACTTTAACATGGAAGGACGGAAGTTCACAGTGTCCAACCTTGAGTGGGTAAATCATAAATGAAAATATGCTGGTTTCATAGGGCATGATTTGCATTAATTCCTAAATTTTAAAATTTATCAAAATAAAAGAAGCTATTTGAAAATTAGATGTACCAATTTTTTTCCTGCTATTCCAAAATATTCATTTTCCTCGAGTGTGCACTCCATTTCCAGGACTTCTTCTAATTTATTCTTAATTTCATAATTGATAATTAGCTCTTTTCCTAACCAGCCATATGATGGCAGATTGGGTTCTATTAGAAAAGGAAATTTCTCAGCTGGAATTTGTGGTAGAATATATTTTGTGACTGTGTTAAAAGCACTTGTTAAATCATCAGTTTCTTTTTCATTGTTTGAGTCATCTTCATTTATTTCTTGATCTAAGGCAGATCCAAATTCGATTCGCTTCCATTCCAAAACTAATTCTCCTGGAAATATCTGTTTTCCATCTGAGTCTGGTTCAGCGATAATACAAAAACATTCTGGAGCAACATTTTCAGAATTCAAAATCTCGTCTTTTAAAAGAGATTCATTTTTTTCTGATTTAAATTTTACAAATTCGTTCTTTAATAATTTTAATTACAAATTAAAATTCAATAAAAATAAAATGAAAATACTTTTAGTAGATTACTATTTTTGAATTTAAGCGAAAAAGGTGTTTCATTTTTGATATCACAGAGTACAAAAAATGGCTCCCCATAGCGAACTAAATTAATTTCGCCTAGCTTTATTTGAAAATAATTTTACAAGGTTTTATATTAAAAAAAATTCTAATTTAACTCACTTGCATTGATAAGCATTTAACATTAAAACTGAATGGTTGTATTGGTTCTAATCTTATCTTGTTTTCTTGAACGCAGCTGCATTTTATTATCTTTTTGTTTTTGGTTTCAATTCCAAATTCATTCTTATCTGCATCTCCAGACATTTTTCTCTTTAATTCTGTTTCATTGGTGAAATTAACCTAAAATTAATTTCAAAATTTTAACCAGACTGTTAAAATATAATTTTTTTTACAGATGTTATTCATGCTTAATGTTAATTTTAAAAAACTCAATTTGATAATTACCCTTCTTACTAAGACGTCTACAGTATACTTTACCTTTTATAAAATACAAGCAATTCAAAATATTTGAGAAGTTTGAAATTTTCGAATTAAAAATTGTTAATTACCTTTATTGACAGATAAAATGGCCGCATTTCATTTATCTGAATAAATACAACTTTGTTAATCTACAAAAAAATTGCTGAAATTTTTCCTCATATTTTTTCTATAATTACTTCTTGATTTGAGTCTAGATTAGGCAAAAATCTTGTTTGTTCAAGTTCATTTATATCTTTGTCAATTTTTTCAATCCAAATTCGAGCTTCAAAATTAAGTTATTTAAAATAAAGCATTAGTCATATAAATTTTTACCTATTTCGGAATCTATAGAACTTATTGGAGCATCTAAATCACTTCCTGCATTTATTGGCAAAATTTCTACGCTCATACTTTCAAAAATTTTTAGTTAAAATCTAAAATTAAGTAAATCTAAATTATTACCTTAGATTTTCAATTACTGATTCTTCATTATTCAAAATTGTTATTTTAATCGGGTAGTATTCATTAACAAGTATTGGTGACCTATGATCTAGACCAATATCAATTTTAGCTTTACGAGTAACTATACTAAGATTATTAAAATAAATAATTAACTAAACCAATCATTAAAAAATAAGTGCTTACCTGGTAAATGGAACTATGTTTATTTGCTCCCAATCCAGTTCCAGAGAATCATCAATTTGCTTGTAAGAATGAGATAATTTATTAAAGGTGTTAATGGTCAAATGTTCATCTTTTAGTGCATTTTTGCATTCACCAGTCCAATTAAGCACTAAAGACCGTGTTTGGATACCACTCAATTCTAAGCTGATCGAAGTAATCTCCAAGTCTCTTCCTACATCGCTTTTTTCCGGTAAGAAATTAAATTTGATTTCGTAAATTTTGTTCGGTTCAAAATAAAGTGTTTTTTTGTCATCAATTATACAATTTTGATTATAAATTGGCAAATTAAAGCAAATGCTTAGTTTATGAAATTGAATAGGATCAACACATTCAGTCCTAAAGTAAACTTTTAGGTCGATAAATTCATTTGAATTGAAAATTGCCGAGCAAAATTGGGCTTTGCAATCAACTTTAAAATGAAAATTTAAGAATTAAAAATATAGTTTGAAAAAAAATTATTTCTGTATTTAAAAAAAAATTTTCAAAGATATGAAGATTTAAACTTGATTCTTTATTTATTAAAAGACCAAAAAATGTTTAATGCTGTTTAATGTTTATTAAAGATCACATTTTTATATTTTTTTTTAATATAAGAATATTATTATTATTCTAAAAAAGTAAAAATGCTTCTTTGGATTATTAATATTATCAATATATATATTTTTTGAATGTATTTAAAGATTAAAAAATATACCTAAAAATATAGCTGAATGACTAGAAAATTAAATTTTTAATAAATCGATTTAGTAAAAATATAAAACATTGACATTAAATTAAACATTTGAAAAGAATAATCTCGTTTAACTATTTTTGAAATTTAAAATGATAAAACTTATAAAATAAAGATAAATTTCAAGAGAATGACTAAAAAAATTGTTTACCGAAAGGAACAATTCGAACGACATTAGCTGATATTATATTATTCGTGGAATTGTTTTCTCTCGAAAATTCATCTAACCATTTTTGTGAAACGTCTTCATCTTTATAAGTGTTAATTTGATGATATTCGCCAATTGGAACTTCATTCTTTGAAAATTTTATTATGAAAAATATGATTTTTGTTTGATAGCTGATGTAAACTTACCGAAATTACTCGGATTAAATTTTTTTGTAAATTTGACTTTATTTCATCAGATAGCAAAATATTTTTACCAATAATTTCTACACATAATAAACAATAATTCTGAATATCTGATACCAAATAAGCACATCTTATTTTAATTTTAATTAAATTATTTAAAAATAAACCCAATAAAAAATCTTTACTTTAAAGCATTAAAAATAATTGAAGTCAAAATTGGCCACCAATGCTCATTATTGTAATCATTCAATACATTTATATATATACTGGAATAAAAAAATGTAATACATTTAATAAATTCTGCTAAAAAGGTTTTACTTTAATGACTCTTGGTAGTCTTTTGCATCAAAATACTCTTCAGCCATACACACACCTTAAAAATTAATTTAATTAAAATTATTTTTCTAAAAATAATTCACTTTTGAAAGTTTTAAAGTAAATTTACTTAAGTATTGTTTCATCCTTCTGCAATTGAATTGTTTAAAATGAAAAATGGCTTGTTTAAATAAATTGGCTACTAATGGCTAAATAAATTTTTTAATTTTACATTAAAAAAGCTAACTCAACAATTACTGATAAATTTTCTTTGGACTCAAGTTCAATCAAACATGTCAGTGCTTCAGTTTCTTTCAATTGATCAAGTATTTCGGTGGCCTTATTTCCTTGCCGCCATGGCCTCTGACCAAAATACTCCAAATTATTAAGCAATTCGATAGGTGATGGATTTTCGGAATTGTGTTGTTTGAACGTATAATTTTTACTTTTTAATAACTCTTGTAAATGCACTCGTCTCTGAATTGTATGAGTTGCAGCAGAATGAAAATAAAAACCTGGATGCTGCGTTTGTACAGCACTTACATACTCTTTTCTAAATGCATTGTCAAAAAGCTCACCCATTATCTGAAATTGTTTAGCCAGCCATGCCGAATGTTCAAAATTAAAGTCAATCGGGCCAATTTTAACTTTAAAAATGTCAATGTGCTTACGAAATTGCTCAATGGCATCAAGAGGATGTTTAATTTCGAACAAAAGTTTGCATAGTTTATAGTTAATAATTCCAGCAACTAGTTTTATCTCTAGTACATTCGGGTCATTTGACCTGATATCTAAAATGCTTTGATAAGCGAGTTTATAATTTCTTTAAAGATAATTTTTATTTTAAATATTTTTTGGACTATGATTTTCATAGTTACTCTATGGCTTTTAAGATGTCCTGTTTTGTTTCATTAAAAAAAGCTATTTTTATTGACAATCTCACTAAAAGATACTAAAAAAATAACCATTAGAGACCCCAATAAAGAGATATAGGAAATTTTTTGATTACCTGATGTGTGACTTTTACGAGTGAGTCGCGTTTTAGTTTTATTGCCTTAATTTCTTGGTTGCAATATGACTGAGCTGGTTCAGTAAATGCGTCATCCTCTAGTCTTGAAAAAATTAAAATAAGCTTTAATTAAATATTTGATTTTACTTTAGAATATATCCTTGTAAATATTCGGCATGAAGCAAATATAAATAATTTGTTTTAATTCCGCAAGCATTACAAAGAGATGGATAGCGTTCCCTTGCCAAACCATTTTCATTATCTACTGGCAGATTTGGTTTCTTTTGAATAAGTATCAAAATAACTTTAGTATTTCTGTCGTGTAAGCTTTGTCTAAATAGATTTATTTAAAAATTTTTTAAAAAATATTTGAATTTTTTAGCTACTTTACTAGTTCAACTTTAGTTGCACATTCCATTTGTTTTTCTTTCCAGTTCGGTTCGTCCCATTCAAGATCAAAAAATACAACCACCAAGCTTGGTATATTGTATAAATGCTTGCTGAACCAATTTGTTTTAAGTATTCCTTTCTCAGTGTACACCTCCAATGAGCGCTTAAATTTTAGAATTAGTTTAAAGGAAAGATAAATTAAAATTAAAAACCTTGCTTTTAGCTCTTGGGTACTCATGGTCACCGTCCAAAAGCAAGTATCGGAATTTTAAGTTGCTCCTTGAGTTAAAACCATTCCAAATTTCCTTGTGGACTGCGTTATGCTTTATATCAAGACCAGTTAAAATAACCAATGGTAAAGGCTGAACAGACAGTTCTTCGGGAATATAGCTTGCCCAAGACATGTGGTAAAATAATTTATCAAAATTTAAGATTTAATTAATTTGAAATTAAAGATAAGTATGGTAAGAATCAAGTGATTTTTTTTAAATATTAAAATAATCTTTAAATTTTTGAATGCCATATTTTTGTGATGACAAAAAATTAGTCTAAAATAAATTTTAATAAATTCATTTTTAGATAATTGGAGAGTTTTTAGTCCTAAGTTCTGGAATTATTAATCATAATATTTAAATAAGATTCTCTTTTTCAATTAATTTTTTTTTTTTTTGAATTTTAAAAATTATCTAGATAATGTATTTTTTCTTTTCAAAAATTAAAAATACTTTGAAAATCGATAGCAATTTAGAAAAAGTAATAAATCAACATAAAAGAACTTGTAAACCAAAGCAAAAATTTCATAACTTAACTTCGATCAGAAATTGTTTATTAGTAGAAAGAATATTTTTTTAAAGTAAATAAATGAATAACTAATTTCAGACAAATGTTTAGAGATTTTAAAGCATCAAAATTAGACAAATAAGTTTTAGCAAATGGAAAAGGTCTTTTAAAGAATTAATTCATTAATTTTTCAGATGTATGGCTTTGATCTAAGAATCGATTTTTATGAAATATTTTAAAATTATAATTAAGCTTTTATATTAGAGCTGCGGGATTTAAAATTTTCGAAATAGGATTTTAATTAATTAGGTGATTACAATAAATTTTGTTAAATCATTAAGTTATGCTTAGTAATTATTTATTTTGTGTCCCTTTTTTAATTTTAAAATGACTTATAATTAGCGTAAATTTCAATTATTTCCAAAAAATGAATTCTCTAAATATCTTTGACAAAATATAATTTGAGACTTCAAATCAAGTTCTCATATTTGTTAAATTATACAATAGTTTGAGACCAAATGAAATTAAACAAACTTTTTTGTAAATATTTGCTTGGTAAAATATTTTTGGCAGAAGCTTTGTGCATTTAATGATCAAATGAATAAATAAAATTTAAAAAGATAATGCAAATATTTGAGTGTTCCAGGTTTTGATGAATTTTAAAATGTTAACTCATTTAGTCACTAGAAAGCAAAAATTACCGAGTCAAAATGATTGCGTTTAGATCATAAGATTTATTTATTTATGTATATTTAATTAAAAATTCTAATTTAGATAAAGTTGATTAATGTCACTATTGAAGTTATATTGTCATTTCATAAATTTTAAAGTGATAAAATTTAATAAGAAAGTGAAAGCTTTTTTTTATCATCAGGAATAAAGTGCAGAAAATTGTTTTTTGGTTTGAATAAAAAATTACTCATTGGGATAAATTCTGAGTATTAGCATTATAAATAGACCTAATCTTACAAAATAAACTTTATTTTTAATTTAAGTAAAAATGTCCAAGGAGTTTTTTTCAGACAACATTTTAATTAAAATTCTTTTGTGTAAAATTTTCCATTCGATCCAGCGGAAACAAAGACTAAAATAAATTTCCTAAAATAATAATTTTTCAAACAGTTTTAATAAAGAAATTTTTGTACTCATTTCTAAAACATATTTATTATTTTATCAAATTAATTATTTTATTTTAGATAACTTAAATTTGACTTTTTTGAAAAAATACTGATGACATTTTTTAGATGGATTTTAATTTTATGATATTTGGTTAATTTAAATAATTAAAGCTAAAACTAATATAGTGTCACTTAGCTTCAAAATCTAAAAATCTGATATAAAGTTGTATTATTTTTAATTTAGTCTAATTGTCATATTTTATTGAAAAATATATTATTATAATTCTATTGAGTACGAAACGATTGCAAATTATAATTCTAGATTATGATTAACAAAAAAAAAAGTCGAATTGCAATAACATGAAAAACAAACGAGAGATCGACTCAAAATTATCGACAAGATTCCTTGCCTGAATTTCTTTTTCGCCAAAAACCATAACAAAAAATGCAAATTTTAAATTTGTCTCTCTTGCTTCGTATTACATATTATTTCCCTTAATAAAAACTAATGAAATTTTGAATATTTTCCTTGTTCTGTTCTTTTAGAATTTTTTGAGAACCAACTTTTTTCTTTTATTTTACTTCAAATTCAATTAGATATTCGACAATAGAATACTAAATCGTTGCTATTGTCTAATAAATCTGTTAAATTTAAATTTTTAAATTTTATTAAAAAAAATAGATGAATAGTGATTACAAAAAATATTTTTGTGCGCGGCTAATTGACTTTGTTATAATTGTTGGATGCAAACAGCCAGCTACACCATCACAACTTATTTCAAAACATTTGGAACAAATTGATGCGGAGAAAAATCAAAAAGTTCAACTGCCAGAATTGCTTCGTCGGTATCCATTCGAGGATCACGCTGATTTCGTCCTTCCACAAGATGTCATATACTTTTGTCAACCAGAGGGCTGCACAAACATCAACTGTTCCAATCAGCAACGAGCCGATTCTAACCGAGACACCACAAGCTTTATATTCACCCTGACCGAAAAAGATTCGGCTCGGGTCAGATACGGTGTATGCATAAACTTTTTTCGTCCTATAGAAAAAAAGTATGACAAGCAAAAAAAGACCAAGACCCAGCAGCTGGATGATTCTGATGATGAGAACTCAGGTGATTCAAACCAACTGAATAAGAAAAAAAGAACAAAAAAAGCCAGCGAAGTAAAGTACACGCACACACTGACTTCTTTATGCATTATTAGTCACCATCCATTTTTTTCATTGTTCCGCGAGTGTCTAAATATACTAAGGCGGATCATAGAAGCATGCCATTGGAGAGCTTTGATGTCCAAGCCAGGAAGTCCTAATTCTATTTCTTCGACCAGTTCGGGACAGAAGTTAGCCAGGGACACTGTTTGGGGAATCTTGACAGGATCTAGTGGAACCAAGTCTACTGATCAAATATCGCCACTGGTGGCCTGCGAAATTAGGGAGATCGAGACTTGGATTTTGCGCTTATTGAGCGCTCCTGTGCCTGTACCCGGAAAAACAAAGTTAATTGTAATAAAAATAATTTATTAAAAAAATAGTTAATTTTATTTATTAATTTTAATAATTTTAATTTTCAAAAGATTGACATTCTTCCAAATGAAGCACCCATGCTTTTCGCACTGCCAGACCATACACGATTTAATCTAGTCGATTTTCCTCTGCATTTACCTCTTGAGTTGTTGGGAATAGACATTTTTATCCAAGTCTTCAGCCTTATTTTGCTTGAAAATAAAGTTATATTTCAATCTAGTGATTACAATGCATTAACCATGAGCATAATGGCGTTTGTGGCCATGCTTTACCCACTCGAGTACATGTTCCCGGTTATACCTCTTTTGCCAAGATGTATGAACGAAACAGAACAGGTATTTTGAATTTTAAAATTGGCTAAAAATATATTTTATAATTCTTAAAGCTTTTACTGGCGCCAACACCTTATATTATTGGAGTGTCGGAAAATTTTTTCGTCTACAAAAACAACTTTGCTTTACCAGATGACGTTTGGTTGGTTGATTTGGACAAAATGATGGTAAATAATGGCAGATTTTTGTGTTCAATTAAATAAAAAAAAACAAATTCAATTTTTTTTTTCAGATAGTTTCCCCAAAATTAGCAGAACCGATTCCAGATATTCCAGAACCTGAATGTTCGATATTGAAAAATCATCTTAGTCAAGCGATTGCAAGTCTTAGCAAAAGTCCGCAACCGGTTAAAAATTTTGAGATATTTTTCAATGAACAAAACGCAAATTCTAATAAAGAAAACATGTATGCATCTTTTAATCAGCTAATTTATGGAAACGATGTGGACTCAGTGGACGTGGCCACTCGTATTACAATGGTTCAGTTCTTGAACTCGAAAAATATACTCGGGCACTTTAACGAACATACTCGGATACTCAGATTGTATCCGAGACCAGTTGTAGCATTTCAATACAATAGCTTTATTCGATCTCGTCCGGTCAAATCAAGTTTTATAATAAAATTAGCTAAAACTCAGGTAATTTGATTTAATTTTGCTCAATTTTTTTTCTTAAAACTTCTACAAGGCTGTTGAATTTTTGGCCGAGTGGTCTTTGCGTCCTTCAAATGTTGCTTATTTGAGAATTCAAACAGGAATATATGATCCGTCATTGATCGGTGATAAACCAAAATGGTACTGTAGATATCTGACACCAATTCAATTTAAAACATATGAAGAAAAATCAACCTTAGCCGCCGCAATTCAATATTTAAATCAAGAGAATACCAAGAGTCGAAGTCAAAGCGAAGAAGAAACAGGTATGAAATTTTTAATTAAAATTCTCATAAATTTCACCCTATCTTAAATTTGGTTACAATTGGAAAAATTAAAAAACCAATAAAAGATTGTTTAAATATTCAAATTTTTTTTTTCATTAAAAAAAAATCATCGTGATGCCTTCAATAAGAATTTTGCCTATATGAATATTTTTACGATAAATAGGTTTTGTTTCCACGCAAATTTTTTAATTAATTATAAATAAATGTCAAAATAAAGTAAGATTATTAGTTCGAAGTCAAAATTTATCGGTCACCCTTCGAAAATTCTCTTGTTTTTTTTGGACTTTCTTTCTAAATTAATTAAAAAAAAAATTTTATTGAACAAAACATTTTTTAGTAGAATTAAAGAAATCTAAAGCTTAATTTGTTTTATAATTAATTTAAGATTTTCAATTTAATTTTTTAATTAGAATCAATTTCAAGCACAATGGTATATCAAAAGATGTTTAGAGTCATAATAATTATAAAATATTTCAAAATATTTCAAAGTATAATTTAAGAAGAAAAAAAGAATTTTTTGGTAGTTGGTAAACAATTGAAAAAAATTTTTTTCTTTTATTTTTTTTTATCTTTTTTTTACCTCTTTTAACTCTAAAATTTAAGATAAAATGAAGTCAGCTCAATAACTTGCCTCTTTTGAGATATTTTTTATGAAATATCTCTTGTTTTCTTATAACTGCATTTTTATATTTTTATGTTAATTTATTTTTAGCGTAAATTGTATAATTTATAATTTAAACAAAATTTTAAATAATTAAAATAAATTAACTTTGAGAAGTAAAAAAAAAGAATAAAACAACAGTTTGAAATTAAAGTTGTTTTCTTTTTTATTTATAGCCTTTACACAATGTAACAAAATAAAGGTTGACTTTTAATTAAATTAAATTTTTTGATTTACACTATTTTTTAATGAAATTAAATAAAGCTAATAAGTTAAAAAATTTCTTATTTTTTGAACCAATTTACTGGAAAAAGATTAATAGAATAAAATTTTAATTCTTTTTATTAAATCAGATTTTTTTTAAATAAAATCTATTCATAAAAAATTGAGTCAATTTTTTACGCTGAAAATGAAATTTTGCCTGTATTTTTTCAAAATTGATAAAAAATCTCTCTAATTCAATCCAATTCTATTAAAATGGTTTTTAATAATCAAATAATCTTCTTATAATTAAATACTGAAATTTTTTTCACAAACAAGTCAAATGACACCAACTAATGCTCAAAAGGACTAAAAGATCTAAATTATGTTATTTTTTGTAAAATTTTGATTTTTTTAATATGATTCAAATATTTCTTACAATCTCTTGAAAGGTACTCAATTTAGCTTAAAAAAAATAAATACAAGATAAAAATTAGCAAATAATTGATCCAAATAATCTAAATAAAATTTTTATTCTAAATAATAATTTTTAAATCATTCAAGATGAAAATGTTGAAAGCGAGTGTAGTAGATATTCATCGAATTCATCAATTAGCATGTCTGGAGACATCGAACTTGGTATTTTGGAGACTAAAGATTTGGTTGACGACTATCAGCCAGCACAAGCTTTTACTTCTGCGGGAAAACCAATCGGAATGTTTCCCAAAAATCAAGCAAAGACCATGTGTGTTGATATAGAGACTGTATATTCCCCTCCAGTCAATGCTGACTTCAAAGATTTGATCGACCGGTCGCCATCAGTAGCCAGCAGCAATGCGGATACTTCATCTATGACTTCAAGTGCCTCTTCTTCATCTATTGGAAACCATAATGAATTAGCAGAGGATTATGAAGAAAATTTGTTCACTGAAAATCAAATTTGGAACCAAGATGATGACAATTCATTCAAAACAAATCCAATATTAAGCAATAAATATAAAACTTTGACCAGCTCCGATTCAAAATCGAGCAGTGCAACTATGACACCTGTAAGTAAAAACTTTCCGAAATCCCCATTCGATGCTGAAATTTCTCAGCAAAAACCGACCCATAGAACCAACAGCTCCAGTTCGACAAATACAGTCACAGCTAGGAATTTAAATCAAATACCACTACAGACTCCAAAAGCATCCAGCAAAAAACAATCATCTTTTATGTTCATCACACAATTCAGTGATGATTTGATTCATGATGTAGCCAGTAAGGCTCGTACACTAAGTGCCAAGAAATTTGGTAATATCTTACGAGATGATTCCAGAGACAAAGCTGAAATTAACAATTTAAGAAAATCACTTTCCAATTTGCCAAGTTCGCTATCTAACTTGGGCGCTAAGTATGTGGATGGAAATAATAACACAGCAAAAACAAGCGATTCCATTTCTAATATAAAAGAAATAGATAGTCATAATTCTTTGCCCCATTCTCAGACATCAGAATTAGTCAACGAAAATCAACAGTTTCTAAAAGAACAATTGGTAAGTGTTTTTGAGGGCCAAGGAGTTGGATGGTTGAAGATTAATCGCATAAAACGTTTAATGGAAGATGAAAATAATCGAAACTTCGTTCTCAGTCGTTTGAATACCCAACTAGACAAGAAATTGTCAAATGATGAAGAGCATATTGAAGACGTTAAGGTTACCAAAGCAGTTTTCAAAGGAATGACTAAGTTACTTAATGCAATCATAGCCGGACTTGAGCAAACGTATGCAAATAATGGTCTTGGTGGAATGGCGAGTGCGTTTCAACTCCTTGAAATTGCACATACCCACTACTGGGTTCACGGAAGTGAACTACTTGGAAAAAGTAACTCTTTGGATGGCGGTAGTCCGATGTCTGAAAAAAGCAGTAGCCCATTTGATAGCAAAGAAAATTTGAGTCTCACATCGAGCCAAACAAGCACATCTAACAACGGTAAATTATCTAGTTCTAGTTCAATTATAGGCACTAACAAAATGCATCAGTCAATAAATTCTGATCAGAATAATCATCAATTTAATATGCAGTCTACAGGTAGTATAGTGGCTCAGTTAGGTAAAATAAAAATATAAACATTTTTGTATTTATTTGAAATTTTAATTTTAGGAACTTTATGGAATAATTCTAAATTAAATAATATTACAAAATCTATTGCTAACAATAGTCCTAATTCAGATAAAAAATCTGCTTTTGATTCAGCACAGTGCACAAAATCACCTTTTACTGCCAAGTCTATTGTAAATAAAATTTCTTCAATACCCCATCATCCTCTAGTACATCCTGATGATCAAAAACAAAAAGACCAAGCTTCAAAATTAGGTAGTTTTAAGTGTAATAAATTTTGTTGTTGTTGTTGTTTTCATGTTTTATTTATTTTATAGATTTTTTTATTAAAAAATGTCATCAGTATGAATTTTAGAACTTAAAAATAGTAAAAAATATAAACATTTTGATTAATCTTGTTTATGAAAGGCTAAAATTAGATCTATAAATGATACATTTCATAAAATTCAAAAATCTATGTCAATAACTTTTTAAATATTTGACTTTTTCCGAAGTTTGTCAATACATTTTTATTTTCTATACTATATTATTGGCTGTCTCTAAAATACCGATCTGGATCTAAAAAATTTACCAAAACAAAATTTGAGAATCCTTGAGCATCTTCACTGGAACTCTGATTATTACAAATACCGTGTTCCCTCATTCGATTACGCTGCACTTCAAGCTAAGACATGCAAATTAAAACAAAAAATTAAAAATGTTTTAGTATGGGTGAGATGTATTTTGGTGGATGGTGTAGCCTAATCGAACGAGTGAATACGGTATAATAATATAATATTTATTGCTGCATGCGTATTTGGTAGAGTAAAAACGTGCTTAATAAATTCTTTTGATTTAGTTTCTCCATTTTTAAGTAAATAATAAGCTTTTTAAATTTGAGGCTCATTGGACTGAGCCTACTTTTTTCCCAAAAATCAATTCTTGGCTTATTGGTCAAAGTGAAAGTTTTGGTTTTTCCTTTGATATTTTGAATTTTATACAACTCTAATTAATATTAATTGAATTTTTAAAAATAATCATTATAATTAATCTTTTAATATTTAAGCACCCAAACAGCTTGATGAAATTCATGGCAGTGAGCTAAAAAGGCCGTATAAATTATTTACTGGTAACCAGAATGAAAATGAAAAAACAATCAGCACTGCTAATTCAAAGGATGATATTTCAGCTCAGCAGCATCGTTCTAGTCTTAAGTCAAAAATTAATCATCATTCAATTAATCCCCAGCCATCACAATCAACCGGTATAGCAGAATCCAAAGCCCAAATTCTTAAAAATTCTCCTTCAACTTCTTCAATTAGCCAGCTTAGTTCTAAATGTTCAAAATCAATTTCAGGAGAATCTTCATTAAACACGGTACCTTTGGCAAAAAGCAAATTATCTGCTGGATTTCGATATTCAAAAAAAGTAATTTCACAAGTTCAAGTTCCATCTCAGACTTCAACTGGAACTCACAATTCACACATGGAAATCAAAACTTATCTTTTTGAAACAATTGTCTCCAATCCTAGAAGTCCATTATGGGATCAAATGCAATTTTGGGAAGACGTTTTTTTAGACGCTGTAGCTCAAGAACGAGATATAATCGGGCTTGATCAAGGACCGTCTGAAATGATGGAAAGATATAGTCAATTGGGCAATACAGAGCGAAAAAGACTCGAGTTTGATGAAGATCATTTATTAGCTGTAATGCTTTATAATCTAATCGCTTATATGATTATGATGAGAGTAAGCAAAGACGAAATAAGGCGCAAGATTAGAAGAATGCTGGGAAAATGCCATATTGGACTTTCAATGAGTCAGCAAGTTAACGAATTATTGGACTGCATTGAATATCTTGTAAATTTTTGTTTAATTTATTTAAATGATTTTTTTAATAAAACTAAAATCAAGGGGGGTAATGATGTGGATTTAAGACCTGCTGGGAGTCGGCTAATGCAAAAGCAAACATTTGCGGTTCATTTGGGAACAGATAACAAAGGTGAAATGCTTTTTATGGAAGTTTGTGATGATTGCATGATACTGAGAAGTGTAAAAGGAGAAATTTGCCAAAGATGGTGGTTTGAAAAGCTAGTTAACATGACCTATTGCCCTAAAACTAAAGTTTTGTGTCTATGGTGTAAGAGTAATGGCGAGACACAATTAACTAAATTCTATACAAAAAAAGTATTTAAAAATATTTAAATTAAAAATTAAAATAAAATAAATTTATTTTTTCCAGTGCCGTGACTTATATTTCTCGATTAAAGAAGCAATGGAAAAGGCTGTTTCGCGTCTAAATAGCACATTTGCCAGCTCGAACATTTCACCAAATATTTCCGAACTTGGAGGCGAATTTCCTATCAGCAATTTGAAGAATACTGAAAACGGATTCCTCGCAATAAGTATGGATGGTATTGGTATTACATTTGAAGACAATAAAGAGTTTATTGAATTAAAACGAGTTAGAAAATGTACTACACAAAAAGATGATATTTTTGTGTTAGAAGAATTTGGTAAGCTTTTTTATTATTTCTTGATTGGTAAAGATATAATTGTAATTCTTAAAAATCAACTAATATCTAAAATTAAACTAAATTAAAAACAAAGGAATACATACTATTATTAAACAAAACATATTATAAAAATTTATAATAAATTTTTTTCTATAATATTTGTTTAATCTTGTTATTCCTTTTAGATTAATGAATAAAATCCATTATTTTTTCTATAAAAACTTGAAAAAACTATTTTTCTTTAGAATATTGACAACCTTTTGAATTTTTCGGCTAACTTAAAATATTTTACCTTTCAAATATAAAGTAAAAAAAATTAATTTTTATTTATTATTTAGATCCAAAAATAAAGCAAATCGTCATAAGGAAATATAAGTCAACAATGGTGAGTATTTTTTAAATCATTTAATTGCTTAAATTTTATTTGTATATTGTTTAAATGTTATATTTATTTAATGTTTTTAGGCTTCTTTGGCAATATTTGCGTTTCATCGTGTCATTAGTGTTCTAATAACAAAAATGCAATAATAATAAAAATGTATTCGTGCCTTAAATCGTCAAGTCTTTTTTAAAAGTCTTTGGCGTAAAAATCTGCATTATTGCATTGAAAATGATAAAAACAGATTACTATTCTGGTGAACAATATAATGATAATTAATGAAGAGATTTTTGGCTTTTTCTTTAAGATTTTTATGATTATGATACCGATGAAAATTTAATTGTATTTTTTGTTATTTCACTTTTTTTCTCAGGCAATTATTGTTTAAGTTCTTCCATGAATATTTATTTATGTACAAAAAATATTTAATTTTAGATAATTTTATCATTTAAATATTTAAATTTATCTCAAGAAAATAAATTATTTAAAATTCTAATTTGTTCTAAAATTTTTCAATCTAAATCCATAGTTAATCCATTATCCCATTTCTTGCTTATTTATCAGCCCGTTTTTAGACGGATGATGAGTTCAAATTTTTATTTTGTACTACTTAGTTGTTGTATTTTAATGATTCACAACTTAAGTAATTGAAAGCTTATAAATCTTAAATCCCAAAACTATTCACCAAAGCTTCTTACTGTTGCTCGATATCAACCCCTTTGTCCCAGTAAAAATGCTTGATCATTTAGCTTAGTTTTCTTTTACTTGGTTGTGGATTTTTGATTGTGACCGATTTCATTTTTAAAAAAATGAGAAAACTTATATTTTTTACAAAGGCAAGTCAGATATGCTATGCAGTTTTATGTGTTTTTTCATATATTGCAGCCGGGAAAGAACGAATTAATTGAACAAAAAGAAGTAATGGTGGCTGAATATATCAGCAATATAAATGTCATTCTTATACCTAATGGATGTTAGTTTTATTAATTAAAAATTTAATTTAACTCTTAAATATAAATATAATGTTATTTGATGTTGAGTTTGGGATTTTCGATTTTTAAATAAATAAAATTTCAAAACCAATAATAAATTAAATTTTAATATTTTTGGAAAATCTGAAAAAATAAACAATAAATTAAAATTTATTTTAAACAATTTTTTGATATAAGAAAATAATGATCTTTGTTTCTTTTTTTATATATTTATATTTCAAAATTAATAAACATTTATTTAATTTTATAAAATAATTATTACAAATTAAAAATAAAAATTAATACAATTGATTTAAACTTTATACTTTTTTCTTTTTTTGAAAAAATGAAAAAAGCAAAACATTGAAGTATTTAAATTAAATTTTTTGAATTTTTTTCAAATTCTGTAAAAATCAAAATGATATTAATAAATGTAGAAATTAAAAATAAATAGATCTGAAAAATTTAATCATATTTTCCTTTATCAGATATTTTTCGCTTACGCTTTTTTAAAAATTGTTTATTGGACATTGTTGGGTTTTGATACTTTACTTCAAAATGCACTCTTGACAAATATTTTGTATTTTTGAACCATAATGGACGGCTCCCACCTGACACAGAGGTTACTGCATCTAGTTGAAAATCAAAGAATCTCAAAATCTTCAAATTTGAAATTATAGATTTTTTAAAATTCATTGATAAAAGAGAAATGTCAATCAAGAATAAATTTTTAAAACAACGAATATTTTATACTTTAAAGACAAATTTATTTCCAGCTTGATTAATGGGATTTTGTAAGGATTTGAATGCAAATTTTCGTCTTAAATTCAAGATATTTGAAATATTTCTGAGTTAAGTTTTAAATTTTTACTTAAACAAATGATTCAATATTACAATGTCTTTTTTAAAATACTTGACTTTCTAGATTTTTCAAAAAGCAATTTTGTTTCTGAAATACTTTAGATTACAAAAAATAATAGTAAAAAATGGCATCGAGATTTATGCTCAAAAATATTCGCAATTTAACCAAAGTTCAAATTTTGATTCCGCATTTGAACAAAAAAGTTCAAATCAACCAAATTCTTAATTTGAATAATAAGTTTGCTACGAGAGCCTTTAGCACATCTTGTATAAGAAATTCCAATGTAATGAAAGATTTGTCAAATTTTTTGAATGAAGAGATTAAACAAGAACAAGAAGCTCAAAAAGAGCAAAAGGGATCCCTCTCAGTTACTGGTTTTAATACAAAAACTGACGGACCAAATGTCACTCTGTCAAAGAAGCATAATGACGAAGAAATAACTATAAAATTTAATGTCAACGGTTCTCTTGATAACGCCGAAGCTGGAGTCGATCAACCAGTCGAAAACAAAAATCAAGGAACAGAAGTAAGTTTAAGGCTTCTTTTTTTAATTGTATTGAAATTGTTTGATTTTAATAGCTGAAATCAAGACCAACTTTTTCAATTGAAGTAAAACGAGGTGACCAAACTTTAGCTTTTGGATGCTCGTTTTTACCTGCTGAAGAAGCTGACAAAGAAGCTGTTGAGGATTTTCAAATAGATGAATTTGCTATTCACAATGGAGAATGGAATGAAAATGTGTATACTGCAGATTGTTCGGTTTTAGATGAAAATTTGTATGATTTACTACTTAATCTATTAGACGAAAGAGGAGTTGGTGAAAAGTTTGCTAATGAATTAGCACTTTTTTCAACCACTTATGAACATCAACAGTATATAAATTTGCTAGAAAAACTACAAAAATTTGCAAAATAATTTTTTCTTTCGAATAAAATTGAAAAATTTACTGTTTTCTTGATTTATTTTTGAGCTTCATATTTCAAATTTCTGTGTAGAAAAATAAGGCTTGGATATTAAAAGGTATGATTTAAAATATTCATTTTTATTCACAGAATAACAATTTCAAAATTTGTCAAAAAAATATTTCAACTAAAGATTAAAAATATCATATTTGAAATCATCTAATTTTCCTTCTATTACTGAAAAGTAATTTATAAATGCTTAACTTTGTTGCATGTTAATACGTGATACATTATATTGGGCATCAATCATTACATTATGAAGACTAATTTGATAAAAAAACTCCAAGAAAAATTGTATTTGCTTTTGTGCATATTAGACTACTTTTATGTTTTTAGCCTTAACTCACTCTGGGAACCTCTTTTCCTAAGAATTAATTAGTTGAATCCAAGTTAAATTTGCAGATCGTTCCTTAATCAATATCATAAAACCATTCTTACTTCATTTTTGGCAGATTAAAGTTCATAATTCAATGGTAAATTACTAAGTTTTCTAAGAAAATTTTAAGTTTTTTTTAAACCTTACTTTATTTTTTATTTTTAAATGAAGAATTTAGAAGTACAAGTTGTAGTTAGATTTTTGATAAATTTTTAAATAAACTGCTTAATTAGAATTAAATTTATCAAAATTAGTACGCTTAAGTTTTTAAAAATTGCTTCAAATTGAATAATTTAAAAATTTTCTAAAACTATTGAAAAATAAGAAAAATTGAAAAGTTGAATAAATGAAAGATTCGAAAAATTAATCAATTGAATGGAATCAAAAATTTACATAAAAAGCGGAATCGAATAGCAATTATTGAAATATTGAATGAAAAAAAGTTGTCTATTAATCAAAATTTTATAAAAGCTTTGATATGTTTATAAATTTTTGTGTAATGTTTCAAATATTTAAATATTTTAATTGTATTTAAATCAAGCTGAATTAATGAAAGTAGATAAAATGACTTAAAAAAATGTAAATTTTTGATCTAGACTAGTTTGTGTCCTCCTAAAGTAATCGGCTTCCTAAAAAGATAAGACTTCCCTTACTTATGAGAACTTTTTTAAAATTATAGAGTCAAATTTAATTTTGTTTATAATTTCAAATTAGTCATATTATCTGAGGTAGATAAAGGTCAATGATTATTTAATCATTATCTTGATAGCTAAAATTTTTCCAAATAGAATGAAAAATTTAAAAAAAAACGGGAAATACCCAGACTCAAGAAGCAACTTTGTTTGTCAAGATCCAGAGATAGTTAAATGATATATGATCAATTTGTGGCCAATATTACTACTATGGTCGAATAACTTATAGGTTATTGTTCTTCATCTGATTCTCTTATCAGATTGTAGTGTCATTTTCATTTCATTTCGAATAGACTTGTTCCAAGGCTTTTTTTTATACGATGACTTTCTTTTTTCTTATTTCGGACTTTTTTCGAAAATCATTATTTGGTATGACTAAAAGAAGCAAAAATGAACTATCAATAGAACAAAATAGAAAATTTTTTCAAAAGAACCAAGACCTAGTTGTAAAAATGTTTTTGCTAAATAGGATTAAATTTTAATACCCTAACCCTTATTCAGAATCTGTTTTTTTTTCAAAAATTAAATTTAAATAAAGCATGATTTATATTTTACGAATCGATGATTTTGTCCCGCTAAAAGATCATTCCTTTGCACATTTCGTTCCATTTTGGTTCTGATTTTACTTATAATTTCATACGAAAGTAAAGTAAATGAAACTCTGCTTTAACTATTGGTCTAATTTTTCACGTTTAACTAAGGTGAAGTAAAATTTGCTGATATAAAGAAAGTTAAATAGTGATTAATGAATCTCATAAGATCAATACGCTTCAGCACAAATTTATAAGAAAAAAATCAATTTAGTTTGTCCGCTCCACAAACCTTCTTTTGATTAAGTGGTTTGTTTTTTAAACTAACTCGTATCATCATTATTTAATAGGCAGTGTGAATTTTGGTACAAAAAATAAAAATAAAATATTAAAAATGCCAGAGCTTAAGTTCTGACGGACCAAGACATGCTCTGTAAATTGTAGCAACTGATACATTCTCATTCATATTTTGATCTGTCAGAACTTGAGCTTTGTCATTTTCAATATTTTGTTTTTGTTTTTGTTTTTTGTGCCAAAATTTACAATACCCATTTAATATCATCTGTATCAAGATCAACAAAACTTTACAACTTTTACCGGTATCGAGCAAAATCTTTTAAAGTTAAGCATTGACGAGCATCTGGCTTAATTCTTATTTTTCCTAGACTGGGTCAAAAAAGACCCAAGCTTATTCTTTAATAAAAAAATTTTTTAAACAATTGTTTTTTCTTTTGCTACTAAAAAAATATTATTTTTGTCTTATTTAAATACCATATTTCATCACACCAATTTAAAATATACTTTAAAAAAAAATATATATATATAAAAATTTTCTTTATATTTTAAATTTTTTGCTTTGGTCAAATGTGACTCGTCCTGGTCGTTAAGGTATTTTTATTCATTTGGCAAGATTTTTTTTCTATTTTACATTTTTCAATATATCTTAAAGTAAAAAAGCTAAAAAATAATTGGTTTTATAATTAAAAAATCAAATAGGAAAATATTCAAGATATCTCTTTTAGTAAAATTTAATAACTTGCTTGCAAATTTTTCCGGTTATCTTTTTTAAAAATTGAAATATCTTTTATGCACTTTTTTAATTTTTGTTGAAATTTAGGGAACAAATTTTGTTGAATTTTTTACCAAATAGAGTTAACTGTGTTTTAATTATTTTGTTCGATTTTGTTTTTTGATTTTTAAAAATCAAAACAAAGTATAAATCAATGAATCTAATCACTGATTTCGGACATTAAAGATTTTTATTTTTTTAATTTGCAACACCAATTGTTTATTTTGCATAAAAATTAATATTTCATATTTTGATTGAAATTTAAAAGAAATAGTTTGGTGTTGTGGTTTAAATTGAATTTGAGCACAGTACAAGTCTCAGTTGGACCAAATTTTTCAAAATTTTGTTGTTATCATTTTTTAATTCCAAAAATTTAAAATTTTTAAATTTTTGCCTTAAAGAATCAAAAATGTTCTTCAAAAAAGTGTAAAATTTACATAAAACAGAAAAAGAGAACAATTTTTTATAATCTATTTCCGACCTTGTAAGATTTAACAAACGTTTCAATCTCGCCATTTCGGACGGCTTTTTACTTTTTAATATCAAAAATGATTGAAAGTTAATGCAAATTTTGGTAAAAAAAATCAAATTATTATTGAAGGTTAATCAATAGGCTAGTGCCCATGTCATTAATCACTGATTAACACCTCATTAATTTAATTTTATAAAAGTAATCATTACAAATTAAAAAAATAAAAAAATTATTGAAACAAGCAAAACATTGAAAAATTTAAATTAAATTTTTAGAATTTTTTTCAAAATCTGTAAAAATCAAATTGATATTATTTATTTATAATTGGAAAATTCAACATTGATCTCTTGATCACAAAGCTATTTATCAGTCTTGCATAAAAATATTCAAAGGTTTTTTCACCATTAGACGTTTTTGACATTGGTTCAATCAAATTTCCGCTTTTCCTTAAATTGTATTTTAAGTTTCTTGAGTCATTTTTCTTTAATTTCATTCTTTAATTTTCAGGTGAATAATGGAAAAATATTGTTTTATAGGCAAATAGCATTCTATCGAGAGTTCTATGCTGAAAAGCATATAAGCCATATTTTTCTAGAAAATTATTAGTACTTTTAAAGTTTATTTACTTCAAATTTGAATTTAAATAATTTTAATATTGAAAAATAATAACTTTTGGCAAGTTTAACTATTGCATCTTTTGAAAAATAACACAAAAGAGTTGAACAATAATCAAAATAAGGCAAAATAAATGACTTAAAAACTGAATTTTAATAGAAGTAGAAAGATAGAAAAGTCTTTTAATACTAAATAGTTTTTTGTTTACAAATAATGAGATACTACAGGCAAGCTTTGAAAAATTAATATTCTAATCAATCTTAAAACCTAAGAGCATTATTTCATCTACGACTTGAATATCTTTTCCACAAAAGTTTCGATCTTGCCATTTCGGATGGCTTTTTACCTTTTAATATCAAAAATGATTGAAAGTTAACGAAAATTTTGGTAAAAAAAGTTCAAATCCCTAAAATTGCATTTTTTTGAAAAGTTAGTGACTAGAAAAACTATCGAAATCAAAAAAATTCGTTATTTTACATTGAGTGTCGATGCTTTACCATTATTTTTTTTTTATTATTATTATTATTATTAATTCAAGCCTCATAGGCAAAATAGTAAAATTTAGAGAATATAAAAAAAAAATCAATTTAGAGAAAATAAAAAAAATATGTGTTTACCATATATGATGCTTTACCATATTTAGCGTAAAAAATAAATTCAATGTACCATAACAGCACTGGAAACACAAAAATTTTAAAAATTTCATATAATTTTTTTTCCAATCAACAAACTAGAATAATTCAGCAGCAAACAAAAAAAAAAATTTTTTCAAAATTTTATTTATTAATAAAAAAAACCTTTTTTTGAAATTTTTTTTATTTTATTAATCCAAAAGAAAAAAAAATTATTCAATCGTTCATTAAAAGAAAAATATTAAACAAAAAAAGTTATTTTTTTTTTTGATAAAACAAATAGAACATTAATTTAACAAAATTAAAAAGGATCATGCACAAAATTTTATGACTAAATGATCCTTGCTAATCAATCAAAATTGTATTTCCTCTAATTTTTACACATTCTCAATTGTCCGGGCTCTTGGACCGTGTTCTGGATCTTGACTTTGACTCTCGATCGCCCGAACCATTTTTTTTGCCCGTCTCAACACTGGCAGATCTCGATCTCGACTCGCTCTTAGTCCTCGATTCGGACCTGGTCTTGGACCTGGTTCGTCTGGCGGGCGACCTCGATCTGTACGACCTTGACCTCGAGCGAGTGGCCGACTTTTTCGCTCGCTTTCGCCTCGAATCATCCAGGCTGGTCGATCTGGAGCGAGAGCGGCGCATCGGCGAGTATGTCGGCGAGCCTCTCTCCCTGCGCCGAGTTTTAGACGCCGATCTGGACCGGCTCTTCGAGAAAGAGCGCGACTTGACGTCAGCCCTCACTCGCACATAACTAGTCTCTCCCTAAACAGAAAACCAAATTAAAAAACTAGAAAAAGTCAGAAAGGCTTGGCTACGCGGCACTCTAAAAACCCAAAGATTTTAAATCCGGTATTAAGGCATCCTCAGACTGTTCCTCAGTAGCTCTCCTAACAAATCCTGACAATGATCAATTACATCAGCTGAAGACTCAAGTCTGAGTATAAAAAAATAAAAATAAGTCCCGGTTAAACCAATGCTCGTTGAGAGTAATGGTAGCTTCGGCTCCCTCTAAGGTGTCCGCTAAAGGAACAGTTTAAAGACGTATTTATTTCAATAAGAAGACAGCATTAGTTTAGAAAAATGTGTTACCTCATGAGACCTAAATTTGGTGTCGTCCAAATTTTTCAGGGCATATTTCATGTCTTCATAGCGGACAAACTCGACGACACCAGTGCCATCTTTGAACACGTCCGCGTAGCACACTGTGCCAGCTTCTCTCATGTGGTCTTTGAGGTCCTGCCAGCTGCCTGTGGGCGGCAGGCCTGTGATGATGCACCGGTAGTCGGATCGCCGAGTTGGCGGTCCGCTGCGCGGCCCTCCGGCACCACGATTGCGCGGTCCTTTCTGAAATTCGACCCTGAGCTTGTGGCCCTCGTACAAATAGTTGTCTCTGCCTCTGACCGCGTCCTCGGCATCCAGAGCGTCTTCGAATTCGACAAATGCAAATGGTGGACCCTTGCGGTTCTTCAGGTCTATGTACTTTATTTTGCCATACTTGTAGAATAGGTCCTCTATTTCTTTTGTTCGGATGTCTTGGGGCAGATTGCCGATGTAGATGCGAGTGTCTTTGCTCATGGTGAAATTTTTTTTGTTAGTATTTTTCTATCTAAAAGAATAAAATGTATGTGATTTTGTGTTGGGTTAATAATAAATTTTATTTCGAAATTTGTTTTATAAATATAAACTAATTTCAAGTAATATGTGCTGAAAAAACTGCACTCGAAAAACATGAATTTGTTATTCCTTTTTTTTGATATGATTAGGAAAAATGATAATTTTTTTTTAATTCTTGTTGACAAATAATTTGTCTTAAATAAAGTAAACTTTGCTGCATTTTGCTAAATTTAATGACAAAATGGTGTGTGATTTAGAAATTGATAAATTTTGAATTTAATGCGTCTAATTTATTTAAAAAAAAATAACTTTATTTAATATTGATATAGTTTGATATAATGAAATTATTTCGAAAACTCTTTAATTTAAATAAATTGAACTATAAGACAAATATGGCGTCACTATCCTTTTATAAACTTCGAATTATGTACATTTTGATAAAAACTGCATGTCTTTTTTAATTAATTAATTAACTGCGCAATTATAATATAACTTAAATCTCGTTGTTTCGACTTTGCCCCTTCTTCTATACTTTAAGCGATTGAGGTACAGAATAATGTACAAAAACTATGAAAAAAACTTAAATATACTAACTTTGTGTCTTAATTTTTTGTTTAAAAAAAAACTGACTTATATAATTGCTACCTAATAATTTCTTCTTTTTTTCCTGAACTTCGAAATATTCAAACATGTCTAACCTCGAGATATTTCAACATATCGTTTTTTAATTTTTAATTTTTTTTATTACCTAGACTTATTTATCTTTTTTTAATATTTTTATCAATTTTTTTTTTTTTTTTTCAAATAAATTTTTATTCTGAAGGAGCACTAGCTCGGTACAAATAAAAAAAAAAAAAAATAAAAAAAAATATGAGTCAAGTCGATGACTTAATTTTTTTTTTCAATAGTCCAAGTCCGGACTATTATATTTGAAAAAAAAAATTCAGAACAACATGAATTTTTTGCCGTTCCAAGTAGTTTATGTGGCGGCCAAAAGTTTCTTTAACCGTTCCAGGTAGTTATTGTGGCGGCTTAGTTAAAGTCATAACTTTGACTTAAATTTCAGTGACTTAGACTCAAAACTGTGACTCATTATTTATTTATTTATTTATTAGAATTTTAAAGCCACATAGACAATTGTATAAAAATATATAAAAACAGTTCTAAAAAAAAGATAGTATAATAAAAATACACAAAAATTATTTTTACTTGATGTTAAAGTCGACTTTTAATAGATCGCTTAAAATTTTATACAAATAAAAAAATTCATTGTGCATCTTTAAAGAGTAAGAAATTCTTCCAGCCACTAATTTAATTGATTCGGTAAGACCTATGTCACTACCTTTAAAACTAAATTTAATAAACGATTTCATTGTTCTTCTGTCATAATCTAGGCAATTTATAAAAAGATTTTTCTCTATTCGCTCAAGTTGAGTACAGAATGTTGTACTTTTTTTATTCATCACCTCATTACGCAAATAGTAAAACACTTGCTTGCACAATGGACAACGTAACAATTATTCCAAAAATTTTATTTTGTGTTAGTAATAGATTTCACTAACAGATTCTAAGTTTAGTGCCTCATAAAGTGGTATTTCATGAGTAAACTTCTTAAGACCCATAAACCGTTTAAACAAAAGGTTCTGTCTTGTGTCTAGTTCTTTAATAAAAGCTTACTCGAAATAAGTACATTGTTTAAAATATGTCTAAAAATTGACTGACAATATTGTTTGAACAAGAAACTAATCAATTTAGGACTTGCAATTGAAGGCTTACATTCCAGACCATATTCAGAATAAAAACTTCTTTCAACACTTTTCCATTTCTCTTCAATAAAATCAGCAATAAACAAATTGTTACATAGTGTAAGACCTAAATATTCAAAACCACTAACATTAGTGATTTGAATACCATTCAAACAAATTTTTTCTTGATCAACTCCTTTTAAATAGCCCATTTTGATTACTGATTTCAAGGCATACTGATTTCTTCGGATTGAAATCCATTTTCCATTTGATGGCAAACACAAAACAAGTTTGAGTTTATTTTTTGAGATCTTTCAGTATCGTGTACTTTTTTTATTTAATCAATATTTAATTTATAAAAAACGTCATGAAATAGGAACTGTGAATTTCATATACAATTTGAACAAAAATTCTTCCTTTTTTGGTAAATTAATATTAAAGTTAATAAAAAATATTAGAAAAAATACTGTAACAAAGTGCAACATACTTTGTTGCACCTTTTTTACCTAAAATATAATCTTTATTTTACTTTAATTTTAGTAAATCAAATCAATAATCAATTAAAATCATGTTGATTTTTTATTTATTGTCCTATTTTAACCTTAGAAAAATTATTTTAGGTAAAAAGTATTTTTTCTAATATTTTTTATTAACTTTAATTTTAATTTATCAAAAAAGGAAGAATTTTTGTTCAATTTGTATATGAAATTCACAATACCCATGAAATATTTAGCACAAAAGATTTAAAAAATTCTAGATCAGAAAAATCGTGTTTATACCATGCCTTGTCTTTTATTGCACCACAAAAAAGTATTAGAAAATAAAGTTTTAAATTTCATGCTAATTATAAAAAAACTCTTGACAATTGCGATTGTTTTTTGAAATTTATAAAGGAAGTTTAATTTTTTTGTTAATGATCATTAAATAATTAAAATATTACAAGCTAACCTATTATTTATTTATTTATTTATTTATTTAACGTATTTGTTCGATTTTTTCGACATGTCGCAATAGAAATAACGATATGTCGTTTATTATCGAACACTGGCATTTTTGAACACGAAAGTGGTCCAAAAATGCCATTTTTTCAATTTTCATATATTTTTCAAGCGGCAAAAAAAGTATATTTTATTTTTTGAAACTAAAGAAAAACTTTTTTTAAGCATTCCTGTTATTTATATTCTAATTTAAAAAATAAACTTTATGATTCAAAATGGAATTTGGAATTATTTTAAAAAAAAGCGTTTATCGAAAGGTTTAAAAATTACAAAATAACTGATATGTCGTTATTGTCGAACACTGAAAATTGAAAAAATGGCATTTTTGGACCACTTTCGTGTTCAAAAATGCCAGTGTTCGATAATAAACGACAAATCAGTTATTTTGTAATTTTTAAACCTTTCGATAAACACTTTTTTTTAAAATAATTTCAAATTCCATTTTGAATCATAAAGTTTATTTTTTAAATTAGAATATAAATAACAGGAATGCTTAAAAAAAGTTTTTCTTTAGTTTCAAAAAATAAAATATACTTTTTATGCCGCTTGAAAAATATCTTTTAATGATTGACTATCACATTAATATCAATAAATTATAAATGTAAATTTCCTTTATAAAAAATGTTAACACTTCAATCATCTTAATTTATATATTAAAATGTTTTTAAAATTTTTTTTTCTTAAATATGAAAAAAAAAAGATTTGGTCATTTGAAATATTTACCATTTATTTCCTAACCATTAAATAGGTTCTTCCGCCTTTTAATCTAAATAGATCAATTAGTTTTTCTGTCATTTAAAATTTTTGAAAAATTCAATAGAATTAACAACATTGAGGATTTTACATTTGAGTGGCCTAATTTAAAATCAAAGGTTAACTGTGTCGACAGGAAAATGTTCATTTGATCACCGGTCAATCAAATACTATTTAGTTATAGTTAATATTTAATATTAAAAAAAATAAAAAAAACAATTCAGTCTACTTCTTATGAATAAAAGGTATTTTTGATTGATAAAATTTATTTGAAAAAAAAATGGATAAAATAATTGGGTTCACCTTTAAAAAAATAAATTTATAAATAAAATTAGAAAATTTAGTAGTATAAAAATATACTATGCTTTATTTATAAAAAGGTTAGAACAAAAAATTATAATTTTGAATTACCGTGGCAAAGTGAGAAAAATTTTCGATTTATTTTTTTGAGTGAATTCCAATAGTTTTTTGAGAGCGATTATAGCTATTTCTTTGGTTACTAGTGGCGAGAATGTAGCGTATATTTCAAAACTACTTGTCTGCCATCCAAAAATAGTTTCATACTTTTTTTGCAAATAAATAATCTTCAGAGAATTAGTCTTATTGTGAAGTTTATGATACAGCCTCTGGTACATATCAAATATTCGCTGCTGCTCACTGGCATTGTTTGCATATGGAAGTGCATAATCAGATAAAAAATATTGAAAAATTTTGTTATCTTTATACAAAAAGTGTTTTAGCTCATTAACTCCGATTTGATCCAATTTCAATGAATTATCGTTTAGTTTGGAATTCATTAGTTGAATTAAATTCTGACTTTGCATTTTTTGCTGGATACTTTTTCTGCATTCATTTAGTTCAATCGACTGTTCCTCGTCACAAATTCCGGTCAAAAGGATCAAACAAGTCTGGCACGACTCATCTAGATGCGAAATGTAGGCATACATAATGCCATTTTTGTCAAAATTAGGTAAGCAAATTGGATACCAAGTGAACTCGGCGCTTTTTGGTGTATCAAATCCAGTGATCACATTTACTAATAGATGAACGTCAACTGGGTGTATATTCCGGCTTTTTGGCTGAATTAAAGAGACAAGTTTATTTTCAAACAAAAATAAACCAAATATGACTGAACGTAATGGAGCAATTTGCTGATCAACGAGTTTTGAAACCTGGACGCGATTTTCTTGTGGAAGTGGATAGGAATTAACACAATTTAGGAGCATTCCATAGTCATTTTTAAAGCGGTGTATTATGTTGGTGAGTAATTTTTCTGTGCCACTCAGCTTATTTCTCAGGTCATAGTTATGGTGTTTGGAAAATATTTTTTCAATCAAAGAAAGCGTAACCACCTAACCAGAAAAATTCAGATGAGCATTTTAAAATTGATTAAATTAAAATTACACTAATTATTTGGTTATAGCAGTATTCTAATTCTAGCTGAAGTTGCTCGACGCATTTATCAGGCTCATTTGAAATACAAACTAAAATAAGATGGCTTTGGTGCAAAAATACAATCTTAAGCTCGCCAGCTAAAACATAGTTTAATCTATTGTCATTATCGCATTCTATTATTGAAATCAAAGCTTGTAAAAGACCCATAAAAGCTATCAATTTAACTTCATTGCCATGTCTTTAGATAAAAATTTAAATTAAAAAATAAACTTTATTAATTTTAAACAATTTTGAACACTCACAAAGAATAGATAGGTTTTCCCGATTCACTCAATATGAAAATATGCTTCGATTGAGATCGCCATTCATCTTCTTGTTCAATAGGTAAATCAGGCTCATCATTCTCAAGAGAAACGTCTAATTTGTTTGAATCATCTACCAATTTTTCATCGTTGTCATCGAATTCTCGCTGGTTGAGCACAAAGTTTGATTCGATATCACTTGATTTTGGCTCATTATCTAAATCTTCATTAACCTAAAAATTTTTAGATTCTAAAAATTAGTTTAGTAGATAGGGTTGAATAGTACATTAAGAGCATGACTAAAAGTTTGAAGTAATGGCGATTCATTGGTAGAATGTGAGGAGTCAAAACCATTTTCAAAGATCACATCATTTGACTCAGTTCTTGAATCCAAGTCCGAATGTGTAGAAAGTTGGTCAAATTTATTTTGAGTATTTGACATAAAAAATGTTGAAATACGGATAAAATTTAAAGTTTTTTTATTTTCTTAGAACTCAAAATAATCAAAAAATAAAAATCAATTTTTCATTATTCTCATAGCATTTAATTTGAAAAAATATTTAAGTTATGCATATATAAGTGTATAATATCACGTGAATTTATCTAAATAAAAATAATTATAGTTTATTTTTGGTAATTCAATTTCAATATTTAAAGTATCAGAATTTGTTTAATAAATTAATAGAAAAACTATTAATTAACTACTTAAATCAATTTTTTTTTAATTATTGTTAATATATTTATAAATTTAATTACTTAAAATTTCATCAAATATAAATTTTTAAAATTGAATATCAAATATTTTTAATTTTTATTTTCTATCACGAGAATCAAAAGAGGTGTATTAATCTAGATTGACTGGAAATCTTCTTTAAAATGAGTGAGCAATAATTCTTTGAACAAAAGCAAAAAAAAAAACATTTGATTAATAAAATTTTTTCCATTTAATACTCAATATATCTAGTGGAAATGAACAAAAAATATTATAAAATATTATATAAAAATTTTAATTCTTTCTTAGGCTCAACCTCACTTAAAATTGAATGCATCAGTGGATCAATTCTTTAAATTTACAAAAAATAAAACATTTTGGTAGATAATAAGAAGTGGACTAAAAACTTAGTATCATAATGATGCATTGGAGGCATAAAATTTACTAAAAACCTTGTAATATATTTTTCGAATTTTTTAAATGTTATCAACAATATTTGGAAAAAGCTTAGAAAATATTTTTTTTTTATCACTTGTGCTAATTCATTAACTAAAAATACTGATTTTTCACCAATTTTACTGATGAACATAAAAATATCTTTCTTTTCATAAAATTACTTGATTATTATAAAAATGTGAATTTATTATTAAAATAAATTTTGATCCTAGTTTTTCCAATTTTTAATTAAATTTTAAAAAAATTTATTTTTTAACTACCAAGGCTTTTTAATTTGAAACCAGATTATAAAACTTAATGAACATTTATACCATAATATTCTAAATTAACTAAATATTGCTCTAATTTAAAATTTTTTTTTAAACTGTACCACCAAAACAGCCTTCTTTGGCTCAAAAAATTGCTAAAAATCAACTTATCAACTTATAAGCTGATATTTAGTTTTTTTAATAAAATTAAGTTTAATTAATAATTTCAATACGATTTAGAAAATTAATAAGAATAATATCGGTTATGCAAAATTAGCAAAATAATTTTAAGTAATTTTAGTTATAAAATAATAAATCGCCTTATGTTTTAATGTGGAGTTAAGAATCGAAATTACTGGATAACATTACATTAAAGTCGAAAAATCATGTAATGACCTTTCACTAAAAACTAAAATTGTAATTTCTAATTATCGAAATTCTGGGTTTAAGTTGTAGGCAAAGAACTAGCATTAAAAAAACACAAATAAAAAAAACAGTTTTTTTATATTAGAAAAAAATATCGATCCTATTCGGGGTTAAAAATTAAAATTTTGAAAAGGAAAATTAGATAAAAAATTCTTATACAATTAAGAAATAAAATTAATATACATGAAATATTTTAAATTTTATGGTTCAATAATTCCAGTTATTTAGTTTTAACAGTTTTTATTAAAAAAGCCTATTTTTTAAATTTTTTGAATTTTATCTTTATTACTTATGAAAAGTTTAATTAAATTTTTTTAAATAAACGTTTTCTGTATAAAAACAAAGCATAAAATTCAAGCAATAAACAGTCTAACAATAGCAGTACTACAATACAGTTTTGTAATTTTCGAATTGAATGAAAAATTTCGTGAAAAACACTCACAATAAATGGTATGCATTACCCATGAACAGATTTGCAACGTTATTGGCTTTAAACTCATTAATATAATGTCTTATTCAAATCAGCAATAATCTAGTTGGATAACATCTCTCTTAGTAAACGGAAACAAATCTTCCTAGTAAAAAAAGTCTTCTTCTCTGAAATTATATGTCAAAAGCTCCCTATTTTTTTATTTTTAAAATTTTCAATGTTATGATTAGTTTAATTTTAATTTAAATTGCTTTTTTTAAGAACAGTTTTAAACTCTTCTTTAAGATTTTAAAGTTTAAATTTTTTTAAAGAATTTTTGTTTTGAAATAAGAATTTAATATAAGACTAATAATTGACAGAATAGCCATTTTTGTTGTCATGGCAACAAAAATTTCTTTTATTCCCTGAACATTATTCACTGAAAAATTCAAAGGAATTTTCAAATTTTAATTGGAAAACATTTTCAATTTATAGGATTATTCTTAACCACAAATTAGAATGGCATTATTTTTCGAGTACAAAATTCAGAGTCCTCTATCAGATCCGTGCTTTAAATTTTTTGAATGGCACAAGAATTTTCCAATTCTAGCCATAGCTTCATACTCACAAGAAACCACTGGACAAGTTCATTTGCATTTCGAAGAAGTATAAAATAAACACAATAAAAATAACTTTTCAGCTAAATAACTTTTTATATAATTAGGGTGAACACGATGAAAGTACCATTATTCAAAGGGCTACTTCACCAATTAATCTTCTCTGGCATCCTAAAAAGAAAATACTGCTAACTTGCTGGGAAGGAGGAGAAATAACTTCGTGGAATGATGTAACCAAGCGTCTTGAATCTTTTACTGGTTTGCATCAAGCAACTGTAGAAACAATATGTTGGAGTTCGAATGGAACCCGTCTAATTACCGCTGATTCGGTAGCTTTTAATTTTAATTAGGAACAAATAAATAATAAAAACATTTCTTTAAATTAGAATGGTCTCATAGTAGTTTGGAAAACCGATTCTCATGGAAAACTTATTAATCCACCAATTTCACAGTTTCAAATTAGCGAAAAAATAACCAACATTATTTGCAGACCAAGTTCTCTTTCATTGAAAGAAAAGTAGATTTTTTAAAAAATTAAAATATTCATTACAATTAATTCCATATAGGGAGCTTCATCAGTTGGCTAAAGCAGCTATTGCAGGAGACGAGGCTGCCTTAGAGCTATTTGAATACAAATCTCAATCTGGTAAAAAAGGAAATAGAAAGAATAAAATGGACACAAAAAATATATTCATGGGCTCAGCGGAATCTCTTTGTTTTATTCTATCTGGAGATAAAGGCTCAGTCTACTTTGTTAATGAACAGGCAAAATTTTCAAAATTATTTGAAATGGATAGCAATATTGTTAAACTAATGTACAGTCAAGAAAAGTCAGTCTTGGTTGCTGTGACTGATACCCAAATGCTTGGACAATACTTCATCAAATCCGAGTCGGAAGTTAGAAATCTATTGACAGTAAAGATCACAAGCAAAACGTCTGGCTTTGATTTTGCATGGATAGGGTCAAACTTATTGGCTTATGTAAGTGGGGAAAGCATCATTAGGTACTTTTTGCCAAATTTAATTTAATCAAATTTAAAAAAAAATTTTGTAGAATTTTAGACATCGAAAAAGATGAAAATTTTACTTTATCCTTGTCCAATCAATATGGCTACTCAAACTCTGAGTCCATTATTTCAGTTACTTATTCGGCATCAAAGGGTATAATTGCAGCTGGAACTGATAAAGGAAATGTTGCCATGTGGAAATTTATGCAAAATGTTGTGAATCATGACGAGCCTGAAGCTAGTTGGCAACTACTCCATGCTAAACAGTTACAATCAATGCCAATTAAACAAATTAAATTCGGAACTAATTTGGGTCTGTTATGTGCCAATCAAGAATTTGATGCTTTTATTCTTAGTGAACAAAAAATGAGTTCTGATTTTCGGGATGGGGTAAAATTTTTGGATCTTAATTTTTCTGAAATTTTTAACATATTTTTCAAGATTGCAGCTGTTCAACTTGGTCCCAATATTATACACTTAGCATTCTTTAAACAACATTTAATCAAAGAAGAAAAAATTGATTTTCAATTTAAAGGAATTGCCACAGCAAAAGTAAAATAAGATGCTGATTAAAGTAAATTTTCAAGAAAAGGATTTTTTAAGAATCACATTGTGGTATGGAACGGAAAAATTGTCAAAGTTTATGAACTGATTGTAAATCTAGCTTCAAATAACCTGACAGAAAAAATTACCAAAGAAGAAAAAGGTAATTTCACTTGTCCGGCGTTTAGTTGTGCAATATTCGAACAAAGCATTTTCACTCTGGAATCAAGCAAAGTTAATGTGCGAACATTTCAAGGAACTGTTAAACAAGTTATTCAGTTCACCGAAAATGAAGGTGATCCTTTTTTGGCAACAGTGAATGGAAATTTTATAGCTATTGGTACAACTCAAGGTATTATTAAAGTCTATGATCTAAGTAGAAGGTTTTATTAATTAAAAAATTAAACAAATGACGAGATTTAACGATTGATATTTAGGGAAGCTAAGTCAATTGGAGGGTCAGTAAATCTTAAACAAAAGTTACCTGATTTTGACACTATCAATGACATTGGAATAAGTTGTGATGGAAATAAAGTAACTATGACAGTTATGAGGGTAAATTTGAAAAAATTTCACTAAAGTTAATTTTAATTTTTAAATTAATAAAATAGCGCAATAATGTACCAGACTCAAATTTATATCTATGGAATTTGGAAAAAGATTCTTTAGGTTATTTTGATTTTGAAAAAGGGTTGAATGACATTGATGAAGATAATTTTTACAATGGTGCTTCACATGAAGATAGAACTGCATATGAAAAGTGATTTTTTTGATTATTTTTAATAAGTATCCTTGAAGTTTTTTAACTTATTCATTTCAAACCAATTCAAATTTCTACAAGAAACTAATATATAGATATAATGATACAATTTGTAATTTGTAATTTGCAAATTTCTTTTCAAAAAAAGATATGCTTCAAATTGATCTGAAACCAATTCAAATGAGCCATTTTACTTTTTTTTGAAAATCCTTACAGTTTTTGATGCGCTGGCCAAAAATATATGTGAATTTTTTCAATTTATTTATTAATTTTTCAACGAATTATGATTGTCATATTTTGACTTAATTTAGGAAGATCTTTTGTATTTTTTGAGGGCAAAGTTACTAAAGATAATTTTTTTCAAGGAGATTTTTACCAATTGCTAATTTTTCCAATACAACTGAAAAAATAGTTTCTTGCCTTTTAGAGCCTTATGCTCTAAAGAGGACAGAAAAAACGAAAAGATCAAAATTTTTTTAATCAATGATTTTTAAATAAATTTCTATTCTCTACTTTTATAAAATTCAAATAAAAAAGTTAAAAATTCATATTTTTTAAAATGCTTAAAAAAATTGAAATATGAGGTTTAATATTTTATTAAATCATATGACTTTCAAATTCATATGATGTCCACAATAACCGCATGTAACGCCAAAAATTCAATTTGCCGTGATCACCGTTCTGTGAATGCTAAATAGTGCAGAATACATAGTAGCATCAAAGTCAAAGTGTGTAAATGATGTGCAAAATCTCTGCAGAGAACACTTCGCTAGAATATATTTATTTGCGGAGTTTTTCCAAATCTTGTGCACCATGATGCATTCACAGAACTAATTTGGAGATTCTAGAAAAAAATTTCTTCAAATTTAAAATTTTTTCGATCTATTCTTCTAGACTAAATTTCAAAGAATTTTTAAGTTTTACTTAAAATACAAAAAATTTGGAGAAATCTTAATGCTATTGATACCATTATAAACAGTGTTTAAACGCAGTCAATTTAAAAAATTTCATGAACCCCTTTAAGTGTTATTTAAATATTAATTTTTTATTCTTTAAAGGAGCAAAATTGAAATAGGTAGAGAAATTTGTGGAAGGTATCCAAGCGTTCACCATTGGGAACATTTTGATCCAAGATTGCTCGTGTGCGAAGCATATCTTTTACCGAACAGTGTATGGGACCAATCAAAAAGAAATCAGCGCAGCAAATTTAGTTCTACAACATTCTCAAAAGAAGATACAAACAAAAGCGCTTCTTCTGATTGTATGATTGTATCCATGTTTTTTAATGAAGAAAAAGGCCTTTTAGTTTATGATAACTATGCCAGAGGCGAAATATATAGCAAATTAATATCTATCCGAATTCCGTATCATTTTTTTGTCACAAAAGTAGATCTTAATAAATTTTTTTAAATTTTTAAAAATAAAATTTTATTTTTAGGGACGAATGGTTGAAGGCAATGATCAAAACCTTGAATATGTTGGATATCAAGTTCCAAGAAATGAATCCGATAAGCCGGATGATCCAGATTCAAAAATTCACCAAGAATTTTTATTCTACTCAGAGTTCATAGCAGCCAAAATAATGAGGGATTTTATTGGAATGACAAAGGCAGACAATAACACAACCGATGCTTTGCTTAATTTTAGTTACTATCTTACTATTGGAGACATGGACGAAGCCTTCAAATCAATTAAACTTATTAAAAAGTTGTTTTTTTTTCAAAAAAATATCAAATAAGTGATTTTTATTTTTTAAAGAGAGTCTGTATGGGAGAACATGGCTCAAATGTGTGTTAAATCGCATCGAGTCGATGTGGCAAAAGTTTGCCTTGGAAATATGGGAAATGTCAAAGGAATCAGACTTCTTAGAGAAGAGATTGAAAAAGGCGCTGATTCGGACACTCAAGTTGCTATAATTGCTCTTAGTCTTGGAATGATTGTAATTTTTTTATTTTCTTCAATTCATTTTCTTATTTTTAATTTTTTTAAGGAAGAAGCTGAAAAACTTTTAATAAGTTCAAAAAGGTTTGATCTTTTGAACAAACTTTATCAAAATATGGATCTTTGGTCAAAAGCTCTTGAAATTGCGAATAAAAATGACCGAATTCACTTAAGAAACACATGTTACAATTACGCAAAATTTTGTGAAGAGCGTAACGATTTATCCATGGCTATAGAATAGTAAATTTAATAAATTAAATTGATTAATTTTTTTTAATTTTTCTATTAATAGTTTTGAAAAATCAGATACACACAGATCCGAGATACCCAGGATGTTCCTCGAAAGGGACGAACTAGTCAACTTACAAAAGTATACCGAAAAAACACGTGACAAGTAATTAATAAAAATATTAAATTTTAAAATAAATTTTTCGAAAAATAATTTTAGAGAACTTTTTCGCTGGTGGGGTCAGTACTTTGAAAGTATGAGTAATACAGAAAATGCTATCAACTGTTATAAACAAGCTGGTGACAATTTATCATTATGCCGTGTTTATTGTTATAGTGAGAATATCAAGGCTGCTTTGGAACTTTGCAATGAAACCAATGATTCAACAGCTTGTTACCATCTTGCCAGACATTTTGAACGCAAAAAAAATTTCAAGGAAGCAATCAACCACTATCAGCGAGCGGGTGCTATTAGTAATGCGATCAGAATTTGCAAAGTAAATTTTTTTTAAAGATTATATTTTCTAAATTTATTACTTTTAATTTAAATATTAATTTTTAATTAATTAATTAATGTAATTTTCAGCGTGAATTTTCTGCTCTTTTCATTATACTAATTTTAGTAAATTGAATGATAATAACAAGTTGAAAATGATGAACTTGAAAAGCTTTTTTTCCAAGCTGAATTCAAAAACTTAAGTAAACTGAAATTAATGATGAAAATAAATTGATTGTTAATTTAATATTTAGTTATAGCATGCAAATTTTAAAAAAATATAATTTTTTTTCAAAGCACTTCCGAAATAATTTACATAATAATAAAATATCATTTTTTAATTTGCTCTTTATATATTGCTCTTATCTTTACTCTTCCAGTTTGGTATAAAAATTAAAATTGGTAAAGCTTCGAATGAAATTGTTGGAAAAATATGCTTCTACATTAAATTTTATAATTAATAATACCTAAAATCTTTTTTTTTTTAAATAACTTTTTAGAATGTAATAAAATTTGAATCATTTACCTTATTTTGCCATAACCTCTTTTCTAAAAAACTATATATTCTCGAGTATGAAAATTAATTTAAATTCAAAATCAATTTTGTTTTTAAAATTTTAAGTTTCAATTTTCATCTTTTATTCATGAATTTTTTTAAAATAAATAAATTCTTCTCACGATGAAAGGTATTAAAAAGTTTTTATTATTTTAAATTTCTGGGTTTTTTTTAAACTTATTTCTCAAACAAATAATTCTTAAACCATATCTTTTCTTTTTCTTTTGATCTATCATTTTTTAAACTAGCATTCAGCCAAGCTGTTAAAAATTTAATTTCAATTAGAATTTTCTTTTTCAAATGAGCTTATCATACGTTCTAATAGTCAATCTAATATAACATTTTGTTTCTATATATATAATATAATATATAATATATTTTTTAAGGCAAAATTTTGTAAAATAAAGTAAAAAAATGTAAAATTTCGTAAAAGTCTAATTTATCAAATTTATTTATTAATAATACTTTTAAAAATTATTGCAATCGTTTTTAGCAACGAGCATTTTTTAAGCTAGTTACTGCTCATACCCATGTCGTGTTAAAATCTAATAATTTAGCCGTGCATTTTATAGAATACTCTTTTTCTACCATATTTTACTGAATTTTACACAATTTAAAATTATTAATTTTATTTAAAATTACATAATTTTTTTCATGTTTATTATTATTAAGACATTTTGACTGTAACAATGCTGGGCTTGTAGATTCGGTAAAGTACTATTGTTATATTATTGATCTAGGAATGAGAACTAATCAAGACTATTTTTACTTGTATAATGACTTAAATATTTTATTAAAATGTATTAACTGAATAACTTAATTGTAAATTTTAAATCTTTATTTTAAACTCTTCTTTTTTACATAATTTTTTATACGTATTGCCAATGGGGCTTAAACAAATAATAAATAATAATAAAAATTAATTATTAAGTTTAAATCTGTAATTAGTTGTTTTAGTTATAAAAGAATAAAAAAAGAAGCCTTACTGCAATGATTTGAATATATTCTAGAGCAAAAAAAAATAATTATCTTGAAAAAAATTTAAAAAAATTTATTTGAAAGGAAAATGATATGCATGACTATTTGGCAAGTTTGGCTTTCCAGGGAGGTCCTCAAGATATGCTTGATGCAGCTCGCTATTATGAAACAGTGCCTGGTAAAGAAGACAAAGCAGTCATTCTTTATCACAAAGCTGGACACACTTCTAAAGCTATTGACTTAGCATTTAGAGCGAACAAATATGCCGAGTTGAGTTCAATCACGGATGGAATTACTGAAAAGTCAGATCCATTACTTGTTCGCAAAGTTGCTGATTTTTTTATGGAAAATGAACAATTTGACAAAGCTGTTGATCTGTTGGCAGTGACTAAAAAAGTCGATCAAGCATTAGATCTAATGATTAAATATAATGTGCCTATTACTGAAGCCTTAGCCGAAAAATTAACTCCAACAAAACGTAAGATTTAAAATTTATTTTAAAAATGAAAATAAAAATTTAAATAGCTACTAATGACTCTGAAATGCCTGGCTATCATCAAACATTGGAGCTTATTGGTGATGCGGCCTTTGAACAAAGATTATATACAATTGCAGCCAAAAAATATACTGAAGCAAGTAATCGAACGAAAGCAATGAAAGCACTGATGAAATCAGGAGATACCCAAAGAGTCATATTCTTCGCCAATATTCAAAAACAACGAGAGACTTACATCATGGCTGCGAATTACTTGCAATCCCTCGATTGGCGAAAAGACCCCGATGTAATGAAGCATATTATAAATTTTTATACCAGAGCGAAATCAATGGAATCTTTGGCAAGTTTCTATGAGGCATGCGCTCAAGTAGAGATCGATGAATTTCAGGATTACGATAAAGCAATGAGTGCTCTTGCCGAAGCCTATAAATGCTTGACTCGTGGGAATGTTGAAGATACGGTCAAAGCCGAAGAAATGGTCAACAGCTTAAAATTTAAGCTAGCAGTAATTAGAAAATTTTTAGAAGCTAAAAGGTAACTTTTTTTTTGCCTTAAATTTAAAATTAGTTTATTTAAAATTAATTTAGTAAATTGAATCAAAATTTCGAAGATGGTCTTAAAGATTTGCAGCAAATTTTGCAAGTAGAAAATGTTAATACAGCAATTAGAATAGGGGATGTTTATTCTCTTTTAATTGAATTCAATGCAAATAGAAAACAATGGAAACAAGCTTATAATGTTTTGGAAGAAATGAGGGAGACTATTCCTGAAAGTTCGATCAGATTTTATGTCAATCCAAATCTATTGGCCGTAATTCATCGCGAACTTGGCATTGAGTACAAAATGCCAAGTGCCAAACCGGAAAACACATTTTCAAGTAAACAAAATAATGCTGAAAATGATGATGAAGATGATGACGATATCAAAGATAACGTTGGCTATGGAACTTATGAGGATTAAAATTTTTATCTATTTTTTTTTAAAACAAAATTTTTTTAATGTTAATCAATAAACTTCTAAAAGGGAAATAAACTAAAAATAATAATATTTTCTAAGTTTTTATTCTTATATTGGTTTCATAAAGTTGGTGCTGTCGATGAGAAAATAATTTTAAAAGTTCATAGAAGGCTATAGTATTTTTGTCTTAATTTCTCAGCGGTGATGTAAAAAAATTGTTATAAAAGTTATGATTTTTAAAAAATAAAGATTCGGAATCAAATGTAAGTCTTTGTTTTTGCATAAGTCACAAGTTCTATTTAATTCATAAAAAATATGTAAAAATTCTTACACTTTTGAAAAGAAAGTTATTTTGATTTTTAGTGTTTTTTCTGTGAATTTGAAAAATGTGCAAGTTCAACATAATCTGGCATACAAAAAAAATTTTGTACCAAACTAAAGCTCTTCAGATTAAGGATAAAATTAATATAGATAAAAAAATTAAAATAGATAAATGAAAAAAAGAATAATATGTTGATGTAAATAACTCTATTGAAGTATTTATTTTTTATATTAGTAACAACATAAACTTTATTCGAGGGTTCAATAATTTATCCCATTCCATTCAGTTAATAATTGATAGACCTTTTGTTTATTGTGGATGTCTGGTAGTTCCAAAATCTTATAGAGGCTACATAAAATTATAAACTAAAAGTTAAATTTATAAACTAAAAGTTAAATTTATAAAAAAAAAATTTTATAAATTGGAATCCACTAAAGTATTTTCATTTTCTAAAATTATAAGAGAAAATTATTTTGGACTAGTTTCAAAGTATGTAATTAGCTTAATACGGTAACTTTAGTTTTGGAGAGCTAAGTCTCATTTTGATTTTAAAATTTAATCTATCAATATTTAAAAGTTTTGCTTTCAATTTTTAAAATTTAATCAATATTTATTGATATCTTAGTTATCATTAATAACCTTTATCTAGACAGGCTTTTGAGAGAGTGAAGCAATACCTGTGTTGTGGATTCACTAGTACCCTGTACAAACGGCTAATTATTTTTTTAATTATTAGTAGCATTTCTGAAATTCTTAGTTTTAAATAAAAAGTGGGCTAAGCTTTTCATCTTTTATCTTATTTTGATGAATAAATGCTAAATAATGCTTAATTTTCAATTTAAAAGGCTTAAAATGAATATTTAAAAAGCAAGAAAAAATAACACTATAATGAAAAATTTTTGAAATTCGTATCTATGGATTTGTTTCCAAAGACAAAGTTTTAAACCACTAATAGTTTTATCAAAATTTATACATTCGAAATTTAAAATCTCTAAAAGAAAAAAAAAGAAAACTTCATGATTACAGCGCTTTTTTTAATATTATTTTTCCTTCTAGCTCTTTTGAAATTGTGAATAAATAAGAAGAATGTTGAGCTAGTAAAAATAATTTTTTTTCTGAACATTGCACAGCGTCATCTATAAATTTGCTTAATTATTCTTCCATTTTTCCTTGACTAAATTTAAATATCTGAATCAATTTTTTGTTGAATTTTTTTTTAAACACCCTTTTTTAAATTTAGCCTAGTCACCAATTTAAATTGAATAAAATCCGCTAATTTTACAATTTTTTTCTTATGTTTAAGAAAATTTTAAATTCGTTTAAATACAACCAAATTTTTAAGAGAAAAATGTCTTCTGCTAATGCTCAAACACTCGAAACCTTGTCTGATATAGCTCATCGATTGAGAATCCACTCGATTGAAGCCACTTCAGCCAGCAATTCTGGGTATATAATTAAATAAAAATAAATTCTAAAACAAATTTTCAAATATTTTTTTTTGCAGTCATCCATCATCATGCAGTTCAATAGCCGAAATAATGTCGGTTTTGTTTTTCAACCAAATGAAATATGATGTACAGGAACCCCGCCATCGGGCCAACGACAGACTCATTTTATCAAAGGTAGGATCAGTTAAATATTGAATTTTTTTCACATATACTAATTTTAATGTAGGGTCATGCTGCGCCAGTTTTGTATGCTGCTTGGGCCGAAGCTGGAGCATTTCCGGTCAGTGAATTGAAAAACTTGAGAAAATTAGACAATCCACTCGAGGGTCACCCAACTCCTGTTAGTTGAACAAATAAAATAATTAACTTTTTGGTCTTTTAATAATTTTTTTATTCAGAAATTGAACTTTGTTGATGTGGCTACAGGATCTCTTGGTCAAGGATTGAGTTGTGCTGCTGGTATGGCTTATGCTGGAAAATATTTCGATAAGGCCGATTACAGAGTCTATTGCATCTGCGGTGATGGTGAGAGTGCCGAGGGAAGCATTTGGGAGGCCTTTGCTTTTGCCAGTCATTACAAACTAGACAATTTGGTCAATATCATTGATGTGAACCGACTTGGTCAAAGTGAAGCCACCATGTATCAGCATGACATGGATGTTTACCAAAAAAAAGTCGAAGCCTTCGGCTGGCATGCTATAGTTGTCGATGGACACAATATTGAACAAGTAATAAAAGCATTGGACACTGCTTCTCAAGTCAAAGGAAAGCCTTGCTGCATCATTGCCAAAACCTACAAAGGAAAATTTTTTCCTGAGATCGAAGATCATCAATCATGGCACGGCAAACCATTAGGTAAACAGACCCAAGAGGTTGTTGAAGCCATTAGAAAAATGATAAAGAATCCAACTACTAAGCTTGGTCATGAATTGTTGCCAATTAAAGCTCCAACAGCTGTAGTACAGCCAACCAACTTGGCTAACATAAAACTAGCTACACCACCCAGTTATAAATTGGGAGATCAAGTTGCCACTCGTTTGGCTTATGGTACTGGACTAACCAAACTTGGCCAAGCTAATCCTCACGTGGTTGCTCTAGATGGTGATGTCAAAAATTCAACTTATTCCATCAAATTTAAAGAAGCGTTCCCGGACAGATTTGTAGAATGCTTTATTGCTGAGCAAAATCTTGCTGGTGTTTCAATTGGAGTAGCTTGCCGAGATCGCACAGTTGCTTTTGCGAGCACTTTTGCTGCTTTTTGGACACGTGCTTTTGATCAAATTAGAATGGGAGCCATTTCACAAACAAATGCTAATTTCAGTGGATCACATGTTGGATGCTCAATAGGTGAAGACGGTGCCAGTCAAATGGCTTTGGAAGATTTGGCTATGTTTAGATCAGTGGCCGGCTCGACTGTTTTTTATCCAAGTGACGCAGTTTCGACCGAAAGAGCTATCGAATTGGCCGCCAATACCAAAGGTATCTGCTACATTAGAACAAGTCGACCAAATACCTCAGTAATCTACGAGAATAATGAAGTTTTTGAAATTGGCAAAGCTAAAGTTGTGCTAAAATCTGACTCGGACTATGCAACAATTGTATCTGGTGGTGTGACTTTACACGAGGCTATTAAGGCTGCTAATCTCTTGAAACAACAAGGAAAGAGCATTAGAATTATTGATTTGTTCACCGTGAAACCAGTAGATTGGCAAACAATTTTAGAAAATGTTAAACAAACTGGAAACCGCATTGTCACTGTTGAAGATCACTATGCCGAAGGTGGTATTGGTGAAACTGTAGCTGCTGCATTATTGACCAATGCTCCAGGTCAATCATTTAATTTTAGAAAATTGTATGTTAAGTCAATCCCAATTAGTGGTCAACCTCAAGAGTTGCTGGAACGATTCGAAATCGATTCGAACGCTATAATTAAAGCAGTTCAAAGCTTTTAGATATAAGATAAATTTTAATCTTAATTTAGTTATAATAGTTATTTACTGTAACAAACACCAATTCGAAAATTTTGCTAATTTTTAGTTAATAAAATATTAAAAATTAAATTTTTTGATTAATTTTAAAAAAATAGTTTAAATAAAAGGTATTTTTAGTTGCCAATTTTCCTAGTTTGATTATTTGCCATCATAAGTTAAAAAAAAACTTTGGCGTATACACCAAAAAATATCTCGCTTATTTTATAGTAATGAAATCGAATGTGAATATTCGAACCGATACTCGAAAAAGTAGCATATGGAATGAAAATTAGATTTGAATTTAATTTTTGAATATAAATAATTTTGAATAATATACTTGAAAATTAATTTATCTAAATTAAAAATTGAATCTTTAAAATATTCGAATCAAAATTTGAAAATATAAAATTTCTGAATCAAAAACTGAATATAATAAATATTTTATTTAATATTTGAAAAAAAATAAACCAAAAAAATAATTTATAAAAAAATTTAAATTAAAAAAGAATTCATGAAATAAATTGAATTCCAGTTCGACTTTGATACTTAAAGAGTACCAGATTTTCACCAGTCAAAACAACTCTTCTAACATTTTCTGGATTACAATAGTCCCATCCACATAACCCGTCACCTTAAAATAGTTGTTGTAAATAATTAAATCAACGCTGCAAAAGTACAAAAATATAATTATTCAAATTCTTAATTTTTCAAATATTTTATTCAAATTTTAATATTTTTAAATTATTAATTGAATTTATTTAAAATTCAAGATGATCTTTTAAATTAAAGTTGAGTTCGAATTTAATTTCAAAAATAAAAATAAATCAAATATAAATTCAAATTTATCTTTTATTCAAGATTTTATTCGAACATACTACTTTTTCAATAGTCGTTTCAAATTTTGTATTTATTCAAGCTTCAAATTGTGTCCAAAAAAGCTAATTCGATTTCATCACTAGAAATTAGTTACTTCATATTATATTAAATTAATCAAACGTTTTCAAAAATTAGCTATTAGGATTTCCAGCACAAAAATCAAAGCTAATCGAAGATTTTTTGGGGGATTTGAAGACCAAAAAACTTAAGTTACTTTAAAACATAACTTTTTTTAAAATAAAACATAACTAATAATTCCCTGGCTTTTAGGATCTAAAGGGTGAAAAAGATCATGCCACGTCTGTCCGTGCTTTACTCAATGCCATACATCGCTATGAATTTAAATTTTTTTATAATTAAATTAATTTGGTGCCGTTCTTCATTTTTCGGATCAAGTTGGTGAAGATAGGCTTAAAAGAAGTGACGAGTTTGCTTTTGTCCAACCTCCTTTAATATAATTTTTTTAATCCTACGAGGATATGAATTTTTTTTTTAAATTGTTTATTTTTCCTTTAAAAATTTAAAAATTTATCTTTTTAAAATTTAAAATCTTGGAATTCAAAACAATTGACCAAACCCTTTGAGGAGATAATGCTAAGTTTTAATTTAATCAGTGCTAAGAATTTCTAGATAATTTTCTTATTACTATAATACATTGACAGTTCAATTTAATTAAATTTAATTTAAAAGTAAAAAGGATAACATGTTTGAGAGTTTTTCAAGCACATCTTTCATTCTATCTTTTATTTTATGTAATTTTATTTACGCTTGATAGAATATCAATGCATAAATATTAATCAAATTCTTATTTAGACTTAATATTTTTCAAAATTAAAAATTAAGAAAAATAAAAGTTGCTAAATCTTAAAAAATTTATATTAACATACATTTATGTTTCTTCAAATAATTTGAGTCCTCAGTACTTATTTTATTTAATTCAAATATGCTTATTTGTCACAAAAAAAGATGTCATTATCGTTTAAGCTACGAAATTGCCTAGTTAAACAAATTTTAAATGAAATAATATCATAATTCTTTTTTTATTTTATTTTTTTGCAAAGTTGTTGAAAAAAAAATAATTTTATTTGAGAAAAGAAACATGTTCTTCTTGAACTTGTCAGTGATTGAATTTTGTAGTTTTGGACCCCAATATGAAAAAATATTAAGCCGTCATATCAATAAGTAAGTTGTCATTTGGAAAAAAATATAATTATCATATAAAATTTAAATAATGTAAAATATAAAATTAAATGTCGAATAAAAATTCTAATGTCATATTATAATTGTTTGTGTCACATAAATAATTTCAAATCAATTATTTAATTGAATGTCCGATAAATCATAAAATGACAAATTTTTATTTAAGGTGTCAAATAGTTAATAAATTTGTCATATAAAAATGAACAAAAAAAGTTTAAAGATTTTATATTATCTCTTACCCAGTGTAATTAGAGTACATTTTCAGAATTCGCAAACAATTTTCAAAAAATTAGAATTATCAAATTAAACACAGAAAATTTGAAACTAAGCACCTGTACATGTCCAAATTGGTACAAAAATTATATTTGCCAACATATTATTGGTATTGTACATAGTCAAGATATTAATCTTATTACAGATTTTCCTGTTGCAGCTTACACTGTACCACTCAATCAAATACCAGGGTCTGGAAGACCAGCACATATGACGAAAGCTCTATCAAAGTAGGAATAAAATTTTATTTTTTTATATTTTACTTTACTTTTTTTAAGACTTTATTTTTTGTATTACCTTTGATCAATTATATTACAAATAAATATATGTTTGACAAAAAAAAACTTTTATTTGACGATTTAATTAAATTCTTCAATTTAATTATCCATTTGACGATTTTATTTTTATTCATATGACAACTTAATTATTAATATGACGGGTTAATATGCAGCCCCTCAATATTAAAACCTAAATGTTGTTTTGTTCACTGACTCAAACAAAATGTCTTTAATTCGCACTTTTACTTTTAAAAAGTCAAAATGAGACCTCATATACAAAAAACAAACAGACACGTGCCTATAAATTATAATATATTAAATACCATAATTTTAATCACAAGACTTTAATTTGTTTTAAAAATTTCTGTCTATTTTAAAATAATATTTTTTGCATTTTTTAATTTGTTAATTTTTCACAAAACTAAAATATTAAATTGTCCAACAACTTGTAAATACAAAAAAAAAATAAGGTATTTTTTTTAATATCGATCACTCAACAAATGTTCGGTGAATAGGGCAAACATGACTTCAAAAAATACAAATGCCGCCTTAATGCTTCACCCGGCCGCCAATCAAACACACAAAGCATTTGAGGTGTACAATTTTGCTGATAAAATTCCACTGGTGATCGAATGTATGGCATGCTATGACAACATTTTCATGGTCGGAACATACTCGGGTCAAATTTTAATCTATGAAATAAATCAGATCCTTGAGCCAGTGTTTGACAAGTCAATAAAAATAACCAAAAAGCCCATTCAACAAATCGAAGTTGTCAAAGAATTCAACATAGTTCTTGTTCTGTTCGATTATCAAATTCATGTGATAGACTTGGAAAAGTATCAACTTCAATATTCGCTAACAAAAAGCAAAAATTGCTCTCTTTTCAGCACTAGCATGTCAAAAGATAAAAAACTTCTGCGCCTAGTGGTCGCCTGTAAGCGAAAAATTCAATTTTACTACTTATCAAATCAAATAAACTCAAAATTTATGGAACTAATTTCAGACCTTGAGTTGAACGATGTGCCACGCACTCTCGAAATTACCAGTGAAAATTTAGTGATTTTTTCCTTAAAAAAAGATTTTTTCTATTACGAATTGCCATCAACCAGTGCCGGTCTAGGCTCGTCCAGCGAACTGTCGGCCCAAAAGTTGAGCTCTGGCTCAAGATCCATCGACCCCCTGTGCTACAAACTTCACAATGACAATTTTCTAATAGCCTTTGACGAAAACAAGTCAGTACTGTTTGATGCCAAAGGCGCACCAATTCTAAGCTACCCCATAGAATGGTCCGGTTGTCCATCTTTCATCTGCAACATAGGTTTCTATTTGATCGGAATCATACCCAACACAAACACTGTTGAAATACTGACCATGGAGCCTACATCGACCAGTGTTCAGCTGATCGAATTCAACAAAGAGTCTTCGTCAACCATATCCTCAAGTCTGGGCTCATCATTTACGTCCAAAATTGTTGACTTTGGTCTGGGTGGTCTGGGCTCGGCGGCTGCAAGTGCGCCAGAAAAGCTCAAAATTCTTAAATCGAACAAAAAATCGGTCTGCTATGTGGCCAACCAGTCCAGTGTGTGGTGCCTGAGTCCCGTCAACATAAATGATCAGATAAATAGTGCCATATTGCTGAAAAATTTTGATCTAGGTCTTGCACTCATGTCCGCCCAGAGCCTATTTAACCAAGTGACAATCAACGAAATCCAAGCGGACAAACATTTGCTGGTCCAGCCTTTCTATTCATTGAGGTTCCTGCAGCAAAAGATGGACGAAAATTTGAGCCGCAAGCTCAGGAACATGCACGCGCTGAGTTTGTTTGCGCAAAAAAAATTTGTTGACTCATTTCAGCTATTTCAAAAAATGAAAACAGATCCTAGTCATTTGATAGCTTTTTTTCCCGGCCTACTACCAGATGGATACCGAGCCAGACTAAATTTGGATGACTATTACCAGAGCTTTGAGCCCAAAGAGCTCGAGGACGGCGTGGCCGGCCTCATCGACTACCTACAGTTCAAAAGAAACGAGTTTCTGAAAACAGACGACTTGGCTTTGAGCCTGGAGCCATTGATCGATGGTCGACCAGTAATTAGAAAAAAAATCTCCCTACTCGAAATAATAGACACCACATTGCTTAAATGCTACCTAATTTCTAAAGAAAGTTTGGTTCAATTTTTTTTGCGCCGTGATCCCAATTTTTTGCACCTAGAAGAAAGTGAACGGCTCCTAAACCAGCACAACAAAATAAACGAGTTGATAATTTTGTACGAAAAAAAGGAGGCGCATGAAAAAGCGCTTAATTTGCTTTTGACCGAGTCCTCCAAATCCAATTCAAGCCTGAGCGGACTAAAACACTTGGTGAACTACATGAAAAAAATAGGCACAAAAAATCTTGCTCTGGTATTCAAGTATGGCAAGTCGGTGATTGAAACCGATTACCATTGGGGTCTCAAAATTTTCATCGGTGGCAATTTTGACAAGCTTGACAATTTATTGGAAGAAAAAGCGCGGGAAAAAGACGAAAATGTAAAAGAGGCAAGAAGTCTTTTGGCCGATTCGGACATGGTCAGTGACACTTTGCTAAGTACTTTTTTAAAAATTGATCTTTCCGAGTCAAAAAATAAAAAAAAAAGCCAAGACTCGTTAAATTTGGACCTGTCCACCCTAATTGATGATGATGACGAGTTTCTCAAAGACCTTAATCATGCAGAGGTGGTTGAATTTTTGGATGAGCAAGTTGAGCCCAGAGAACTAAGCGCCTATTTGGTTAAAGTTTATCTGCAGTATTGTGTGTATGTGTGGAAAGACAGAGAGGCTAGGATAAATAACAAATTAGTGGACATCTATCAAGCTTTTGTTGACCACAATTATGCGCTGCCTGGCCAAAATGTCGACGCTGAAAAGCAAAAAAGTTACAAACAAGTGCTCAAATTTTTGCTCAACTACACCAACAACTATGAGCCGCTGAGCACTCTGGCCAAACTAGATTTGGATAAGTACCCGGAAGAGCGCGCAATAGTTCTTGGCAAAATGGGAAACCACAAAGATGCCCTAAGTATATATGTAAATATTTTGAATGACACACAAAAAGCAGAGGCCTACTGTGAATACATTTATTCCCAAAGCTACATTGCCGGCTCCAAGGACGTCTTCTACGAACTACTACAATTGTATCTAAACTCGGACTATGAGGAAATTCGCATTGATGCCTCAATTAGGCTGTTGAACATGCATTCAAAGGAAATTGGTACAGTTAAAACTTTGGAACTTTTGCCCGCTCAATTGATGAAGTGCAAAAATTTGTCACAATTCTTCGAAAATATGCTCGATCGGATAGTCCGAACCAAACATGATACCCAAATTAGAAATCGTTTAATGGTCGCACTGCAACTTCAGGTGCACGAGAACAAAATAATGTGTCAAGACAAAAAATTTGTGGTCACTCATGAGCAAATATGCCACGAATGCAATAAACGCATGGGCAGAAGTGCAATGGTTAGATATCCCAATGGAGTACTCATACACTACGGATGTTTGAAAAACTCTGAAGCAATTCTAAAAAATTCTAATACTTAATTAATTAGTAAAAATATTTTTCCATTAATTAATTTATTCATTTTGATTATTTTAATAAATTTTCCGGATCTAATTAAACCGGTTGAATGTAAAATTTTAGCTTATTTTTTTTGAAAAAATTTTGAAACTAATTTTTAGATAAAAAAGTATTTTGGCATTTTTTTTTGGTCAAATAAAGTGTTGCTCTTAAATTGGTAACTAAACATTTAATTTAAATTCTATTTATTATTTATTTATTCGCTCCTTCAAATTATAAAAAAATCGAAATTCAATAACAAAATTAATTTCAAATTAAAATATAATAAACATTTAAATAGATATAATTAAATAAAAGAGTGACAGCTTACACATGTTTGAAAATCTGAGAGTTCAGGAAAAAAAGAAGAAATTGTAAGATATCAATCACATAATGGAGTTGGATATTCGATATATCTTGATTTAAAACCTTCTTTATATTCTTCCACAAGTTTGACAACTAATGGAACAAAAGTCGGTTTAAGACTTAAAGTAATTTAAGTTTATTGAAGATCTCTTGGTGCATAATATTGGAAGGGGTATCATAGTTTAGATTTAAGATAGATCTTTCTTTCAAGTTTCGAATGAATTTTAAAATAGGAAAAGAATTATCTTAAATTGATCTTTTGTTATGTTACATGATCTTTGCAAAAAACTTAAAAGAAAAAATTAATCTTGACTTAATAAGATTTTGAAGCAAAAATTAAATTCTTAGGAATTTCATAAGACTCAAAAATAACATTTAGCCGAACGATGAATGATTTAAAAGAAGGCTATAACTCGAGACTTAGTATAATCAAATATCTCTCAAATAAGAAATTTACAAAAAGATTTCCACCAAATAATACGACTCAAAATATTTTTTTTTTAAGTTTGAAAATAGAGAATGATTTTTAAATGAAGTTTGTAAATTTTTTTAATTATGGGCCAAAAATTTATTTTAGATTTAAAGGATGATTCGACCTCAGAAAATGAGCTCTTTCGAGCTAAATTTTTTGGAAAAAAACAACGCGAAAAATTTGCCCTCATCAAACGATCTAGAAACCTTGACAAGCAATAAGGCATCAGCCAATATTCAAATGGACCCAATTGAGCCTAAAAATGTTACTTTCGGATTAAATAATCTAAATAAAAGTGACCAACTCATCAGCCCAACTAGCATTTCACGATTTAGACCACCAAATTTTGGCAATTACCGCTCATCAATGCAGCTTTTTAACCTGAAACTTAGCCGATCCAAATTGAAAGCTGTCACTCGCACTTCGGCACTGTTATCAGGCTTTGCCATGGTTGCTATGGTTGAGTTAAGTCTTGATTATAATGATTATTTTGAAGCCATTAGGCAAGAACATGAAAAAGATTTACTAGCAGCAAATTTGTCGATTAGCCAAAACGCAATTAAAAATGAAATACAAGCAGACAAGTATCTTATTCCTGAAACAATGTTGGTATTGTATTCATTGGTGACTTGTCTTTTGGTAGGTGTTCATATGGTTGCATTGATGATAAGCACTTGTATATTGCCGCAATTGGAAGCTTCTTCAGATGATCAGTTGGAATTTGAACGCCAATTTTTTAGATATGAGCAAAACATACGAAATCAAAGTAGTGTTTTGCCTCAAAATGGTGATACCAAGATAAATTTTTGCGAGAGCCAGAATGATGACACTTTATTTAAGAAAAATCATGATGAAAATTTTCTTAATGAATCTCATATAATTTTTCCATACCACAAATTCCATAAATTTATAGAAACAGCTTGGATTAGCTCTACTGTCATTGGATTGTTTTTATTTATTTTAGAAATAGGAATTGTTGTTTATATTAAATTTTATCCTATTAGCAAGATTGCGGCATTTACCGGAGCTATTGTAATGACTCCGATTTTAGTTTTGTTTATAGTCTTTACAGTATTTTTTTATAGGCATGTAGCAGATTTTAAGCTCAGCACAAGTAAAAAAATTATTAGTCAACTAGAAAAACATGAGCACATTATATGAAAAAATTTTTACAAAATCTAGTTAATTAAAACAAATAATAAATCAATATTTTAAAAATAATATAATCTCAGTATTTTTTGATCTAAATTGTTCTTCTGGAAATCTTTTTTTTTAATTTTAGTTTTTAATGTTAGTGTTTTACACAGAATCTAAAGCAAAAAAAAAGAAACAAATTTTATCTTTTGATCGATAACATTTTTTAAATAATCGAGTTCAAAATAAACCAAATACTAATTTTAAATAATTTTTAAATGAAAATTTAATTTTTAGAACAAACTAAAGATTAGATTGTAATTAATTTTTAATCATTAAATAAAGCTATTTTTTGTGTTCGTTTATTTTTAAAATTATTTGGAAAAGTTATGCCCTTTTTATACGTGATTTTAATGGTATTAAAAAAATTTAGTCGGCCAGTTGAATCCTCTTCATTGCAAGTGAAAATACATATTTATATTTTATATTATATAAAATATAAATATGTATTTTCATTATATAAATTTATAAATTATATAATGAATTTTTGACCTCATCAATTCAAATCCATCTTTTCTTATTTTCTAAATTTTTAACACATAGAGGACCAAATTTTTTTAAACCGTTCAAAATTATCGAAAAAAATTCGATCCTAAATTATGGTCCAGGGTTGATATTAAAAATTTGGAAAAAAATACGCGATTAAAAATTATTTTTTGAATAAAGTTTTTAAATATTATTTGAAATAGATAAAATATACTAATGAGGTAAATTTTTAAATTATCAAGTTATTTCTCTTTTTTCTGCCTTTTATTACACGGTCAACCTTGGTCTCCCAACTTTTTTCTTTTCTGTAACTCTTCTTCTGCTTTAATTTTTAATTTTCAAGAGAGTCGATCAAAACATGGGATTGATGGTTGCTTATGCGTGCACTAAAGCCTAAGAATCAAATTATCCCAATCAAGATCTCGCAAGGGTTCACGGTATTTTAAATCATATTCCGATATCTTAAAAGTTGAATCATATATTTATTACTGAGATTTAAGCGAAACAAAAAATTTAGAACAAAAAATTTAATAATGTCAAATATTAAAAAAGTTGGATTTACAGATAAAAGCTTTCTATTTCAATTATTTATTTTTGAATCAATATTATAGTTATTGTACTGATATACAATTAAATATTAATCTTAATGATTTTACAGTCATAGATGGGCTTAAAATTTGAAATAATAAACTTTTTTAGCAAGATTGTAAATTTTTGAATAAATTTCTCTTTGATCATTGTTTTTCAAAGTTTAATTTTTCTCAAAAAATGTAAAAAAATCTAAATTGTTATGCAAAAAAATTAATTTTGCTTGAAAGAAATTATTCATTAATTATCTTTAAAAAATCTATTTTTAAAATTTAATAATAACTGAGCCAAAACTAATACTTTATTGTTTTATGATGATTTTTGACTAGTTAAAATTAACAAAAATATGTGAAATATTTTTGTTTATTAATTAAAAAAAGTTTTTTTTAGAATTTAATTAACTGAATGTCTAGAATAATTATAAATTTCGTCTCAAAAATTCAGAATCAGAATTTACATTCGCACTTGCTTTAATGCACTATGATGCTTAATCTTGCGTATCGGTCTCAAGTATTTTCTAGGATTTTAATTACAATTACTTTTAAATAAAAAAGGTATAATCAAATCAGTTTCCAATGACATTATTTTTACCATCTTTATTTTAAATAACCTAATAATTTAAATCATTCGAAAAAATAAACAGTGTTAATCAAAATTTTAAACAATTTTTAAAAAATTCAAAAGATTATTAACCCGGATTGTACAGAAATGGTAAATACAATAGCCACAAAAATTTACGAAACAAATATTAACAAAAATCCAAATTGTTCGAAAAACGATCCTGACCATCTCTCAGAAAACAATACAAATACAAATGCAAATTCGTCTGAACAATCAAATGAATATGGAGTTAAAAATCTTACAAAAATTTTTCCATTTAATCGTCAAAATATGTCTGATTTTTCAAAAGAATCTAATCTCACAAGATTCGATAGATGGTTTCTTAAAAGCTATAACTCAAAATTAAGTCGATCCAAGTTAAAAGCCGTGATTCGTATCTCAGCACTTTTAGCAGGATTTGCAATGGTAACAATGATTGAACTTGAGATCGATTTCGAAGAAATTTTTGAGTCTGAAAATGAAAGCGGTTCGGCATCATCGAATAAAAGTATTATAAGTGACTCATCAAAAGGTCCCATTTCACAAACTGTGTTTATCCTATATGCATTAGTCACATGCCTATTGATCGGTGTTAATATGATTGCATTACTGATAAGCACTTGCATATTGCCTCAGTTAGATGCTTTATCTTATGAAGATTTGGAAATTGAGCCTTTGTCAAAAATTTTCTCCAATCAAGAGACCAAAAGCGAATTGCCAAAAAATTTTTTTATTAAAAAAATAGACACATTTGACACTACTCACTTTGACTTTCCGTATCAAAAGTTTCATAAATTTGTTGAGACTTCGTGGATATGTTCAACTGTTGTAGGAACATTTTTATTTATTCTCAATGTAGGCTTTATTGTTTATATTAAGCTTTATGTTATCAGCAAGACAGCTGCATATATTGGTGGTGCAGTAATGATTCAAACACTCATAATATTCATTATATTATCTTTGATATTTTTTATTTTTTTTTCCAAGTTTAAAGTAAAATCTAGTCAAATAGTCAATTCAAAATTGGACCCAAATGAATTTATCATTTGATCGTAATTCAATTAATTTCAAATTAAATTTAGAAAAAATATAAGCCATTTTAAAATTTTACAGTTGAATAATATTCTGTTTTTAGTTCAATAAATCTAAGAAAAAATCAAATGCGTTTATTTTATTTGTTTTTGTTCTCAATTTAATAAAAAATAAAATATTAATTCCCAAGTTTTAGATACACATAGATTTTCTGTTATTACAGTCAATCTTCCATAAAACGAGCTACTTGGGCAGAAAATTCGGTATTCGTTATATCGAAATAGCCATATATATCTAAATAATAATAACCATATAATTCGTTATATCGAAATAAAATTTTAACTTATCTCAATTGATTAAAAAAATTTAAGTAAAAATGCAAAAAACACAAAAATTTAATTTTAAAAATAAAATCTGTAAAAGATAGTTGTTTGTTAAAGCTACTTTCAACTATAAAATTTTCGATATTAAATAATAAATTAATTACACTGGAATTATCATCTTTTTTAGTTAATAAAAATTTTTTTCAGTTCATTTGTTCTATCAATTGCTTCTTTTGAGCTAATCTTTTGTTTATTTGCATCTTGTTGCTATTCGATTTCTGTATCACGGTCTTGTTCAACTAGATTGTTTGTAGCTTTTGAATCGACGATTTCTGCCTTTGAGAGTATTCCACGCATAGTCAAGTCGCTTTCGATTAATTCATAAGCAAATTTATTTACTCTTTTTGAAGAATTGATTTTGAATCATTTTTTTATCAATTAGAATTCTTAGATAAACAGTAACAAATTGTTAATAAACGTATGTCATTTTTTTTTAAATTCGTTATATAAAGGCTTTTTTCTTAAGAAACTATATCATACTTATTCAAACTCCTGTTTTATCAAATTTTTGAACTTATTTTTAAATTTTTAACGATACTATCTTATTTTTAAACATTTTTTGGCATATACGCAATAGGTGAACAAATGTTCATATATTTTTGATCACATAATTTTTTTTTATAATGTTCACCTAATTTTTGTCTTATAAAAAATAGATGAATATTTTCATAATTTATATGTTCACCTATTGCGTATATTCCCCCTTTTTTTTATAATATTTTATTTTAATATAATTTAAAACTTTTTATTTTTGCTGAAGGAGGTTTGGCTCGACCAGCCACACAATAAAAATAAAGAAAGGTTTTTTCTAATAGTTCGTTATATCGGGATTTAAAAGAGGTTCTTTATATCAAAGAAAATTAACAATCTTCTTCTCTTCTTCTTCTTCTCTTATATATAAATCCCGAAATACGAAGTGTGTTTCTCTGTTTGTGACTTTTCAAAAGAAAGAAAAGTTTCCATCTGGACAAAAACTTTTCGACTCATTTTGAAGTTTTCCATGTGAAAAGCTTAAAAAAAATTCAGCAGGCTATACGCCCAACAACCGAGCCGTGTGGGCCCCGCGGAAAATTCGGTCCACTTTTTGGCTTTTTTTTGCTTTTCGATTTTTTAATTTTTTTTGATGTTTCAAGGGGTTTTCGAGGGTACAGATTACGGAAATGGGGTTTTTTTAAGGTAAAAATCGGTGATGTGGGGGTGGCACGTAAAATTTGATCTTTTTGAGATTTGCCGTTCCTTTTTAAAAAGTTTCCGTTCCCATGTGATATTTGCCGTTCCATCACGTGAACTAGGCGGCCCCAGGTCTGAGTGAGACGTTCCAATCGGACAAATACGTGGTCGCCGTCCCATTTTAGTCGTTCAAACTTCAGAAAGTGCCGTTCCCATAGAAAACTTGCCGCTCTTTTTGGTTAATTAGGCGGTTAACTTCAAACGCTCAATAATTTTATCAGATTAGCCCTGCCAATTATTAAGTTCAATAATATAAACAATTTTATCTTTAATTTATATGACTTTCATTTTTTTTAAAGCAAAATATCCTCTCGCTATCAAAGACCCTCTTAAAAAACATGACTATAACACTCTTTTTTACACGTTCATTATAATTAAATAAAGGTTTTTGAGAAGTTATTATAGACTTTATATAAAATCAAAATGTCCTTTATCTTTTATGCCGCTCAATGATAAAATCAAAACAGTTTCTTGATATATCAGACGTTCAGTAATGTCGACACTTAATTTGACACGTTCAATTATAGAAAAAGGCGTCAATAATTAAATTTAAACTCTCAATGATAAAATCTTAAAAGTACTCGCTATAAATAAAGTTCAATAATAAAAAAATTTTCCCTCTCTCTATATTATACGTTAGACAATCATAAAAAAGGTAGAAATTTAAGTTGTTCAAAAATATTAAAAAACATCAATTTGTAATCTATTTATAATTAAGATATTATCTATGATTTTTTTTCCTTAATATCGCGTTCAATATTTAAAAAATTTCAATCTTTTGCTACAAATACGTTCGGCAAGAAAAAACAAAATTATTTTCTCTGTATTTGACGTCAATAATGTGAACAACACGTCCCTAGTTTACTTCAGACGTTCAATGTTAAAAATTAGCAAGCCACTCACTCTTAATCAGGTTAAATTCGATTTTCTCTCCCCTAACATCACGTTCAGTAATTAAAAAATTGCATTCTATTACAATAAAAACGCTCGGAAAAAGCAACTACATTCTGTTCGCAATCTAAGACGCTCGAAATAAAAATTATCGTATTTGATTTTGAACGTTAACGCAAGGCCGGGCATAAAATCAAGAGATTTTAGGATGCAGAGGGAAAAAGAGAACACGTCAGCTATAAATATGTTTCTTTTAAAAAACGTAGCTGAATTAGTACTCAAAGACTTCAATAAGCTCAATTTAAATCTTAAAAATCTCTCACTATTTCAGACGTTCAATCGGGTAAACACTTTGGCTATTAAGCAGGTTAAATAATATAAATACGTCAATTAAATTTAATTTAACTCTGTATAATCAGTTTGTGATAAACTTGACAAAATACACAATTTCAAATTGTGAAATGTAAATAAAAAACGAACGATTTTACTGACAAGTAAAAGCGTTCCCAAAAAAACGTCCTAAATACGCTTCAAATTGTCTGAATATAGAGATAAAAATATTTGGGGGGAAAGAGGGTCCTGAAGCTAGGCCGGGCATAAAATCAAGAGATTTTAGGATGCAGAGGGAAAAAAAGAAAACGTCGGCTAGTTTTTCTTTATAAAAAATCTTTTACGTATTCTTGTTCGTAATATAGAGGATTCTGCTATATGAGGGTTCGTTATACGGAGAATCGACTGTAATTGAAAAATTGTTCAGAATTTTATTTGGTTTAGAGTAATTTAGTACAAAAGAACAAAACAAAAAGATGAAAATTCTATAAAACTTTTTAACTTTTAATGTAATTTGATGCAACATTGATAGCTGCATCTCAAAGTCAAAGTTTACAAATGATTTGTAAAATCTAAAATCTATGCTAAATGTGATACGCTAGAATATATTATATAATAAAATTCAATCAAAGGATTTAACTGCTGAGAAGTTCAAAACCTTTTATGCTGATTTATTCTCACATAAAGATATACCAAATACTCTTGAGCAAGAAAAGATTTAAAAAAGAAGTTAACGAACACTTTAAATCGATCCAGGATAAAAAATGGATTTTATTTTAATCAATGAAGATGTTGAAAAATCAATAATTAACTTAAGGATTGAAAAATCAAGTGGTGCTGATAACCTGTGTAATGAATTTTTTATACATGGCGTTTGTTCAAATTTAATTTGTGTGCTAAAATACTTTTTTGCTATTATAAATGGCTACTTGCCAAGTGACTTCAATGTAGCTTTATTCAACCGATTTCCATTTAATTTCAATAAATTCATAAATAAATTCAGTATCTCCAATTATGAGTCCAAGATTAATAAAACCTGAGACATTTGGTATTAAAAAACTCGATGTCAAAATACCAAACAAAGATTCAATCAAATGACTTCAAAATTAAGAATCATGTTAAAAAAATTTTGTAATTAAAATTGGTCTGATTTTATTAATAAAATTGGGAAAAATCCGCTTTCAAGTAGACCATTCTGGAAAAAAATTAATAAGTTTCGATCAAAAAAAGGATCTGTTTTAATTCCTACTTTAATCTCTAATAATAAGGAACTTAAAACTGATGAAGAAAAAGCTACCTTTTTTGGTGAATTTTTAAAAAAAACTTTTAGTCCGAACAATGATCTAATTAATCCCCAAAAATATAGAGAAATAATTGATCATAATCTTGATTTTTTTAATAATAAAAACCAATGCAAATTTGATGAACCTGTTAGTAATAAAGAGATTACCTCAGCGCTTAAAAGGTTAAAAGAGGTAGCAGCTTCGGGACCTGACCAAATTCATAACCTTATGTTAAAAAATTTACCTCAAAATATTCTGGAAGACATAATTTATCTCTTTAGCTTAAGTCTAAGAGAAAGTAAAATTCCGAATGCTTGGGAATCTGCTAACATTACAATGATACCTAAAAAGTCAATTTTAACACAAGACCAAGCCAACTACCGACCAATCAGTATGACAAGCTGTCTAGGAAAACTGTTAGAACGTATGCTCTATTCAAGATTATATAGTTATTTAGAACAAAACTCATTCCTAATTCATGAACAATCAGGTTTTAGAAAAAATCGACGAACGGCTGATAATCTTTTCTTCCTTATTCAAAAAATTGTAGAATCATTTAAAAAAGTTAGTTCTCTATTTTTTGATATCTCAAAAACGTTAGATAAGGTTTGGCATGATGGTCATATTTATAAACTAATAAAAATGAACCTTTCCCTTTACCTAATACATTGGATTAGTTTATTATTAGACTCAAGATCATTTAAAGTAAATGTAAATGTTCATATTAGTGATGAACACCTTATTGCTGCAGGTGTTCCTCAAGGCTCAGTAATTAGTCCATTACTTTTTAGTATTTTTATCAACGATATACCTAAAATAAATTAAACAAATAGTGAATGCTCTCTTCTTTTTGCTGACGAATTGGTCACATTCTACATTTTTAAGAAAAAAGGAAATCTAGAAAATAAAATAAAAAAATACTTAGACGAATTAGAAAAATGGCTCTTCAAGTGGAAGATGAAAATTTCTGTCGAAAAGTCTTGCTTCATTGTCTTCACTAAATATAAGAAGGAAAATATCGATTTAAATTTAAAGCTATATGAAAATAAAATTGAGAGCAAAAATGAAATCAAGTTCTTAGGTATAAAATTTGATTCAAAATAAAGCTTTACTCCAAAGGTTGATGAAATAAAACAGCGTCGAATTTCACGGTTAAACTTAATAAAATATTGTCAAACAAAAAATGGGGGCTTAACTATTACACACTAGGAAACCTACATAAATCTTTAATCGGATCTATAATTGATTGCTCTTTTCCGTGTCTGAATTCATTTTCAGAGATAAACATTAAAAAAATTCAAATCTTACAAAACTGAGAAGTTCGTTTTATACTTAAACTAAAATATGATACTCGTTCCAATATTGTGCATCATGAGGCCCTTAATAAACTTAAACTCTTAACTGTCTCGAATCGACTTTTCCCAATTTTATTAATAAAATCAGACAAATTTTGATTACAAAATTTTTTTAACACAATTCTTAATTCTGAAGTCATTTGATTGAATCTTGGTATTTTGACATCGAGTTTTTTGAAATATTCTTCTTATTTTCCTGCGTTTCTTAATTAAACCGACAATGTTCGGTGGGAGACTTGTTTTGAAGATTTTATGTGTTGGATATGAGATACTTTTATGGGCTGCATAAATTTTTTTTTTTGGTAATTTCTTCATTTAGTTCTATTGTTAGTGAATTTAATTCTAATTTTTGCCTTTTAGGCCTATTAAGAATTTCACGAAATAAAAACCAATTTTCTTTTTTATAGTTAAGCTTCTTTGGTTGTGTTTTAGGGATAACTGAGTAGTCAAAAGATATACATGCCTCTATTGGAAAATGATCACTGGTCATATCTTGACTATTTAGAACCCTAAAATCAGTAATTTTATCAATTAATGATGATGAAACTAATAATAAATCAAGAATTTCAAAATAAATCTATTGAATATGTTAAAGGTTGGAGACTTATTATTGATAACTGTAAAATTATGCTCATTAATAATGCTTACTAAGATGATTCCATTTTTGTTTTCTCCTTTGCAACCTATTTGTCTTGTTTTGGCGTTTAAGTCACCCTTGAGAACATCATTTTTACAATTCCTATTTATCTTTTCAAATATATAAAAATTTAGAAGTTTAATAGGTGGATTATATAAGCTGAAAATATATAATTGATCTTTTCCAGGATTTATTTTGATACAAAGTAATTCAGAAGAAAATTCATCATACGAAAAGTCTTGGATAAACTCTAATTCTTCCTTTACCAAAATTGCTACTCCTCCACCATGCTTATTGCGTGGTTTAGCTATTGATTTATAATTATTGAAATCTAAGAAAATGTTTGATTCACTCGAATCAATTTTTATTTCATTAAGCAATGCAATATCTGGGGAAAATTTTGCCAAAAAAATTCCTAAGAGGTTGATCTTGCTGGGAAGATGAGAACAATTCCAATGTGTAATTACTTACCTTGATTTAATAAGGGATTTTGTTCTTAAAATTGATTTATATGTCTTCTTGTTCATTCAAAATTTTCTTCAAAGCTGTTTTGACTGGTAGTTTGCTGAGTGACTACATTCGATGATTGATCTACTTGATTTGAATATTCAGTAGTTGAACTTTTTGAGTCAGACTCGAAAGTATTGTCGTTTTCATCTTCTTAGACAAGTAATGATTTATTTTATTCTTTTCTTGTGGATCAGATTCGGAATATCTATTGATTTGATTTTTGGTTTGAAAAAAAGTTTCTGTCTCATTATGATCATTTGAGCGTACATTGACAGGTGTTTGACTTTTTGGTAGAAATCGTTTAAACGACTTACCATGTGGTCTTCTATCACTGGAGTTTTAAGATTTTGGGGGCTGATTTGGGATAAAAAGTCATTTAAATTAGTTGGCTAATATCCAGGCGTTTTAGGCATTATATTTTCATCTATGTCTTTTTTTCAGCTTCGACTATTGATTGGGTTTCTTCTTAGTCAATGTAAAGATCATTGTAAGCGCTCTACAACACTAAATTTTTACACTTGATTGTTAATTTTTTACACTTGATAGCTAAATTTTGTTTATATGCTTCCTAAATAATTAATTAAATAACTTAATTGTTTTTCTTGAAAAATGATATGTAAACAAATAATTGATAACTTCAGAACATATTTTGAATTAACTCTCAATTGATTCAAAAAATTTATTAAAAAAAATAAAACTTAAAAATAAAATTAGCATAAAATTAAATAATTATTGTCGTGGAAACCTTGTGACACCCAACGTTGGAACACGCAACAAAATGACTGGTGAGCAAAAAAATCTCTACTACGTCGAATATCTTCAAAGGAAGAGAGAAATAAAACGCAGACTTGAAACCAAACAACTTCAAGATTCGAACAAATTAGACAGCACGATGACATTTACCAATGGAATTAGAATCCGAGCGTCAAAAAATCAGAAAATCACAAGTAAAGCCATCTTCGAAAGCTTAATGTTAGAATTAGATCCTGAACAAATTTCGTCACTAATGTCGATATCTCCGTTCCAGTCTCAAAAAACCTGGATATTAGTATTTAAAAAAAACCCAAAGTACTTATTTGACAAAGAATTATCTATCGATGGGATAAAAACAATAGCAAGAGATGCTAGTATTCCTGAAAAATTAACCACTAACGACTCTTCCCCGGAAGTGACCATGACAGCAAATCTTAGATTTCACTGGCTATCACCCAATTTTGATTATAACCAAATTAAAGAATTTCTTCAGGAAAATTTAAAGGTCAGTAAAAAAATTTTAATACAGTCCATTTCGAATGAACAGTACAATCTTGAGAATTTCACTCAGATTTCAAACGGAGTTATCAAAGTAACAGTAAAATACGACCTAACTGATCATGAAGACTTCATTTATATAGTTGGAACCCATACTATTAATAGCCAACGATGTCTTGTTCAACTAGCAGGTTATTACAAGCGATGTAATTTCTGCAAAAAATTCGGTCATATCCATTCAGGATGTGAATCGTTCAAGAAATGGTTCAAGAAATGTTCGGCGAGAGGCCATGAAGAAGCAGAATGTAATACAGCAAATTACTTAGCTTCTAAACTAATTGGAAAAAGAAATGAATGTAGTGAAGAAATAATTGATTTGGACGAAGTGCCTGATGATGAAAATGCCTTAATTGATCAAGACGAAACAAGGAAAAAAAATGCAACAAATGTGATTCTTGCTGATAAGATAGTATCTGAAGAATCCCAAACAAATATCCCTGTTGAAAGGATTAAGGAAGCGTCAATTACAAGTGGTGTTACCGCAAGTAAATCTAATGACTCAGTGCTACAAGGAAGCAAAATCCCTAAAATAAAAAAGGCCAAACTTACTAATATCACTAGTGATAAGACTGGAACGAACAAAGCTAATCTAAAAACAACACTTAAAAAAGAGAATAGGAAAATCGAATTTGCTTCTGATTGGAAGGCTATGAACAGAACTGCTTTTGGCGCCTCTCGATCAAGTAGTCAAAAAAGACGCACGAGTAGCTTAAATCGTGATTCGCTTAGCCAAACTAACAGAGAAGTAGAAGAAGGCGAAATTAATGATTAATAATGATGCAAACCAACAAAGAAATGAAAAAAATGAAAACTACACAAAGAAACTTTTTAAATCAACCTACTTCTAAGAACAAGTTAGTAATTACACACTGGAATTGTTTTCATTTACCCAGTAGGATTCAACTTCTAGAAGAGTTTTTAGCTCAAAATTGTCCCGACATAGTTCTCCTCAATGAAATAAAAGTTAATCTGAGTGAAATAAACTTCCACTTTAATTTTAAAAATTATAAATCATTAGTTAAGGCTCGTAATAAGCATGGCAGGGTAATAGCTATCTTAGTAAAAGAAGGAATTGAATTTAAACAAGATTTTTCTTTTGATAAGTTTTCTGCAGAACTTCTTTGTATCAAAATAAGCTTGAAAAATTCACAATTTTTTATATTTAGTCTCTACAATCCACCAAATATTCAACTTCCTTTCGAACTTTTCCTAGATATCTCAAGGAAATGTGGAAAATTTATAATGGGGGGTGATCTGAATTCGAAAACTAAAAGCTTAGGTTGTTCTAGTGAAAATGAGAATGGCATTATATTGGAGAAAATTATTAACAAGCTTAACCTCTCAGTAGTAAATGATAAAACACCAACATATAATAAATTTAAGACAGAATATTATGAAGTTCGAGACATTTTTTTAATACCATCCTCACTAACAGATAGAGTTGTTGACTTTGAAGTTCTGATTGATGATGATATGTTGAGTGATCATTTTCCTATACAAGCACATATTTCAGTTGAGCATGCTATAACAGTTAATTGTTCAAATTTTAATTTTAATTTTAAAAAGGCAAATTGGGGACTCTTCCAAGATTTACTTAAGTCTTCTAGTCAGCATAATAGTTATACGGAAAATATTGACGAGTTAAATGAACAAATCTCTAAAAAGATTATTCATGCTGCTCAAAAAAGTATACCCCTCCACTCTCAAAAGTTTTTTAAATCTAGTTTACCAAAAAATATTGTAACATTAATTAAAGAAAGAAGAAAAGTAAGAAGATCTTTCCAAAAATCTAGATGTCCTTCTCTTAAGGTAGCTTTTAATAAGCTTACATCCGAGCTCCGTCTCAGTCTAAAAGAATTTTGGAACAAAAACTGGCTCGATTTCATTAACAAAACAGGAAAAAATCCGTTGTCAAGTAGGCCTTTTTGGAGGAAAATAAATAAGTTCAGATCAAACAAATCTTCAAGACAAATTCCATCACTTTTTAAAGATGGTAAAGAAATTAATACGGATAAAGATAAAGGAAAAATATTTGGTGATCTATTAGCCACTACTTTTAGTCCTCACATCGATTTTGTAGAATCGGAGGAAAAGTGTGAAGTATCACAGGAAATAAAAGATTTCTTAAATAAGGTACAAAATAATTTTAACGAGCCCATTACTCTCTTAGAAATTACAAATGCCTTAAAAAACTCAAAGAACTAGCGAGGTCTGGTCTAGATCGGATCCACAACCTAATGCTAAAAAATTTACCTATAGAGACTTTATTTGAAATAAGTCAACTATTTAACATGAGTTTGGAACTAAGCCAAGTCCCAAAGTCCTGGAAAGTAGCAAGTATAACCATGATCCCTAAGAAATCTTCTCATAGTGCAGACCCTAATAATTATCGTCCTATTAGTATGACAAGTTGTCTTGGAAAATTACTTGAACGAATTATCAACACTAGAATATATAATTTTCTTGAGAACAATAAATTACTTATAAATGAGCAATCAGGATTTAGAAAACATAGGCGCACTGCAGATAATCTTTATTTTCTTATTCAAAAAGTAGTACAGTCTTTTAATAGAAAGAAAAAAGTCTGATATCTATATTTTTACATTTCTAAAGCTTTTGATAAAGTTTGGCACGAAGGACTAATTTACAAGCTAATTAGAACTAATCTACCCCCATATCTAATTTATTGGATATGATCGTTTCTACATTTAAGATCTTTTAGAGTAAATGTAAATGGTCATTTAAGTGATCAATACTCTATAAAAGCAGGAGTTCCACAAGGGTCAGTAATAAGTCCACTACTTTTCAGTATTTTTATAAATGACATTCCAAAAAGAAACAAGACAAACTGTCAATACTCTCTTCTTTTTGCAGATGATTTGGCTACTTTTTTTATTTTCAAAAAGTTAGGAAATCTTGAAAACACGATCAATAAGTACTTAAACGAAGTTGAAAATTGGCTTTTCAAATGGAAAATGAAAATATCTATTGAATAGTCATGTTACATGATCTTTGAGAAAAAAACAAAAATTAAAAAAATTATGACCTTAGAATTAATAGTAACAATTTAAACAAAGAGGAAAAAGTCAAATTCTTAGGCATCACACTAGACTCAAAACTCACATTTAGTCCAATGGTAGATGATTTAAAAGAACGCTGTAATTCAAGGCTTAATATAATAAAATACCTCTCAAATAGGAAATGGGGTCTAAAACCAAAAACATTAGGTAATCTTTACAAATCTTTGATAGGATCAATCTTGGACTATCTTTTCCTTGTTTAAATTCATTCTCAGAAACTAACATCAAAAAAATACAAGTAATCCAAAATTCAGCAGTTCGATCTATTTTGAAGCTGAAATATGATACCCCCTCCAATATTATGCACCAAGAGGCCTTCAATAAATTTAAAATACTAACAGTTTCAAATCGGCTCTTTGAGTTGAGCGAGAGATATGTCAGGACAGGATTGAGTCATTCTGTTCCACTGGTCGTCAGACTGGTGGAAGAATATAAAGAAGGTTTCGAATCGAGATTCGTCGAATATCCTACTCCACTGTGTAATTGCTACCTTACTATTTCTTCTTTTTTTCCTGATCTCTAATATATTTAAATAAAAAAAAAAAAAAAAACTTTTACCCAGAAGAAAGTCTCCATCGCTGACCGTCTGCTCATCTTGACTCCTGGTTCGAATCGAATTGAGTTGGTCGAAAGCGGAAAAAAAAAAAATAATAAAAATAAAAAAACATTAAAATTACATAAAAAGTAAAGAAAAATGAATTTTTAATTATCGAAATTAAAAAAAAGAAAAATATTTATAATTAGATTTTCTCTTATATTGAAATTTTTTTGTCTCTCATTTTCAACAAATCGTTTTTAAATTCCTTTTTTTATTTTAATTTATCTACTTTTTACATTATATTTTTATTTTTTATTTTTTTTTATTTTATATTCTGAAGGAGCATTAGCTCGATACAGATTAAACAAATAAATAAAAATTGATTTAAAATATTTAACTAAAATAAAAAAATAATATAAAAAATACAAAAATGGCTAACTCAACTAGTATTGTATTTACACCTGTTGCTAATGACCCTGTTGAAGTAGCAAATAATGATACATTGAATGATGTTGAAGAAATTGATTTTTACCAACCCAGAAAAAGACGTTGCAAAAATAAACAATATTTCGAGTTAAATAACGTCCATTAAAAAACACCTAAATTACCGCATTTATTAATTATCAATGAAGCTAATAATGTGTGAAGCAAAGAATTGACATTAATTTAAGTTTACTTTATGACTCTTTGAACTAATTTATTTTATCCCATATTTGGACCAATACCGATGATAAACATAATGGGCTTTAAGTTTAGCCAAAAAGAAATCAAATTTCTTGGCATTAAATTTGATTCTAAATTAAACTTTAATATACTGATAGACGAAATTAAAGAACGCTGCAATAAAAGGTTAAATATTATTAAGATATTGTCAAATAAAAAATGGGGTCTTACTCATAACACACTAGGAAATTTATATAAAACTTTAGTCGGATCAATTTTAGACTATTCTTTTCCTTGCTTGAATTCATTTTCAGAAAATAATATCAAAAAACTACAAGCAATTCAGAATACAGCAATCAGATCTATCCTTAAGTTAAATTATGATACTCCCTCCAACATGTTGCATCATGAGACTTTTAATAAACCTAAATTACTAACAGCCTCGAATCGGCTTTTTGAGTTGAGTGAGAGATATGTTGGGACAGTACTGAGTCATTCTATTCCATTGGTTGTCAGACTAGTGGATGAATACAAACAAGGCTTCGAATCAAGATATATTGAATACCCTACTCCATTGTGTAATTGCTACCACGCTATTTCCTCTTTTTTTCATGAAGCTTCAACTTTGTAAACTTCTGTCACATGTAACAAACTATTTCAGTATGTCTTTTAAACTTTCTTTACATTTTTTTTTAGCTGATTTACTTTTTTTTTATTTTATACTTTATTCTGAAGGAGCTCTAGCTCGGTACAGAAAACAAATAAATAAGTTTCGAAATGTCAGACGAAAAAACTAACTCAGCCGAAAGTTACTTTGGTAATCAACTTGAAGAGACCATCAATGATGTCCAAAACTTAAGGAACAAATAATTTAAAAAAAGCCTAATTCAAAGCCGAGAGGACCATCAGTAAAATACGAATTTTTTGGTTTTATTTTTTTAATTTGATCAAACAAAAAAGTATAACTTTTCAAAACAAGCTTGTCGAAAATAAGAAGATCTAAAAAGCATTTATTTAATGATCATATACCAAGATTATGTACTTCTAGTGATCTATAAAAGATGAAAACTTAAAATTAATATTAAAAAATATTAACTTAATTATTAAATTATTAAATTAATATTAAGTAAATATTAAAAAGTTAGATTTACAGATAATAAAGCTTTCTATTTCAATTATTTATTTTTAAATCAATTTTATAGCTTTTGTACTGATATACAATTAAATATTAATCTTAATGATTTTACAGTCATAGCTGGGCTTAAAATTTGAAATAATAAACTTTTTTAGCAAGATTGTAAATTTTTGAATAAATTTCTCTTTGATCATTGTTTTTCAAAGTTTAATTTTTCTCAAAAAATGTAAAAAAATCTAAATTGTTATGCAAAAAAATTAATTTTGCTTGAAAGAAATTATTCATTAATTATTTTAAAAAAATCTATTTTTAAAATTTAATAATAACTGAGCCAAAACTAATACTTTATTGTTTTATGATGATTTTTGACTAGTTAAAATTAACAAAAATATGTGAAATATTTTTGTTTATTAATTAAAAAAAGTTTTTTTTAGAATTTAATTAACTGAATGTCTAGAATAATTATAAATTTCGTCTCAAAAATTCAGAATCAGAATTTACATTCGCACTTGCTTTAATGCACTATGATGCTTAATCTTGCGTATCGGTCTCAAGTATTTTCTAGGATTTTAATTACAATTACTTTTAAATAAAAAAGGTATAATCAAATCAGTTTCCAATGACATTATTTTTACCATCTTTATTTTAAATAACATTGCAATTTAAATCATTCGAAAAAATAGACAGTTTTAATCAAAATTTTAAAACAATTTTTAAAAAATTCAAAAGATTATTAAACCGGATTGTACAGAAATGGTAAATACAAAAGCCACAGAAATTTACGAAACAAATATAAACAAAAATCCAAATTGTTCGAAAAATGATCCTGACCATCTCTCAGAAAACAATACAAATACAAATGCAAATTCTTCTGAGCAATCAAATGAATATGGAATTAGAAATCTTACAAAAATTTTTCCATTTAAACGTCAAAACATGCCAAATTATTTAAAAGATTCTAATAATTCAAGACTTGATAGATGGTTTCTTAAAAGCTATAACTTAAAATTAAGTCGATCCAAGCTTAAATCCGTGATTAATACCTCAGCACTCCTATCTGGATTTGCAATGGTAGCAATGGTTGAACTTGAAATCGATTACGAAAATTTTTTTGAATCATTTGAAGAAAGCGGTTCTACATCATCAAATAAAAGTATCATAAGTGATTCACCTGATCCTCCCATTTCAAATACTGTTTTGATTCTCTATGCATTAGTCACGTGCCTATTGATTGGTGTTAATATGATTGCAATCATTATAAGTACTTGTATATTACCACAGTTAAATGCTTTATCTTATGAAGATTTAGAAATTGAGACTTTTTCCAATCAAGAAACCAATAATAATGAACTGCCCAGAAACTTTTCAATCAAAAAAATAGACACATTTGACACTACTCACTTTGACTTTCCGTATCAAAAGTTTCACAAATATATTGAGACGGCCTGGATATGTTCAACTGTTCTTGGGATATTTTTATTTATACTCGATATAGGTATTATATCTTATATAAAACTTTACCATGTCAGCAAGATAGCTACGTATGTTGCTGGTGCAGTTTTGTTTTTAACAGTAATAATTTTTTTCGTTTATACTTTTATATTTTTTAAATATTTTTCTGAGTTTCGTATAAAAACTAGACATAAAATAAAATCAAAATTAGACACAAATGAATTGATAATTTGATCATGTTTAAATTTATTCAAAGAAATTGTAATTGGACATAAGTCACTTTGAAAATAAAAAAAATTTATAAAATCATCTTGTTTTTATTCTAAAACAAAATTTAAATGAATTTACTTCAGTATTCTTTCTATACAATAAAAGGGAATATTGATAAATTTGCAATTTTGTCCAAAAGTTAAATTTCTAAGTTATATTGCTATGAAGAAATTAAAGATGATAATTCCTCATATTTAATATTATTTTATCTATTTAAACAAAATAAATATAAAAAGTTTTCACTTTTTGAATTATGAATAATAATTAAGTAAACATCTTTCAAAATGATTTAAAACTCAAAGGCCTAAGGGTTTTTTTCGGCTCTTTTTGAAACTTCTTTTGCTTAATATATTTATTAATTTTTGACAATTTCTTTCCCATCAAATCTAAAATTTGAATAATATTATAATTGATTCATTTTTGTTGGAAAACTTTTTTATTTTTCTGTAAAAAAATTTTATTGAAAAAGGCTCAAAGATTTTTTTTTGGACCCACCAGAAATATTGACTTTTTTTTGTAAAATAAATTGAAGACTAAGCTGATTAATCATTAAATTTCAAAATCTACTTGAATTAAATATTAACTTTTAAAAATTATAATTTTTTGAACCAAAACTCGACGAAAAGATACTTTTATCATCTTTTTTACTCCTTTTTTTTTCTTTTGTAAAAATTCAAAATTTCGAATTTGAGAGTTTAAACGAAAGCGAAGGCTATTCGGACAAACTCAGGGGCATTCCCCCACAACTATTTATTAAATAAATATAAATAAAAAATCGACGAAAAGATGCTTCCAAGCGCTTGAACTTCTTAGATATCTTCTTTAATAAGTAATCTTTGATGATGATGAAAATTTATGACAAGAAATAAAAAATGGTAAATAAAATCTTACAGCCTAAAACGCCATTTAGTCCATAATTCTTTCTTCTTTTTTATTTTTTATTTTGTAAATATTCAGTTTTATTTTTTCTTCAAGAAAAAATTTCAATAAATCATCACTTCATTTACTCCATTTGCATCTATAAAGTGCTTAGCTGAGCCTGATTCATCTCTTCAATCTGAAAAAAATTGAAAGTTTCAAATTAGACAATGTAATGGAAATAAATCCAGCTTTACTTGTGACAAATAAAAAATAAGTAAAAATTTATACTTATTTTTATTAAAATTATTACTTATTTTTTTAAAATAAGTAATAATTTTAGGCTTCTACTTAAGAGAATGACTACGGAAAGATATTTTATCTTTAGAAAGCTAAGTCTTAGAACAGATAATTATCATTATTAAGAAATAAAAAAAAATTCAGATAATTTATCTTCTTGAATAAACTATGAAAAGATACTTTGATAATTCTTGGCTTTATGTGATTTTCACATTTCAATAAATTCATTTTATGTGTTTTTCACCATTCTAAATAAAGAATTTTCTTTTTAAGTGTGAATCACATTTTTTATGTATTTTAATCTCTTTTTATTTGTTTTTAATCCTCACCCGAGAGTATTCACTAAAAAGTAACGGACTAATTACTGAGCCTTGAGGAACACCTGCAGTATTATAGTATTCATCACTAATATGACCATTTAAATTTACTATAAGTCATCTAGAGTAGAATATAAGTTTTAACAATTTTCCTTATCATACTGATTGGTCGGTAGTTAGCTGGGTCTTGTGTTAAAATTGACTTTTAAGGTATCATAGTAATGTTAGCAGATTTCCATGCATTCGGGATTTTACTTTCTCTTAGACTTAAGCTAAAGAGATAAATAATGTCTTCAAGAATATTTTAACATAAGGTTATGAATTTGGTTAGGTCCCGGAGCTGCTTCCTGCTCATAAAATATTCTATGCTAGTTATTTTGACTATTAAAAAAAATTAAAAAAATCTTAATAATTGGCTATGAAATGGTCATTTTAAGTAAAATATTGATTATAATGTTGAGCTTATATAAATATTTTTTATAAAGATCCCATTTTGAAATTTTTTATATTTTTGAGTTCAGCTCGTTTAGTTCAATCAATATTATACTTAAAATGGCCATTTCTTGGCCAATTTTTAAGATTAATTTAAATTTTTTTAAACATTCAAAATAAGGAATGCAATTAAAAAAGATGTAATTTTGATCATTTAATTATGAAATTAAATTTATAGTCCTAAAAAACAAATTTCAGAGATTGCTGCTGATTGAGACCCTCACTTACCCTCATGTCAACGGGACATCGACCAGAAAAAGAAACCTCCTGAATCTTTTTTTAAAGGCCTATATTTTTAATTGGTATTAATTTTATTTTTGGTGTCATAAAAAGATAACAATTTTTTTTATTGGTGATAAAAAAATTGGTTTCTTTTTAACAGACCAAATTGTTTAATTAAGGTGATAAATTTAACTAACATTTGGTATCAAAAAAACAAAATTCACATATTAAAGAAGAAATAACTTTTTTTTTTATTACTTAGACTTATTTATCCTTTTTTTAATATTTTTATTTATTTTTTATCTTATTTAACTTTATTTTAATTATTATTCGGAATATATTTTTATTCGGAAGGAGCATTGGCTCGGTACAGATTAATTAATATTTTTTAAAAAAATTAAATTAGCATAAAATTAAATTATTATTATCATGGAAATCTTGCGACACCCTATGTTGGAACACGGTTCAAAATGACTGGTGAGCAAAAAAATCTCTAGTACGTCGAATATGTTCAAAGGAAAAGAGAAATTAAACGATGACTTGAAACCAAGCAACTTCAAAGATTCGAACAAATTAGGCAGCACGATGACATTTACCAATGGAATTAAAATGCGAGCGTCAAAAATCAGAAAATCACCAGTAAGGCCATCTTCAATAGCTAAATGTTAGAATTTGACCCTGAACTGCTTTCGTCACTGATGTCAATATCTCCGATTCAGTCTCAGAAAAACTTGAATATTAAATTTGGTCATATCCATTCTGGATGATAGTTGTTCAAGAAATTGCGAATATTAGTGAAAAGACATATACTAATAAATCCCAAACAAATAACGCTGTTGAAAAATTAATGGAGCGTCGATTACAACTGATGTGACCACAAGTAAATCAAATGATTCAGTTCTACAAGTAAGCCAAATCCCTAAAATAAATAAGGCTAAACTCAGTAATATCAATTAAGATGAGACACTAATGAACAAGGTAATTTGAAAACAACCCTAATAAAAGAGAATAAGAAAAAGGAACCTGCTTCTGACTGCCATAAATAAAACTGCTTTTGACACCTCTCGGTCAAAAAGTTAAAAAAGACGCACGACAAGCTTAAATCGTGATTCGCTTAAGGAAACTTACAGAAAAGTAGAAGAAGGTGAAATTAAAGACTAAAAATCATGCAAACCAACCAATTAATGAAAAATACATAATGAAACTTTTAAAATCAACCTACTTTTAAGAACAAGTTTATAGTTCAAAATTGTCCCGACATTATTCTCCTTAATGAAATTAAAGTAAATCCAAGTGAAATAAATTTCCACTTTAATTTTAAAAATTATATAACATTAGTTAAAGCTCGCAATAAACATGGTCGGGATATAGCTATTTTAGTATGAAGAATTGAATTTAAACAAGATTTTTCATTAGATAAGTTTTTTGCAGAACTTCTTTGTATCAAGATAAGCTTAAAAAATACACAATTTTTTGTTTTCAGTCTTTAAAATCCACCAAATATGGAACTCCCTTTCGAACTTTTCCTAGAGATCTCAAGGAAATGTGGAAAATTTATCATGGGAGGTGATCTGAATGCGAAGACTAAAATTTTAGGTTGTTCTAGTAAGAATGAGAATGGGCTTATCTTAAAGAAAATTATTAGCAAGCTCAATTTCTCAATAATTAATGATAAATTACCAACTTATAATAAATTTATGACAGAATATTATAAAGTTTTAGATATTTTTTAATACCATCTTCACTCTCTGATAGAGTTGTTTACTTGAAGTTCTGATTGATGATGATATGTTGAGTGATCATTTTCCTATTCAAGCACATATTTCAGTTTAGCATGCTATTACAGTTAATTGTTCAATTTTTAATTTTAATTTTAAATAGGCAAATTGGGGACTCTTACAAGATTTACTTAATTCTTCTAGTCAGCCTAACAATTATAAGGAAAATATTGACGAGCTAAATGAACAAATCTCAAAAAAGATCATTCATAATGCTCAAAAAAGTATTCTCCTACAATCTAAAAAGATCTTTAAATCTAGAAAATTTTGTAACATTAATTAAGCTACGAAGAAAAGTAAGAAGATCTTTCCAAATATTAGTCTAAAATCTAAAAGAATCTTGGAATAATTACCGGCTCGAGTTAATAAATAAAACAGGAAAAAATCCATTGTCAAGTAGGCCTTTTTGGAGGAAAATAAAAAAGTTCAGATCAAAGAAATCTTCAAGACAAATTCCATCACTTTTTAATAATGTTATGGAATTGAATACGGATAAAGATAAAGGAAAAATCTTTGGCGATCTATTAGCCACTACTTTTAGTCCTCACATCGATTTTGTAGAATCGGAGGATAAGTGTGAAGTATCACAAGAAATAAAAGATTTCTTAAATAAGGTACAAAATAATTTTAACTGGCCTATGTCTCTTTTAGAAATTACAAATGCCTTAAAAAACTCAAAGAACTAGCGAGGTCTGTTCTAGATCGGATCCACAACCTAATGCTAAAAAATTTAGCTATAGAGACTTTATTTGAAAAAAGTCAACTTTTTAACATCATTTTGGAACAAGCCCAAGTCCGAAAATCCTGGAAAATAGTAAGTATAACCATGATACCTAAGAAATCTTCTCATAGTGAAGACCCTAATAACTATCGTACTATTAGTATGACAAGTTGTCTTGGATAGTTACTTGAACGAATTATTTAAACTAGAATATATAATTTTCTTTAGAACAATAAATTACTTATAAATGAGCAATCAGGATATGAAAACATAGACGCATTGTAGATAATCTTTATTTTCTTATTCAAAAAGTAGTACAGTCTTTAAATAGAAAGAAAAAAGTCTGATATCTAAATTTTTACATTTCTAAAGCTTTTGATAAAGTTTGGCACGAAGGACTAATTTACAAGCTAATTAGAATTAATCTACCTCCTTATCTTATTAATTGGATAAGATCGTTTCTGAATTAGAGATCTTTTAGAGTAAATGTAAGTAGTCATCTAACTGATCAATACCCTATTAAAGCAGGAGTTCCACAAGGGTCAGTAATTAGTCTATTTCTTTTTAGCATTTTTATAAATGATATTCCAAAACGAAACAAAACAAAATGTCAATACTCTCTCCTTTTTAGCAGATGATTTGCTTACTTTTTTATTTTCAAAAAGATAGGAAATCTTGAAAACATGATTAATAAGTACCTAAAAAAAGTTGAAAAATTTCTTTTCAAATGAAGAATGAAAATTTCTATGGAAAAGCCTTGTTACATGTTCTTTGAGAAAAAAACTAAAGTTAAAATCAATCTTGACCTTAAAATTAATGGTAACAATTTAAATAATGAGGGAAAATTCTCAGGCATCACACTAGACTCAAAACTTATTTTTAGTCCAATGGTGGATGAATTAAAAGAGCGTTGTAATTCAAGGCTTAATATAATAAAATATCTCTCAAATAGGAAATGAGGTCTAAAGCCAAAAACATTAGGTAATCTTTAAAAATCCTTGAAAGGATCAATCTTGGATTATTCTTTTCCTAGTTTAAATTCATTCTCAGAAACTAACATCAAAAAATACAAGTTATTCAAAATTCAGCAGTTCGATCTATTTTGAAGCTGAAATATGATACCTTCCCAATGTAATGCACTAAGAGGCCTTCAATAAACTTAAACTACTAACAGTTTCAAATCGGCTCTTTGAGTTGAGCGAGAGATATGTCAGGACAGGATTGAGTGATTCTGTTCCACTGGTCGTCAGACTGGTGGAAGAATATAGAGAAGGTTTCGAATCAAGATTCATCGAATATCCTACTCCATTTAAGACAAAATCCAATTCAACCAAATTTATTGACAACTACTAGAATTTATCGAAAAAAATCAAAAAATTTCTTCCAAACAAAAAACCAAATAAAAAGACAATCTGAAAAAAGTTGCCCTATGCAATTTATCTAAAATTATCTAAATGGCCAAGGAATATGACTTTGAATAAGTTTTAAAAATATTGCAAGAACCATCATACTTATCTTGAAGATATTGACGCGGTTTATGTGGCAGGAGCATTTTTTAAGCCTGTATATGAAGCTGTCGACCTTAGAATTTTTATGACAAATCGTAGACTTGTAGAATAAGCGACTAAATCAAAGCCTATTTGCATTGATGCTTCATATATGAAGTAGTGTGGTATTGTAATAAATATTGTAGTTTTATAATTCTACCAATTTGGTCTTATATTATGTAAACATGAATTTTATTATTTTATTTAAAAACATACTTTAGGGCGGGCCCTAGGTTCGTTCGAATGGCTTACGCCTTCGTTTAAACCCAATTGTTATAAGAAATTGATAAAAAAAAAAATTTAAAAAAGGAAGAAGTTAGAGTTGGTTGAATAAATAAGATATAAATATATGCATATTCTGGTTGTTAAGGGTTGAAAATTATGTTATGTAAATATGAAGATCATAGAGATTATGAATTAAATTTTAATGACCTGATTTTAATTCAAGTTGCTAATGGCTCAGAAAAATCAAAAAAAAAAACTAGCTTTTACTGAAAATATATATTTTTTTTAATTTTTAATCAAACATAATTGTTTAAAATATTTAAAAAATCAAATTTTCTTTTCTTTTTTTTTGATACTTAAGTCTGATACTAATAAAAAAAAATATATTAATTAAAAATAATCCCTAAAAAATTTTTTCAAACCAAAATAAAAATATTTGATGCCTTGAAATATAGGACTAAAAATAAATAAATGGTTTAAAATTTTTAGAAACTAATAATAATAAAAAATAAAAATATCGTGGTCACCTTGATCTTCATTTTCATAGCATTAGCTCAATAATTCTTTTTCAGGATCATTCAATTCAAAAATTTGATATCTAAAAAGGATATTTTTGATTTCAATCAAACTCAAGAAAATAAATAGAGAACTGAGAATTTATGCAATAGTTTTTAGAAACATTAACAAAATTTGTTAGAAAATTAAAAAAAAAAATTCTTGGTTCTACATTTTTGTGCAATCAGAAATTTAGATAAAAAAAGAAAATATCATATCATGCAACTAAAGAAAAGATAAGTTTCATTAGTTGATTAATTTTCTTTCATAATTTCAAAATATTTTAATTTAAAGGATTTTTGGATAGCTTTTTTATATTCATCATTTTTTTGAATTTGTCAAACAATCATCCCTTTTATTCTTAATTTTTGATTTTACTCTATTAACTCTCTGTCTTTAAGGCGTAAATCAAATAAATAATAATAAATAATTCTGAATAAGAAAAAATTTATGTTTTTTTGGAATAAAATGATTAAATTTGTAAATACAATTTTTTAAAATTTTTATTTTGAATCAAATGGAAGTCATTTGGAACTAGTTTAAATAAAAATATTTTCACCAAAAAAAAATGATAAAAATATAAGCACAAATTGTAACTGTGTAACCAGACCTTTAAAACTTTATACATTTGTTAATTTATAAATAAAATATCTTTTTTCAAAATAAAATAATTAATAAATTTGAACAATATGGACTAGTTGTAACTATGAGCTAGCTTAGCCGGAAAATGAATCTAAAAAAGCCTTTAAAATTTTTTTTTGGATTCGGTCTCTATTTGCATCATTATATTTGACGATAAATCCTGATCCAATTCTTATTCTATTTTTCAAATAAATTTTCCTAAATCAAAAAACATTGTCACTTTAAAACATAATCAAGATCAATATTTTTTCCGAGATTGCAACTTTTAATCAAAAAACTTCAAAAATCGACAATGCCAAATGATTTAAATAGATTGAAAAATTAATTGAATCAATCATGCAGTTTTCCATCAAATTATAATTTGTTTAAAATAGAAAATAAAAAAAAATAGATTCTTAAATTAAAAAATTTTCCAGGTACATAACTCAATATTTTACGCCATTAGGTTGAAATTTAGCTTTTTTTTAAAAAAAGAAAATCCACTTGATGATGACGATTGAGTTGCATTGTGAATGTTGGGAGTTGGCTGATTCAACAATAATTGCTGTTGTTGAATAGAACAATCTATAAATTTATTGACCATAACTTTATTCAAAGCATCCATTACATCCAAGTCTTTATCATCTATAGTATTGAATTTTTTGGCAAACAAATAAAAATGAAAATAAATACTATTAATAAACGAGTTAAGCTTTAAATGTACCAATTCTTTGTAATGACTGTGATACATGTGAGCCAGTATGTGAAATAAATACTTGTGTATTCGCTTGACGAGGCTCTCAAAATTAGATGGAAATTGATGCCCATGTTGTATTGGGAATAGTGATTCATCGCTTGTTATCTTCGAAATGTGTGTTAAACTTGTATCGATATATTGAGATGCTGAATATTTTAGTTTTTTTCCTTTTTCATCTAACCAGAAAAATTGGCTATTATTTGGGCCGCTCATGGTCGAACAAGACTGCAAAGTACATTGCTCCGCAATTGCACCGAACAATACATTTATTTGATCGAAAAACATTTTTGCTTTATTTAAATATTTTATTTGATAGAAAAAAAAATTTTCATTTAATCTTCATTTATTCATTTATAAAAAAATTTTGCTTTTTAAAATCCCTTAAAAAGATTGTTCTAATTGTAAGTTAATGATGAAAATTATTAACTTTAGCGGATTTAAAAATTTTTAATTTTGCTATAGAACAAAATTTAAGCTTTATTGAGAGTGCGCTTTTTTCTTGCTATCTTTATTATTTGCTTATTTTTTAAGCTAACCAAAAGCGGCTGAGAAAGTTTCTATAAAAAAATAATATATTTTTCGCTATATTTTTTTAGCAAACATAAAAAATTATTAGAAAAATGCTGAGTCGAAATGATCATCACAATTATAGAGGTCTACGTTAGCTAGGTATTTTTTTTAATCATGTTATGTTATGTGAAAAATCAAGTTAAAATAAATTAAATATTTTTTTTGTTTATTTTTTAATTCTTTTATATTTGTTGATCGAAATGTGACAAAAAAAATATTAAAAATATTTTAATGGGAACGAAAATTTCATTTTTTTTAATTTTTACTGTAATTTTTGTATTAATTTTTCACATTGCCAAATAAGCTATATAATACGATAAATTTTTCTCTCAATTCAAAAATAAATGCAGCTAAACTCTTACTAAAAACTTTTAATATTAAACTTTTAAAAACTTTTAATTATGGTTAAAAAACGTCAAATTTGTACTATTTAAAGATTAAATGATTTCCAAAATAATTTTAAAAAAGTTAATTTAATATTTACTATTATAAGCAAGCCATTCATTGTGGTCGATTGACTGCTGTAATTTTGTCAATTTTGTCAAATCGTTAGGATCAACACAAGCCAGTTTGAGATTACTGTCATCCAAATAGCTCAGGGAAGTTATTCTATCGCCATTATTAGGTTTAGCGCTGCTAATAGGCGTTAGAGTTGTGGCTGAACTAGTTCCATTGTGAACCGGGGTGTTCATATTAGGTGATAAAAATACCGATGTGGACAAAGTATGCGACACAAACTGAGGTTGTTGTACGATCGGAGTTGTAGATTGGTAATTGTTAGAAGATGATGCGTAATTTAGAACCTTGCTGTTATTTGTCATAAGCATATCCTCCTGGTCCCAATGAGGACTATTCTGGGCGTTCAGACAAGCTTTGCTCAAAATATCAATTTGATTTGCTCCACTATCTGTATCGGTGCTTGTCGAGCTACTGTTACTTATTGTCCGAATGCTGCTATTGTTAGATGTATTAAGTGATGAGTTGGTAGACAGGACACTTGACTCCAAATTTAGTCTGCTTTTTTTGTCGAATGGCAAAGTGGCGAGTTTAGGGTTGCTTTTTGGTGGTGACTGATTTAAATCGAGAGATTTGAAATTTTCATTCAAAGCATTCGCGATTTTGGACTCCTTACAAGACCTTCTAGGCTTCAAAATGCCTGGTATGTTATTCGAATTTTTTGTCTCTTTATTTATAAAAGGTAAGCTAATTTGGCTCTTTAACTTATTTCTAATCGATTTGGGCGAAATTTCTTCATCAGTTGGGTCCTCGGATTGGCTCTGCTCTTTTCTTAGGTGCTTTTCGATGTGCTTTGTATAATAGGCTACAAAAATAAAAACATGGTTAGAAAGTGACGCAGTGGTGCGCATAAAACAAGATACAACTGTGGATTTTAATTAAATATTTAAATTAATTCATCAATATGAAAGTAAATTTAAGAAGAATTTTCTTCAAGATTATGATGGAAGATGAAGCAACTTGCTATCGAATTTTAAATTTAGTTGCGTAAGTATTTTTTAGATTTTGAATCATTCATTAATCATTTTTTGTGTTATAATGGTGCGACTTGTAAAAGCGATAAAATTTGTCTATTAATTTTTTTCGAAGGCAAAAAATTAACAAATTTAAGTTCTCACCAAGAATTTCCTTAGTGATTTGTAAGCGGTTTGAGGATTTCATTACCTAGAACATAATTATTTATAATAGCTTTTTTTTCTTTCTCAAGTGCCTAATCGATTTTTATTAAAATTAGTTTTTTAAATTAGGCTTTTTGGAAAAAAAATTATTTAAATCCGAAAAAAGTCTAGAGAAAAAAGAAAAAAATTATTGATAAATTAACTTTTTTTTCCAATGCTTAAATAAAATTTTTTTGGTAACTTTTTTAGAGAAAATGAATACAAAATTGTTAAACGACTGCTAAAAAAATAAAGAAACTAAAATAAAAAATTATCGAACGTAGCTTAATAATAACAATTTTTTTTTGGAAAAAAAAATGAAATTTCTAGACCGATTAGAAAAATATTTAAACCTCATTTTTCTTTGTTTAAAATTAAAATTATCTTAACTTTAAAAAATTTTAAACAATTTTTAGCCAGATGACTGAGCGCTAAATAAATTATGGCTCAACACTGACCTTACAGTCACTGAGAAATGCCTTAGTAGACACAAATATCTAAATCGATTATGCATCATCATTTAATTATTAAAATAAATTTAAAAAAATTTGAATCCGAACAAATTTAACAATTAAGCTGCTATAACTGCATTTTGTTTTAAATTAAAATTACCATTTAAAGGATTCGAAAAATTTGGGGATTCTTGGTCGTAATTTGTTTCTATATCTTCGTCAGATTTGTCTCTTTTGCGGCTTTTTCTGCTTAAAATAAAAATTTTAAATCAAAATATTTACATAGATCAATTTGGAAGTACTTAGGGACCACAGGTAAATTATCTTACTTTTTAAATTTAGAATGTTTCGGACAATTAAAATAGATTCCTAGCCGCTTAAACGTGTCCATTATCGTTACTAATAACTTAAGCACAAAATGATTTCAAGACGGCTAAATAAAATATCTTAGTCCTATTTATGTAAATTATACCCAAATGTCTATATTAAGAATAAAACTAGGATAATTAATTTGATTTAAATTTTTTAAATTTAAAATTGGTCTTGAAGAGAATAAATTTAACTCAAAAAAAAAAAAAATCTCGCATAAAAATAAACTATGATTGACGACCAGTTTTCAACTTAATATGAGAGAAGACTGCCTTTCCTAAAATTTTTGGAAATTAGTGAGATAGCAAAATATAATTTATTGCGAAATTCCTTTTTTCTAAACAAACATCAAATGGAACTTTGGTATGAATAAAAAATGGTTGCGTAATTTAAAAAAGAATTGATTGATTTTGATTTACCTGAATGTTAGAAGTATATTCATATTTTGGGCTTGTATTGACCGCCGAGTTTAATTAAGAATTTAATTTCTAAAAAAATAAAATTTAAATGCATCTTTATCTATTTAAATGACATTTCTAAAAAAGTTTAAATAATTAAGCATTTCTGAAAGCTAGACTCTAAATATAAAGGTGAACATCGTATGATTCGTGAGCACCAAAATTCTTAATTGCCTTTAAAGTTGTAAGATAAATTTTCCCATCTCATTTTCTAATGAAATCATACTCTCTTCTTCAGAAATTCATAATATCTCAACATTCTTTTTATTTCAAAATAAAAATGAAAAACGAAATTCATTTTTTATTTCCAAATTTAATTCAATTTAGCTTTCATATTTTTGAAAATGTGTCTTGTATAAAGTAATTAAATACTGAACAAGGGTGTATGTGCCTGAGCACATTATGATAAATTTTCTTTTTTATATTTAGCATTGTTGAATTGTTATTCTTTTAATGGTATAATTGGTGGTGGTTAAACTTATCTTGAATAGGAAAAAAAACAATTAAATTTGAGTGCTTTTAGTTTTCCGAAGTTTTATCAGGTTAACAAATGCTCAATAAAATTAAAACTAATTATAAAATGACAATGGTCTTAATAATCCCAACCTTTCAAACTATTAGGTCTTCTTTTTATGAAAATTTTTGTGTAGAATTCAATTCTACTGTTGTGTGTGTTGATATTTATTCCAAAAAATTTAAACAAAAAGTTATGAATATAATTAAATTGGTGCATTCGGAATATAATTATTCTTTGGTCAAATTTGATTTTTTTTTAAATTAACTCTAGTTTATAGTGAGAAACCGAATAAATATTTTATGATCGATGATATCTAATATTTAGTTATAATTAAACAATGTTCTAATTTTTTCAAAGAAAATATAAATATTTTATGAAAAAAATTGCCAATTCTTCAAACAAATAGAATGAAAACTTGTTCTTACCTAGGAATTTACAGCGTCGATAAAAAAGGCTTTATGGCAGACTAATAGCATAATTTTTTTGTTATCTTAAACAAGATAATTCAGACTTTAAATGTTGAGAAATTACGTTTTATTAATTTTCTTATTCAGTATTTAAATTAAAGCTTTTGAAAATATAATTAAAATAAAAATAATTAAGAACTGTTTTTTCTCAAAAAACAGTGGAAAATAGATTCTGTTTATTCCTCCTTAAAGTTAAATCCAATACCTTTTTTTAATTAAAATTGAAACTAAAATCTGCATCTAAAATTATAAATCGTAAAAGATCATCTTAAAAAATGTTTATTCGAAACTATTTATTTTCTCTTTTATTTAAGAAAAATAAAATTTAATTTACCATCCGAGTGGAATTTATTTTAAATAAAAAAAGAAAATAAAATTTTTTTACTTTTTTCATTCGAGTTGAAAATTAAAAATTGTTTTTTCCAAATTTAAATTAATTTTTTGTTTTAAGATAATATTCACTAATGTGTATAGATCGTGGTACTTTAGGATCTAGAATACTGTGAGCTTCGACTTTAGAGCAAAAAAAAAATTCATCGTTTATCATATCATGTTACAATTAATACTATTTTTCTTTCATTTTGTTCATCATAAAAAAATTCTCTATAAATGTAATTAGATTAATTAAATCTAATTTCAACAGTGTCAAAACGACCATGAAATTTACTTAGATTTTAATTCAAATTCATATTGGATTTGAATTTTTTAAAACAAAATAATAAAAATCAATTTCTTTGTTAATGTAATTTTTTTGAATATAAATGTAAAATTTTTTTATTATGTATAGCCAAATAAAATTTTGGGCTCAATTCACGGATAGATAAATGTGAGCAGAGACAGAGATTATATAATAATTAAAGGTGTGGCATTTTGTTCCAAATTCGAGAGACAAAAATAGATAAAATCAAACTTACCTTTGTTTCAGTGACGAAATTTCCAACAAATTTTCTTTTCTATTATTATCGTTCGACGCTTCTAATAATAAACAGATACTCTCTAAAAATAAAAAATAAAAAACGAAATAAGTAATTTATATCGGATCAATTTTTATATATTCATAGCTAGTTTTATTATGTGCATTTTAAGAGAAAAGTTCCACTATCTTAAATTGTCTTAATGAACAAACGCAAATAAAAAAAAACAACAAAAATATATTTTAAATTTTTTTGTAATATCAATGGAAATCATAAAATATTATAATTTTTCATAATGATAAACACTGAATTAAATTATTGAACGCTTTATGTTGCTTAATGCTCACCGTGTCTGGGCTTTCCAAAGGGCCATCTATAAACTTGGTTTATAAATCTCCTATTATCTGTTTTGGTATTTGTTAAAAAAGCGTGCGCATATGCTTCTTGGCTATGGATTAAGGCTTACATATTAATTAAAAACAAATATTAATTGTCTATTGATCCAATATGCTTCATTAAATGGCACATAAAGGAGTTTAACATACAATAACGTCAACATATTTAGCCTGGGCAAGTAATAGCAAATTTTTTATTATTTATCCTCGGCTCACCGAGTGCTCTGTCTAAACAAAACTTAAATGAAAAAAGCCAACAACACTTAGATATAGGTTTTGAGTCAGTAGACTTGCAATCGTTAAGCCAGCAATTTATAAACAAAGGCTTAATTCAAAGCAAAGATCATTAGATTAGTGAGCTACCATAAATATCTCTCTATTTGATTATTTTTTCATAAATATTTGTCTTTCTTGACAATATATTTTTGACATTATTATAAAGAAATTGATTTTAGTATTGTTTCACAGCTTCTAGAAAATCTGATACATTTTATCCAAAAAAAATTTCCATCCTAGTCATGATAGATAAAAAATCCAATAAATTCCTTTTATGTGCAATCGAATCATATTATAGATCATTTTTTCTCCTTGATGTTAATAATAAAAAACTTGATCTTAAATTTCCTGAATTTTAAGATAAAAATTCGAACACTGAGTCTTATTTCAATTTCTATGTGAATTTTGGCGCAAGAAAAATATAAAAAAACTTTAATTTTTTTTTGGTCAAAAATTAATTCTGCAAATTGCAACAGCTGACACTTCCACTTAATTTCAGGCTCTGAAAATTTTTTTTAAATTCATACAGATTTAATTGTATGAAAATTAAATAGCAGAATTTTTGCAGAAGCAGAATTAAGATTAGATTTTAAATTTAAAACTAACGAAATTTAAAGAACTAATTTTGGGCTTATTATTTTAATTTTTTTAAAAAAATCTAATAAGTTTCTCAATTGTTTTGTTACAAAAATCACGATTCTACGATTCCAGCTAAAAAATATTAAAAATCTGTTGTGCTCTTGTTTTATGAAAATAATTAGATTTTTAAGTTCTAAATACTTGAAAAATTGAAAATATTTAAATAAATATTTAAAAACTAGGATAAGATAAAACTAGGATATTATTAAATTTATTTATATAATTTATTAATAAAATAGATATTGAATTTTTAATGATAATTAAATAAAAGATTCTTGAAACTATTATTTTGTAAATTCTGGGAACATTGTTCCAACTAAAAATTTTAAATATCTTTGAATTATTTAAATAAACAAGTTTAACCATGTTAATTTTTGAAAGAATATTTAATAGTCATGTGCTGTTTTTTTAAATGACTAAATATTTAAAAAACTCATGAGCCTTTTTTGATTAGACTCTTCTGATAACTGTTTTTTATTTAAATAAAATAAAAATTTCCAATCCAAAAACGAATTATTAACTTAAATCTAACAGAAAAATAATTCTTTTACTTCAAATTTTTCATAACTTGCATCTAAATACTATATCGATTGCGAAACATGCCTGATTTCATAATCAAAAATGTATTGACAGCATTTAAAAAAAATATTAATTGAACAGATTTTTAAAATATTTTTTCTTTTTAATTATAAAATATAAAATTTCCGATTCACATTTATCCTAAAAACCTAGAGTTTTTTAGTTTTCTTCAATGAAATCTTTGAAAAATTTGTCTAATTGATTAAATCAGCATTTATTAGTAAAAGTTTACTTGACAAATATTGATTTTTGAATTGAATTTTTAGTTTTAAAACATCCCTTGTTCACGAATTTTAAATTACTACTCTTAAAAAAAGTTGATTTTTGCTTTGTTTTGTGAAAAATGATCGGCTTGTATCTCGAAGAAAACTAAGTAAAGATTGTAAATTTAATTCGTTTGTAAAAAGCTATGAATCATATTCTAATATTTTAACGCTATTAAAATAGCTTACCTTTTCAAATATAAAAAGAATTTGGGGTAATAGCTTAGCTAATTAAAAAAAAAAAAACGTGAATTGTCTTATTATGTTAAAACATAATTCTTGAACATATCTAAGAATTTTCTTTGAATTGTTTGAGAAAATTGCAGCTAAAAACAACATTTCAAAATTCTCAGTTCAATCACAAAATAAAATAAAAACAATTTAGATAAATATTTAGAGAAAGATTTATTAAATTTTGTGATAAAGAAAAGAGGTTGTATTTAATTTAAAAAGTCTTTTTAAAAATAAGCTCTAGCGAAAAAATGCAGTGGCACGTTTCGCATATTGAATTTAATTTCAATTTTCGACAGAATTTTTGGGTGCCAAATTTAAATTTGTATTAAATAAAATAATCAGCATTCCATATCAGGCGAGTATTTAAATCTATATGACGTCATTATTTAGTAAATTGTTAAAATATCGATTTTTTTAGATAATGTTGTCATAGCATTAGTTTTGTGAAAGAATCCGATCAAAAGTCGATTTAGTTTAGATAAAATATTTTAAACTAAATTGCGAATTAAAGTCAATTTTTTAATTCAAATGCATAATTAAATTCGAAATTTTTTATTTTTGTAATAAAATTGTATAAACTTGATGAAAGTTTTACAATAAAAATTTTTTTTTCTAGGTAATTAAACTCCAAATTAGCTTTACATCATTTAGATAATACCTATTTTGAAGTAAATCCTATTTTTAAGACAGTAAAAATCTAAAAGGTGTTAATTTAAAACTGGTTTTTAGATATTTTAAATTTCAGCTCATTTTAAATCATTTTTATCTAAATTAATCCTTTTTCTTTGAGATATTATAAAATATTTTCAAAATTTAATAAATTTCTGGAAAATTATTTTATCGATTATTATAGCGTCAAACTTGAAATTAATAACTAATGATTATTTTTGTAGATTTTTTTGTCCTGCGTCATTGGATTTTTCAGCTCATTTTTTTATTAAACTAAAAAAAAGTGTTATTTATTTAAATCAATCTGTTGAAAATAAATATATTTATAATCAATTACTTTCGGTTAAATTAAGTAAATTCAATGTCCCATTTGTATTTCATAAAATCATTTTCTTGTTAGACTTTTTTGATAAAATATTTAGTAATTTAAATTTCAAATTAAAATCATTTAAATTTTGATTTTTTTATTGCTTCAAGGAACAGTATCATACTGTTTCTTGAAGCAACAATAATCCTGTTTTTCCTTAGATTTTACAATAGAATTCACTATCAGCAAATTTAGATTAATAATATTTTAAAATTTCTACACATTAAAAATTACGATAAATTATTTGGTATGATGTAACTCTTTAAAAATTTAAAAAATAGTTTTTTTTATCATTCTACTTTAAGAATGTCAATTAACAAAATTAAAGCTTAATATGAATTTTCTTAATTTACGCTTGATTTAAAAAAAATCAATGGCAATAAATTATTTTAGTATTAAAAATAATTTATTGCAATAATAATTATTAATAACAATATTAATTTTTAGTATTAATAATAAATAATATATTTATTAACGTCAATGAATGGAAATTGGAGTTCATTTTTTGTAAAAATGCTTTAAAAAATATATTTTTAATTTTCTTAAACAATATGCATAATCAATATCTTAATCTTTTTGAATTTTAGAAGAAATTTTTCAAGTTAAATAAAAATTTAAAAATGCAAAACATTTTTAAAAGCGTTATATTTTAACAAGCGTTATATTTTTCAAATGAAAATAACTGTTAGTTTAATTATAATTATCATTTGCAAAAAAAAATTTAGTTTTCAGATAGTTTATTGAATTTTAATAAAAATTTAAAATAAATTTTTGTTTATGAATAACTAAACGGTTCTTTATTTTAAAATTCATTTTTAAAATTTGATGAGCAAAAAAAATTAACTTTAAGCCAATATTCAAAATAATATAATATATCATTAATTAATCATCCAAAATTTTAACTATCTCTAGTTAGAACCTTCGCTCCACTTCCAGAAATTGAATTTAATAGGATTTTTTATTAAAATTAATTTTTAAAATATTAAAGATTTGATTTACCATTTAAAAAAAAATAGCTAAGTTTTCTTAAATTTAATCGGTGTTTAAATAAACATAAGAATGTTTCATAACCTTAGTCTCAAAACATTATCTCGTTTTTATTACTAGAGATTAAAGATTTCCCAGTTAATTATTTTTGTATCTTTAATAATCTATCTAACTATCTTTATCTATACGTCAAGATAAAATTGAAGTTTCTTAGCTTTTTTCATACTTGACAGTTTTTAATATTTAGATACCCGACACAAAAATGATTGAATAATGATTGCATTAGTTAGATTATAAATTATTAGAACTAATGCAAGAAACTCTTTAAAATTCTAATTAAAATCTAAGAAAAAATATTTTATTAAATATATAAAAACGATTTTAATTTAATTGAATTGAGTTTAAGACCAACTGCATTTTATTGTTTATTTAAACAAATTAACAATCATCACAGCTATTCAAAATTTAAAAAAAAAATTTAACCATCATCTTAAATATTATTTTTGTTAAAATTTTATTTATTCATTATTTTAAATTATTTATTTCGATTTAAAGGAAAAAGAAAAATAATATATACAAAAATTAGAAAATGTTTAAAGTTTTCCTCAGTTTTAAAATTATAATGTTAATTTTTCATATTTTCCGAAATAAAGAAAATTTCTTCAAATAATTTTTTTTATTAACGGGATGCAAAAAAAATATTTTATTATATTTTCAAAGGAAGTAATTTAATCTTTGACATAAATCAGCTTTTTTAAAAGAGATAAATTTACAAATACCATTTCATTTTGATTTTTTTGATTTCTTAACTGATCAGCATTTTAGATTGAGTAATTTATTTATTTTTTGTTAATTATTTTGTTTTCAGGTAGTTTTATTGGCTCAAGCTCGGATTCTGGATTTTTTAGGTTTATATTATTGCATTGCTTGTAGAGAGAAGTCTGGTATTTTGAAAAATTCGATATTAATTAAATTTTTGATTTTTTTAATTACAATATATCCTGCAAAATTCCCACTAAGGCTATGAAATCAATCAACAAGCAAATCTGATTTGTCTGATATGATTTAGCTCTATAAATCAAATTTTAATTTAGATAAAATTTAATAAAGTCTGATAAACAATGATGTGATGAAAAAATTTTGTCTATAAATAAATTGTGAAGCATAAAAAAATATCTAATATTTACTTTTATGACTAAAAACTAAAAGAAAAAGAAAATAAATTTAATATTTAATAAACAATCAAAACATGCTAACTGTTCGAATCAAACTAAAATAACATACAATTTAAGGAAAATCCATTTTAAAAATTCAATAACATTATTTTAGTATTTATCAAACTTTTTAGTTTTTATTAAAGGTAGTTATAATAACGCTATTGAGTAAATTTTTATCTTAAAAAATTCATGCATCGATTTGACTAATATTGATACATTATATTTAAATTCATGTTAAAATTAAAAGCGCAATAATTTTTTTTATCATAAATAAATTTTAATGGCAGATTGAAGTTTCAGATCAAATTTTAAGATCAAAACGATCATTTAAATTCTAAAACTTAATTAATCTAATAATTTTGATAATTAAAAAAAAAAACACTAAACATTACTTGATATGTTATGTCTAATAACGGTTCATTTTTAAATTAACATCAAATGATTGATCTCTAATTTATTTAACAAAAACAATCAATAATTCAAATAATTCAGGTTAAGTTAATTCAGAAATTCAAAATCATAACTTTTATATTCATTAATTAAAAACTACAATAATTTTATTTTTCCACTTAAACAAATTATAAATTTTAAAAAATTTAATTTTTTTTGTCTTAAATTTTTTTATTAAAATCAATTAAAAAATTTAAACATATTAAAGTTCAATAAAAAGGGATATTTGAATTTTTATGAAAATAAAATTGACATAATATGGAAGAGTAAGTTGGGAACAATTTTTATCTGGAGCAGAGCAATTTATTTAAAATTGTTTAAATTCCGATTAAAATATGATAACTTAACGAAATTTAAGAAAGTTTTAAATTTTAACAAAATTTGTTAATTATTGTTAAAAAAAAATTTTATACCAATATTCATTTTGTAAAAGTTATTAATGTTTTATCTGAACCAAATTGCTCTCAGCTTCACTCTCCCACATTACATGTCAAGTAATTGCTTAGGAAAAAATTAATTTTTGTTTATTATTAAACGAAATAATAAATTTTATATTTTGATATTAATATCAAACTTCAATTTGCCTTGTAATAATGCTTTTATTATAAAAGAATAATATTAGACTTTATTGGCTGAATTATTGATTTCTAATAATATCAAAATTCCTAATTTATTTCACAATCTCTGATTTTATTTAAGCAAAAAAATAGAGAATAAAAAATTTAAAATTTACTGAAACTTTATTCATTTCGAACGATTAAAAATTCGATTAAATTTGAAAAAAAATCAGATAATTCCATAGTCTTGAAAGAGAACATTTAGCGAGATTTGAAAATAAAAAAAAAGTTCAGACAAGAATGAATACAAAAATTTGAATGAAAAATTAGTTCCAAGACAAAATAAAATTGGCGTTTTAAATAAGCAGAATTCAGTAATTAATCCTAAAAAAATTCGATATTAAAAAATTTCAGCTAGCTGAAATCACTATTAAATAATGACTCTAATCATTTTGGCCTTCAACGTCCTGCACATCATCATTTTTCTCATCGCCTTAAATAAAAAATCATAAAAAAAAATTTTTTCCTTCTTTTTTATTCGAATACCTTGAATGTCCGAAGTCCACAAAGTCAAATTATCTCTAAGCAATTGCATGATTAAAGTCGAGTCTTTGTAAGACTCTTCATTCAATGTGTCTAGTTCGGCTATTGCATCATCAAATGCAGCTTTTGCCAATCTGCATGCTCTGTCGGGCGAGTTCAATATTTCGTAGTAAAATACTGAAAAATTCAGAGCCAGACCCAATCGGATCGGATGAGTCGGAACGAGTTCGCTGGTCGAAATGTCACTTGCCGCTTTGTACGCGATAAGACTGTTTTCAGCAGCTTCTTTGCGATCGTTGCCAGTGGCAAACTCGGCCAAGTACCGGTAGTAATCACCTTTCATCTTATAGTAGAACACCTTGGACTCACCAGTGCTGGCATGAGGAATCAAATGCTTGTCCAAAAGATTGAGAATGTCAGCGCAAATGTCTTTAAGTTCTTTTTCAATCTGGAACAAAATTGAGGATTTAAATCTAAAGAAAAAATTCAAAAAGAAAAAATTTCTACTTGTAGTCGATAATTCCTGATCAGTGTTTCTTTGATGTCGTCTTCTTTTTGTTCTATGGAGCTTACAATGCGCCAGGAGGCCCTGCGAACTCCGATGACATTTTTGTAGGCTACGCTGAGTAGATTTCTTTCTTCGACAGTCAATTCGGTGTCGTAAGTGGCCACCATCTTCATCGAGTCGAGCATTTCGTCATATCTTTCGGCTTGCTCGGCCAACTTAGCCATAAAAACTCGGTCTTCTCTATCGGCCATTTTTGCTAGTTTTTTAAAAATTAAATTTTATAAAATCTAAAATTTAAATAGTTTTCCAATTTAGCCGAACGTTCGAGAGCTTTTCTAAGGCAATGATCGAAAATTTATTTGATCCTAGCTTAAAATTAATTATTATAATACTTCCACAGCAACTAGAAATAAACTAAACACTAAACTAACCGCTTCTAAGCATAATTAGTGGAAGAGAAAAAATAAAAATTTAAAAACTTTTTTTCAAGCTTCGTTTCCAACAAAAAAATTATATTTTCATCTAGATTTAAGCTTGGATTGATTTAGCAAAAAATGACTTTTAAGTCATGGTGATGTGTACGAACATGAATTTAAAATATTTGAAATCTTTTGAGCAAATATAGCAAAGTAAACCATTTTTATAAATCAACGTTGTTAGGTTTTTTATTTTAGGTTCCAATATTAAATGTTCTTTTTTTTGCTTATTTAGAATTTGTTACAAATAAATTATTTGCCAAAATTGTTCGAAAATATGAATTAGTTTAAAATTAAGATCCGCAACAAATCGATTATTACTCTAGATAAGCTTTTTTTGCTTGTCTAGCTTGACTTAGAGTAAATTTTAATTAGGGATTTCGAAGCGGAAATTTTATACTAATCTCAAATTTAAATCTATTTGTCTTGTTTTAGTGGTCATTAGAAAACCATTTACGACTTATTTTCTATCAAAAACACCTATTAATACTCGGAATTAATTTCTGATAAATAATTATTCTCTTCTTAATGACCTTAAATGGTTTGTTCTCAATTTTTTCATCAAATGAACTTTAAAAATGATAAAGTTTAAAGAAAAAATCTAAATTAAAGCACGAGTTTACCTCTAAAGTGTATTTTTTTGATATTTTAAAAATTCAATTCTTCTTTACAGAGTAAAAACCGAAATTCACATCTTAGCATGACTCCTTTATAAATAAAGCTAATTTGAGATTAAGTACAAAAATTTAAATATTTTTAATTAAATTTTGTCAAGATTAAAATTCGCTGTTAATAAGTTGAAATTTTGTTAATTTAATCTTTGTTGAGATATTAGGGATTTTTTTAAATTAAGAAATTTGGTCTACTAGTTTGAAATCGAATTTTTTATTTATCAATAATTCATAATTTTAATAAAATTTTAATTATTCTCATACACTTATTTCAAAAAAATATGGTCTGATATGTGAATTGTCTGCTGCTGAATACTTAGTAAATTATTCTAATATTCCGCCTTATAATTAAATTTTTTTGAAGTGCAAGATGACAAGAAAATTATTACTTCCAAATTGATAATCCAAAAATTAACTAAAATTGCTTTTACCAAATTTTCTGGAATCAATTTATTTTAAATCGAAAATAAAACCCTACTGAAAAGCTAAAATATTTATAAAACTAGAAAAATTATTATTTTTATAAAAGAATGCAATCATAAGTTCGCCTGCAAATTGGCTATTTACTTGAGGGCTATTAAAACTCATAATAATAGGATAAAGTGGTTATTTGATTTGTTTAATTGTCTGCGAAATTAAATATTCCTGAATAAAGAATCGACTATTGCGTTTCCAATAGTATTCTTGTTTAAATAAAACTTTGGACCCCCATCGAAACTTCTAAAATACGCGTTGCTACTTACTTTAGCAAACAATACAAAACACATGATAATATTGAACAAAAGCAGCAAAAAATATTTTATTCTATTTTTGGAATAAACTAATATATCAAATTAAAAAGGAAATAAATAAAAAAAAATGAATAATTACATGAAAATTAAATTTATAAATTTTGATGATGATTTTTTTTCTAAATCAATTTTGTGCTCTTATAATTCAAATCTATTATGGTAAACAATAATCAAAAATTTACATTTAATTAACAAAATTTATTGATTTTCAAATAATATGGCAGCACAATGGCAAACCAGCAGACATTCCGTGTCATTTTTATGCTATCTTGAAATTAAATACAGGGCTTCATTGAAATTCTAATCTCAAATTAAGCAAATATATTTTGTTTCCTTAATAACATCAGGCTTGAATAGTTCTGCTCCATTGAGCATAGTTTACAATTATAACAAGCCGAGTAAAATCGATCTAAAAAACAAAAATGATCAGAAACATTCGAGAGCATTGATTAAAATAATTAGTTTAACACTCAAATTACTAAAGCAGGATTTTTATTTACCACTTGGTTTAATTAAGTATAGTCTAATCTAAGACTTCCAAGTGTAATTATTTATTAAATTTTCAATACATTTGATCGTAAATACTAGGTTGGGTTTTTGCTATGTCTTCTCTAAAATTCCATTATTTTAATTTAAAAAGTCATCCGCTTTTATTTGACAACATTTTGAAGTTTCGTGTTTTAGAAAATAAAAAAAGTTCTGCATTAAATGCTGTGAACAATTCACCATTTCAATTTAAGCCAAAAGGAATTAGATAAATTAGCTAAAACTTTATTTAAAGGTTGTCTTGTTCATTATCAATATATTTCTTAATTTGGGTAAATTTATGCTAGTAAACTTGTTTGATAAGTGCCTAAGTTCCGTGTAAACAAAAATTAATTAGCTTCGAGTAGTTTCTACAACCAAATAGACTCTCGTTATAAGCAAACAAACTTTTAGATAAAAAAAATAAACCAAAAATAAATTTTATAAAAAGATTCAATTAAAAGAATTAGCTATTTACATAAAACTATTTATAAAAGATTACTCCATGGCAAACTTTTTTAAACCTCTCGAGTCTTAAAAAAATAATTTAACAGAGAAATTTAGACATTTTAGGCATGAACCTAAGTGTTATTTCAGGTCCAAAGCTTGTTTTTATTTAACAATTTTGTTTCATTGTGATTACTTAAATCAGAAAATTTAAAAAGTCTAGGCTAGACTCTTCATAATCTGATTTTAAGTGAATTTCAATGCTATTAAGAAAAGATTAAATAACTTGAGAAAAAAAAATTAAATTATTATTAGCAGAAAAATTCTTTCTCTCCTATTTAGATATCAAATTTTATTTATATAGTTCCATATTACTCATGAAAAAGTTCAAAATCCTATCACGATTACTAAAAAAAGTTAAATACAAGATTTAGAATAAAATGAACAATAAATCAATTTAGCAATTTACTGATGATAGCTTATCATGCCACTATAAATAAAAAGCATCCTAACTTAAAATATTATTCAGGCCTACTATTAGAAATACGTAATTTTATTAATATCTTTTATACGCTAGTTAAATGCCTTTTAAAGGTTTAAAATCAATCAAAATTTATTTCTAAAACGAGAACGAATTGATCAGATGAATGACTGAATTGGGAAAGCAGTTTTTTTTATAATAGACGAGCTATTTCAAATTATCTAATTATTTTACTAAATTTTTGACTTGGATCTTAAATTGAGGCTTTTAGGATATTATATATCATAGTGTAAGTAGTTTTTTATTATAGATAATATCCAAAATTTAGCTCACTAAATTCAATTGAACCTCCAAATTAAATAATTTATAGGCTTCATGCGCTTAAATTAATAATGCTTATTCGCCTAAACAACGCTGGTAAAGTGAGACTTAAGATAGAAAAACTTGACAAACTCTCAAAAATTTAAGAGAATATTCATTTTGACAAAATGTATAAAAATTAATAAATTAAAAATATTCCATCAGAAGAGAACAAATGTTGAAAAGAAACAAAATAATAATAATAACAATGGCTAATATTTGAAAAGATAATTTAGTTTGCACTCGAGAAATATTTAAATGTTTAAATAAAATTAATTTTTGATAATTTGGAAAAAATCACGTTATTCCCAAACAAACACTCTCTGCATTGCCAGACTTATTTTGTCTATTATAAAATTTTCAATACACTTAAGCATTTTTTATGATGCTAACTAGTTTTAGGTAAATTCTGCATCAGGTTACTGGTTCGTTTAAGAGTTGTATCATAAATTTTCAATTCTCTTCGAAGTGAATTTTTTCGCATGCCAGGAAATAAAGATAATTTCTATTTCAATTAAAATAGTATGTCAAACAAATATTTTTGCCTACATACAACAAATAGAAATTCTATAATTCTATATATTCTGACATTTTTAATTTAACTTAGCTACTTTAAGATACAAATAAATTATTAATAATTTGTCATTGGAAATATAATTTATAATTTAATTAAACTTTAGACTATGCAAGTTTTAAAATCCAGTTTCGATTAGCTTTTTTCCGTCGATTTTCTTTCATACACACAATTAATTTAATTATTTTCATACTCAAATTTCAAAATTCTTTTAAACTCACTTGCATTAGCGTTTCTTCCTCAAGTGACATGTTTCGCTAACAAAAAAATTCAATTAATCTAGAATGATGGCATCTTCAACTAAATCAATTATATCTTACAATCATTTATTTTTTGTAAAATTAGTAATAAACTTTTGAAAAATTAGTAATAAACCTTGAAATAATAAAATAAAATAAAATTTTTGATTTAATTATTTTTTTGTTTGGAATATTATTTGAAAAAGCCAACGTGAATTCTAGATTGCATAAAGCATGCTGATAAATCCTAGCCTATGGAGAAAAATAATAAACCTAACAAAAAGTAACAATTGCTGATCCATTTAAGCGCTAAATAACTTAATTATGAAACCAAAATAATATAGTTTAAAAATTTGATAAGTTCAGCTATTAAATGATTCAAAACTTTAAAGTGTGATTAATTTAAATGTTCCAGTGTATTTTCTTTTTATAAGTGTTTTCAACAAATATTCATAGCTTTCACAGAAATTGACCTGATTTGAAATTATATTGACCTTTTTGTCAAAATAAAAGTTGAGGGTTTACGAATTTAAATTAGTCCGAAACTATGGATTTATGTGTGTTCAATACGACCTAATTGAATTCAATAAATAAAAATAAAAATAACTTTGATCCATTTGAATTTCTATTTTTCAAACAAAGAGAGCAAATTTGGTTGTGGTTGTTATTTGAAAAAAAAATCGAATCTAAACAAATCTAGCTTTTATATTTTAATAAAAATCATTTATATTAAATTAAAAAAAAAACGATCAATAATTTTAATTTAGGGTTTTTTTTCAGTTCCGCTTACAAAACACATCTCTTATTATATATCCATTTTTACCCTAAGAAAACAAAATTACCATAAATCAATAAAATTAAGCCCTAAAATTTACCCTAAGCTTTTCGATGTTTGATTTTCATCCAGCTTCAAGTTGGCATAAAGTGGCGCTGCTTGATTCGGATAAACTAATCTTCCGTAAAAATCAGGCTTGCATTTGTTTTTGTCAATTAAAGTTCTTGACCAAAATTCGTACAAATTTATATCTGTCGAGTTTACATCTTTTGAAAATTTTTTCCTCTTGCTTAGCTTTTCATTTTCACTTAAATAAAAGCTTGAATGAATAAAACAAAAATTAATTTATTAATGATTTTTTTACAATTCCAAAGCTTCCCGGGGTATAAAATTCGATAATTGAATTTTATCTGCTTGTCTAGACAATTTTCTAGGATCAAGATTTCTGCCAAACGAGCTCTCACTTTTTGTTAAATTCAATCGCATTGTTTTAATGTGATTATAGAGAAACTTGTGCTTGTCCGAAAAATCCTGATAAGGACTCAGAAAACTCTCAAGTTCTGTCCATATTGTTTTGACCAAGTCCTTTCGCTTGTAAATAGTCAAGTCCTCTACTGGAGTAATCAAATTAGACTCAGTAATAGGCTCACTTTTTGACTCGGCATTTTGAACAAACTCAAGACATTTAATGCATTCACTGTATTGGGCATCGGTAAATGGCTCTTGTGACATGCACCTGTCTAAAAGAGGTTTTAACTTTATGAAAAAATGCATTAAACTAACTCTAATTCAAAATGGTATATCTTACAGGCAAAAGATTTGTGATAATTCTGTCCGAATATTTAACCGGCCAGTATTGGGTGAGTTTGTCAAATTTTTCACTTACTAAATTAAAAAATAAATGCTATAAAAATATCAATAATTTTTACTTTTTTGAGCTTTGAATTGATCTTTGTCAGAAAAAGTGATGATTCGCGGCAATGTATTCGATTTCATAAAGTCAATGAATTCCTTTAAAAATATTTACATTTTTTTTAATTTATATTTTTTTTAATTTATATTTTTTTTAATTTAAATTTTTTAGTTAATTTTAAAAAAAAATTAAATTTTTTTAATCGTAAAATTTTCTTACATTGGTTCTTAAGTCTTTAAGCTTTTCGATATCTGAATCGATGCTTGGTCGATCATCAAAAACTGATTTTAGCGAATGGTTTAAGCTGTGGATAAAAATTTCATTGCCATGAGTGCATAAGACATGAGAAGATATTCTAGATGATGTTGTTGTGCGCGGAATTTCTAGAACTACACACCTGCCTGATTAATTAAAAAATATTAAAAGAAATTTAGAAAAACTTTCCATTTGATCACCTACCGGATAGTAAAAACGAGGTGAGACAGGAAGATGGCCGGCTATTTACATCAATTGGCGTTATTCGAGAAGAATTGGTTGTCAAGTTAAACTCTAAATTATTCAAGTTTTAATTCAAGAAAAAGTCGGAAAAAAATTTAAACCTGTTATATTGGTTTTTGGATTGCTCCATTTAAGACAAACAGTATTAACTCCATCTTTACTGACATAACAATTTTTTAAAAGACCTGAAATCTTAAGTTGATCGTGAAGCGATTTATGGTGCAAAATATCTACATCATAATTAGCTGAACTATTGGCATTCAATTCTTCCTAAATTTTTCTTTAAATACAATTATAACTTGGTCAAAATTTTACCTTCATTGGAATATTTGTCACTGATGTAACTGCCAAATTATAGAACTTTTGTGCTAATTGAATCAATTTCAAGGATAAATTTGATCCTGATTTACTGCTTAACAAATGAGTCCGTAATTCAGGTGAATTCTTTAAAAAAAACAAAAAAAATTGTTTCCTAATAAAAAAATCAAATTTACTTGGATAATTTTTTCTTTTGACAAAGTTAAATTTTGATCAATTGGTACCATGTCGATAATGACCAACTCAATTTTGTCTATTTTTTGGATTGCAATACTTTAAAATTTCAATAGAAAAGTATTTAAATAAACAGAATAATTAAATACTCATTTTTAGCAGCTTGGTCAATTATCTTGTTTAGCTCTTCGATAGCTTTGGCCAAAAATTCTTGAATGGGTTCCAATTTTCTGAGATGAGATGATGTAAAAAATACAATTCGTCCCCTGTTTTTAACAGGAACCTTGTTTTTAATCAAATTTTGCTGCAATTGAGTACACTGAGCAATGGCATTAAGGGAAGCATTTAAAGCTCGGCATAAGATTAGTTCTTCTGATTGGGATAATTGAGCTGGTGCTGGAAATGGAGGTTGTACTGTTCCCATTAGATTCAATAGCTAAGAATTAAAAATTAAAGTCTTTTCGAATTTTTTCCTCAAGATGTACTGTTTCAAGCCCTTGTTCGGACTCGTTCCACGTGTTCAAAGTATTTTCATGTTTGGTAGTCATGAGACGGATAAGCTTATTTTCTGGAAATAAGTCGTACACGATTCGAGCGAACTCGAGAGCTGCTTCGATCGTGCATGTCCATAGCGATTTGTTCAATGGATTTATTTTGTTCTGGTTTTGAGCTTGGTTTGAAGATTTTGATTTGCTTGAAATATCAAATTCGAATGTTTGACCACAATTGGTAGCAAAATAGCCTGAGTGATCAAAAAGAAAAATGGTCTTGTGGTTAATTGATGTATTAACCATTATCTGAATTTTTTTTTAATGTTTAGTTAATAAAGAAATTGAAATAGAATAGTTTTTGTTTCATTCTGAGTTCATGTATTATTATTTTTTGTTATTCTCACATAAAATTATTATTTTTTGAATTAAGTTTTCAAATTTTATTCATAAAAAAGCTTGATAATAAGTTTATTAATTTAAGTAAAGCCCTATTTGGATTCTAATTGCCTAGTTGGTTTAGGCAAACATTTTCAAATAGTAATATTTAGGAAGTTTTTAATATCAGGCTATTCTTGCATTCAATTAAGATAGCTCTAACTAATTCTTATTAATTTTTTTTACAAAATTAAAGCTAAATAAAAATCATAAAGTCAATTGCTGGAATAATAAAAAAACATAAAGATATGAAGTTTTTTTTTAGTAATTTTTTTTTAATTTTAATTGGTATTTTATTAAAATTAAGATTAGATATTTTAATAAACTAATTATTTTAGTGATTGTAATGCATTTTATAAGTAAAAACTCAAATAAAGTGATTCGGATTTTACAAATAAATTTTTTTTAAATTTAATAGAGTAGAATTTTATTTAACCTTTATTTTTACAGCAAAAAAAGATGTTTATCTATATCTTTTGCATAGACTTTTTTTATTTGATTTTTTTCATACTTATTCGTAAAAATGTTCACAGTTTTTCAAAAATTCAAAATTAATTAAAAATACATTATTTTTTTGTTGGATTTCCTTTTTTTGTTACGGTTAAGCGAGAATAAATTAAATGAAGAATTAAATTATGATAGAGTTTATTTTAAAAAATCTTTGCACACGTTTGCACATAGGATTATTTATATGTCATATATGCTTTTATTCCTTATATATTTTTTACTAATAATCTCTGTATCTATTATAAAATTCATAAATTTATCGCACAATAAAATCAATTGAAATTTTTTTAGATATTAATCCTTTTTCCTTGATTCGATCAAAATGTCTTCACCAGGTTCGAAAAAGCCAACCAGCGAGTCCTTGACTGCAAGTCAGTTATGTGAGCTTGATGATTTAGCCACCATGATGGTAGTCGACTCATCTCTGGGCTTTCAGACACATAAGATGAATGTCAACTTTCGTCCAGTCAGAAAATATGCAGCTAAATGGAAGCGAACGATAGAAAAATTTCAGCAAACCAAAGACTACGAGCAATGCTTTAGTGATTTGACAGCTAACGAATGGTATGCAGGCTACACTAATGACAAAAATCAGCACCAAAAAGACCTATTTAAATCTCATGTGTTTAAATTTTTACACTTTTTTGACCCAGACAGTGGTATAACTATAATGGAATGCTTAAGATACTCAAATGAAAAAAAAGGAGGAATGATTGTAGCTACTAAGAAGTGGACAAAAGGCGAGAAAATTGAAAAATTAATCGGCTGTATTGCTGAAATGACGAAGACAGAAGAAAATGAGCTGTTAAGACCCGGCGTAAATGACTTCAGTGTTATGTATTCTTGTAGAAAACAGTGCTCACAATTATGGTTAGGTCCTGGGGCTTATATAAACCACGATTGCAGACCAAACTGCAAAGTAATTTTTTCAAATTTTTTACAGCAAGAATTTCTCGAAAACATAATTTTAATTTAAGTTTGTTCCTACTGGTGTTTCATCGGCTTGTTTGCAGGTTTTACGCGACATTGAAATTGATGAAGAGATTACTTGCTTTTATGGTGCAAGTTTTTTCGGAGAAAAGAATGCTAACTGCGAATGCCATACTTGTGAAAGGTAAAAATTTTATTTAAAATAATAATTATTAAACTAAAAAACCTTAAATGAAAATTTATTGATGTCAAATAGGAATCAAATGGGTGCTTTTTCGGAGAGTGCTTTAAGAGAAGCCTCTAAAAATTCCATAATTACAAGAAATAAATCAAAAAGGTTCTCTGGAAGTTTTATGAATCCAAATTCTACAAGATCAAATTCAAATAATTATAGATTCAGAGAAACAGACACTAGATTAAAAAAAATCAAAGATGAGCAAAAAGTGAACATTTTAACGAGCAAGCAATTGCAGTCAAAAGCAAGCTCTGCTAGCAGCAATCAACAACAGAATAAAAGATCCCGGTCAATTCCAGTTCAATCACGCAAACGAAAATCAATCAATTCGACGGATGAATTAAAATTTTCCAAAATAAAAATTAAAAGAATAAATAGCAGCATTAATTCTACAAATAGTATCAAAAACAATTTAGATGTATTTGAGTTTAAAGACGATGATGAAGACAAAATTTTGATTTCTCATAAAAAACAAAAAAAAGTTCAAAATACTTGTCCATTGATACTTAGAAAGCAAAAAAGTTTTCTAAAAAAAAAGCTAAATAAAAATGAAAACAATAACTCAAGACTCAGACGCAATAAATCAGCCTCGGGAAGCTTTAGAATTGGAACAAATAGTCAAGGTGAAACAGGTACAGATCTTGATGAAAGCTCGCATTCTTGCGAGAGTACCAATTTCATAATTGATAATTGCAGTGAAGATAAAAATCAAAATTTCACTTTGGAAGAAAAATTCACTAATAAAGATGAATAGTCCTCTTCTATGCGATAAAACCTTTTAATAATCAATTGTGGTTTCTACTAATATATTAGTACGCAAATGCTTTTGTTTCATCCTTACACAATTGTAAATTTTAAACCGATGAAAATTTCGGATTTTAATGGACGGTGAATGTTGATATTTGTTAAATTTTAAATTGCTTCCTTTTTATTAGTAAAAATGAAGATATTTTATAAAATTTCAAAAAAAATTATTTTATAAAGAATTTTGGTCTTAAAAATTTTTTCTGATTAATTTTTTTTTCATTTTAAATGTTGACTGAATAAAGACAAAAAAAATGATTATTATCTATCAAGTAATAAAAAAAACTTAATAAATAGTCATAAATAATTCAATAATAGAAACTTAATAATTTTTGCAAATTGATTAAGTATTAATAATAAATAATTTTATTATTTTCAGATAATCAATAAAATCAAATAATTTCAATTTATTATTTATTATAATAAATAATAACAAAAATCAATTTTAATTCAGTTTTATTTAAAGAAAAAGAAAATCATTTTTATTAAAACTAAGTTTTTCTTGAAAAACGAAAAAGTTTAAATTATATATAAATACTTTTATTTTATTCAACTCTTTTGTGATAAAAAAAAAGGGCAAATAAAATTTTGGTATGATTTTGATTCTAAATTTTATAAAAATAATAATAATAATGTAAGCTACAATATGTATGCCTATAGAGCGAGACTCAAGGGTCTCACTATGGTAGCTAAAACGACTAAAAATCATAATCTTCTTAAATAAAACTTAGAATAAATTAATGCTATTGCAGTGACTTGCCAAAATAAATAAGATTTAATAATTTGTAAATCCGAGTGAACGTCATTCATTTTTAATTAAGACTATCTTACATCAAATAAGGCAAAAAAATTTAATTAAATTAATTCTTGAATTTTATATTAAAAAACTTGCACAAAAGCAAAATTTTCAATTATTATTGCAAGAAAAAATAATGTATTTTTTTCTAATTTTTGTCAATGATGGATTTTATTTTAAAAAATTTAGAGGGGATTTTTAGGATTTTTATAATGAAAAAAAATGATTTTAATAAAGCATTAGAAATAAAAATATTTTTAAAATTAATATTAAAAATAAAAATAAATTTCAAAGAATCTTTAAAATGTTAACTTGTGTCATTCAGATTCTTGTTCAAAAATACTACACAACCCAAAAATTTCTCTAGAATTCAGGTCAATTGTTTATTAAAAGTTATATTTTATACTTCAAGAAATTGAATTTATTTAAAATTTTAAAATTTGTTTTAGATAATATTAGTATTTTTTAGAGTTCATAAAATTAAATTTGTATTAGGTCCTTATAGATGTTTTTGAGTAATTAAAAGGAAGACTAAGCTTATTTCATTTATTATTTTCAATTAAAACTTAAACATTTGACTGAAACGAAGAACTTGATCAGTTTCAAACTGCCTCGTTATTTCCAAAATTAAAATTTTAATAATGATATTCTTTCATAATTAAAAGATTGTAAGTTTTTGTTGTTTTTGTTTTTTAACAAAAGCTATTTAACCTTCTAAAAAAAGCTATTAATTTTTAGAAATTTCTAAATTTGTCTTTAGTTAACTAAAAATAAATAATTTGAAAAATTATTTGAATACTAAAATTATTTAAAAAATAAAAAATTCATGTTTTATATGTGTACAATTTGGATTTTTATTTAAAAATTAGATTAGATTAACAAAATAAATCATTTTAAGAAAAATATTACATCTAGAAATTTTTTAGTTAATTAAGATGCTTGATTTTATAAACACTTAGCAATAAATGCATTTTTTTCTATCATTTCTTTAACTTTGAGGTAGAACCACGATGCAAATTAGAATTTTCATTAAAATTTTATAATTAATGCTCGATTTATCAAAAAATAAATCAAATAAAATTCTTTTAAAATTAAACAAGCTATCTTTATAAATTTCAAGCCCTATTGACTAATTTTAAATTTTTTTTTTTATCAATTTATTAAGTTGCCTGTCTCAGCGTTAAAAAAAAATAAATAAATCAAATCAAATTAAAATGAATCAAGAATTATTATTCATTTTTTGTTCTTTAAAATGCAGATTTTATTTAGTTAGGGATTCTTGCTGCGACATTCAATATTTAAATCCAATTTTTTAGTTTACTGTTTTTAAATTATAATCAAATAATTAAAATATCAAAAAAAATTAACTATTGATTTTGAATATTGTATTTTTTGCGAATAAAAAAAAATCAACTTATAATCAAAGACAAAGCTCAATTTTTTCTCTGAGAATAAAAGCTAGTACTGGTTGCATATTTGCTATTTTTTTCAATAAATACTTTTTTCGGGAAAATAATTTAGTAAAGAAATATCAGCAAATTTTAAATAAGTATAGATGCGAAATTTTCTCTTTAACGGAAACTTAAACTATTTAACATAAACATAAAATTAAAATTTGAAAAGATTTTCATCTCATTCCTAGTTTTAAAAGCCTTTCAAACAAAGCTCTTTTGCTTTAGTGATTATTTTATCTAAAAAGTAGAAATCTAGATTTTTAAAAATATCTAATCTAGTTTATTTTTGGAACAATTTTATCTTAGGAGTGAGATTGGAAATTTCTAGTTTTAGGCGCCAAAAATTACAAACATTAGTCATCTGCGTATTTAAATCAATTACGAATTTATATTTTTGATAGAAAAGAGATTGAAAATTATGCAGTAAAAAAATATTAAAAAATAGTTCCTAACTCTTCATTTAAATATTTTCATAATTTTCAACTATTAAAATAATTTCATTTTTATTTTTCAACTAATTTCAGCCGAATATTTCATCCTAATCAATTCGGTTTCACTACCACATGACATTCATATGACTTAAATTTTAATAAATTTTAAATTTATTTCACTTTTAGAATTAGTGAAAAATGGTTTCGCGTATTGCTGTCGTAAGTCTTTACCCAAGAATTTTTAAGCCTGACTAATAAAATAATTAAAAATTTTAAGATAAAACATGTCGGGCCTAAATTAGTCCCATTTTTGGAGTCTGTATTCATATTCTTCGTTCTCTATCCACTCAAGTCCGAGTCAAACTTATTTTTTTTGATCATAAAATGCATGCCAATGATTGCTCTAATGATATTTGTGCTAAGCAATGGCTTTAATCTTAAATTTGAATACTCCTATTCAAGGAGAATATTCACAGGACTTTTTTTTTCCATGATCGGAGATGCTTGTTTGGTATATCCAGAAGAGTAAATTTTCTTTTTTTTTTAAATTTTATTCAAATAAAATTAATTATTTAAATCTAAGGTTTTTTATTTTTGGCGTGATTGCATTCGGGATTGCTCACATTATTTATTTGACTGCGTTTGGAATAAAACCTTTAAACTACAAATTTGCTTTGGCTTTGTCAGTGCTAGCATTGCCAGTTACGGCGTTTTACATTCCATTTTTGCAAAATTATGTCCTTAAATTAATTGTCCCCATTTACATGGCACTATTGCTGTCTATGTTGTGGAGGGCTGTTTCCAGGCTTCAAATTTTTAACAAAGAAGTCAAATGGACATGGACTAAGTTATGCTGCTCAATTGGTAATTAGAAATTTAAATTTAAATTTTAAATTTTATTTGATTATTTTAGGCGCTTTTTTCTTTGTGGTCTCTGACTCGGTTCTAAGTTTTGACTTTTTCATCTACCCAGTTCCGTACAGCCATCCGATAATAATGTTTACATATTACGCTGCTCAATTGGGCATAGCACTTAGCGTAGTAGATTCAGATGTTGACTACGAGGTTAATGATTTGGTAATTCAGCACAACGACTTAATTAATGGCATCAGACGCATTTACAACTACTTGAAATCAATTTATTTCGAGGACAATTTAGAAGTCATAAATCTAAATGAGTCAATTGCTGTGAACAAGAAAGCTTATGGCAACTCAAAGAGAGATTAAAAGTCTCGAGGACTTTAATTTTTCCCACCTAGTCCATTTAACTTATGTCATCATTATAACTTAATTTCACATTTGTTATTATTTCAACTTTTGTATAAATATATTAAGTTGTATGTACATAAACACTTGTTATTAGTATGATTATAATTCAAAAAAACTATTTTTCACTATTTTTATAATAAATTTTTTCAAAATTTAATTCAGGTCAAGATTTGTTTGATTTAAAATTTGAAAATTTTGTACTCTTCACTCTGAAATAAAATTGATGAAATTATCTTTAATTCCCTCGAGATTCATTCAAACGCTGCGAAATCAAAAAATCACCTTAAGATAGAAAATAGAGAGTTAATTTAAGAGAATCAAAAATGTTCGCGAGTTATTTTTTATTCTAAAATGGGCTTTACTGGGTTAATTGAGCTCTGAGTTCAGTTAATCTTGATTTTTACTTAAGGCTCCAAATTTATAAACTATTGATTAATTAAAAAAATCAATTAAAAAATATTTTCAATTTCTTGAACTATAAATTTTCTTTTAGAAACAAATAATAAATTAAAGAGTAAAAGTAACCCGAGGAAATTAAGACCTAAGTGAAATTTACCAGCAACGAATTCACTGATTTATTTTATTTTTTTGAATTTTGACTTTTTTAATTAACACTTCATTATTTTCCATTAAAAATTTTTAAATAAAGTGATAAGACTTTTAATAACCTTTTTGTTAAAGGCAAAATGTAATTAGAGATTAACAGAAGACCACTATTTTTATCCTACGCCCTAAGTTAAAATTCAGTTTTTAAAACTGAATGGCAATGTTCAACACCTCAATACGGTCTCAAACTTGTTTTTAATCTTTTAATTTTATTTTTTCAAACAAAAAAATAAATTATTATTAATTGTATAAAATTTATAAAAATAATTTTTTTAGGAGTTTTGACTAAAAAAGGTCTGACAATTTTTGGCAAGTCATATTTTAAATGCTGGATAAACACAAGGCTTATCAATTTACATTTTTTTAGAATCTTATTTAGCATTTTAGAGAATATTCCGATTAGATGTCAGAATTGAATTCAAACAAAAAATCAGACATATAATCACATATCTACACATGACCTTGATGGATCACAAAATTCTGAAAGCAAAAAAATCCGCATTTGACTTGCCATATTTGAATATGGAAATAAGAGCACAACTATGTCAAAGTTAGAAAAATCAGAATATTCTCGGTCGAGTTAGTAATGGATTAATTCGATTAATCTAGTTTTCCAAGAGTACTTCAATTCAAATTTATCTACACATATCAGTTTTCTATTTACTCTAAAATTAAATTAAAAAATATTTAAACAAATATGATTTGTTTTTAAATTCGTACATTAAGCAAATACTAATTTCGATAAGGTGAAATGCCAAATCGAAGATTTTTTGTCAAGCCATCTATAGCAAAATATCAACCGTTATAGTAAAACTTTAATGCCCAGGCTGCTATTTAGCCAAGTCAAATATCACATACTTCAAATATTTTATTTTGTAATGCGGATATAAATTATTTAATATTGCATATAAATCAGTGTTAATCCTTTGGCAATAGCTATTCATTTTAGACAATGCTGACTTATCAAATAGATTCAATAAAATTATTTAAATTGAGTAATATTTTAAATTGGTAGAAGGGGCTGGATTCGTATTCACAGAATCGGACACGATTTTGTTTAAAAGCAAATATTTAATTTTTAGAGAAATATTGGATATCTTGAGTATTCAAGTGCTTGACAAATAAATATTTTTATTTATTTCCTCTTTTTGGCCGTAATTTGATTTAGGTTGTAATTAGAAGAATTATTGTTTGACATAACGATAAGGATCAATATTAATCGATTATTTGTTCATCATTTTTTTGTTGGAACTTGGTCTGATTTTTAAATTAAACACAATTTATTTTGATTGTAAATATCAATAACAAAAATAAATATCCGCCTTTATGTCAAAAATTGTATCTTTAATTTTGTTTTTAAATTTGATTAATTTTAATAGTCACAAGTCTTTGAATAAATCTCTTTGCGTTTTTAAAAAGAAAAATTTAATTAGCTTTTAAAAGAGTTCGACTTTTAGCCCATAGGCTTTGGTCCATTCTTTGAAATATTCACGATTTAAAATGTCACGTTTTTTGCATGGATTACAGCATTTCCTAAAGGAATAGACTTGCTTTGTACAAATACACTTTTAATCATCTGAATTCTAAAGTCATCGAATTAAAAGTTAATTTAAATTTAAGTCCAGATTAGTTAGATGGGCATTTATAAATTTGACTTCGAATAAAATAGAAAATAAGATATGGACCAAGAAATTGTTTATGTAATTTATTTGAAAGCGATATGACTGCTCGGAGCTTTGGTTGAACAAGTCCCTTTGGGTTTTGGTTTTTTTGTTGTATTCGGTGAAGCAATATCCATCGGGTCTTTTCAAAGCAAAGGCCAATTTAATCAATAAAAAGCATATTTAAATTTTAATATTGTTTATTTTTAATTTGGAAGAAAAAAAATATTTATACAATTCGGAAAAATGTGTCATATTCTTTAGTGATTGCTTAATCGAGATGGGTATAAAATGCCAAGTGAAATCAGGCAAAATTAAATCGAAAATCTTAACCTGAAAAAGAAAATCAAGTTTTTGCGAAAGTTTGGTCTTGTAGTGGCCAAAATAGAAAACAAACTCAAAAGATAGGTTAGTATTGTGATGGTTTTTGTACAAATGAGGCTTTTGTAACTTGTTTTCTGCCAATTTCATCTCGTTAGGAATATTTTCAAGCTGAATCTAATTTATCGCGAACACTTGCCAAATAATTCATGTTTTAAATAAAATTAAATTCAAAGAAGCATTTAAAAAATTTAAGTAACAAGAGTTCCATGCCGACCCAATTAGAACTTAAATTAGAGAAAATAAACAAATTGGCCTAGTGTATTTGTTTTTTATCATCATATTGTATTGAAACTTTATCAAAAAGTGTAGTTTACTCTAAGCAATTAAAGTGAAAAGCTTACTGGTGGCTTTTTTGAAAAACGATTCAAGCTAAGTTTAAGCGCATTTCTAGACTTATTAAATTAATGTTTTCACAAAGACTCGAATTTAGTGAATCCAAATAAGAGCCAGCTTATTTTTAAAAAAGAATTAACTTTTTTATTCTTTTCATAAATTACAAGTCATTTCAAAAAATTAAACATTTAATTTTTTTAAAACTTAATCACTATTGATTTAAGAAAATAGATTTTATCAGAAAAAAGTAAATAAATCCTCAATTTTTCATTTCCTTGATCAAAAAAGTCAATTTAAAAATATATCTCTTTATCAACTAACTTCCTTTGGTGATAAAACTAAAGATAAATTTTTCATTTCAATCCTATTTATTTTATTATAGTGCAGGTAAATTGTATTCGGACATGCAAATTCCGAGTCTAATAACTTCCGACATGCTCCATCAAACTCAATGATTTTTTTTTAAATTAAAGTTTGTGTATTTCTTTACAATACTTGGGAACAATTATTTTAGATAAATTTTTATTATATTAGTTAAAATATCAAAAATATTATTATTTAATTTGTCTGATACCACGCCTTATGATTTGGAGCTCTAAAGAATTTTTTTTTGTTTCTTAGTTAATTTTATTACTCAAAAATAATTTAAATAAATAGATAAATTTGCAGGTTAGTTTTATAAAATATAAATTCTTTAATTAATTTTATAATTTTTATCTTTAAATTATTGTTTTCAGTTGTTAACAGAAACAAAGCTATTAGACACGAAGATTTTTGGTTTTAGGCACTATTTGTTTAAAAATTAGCTAATTTAATTGTATTTTTTGTTAATTTAAGGTGCTCCAACCTATAGACCCTATCATAAAAAAATAATTTTTTTGAAGATTTTCTATTCAAACAGATATGAATAAATTCAAAACTATTGTTGTTAAAAAATTAGATTTTATTTAAGAAAAAATCCAAGATTTACAGATTGGCGAACCCTTATATTTCTTGAAAATATTTCACAAGGTGGATATTAATTTTTCACGGAGCGATTCCACTAATCCGCCAAATAAAATTTAGTTCAAACAAATAAAATTTTTTCTATTGTTTCATTCATCAAAATCAAATATTTGGTCGATAATTGGTTTCCTTGATTCTCACGCAGACATTTGACAAAAAGCTGTAAAGGGAGATACATGATCTCATGTGTGTTGGGCGTCGTGTTATTCGTGCTCATTTCACGATTAACTCAAATCCTAAAATGAAAATCTAATAAAAAATTATTTTTTTATCATTTAACTTTATTTTTGTTGACTCGTCGACATTTTTTAATAAACCTAATGAGCACTCAGTGTCGGCTCTTTTGTAGTTTTTTGAGTCTTTTAATTTTAGAGTAAAATTCTTCTCATTCGAAAAAAGTTTGGTCTAACTAGATTTGATTAATCGATATTTTGAGACAATAAGAAAACAAAATTTCGACTTTAGAGCAGTTCATTAATATCATATGCTCAAAAGACTCGCGGTAAAGATGTGCAAATAAGAATTTTAATCAGCTAGTCACAACATTTGAATTTATTTTCTGCTTAAGAGAGTAGAAAATAATTTTTTTTTAAATATCCTCAAGCCATCAAATTTAAAATATTCAAACTTGTTCAACGTTTTTTATTTTTTTAAAAGACTTTATTTGAGTATTGATGAAAGAAAAATTCAAAATTGTTTTTTTTACTCGGCTTTTTAAAGATTTGTGAAAACTTTTTTCACTGAAATCGATCTTTTAATGAAGTGATTTGAATAAATAATCAAATTTAACACTTCCGACTAAATATTAAATTAAACAAACTTTGTAACATTAATGAGGAAGTCTAGTATTTATGTTTATGAGAATTTTTTTTTATTTTATAAAGGATTAGTTTCTTATCTAATATATTTGGTAAGTGTAAATCGAATTTGCCATATAAAAACTTTTAGATTTAAATTATGCTATCACAATAATGATAATACATAAAGTTAAATTGACATTTGTGATATTTTTTTTGCTGGCAAAAAATACTATTAGTGGTCAGAACCAGGCTCCCAGATTCGCTCCACCACTCCAATCGAACTATTTCTTTGCCGAGTACAATGCAACAAAGCCTGGCGATCTGCTTTTCTGGCTCAATGCTACCGATACCGATGACACCGACTTGGAGTTTGGAATTGATGGAAGTTCTACTAACAAACTATTGTCAATTAAAAAAGTTGATGGTAAAAGTGCCATAGTGATGGCAAAAGAAAAATTTGACCGAGAAGTAAAAACAAAATAAACATTCTTTTTAATTAATTTTTGTGACATTATTTTAAAGGTTAAGGAAAAATATGAAAATATTGTTTTTTATGTGAAAGATAAACCTGGCAACAAAGTTTATCAATCGGTTAGATTCATCATTTTGGACATTGATGATAACCCCCCGATTTTTAAGAACACTCCTTATAAAATAGCTGTTTTTGAAAATCAATCAGTTAACACAATAATATTCGACAGAATAGAAGCTTTTGATGCTGATGGTCCCATCTATAACAAATTTTATTTCACTCTGGACGAAAATGAATTTTTTAACTTGGATAAAACATCACATGTTCGCAGTGGAATCTATTCGACTAAATTAATTCTGAAAAAAAATCTTGACTATGAAAAAAATACCAACTATGTGCTTAAATTAAATGCCATAGGTGAAAATTCTGTCTTTAGAACCACAATAGAAATGTTGGTCACTGTAAAAGATGTTCCAAATAGAAAGCCTATTTTTTCACAATCACCGTATTATGTGCGAATTGAAGAGGAAATGGACATTGGAGATTTTGTGCTGAAAGTTATCGCCCGTGATGGCGACTCAGGAATAAACAATCCTTGTGAATATCAGATCATAGGTAAGTTTATAAACAAGCTTAAATTTACAATTTGATAGAGTATGGCATGTGGGGCTGTTTTTCAAACTAATCAAGCTTAATGTCCAGCTACATGTTTATTCTTAACCAGAAGATAATTTTGTGCAAACGTTAATCGTTTCGTTACAAGTCCATTCTAAATTAAAGTAGGGGTTCCTCAAGGATCAGTGATCAGTCCTCTTGTATTTGGTTTATACATAAATGATATTTCTAAAGCTGACGAAACAAATAGAAAATACTCATCGCTTTTAGCAGATGATCTAATCACATTTTTTATTTATAAAAGAGGAAGAATTGAAAAAGAGATTAACTCATACCTAAAGGAATTTGAGCCGTGGTTCTGTAAATGAAAAATGAATATCTACCCAAATAAATATAGTTTCACTATTTTTCTAAAAATAATTAAGAGTTTTTACCATTTTAAAACTTCAATTACTTAAGGAAATGATTCCTTTAAGTTTTTAGGGATTTATTTTGACGAAAGACTTTTCTTTGCAAATTGAAGTTGTTAGAAAAAATGCTTAATAATAGGCTTAATATAATCAAAATCTTGTCTGGCAAAAATTGGAAACTAAAAACCTCCATACTTTCCAGGTTATACAAAGAAATCATCGGATCTAATTTAGATTATGATTTTCCATGTATTTCAGACTCTAATATGAATGTCCTTCAAATAATTCAGTACATTGCCACAAGATCTATCCATAAACTCCCACTTGATATCTCTATAGACTTCGTCTCCAATGAAGCTAAAACAAATAAAAAATTAGACTTTGGGAATTTATGGAAAGATATGTCTCAAATGCTTTAAAAAATTTAATCTAAATGAAAGTCAGACTTGGGACCGAGTATGCAAGAGGTTTTAAGGCAAGATTTATTTCCAATACTGTTCCAATGTGCAGTTGTTACTTAAAAATAGGCAATAAATCCTTCCAATACTTTACCACACTAACAACTCCACTATTTTTTTCCTTTATTGTGTATTATCTACATTATTCAAGTTTTTTTATGTCTTAATTTTACTTTTAATTTTATTTTGTTTTTTTAAATTTGTTTCTGAAGGAGCTTTAATTCAAAAAGATAAAACAACAAATAATAATAATTAATAAACTTTTTTTTTCTAACTAGAATCAGAATTCAGTCATTTGTTCCGGATAAATAGTGAAACAGGACTTATCAATATTAACAATAGAATCGACTTGGAGTCTAATGATCTCATAAAATCAGGTGGATTAATAGAGATAGAAATTAAAGCAGTTGAGATTGGGGATGAGAATTCATTTGAAATTGCTAAAGTAACCGTTTCTGTCCTTGATGTCAATGATAACGCGCCAATTTTCAACAAAAAGGCGTACAATTTTAAAGTATCGCCTAAAAGCATTGAAGGAACAGCATTAGTTTTGAGTGACAGTGACATTGAAACCGTTCATGTGTATGATCCTGATAAGGTTAGCAAGATTTTATTTTTTTTAATTGAAAAAAAAAATAATTTATTTTAAAATAAGGGAATAAACGGAAGCTTTTCTTTAAATTTGGTTCAAGATGATGACTCAAAAGCTGAATATAGTGATGGTGTTGATTTTGAAGTATCGCCTAAAATAGCCTTGAATGACGCTAATCTAATTATAAAACTTAAAAATTCATCTAATTTATTTAAAAAAATTGGCAAAACTGAACATTTAAAGGTAACAATTCGTTTGGTTTAAGAAAATTTTAATTTTTAATTAAAACATAAATTTAGCTTGTTGCTAGTGATAATGGAGTTGATGGTAAAATAGTTAAAGTTGACATATTTATACAAATTGAAAATATAAATGAACATGCTCCCCAATTTGAGAAAAGTGTTTTCACATTTCATGTAGATGAAAATTCATCATTTAACACAACAGTTGGTTTAGTTCAAGCCCATGACCAAGACACATTTGGTGACTTTGGAAAAATTACTTACGAACTTTTGAACGGACAAGATCGTTTTGAAATAGACAAGGAATCAGGTCGAGTGCATACAACAAGCAAGAATCCGAGTGTTGAATTGGATCGAGAGGCAATTGACACTTTTTACATGAACGTGGTAGCAATTGACGGTGGAGGCTTGCGGACAAGTGCACAAATGATCATAAGGTTAAATGATGTCAACGACAATGCACCTGAATTTGTAAACAGTTTAAAAAGTAAAATAAATGAGACACATTTTTTAGTTGGATGGATCGAGGAGAATTCAACCACTTGGCTAGAGTCAGTAAAAGTTCAAGCATTTGACAGAGATATTGGAAAAAATGGAGCTGTAACATATGAAATAATAGAGGGTGATTGTTTTAGAGAATACTTCATAATAAGCAATGAATCACAGGCTATCGAACTCAAGAATAACTTAAGCCTTGATTTCGAGCAAATTTATTACTACAAGCAAAAAAATAACCTTCATTTAAAGTCTTTGGGTAATCAAACCTTAAATTTTGCGTTAAATCCAGGCGAAATTGATATAAATTTGATTGTGGAGGCCAGAGACCAAGGCATTCCTTCTTTGTCATCCAAAATTTTGGTTAAGATAATTGTTAAAGTAATAAAAAAATTAAAAAAAAATTTTTATTTTAAACTTATTTTTACTAGGATATCAATGATAATGGACCAAAATTTAATCAGCCATTTTATACAGTAAAAATCCTCGAGACAGCTCAATATGGCCAAGTTATTCAGGTTCATGCTTTTGATCTAGACGCACCAAATACTGCCAACTCAAAGGTTATCTACTCAATTGAGAGTGGAAATAAGGAAAAATTTTCTATCGATTCTACCAGCGGAATTATAACCATTAATGAGAATGCAAATCTAGACCGAGATGTTTATGGATCTGTCTATAAGCTTAAAATATATGCTCAAGATTTTGAGTCGATTAATTCAAAAATTAAATTAAATAAATCAGATGAAAATTATTGCTTCGTTATTATAGAAATTATTGATGTAAATAACAAAAAACCCAAATTTACCAATAATTTGGAAAATATTAGTATTGAAGAAAATGCTCCGCTAGGTTCACATTTATATCAAATGAAAGCATACGATTCAGATTCAGATTCTAAATTGAGGTTTTTTTTGACCGAAGGAGAAAGTGGAATGAAAATGGTCGGTTTTGATGAGAAGGGAAAAATTGTAAATTTAAAAGTTTACAATGTAAGATTTTAAATTTTTTAAATCACAAAATAATTTTTTCAATTTTTTTCAAGGATTGGATTGACATTGATCCAATAAATGGTTCATTGTTTGTAACTGGAAATATAGACCGCGAACAAGTTGAACTCATTCATCTGGTAATTGGCGTCGAAGATTTGAATGCATCGGAAGGTTTTAGACCCCAAAAATCTTTAAGTAATTATTTTGGTTTCATAAGATTTTTAACTAACAAAATTAAAAAATTTAAAAAAAAATTAAAGCTAAACTAATTATAAATGTAATTGATGAAAACGATAATTATCCATTGTTCCCTGAATTGAGGCTAACAAACCCTGAACTGGCCCATGGTGAAGATCCAGTGTTCGAACTGTTCGAATCTTTTGATGAAAATTCTAAAATCAACTCGAAAATTACACAATTAAAAGTGCTAGATTTGGATAAAGATAATAATATAACATTCAAAATCGTGAGTATAAACGATCCGAATCGAGCAATTATGATTGATAAATATTCAGGAGAAATGTTTGTCACCAATTTAATCGATTATGAAAAAAACAAATGGATTAATCTGAGCATACTTGTAAATGACAATGGAAAGCCAGTTGCCAAGCATTCCATTGTTAATTTTTATGGCCGAATCAATGATCTTAATGACAATCCGCCAAAATTTATTCCTTTGGAAAAATCAGAAATTAAAATAAATGAAAACAATGACGAAAATTATTTTATTGTTCAACTAAAGGCAACCGATTTGGATTCGGATATCTACGGACCCATTAACTACAAAATTTTGAATTTTAAAGATAAATTTTATATTGAACCAATAGACGGAAAATTGTATACAAAAGCATCCTTGGACCGAGAAAAACAAAGTTTCTATAATTTAGTTGTCGAGGCTAGGGATAATCCTTATGGGCCTATCTCTAATCAGTTAACTGATACTATGCAAATTAAAATTATTGTCTTGGACGAAAATGACAACAGCCCTAGATGTGACCAGGATATGTATTCGGTTGAAATTGGACAAAATGCTGAAGCAAATACAGTTCTCTACCATGTGAAAGGAGTTGATGCTGATTATGGTTTAAATTCAAATTTGACCTTTTCTTTAATCAGTCAAAATGATATTGATTCAAAAAGTAAATTTTATTTTATTGAAGTTAATTCTTTTTTTTAATTCAAATTTCTTTAGATGAATTATTTGAAATTGAAAAATTCAGCGGCAAAATTAAAACAAAAAAAGAACTTATAGGATATTCAGGAAAACTGAGTTATAAAGTTTTGATAAATGACAGACTTGGTGCAGCTGATTCTCTTTCTGGAAACTGTCCAATTCGAATTTCCATTAGAGATGTCAATATTCATTACCCGCAATTTATTTTTCCCAATATGAATAATTCAAACTTTCGAATTAAAGCTGTAAGTATTGCAAAATCTCTTTAATGTTAGAATATCAAAAGTTTAAAAAATCGGAGGTAGTCAATTATTACTTAATTTTGAAAGGAAATTTTATGACCAAAAAAATTCATCTTGATATTTCTATTTGCAATTGCTTTTAATTTAATTTAAATTTTGGTTAAGTTTAGTTAAATGTTTTTGACCAAAAAAAAATGTTAAATTGTTCCAATTAAATATTACATCTTTGGTAGACATCATTTTGGCAAAATTTAAAAACATGGAAAAATGTGAGTTAAATTAAAAGTAAATTAAATTGATCAACTAGAAAGACAAAAATTTATAAAATAAATTAAATTCAAGAATATATTTAAATCCTTTCCTTTTATTTAAAGTGTTTTTAATTTAACGAAAAAAATATTGAATTACCTATTTAAATAAAAATTACTGTTTATTCAGACAATTGACTCATTTATTTAGAAAAAAAATATGATCAATTGGTAACAAAATTGAATTATTCCTTTCAGTTTAAATAAAAATGAATAATTAGTTGGATTTTTTTTAATTTTTCACCATTTATTTAATTTTAGACTTTGGTACCTGATTCGAAAATTCTAACAATCAAAGCAGAAGATAAAGATACCGGAATTAATGGAGAAATATTTTTCTACATTGATCAAAGTAACAAGAAAAATTCGGACTGGAAAAATTTCAAAATAGATTCGAAAAGTGGAATATTGTCCTTAAAAATACCACTAAATCTAAAGGATCAATACATTTACTCAGTAAGAAAATTTTGATACTTTTTTCTGGATTCCAAATTTATGATTTAAATTTTCAGATTGATGTAATTGTTTCAGATAATGGGCAGCCTAACGCGCTCAAATCACGTTTAACTCTGACATTCATTTTGATTGATGATTCAGACAACAGTGCTAGATTTAACTTTAGAAAAATTTGCCAGCTACCAGAATTCAATTGTGATAAATCTCAGCGAAATATCGAAACTAAAATTAAAGAAGAGAAGGATCCAAATGAAGCATCAATAATACTAAACCATGCTTTTATAGCAGATGTAACCAATTCTTCTAGAGGCGTTTGTTATTTTGTCCTTGGTCCAGATAAAGATTTTTTCGAAATAAGCTTAAATGGGGCTCTCAAGCCAAAAATAAAACTTGATCGAGAAACTAGAGATGTCTACAATTTGATTATTAAATCAACAGAACATTGTGACTGTTTACTCAAAGCTGAAGATTATCGATGCAATTTTTGGCAAAAAATTGACATCTCAGATGATCCAAGTTTATTGTCACTTAAGATCAAAGTAGATGATTTGAACGACAACTCACCAATTTTTGAAAAAAATTTTTATCAAGTTGGCATTACTTATGACATCGATTTTGGTGACACCATACTTGAATCGAGCGTAATTTAATTTGAAAAAAATTATTAATCTTCTTAATTTTTTTTTATAAGGCCACAGATAAAGACTTGAATGAAAATTTAATTTTTTCAATTGACAACACGTCCATAATCACAAATTCAAACGAAGAAGCATTTCCTTTTGTGATCGAATTTTCCGATACACGGTCGAACAAAGATTTTTATGAGACAAACTTTTTGGTCAAACTAGCTAAAAATTTTGTACCAAGAGCGCAAAATTTTGAAAAAAATATCTATTACCAATTTAACCTGAGTGTCCTTGACCAAAAGGGACAAAATTCAAGCGCTACAATTCAAATAATTCTGATAAACAAGCAACAGCGTGTTAAATTGGTCTTTTCTCGCTCAATTAACCAAATCCAAGCAATTCAGACTGAATTTAAAGAGTACATTTCTAACTTGACCGGCCTGCGAGCCTTTATAGACAGTGTTCAAGTTCACCGCAAAGGAAACACTTCATCCCATATGAGTGAAATTTTGATGCATTTTGTTGAGCCCAAATCTCGAATGCTCCGATTAGACCCAAGTTTTAGAAACATTAACCCTGAATACATAGTGGTCGATTCGGAAACTATTTTAAATATTTTGGATAGATCTAAAGATATAGATTTACTTAAAACATACAAATTGTCTTTGGCCGAAAAATACGATAATCATGGCCAGTCCATATTTTATAGGTATAGTTCTAGATCAGAGCAAGACTTTGGCACTTTTTTCCTGTTATCAAAAGTATCTAATCAAACATTTTACACCAAATTGATAATTTTGGCCTCTTTTGTTCTTCTGGTATTATGTTCGGTGGTTTTTTTCATCATGTGCTTTTGCATTCGTCTCAAATACAAGCGAAAACTAAGAGCTGAACGAGCTATGACCAAAGCGTTTGGCTTTGAACAGAGATCTATTGCTTATTCTGATCCCATTGGTGGCTATATGAACCACGCTTTCGATTCTAACAGTCTTTTGCCAATACCAGGAACCAATTTATATGCTTATGAAGGCTCAAATCCTGTTTGGATGAACAAATATGACAAAATTGGTTGCTCAAATAATCAATCATCAGCTGCATCTTCTTCTTCATCAACAAGCTCAGACACATCAAGGGTTACCAGTTTCGGAAATTCTCAGTATGGATCCAAGAATGTTAACTGTGATGACAATGCTAAGAATCAGGATATTTCGTCATTCTATTTGAAACAGATTGATTCCCCAAGCATTGATTTTTCACCTGTTTCAACTTCGAATAATTCGGATAAAAATGCGGCAAAAAATGAAACCATGTCCAGTGATGTTTTTTCCAATATGTCGCCCAATTATGATCCACTGAAAGAAACCCAGAATATTAGCTCATTTAAACTGGAGAATAATTTGTTAACTTTTGCCGGTGGTCAAAAAAGCGATTTTAATCCAAAACCAGAAGTATTCAGCTTCAAAGAGCAAATTAAGCTATTGAGTAGTCAGCGTATTAAATTCAGCAATGGGGATGAGACAAATTCAGCTGCCAAAAGTGAAAAGGTTCTTTATCCAAAAACTGTTTCTAGTTTTACAAAGATTTTCGATAATTCACAATCGAATTCCGAAAAGATCAACACAACTGATGACTCAATGGACACTACAAACCAATCTAAAGATTTATCTGATATGTTTGCTGTGGAATCTACTGTGATATAATTTGAAATTTTAGTCTAAATAATTGTTTTGATAAATTGATTTTTTATTACTAATCATTTTTGTTATTTTAAGCTCTAATTATTTTTAATGTAAATTTAAATAAATCAAATTCTTGTAACATTATTAATTTTAAAATTTTGATACTCAAGAAGTTTAATTTGAAAAAAATCAAGTAAAAGAAAGAGGAAATTTTTTTTTAAATACGCAAAAATTTAAGTCATATTTATTTTTAATTAAATGAATATTATGATTTTAAATTTTTGAAACGACAATTAATAAAACAAAAGTAGAAGGCTCCCAAAATCAAATAGACAAATAAATAGAAAAATAAAATGATGAAAAGTAAAAAAGATTTAAAATCAAGTCTGTAAGTTTTTGTAATTTTATTGAAAGAACTTTCTTCTAGAAACATTTTATATTTGACTCGATTCATGATAAAATGATGACGACCGTAAGTGTCGTTAAGCTAAGTGTTTTAAAATATATTCTCATTTATAAAACTACGCTGAGAAAATTGAGGATTAATTAAATTTTTTTAATTTTCCGTTTTTCTAATGTTCAAAATAGTTAAAAAAAGTTTAAAAGACATATATTGAAATAGGTTGTTACATGTAACAAAAGTTTACATAGTTGAAGCTTCATCTTAATAATATTTAACCTTTTATTGCAGCGTTCTTTAATTTCGTCTACCAGTTTATCAAAGTTTAACTTAGAATCAAATTTAATGCCAAGAAACTTGATTTCTTTTTGGCTCACTATTCTGTTTCCATTAATTTTTAAGTTTAGATTTTCACTCTCTTTTTTGTACCTAGAAAAGATTACAGAACACGAATTTTCAACTTATTTCCAAGGTTCCCCTTTTTGTTATAAATGAAGAATGTAACCACTCAGGTGATCATTCACATTTACCTTAAATGTCCTAGAGTCTAAAAAGGATCTAATCCAGTTAGTCAAGTAAGTTAACAATTTAAAAAGTAAACCTTCATGCCAAACCCTATCAAAGGCTTTAGAAATACTATTCGTTCCAGTAACTCTCCTAAACAACTCATTATACTAATTGGTCTATAATTTAAAGGATCTTGTAAAGTAGAGGCCTTTTTGTGAATCATAGTAATGTTCGAAGTTTTCCAAGCTTTCGGGACTTTACCTTCTCTAAGAGATAAATTAAAAAGTTCTACGATTTCTATTAATGAATTTCTAGGTAAGTTTTTTAACATTAAATTATGAATTTGGTCAGGTCCTGATGCCGCTTCATTTTCCAATCTTTTTATAGCTATAATTAATTCATTTAAGCAAATTGGATCATTAAGATTACACTGATCATAATTTCTAAAGAGATCTAAATTTATTTATTTTTTTCCAAAATGGTCTACTTGTCAGTGGGTTTTTACCTAATATATTATTCTTTAAAAATTTATACCCCTTAAAATTCACTTATGAAGTGAGTTGAATTTTGATACTCTTCTTCTAAATACAATTTATTATCACTATAATGAGAAATGCCAACTATTCTGAGAGATATTAGACATTTATATTAGACATGAAATGGAATCATCAAGATCAAAAAGAAAGCTTCAAGAGCACTTGGGATGTTAAAAGATACATTTAAAAGTCGAGACACCTTACTGAACAAGAAGCTCTACATAGCGTTAGTTCGCCCGCTAAAAGACTTGAGGAAACAAGGATAACAAAACTTGAATTGAGAAAAGAAATAGGAAGTTTGGTTCAAATATCAATAGTTGACTGCCATAGAAAAATTGTCACGCAAGTCAGTGCACATGAACTAACATAATTTAACAGGTCCTTCCGCATCAACAAGGAGTCATGCGAAGAAAATAATATCGCAGAGTTTCAGGAGCAAATAAATAAACGATTTCTATTCATCACTGAATGCAATGATGCATTTCTTTACTTATCGTGTAATAGAGAAGTGGAATGCAGTACCAAAAGAAGTGGCTGAAGAAAAAAGTTTGAATCAATTCAAGTCAAGATATGACAAGTGTCATGAATATTAAAAGAAGATAGCAAGATGAAAATCAAATCAAATTTCTAATAATTGAAGGAATTGAAATACTTTTTTTTAAATTTTATTAATTTCTAAAAATTTAAGACAATTTACTAATTTGTATTTATTTATTATATACAGTATTTTGAAAAAGTTAAGAAGCTGTTATCAAGTTTTCTTCTTTTTTCATTGAGCCAGGCGGAATCCCTCAAAAATATTTTATATTTGGGACTCATTTATAAAAACAATTATAAAATGAATCTTTTGACAAAATTAAAACAAACACATATTGCTTTTAAAACCAAAATGCCCATTCAAACTCCTAAACGTTGTCCTAATTTTTAACAAGACAGAATAAGTGCTATTATTCTTCACCAAAATGGAAAATTAAATTTCATAACAGGAAATGTTCAAAATAGGTGTAAATCATGCTTAAAGACTATTTTCGATCGATTTAATCAAACAAATTCATACGACTATCTTCCAAGATCTGGAAGACCTAATAATTCAACTGAGAAAGATCAGTCAGTCAGCCTGTTAGGTAAAAATAGAACTTCACCTTAAACATTCTTTGTCTTACCAGAGGATCCCATGATATTATTTGAAAAAAATTCGAATGGAAATATACGATTCGTAAACCGAGGTTTAGAATATCTCATAAAAAAAACTGGAAAAAGTTTCTTCCTGGATGTTAAATAATGGAGCAAACCTAAATGGAGACAAAAAATTTGGTGCTGTAATAGCTGTTATGGTTAGGAATCTTTTTCTTTATTTGACGGAAGCCTTAATTCTCAGAAATATGTTATATCTTAGGAAATGGATTACTTCTATCAATAGATAGTTCTATTGGAATAGATGTGCTTAGAGTAGATGAGGCTTTCAAATTCCAATGACCATGGCTCTTGTTATCGAGCAAGATAAGTGAAGTAATGACGCCCAGAGGAACTCACCCTCTAAATTATCTTTTAAATAATAAATAAAAAATAACAATATTGATATTTAAAATTTTATTCAAAAAATGTAAAAATAACACTCAAACAAAATATTCTGCATGAAAGTTTTTTATAATTGAATAATGCTTTTTAATATATTTATTTCATTTTGTTAATAGGTTTGTTGCATTAGCTTTATTTACCTTGTTACAAAATTTTGTTCAAAATTTCAAAAGTTCTGCTTTTTAGCTTCTATTAAAAAGGTCATTAAATTTAAAAGAATTTAATATATTTTATCTATGTTTTATTTAATTTACAATTTATTCATTTAATTAATTGTTTTTCTTTTTGGTGATTTTTTTCATCACCCAAGAGGTGTTTTTTGAAATAAATAAAAAAAATTATAGTTATGGTATTTATTTTTCGGCTATGGTAAATTAATCTTTTTTAATATTTCACCAATTATTCAAAGTTTTTAACTATAAAAAAAAAATTATTTCAAAAATAAAAAATCATTACAAAAGTTCATGAAAACCTTGTTTTTAAGTACTTAATAGACTAGACTTTAGAACATGCTCTAAAACTGACGTAAAAAATAAATTATCTTAAATTTCTAAAGCATATATGAATTAATATTTTTGAATAAATACCTTAGACTTTGAAACATAAAAACGTGTATTGTTACGATACAACCACGCTTAAAACTAAATTATTGCTTTTTCAAAAAATTATGCAGAGTTTGACTCAATCTGAATTAATTTCTAATTATTTAAAAAAATAATTTTCACTTAATAATGAATTTTCTTGCTAAAAAATTTATGTCTAGTAGACTGCTAGTAAATTTTGAAAGCAAGTTTAAGACTAGCACAATCATATTTGTCAAAAACAAATTATTTTATCAATCTAGGAAATATTACTCGTTAAATCAGCCAAAAAATTCTTTGATAAACCGATCCAAATTTATTTATTTTGAATCATCTAAATCAAGATATACTAATCAAACTGAAGTATTTCAAATTTAAATTGACAAAACATGCAGTTTATTTATAAATTCTTTAATTAAAAAAGATGAAAGCTCAGGAAATTTCGGTACCAGTTCCATGGGGCGATGTTAAATGCCAAGTATTTGGGGATCCGACTAACAAACACGCCAAGCCGATTATTTCAATTCATGGATTTTTAGACAATTCTAATAGCTTTAAGCCATTAGCACCTTTTATATGTCAAAATGATGAATTTTATATAATAGCTTTAGATTTACCTGGTCATGGATTCAGTTCAAAATTGCCAGATGGCATACCTTATACACCAAAACTTTTTTTGGCTTCAGTTAGACGGGTCATTAGACACTTTGGAATAAATGAATTTTATTTTATGTGCCACAGTTATGGTATTCATTTGAGTATTTTGGTAAGTAAAATTTTTTTATCAATAACAATAAAGTAACAATAAATATTTTAAATAATTTTTAAGTATAATATTGTTTTTAAAAATGAAGTGAAAGCACTTGTTTCTCTTGATTGGATTTTTTCTCTTCCAGGTTACAAAATAGGTTTGTTGAAAAAATTTAAAATAAATAGTAATAGTTAATTGCATTTGTTTAGAAAATTATGGAGATTTGTGGAAAACTGGAATAGATGGTCTCATTGACATAGAAAATAAAGAAAAAAACAAAAGTGATGCGGTGCAACCTAAAACTTTGACCAAAGAACTGGCCGTTTCAATGTAATTATATAAATAATATATTTTTCAAATACGATATTCTTCATATTTTGGAAAAAATTAGCTTGATGAAGTATAACAATCATTTGGATGAAGATTCTGCCAAAATTCTGATAGATAGAGCTTTGGTTAAAAAAGAAAATGGTCGTTTAGAATTTTCAAGGGATATTAGAGTCAAGCAAACAGTAATATTTTAAAAATAAATTAATTCTTTTAAACTGATGATATTAAAGGTTTCCATGTTCGATCATTATCTTGATATGTCATATTTGCTGCCTGAAATCATAAAAGGTATTGATGTGCCATGGTTGATGATACACGCTGATCCACCGGCGTATGGAAAGGGACCGGCAACAACCACGATGAATTTTATGAGACAAATTGAGGAAAATTCCAAAACTAGCATTCAATATGAAGTATTCAAAGGAACTCATCATTTTCATATGATTCAACCTAAGGAGACTGCCGAAATAATACTCAAATTTATTGACAAAATAGCAATGAAAGAAAAAACTTCAAAATTATAATTTTTGTATCTTGTTTTATTATTTAAAAAAATAAATATGTTTTCTTAATTATTTAAATAAATAAAATAAAACAAATATGCTATGATTCTTTTTCACATTAAAATGAAATAAGAATATTTTACATTTTATTGAACTCATGTGTATAATTAATTCATTAAAATTATTCAAATTAATTTTCAATATTGTTCAAAATATAAAGCTTTAAATGAAAAATCATACCATATTTTAAATTAAACTAAAGACAAATTTTGGTAAAAAGCTGATTTAAGTTTATAAATCGGACTTTGATCTATTTCAACAAACGTTCAATCTTTTTTTTCTCAAATTTTCCATTTCATGCTTTTTCTTAATTAATTCTAGTCTCAAAATTTTTCTGAAAAAAATTTCAAAATAATTCGATTGAACTTAGAACTTAATTTACAATTTTTAAACTCTAAGCTTAGAATGCTCCCGAAAAGCAAACAATTTGAAATTGAAGTTGGCTGGGGTAAAATTGCTGGCCAAATATTTGGAGAAATAGGAACACCTGAACAACCAAATCATCCAATTCTTTGTCTTCATGGATTTTTAGATAACTCCAATAGTTTTCGACCAGTAGCCTCGTATTTGACCAAAAACTCCAATTATTACATGATATGCATTGACTTACCCGGCATGGGCTTAAGCTCAAGCATTTCAGATGGTAAGCTTAAAAAATATTTCTTTTAAATTTTAAATGGTTTAATATATTTGTTTATCTGCGATTATTTAAGGAATTCCTTATTCTACCAGATTTTTCGTCATGGCTATTAGAAGAGTGACTTTGCATTTTAACTTGGAAAAATTTGTTTTTTTAACTCACAGCTTTGGATGTTCAATTTCTCTTGCAGTAAGTTAGACAAATTTGAGAAAAAAATCTTATTTATTTTCAAGTATTCGGCCTGTTATCCAGATCAGGTATTGGGGTTGGCATTAATTGATTTTGCCATGAAAGAATGCAACATTGAGTTAAGGGTAAATAAAATTTATTTTATTATTTAAAAAAATGCAATTGTATTTGAAGGATAACTTGGGTGAATGCTGGAAAGAAGGTATTGAGGTTTATCTAAAAGCAGAAAAGCTTCTGAAGGACAAGAATGGTTCAAAATCGGAGTTAACTTATGATCATGCACTGAAAAGGCTTCTGGAATCTAACAAATTTATTGATGAAACAGCAGCTGTAATTTTGCTTGAAAGAGGACTTGAATATGTTGACGGAACTTTAAGATATAGCCGTGATATCAGATTAGTTACGGGAGTAAGTCTTGTCAAATTTTTATTTCCAGAAAATTTATTTTCACTAAAGATTTCAATGAGAGAATACCATTTAGAATTTCATGGGGTATATGATTGCTTGTTTAAAAATTTATCAAGTCCTGTGATGCTTATGTATGCGACACCTCCGCCCTTTGGCCAGGAGCTCTTTGAACAAATAATGAAAATAATGAACGAGATTAAAATGAATTCTAAGTCAGAAGTGGAGCTTATCCCAGTTGAAGGCACTCATCACTTTCACATGCTTAAACCTCAGCAAACTGCAGAAACAGTTTTAAAATTTCTACAAGACAAAGTAAGATTAAATTTAAAAAAAAATAATTTTAATAAATTCTATTAAGTTTTAATCAAACAATAATCATTTACAAACTGACAAGTAAAAAAGTTAATTATTCAATATCCAGAAACTATTGAACAAAAAATTAATTTAAATCAGATTATTTTTTACTTTTTTAGTCAAATAAATTTTTTAATTTTAGAGTTTTATTTCTCCCATGTAACAAATTACAATTGTTTGTTAACCGCTGCACATACTTTTAATTTTACTGCCTCTAAGAAGCACTTTTATGTGTTCTCTTGGGTCGTTTTCCTTCAACTTAATATACCTAATTTAAAATTTTAATTGGTAATCTATTCGATATTTAGGCTTTAAAAAGTCTTTTTCTCTAGTTTATTAGCTATTTTATAAATATTTAGTTAAAATTTTAGATTTTAGTCTCGGTCCAAATCTTAGAAGAATAAGACCGAACTCATTTGATTTCCGGTACTATTTGATCATCTTGGATCGGACCGTATCAGTGAAACCAACGGACAACACTAAATCAAACTGTCAAAAATAATTACATAAATGACGCAGGTAATAAAATAAAATTGTTGTAATATTTTTCATCCGCATATTTTATCCAAAACTTTAAGAAAAATTTTAGAAGAATAGAAGTACTACTACTTGATCAAAAAGGCAAAGTGTAAATGATTTTATATTTTTAGATCTTCATATTTGTATATTTTCTAATATTTTACATAATTAAAAAGAGGATTAAAAAAAAATTAAGAAAACCCAAATTAAAAATTTTCTGAAACAATGCACAAAATATCTTAAAACATGAATATCTAAAAATGTAAAATTATTTACATTTTGCCATCAAAAAAGATTGAATAATGTCAGCTTTATACAAAGTCAGTTCAAAGAGTACAATTAATTAAGAGACTTTTTTTTATTCTTAAATATTTATTCTAATATTTGTTTCGAAATTAATAACAATTTTTTTTATTTACTAGATAACCCTTCTTAAATAATCTATATTTTTGTTTAAAAAAAAATTTACAAATGTTTTTAATTTAAAACGCTCTCAAAAATCAAAAATAATAAATAAGCGGCTAAATAAAAAATTAAAAAAATGAATTCAAGTCACCACATAAAAATAGAAAAATTAAAAAAAAAATACCAAAAAAAGTCCAAATAAATAAATATAATATTAAATAATTCTCTAAATTTGAATTTTTAACTGATTTAATTTTGAACTCGATGCCGAATGGGTTCCAAAAGAGCTCGAATTTTTGGCAGTCGAACTATTTGTTTGTCTACTTGAATCTGACAGACCATTTCCATCGCTGTAGGCTCGCATCCGTAATCTTCTAGCATAGATATTATTTTGCGAAAATTGAATTGATGCCGAGCCGAAATTGGCTAATATAGACCCGAAGTTATTCGAATGCATCAACGTGGTCACATGTGAACTAAATGAACTGCTTTCATTTGAGGTGACTATGGAAGTCTGTACTGCAGCATCACAATACACTTTACTTTTCTGCAAACTTATTTTTTCAGTCATTAACAAACTTTCGTTTGTCGCCTGAGTAGAATTGAGGCTTTTTTTGCGCTTAGCCACAGGCTCAATTATTTCCAGGATAGAATTCATCGATTGGAAGCCTTTGGACTTGAGCAAATTTATATTTTTCAAATAATTTATTTGACCAAGCTTGAACGAAATAGGCAAAAAGGACACAGAGCCCAATTTTGTCGGTTCCGACACAAACACTTGGCCGTCATCGAATTTTTTATGTTCATAAAAATTGCCTTTTTTCAGCCGAATATTTTCGCTCACTCTCTGCGACAAAAAAGTGAACGACTTGCACAACCGCGAGTATTTTCTGCCTTTTTTATTCAAATCTTTGTCCACACTAGTAGCATTTTTTATCTCTTTACAAATACTTTTTATCAAGCTTCCCTCATTTGACAAGTCTTTTAGTTTATTTCCCAATTTTTTGAGAGTATTTTCGCGGTTCTTTTTGACCGATTCTTGCTGATTTAGAGCCTTAATGGTCGATGATCGATGCCTAATGCTTTCTCTGAGTTTTTTTTTACTCTTATCAGAATCGTTTATCTCGCTTATATTCAGCACCATGGAGGAAAAGTTTTGACTAATGGATTCATTTTTTTTCACCATTGACTCTGATTTGGCATCATTTTTGTTATTCAGACTTTTGTTTAAGTTTATTGAAGAGAACACGGACAATTCCTTGGATAAAAGTCCCGAATACGACTTGGTCATGGAATACTTTTTTCTGTTCTCTGTGGAATTTAAAACTTCACTTGATTCCATTTGGGAATTTAGCGTTGACTCGTCCTGAGTCAATGAATTCATATTATTGTGCAATGACTCGTCATTTTTGTGAGCATAAATTTGATTGAGTGCATTTGATCTGGACTGATTTAGCTGAAAAAAACTCTCCGAACAATTGGTTCGTAAAATTTGAGCTGTCTGAGTTTTTAGCATGTTTTCTTGAATTAAAAATTTTTTCAACTCATACTCGGACATTATCTTAGTAGGCCAATTGCCCACTAGATCTGTTTTGTGCCTTTTTTCCAATTGTTTTCTCCATTTATTTGGGTCTACTCTGGATATGGAATAAGATCTGCGCACCGAGCGTCTTTTTACCGGACGAACAATGCTCTTTCTAGTCTTAGGCACTTCTAGCTCTGCTCCGATGGGCCTGAGACGCTTTGCCTCATATCGGACATTGCCCATGTGATAGTAATTTTGAGTGCGATTCTGAAAATTTGAATTAACAAACTTACTATCATTGAAGTAAAATTTATTATCAAACTGGTCATCAATGGTATTGGGATCATAATCGCTGGAACTTTCACTGCTGTAAAACTGGTTTATTTTGTAGTTGTTGTGTACGGTTATGATTCCGTTCGGATTGGCATACGCAGGATAAATTTGCTCATAATTGTGACAATTGTAATTGACGTTAAAGTCTGATGAAGGCATTGGGTAATAGTTGGCATGGTCTTCATAATTATTGAAGTTTGACTGACGCAAGTAAACACCTGGTTGTGTTGCGCCATTTTGGAAGCCTATTCGAGCCATGGGCGGAAATTGCTGCGGTCTTTTTCGACGAAAAAGAAGGCAGCAGCATTTTTCAAAATGATTTTTGAGATTTAGATTTTTCAATGCATAGATAAAAAACAATAATGTCATGAAAAGAATGATGAATATAATCGGAAGGAAAACTTCATAATTGGTCTTGGAAGATGATTCTGTTTCGCTTATTTTTGGCACCAAAATAAACCCTTCTGGTATTGTTTGATTAGAATCGATGTTCAGCTTCAGATGACCATTTTGGTCCAAGGTTTCCATAATTATTTAGACAGTTTTATTTATTTTTAGGATAAAACAAAATTTCATGATAATAAATTTTTAAATTAGTTTTTTACAGTTGCAAATTAAATATTTTTTGACTGGTATGATTTATGTTTTTTTTCTAAAAATAAGTTTAGTTGTTTTTTGTCAGGTTTAATTTCAAACGATTTAGTCTTTTTTGTTGTTAATTTTGAATTTTAGCTGTAAGTTTACGTTTTATAAAATTTTAAATCTTATTTCTTTTATCAGCTCCTAATATTTCTAATATTTGCTTAAACATGGGTTAATTATTGAAAATGAAATAAGAAATCTAAAAAATAAAAATTCCTGATTTTAGTTACCGATTAAAATTTAGAATTAAAAAATTTAAATCTAGAAACTTCAATTTTATCTATTTCTTTATATAAAAATTAACATTATTTTTTAAATTTTTTTATTCTAATACCGAATAATATTTAATTTTAAATAGATTGTTAAGTAGAAATTTTTTACAAAATTTTTGAAAAAAAAATTTGATACAGTTCTTAATCATCAATCAAAAAATCTTAAAAAAATTAATTAAATTATTTAAAATTAAAACCAAATATGCCTACTATTTGAATCAGCATCTATTGACTCCAAGTCAGCAGTCATGGCTAGCGTGCTCTGTCTCAAGAATGAAGCCCAACAAACCTCTAGCAAACAAATTGATAAAATGGTTGCTAAAAGCATTAAGCTGACCAAAACAAACATTCCAATTGAATATGAATTTAATTTCCACAAACCATTATCTTCATAAAAAATCTGATTTAATATGATATCTTGTTCAATGCATCTCTTAAACAACATATAAAATACTTTTTTTTTCAATTTTATTTTCTTTTACTTTTATTCTTGAAATTGAATAAGAGTTGAAAAGGCTATTCAAAGAATTAGACTTAGAAAATATATTTTTCGATTCTTCAAAACTTAAAACAATTTTTTCATCAAGTTGAATTAGAACAAAACAAATATTTAATCTTAAAAGCAAATGTTTTTGTTTATTCAATAATTTTGATTTTAAGTTAATATACCCTGTATCTGATGATGTCTGAAATGAAATGAAGTATTCATTGTATTCAAAATGTAAAGTACCATTTGTCTCTCTTTCCAAAATTGTATTGACATCATCTTTAAAATGATTTAGACTGAAACTTGGCTTGAGGTAAACATCTGAAAGGACTAGTCGGCTTTTGTAATCTGACTCTATAATAAAGACATAAACTTCAGTGTTTATTTTAACACTGGAAAATGTGGCCAGTATTTTAAGCACAAAATAATTATTGGAAAATGCTTGATAATTCGAAGAATTAGTCGAAATAATACCTTGGGAAAATTTTTTTTTTAAAGTTTAAAATTTTATTCTAATTTACCATTTTCTTTATTTAAAATAAAATGCTCGCAAAACTGCGGATCAACATAAATCAGGGAATTGAATACCAAATCACATGCAATGAGATTATAAATTGGCTCAGCTAGACTAGAGACACCCACTACTTGACCAATTTTTTTATTCAAGCTGACAATCGGATCCAGAGCTAAGTTAAAAGAAATAAAATGATAAACTTTGAATTCATTTTAAAAATTGAATTACTTATAAACTTAGAAACTTGAGAGAAATAGCCCGTTGTTTCATTTAAGTTCAATACTTTAATGTTAACAAAAAGAAATGCTCTATTTAAATTTGATGGGTAGAAAACATTTTCATAGCTAATAGGTCTGTCTGTGATATAAATAAATAACTTATAAACACTTTTAAATTGTGAATTTAATTTTTTAATCGGTTGTAGCCAAAATTTTTGTGATGCATTTACACCAAATGTTTCGGAGAGTTTGTTTGTTTCTTCAATATCAAAAATGTTTTTTATTAATGAAAAAAAATTCAATATAAATTTTTAAATTTCACCTTTTTCAAAAACATAAAAAAAAAATTTTTCATCAGGTATGTAAACTAAATTAGTCATATCTAAAATTGGCTGATATAATGAAGCATTTTCATAAATGCTTAAACTAATGGGTCCGCTTGTCTCTTCGCGCTCAAAACGAGGTAAGTTATCTCTAAGTAAATTTACTCTAATTTCAATTGTAATATAATTTTTTGCCATGTTTAGGACATCATGAGCTTCGATAAACAACTTAATTCAAGAAATTCTTCATTTAATTACGTTAATTTTTATCAAGAAAAAATTACCAAGTAGCTTTTTTTATCTGAATAAATGTTATCCGGAAAAGGGTAAATTATTCTCAGTGACTTCTTGTCAATATAAAATGGTATTGGATTTTTGTTCAGAATTGAATAAACAACTATTTGATTTGGATTGCTGATCACGTCAAAATCTAAAATTACCGTGTTGTTCAAAATTCCAATCAATGAAGGATCTAAATCCAACACGTAGCCTGCTTTGCTTGGAATTGTAAAAACAGGAAATTTCAATTGTTCTGAATGGGAGTTGATGCCAATGTGAACAAATACTTTGCTCAATATTGTTGTTGAATTAGCTAGCTGAATTTCAAAATTAATTTTAGAAGTGTCTAATAAAATTGGACTATTTTTGACTAATAATTGAACTTGATTAAATAAAGATATATGTTTTAGGTAAAAATATTCGTCTATTAAATAATTTGACTTTTGTGCTAAAGAAACATTAAGAATCTGATTTGTGTTCGATTCGTATTTAAGAGTCAGAATTAATGAATTGTTTGATATGTTTGAAAATAAGTGAATGGAATAATTTTTTTTATCAAAAATTGGAATTTTTGACAATGATGAAATTGTAAAAATTTTCAACTGCCGCTGATCTTCTCGTATGAACCTATCTTTGCTATATTCAGTGACAGCCAAATCGCTTTTGGCATTTATCACTAAAACATATTCACTTCTATTAAACATATCTATCTTCGAACTAGATAAATATATATTGCCCTAAAATAATTAAAATTTATGAAAAATTTAGCCTGATTATTTAAATTACTGTTCTATTGCCTATTATAAAAAGATCATTAGATCCGTAATCTTTAATATAATCAAGCGAATATTCAACTTTGTTACACGGAACATTTTTGCTCAAATCGTATTGGGAAAAACACCTAGTCTTCGTTTGATAAATGGAATCATGATAAAAAGTATCTGCACACAGAGTTACATTGTCATGAATCTAATTGAAAATATTCATTTTTGTTTTAAAGTTTTATTTTAATTCTATACTTACATATTTTGAATTTAAATATAAATTTGTAAAAAAGTTGTCAAAATATGATGATAAATCAATATATATTGTAGCATGTGAACTAATACCGTAGTTAGAAGTAGCCGAAACAATCAGTTTTACCTTATTAACAAATGGCAGGGTATTTAAACTGATTACACCAGTCAAACTATCAATTTTAAAAAATCTTTTTGGTGATATTGGGTATGAGATTTCCGAAACTATTGAATATTTTTCAATAAGCTGAAAAGTGACTGGATCATAAGCTATGATTGTGGTAATGTACGAGCCAGCATGAGCATACTCAGACAAATATGTGATATTTATAGAATCTAGGATGAATACAGGTGGTCTTGAGGTCGAATCTTTGGTCAAAACAAGCTTAAATGGAACTAAAATTTAAATACTAAATAAAATTTACTTGAAATTAACACTTAATTTTTTACTTGTTATATAATTTTCACCCTGCTGAACATGGACTGTAAATGAAGCATCACAAAAATTTTCTCTATTTAGATTTTTGAATGACATGATTCGGCCCGTAGATGAATCAATTCCAATGCTTGGCTGATAGCTTATGTCAAAACCTTCGCAATTATAAATTTTGTGAACTGAAGATATATCAAATGTTATTTTAGAATTTTTTGACTCGTTTTCAGATGAACAGTTGATTTGTGTTATATAATTTTGATTAGAAAAATCTAATATTTGAGAAAAAATAAAATAAAATAAACAAATATTGATTAAAAGAATATTCTCTTACTATCAGGATCTATTTGGGCTATTACATAATCTTGACTACATTTCAATGTGCTTTTAAATTTTTGAGTAACTGATATTAATACTTTGGTCGAAGAAGATAGTCCATTTGATTGATCTGTTGCTTCTACCTATCACAAATTAGTTGAATATTAGTTTATTTTAAAACAATATAAAAAATTTGAGTAATTTTAAAATTGCTTACTGTAACTTCATATTCTTTATTTTCCAAATGAATACCATCTTCAAGATAAATGAATCCTTGAAAAGTATCTATGCGAAAAATTTTTTCAAGCTTTTTAATTAGTGAATATCGGATAGGCAAATTATTGTTTGAGTTCATTGATATTGCTTCGATTTTTATTAAGGGAACAGACTTCATAACAAGTTCTCTTTCAATTTGAATTTTATATTTTTGCAAAAAAAATGGCCTCTGATCATTCATGTGAAGCTGGTCAAAAGGCTTTAAATGAATAATGGCGGCACAAGTAATTGATGAAAGATATAGACTGCCATTTAATACATCTTGAATTTGATAAGCTTTGACTTCCACATTAACTCTAAATATTTAAATAGATTTAATTTTTTTTAAATTAATTAAACAAAAAAATGTCTTGCCTTGAGTATTTATTTAAAATTGTTGAATTTATCGGAGATTTAAAAAAAATTCTTCCAGTTAAAGAATCAATGCTTAATTCGTTCAGTGTAGGTACTGACTGGGAAATAAAGTATTTAAGTTTGTGAGCTGAATTAATTGGAATGTAAAGCTCAGGTTGAAAAGTCTTTAAGTCCATGAAACTCAACTCTGATCTGGAGCTAGATGTTGAACAAAAAAAATTTGATTTATCTATTGCCCAAGGACTTGTAATATTAAAATATAAGATTAAATTGGTAAAGTTGCTAAGACCTCCTTGGTCATAAGCCACTACTGTGATATTATAAAGTCGGAGTAATTCTTTTTTAAAATCAAATTTTCTAAAAAGCTTAATTTGACCAAATGAATCAATTGTAAATTTATGCTGATGAGCTCCGATTAAATTGTATACCAAACCATCACGTTTGTCATTGGAGTCTTCATCATGAGCTTTTAATGTAATAATGTAATCTCCGGGATTCAAATTTTCTGGATCATTCAAAACTTTGCTGACTATAAAATTTTCAAAATACGGACTGTGTTCATTAAAATCTTGGACATATATTGTCACATTTGCAAAGCTTAATAAATATCTATTCGACCGTGAAACTGCTCTAATCTAAAAATAGAAAATTATCATTAATCTTTTAACTTAGCATCTTACTCTTAAATTAAATTTTGTTGGTCCAGACTCATGATCTAAATATTTGTTTGGTTTTAGCTTAAAACAGCTCACTAAATACCCCATACCAAAGTTTGGCACAATGTCAAACATAGAATCGGGAATATTTTTTTCTTTATCCAAAACTTCAAGATAAAAACCAGAGTTATTAATCGATAAGGGCTCATCTTCAAATACTGTGAATGACGCATTACGAATCGCTGTATTTGGTGCAATGTTTTCATTAACAAAAAATGTGTATTCTTGGTACAAAAAGGCTGGTGGCTTTTGAGCTGTTTGAGGGTAATCAAAGATGACATTTATTTCAGCTTTTGTTGAGTAAAGATGATTTTCAGTTTGCTGAAAAAATGTAATGTTCAGTTTATAGCTGGTTCTTAGAGGAACAAGATTTTTCGTCTGAATATTTTGATAGCAAATATCATGAGAACACCAAAAATTAGACAATTTAGCAAAATTCTTGGGATCTGATAGACCAAAGCTAATATTTTGAGGTTTATTTGAATCTACATTCAAAACTCTAACTTCTAGTGTGTTGTTAAACTTTAAATTTATTTTAAAAAATAGCAATAAATTGTCAATTGATCAAGTAAGTAGTCAAATTTACCAAATTTTCGTAAGATATTCTAAATAGATAGGTTGATTGAGAAAATTTCGGCTGAAGTTCTCCTTTTTTGACCTCTATAATTAAATAAGTTGTAATCTTCTTCATTAAAATCTTAATAAAAATAATTTCTAATTTATGAATAATATTTTTTAATTAATATTTAAATTACTTCAGCGGTAATCGATAGAGCGAATCGATTTTTCATGTAAAAATCTAATTTTTTAGTTAAAATAACCAAACATTGATAAACACCAGCATCTTTAATTCGAAAATCTATTCTAAAATAGTTGCATGATAATAAAGCCTTTAAAATGAATAATTAAGAATTTAAGTAAGAATGCATGTAAGAAATTACATCAGAATTATTCGGATCATTGCTATCACAAAAGATTCTTGGCACTCCATTCTGTTCTGAATTAGAATCATTTAGAAAAATTTTGTCATAAATAACAGATTTAGGAGTAACGATCTAAAATTTTAGTTTAAATACCAAGCTATTAGAAGCATTGTGAAGTTCTGAACAATATGAAATAAAATGACGTAACAAAATATAAGTTCTAAAAATGAAGCAATTCTAAAACTTTTTTAATAATTAAAATAAAACAAATTTTTACTTCAAAATCTACTTTATTTTAAAACTTCAGTTTAATTCTATTTAATTCTGCATAATAACCGGGGAGTTCATGGCGTATTACACTATTTAATTGAATTTTTTTTTCTATTTTTTTGTTCAAGACTACACAATAATCTTTTTAGAATCTTACTTCAAGTATAGAAACATGATGACCAAAATTATCATTAAAATAAGGAGCTAGAGTATTTGCACTTATAACAACAACGTTTGCAGTTAGGTGAGTCTAAATAATTTTTAATTATTTTCATATTTATTAAATAAAATTAAAATTTTTCACTGATTGGTGGATCGAGGCAGAATCAGTAGCTACTATCATAAATTGGTACTTTCTCTTTTAAAAATTTTAATTTTAATTTATATTAATTTTTTTTGATAAGATCATTACTTGTCTGCTAAACGGCGAAAATAGTCTAATACTTCCAGTTGTAGAATTTATCTTGAAATATTCATCTGGATCGATGAGAGAATAGCTAATAGGATATGCCTCTTCGTAGGTAAATGCTTTTGCAACCAAAATTTCTAAAATATTTTTCAAATTAATTGAAACAACAATAATTAAGAAAAGAACACTTACCAGTGTTTAAAGGAATATTTTCATACACGATAATGTTTTCAGCTTTTTTAATGGTGATTTCAGAAAAGTATGGAGCTGGTTTCAATATTTGAGATTTTGAATTAAATACCAAATATACCAAATAAATGTAAAGGCGAAGCATCTGTGGTATTTCTTATTTTTAGTAAATAAATAAAATAATGAGACCAATTTTGCCAAACTCAATTATTTGATTCTATAACTCGGTCATGTGTCTGGTACGTCATTATTAATTTATCTATTCTTGATTAGAAAAAGATAAAAAGAATTGAACAAATGAAGCATTAAACGAGATCGTCTCTAATAACATTCAGCTTCAATTACTTTCATTCAAATTTGTCGCGTTTTATAAAAAGTTTATTATTTTAAATATAGATCACAAATAGAAATAGCAATTTTGATTTAATCTGCATCTTTTAATCAAGCAATTTTTTCATTTTTTTTTTTAAATTATTGGATTTTAATTTTTTTAAATAAAATGGATTCATGACAAAAAAGATACTCGAAGCAGAGCTTTAAATATGCGAGTAACCAGACGTTAAATAAATAGTTAATTGTTTATTTATTTGCTGATAAATCTATTGACTATTTTTGGTCGCTATATTGATCAATTTTTTCATTTTCAAGAAATAATTTTGTAGAGTTTTAAAAAAGATAATGATAAATTTTGTGTCTTTAAATTCTAGTTAAATTCTGTTTATTTTATATGATGCCATATCGATATTTTCATATTTAACAGATATATTGACCTTTCCCTTATGACGGGATCATATTATTAAAAATAAAAAAAAACTACTAAAAATTATAATTTAGTATAATAAAAATTATGTAAATCTATCCTTTTTATAAGCATGTAAATTTAATGGTATGATGAAAAAAAAAATTGTCTCTTTTTTTTTTCATTGGAAGAATTTCTTTTTATAATTTAATATTTTTCATCGCCGAATCTGGCGTAATCTTTTTGAAAATAAATAATGAATAATAATAATTATAATATTGAATAATTTTTTATAGTTTTACCATTTTTTATAAACGTTAATTTTAGCTGAGTTAGTTATTATTAGTTATAATTAGACGGTTTCTTTGAGAGGTACAAGTTCAGACAGTTCAGAATTTTTTTTTTAATCATTTGGGTTTCATGAGCTGGCTAATTTTCTTCTCTTGTACGTTTAATTGTTCTTAATTATTTTTAATAGTTAACGTTCAAAATAGAAAAAATTAATAACAGAGGATGAACAAATATGATTCAAGGTAAAATCATCGCATTCTGTTTATTTCCCGAAACATAAAAAAAAATATTGGGTCAATTATAATTTATTTATAAGTAAAAAGAAATTCGCAATATAATAAAAATTCTAATTAATTAGAATAATTCACTCCTCCTAATAGTAAGGATTACTTGAATATCTGTCCAAAAAATCCAAGTTTTTTCTTTTATTTTCCTAAGTTCTAATTTTACTGATCAAACTTGCTTTTGCTGATTCCCGGTCCATTGTTGATATACGTTGTTAATTAATGACATTTTTCCATATTTGCCCATAACCTCTTTGCTTCATTCCTGATATCCCAAGCTCTTAAACCTTCTATTCTGCTCAAGCATATTTTGACAGTCTCTGTTTATAAGCTACTCAATTACATTAAAAGGATCATCTAACCAAATTTCAGTTTCACTGAGAATCGTCAGAATCTCATTATCCACTAAAAATATAATTCTGATACCAAAAGATTTGCTATCATATCTTAAATATGATTCGTTTTTAAGGATGACACTGAATTCACCAGCTAATTCTAAATTTGAATAGTCTTCTGGTTCTTTTTCATGATTTTTAGCTCTGTTTTTTGTAAGACAAGAGGAAATTTTTTTCATAGTTGGTTGCCTTAGAGCGATTACTCTATCACTTGCCTTTTTTAACTGATAAAATCAATATTTATATTATTAGATAATATTTGAATCTTTTACAAGGAGTATTCATTATTTCTTTTATATCTTTTGAAAATATCATAGATAAAATACAAAACAACAGAGGACTAATTACTGAGATTTGAGAGAAACACCTGCGGTTTTTGAAAATTTATGGCAAAAATTACCATTTACGTTTATGTAAAGATTTATATATTATTTATTTGTTTTATTTATTTATATGTTTATCTGTACCGAACTAATGCTCCTTAAGAATAAAAATATATAAATAAAAAAATTAAAATAAAGTTAAATAAGTTTTTTTTTTGAAAATAAGAGCTTTCTGATTAAAAAGAGAGAAAAATTTTGATTAGACTTTTATTTGGCGTAAAATATCAAAAATATAGAATTGAGTTTGATAAAGAGTGAAATTTATTTGTTAAAAACCGGATAAAAAATCTCTAAAAATTTTTTAATTTTCACTCATTGAGTTCCATTTTCTAGAGCAAAAATTGTCGTCGATAAAAACAAGAAAGGTTAAAAATTAAGTTTTACACTAATTTAAGGTATTTTTTTCACATTAGTGGAAGCATGTTTAGTCTTTTGTTCACTCAAATTCATTTATTGTTTTGCTTCCAAAATTTGATCGCCAATTGTTTTTGATGGACTTGTATTTTAATGGATTGTTGGTCTTAAAGAAAAAATAATAAAAAATTAGAACGAATTATTAATAAAGCTAAATTAAATAATTTGTACAGAATAAAAAAATGTTTTTTTGATAATTATACCGAATATAATAGACAACATTAAAGGTTTTATTAATCACTTACTTTGGTCAAATATTTCCAAAAATTACTTAACAGTTTATTATTTGAAATATGTTTACTATTTAACAGAGCATCAAGTAAATACCTTTCTGGAAAATTTTTTTGTTCCATATTCTGACCGTCTGGGTTTAATTGAGAAAAATCAAAATCATCAACAGAGTACATTTCCTGAAATGGAGTTGAATTAATCTCAGAGGTTTCTAGTGTATACTGTTTGTCAACCAAATCTGTTGGATCACTTTAAAAAAATAATTAATTCTTTTTTTTTGCAATCATTTAGTAATTACTTTTCAAAAAACATGAAACTTTTATCATTTTGATTATTGATACAAAATTGGTTCATTAAATTTGGAGTGCTACATTTTCGATTTAAGCTAGAAGAGGTTTTGCTCTGATGATTAGTTGATGCAGGTGAAAATCTTGAACTTTGTCTGACGTTGATAAGCTTGCGAGCGACTTGTTTTTGATTAACTAATTTATTAGTTTTAAACAAGTCAGTTTGGAATATTGTTTGGCTGTCTTCACCCGCAGGAAAATTCGAATAGTCACTTATTGAGGACTCATCAATTGAATTATTATTAAATGACTTGATTGTGCCTGGGCTAGTTCTGTATTTTGCAGAATTGAAGGAGTTTGATTTATAAGCTCGGTACTTTGTCTGTATTTTCACCGCTGCTTCTGTGTACTTGTGTAAATTTTCATACTAAATAATTTTAGACATTTAAAAATCTAATGATTGTTTCAATTAAATAAAAACAGCTAAAAAATTAACTTAGTAAATTGGTAACAAGTTAAATTTAGAAATCTAAATATTTAATAATTTTTTGCTGTCAAAGTCTAGTAAACATGATTTAATTTAACTCTTTTAAAAGATAGATCATTTGCATTAAATATTTAAATAGTAAATAAAAATTTCAAAATATGATTTTATTTTTTAATTAAATTTTTATTTGTTCTTTTACATTATTTGGGAATTGTGAATTCTTTTTTTTGCACTAAAATTCGCTTCTATAGATTGCAATAGTCCAGTCAATTCAAATTTAAATTTAATAAATTCAAAATTCAAAATCCAACTGCGTTGTTTAATATCTTTATTCTTTTCTGAACTATCAAATACTTAAACGTTTAGTTTTTCAAATACTGTTTTTGAATTTGTTTATTCTTTTTTTATTTTTAACCTAAAAAGTTTTTGATCGAGAAAAACAATTTATATTTTGTTGAACAATCAGAATTTTATTTTGCAATAATCTTTTTCATAAATTTCTCAAAACTGACAAGTAATTCGATAGCTTAGTAATTATGGTATTGCTAAAATAACACATATACACTATCAGTTGAGTTGATGTGAGTTGATTGATGGCTATCAATTAATATTGTTATTTTTTAAAAAAGAAGATTCTTTTTTTATTTTTGAATCATCAAATAAGAGCTAACTTTATTTCCTTTTTAAATTTAAAAATAAATTGAAAAATTGAATTTAAATTCTAACTGAAATAAAAAATGGTTTATTCTTTCGTCTTTTTTAAAAAAGTTAAATACAATTTTGAACTTGCAATTTGAAAATTGCGATGAAATTTAGTTATAAAAATTATTATGGTCAATAAAAAAACAGCTCTAAAAAGTCTCTGAAATAACTTAAGTTATTTGTTCTAGAGCTGTTTTTTTATTGACCATAATAATTTTTATCTAAAAACTGAAAAGTAAAATTAAAAGATTAATTTTTACAAATAAAGAACATTGAATTTATTAGAAAAATCCTTAAAAAATAAATTTATAAAAATTAAATTAAATAAAAGAGCTTTGAAGTGCTATATTTAAGATCAAATTATAATAACATTGCAAATTTAAATTGTAAATATTTCAAAAATAGAAACTAAATTTCATCGCAATTTTCAAATTGCAAGTTCAAAATTGTATTTAACTTTTTTAAAAAAGACCAAAGAATTAACCAAATTCAAATTCAAATTTAAAAATAAATTTAATTATTCAAAAATAAATTCAAATGCTATTTGTTTACAACACTATTATCAGCCAACAATAATTTATTTAATTGAATTTGTATATTTAATTTTATTTGAATTTGAAAAGAATTCAAACTAATAATTTATCAAGATATAAAATAAAATTTAGTTGCTCTTATATTTTAAAAAATTTCCAAAATCAATTTGAAAATGCCAATAAATTCTTTAGAATAAAAAAAAAGTCTAGAACTTTCCCAAAAAAATTTTAAAACAATTGAAATTATATCAATTATCAAAATATTCAACTCTTACTTGTTTGTACCGTCTGTAGTATTTTTGTATAATACATGCTGCTTCACACTGTCGGTGTTCTTCGCCGCCACTTGAAACGTTTTCATCATACTCATCATGGTTTTGACCAAGCAAATTCGAGCTAATCTTTGGCATAGGATCTGAGGTAATAGAGGACATGGGTACTGAGGAAGGATACATTTGTGACATCTTATCGCAGTTTTTTTTATTCTTGCATTGAATGTCTGTCACTTGCATAGAATTTTCCAAATCTAGTCTTATTTTCTTTTTTTTTCTCATTACATAGCGTCTATAGGCGTTTTGAATGACCAATGCGGCCTCGTATAATTCACGCTGCTCATCATCGGTCAAAGTTAGCTGAGAAAAGCCTTTTTCTATTGCGTTTTTATAGTAGCCTGATGAAGTTGATGCATGAAAATATTGGCAAAATTCTGCAGTACTTGGTGTGCAATCAATATGAAAAGAACCAGAGCATACTGACTCATCTCCTGGACTATCGTCCAAACTAAGTTCCTGGTTTAAATGCTTTATGAAATCATATTGATATGACACTGATGTAGTGGGACTTAGTGAGGATCTGGTAGATGACGAATAGCAGCTATTCAGACTGAATTTGGGATCTGAACAGCTACCTTCGTATCCTTCATCGAAGCTAGCCGAATTTCTATGAATCATAAAATCTTTTGCATCATTATCAAAAAATTGACTCTTTTGCTGCATCAAATTTGAGCTGGAATATCTATGTGACTTTATTTTATGAGGCATTGCTGCAATTATGTTATCTGCTAGTGCTTTTATCTTTTCATCTTGGTCGTCGCTTTGGCGACATGTTAACAATGGCTGGTCAATCGAATCTGGAAAATCGCTCTCAAAATTCATAAAATTATTTAAATCTACATTAATTGAAGCCTTATCTGAATTAATCTCATCAAAAGTGTTATTTTCGGATAAAAGAGTGGACAGGTCGCCCAAATTTTCAATAAAATCAAAATTTTCATCTATTACTGCGTTTATATTGGGACTTGGTAGTGAGTTCAAGTCCTGATCGGTAATTGAAAATGGAATAATTTGTTGCTTTATTTTTTCGATTGACTCTTGTTCAAGATTTAACTTGGTAATTTGAGTACGAAATTTGCCATAAAGATTTTCGATTTTTTCCAATAAGAAACTATTTTTGTTCACTTTGCATGATTCAACAATCTTATCATGTTCTGCACTCCACGAATTAAAATTTTTATTGCTCAAATTTTGCTCAAAGTGCCATCTGTACAAAAAAATAGCTAAATCAAAGTTTTTATTTATAAGGGCTAACTGAGTGGGTGTATTGCCGGCAAGATCAGTTGAGGCCAAGTTTAACTCGGTTTTTAAAACCAAGTTTTTTTTATCTGATAAATAAATATTTTTCAATTTTTCACAAATTGAGTAAGAACCAACTTGAGCACAAAGATGTAGAATAGTTTTGTATTCATGGTCAAAATTGAGATCATTTTGAAAATCGAATGGAAGTTGTGCTCCTGCACATAATTTTTCGATTACAAAAGAAACACGGTCTTCGAAACTAAACGATTTGAATTTATCATGAAAATACAAGTTACTAATATCAATATGAAGATGCTTTGAAATTAATAGAATCTTTTCCATTATTTGAAATTGAGTCTTGTAAATTAAGGCTTAAAATATTAAGTTTAAATTTCATTTTTTAAAAATTTCAATATTTAAATTTCTTTTTTCTTTTTTAGAATAAATGCTAAAAAAATTAAATTTATTAATTTTATATTAAATAATTTTTTGCGCATTTAATAAATTATGTTATTAAAAGAAAAAAATATTTAATTAATTACTACTTTGAATTCTATTGAATACTATTTTATTAATACTTTATTTATAATTAATACTTTGAATTAAAATAACTTGTAAAATTAAAAAGAAGTAGATTCAAACCTATTCTAGGAAAATAAAAAAATATGTGAAGTTATTAACAAAATATTTTTTAATTTAATTTATTTTTATTTATTCTTGAATAAAGTAGAATCTTCTTCTATTTTAATTTACATGTCATTTTAATTCCAAGTTTAATTTTTGCTAAGAATAAAGTTGGACTTTGATTTTTAAAATAATTAACGCACCTTTTTTATATTTCCAATTTTATTATTTATTTAAATTTTTAAGTTTTGAAAAAAAGGAGTCTTGTTTATTCAAATTTTTACATTAAAGAAAAATAATCTTTTGAATAAAATATACTGATCATTATTTTAAAAATTTTCAAAAGTTATTATTTTAATTTATTTTGATAAATTAAAAAAAAAATTATAAATAGCTTAAAAGATTTTTTTGGACTGAAAATAAAGAAAGGTATTTTCAATATTTAATGAATGTGTTAGAATAATTTTTTAGATATGTTGAAACAATGGCTCTTAATTAAAAACAAATGCATTAGGGTAAAAATTTACTTTAAAAACAAAAATGGTATTTAAAAATTAATCAATCAATATTAACATTTTATGGGAATAAATCAAATTTTAAGTATTCTTAAAAACGGAACATTTTCGATATAAACAATACTTCTGACCCGATGATTATTCAACCATTAAATTTAAAGAAAGTATAATCAAAATTTCAAATGACCCAAGATAATTTTTTTTTTTTTATTTAGACTGAAAGAAATTTGAATTTTGAAGCTTAGAAAATAAATGAAGTCTAATTTAAATGAATTTAGAACATTTTCTTGAATTTTTGAATTTTGAGGGGAGTATTTTTAAATCTAAAGTTAAAAATTTTAAATAAATATTAAAAATTACCAGTGGAATTTTCTGATTTTCTAATTTCAAAAGGTATTGGATCACATACGAGGGACTCGTTATGGTAGATTTCAATTGTTGTTCTGTAAGATGTTGAATTATTTTTATCAAAAATAAAATCAAAATTTGGCAGAACACATTCGAGCACATTTGAATTTAACTTTTCCAATTTAACCTCCTTTGAACAGATAACCAACTTGAACCGAGATATTAGATCTATGGCAATGTCAGACCAATTTCCAATAAGAAAAATTTTTTCTTCAGCCTAAAATAAAACAAAAGTCAAAAGATTAGATTAGCATAGGTCAAAACTTGCATTTGAGAAACAATGGTTCACAGAAAGTTGAACATTTAATTTAATTTTATCACTATTTTTGTCCACTTGGTTGTTCAGACTTTCACTTGGATCAAATTTGGTCTGCTCCATAAGATCATTTAAATTTTGACCGACCAGATTAACTCTAAATGATGTCAAGTTAATCTTATCATTCTGGAATATTTGATCTAAAAAATCGGTCAAAAAAGCCTCGGGCTTATCATAAACTGACTTGAAGGTAAGACTGTGATAATTTTGTTTGAAAAGTTTTAAGTTTTCTTTTAAGAAATTTTCACTTAAGTAATAGGGCCAAAGCATTGACTTTATTTCTGTCTTTAGTTCGTCCGTATTCGGACCATTATCCTCAGAATTATTGACCAAATGATTCAGATTTAAATTTATATTGCACTCGCCAGTATCACTATTCGGCATTTGTAAATAATGAACCAAAACAAAGTCCGGTTTATCTATAAGCCAGTAGCATCGCCTGTGAAAAGTTGGAATTATGGATGAATGTGAATAACAACCGTAAATGCAGTCAACTCCATTTATTTTTAAATACATGCGGTCCTCTCTCACTGAATTGGCACCGCCAGTTTTTCTTCTTTTCCAATTAAATCCATCTTTTTTGAAATTTTTGACCTTGCGCCGGTCGAACAAAAATACCGAGCCATTGCTCGGCCTTTGAACTACTTCATCGGTGAACCAGCTGCTTAGTTGACTCCGCATAAGCTCATCATTGGCGAACAAGTACTTGCATTTGCCAAGTATGTTAAAAATCTCCTCATTTGTGTGCCATTGGTTTAGGCGATGGATCGAAAAAGGGCATTCAACAGACAAATTTAAACTTTGGTTGCTTTTAAGGAGTGTGTTAGGCTCATTGTCCGATTTGGTCATGAAAACAATGTTGGATTTTTCGGTACTTAGTGAAACCGACATGTTTTCATTTAGTTTGATGTCATTACTCTTTGGTAAAATGTTCCGCATCATTTTCTCATCCTGATAGTCTTTTCAGCCAAAAACAATTAACCCCGAAAAATATGCATTTTAAAATATTTTTCAATCTAACTTTAAACGAAATTATAAAATAAAATAAGAACCTAAAATTATAATAAATTTTGATAATTTACTTATATGGTAAAATATACCAGAATCGGATTAATGAGCTAAATTAACTAAGCGCCCATATGGAAATCAAACATAGCTAATATTTGGTATTAAGTACTAATGATCTATATCATATTTCCCTATCAAACTTGGTTCTATTGGCTTAGACCTAGTAAACTAAAGAAGAAAAAAAATCTAGTCTGAATAATTTCGCTGCATTTAGTCTAAATTATTTGATGGTTTTGATTGCAAATTGCAAATTCCTGTTATATTATGATAGGAGAATTATGATTTTTTCTATTAAAGTTTAATCAGAAAATGGACTCTGTGATCTTGGAGGATATAATCTTTTAAATTTTATTATTTTTAACAAATTCCGGGTCGATAAAAAAATTGAGACCTCTTTAATTTAATGAATTATGTATAATGTGAAAAATTTTAAATCTAAATCTCCAAGGTTAAAAATCGATAAAATTTAATTCTTTGAACAAAATGCTTTGATTTCAAAATTTTTAATTTACATCTTAATAGCTACTTAAATAAAATAATAGTAATTATCTTAAATTACCCCTGTTGTTGTTGCTAAAATCTCTTAAAATCAATTAAATTAACAATAAATTATTTTTTCAAATCGACTTCAATTTATTTCAACATTAGTCTAAATCAATATACAAATTAAAAATAATTGTTCAAACACGTTCTGTATTGGGAAAAATGATGTAATGAACTAAATTATTTTTTATTTAGCTAAATTCTTGATCGAATAATTAATAAATTGTCTTCAGGAAAATTTAAAATTTAATTTCTTCAAAATAAAACTTAAAAGAGCTGAAAAAATTTCAAGAGATTTTTTAAATGAATTTTAGCATAAAATTTTTGATAATTTTTAAAAGTATAAGGAAACAATTTTAACCATTCGAAACTTTTTGAGCAATTTTTAAAATGCATTTAAGTTAAACAAATAAAGAATTAATAAAAGCTTTTTGTCAAATATTCAGGAAAAAAAATTGTTAACAATTTTGATCAATTTTCGCATGCAAACAAAAATTTTATTTGGTTAAATTCTAATAAAAAATATTCTGTTTTAATCCAAAAATTACCTGGGATATTTTATTTTTTTTAAATTAATAATTTTTACCTTCATCAAAATGCCTCAGTTTTTGACAATTTTTGATTTGACGTTCAAGAATTTTAAAAATTTTGAATTTCATAGGGACTTTAAACTTTTAATATTTTTTATAGCTTAGAAAATTTAATTAAAGTAAGATTTTCGTGACTTAAATTCATGACTAGCTCAGTGAAAATAAATCTACAAATAACAAATATCTTAATTTCACAACTGTTCAAAAAACAGGAACAATATTTGAAAAGTAAAGAACAATCTCGATAGTTATTATATAAGCCAAATTAAGGAAACTCTGAAATTCGACTCACTCAAAAAATCTTGGTTTCTATGTAAAATATTTTACTCTAGCAAAAGCGCAAGGAAGTTTTTAGTATTGATCATTATTAAATGTTTCCTTCGGGTATTTAAATAGGAAACTTTGATCATGTTTTCCTATTATCGTTCTCGTTTTTATTCTAAGCTATAATAATTAATATTTAATTAGTTTAAAAAAAAAATTTAAATTGCTTAAACCACCTTATATTTTTATCTTTAACTGCCTAAAAATTGTATCAGTTTACTTACCAATTAAATAATTGATTTTTATATAATTTTAATTTATTTTCAAAAATTATCTAATTTACAGGCTTTCGATAAATTATTTTCAATTACAACATTTTATAAATATTAAAATAATTAAAAATAAATAATTTGCTATGCATATAAGTTTAAAGCCATGTATTAAGTTTCGCTTTATTTTTTTTTTAATTATTTCCTTTAGTACAATGATTTAAGTTGATTAAAATAAATGTCGTGATTTAAACCATAATTAATTAGAAATAACTCACAAAATTCAATTTTATCATTCAAATAAAATAATTTATATTTAATGATAATGTTTTTTTTTAAATATATAAAGTGTAATAAAATTTATGTTAGAATAATGAATCATAAGTACTTAAAAATATAAAATTTTCTTTAATTGCATTAACTTACCAATAATTTATAATTTCAAGAATTATTTTTTAATGAGATGTTTATTAATTTTGATTTTTAAAATAGTTCATACAAAGTAAATATAATAAGTTATTTTTTAAGTCATCAAATATTTTAGACTACAAACGACTTTCCGACCAGATGAAAATTAAAAATTATTTAATTTTCTAACGAGCATGAGTAAAAAAATTTATTTATTTTTTATCCAATAATTTTTTTAATTATTTTAATGCCAGTATCATTTTTTGAAATTGAACACATTTAAAATTCATCTGTAAATTAAAGGAGTTTTTTAGCAGAAAAAATGGTTCGGAATCCGATAATTTACTGAATAATTCAAATTAATTAATTTTGCAGATGTTTTAATTTTAAAAAATATTTAACCAGGTGACTTAATTTTTCATTCGGAAATTATTATAATATAACATTTGAAAAGATTAAATTTGTGTAAATTAATTTCAAGAAAGCGGCTAATAAAACAAAAATTTAGGCCAGATGAATTGAGCGTTAAATTAACAATTAAAATTAAGCTTAGAAAAACTGAAAGGATTACGAATGAAAAAGCAAATACTTTGGAAATTTGAAAAATTGTATATGTAATTGTTATTTAATTTAGCTTTTAACCCAAAAATAAGGCTTCAATTTATATAAATTCGTTTTCTAATGAATAGCTAAATAATTGAGTACTTAAAATTAATTCACTCGACCTAACTTGATCCGAATCATAATTTAAAAAACAAAGTGAATAATTTTAAAAAGTTTTTAGAGTAAGACAATTTTTGAGGACCTACATGGTAGACCTAGTTTTAATCGAGCATGACTTGTCTGAATTTTAACAAAAAGCTTATAAAACTAATTTAATTTTTTCATACCTCTGTTTATCAAGGCGATAAAATAATTCAAGTCACACGGATGATGTTTATTTTGCATTGAAAAATTAATTAAAGGGTTCTCTTTAGATAAATTCTCTTGAAAATTCTTGTTTTGTGCACCTTTTTTAGTTTAAATTTTCATGCCATTGAAAAAGAAAGAAAGCAATTTGTTGTTTTTTGGTGTAATCAGATTTACCTATTGTGACCAGTTTATTTTTAAATCAATATTTTCGAATAAAATAATTAACAAGTCCATAAATAAGATCCGAATTTAAAATAGCTGAATTAATTATTTATAATTCTTAAGAAGTTAAATATGTTTGTTTTATTAACACTGTTAGAAAAAAAAACTTTATTTTGATTCAAGTTTATTTTTAATATGATAAATTTTTCAAAAAAATTATGCAATCCATCTTAAATGCTGGATTGATTGTTTAAATCACTCAAGTTAGCTTTATTTTATTCTAGTTGATTAATGGCAATAATAAATAAGCTAAAGATCATGGTATTTCGAGATATTCAGATCTTTTTGGTCGTGTCACTTTTAATTAAAATCAATTATGATTACAAACAAAACTCAAATCTTATTAAACAAAAATTGTTTTCTTAGCTAGTTTATATTTGAATAATAACTTTTATAAAGATGCGATTGTGTTAATGACGCAAATCCTTCAAACGTTAGTTAGCGTATTTTCAGTATCATTTTTGGATAAAAGTGTAAATTTATAAAATAAAATTTTAAACATGGCTTTTTGGCTTTTAATTTGGCAAAAACTACCGACCAAAAATTTCACTTAAATTCAGTGAGCTAACTCGTCAAGTAATCTAAATTATGTGCTCGATTCTCTCAAAATCCTTAGGGATTTTTTTTTAATTGCTCTAAGTAACTTAAAAAATTAACCAACATAACTAAAGACTCTTGATAGATAATTTTTTCGAAATTATTTTGCAATAATTGCAAAATATTTTGAAATTATTTTGAAAATTAATTCTAAATTATCTAAGATTTTTTTGTTTCTTTGTCAACCAAGTCGAAATGACCAACTTACTGCTGATCTTGGATAACCAAATTTGTTTTCTAGTTCATATCTTGTATCAAATAAATAAATTATAATAATAATGTTTACCTTGGCTAGGCAAATACAACACACACACAAAAACCAAAAAGGTATAAATATATAAATAAATTTTTTAAACTATTTATTATAAATCCTAGATGACGAATAATAGTGACTGAACTATTGAACTCAACCCAGCAAAAAAAATAATTTTTAATTAAAATTTTAGATTTAATTTACAAAGGTTGTCAATGCACATTTAGCTGCTGAGCTAATTTTTCTTTTTCTAGTTTAGAAGAATATATGCAAGTTATCTGTATTCAAAGTGATGCCAATACAAAATAATTACATGCAGCCAGAAAACAGTAGCAGAGAGCCGCAGCAGTTTGGCGACAATCAACACTTTACCGCTACCGCTCACCAGTACATATGCAACAATTTAACCAATCTGGCCAGCTCGGTCGAACCAAATAAACAAGATTTTAAATTTTTACAAGTTTTTCTTAACAGTCCTGCTCTAAAAGAACTTATCGATGTAAGATAATTTTTTTTGAAATAAAAATTTTAAAATTTTAAAAAATTAATTTTATTTAACTCAAAGTGCTTTGATACTATAGTAAATACTCAAGATGTGAGCCTACAGCCCGAAAACAAAGATAACATTTCTTTGATTAAATCTGTTCTGAATGATCTTGAGCCAATGTCTGATCGGAATCGAGACGTAGCGGAGCTGTACAAAATTTTCCTATCGCCCAATGTGAAATCATTAATAGAGGCCCACGACACCATTGCCGAGCAAGACTATGACAATGACGAAAATATCCTAGATAATATACTGAAAAAACAGGAACTAGAAAACGAAGGTCCAGACGAGCTATCTCAGCTTCCTTACTACGCCAGTCCTCCCATAGATGCTATTCGCATGATTGGCATTCGCAAAGTAAATGACGAACCATTGGGAATTACAGTTCGCATAAATGAGAATGGTGATTTGGAAATCGCTCGTATCATGCACGGCGGGATGATAGACAAGCAAGGCCTTTTGCACGAAGGCGATATAATCAAAGAAGTCAATGGTCAGCCTGTCTCCACACCAGAAGAGTTACAAGAAAAATTGAAAGAAGCCAAAGGCAGTATCACTCTGAAAGTAGTTCCATCCTATTATGAAATACCATTGGCCTCTCAGGTGTACATGAAGGCATTGTTCAACTATGATCCCAATAAAGATAAGCTTATTCCTGCAAAAGCAGCTGGTTTGAGCTTTATGGAAGGGGATGTACTGCAAATAATTAGTCAAGAAGACGTCCATTGGTGGCAGGCCAGAAATCTGAAAACAAATCAAAAAGGCCTTATACCATCGCTTTACCTGGAAGAAAGAAGAAAAGCGTTTGTTCCACATGAGCATGATTTTTCCCAGTCTTCTTGGGTTTGTGGTCTAATAGACAGAAAGAAAAAGAAGAAAATTTTATTCAGCGCCAAGGATCATGCCATTTTGGACAAGGCTGACCTAAAGTTGTACGAAGAAGTGGCCAGTATGCCTCCGTTTCAGCGAAAATCTCTTGTTTTAATCGGAGCTGAGGGAATCGGCAGAAGAACACTTAAAATAAAACTAATGAATTTAGACCCAGACAAATTTGGCATTACAATACCACGTAGGTCAAGCATCTATTTTCAGCTTTTTTTTTTTTAATTTTTTTTGTCACCAAGATACTTCAAGAGCGATGCGTGAGAATGAGGAAAATGGTCGAGGGTACTTTTTCGAGGACCGGCAAGTTATGGAAGCTGATATCAAAAAAGGAGAATATTTAGAATGGGGAGAATATAATGGTAATTTGTATGGCACTAAGCTAAACACAATAAGACAAGTAATTCAAACTGGAAAGATGTGCATCATAGACTGCTCGCCCAAAGCTCTAAAGTTGTTAAGTAATCAAGAATTTATGCCGTATATTGTGTTCATTAAATGTCCACCTACAGTTGATGACTTGTATTCAATGAAATTGAAAAGTTTAAACCCTAGCAAATTTAAAAATGTGACAGTTAATCAATCTATATTGAATATTGATGAGAGCGAGTTCTTTTCAGTAATAGAAGACAGTGAAACAATCGAAAGAGATTATCATGCCTATTTTGACTTGACCATAATGAATGAAGAGATGGGACGAAGTTTTAATAGTCTTGTAGAGGCTATAGACGCCTTGAAAGCCGAACCTCAATGGGTACCTGTTAACTGGCTTTATTAAATTCAAAATTCAGCTAGACTAGTTTTTAATAATTTGCATTTAGAGTTTTAGTGTAAATATGAACGGATCTGAAATAAACATTCCAATTTTTTTTTATTGATTTTAATATTCAATAGTTTTAAATCAAAAATAAATTAATAGATTTTTTTTAATAACTAAATGATAATTTAAATTTTAGACTTGTTAAAAATACATTATTTTAGCATTTCTTTTTATAGACTATTTAATAAAGAATTTTTTAAACGATTTTAATTTCAAAAAGCTTTTACCTATGTGCATAGGTTACTTGAAATGAGCTATTCAATAGTTTTATTTTTATTTTATGCAAATAATTTAAAATTTATTCGTCTATAATTTGATTAAATAGAGCAAACAGTTGAGCTAACTTAATTAAAAATGTTAATACCGAAACAAAACTAAAATATCCAAAGGTAGTATTTTATAGCTCAGCTATGACTGCTATGCTATGACAAATAATTAATTTACATGTAAAAATGTTTTGGATTCGTTATTAATTAACTAAAAATAAGTGAATTGATAAATTTCTTCATGTCCAGTTTCAAAAATCCATCATTTGAACAATATTCATAATTTGTTTCTAATTGTTTATTTTATTTTTTTTTAAATCTATTAATTTAAGCTTGTTTTAAAGAGTGTGGCTGTGGGATGATAATGCATTATCTAAATAAATTAATAACAAAAAGATAAAATATCTTAAAAGTGATAAATTTTTTCTAATAAAAGACTTAGAGACATTAGATAAAGTTAAGAATAATTGATAAATGACATCTATTTAGAACCACATTTAAATGCTTAAAATTTCCAGTTCAAAAATTTATAATGTCATATATAATCTTAAATATCAAAAGCTTTTTTATTCTTCATCAGCACAGAAATTTTCCAATTTTTTTCTAGTAATTTCATTTTTATTAGAATCATTTTAAATTTTATATTTATATCTTGCTTGCTTTCCTTTTCTTCATGCAAAACAAAAGCTCTGTGAAATATGTCCGTGTCTGATTTCTTAAAACAATTTGTTTTAAAATATTATATCTGAGACCATATTCTGGGGTCATAAATCAAATGTTGGTTCTCATTTGTCTGCTTATAAATTAAAATAGAAGTCAATTGAGGTTTCAGTTTGTTAATTTCTTTTTTCAATCAACAAAAACTAATTTTTAATTTAATCAAATGAACTTAGAATTTGATATTTCTAGTTTTTACAATTTAAGAAACAAAAAATGTTTTGAAAATTTTTGAAATGCACAATGAACAATTTTGCAGCAAACTCAAAAAAATCAAAAATTATGACTTAAAAATAAATATTAAACTTTAAAAACTATCACGTTATTTAAATATCAATGACAAATTTTTATTTTTATAAGTTTTGGTAAATAGATTTGCACTCACATTGAATGTGCCATATGTTTAGTGTTAAAATTTATTTAATATGAAAGGGTCCAAAAAGGATTTTTATTTATTTTCTATGTACCTTTTACTGTTTTACAACTAATTAAAAAAAATAAAAATAAAACATAAATATTAATATGTAATGTTTAAAAAAATTTCTAAAATAAAAAAAGGCATTAGTAAGTCTTTGAATTTATTGAAAAATTTTCGAAATTAATTTACTCACATTGAAATAAAAAATAACAAAACATTTTAAATTTAAATTTATAGTTAGCAATTACTCGAATTTATTTGCTATTTAGAATTGAAAAAAAATTGAATATTCATCAAGAATTTCTAAATATTAAATGTTATTAATTTAATCTTAAAATAATCTATTTTAATAATAATAATAAGCTTCTACAGGTCAACTGTAGAGCAAGCTTTTGTTTGTTATGGGAACTATAATGTACGCAATAACAGATAAAATTAGCACTAGAAGCTTCAACGAGTCAAAATGACTCTTTTTCGATTTTTAATCTCTTAAGTTTTAATTAATTTTAATTTTATGAATTTAAAATTTTTTTCAGAATAAAAAACGGGTAAATTTTGCAAAATTAAAAAAAGATTATTTCAAACGTTTTTTTTTCGGAAAATCATCCATTTACTCCTAGAAGCAACAAAACGAGTCAATAGACCCGTTTTTATTTTTCAATTGAATCAATTAATTTTTACTAAGTTTTGCAATTAAAAATTACGAATCTAGCTAGAAAATCAATGGATTAGTGATAAAATATTGGTAAAAAGTTAGCAAATCTTTGAACAACTGACTCAGATCATGGTACTTGAACGAAGATGAGCAAATTACAAGGAAGCAAAAATTAAAGTTTGCGTATTTTACATGAAAAAAGTAGAACAGCTTCAACAAGAAATGGATTCAATAATGGGTCAATTTTTTGCTAGATACTTATATTTAGCTAATTTTTTATTTTCCCTCAATTAAAATTAAGTTTTGCATAGATTTATCCATATACTTATTAATTTTTTATCCATTAGATTTTCATAAAACGAGTCAAATGGCTCATTTTAGTCTTTCAGTATTAAGAAATTTTGATGCTTCTAGTGATAAATAAATTTTTTTTAGTTTTATGTTAGCAGGTTCATAATTATTTCTTATTTTAATATTGGTTTCATCCAAGCCAAGTCATTCATATACTAGATCAGTCCATTGCATTTCAAATTTTCAATTTTGAAAATAGTTAATATATATATTTTTTAATTTTCTCATAAATTTTTTGAAACCGATCTGACCATTCAAATTGGTCTAATTATTTCATCCAAGTTGTTTTATTGTTGATTTGAATGTGACATGTTTATTTTAGAGCTTTTGGCTGATATAAATTAATGCTTCAAAATCAAAGTAGTTCATTAATTCATTAGAATAAATGATTAAAATCAAATTGTTGTAAAATGGTGCGGAATCCTTAAAGGGATTTTTCTTACGTCATGATTTGAATACTCCATATTTAAAATGAATTTAATTAAATTCAACAATTTTCTCTGAAATATTAAATGCAATTTTTGCTAGGTTTATTTTAAAAATTTCAATTTAATTTAGATTAAATTTCAATAATTTATTTCTTAAACCTCAACGTTTAAACTTTCTTTGGCTTTTTACGCATCGGAGCTCTCAACTTCAACTCAATTCTTTTGAAGTATGGATCTTTGTCATCATTTAATATTCTGATACATAATTTTCTATAAATTGCTAATTTTAGCTAAGTATTAGCATTTTTTTCAATGTATTTCTTTTATTATTTATAAGGTTTACTTGCACAGAAAATTTTAAAAAATATTTAAATTTTTTGATTTATAGAATGTATACAATCAGAAGACGGCAAAAGCTCCGTTTTTGGCTAACGATTGGGTTGATATTGTTATTCATATTTTTTTTTCTGTTAATAAATCAAACAAAGTCAATAGAAGACTCTGACCGAGATTACCATCGAAGGCGAGACAGCTACCGGAAGAAAGTAAAGGAAAAATACTCGGCTGACGAACAAGGTGAACTAGAGCAAGAAAAAAATGAGGAGTTAAAAGATGGCGCCAGTAAAAGCGAACTGGCCCGAACCATGAAATCAATGCAAAAATTGGTTCATTTGGACCTAAAAGGTTCTCCTCCAAAATTAAACTACTTAAAAGAGTTGATACCATTCATGAAAAAATCCGGAGCTACTGGCGTCATTATTGAGTACGAGGATTTTTTCCCGTACAAAGACGACCTGGAAAGCGTCACTAACCAGAACCACTATACCAATCAAGAACTCAAGCAAATATTTGATCTTCTCAAACAAAATCAAATGAGTCTCATACCTTTGATTCAAACCTATGGTCACATGGAATTTGTGCTTAAATCCAAACAATTTTCACATTTAAGAGAATCACCTGAGCATTATCAAGTAATAACACCCTGTCTGAATGAATCATATAGCAAAGTGCTTTACAAAATGATTGATCAAATACTTGAATTTCACCCGGAAGAACTCGAATATATTCACATTGGCTGTGACGAGGTATTTTTTATTAATCAAAATGCTGCGTGTAAAAAAATGCCTCACTTACAAACAACGAAAGATTTTTTTATCTAGTAATAATTCATTGTTATTTTCAAGCTGTTTTAAAGCAGTTTTTAATAAAAGCCACGTTACCAATTTGGTCAATTATGTCAAGTCAAAAAGACCAAATTTAGCGGTCATGATTTGGGAAGACATGATAAGAAGAAATATGCTGAGCAGTGTAAATTTAAATTAAAGCTTAATTTTATTTATTATTTAATCTTTAATAATAGAATGACTATTCAATTAAAACTTTTGCCAAGAAGATTGTACCAGTTGTTTGGAATTATAAAGCTCACGTTGAAATCGATAGTGACGTGTTCAGAATGTAAGCCTAAAAATTTTTCTTTTTTAATTTTCGTTCATCAACTTAGAGACCAAAATTAAAAGAAAACAAGTTATTTGCGGTATTTCCATTCTAAGATCAAAATTTCATATTTCGTGGATTTTTTACATGTTGTAACTTTTTTAATTTAAGGTTAAAATAATAAAAATTTAAGATTTTTATTTATTTCTTCAGATATTTTGACATCTTGTCTAGTTCTAAATATCATTTATATTGTTTTAATCCCTAGTTAAGAAAACTTAAAGAAATTAATCAAGAATTTTAAATGAAAAACAAACAAACTTAATTTTATTCTTTAGAAATTTTCTAGGTTTTAAATTTCAATTCATCATAATTTTAAAATTAAGATTTCATTTAGATATTTTTTCAAAATCTTAAGAAAACGTCAAAAACAGTAAAAATTTGCTTAAATTTCCTGTTTTTGTTTTTATTTTTTTATTAATAATTTAAAAAGCTAAAAAATTTAATTTTTCATGCTATAGTTGAGTAATTTTCGTACACTTTGACTGATGAGTTACTGATTTACTTTTAAAATAATTAGATACCCAGTTTAATATGGTTACATAAACATGAGTTTTTAAATTTTAATCTTTAAATTTTAAGATATGATGACTTATTTTCGGAGCTTTGGTTTGCTAGTGCCTTTAAAGGAGCGACTCGTCACTTGGAAATAATTCCTAATGCTGAGCTTCATCATTCAAACCACTTGTCATGGTTGAGTATAATTAGAAATTTTCCAAGCACACACAAAATTAAAGGAATGATTCTGACAGGATGGTCGAGGTAACACAGGAATTTAAATTCTTATCTTTTAATCAAAATTGACATAAAATCAAAAAGATATGACCATATGCAAGCTGTATGCGAAATTTTACCAGCTTCCCTACCTTCAATGACACTTTGTCTACAAACTTTGCTAAATTATCAGGAAGAGAACGCCTTGGTTTTTGAAGAAACAAAAAAAATATTAAACTGCGACTATAGTGGCCACGAAGCAGGATTTTTACTCGACCCTACTAGTGTAACTAATTTTACTAGACTTCAAGTTAGTGTACAAGAACTGACCGGTTTGTATAAATGTGAATTTCCCGGTGCGCATCTTTACAATTGGTTATTAGGACTTAGGATATTGATTCATGGATTCGAAAACAAACATGCAATCTATTCAGAAATATTAAATAGTTATAATTTAAAAAATAATTTTTTTAATACAATAAAATTAAAAGAAGCAATTGATTTCATGTATCCGATGTTCAAGACAAAATTCATAGAATTTTTAACTCTAGGCGAGAAAGAATTCGACAAGCTATTCTATACAGATTTATATGAAGAAATATCAGCTGTCTATGTACAAAGATATGTAAGCCTAATCGAAGAAAGGTTGGCAGAGTTGAATAAAACAAAAATTCCAGAAAGTGCGCCAATACGACCTTTGAATAAGATAAACAAGCTTGATGTTGCACAATCAGTATTGTGATTCGATTTGACTCATCGTATTAATATTAATTTTTTATTCTTTGATTAGTTTATTTAAAATAAAATATGTGTTATAAATATCTATAATTTTCTTTTTATTATTATCTTTTATTTCAGTAAACACCTCTTGATGGGTGATGAAAAATTAATTTAAAAATAGTTAAGTAAAAAAAATAAATAATAAATTAAATATGTGTTCGATATGGCAAAATTTTTTTCTGTTTAATATTTTTCAATAATTCTATAAGTAAAAAAAGCCCTAAAAAGAACTGGTTTATTATTAAAAAATCAAATAGGATCAAATTCAAAACATCTATGTAATTAAAATTAATGTAATTAAATTATTTGATAGTTTTTCTGGTTATCTTTATTAAAAATTGAAATATCTTTAATGCACTTTTTTATTTTTTGACGAAATCAAATTTCAAGAGAATTATGGAACAAATTTTCTTGGATACTGTACGTTCAATATATTTTAATTAATTTAATAATTAAATAAGAAAAAAAAATTAAAGCTTTTTTTACCTTTTGTACTGTAATCTCTGTACTAAATTTTCACATTGCCTTCAAATTGAAGAACTTGAATTCTTTGAGAACAGTACAAGTCTCAGTTGGACCAAATTTTTTAGAAAAATTTGGCATAATCTAAATCTTGCCTCAGAATTGTTACTTGTGACTGCATGTGACAGTTAATGATTTCATTGTGACATATTAGAAAAAACTAAGGATGAAAATACGAAACCTGGAAATAGATAACTAATTAAATATTTTTCTATTTTTTATCTTTATAGGTTATTTGAATTAAAAAAATGTTATAATATTTTAAGGGTATGATATTGATGAATATTGATTTTTTTTAAATATAGATAAATAGAATTAATTTAAAAAGAACAGGTAAGGTAAGGAATTTTATTAAATATTTCAGCAAAGTTAAAGATAAAAAATAAAAAGAATTAATCAATTATAATTGTGAATGATAATCTGAAATGCTTAAATGAAAATAATTATTTTTAATATAAATCAAAACAATAGAATAAGTTAGAAAATTTCTTTTAAATCTATTAAATAGCTTTGAGAAGGCATTTTTTTAAAAATTTTCATAACCGGTTATTAAAAGACTATTGGATGTATTTTTTGATATTAAATTCGGAATAAAATTTAAATAAGAATCAATTATGTTTTGTCAACTAGAAGCTAGACTAATTTCTAAGAAAATCAAAATCATTATATTTGTGGTACATTGACCATCCTTGTTCCAAATTATTGCAGTTCAAATATTCAATAGTTTTCAAAAATGATTTTCCATCAAATCCTCCGATTGCAAACAAAATTTCACCTTTTAAAAATAAAATTTTCCAAAAAAGCTTTAAAAATTTAAAATGTCAATAATTACCTATAAACTCAACAGTGACATTATTCCTAGCAATGTTTAGTTCAGGCCCAGTGGTCCATTTTTTATTTTTTATGTCATAAATTTCAACACTTTTTAAAGACTGAGTTCCGTTAGTGCCGCCAACTACATAAATCATTTGAGTTTTTTTGTGAACTGCAGCGCCAGCACTACGTCTTGGTTCAAACATGTTAGCGATTGGTAACCAGCGATCATCGCGTACATTGTAGACTTCGCACGAAGCCAAACATCGCATAGAATCATTGCCACCGAAAACAAACAAGACAAAGTCATTGCTTTTTTCATTATTTGCCAGAGTGGTCCAAATCAAAGCACTCTGCGATCTTCCATAGTTAAGTTCGGCCATCCGAGTAAATTCATTTGTTTCAGGTTCAAATCTAAGACAGCATGTTCTAGATCGATTTGAGCACGAATCGGCCTTTAGTCCGACCAAGTAGATAAACTTGTCGCATCCAATGGCGGCTAAATTGGTAAAGCCAAGCTCAAGATCGAATTTGGTCAGCTTCCAGGCCTTTTTTTGCAAGTCAAACGTTTCTATTGAGTTCAAGTCCTCATGACCATCTGAACCGCCCATAACATAAATTGATTTGGTTCTTTCCAAATAGGTTACGGCAGCACGGCCTCTTCGATGCTGCATAGGTTTTATTTCCTCTATTGTATTGTTCTTTGGGTCGTAGACCTCGCACAAGTTCAAACACTCACCTCGCTCATAGCCTCCAATTATGAACAGCTTGTTTTCGTATCCAATCACACCATGACTGCAGCGAGCCAGCTTCATTTTGGCTAATCGCTCGCATTCTGTCCCGTTTGTTTGAAGACCATGATCCAGAGATGGCAATGATTCATTGTCGTTGTTCAAGGAAGTTTTTGACTCAGAACGCATTTCAGGTTTGGAATCACTGTCACTCGAGCTCTCGTTTGAAAGCAATAAGTGGACTGATAGAGTCACCAACTTTCCTGTCAATGTGCAAATGGTAATAAATGTATGTTCGTTGATTTGGTGAGTACAAATGATCTCATTATCATGCAAAACTTTAAATTTAATTGGTGTCCCGTTTCCGATTGCACTTAGTTCTTGATCGGTTATCTTGAAAGTTGTCAGTTTTGAATTCGATCCAGTAGATAGCTGATGCTGGAATGATTTTCCTATTGATGGTGAAATCGAATCTTCAAATATTTATTCAATTAAATTTTTTAATTAAATTTTTTTCAAAATTAATAATGTAATTGAAATTTTTATTTTTTGGTTAGATTTTTTGTATTAATCGATAATTAATACTTGAATGATTACGAAGTAAAACTATCTTAATAGTAAGATAGGTCTAAAATCTTAATTTTTAATAAAAATTTTTGGTTGAAACTTTTAATTGATAAATTCTTAATTCTTAGGGTTTTTAATCGAGTCAATTAATTTTTTATTTTTTATTAAACTTAACGCTATTAATTTTTGAAAACACAAAAATTTTTAGGATTTTTATATTATTAAAATAAGGCTATTATTTAAGAGTAAATTTTTAAGTTTATTGAAAAAGAAATTGATACCATCAACTAAAATTAGTGTGTAATTGATAATTTTTAAGCATTAAAATATCATTTCATTTAATCAAGTATTTTTTTTGAATTCTTACAAGCTTAAATAATTCAAATTTATTATTTCTTGTTTGAATTGAAAGAACCAAGTTGAACACGCTGTGTATTAATAAAATTTTCTTTTAATTACTCTTTTGACAATAAGCTTATTATATGAATTAAATTATAAAAAAAATTGTGTTAAATTTTAAATAATTTAAAATGATATTTGTAATGCAAAGATTTGTAATCTTACAAAATTCAAAAAGATTTATTATGTTCATATTTGAAATTATTAGTCTATTTTGAAATCTTTTTTGTAAGTTACAATTTTTTCATTCCTAGTTTAGGTCAATTTCAAATGGCTCTACAATAATTTTCCAATTAGAAAATTCCTTTCTTTAAAATGATGAATTTTCTTGATTTTAATTATTTAGCAAGTACAGGATATTTACTAGAATAATAAAAAAAGATGAGTTTCAAAATTTAAATTTTCAACATTTCAAAAATCAACTTGGACTAGTTTGATTTTATTTAGTTATTCTTAATAATCATTTAAAAATTTTGACAAAATTTAAACCAAAAATAATAATTTACCTCTTCAAAAAATAAACATTCAAAAAAATCAATTTCAAAAACAATATAAAATTTTTCGATTCTCAGACTGAAAAAAGCAAGAAAGTTTTACTAATTGAAGTTCTCTTATTTTTTTGTTGCTATTTACTAAAAATTTTTTTTACCGAACTTAACTAAAAATAAATAAATAAAAATAAAAAAAATAAATTACCAATAGACTGGGTGTGCATTTTTTGATAATCATTTATGTAGTCTGTATAGTTGGTGTCCGACGAATCCATGAAACAGCAGTCATGTAAATTTTGATCATTTGCATTCATGTAAAGCATGTTCAGATTGTCACAGAGGTAATTAAGATCACAATTGTTCTTCTCAGACAACTGACAAATCAGCCATTTCATGCACATTTGGGTCAGATTGACAATGTTGTCAGGTAGTTTGGCCCTAGTGTGCTTAATGCCCACCAACTCGATTCTGATTCTCGGCAAATTGTTGAACTCCTTGTTGGCTAAATTTATTGATGGCTTACAATTGCTTTCTTTGGCAAATTCTTGAGACATCAAATCGTGACTAGAAGAGTGTGTTGACGAAAGTCCTGGCTTTAAATCCAAAATGTACTCAATGTTTTTCTCTATGCACTGTGTTGAAGCTTGGATAAGCTTTTCGTCCAAGGCAAAGCTACGGATACTGAGACAGTTGTCTACACAGAGGTTTTTGGCCAAATGCTGTCCACAGGCCGACACAATGCTATCGAAAGATAAATGATAGGCGAGAGTGTAGACGTGCGGTATTAGGTAAGAGGGAACACGCAATTTAGAAGTGTACATGTAGTCGATGCATACTTTGAGCGCCTCGTAGTCCATGTTGTGGTTGAACTGCTGATTTTTTTCCTCGTGAGTGCTCGAACTAGGGTCGACACTTTTATTGTTGTGGTTGTAGTGGTGATGAAACTGGCTATTGTGGTTGATTGCCGTATTCATCTTGGCAAAGTGGTGATGGTTGGTATCTTTTAAAAAATATTTTAAAAAGCCCGATAGACAAAAAACCAATTGGCGCTGTGTGCTGTTCACATTGCTGTTCACCAAGGTCTGTAGCGATTTTTTGCGGATTTGCTCTAGACTTTTTTCGTGTTCACTTAAGGCCTCTTCTTTTAGACTGTCGGTCGACCCGTTCGACTGACTGCTCGACTGCTCAAGTTCATAGTTGGTGAAAATTTCCATGAAAAACTTTGAATTGCATGCTAGTATGATTTGGTGACAATAGATGTCGCGTGTGTCATTGTCCAGCTGAAGGATCAAGTCGCACAATTGGCGATTCCTTCTCAGCGCGTTCAAAATTTTCATGGTTTGATTGAAATTGTTGGCGTCAACAAAGAGCAGTCCGTCGAAATTTTGATCCGAAGAATTGTCGAAGACTTCATCAGAACGGGCAATCTCAGGTATCTTAAAGGCCTCATTGGTATAGTCATACAAATCACTGTTGCTGAATTTGTGATTGTTTTCTTTTATGAACAGACTCGAAGTCGACGAGCCATCCGTCGATATACACTTGGTATTCAAATCAACCAGACTAGTCTGTCTCTCTGGACTTTCTGAGAAGCATTTTTGAGTGCGTGAGGCCGATGACGAACTCATAGTTAATTCTAAAATTTTTTTTTAGAATATCCAGAATTTTTCAATTAAAAACTTAAGTTAAAACTAAGCTAACACCATGAAAATGTTTTGCCAATATCATTTGGCAAATATTCTAGGTTTATCAAATTAAAGGTTCTTCAGGCTTAAGTTAGCTTAGAAACGCCCACATATTTAAAAAATTTTTGTTCAACAAATTTACTTGGGCCTATCTCTTGAACCAAGATAGTGAATTTTTATCATTTGCCCAAGTTTGAATGTCTAAAATGCCTAGATGGTGAATTTGAGCATGCGCTCAATTGTTGGTATACCAATTTTAGTTATCAAATTTAAAAGACGAAATTTTAGTGTTTAAAAAAAAATAATGCAAGTTGAAATTTTAAACTAAATTTTTTTAAACATAAGATTTTCATAAGATCTTGAAAAAAGTATTTTCAACTAACACGAATTAGACTTATGCTTCACCTGGGTTTGGTTTAGACTTTTTTATTTTAGTAAACCAACGATAAAGCAAATAGCTCTGAGATGCCGTGTGATAGCGCACATTCGCTTAGTTAAAGGTGTTTTTTTTTTAAAAATTGCACCCAGAAATTATCATAATTTAAATCCGAACCCAAAGTTATAGCTACCTAAATTAATGACTAAAGCAAAAAAAAATGTGCTTTAGCACTTGCTAATTTATTGTACTTAAAATTTAAAAAGCTGAATGAAAAAATTATAATTTAAAATTTGCAATGAAATTTAAAGCGTTCCAAGTTAAATATAAAATTTATGTTAACTTAATTCTTGCCCCATCATTTAAAGGGGCTCCCATTCCAAAAACTTTATCTCAATACTCCAATTTTTTAGACTTATTTTTAAATTAACCTTAATTTGGTCTGATTTAAATAATCGAATAATAAGAAACCTAATTTCATAATCTGAAAATTTGCAGTCAAAATGTAATCGAAAAAATGTACAAATCAAATCTCATGTTTATAATTAATTTAAAAAAAATCTTCTGTTATTTTATTCAGCATCCTACTCCTTTTTAAATAACAATACATTTTAAAGCTTTTGGGCTCTCTTTAAAATCGGAATCAAATTTGCATGTTTTAATTAATATTTGTTATTTTAATCGAAATTTAAATGGTTTGCTTCTATACAAGCAAATTAATTCAAGATTTATTCAAATAAGTCACTTGAGAGCCTGGATGATAAGTACTTGGCTTTCATTGAACTACATCTTACCTTGGGTTGAATAAAAAGAGGCTCAAAACACTTAACAAATATAAATATAAAAAATTATGATTAAAAGCTTTTTCTTTAAAAAAATCAATAAATTATGTCATTTAAAAGTATTCTAATAAATATTATTCTAAGCACTTTCTTAAACATTTTCCGCATTCTTGAATAATAATTGCTATTCTTTTAAAACATTTATTTTGCTTTTATTCTTTAGTTTTAAATTAAAATTTTTATTAATAATCCTGAACAAAACTGAATAAATTAAAATACAATGAAATCATTGAATGATTCATTGATTGAATATAGAGAAATAAAACCCAATTCCAAGGCAGTTCAATCCTTGGATAAATATTTAGAAAGACTAAAGACTTTTCAAGTAGGATTCATGAATAAATAATTTTTGAGGCTGAAATCATTACTTAGTTGCATAAATGGTTTGTAAAACCTGTCGAATTTTCACCAATCGAATGCGCCCGGCGTGGTTGGTTCAACTTGAATAAAGATACTCTAAAATGTGAAATATGCTCAAAAATTTTGTACCATCATTCTCAATCAGCTTTGACCACCGTAAAAATGGCAAAATTTTCATGTAAAACTTTTGGTTTATAAAATATTTTTTTATATAATTTAATTTTAAGCTCCAAAATATGATGAAAAATGTACAACTAATCCAATATCGCTCGCTGAGAAGCATGATAATTTCTGTCCCTGGAGAGCTTATAAAATTCCAGGTTTTTTTGTAAAGCTTATCATTTGATTAAATATTTTTTTAAATTTAGACCGATTTATTTTAATTGATAGTTATGACGAGGAAAAGCTTAATAAAAATTTTATTGAACGATTCCAAACATTTTCCAAATGTGCTTTATTACCTTGTTTAGATGAACAACTATTTCAAGTAATTTGATTTCAATATACATGTTAAATGGGTTTAAAAAATTTCAAAAAAAGTTAATCGATAAAAATGACATTAATTGCCCGAGTAGATCGGTCGAGTCTAAAGTATCATATGAAATTAAATATATTCTTTCTTGTTGTGGCTGGACTTATAAGTTGGTAGACTCAAGTTTTAAAAAGATTCAATTTAAAATTTTTTAAAGTGAACAAAAGAACATTTTGAATTGTGAAAAATGTCTTAGAAAGGTAGGATTATGGCTGTATAAGCGAGTGAAAAATACCCAAGAAGGCGCTTTATCAAAATCAGATGGAACAAACAAAGATCTTGAATGTTTTGGAATGAACAATGAATCTGATATTGCCTCCGAAAATATAACAATTAAAAATATAATCAGCAAAATTGTAAATCTAATTTCGATTAATGAAGAAAAGCTGAAAAGTAAAGAGAATAAAGAAGCTGGACAAGGATATAAACGAAAATCTGAAAATTCCCAAGAAAATTTCTTAAGTCCGGACTTAAAAAAAGAAAACAAACTTTTCAATCCTATAAATGAGCATCAAAGTTGGTGTCCATGGCTTTTTGGAAACGATTCGCTCCTAACTACCAAGACTTTTGAAAATAAATCTAAAAAAATAAATAAAAATATGTGTATTTTATCATTCGAACTAGTTTGTAAACGAAACAAGTCAATTTATCAATATCAAACAAATGAAAAATCAAATAAAGAATCAAATCTCAATTTAAAATCAACTGATTTTTCAGATAGCGAATCTATGATGAGGAGAATTAAATCAGTTCAATCTATTCTGATCAATTGTTCTTCCAAGTTGTCACAATTTTAGCATTTTGATGTTGATTTAATATTTTCCTATTAATTTTTTTTAAAGACAGATCTATTTTTTGACAAGAAAAAAAGTTAAAATACAAATAAATTCATAAATAAAGAATTAAAAATTTTCAAAAATTTTTTGTTTCGACTCTTAAGCTCAGCAAATGATATTCAAACTATTAAATTAATCTTTTTTTAGATTGTTTAAAATTTTCTATTAAAAATTAGATTTAAAATTAGGAGCTATTGACAATCAGCTTGTTTTTATTAATAAAAATTATTTTGCGTCCTTTATAGGTTTATAGCCTATCTTACCAAAACTAGTGACCTTATGTGTACTTCTCTATGTTCTTGTGAGAACCTTGCTTCTAATAAACAAAAAAAATAACACTTCTCTTATGTATTAATGAACCAAATTTCCTAAAGCAGGGCTCCACCTCGGACCCCATTTTTCTTTTTTACTTCAAGAAACTTCCCCCTAAATTATTACAGATCTGGTATAACACTTTTTGGATAATTTTTAGAACACGATTCCCAAAACCAGGGCTTCACTATGGACTCCATTGTTCTTCTTTAATTTTTAGATAAAACTAAAACTAAAATTTTGTTTGACAAAGCTCAGCACGTCGAATGAAATAATTTATCTTTGATTAAAAAAATCAATTAAAATTTTCATAAAAACAGAATAATCCTCTTTATTTTCATGAAATTAAGGTGATATTTCATTGACAATGATAAGAATTGAGAAAGAGACACAAATGTTCACAAAATAATTTTACTATTAAAAACAAGCTCATCGTCAATCTAATAAAAAAATTTTTTTATAATTTAATATCTTCGTTTATAAATTATCAGTATAAATTACGACTTCTTCTATTTAACTATAAGCAAAATAAGTCGAAGAAATTTGAAAATCATTTCCAGTTAAGATCCAAATAAATTTCTTTGAGCAGGTAATGCATGACTGAACCTTTTAGAATGGTTTAAAATTTGTTTGATGATTGAGTTTTATAAAAATAATTAAATATAATTTGTACCATGCTATCCAACAGGATAACATGGAAGGCGCTCATCTCCTTTTCCGACTTTTTCCGACTCTGATGTGACATAGAGGTAACCGTATCCACTTGATCTGCTACACCACAATTATTATCCAGTCGAAACCCGTCTAAACCAATGATAGATTTAATTTTGATCAATTTGTTTATTTATTTTATTATATTTTATTTTATTTTTAAATTATCAATCAAATTGCTTCCAATTCTCTTCATTTTTGATAGAAAATAAATTATTGAGAAATCAAATTAGATTGATTAATCTTATAATGATTTCAAACTCCATTAAAAGATTTAAACAGGTGAACTAGGAATTCTTTAATATAAAAGTCAATTGTATATAAGTTAGCATTTTTTGAACCAAAATCAGTTTCAAAATTGAATTAGATTTGAAAATTTTGGTAAAGGCTGCTTCAGTGCCATACATTGCCATAGGAAACTGATGGGTTAGGAATTCTACCAGATTGAATAAAAATAACAACAAAAATAAAAAAGTTAATTCTGCAATTCGTTAAATAAAAAAATATCAATTGGAAAAATAAAAAAAATTTGCATATGAATAAAATAAGAGCCAATATTCAAATACACCAAGCTATCAAAACTTATAAATTTCTGCATATATATTATGTTTGCGTGCTGTAATGTATTAGGGAACATCATTTTGGTCCTTTAATTCCATCCCTTCAAAACACTCAATTATTTTGATAAAATTTCTGTCAATTTTTTTTTTACTCAGGTCCGATTGCGCTTATAAAATGCTTGGCAAAAACATACGACTGTGTTTAAATTTGAAAAGTTTGAATCCAAGTAAAACCTAGAAATTTAAATGGCTTGCTTATAATTACAAATTTTATAAAAGAAAACTTGGGTTCATCGGTTAATTTCTGCTCAAACTATAGCACCGACAACACTAGTTCAAGCCCACCAAGTAGCGACTTGCTTGCTTCTCTCAATTTGGCAAGATATGCTCGTGGTACTGGTGGAAGATCAAGTGTAAATGGAAATGTTGTGACTGTCTTTGGTGCAACGGGAATGATGGGTCGAATTATTTGCAACAGATTGGGAAAAGAAGGAAGCCAAATGATTCTTCCAACCAGAGGTGATTTGTGGTCTGCTCGCGGCATTAAATTAACTGGAGACTTGGGTCAAGTCATTTTTTTGGTAAGACTCAGTTAAAGCTTAATTTGAGAAGTATATCAATTTTTTTTCAAAAGGACTATGATTTAAGAGATGATGAAAAGATTCGCCAAGCTGTTCAATATTCCAATGTTGTAATCAATTGTATCGGTGCTGATTATGAGACATCGTAAAATACATTTTTTTTAATTTAATAAAGCTTAATTTTTTAATTTTAACAATAACCAAAAACAATTTGGTTTTAGGGAAAATCAATTTTAAAATAAATTTAAATAACTTTTTTTAAATAAAGAAACTTCAGTTATCACGATGTTCATGTTGATGGTCCAAGACGTTTGGCTAGAATTTCAAAAGAATGTGGTGTTGAAAAATTTATTCATTTTTCTGCCTTGAATGCGTCGCCCAATCCGCAAAAAATTTTCTTCAAGCCATCTGAATTTTTGATCTCTAAAGTAAGATTATTTTAATATAATTATTTATTGAAATAACAAAAAAAAATATTTTTAGTATGAAGGAGAGGAAGTAGTGAGAGATGAGTTTGAAAATGCAGTGATCATTCGACCATCTAATATATATGGCGAATCAGACCGATTTTTGTACTACTACATAAATGACTTGAGACGTAATGTCAGCTCTATTCCACTTTGGAAAAAAGGAGAAATGACCATTAAAATGCCAGTTCATGTAATAAAAATTATAAGTCAGTTGCTTTTTACTTATTCATCATTTTTATAGCAAAGAGATGTGGCTGATGGAGTTATGAAGATAATGAACAATAAAGATATCAAGGGTGCTACTTACGACTTTGTTGGGTAAATAAAAAAATAAATTGAACTGTTTTTTCTACAACCTCATATTTTTTGTAGACCAGATCGGTATTTATTGAGTGAAATAGTTGATTACATTTATCAACTGCTTCAACGACCCAATATTCGAAGAAGTCATTTAACTCCGGCTAGACTGTAATTAGTTAATAAACTTAATATAATCAAATCAAATTTTTATTCGAGTTTTAAGTGGAATGGTTTATCTATACGAAAAAGTGATGAAACGTCCGCAGTTTACTTTGGACCTTTTTGAAAGAGTAAATCAATTTTTTTTTGCAATTTAATGTGTTTTAAAGTATTCCTTTTAGGAATTTATTAGTGATCAATTATCTTCTGACTCGAGAAATCCGACTCTAAAAGATCTGGGTCTTGAGCTTAGAAAATTTGATGAAAGTGTAGCTTGGTGTCTCAAGGTTTTCAACAAATTGTCTTATTATAACGAAAAATTGAACGAATTTCCCGAACCAAAGCCACCTAAACCATTGAGTGATGACTTTGAATATCAATTGAGAAGAAAAATAAGACAAAGTAATTTTTTTAATTAAATTCTATTTTGAAAATTTAGATTTATTTATCCTAATTTAGCTCAATAAAGTGATATCTTCGAATTCGTGTTGATGTATTTTTAATTTAACAGAATTAGAAATTAATTTTGAAATAAATATTTAAATAAAAAATCAAAACATAATTTATCAAGTCTCTTAATTTTTTATTAAAATTTCGGATTTTTTAGTTGTAATTTCAGATTTTCATAAAGTTTAATAAAATATGAAAATGGTTGAAAAAACTTAAATGAGTAAATTTATTGATTCTCAAGCTAATGATCAGGGATTTAAAATAAACAAAAAAAGTTCAAATTATAAATCTTTCTGAAGAGTTGCGTTCACCAGAACTAAAAAATTTTAGTTAATGCATTAGTGACCATAGATCCCATAATAAATTGATTTCATTATAATCAGCTTTAAAAAATTACAATTTGATAGTAATGATCATTCAAGTAATAGATGCTCTTGTAGTTTTTATTTCAAGAATTGTTATTGCTCTCATATTATTTCTTTAGTAGTAAACCAAAAGCAATACCAATGAAGTATATCCAGAAAGCTGTCGCTCCAAAAGCAAAAGCATATCTAGTTAGGCTATAATCAAATAAATTTTTTGTTTTTTATTTGAATTTTTTATATTTTGATTAATAATTTTTAACTTAAACTAAATTTTTTGTAAATAAATGATTAAATTAAACAAAAAGTAATAATTTTCAACAATTTATTTACAACTAATTAATTTCAAAATGGAGTTTATATTTTCTCTATAATTAACTAAATAAATAACACAAAACGTTACAATAAAGTTACATTTTTATACTCTTTTCAAACGCTTATAGATTCAACTTAACTAAGATTTAAATCACTAACAAGCAATTATTTGAAAATATTTTATTAAATTCTTAAACTTCAAAAATTGTTGATATCACAGGCCACCAATATTTTTCATAATGATGCCTATTGTAATCAAGATCCTGCTTTCCACATTAGTGAAACCAGAAAAAATTCTCCGAAAATTCATAGTCTTCTTGACTCGGTGCAAAGAACTAAATAAACTATCAGATATCAACTCTTACAAGTAAGTTTAAAACAAACCATTTAAAGCAATACTCAATTTAAAACATATTTAATCTAAATTTTTTAAACTAATCCAAAAAAATTATCTAATAAACTTATACAATTAATTTTGTACAATATTTTTTTAAATAAAATTTTGCGGTTGTTAAATTAATAAAATAAAGCCTTGAAAAAATATTAAAAGATTTATTCAAAAAACTTATTCTAATAAAAAATCATTTTTTTGAAAAAGCTGGTAAAGACAATTTATCCAAAACTAAATTTCCTAATTTAATCAAATTTTTAGAATAAAACACAATTAATTCAGTCAGAGTTTTAAATTTTATTTCTTCTTCAGATCCAGAATCACTTTTTGTTGTATCATCAAATGAACTATTTAAACTAAGAGCTGATGAGTTTAGATAATCTTGCTCATCTCTGGCTGAATTTAACGCCATTCTTCGTTTAATATAACTAGATTTTAAAAAACAGCCAGAATTATTTTCCTCAATTAATATATGTTTTATTTCTCCGTTACAGACCATACTCAAAATGTATTTTGAATTCGGTTTGCTATTTGGTCGTACCAAATAAGTTCCGTTTGGTTTCGATTCTAAAAATTCTATTGCTTGCTCTCTGGTACAATCAGCCATGAACCAATTCAATGAATTTGCATGAATATCGGCATTTTTTTCACAATAATCTTCACTTATTTCCGACAAACACATTTGTGTCTCTTGAGACAAGTCCAAAGATTCATTTAAATTTATACTAGACATTCTCTCTAAATTATTTTGAATTTTATCATCATTTTCTCCCCGTTGAATCAGCCACATGTGATAATTTTCTCTTTTTTTTCGCATTTCAACCAGTTCAGGCCTCAGCAAATCGACTTCTTCCTGAAGTTGACTCAAAACAGTATTGCAATAGTCAACTTCTTCTCTTAATTTCTCTCTCTTGATGTTAAATTCTCGTATTCTGGACTCCAGTTTTTCTTTGTTCTGTTTCATCAAAGAATCCAATTGACCTGTCTCGTCATCACTTGTTTCGTCACTTGGTCTACCAGCCAAACTCATAGGCATCAATTGCGACACCAAAAGCCTGGTAGTTGAGATGGCACTTGTTTTTTTGTAAAGATTGCTATTAATTGTTCTATTTACTTGGTTAATCTGTTGGTTGTACATTTCTATAATTTTTTCAAGAGCCTCCATGGCCAATTTTTTATTTGCCATATCTTCCCTGACGCTATTTATCTCAATTTCTAAATTATCATATTTCTTGGTCAATTGTTCGAACTGGTTAAAGGCATCCTGAAAAGATGAGTAAAGCTTATCAATACTCCATTGAGTGGTTTTTCCAAATTTGTATTTGGAAACGCCATAAGTCAATACTAAATTAAGATTGTGGTTGTACTCTCTGAGAGAAACTCGTGAATAGTATGATATCAGATTGGCAACTGAGTCAAAGCGGCATGGTTTTTCTATATCATAAAAATTACCATTTGACTGTTCTTGGAGAAAAATTTTTATGGACTTAACTAATGATGACTTCATGACGCACAAAGTGTAGGGAGAATCTAAACTTTTGTCAGTCGAATTTCTCACCAGAAAACTTCCATCCGGACAATTTTTCAAAATCAAATAAGTCTCGTCTCTGTTTATGTCCCCCCAAAACCATTGATTTTCACTTATAGAATCCAATTTTTCACTAGTCACTGATCTTATCAAGTCCTGTTCGACTGGCGCGATGGGACGCTTAGGCCGTACTTTGTACTCGGGCAATTCAACTCCCCAGTCAATTTCAATAATCAATCTTTGAATAACTAGTGTTTGATTATCAGTATTTACAACTATGCTAGTTATATTTTTCCATTCTGGCCGAATCAAAATACTGCGGAAAATGTGGAACAATTTGTCTGGCAAATATTGGCACCCTCGGACTTTGTGCTGATAGTCCCATACTCGAATCAAGTGAGCCATAACAGACTTTAGACAAGTAAAATTAACAGGATTCAATTGTTCATTTATAATTTGTTTAAGCTCATCCAATCTCATTGTGTGAATTTTTGCCACCAATCTATCGTATAAACATTCAGGAAGAACACTGTCCTGTAAATCCCTTAGAAAACTTTTCACCAAAGCAGCCACAGTATTTAAATCATAGGAATCGAAATTAATCAATTCAAATCCATTTTCATTTATGAATTCTTTTATTTTATCAATTTTTGCACTATCAGCACTCAAACGATAGACGTCGTATAAATCTTCACTGTTTTGCAAGGCTCTTTCTTCAATGTTTTTAAAGAGGCGAGCTAAAAATAGTGGAGCTTGGTCAGAAGCCTCTTGGTTCATCAACTTGATCAAATTTGCACCAAAAATTGAATTTTTTTTAGGCTTGAAAGTCTTGGGATCAAGTTTACACTGTGGTAGACCAATCTGGGAGCATTGTCTGTGACACAAAAGGCCACATTTTTGACACTGTAATCCTTGATGAATTATACCAAGCAATGGTCGCCTACAAATACTACAATCAGTTAATTTGGATAAAGTTTTAAGTAAAAAGTGATGGTTGTCAGCTTTAAATTGGTTTTCGATGAGATTTTTTTTAGCCTCTTCTTGTTCTAAAATTACTTGCTGAATATTTGAATAAAGTTTAGATTTGAATATTAGCTCATCTCTGGCTTGGAGAATGGCAGCATGATGAAAAGGGTCTCTGATTCTAAATGCGAATAATTGATAAACATCTAGGCTCAATAGTTTTACACCATTGATACCATAATTTCCAAATATTTCCGAATAACGATGTATGTTGACCACAGCTAGCCATTCTTTCACTGTTTTTACACACCAATTCTCCACCGGAAATAAAGTTTTCCTACTTATTTTATCAATTGTTTCCGCGTCGTTCTCTAAGCATTTACTATTATTAACAAACAGTCTACATTTGTTGTGAACACATTGTGAGCATTTTAAACACGAATAGCCGATGAATCCTTCGCCCCATATGAAATCGTTGCAATGAAAACAGATTTTTGGCTTCAGAAATGAGCGTATTTGAAATGAATGGATCTCAGATGGCGCATCAGAATCAATTGGCTTGTACTCAATGTAATTATTCATTCTATTCGCATTATTTCACTTAATTATTCTCATCACTAAATTGAAAGCAATGTTTAGATAAAAATTTTATTTACGTTATCATTTTAAAATTTAATTTCAATAAGCTTTAAATAATTTATTAATTATTATTACAAAAATTATTTTAATTAGATAAATTATTATAATTTTAGATTTATCGTCATTGAAATTTTCTGTAAAATTTTATTTAAATTAACTTCACTTTAGAAAAGAATATTAATAAGCAGTTTTAATTTGTGTGTATTTAAATTAACAAAAATATTTTCCAAAATAAAATTTACCCCAAAGTCTTTAATAAATATTTAATTTAATTTAAAAAAAACAATTTTTTTTTCAATATCTAATTTCATGTTAATAATTAAAAAATCTCTCTTTAATTAAATGAATCAAAATTATTAAAAGACAAAAAATTCCATAATAAATTTGCCTCTCCAAGCTTAATTTATTTATATTAAATGATTGTTTATAAACAGAAAAAAAATTTTTAAAATTGCTTAAGAATCAAATTTATTAAAATCTAAAAGCTTCGTGTTAACTAAACAAAAAAGTTGGAAAATAATATTTAAGCACATACACCATTAGTGTAAGTAAATCCTTGTTTGCAAACGCATCTGTAACCATTGCATTCCAAATTAGCTGCTGAGTCACATCTGTCTCCGTTATTTGCTGAATTTTCATGACTTTCATATGAATCAGACTTGTCTGATAGTTTACATCTCGCATTATATGGAAAAGAATCTTATTTCATCTATTATTAAAATTAATTGAGAATTTTTTAATTGACTTACCGCAAATTCCTAATATTGAATTCCAACTTCCAACTGGGCATCTAAAATTTTAGAACATTTAGTATCATTTTGTATTCAAATATATTTAAAAAAAATTTTCTTACGCGCAGCTTCCCGACAAACATCGTAAGCCACGATTGCATGTTTTATCTCTAAACCCAAAATTACAGGTGACATTAAAAGTGTCACAAAACATTCCATTCCATTCTCCAGCTGGACATCTAAACAAAATATTGATAAAATAAACAATTCTTAAATCAAGTTTGATTAAATACAGGCATCTATTTCCTGAATCAGTTTGAGTGCATCTTAAATTCTGTTTTCTACAAGCACGGGAGCTTGAACAGGTTTTGTTGTAAAAATCTAAAATTAAAAAATTCAATAGATTTATATTTAAAATTTTTGATTTTTATTACCGCATTTTTCTCCGTCCCAAACAGATTCTCCTGGGCATCTAGAGAAATTCAATTTAAACTATAAAAAAAATTAAAATTCAATGTTTACTGGCAAATGTCATTTGAACATTCGAATCCTTGAATTTTGCATTCATAATTACTGCTACAAGTCATTCCGAACCTCTCTTTATAAAAAAAGTAATAAAATTATTCAAAATTTTTCAAAGATCAAACCACAATGTTTTCCGTTCCATGTAGAGTTTGAAGGACATAAGCAAATATTTGACTGACATTCTAAATTATCTTTACAGTAAGTTCTCCATCTTTTAACTATACAAGATTGATTGAAGCGTCCTGTTTCAATTTTATCCTTCCAACTTTCTCGAGATTCGCTTGATTCTTCGGATTTGTGGGATCCGTGAAATCTCTTAAGCTCAACAGTCGCAAAAATAACAAAGAGAACTTAATATTTTGTTAATTTAAAAATTTCTAATATTAAGTTAATAATTTAATCATTTACCCGAAATAATTAACTTTAAGTTAGACATTTTTTTTTTACTTTTTATTTTTCCTTCAATAATTACTTTTATATGCAGAAATCGTTATTAAAATTCTTGAAAAAATTTAATTTGCTTCCTAGACAGAAATTTTGCTAAATCATTCGATTTCACTGTAAAGGCACAATATTTGTTTTATAATAATTTTACATTTTACTTATTTACTTGTCGTGATTTTTGGTGCACCAAAAAAGTTAACAAGCATTAAAAAAGCTTTTAATTTATTGAATCATTCTATTATTTAAATTAATAAGGCAAAAATCAATGCTTTTGTCTTAATGATATTTTGAATTCTGACAATTTAAATTAATTTTTTTGTTTAAATGACTTTTTCGGGAAAAATCGAATTTCTTTTTGTTTAATCAGAATTCAGAGTTTTATAATGAATGATGATTAACTATTATTTCTAATTTTAATCAATTTTATTAAATTTTATTCTTTTAAATATAGAAATTGTGAATGACAATAATTTTTTCTAGAATTTGACAATTCATAGATTTTATAATAATATTCTCTTGAACAAATTGTCAATATTGGACGCTGATGATATTGATGATGAAGTTGTTGTTGTTACAAGAGAAAAAGTAAAAATTAATGAACCGTTATGTGATTTTGAAGATTTTGAAAAAGTCCAACAGAGTATCAAGAATGGAGAAGTCCAAGCCAATAAATGGATATTGATACGAATGTAAGCACAAATTTGCTGGGTGTCAAACAGCTATGTAGGCTTTAGATGAGAATGGTAGTATTTGTATCGGATAATGAATACACAGCCAAAAACAAAAAAAAGCAGACAAAATTCTACACGAAGAAACCAGAAGTTATCCTTCAAAATCTTATCAATATTTAGGTTTATGCAATTGCGAAGAAAAGAAAAATGAACATTGGTACTCAAAGTGTAGAAAATAAATTGTGCTCAACATGCCAATGGCTAAAAGAAGATATTTTTTGTTCTAGATGCAACTCAAAAAAAATAATAATTTTTTTTTAATTTTATTTAATTAGAAATTTTTTATTATAACAGATGTAGTTTTTATTAAATTAAATATTTTTTAGAATTTTTATTAAAATAGTGGTGTTTTTATTTTAATTAGCGATGAGGAAAATTTTTGGCCATTCAAAAATTATCAATTTTTTTTAAATTAAAAAAATTAACGTTGCTATTTAGGGAAGTATATTAAAATAGCAAAGATTGAAATAGCACATTAAATTATCAAAAAAAAATAGTAACTTGGTTTTATTTCATCCATTAAAATAGCAAGTACCGACAAAAAAAATTAATTTAGATTTAACTAATTAAGATGGACGAATTTATTGATTTTTTCAATAACCTTGATATCGAGCATGGCTTTGTTACACCTTCACAGAAAAATGAACCACTACTTTCTTACAAAGGTACTGAAAGAATCAAGTCTAGCAAATTCAAAACAAGATTCTAAAAATTATTATTAAAACCTCCTAAGTATTTTCCAATTAAAACCTCTATTCGAACGATACATAGGGTAATTAAGCTGGATACGATTGAAGAGAGAACCTTTTCATCAAATTCCTAGAAGCTAAGTCAAAACAAGAATTTATAGCAAGAGAAATCCACAAATACGCTACGATACTATAGAGCTATTTCAAGAAATTAAACAATAGAAAATATTCAATTCTTTTAAATCTCTAGTCTATTTTTTTTATTAACTTAATTTTAAAAAAACTTCTATAATCTTTTTATAATTTATAACTTTATATTGTAATAAGCTCTAAATTTTTCAGTATTCTATTAATAAATTTAGGTAAATTGTATCTAATACTTTTATCATCTTTTTAACTCCTTTTTTTTGTAAAAATCTAAAATTTCAAATTTCAGGGTTTAAACGATAGCGAAGGCTATTCGGACAAACCCAGGGACATTCCCACTTATTAAATAAAATAAAATAATTCTTATAAAGGTCATTTTTATCGTTTAAAAGTTACTAAACAAGACGTTACTGTCACCAAGAAATTTGGCTGGCGCTGTACTTACCCAAGTTGTGGTTCCATTTGTAAACAAAAAGATGCATTGTTGTATGTATTGTGAAAAGAGCAAGTTCTGGCTTCGGATAAAATAGTTTTGGCAAGAACAGACGTGCGTCATATCAGAAAACCAGAGTTTGTTAAGCTTGATGAGAGATTGATAAATACTATTAGTCAATATTAAAAGGAGAAAAATGACTTTATATAACAGAGTTGTTTAAAAGTCACAAGTCTCAAGTCCGGACTTTTAATTTTTTTTTTTTTTAAAGGCCAAGTCAAAGACTTGATTTTTTTTTTCAAAATAAACTTAACATTAGTTTTCATTAAAAATACATGAAAACTTTTAACTTTTAAAATTTTTTGCATATTTTAGAATAAAAAACATAAAAAAAAAATTATCAAAAATTTCAGAATTGCCGGGAAGTTTTTCTGTAATATGTCTGTAGTCTTGGACTTTTAAAAAAAAAAAATCTAAAGTCCGGACTTGGACTTTTATTTTGGACTTTTAAACAACTCTGATATATAATATATAATAAATTTTGCTATTTTAAATGTACTTTTTTTTTTTGGCACCTAAAATTAAAAGATGTGAAACAGACCTAAAATCTAAAATAATAACAATGAAATTAAAAAATACATCAAAAATTGCCAAATCCAAAAACATTTACATCAATTGATATCTTGTTTTTAAAATAAAACTTAACTTTTTAGCCAAGAATATTTTCATAAATTAAAATTTTGTTATGTGTCATAACTTATTGCATGCTTGAGAATAATTTCAAATTTTACATTTTTATATTACTTAGATAATTTTTCATCTTTTTTGTCCATGTTTTCACATCCTTAATTTTCTTGAAATTTTTGATTTATTTTTCAACATAAAAATAGATCAAAATTTAAAAAATAATGGCAAAAATTTTTACCCCATCAAATCGAATTCAATTAACTAATGTTGCAGTTGTGCGCCTTAAAAAAAGTGGACATCGGTTTGAAATAGCCTGCTATAAAAATAAAGTTATTTCTTGGCGGAACAAAGTAGATACAGATCTTGACGATGTTTTGCAGTCCTATAATGTGTTTGTAAATGTAAGCAAGGGTCAAGTAGCTAAAAAAGAAGACCTAATGGATGTTTTTGGAACTGAAGACCAAACCAAAATCTGTTTAGAGGTAAAAAATAATTTAAATTGAATAAGATTATTTAAAAAAAATTTAGATTTTAGAAAAAGGAGAACTTCAAGTCTCGGATAAAGAGCGGCATCAACATTTAGAAAATTTATTTAAGGAAATAGCTACAATAGTTTCAGAAAAATGCATAAATCCGATGACAAAAAGACCATATACCGTTACTTTGATCGAGCAAGCAATGAAAGATGCCCATTTTTCAGTAAATCCTAACAAAAATGCAAAGGTACAAGCTCTAGAAGTGGTAAAACTTTTACAATCTTCAGGAACATTGCCAATAGAAAGAGCTCAGATGAAAATTCGATTGGATATCCCTCAAAAAGAAGCAAAAAAAATTAAAGAAAAGTTGATAAAAGTAATTAATAAAGTCGAAAGTGAAGAATATAATGCTTCATCATTGGAAATTGTAAGTTTTTTCAATTTTTAATTTCAAGTTATATTTTATAAAAAAAATAATTCGATAACATTTTTAGATTGGTATAATTGATCCGGGTAGTTTCAGAGAAATAGATGAAATTTTGCAGTCAGAAACAAAAGGTAAAGGAGTAATGGAGGTAATAAGTTTTAAAGAGATGGTTGAAGGAGAGGAGAAATTGGAATGAGTTATCTTTTAGTTTAAAATATCTGAATTGTAATTGTTTCAAAAACCAATTTAGTCGAAGTTTTGATTTTAATAAATAATTTAAAATTAATTTCTTTTTTTAAACGTTAAATCATAAATAAATTCAGAAAATTTCAGGAATTCTTGAGTAAAACATGAGTACAGAGGCGTAGCCAGAGGGGAGCTGAAAAGACTCAAGTCACAGTCTGACTTTAATGATAACCTTAATTTTAGCAGAAACACAGCCATTTGTTTGACCAAAAACGACCAAACGTATTTTTCATTAACTATTAAAAATTTATATTCTAAATTTTAAAAAAATTTTAATTTTTTAAATTTTGATTTTTTTTGTTCAATTTTATTAAAATGTTAAATATTTTATTTTAAAACAATAAAACTTAATATTGTTTTACCACTTAGAACATTTTTAATTTTACTGAGAGATGATAGTTGTAATTCTTTTTTAAAAATGTCAAAATGATTAAAATTCATTTTTAATATTTCTGATTGAACCAGAATTTCATTTTAAAATATAAATCTGGATTTTTTGATCATTTAATTGAAACCGATGTAATTCAATGTATTTTTTAAGCATGTTTTTGAAGTGAATTTTCAAAAATGGATTCAGGACTTACTCTCTCATTTAATTTTATTCCTCTTCATGAATTTGAATTTTGATTTCCCTTGATTTGTTTAACGCAATTTTTTTTGGTATCATTCTGGATTGTTTTGACTAATTTATTTTATTTGACAAATATATCTTTTTATTTTACATTGGTATACTAGATAGAGATTCAGGTTTTAATTGAAAAAAGCAGATTGTTTAATTCAAAATTTTGCAAAAATCTTGAAAGGTTCGAAAATTAACAGAAATACAAGAAACTAAAACTTTAATTTGAACATAAATTTTATTCATAGATAAATTTAATATATTTTTTTTATTTTTAAATATATTTTCTGTTACTTTGAAGTATGTTAGTTACATATTAAGTCGCAGATCACATCAAAATACAAAATTTGTTTTAATATTGGTCACATATTTGTGATCAGATTTAAAAATTTACTTAGCAAGTTGATATTACTCTTATGTTCTCTGTAACGTGTGATATCCTCAAAAATTACAAAATGATTTTTCAAAATATTTCAGGCTTTTCGAAATTATTTTAAAAAAAACAACATCAAAATTTTGTCTTTTAAAATGCTCATTTAATTTAAAATTCACATTTTAAAAAATCGAAATAAATTAAGCTTTCAAAAAATTTTCTGTTAAACAATAAAATTCTTTATTTTAAAAATTAAATCAAGACAAAATCAATTTTTTCCCAAAACATTTTGACTTGGTTGAAGGTTAAAAATCGTATTAAAATTTAAATATTAATCTAAAAGTTGAATTATTTTTTTGAATATTCCATTTTTTCAACTTTTAAATCATTGTCTACGTATTTGTAAATGTATATAGTAATAGAAGATGTTTGAATGTCCATCAAAACAAACGATGGTATAGATGAACTAAGAGATATGAAAATAAATATTTGAAAAATAAAGTTTAAAAATTTACTGTCTTAAAGGACTGTAAGCTCCAGTTGCAGAGCCAGGATTGATGAAAAATTTATTATCTTCTTCAAATGCTTCGAATTGATGCGTATGACCTGTGATGAGAACATCAACGTCCAGTTGACGTTGAAGCATTGTTAGACTTTCTTTGTCACCCCATGGAACAATTTGATGTCCATGAGTCAATCCTATTCGAAATTGTCCCACCGTAACAATTTTTTGTTCCGGAAACTCAATCACCTTTATTTACTAATATGGAAAATAAAATTTAAAAGGAATCAAAAATGTTTACATCATCAAAATCTCCTCTTACAACATGAACATCATTTGCAAGAGTTTTCAAATAGTCATATGTCTCTTTATTACACAAATTGCCAGTACTTAGTATATGTTGAATTCTTCCTGGTACTAGCAAGCTTTTAAACCTCTTTGGCAATCCATGAGATCTGTACGGGATGTGAAAATCCCCAATAACTAGAACTAACTATTTTTTTAAATAATTTAATTATTGATTATATCTTAGTTATTATTCGAGAAGAATTACCATTTTTTTACCAATTTAAAACAATACAATTCTATTAATTTAAAACACAAGGCTGAAATTTTTAAAGATTAATCTAAGTCATATGATAGAATAAGAAAAATAAATTTATCAAAAATTTATGTTATAAATAATTTTATTTTTGAACAATGAAAATTTTTTGTCTTTATACTTGTGGAAAAATTTTTACCAAAATTTCTTTGACATATTTCATTTTGTGTCCTTGGAGAAAATTTTGAATTATTTTAGCATCAAGAATAATTTCTACTCGACTTGACTCCTCATTGAATGTCCATTTTAGACCATCTGTAATATTGATTTCAAATCCGTTGGGATAAGCAAATTTTGGAATAAAAATTTCTGTTGTCAAAATAGCTTGTCGATAGTTTGTTATATTAATCTGGTACTTATAAATAAAATATTTTGTTGTCGTATTGTATGAATAGTTTATCGGTATCCCATTTGTAGCCATCGGATAAACTCTACTAAAAATTTTTATTATTTCCTCATTTATCTCAGGATTTTGACCAAAAAAGTTCGAGTCCCAGTAAGTCCATGACTGAAAGTGATCATCTGAAGCATCCAATACATATTTACAATTGTCCAGGTTGATATGGTGTGAAACCGGGTCTTGGTAAACACAAGTTCCAAATTCGGTTAAAAAAGAGGCTGATCCACCGAGTTTTTCACTTTCGTCTTGTACTGACTTAAAAAATGAAGTCAATTGCCAGTCCGAACAAACTTCACGAACAAATCCAGGAAAAGATCCATTGACTAATAAATTCGGGTCAATATCAAGTAACCAACAGTAAAAATGCCAAGACAAAGCGGTTCCAGAAGAATCGTTATTCGGTGCTCTATCGAAACCAGTGCCAAAAGCGCCTTTTGACGTCACTAGACCCCAAGTAACTGGTTCATAGAAAACAATTGTTTTCTTATCGTATTTTCTTATTTCTCCATAAGTTTTGTCATACAAAGGAAGCAGATTTACTTTGTCTGTAATGCCGGGAAGTAGAAGAAAAGGGTTTTGGTAGATATTTCCTGCCTTTAAAAAATAAATTAATAAAATTAATAGAACAATTTTGTTTGCTATGAAACCCAAGGTTCATTTATTAGCTCATAAGCTAAGATTGATGATGTATTGGAGAAAAGCTGTGAAACAGTTCTCCAGTAATTAAAAAAGTGTTCTTGAACATTATTAATGTTGTCATAAAGACACTGAAATGCAAAGCCACATGCTTCTGTAATATAGGATGCGAAAACATTAAATTCAATAGTTTTGTTTGTAATTGGCCATGGGAACTGAAGTTTAGAATTTGGAAGCTCGTTAATAAACCAAATTGGAAAGCCATCATATGAGGCACTTAACAAAATATAGAATATAAAAAAATTTTGGCAAAAAATTATGATCTTTTATTACAATTTTGTTGACATCATGTCTTGGTGAAGATCAAGAATAGTGTAAATTCCATATTTTTCCAAATTTTTAACAATACTTACCATTTCATTTATGTAAGTGTGGTTAGGTCGATTTTTAGATGGAAATAGACCCGACCACATCAGACCAAGTCTTACAGAGTTAAAACCCCATTGTTTGAATAAAGAAAGATGAGTATCATTTTTAAGATTAAGATTTGAATGGTCAGGTACCCATGGAAATTGTTTACTTACTGCATTGAATCCATGAAAAAGAATAATTCGACCATTTTGATCAACAAACCATTTGCCTTGTGTTTGTATTTTGCTTAATAATGACTGAAACGTGTCAAAACAAAGAAATGAAATGAATAATGTCAAAATTATTTTTTTAGAATTGGAAATCATTTCAATTTTGTAAAATATAAAAAATAATTTCAAATTTCGTTTTTTTTTTAAATTATTTGATTCAAAAATTATCATATAAATATTTTTAAAAGCAAAAAATTATCAACTGATTAAATTATCTTATATTTATTTATTAGTAAAACTGAACCTAGCTATATATTCATCAGAATAAAAAATAAAAAAGTTAAATATAATAATTAAAACTTTTGATATTCATGGTACCCTTAAAATAAATTTGTCATGACACTCCAGATTTTCTAACCTATGATTAAATTTAAAATTTATTTTTTTAAAAATGGTTCAAAATAATTGCAAAACTCTAATACAGTGCTCAATGGCTGGAAGATCTTTCGGGCAAAGTCACTTCCGATAAGTCATATTCCGAAATTTGTAATAAAATGAAATAACACAATTACTTTTTAAAAATTAAAATTTTTAAATTTAATTTTAGCATTATAATCAAAAATACTCTCAGGACAGACACGACTATCGTAATACCCAGATTTTTGATAGATAAATCTACGAAAATTTAGGCAACTCCTATTCAGTTAAGTATTCTACTAATAGTTCTCTAATCTAGTACATACCCGAATCCCTAGACCAGGGCTCCGCCTCAACCCCATTTACCTAGCACTTTAATTAATTTAAATTTAAAAAAAAATTTGTTTCCTCATTTAGTTAAAATTATTGGATATAACTTATACCAAGTGACTTTGTCGGAAAAGTGTGGCTATCGATCATCAACTTTGTAACTTTTCAGCATGAGGCTAAGCATGAGCATGAAACTGAGAATGAGCATGAGGTCGAGGATGAGCTTAGGCAATGATTGAGGTTGAAGAGGAGAATGATTAATAAATTTAATTTAATAGAAAAATAGTAAGAAACAATTTTTTTTATTTAGAAATATAACTTTTATTGAAAAAAAATAATTTTTTTTAATTAAATGTTTTTAACTTCCTTTTATTTCAAAAATTTGTATAAATAATGTCCATGATTCATTGAATACTCTTTTACTTTAAGATTCTTATGCAACTGTTGAAAGAGAATTTTGAATTTTTTTATTCAAAAAGATTAATCTTATAAAGTTTAAAGAAACAACAAAAAATAAACTATTATCTCCCATAACGGAAAATAATTTTCTTTTGTAGCGTGTCTTTAATTTAGTACTTATATCGTTATTTTTTCTGAACAGAAGTCTATATAAAATCACCCTCTCTATCAAAGCCTCTCTATTAAGGTCCTTTCAAGACCGATTCTAATTTAACCAAAAATTTAAAACTTTGAAATTAAATTATTAAAATTCAAATGCAATTCTGGATTGATTTGACATGATTTTTGTAAATTTACGAAAATTTCCACTTTTTTAAATCAAATTTATATTAGATTTATATAATTGATGAATTAAATTAATTTAAATAGAATAGAAGTTCTCAAGTGGAAAGAATCGTTAGTTTTTTTTTTGTTAATTTGCATAAAAATAGTTTTTTTTTACAAGTCTAAATTAAGTCAATTCTGAGAACAGTATAAAAGGAAAAAACAGAGCCCATAAGGTGGTTTAAATTCATATTAATTAAACTAATTAAAAATTGACATTGGATTTGATTTTTTTTGATTTGATTAATTTAATTATTTCTTTTTTATTAAAATTAAAACTATTTAAAAATTACAGCAATGTTAATACACATGGTTCTGAGGTAAAATTACGTTATTTTACGTTAATTCACGAAATTTTTCATAAAAAAAGTAATTTTACCGAATTTTTTACGTAAAATTACTTTTGAAAATTTTTACCTCTAAAACCACGTATCAAAATTTAGCAATTTTTAAATTAAAATTTGTTTATTCCAAAAGGGTCAAAAAATGTTCTAATGCATGCTCTAATATTGGAGCAATGCGCTCATATGATAGAGTTGATTAAGCAATTCTCAAGAAACTGTAAATTTTGTTTAAAAACCTACCGTACACAGTTCCATTAGCTTTCGAAGTCTGCTTATGATGTACAAAATCTCTGCAATATGCACCACAATAAATCTGAAGAGTTTAGCAGACTTAGACATTTAGTAAAAATATTTTTATATTCAAGTATTTTTGTAAAATTTGGTAAATTATTTTTTGATAATTTGAAAAGTGAAAATAATTTTTGCAATTTTTGTATAAAATTTTATCAAAAAACGGAAAAAATGATCATTTTGTGGCCCTTTTGGGTTTTACTAATTTTTATGTAAAAATTGATAAATTTACGTAGTTTATCGAAAAATTTCGCAAATTTACCTCTAAAACCTCGTATCATAGTATTCCTCTAAATAAATTAATTTTGATAAAATATTTTTCATCAATTATTATCGATGAAAAATACTAATTTTTATAGTCGAATTTAGATGAAATGCTTCGTAACTCATTTATATTTCTTCTAGTTATTAATTTTCATATAATAATTATCGTTTATTTGTGACTGGGGCGTAACTTTTAACTCAAATTCCACTGGACATTGTAAAATTTCATACAAAACTTCCAATACAAAAATAAAAAGATTTTATAACTTTTGTTCAAAATGTCAAAAACTTGTTTTGTAAATGAAACAAAGTGAAACAACTTTGGTTTCACCTACTATGGAAGTCAGCAAAATCTGTGCAAATTAAATCCATTTTATTTTTAATACTTTTTAATGGTGCAATTTTGCAGAATTCGCACAGATATTGCAGAGTTCCGCAGAAGGAATATTGCAGATTTTTGAATAGGAAGTTTTGTATGAAATTTCACAATGCCAGCAGAATGATAGTTTTGAGTCTTATGTAATTCCTAAGAATTTAACTTTTGCTTTAAGAATTAAAATTGTTCGAGTTCTCCAAGGTACTTATTAATGCATATTTTCGAGGTTTTCTTTCTAATTTTTAATAAAAATGTAGCCAAATAATCTTAAAAAAGGCAGCATTGGTTGTTTGTTTTATTCCTTTTTGGCACGTCATTTTAAAAATTGCTAATGAAAGAACGTCTTCTTTATTGCATATTAATCACTCAACCGTTCATTTAAATTTACTCTGAAAGATTTTGAATGAAGCAATGACCTAATCCAGTAAATAAGGTATGATGGCGGATTAAACTTTTTCAAAAGCTTAAGAAATATCTAAAAATAAATAACAAACTTTTTCTTTCAACTAAAAGACTGTATAACTTTTTGAATTAGAAAAAAAAAGATTTTCCGCAGTGCATGGTTTATAAATCCCTATTGTTCGTGTATAAATTCAAGATGAGGACTACGAGCTTTGGCAAAAAGATTTCCAGCGATTTCACTTGTATCTATTTCTGTATTAAACTCTTAACCGTCTTTGATTAGCGATGATATTTGTCCTGAACAATTCTTTGATCTGAACTTATTTATTTTCATGGATTTTTCCCACTTTGTTTACAAACTTTAGCCAACTATGGTTCCAAAATTTCTTCAAATTAGATATTCAGGTGTCAGCTTATTGAACGCTATCTTTAGAGAAGGGTATGCGGTATTTTGAAAACGCCTTCTTACTTTCTTACATTCCTTAATTAATATTACAATGTTCTTTGGTAAACTCGATTTAAAAATTTAATGAGTTTGGAGCAGAACACTTTTTTAAATCCTTTGAATGAGAGCCTTATCAGAACGTGATGATGGTATTTAAAAAAGATCAAGGACTTCAAATTTTTCAGCTTTAAATATGTTATATGTGGGTGTTTCGTCATTAAATACAGAAAAAACATGTATTTATCGCATCACTTTTTTATAAACAATTATCACTTCATTTAAGAAAAAAAGTTATTTATTTATACAGAATTTTAACTTAATTATTAAATTTTTTTTCCTTATTCACTCCTTGTGGAGCATAGAGCCATTACTTTTGATTTCCACTCAAGTCGTTACTCCCTTGAGTTTCTTTCTGCTTTCGTGATTTCTTTGTAACTTTTTATAATTCTTGGACGGTCGGGTAGTTAGCCCGACGCGCTTGCAGCCGGAACTGGATGAGGATTCGAACCCTCGACCTCCTGATTGATGTCGGGTGTTCGAACCACTACACCACAGGACCGACAATTTGGCTGTCGTTAATTCTGTGCGCCAGAAATTCTGTACAAAACTAAACATTCGGCTAAGGATACGGTCAATATATTGGCGAGTGGTCAAGAATTAAGCTAAAATTTTTTGCGGTCTCAAATCAAAAAAAAATTTAAAGTCCGGACTTGGACTTTTATTTTTAAGACGTGGACCTTAATTTTGGACTTTTAAACAACTCTGGATCCGACAACCTCCGCAAAAGCCTATCCGGTTAATACGGACACGGTCACGATTTCGGAAAATTTTGGTCCGTTTACTGTCCGCTTGTACGGACACCAACACAACTAAATGCACCATGAAACAAAATAATCCATTTAAAAGTTAAAATGGTGTTATGACTTAAACGAATTTTAGTATTTAATTAAAAATCAAATAAGTTTTAGATCGTCGGCATAACCTTAATCAAGCTTTAAAGCTCCTCGAAAAAATCATGAAACCAACCAGCAATACTGGACCAACTCTAAAATTTTTTTTGCAATTCTTTATTTATTTTTAGGTTAAATTCATGGTATTTTAAAGATACCTAGATTGTTGAAACATTAATAAAATAAACTAATTATCTAAATAAAACTATTTTTTTGACTATTTTTATCTGATTAAAATTCTAATGCTTTCAAATAAAATTTCAAATTTTTTTAGATTCGGTTTAGAAGCTGTTTAGAAGCTGTTTCTTTCCGCTATGTGTTAAATAATTAGTTGATTTAAATCAAATTAAAAAAAGTTAAAATTTAAATAAATATCAAAGTTGCTTAGCAACTTTAAATAATTTTTAGTCGTCAGAATATTTTAACTTTGCTTTGTTATTGTGTAAAAATAAATATTGAATTCGTGATATCCTTGTTAATGTAATTAGTTTTCTTACATTATTTATTAGTTGTTATTTCCCATGAAAAAAATTTCAAGCTTGTTTATAACTAATTTTTACTTAAGATGTTGCATGACGATTCAGTGCAAAACGCAATACTTCACCGTTCAAGTTCCAAATTAAATCGCACTCCATTTTTAGTTCCTTTAAACGACTCAACTTCAACATTCAGCAATTTTAATCTACTCAGTTCAAAAGACAAAAGCTCAAGCTCACGTAAATCATATCGTGCCCTACGACCTGATACAATTAAAAGAGCTGCAAATGACGCTTGTATGGCTGCTGCCATTGGTGACCTTGAATGGTTAAAACAAACACTCAAGATCTCTAATGACAAGGCCTATGATAAAGATGTGAAAATTTTTTTTAATATTTTATTAATCAATAAATAAATTTTTAGGGTTTTGCAACTATCCATCTAGCCTCAATCCATGGTAGAATTAATATTATTAAGTACTTGATTGAAGAACAAAATTTTGATCCTAATTATCCCTCGGCAATTCATTGCTGGTATCCGGTTCACCTTTGCATTAGCAATCAAATTGGTTCAAGAGCTGTTCAATGCTTAAAATACTTAATTGAAAAAGGGGCTGATATTAATGTGTAAGTATTTTAAATTAAAAAAAAATTAAATACTCGAGACAACTTTTCAAAAGTTGTCCTTTTAGTAAAAGGTAAACTTAAAGATGATTAAGAAATTATTTTATTTTTCTAAAAATATCTACTTTAAAAGATATGTTTTTGTCTCAAAAAATATATTCACTCTACTTTTTAAATTATCTTTAAACATAAGCTTGAATTATTAAAATTTGGAGTTATCTTTTATTTTTAAATTTTTTTAAAAGATATTTATTGACCATAAATTCCCAATTTTAGTGAAATTCAAGTTTATTAATAATTTGAGTTTAATTTGAATTATTCCAACAGAGACCGTGACTTTTAGAAATTAACTCAAATTTAGCTTATCTTTAGTTTTTGGACCCTTATGTTAGATTTAATTTTTAACCAAATATTTAATTATATTCTAGGAAAGTTACCAAAAAAATAAATTAAATTTTATCTTGTGATTAGAAATAAAATCGAATATAATAATATAATAATAATATATATAAGCTACAGCAAGTCTAGCTTGCGGAGGTGACCTACTAGGAGGTCACCTATGGTAGCTCCTTACACATAACACATGGAAAAGTACTGGAGAAGAAATACAGTTTAATTTTTAGGTCAAAATAACGTTAAGATTACAGGTAGAAAAAGCTGTAAGGGAAAAATTTTATTAATAAATGTTCATGTTCAAGATTGTTGACTAGACCGGAAGGCATCGTATCCGTTCTTGAACTTGTTGACCTAGTCGGCGTCTGTGACTGTAGCTAGCAAGGCGCTCCACTCGTTGACTATTCTGTTGGTGAATGTGTTAGCTCTCTGTAGACATTTGGTCGAGGCCTGGCCGGACAGTCTTCTTGCATGACCTCTGATACCCCCGGCGGGTCCGGGTTGGGATAGTGAGCTTGCGCGAACTGGGGTGTTCACCCAGTTCACTTCGTTGATGCCTTTGGTGAGTTTGAACATCTGGATCAGGTCTCCACGTACATGGCGCTCATGAAGAGGAGTTATATTATTGAGAATATTGGGGTTTAAAAAACTAAAGATAAGCTAAATTTGAGTAAATTTCTAAAGTAAGATTAAAAAATTTTAAACATGGCTTCGATTCGAAAAAATTTTATGTCTAAAAGTATTTGACTAGAATTCAAGTTATCAAATTTTAATTTTTAAAAAAAAGTTAATCAAAAAAAATTAAATATTTTTTTAAGAAAAAATGCTGACGATATTTATCCATTACATATGGCGGCATCTGAAGGACAAGTAGACTGTCTTAAAATTTTACTCCAATTAAAACCGGATGCAAAAGTGACCGATAAGCGTGGTCAAACTCCGTTGGATCTCGCAAAACTCTGGGGACATCGTATGTGTGCCAAGTAATTCGACCAAATAACAAATTAAGTTATTCTCTCAAACTAATTAAAAGGGTATTGAATTCCTACATGTGGAATCAAGAAAAAAAAGGACAACTGGACGAAAAGCGTGCAGAAAACAAACTTAGAACTCAGGACATATTAAAAGAAATTGAACGAGCACACTTATCATATTTTTCTGATTTAGAAGAATCAGAAAAACAATTTGACAGGTTTCTAATTAATCAAGGATTTAATTCGGAAGAAAATAAAACTGAGCCTGACAAACCGAAGGAAAAAAAAGAGTACAACTTAGGTCTGAAAAATGTATTGTTAATACCCGACGAAGAGTTTGAAAAAGAAACTGGCCAAGTTTTTTCTCAATTGGATATAAGGTCATCGGACATTACCAGTGTCATGACATCTTCAAGGAAAACACTGCCGAAAAAGACAGAAAAAAACACCGAAATAAATAGGGCTTATCATCAAAAGCAATGGAACTATTCTACTAAACCCCAGGTTAAAGAGTACGTCTCAGAGCTAAAAGATTTTTTTCCACGTGACCCTTACACTCTTTTACCTTCGAATGGTGATTTATTGTTTGTTAATAAAGAACTTAAAGGAATGAATTTAGAACAAGTGAAAGATTTTATGAAAAAAAATTTGAATAGAAAGAAATCATCTTCATTTGCTTTTCAAAGAAACAACTCATCTCGTCCGTTTTATTATAAACCAAAAAATATAATAGACACCCAAGCTAAGATTCGGTCTGGAGACCAGTTATTAGGTATAGACAATGCTGGTTTATTTTTGGGTGATGACATTAATTCATTTGGTTTCAGACAAGCGCAAAATTTTATCTATAACAATCTTGATGATTTTTTTTCGAACAACTCTAATTATGGAGATGATTACGAGTGTACTATGACAAAAAAAACTGCACTAGATTGTGGTAAAAAGTTTTCTGATGATAAACTAGAAATAGTTGAGGAAAAATTTGGTCTTGAACTTGCTGAGTTTATGATGGATAAACGAACTGGAAAAATGAGCCAAAAATATGAAAAAGTTTTTATATCTTAATCCTGAATAGATCAATTTTTATTCTCTTGTTGCCTGTTTTAGTTTTTAAAATATACTTTTTATATGATTTTTTAGAATGATTTTTAAATTAAATAAAATTTTTGGTCTGAAGCATCATTAAAATATTTCTAAATATGTTTTAAAATAAAATCACAAACTTTCTTAGAATTTTAAACGGCACTTGAAAAATTAATTAAGATTTTTCTTTAATTTTAAATCTAAACTTAGAAATTCTTTATAAAAAGTAAATCAGAATTTTTTTCTTAAATTTTTTTTAACTATCAACATATTCACAATAGGGGTTAGAAATCTTTAGCAATTCTTTTTTTAATGAATAACTAATTTTCGTATTTTGTTTGTTGAAAAGAATATTAACCATTTATAAAATTAATTGATTAAAATTCAATACTATTGAAGAATTTATAAGATCATATAAGAATATTTAAAAAAATTAAATTTATTCGAAAATTAACCATTTGATTAAATTGCTTATTGGTCATTAACCCAATATATTCAGTTTTATTACCTTAAACATTGTTTCAAATCAGCAGAATATCCAAATTACTTCGACCCTAGATAAATAGTTATATTCATTTAGCATGACAAATTGCATTAGTAAATTACCTAATCACATAATTTTTACTTGAGTATATCTTTTTCTAAAAAGAAATTTATTTTACTCACTTATTCAGGAGTCAAATTCAGACTCAGACTTTGAAATTTAGGATTAAGGCTCTATTAAAATAAAATTTTGAAAAAAAAAATAATAGTCAAAGATAACAAATTGACTTGATAACTTCAGGTACTATTCAATCCGACTCAAAAAATCGACATTTACAAATTTAGTATAAGGAAAACACTACCGAAAAAAAAGGTTAAAAATATCAGCACTTGGTTGTGGTAAAAAAATATTAAAATATGAAAAAAATTTCAAAATTAAGAAAAGTTTGTGTCAAAATTTACTGAAAAATAAATTTAGTTTTAAACTACAGACTAGTGTTGGTGTCAGTGCAAGCGGACAGTAAACGGGCCAAAATTTTCCAAAATCATGACAGTGACAGCTTTTTTACGGGCGGGCTATGGCCCGTTTATTTAGCGGGCTAATTTTTGGCCCATTTACGAACCGTTTTAATTTATACGAGCGGTCTAAGAAACCCATATACATTTAAAGTAAAATTTTAAATTTTTTCCACATTTTTTTGGAAAAGAACTGAACTAGACATTTTATTTTTATTTATTTATTTTTTTTTAATTCTCACACAAACCATATTTACTTGATTAACAGTGTCGCAGAGAATTAGAATCTAATAAATAAATTAACAAATAAAAATAAAATGTATAGTTCAGTTCGTTTCCAAAAAAATGTGGAAAAAATTTAAAATTTTACTTTAAATGTATACGGGTTTCTTAGACCGCCCGTATAAAACGGTTACTAAACGGGCCAAAGTCCGTCCGCCAAAATTTGGACGGTCAATTAGACCGCCCGTATAAATTTAAACGGTTACTAAACGGGCCAAAAATCAGCCCGCTAAAATAAACGGGCCAAAGTCCGCGATTAACCGCCCGTCTTTTGGACCGGTTAGCTCTGTCCGCATCCAACACTACTACAGACAGTTATTTTTATTGAAATTTAAAGTTGCATCACTAAATTTCGAAATTTACTCAGTAAAATTTGATAATAAGAAAAAATGATCATTTTTTCAAGATTTACTAATGGATCAGTTTATTTGGATATTTATCAAAAATACTATTACTCATAGATCCCATTTGACAATATCTATTTTCAATAGTAAATTTTGCTAATAGATATATATCCAAATAAATTCTTGAACATCAAATTACTTACAACTCAATTGAAAGTAACATTGAATCCAGAAAAAAGCATGATATTGTTAGATGAATAGAACTCGGGTCTAAAACGCGGAAAGATAAACTATCAAGTGAATTAAAAAAAAAATTCATATTTGATTGTAGTTAAAAGTTTGATGCCTCAAATAGACTTACAAAAAATCACTGGGAAAACTTTTGAAATACAAAATGTTGTCAATTTCGATGTTTTTCTAAATTTAAATATTTTTAGCGATCATTATTTTATTATTTTAAAAAATTTTAAGCCTAGAAAATTAATTAAAAAATTGTAAATTATTTTAAAATAAAAATTATTCTATATCAGATTATTTATTTTTTTTAAAATAAATTTATTTTTTATTTATTTAATAATTAAAAATATGTAAAATTTTTACAATTTAAACTCAAAAATTTTCTTAATTCTTATTAAAAATGATCAGTCAAATATTAAAAATTCAAGTTTCAAAAATCTTAAAATAATTTTTTTCAATTATGATATTAATTTTCAATACATTTGCTTACTTGGAATTTAAATTAGTTCATAACCGTATATTATACAGTTCAATATTTATTCTAGGTATAAAAGTCCCTTTTTTTAGTCTTTTGATTCTTTTCTTAGCTAAAAAATTCTGGTCTCTATATTCCAATTTTCTAATTCTATAAATTAATTTCCTCCCCAAATCACCACCATTGTTAATATATTTAATAGCATTGCTAAAACTCGAATTTTTCAAATATGATTGAACCTGATAGCTCAAGTTATCAATGAAAATTTCAGAGTCGATAGACTCTCTCTTTTTTTCTATTGAATTGAAGTTGATTTGCTTTGATTTTAATTTTCTTTTGTAATCTTCCCTGGCAACAAGTATAGGATTTTTATCCTTTCCATAAAAATTTAGCAGGTATCTTTGCTGAATAAGACTCATGTTAAAAAGACAATACATTTTGTTTCGTTTGTTTCTTTTTGGTTTAAAAAATTTTCTATCAAATAGTTTCAGTTTATTTTGAATATTTTTTACTGATTTCATCTTTATGTTTTTTTTGTGACTTGGCTCTATCATAATGCTTGATTGACTTAAAATGGGTGCCAAAGAAAATACACCGCTCTTACTAATGCTAGTTAAATCAATATGATATGAGTTTTTTGTGTTATTATCAGTTTTTTTTTTAACAAGATTAGAAGCAAATTGTTTTGACAAAAAGTGTGAGTTGACCGAATTGAATGCACTGTTTTGAATCCTGTCAAAGTTAATAGTTGACAGGTTTGAATCTGATTTTTTTTTATTTTCATAATTCAAAACATTGATTAAATCATGACTGCAAATCTTAATATCTTTAAGACTCTCTACGGCTATTGATTTATCTTTTTTCTGACTAATTATACGTTTATTTATGCAATAAATGAATATTATAATTAATAAACAAAAAAATACACAAACACAAATATAAAAAACAAGCTTCAATTCGAAATGTCTGTTAATTTTTAAATTTATACTAGCAAAAAAATTACTAAAATTTATCATTTTTTTTAAATAAAGATTTGAAACAGAAATAAAATTTTTAAATTTTAATTTTGAAAGCGCGCAATCAATTTTGATATCAAAAATTATTACTAAATTTTAAATTCTAATTATTAAAAGATTACAGTAAATTTAAAATATTTTAGTCCTTTAAAATTTGTCAAATCGAAAATTCATTTAAAAAGATTTGATTTTTCGTTCTGTAAACAATAAAAAAATAAGTGAATCGAAATTGAACTTTTCTATCGCATTTAAAAGTAATAAAAATAATTCATATATATTTAGTCTAAATAAAAATAAATAAATTTAAAATATTAATAAAAGATTGAAAAAAAATTAAAATTTTTTAATTTTCATTACAACTCTATTTTTTAGTCTTCAATTTTTTAAGAGAAGATGATTTTCTTAAAAATATCGTTATCTAAATAACGATTTTTTTCAGTGAAAAAAATTCAGTGAAAAAAAAATTCAAAAATTTTCGGCAAAAAAGTCGATTTACACTAAAAAAAATTTAAAAAATCTTTTAAAAAAGTAAAAAAAAAAAAAAACAGAAAATATTACCGTCATGTTGAAATTAATTAGTTTACGTTTATTTTTTTGTTGAATATAATTACTTTACTGTCGAAATTAATTAGTTGTAAAAAAATTATTGAAAATAATTACTTTTTGTTTAATTTAATTAGTTTATTTACAAAATATTTAGTTTAAGTTGAAAATCATTAATCAAAATATATTAAAAAAATAATAAATTTATTTGATTATTGTCTAACTAGACATGTCTTTGCTTTTGCTGGTCTTCCAGCTTTTGCTTTTGGAGCAACAGCTTTTTGAATATACTTCAGGGGCATTGCTAAAAGCTTTTGGTTTACTGCTAAAGAAATAATATGAGAGCAATAATAATTTTTGAAATAAAAACTACAAGTGCATCTACTACTTGACCAATCATTACTATTTAATTGTACTTTTTTTAAAGCTGATTGAAATGAAATGAATTTATCAAAATTAACTTTTTTATCTAATTCTAGTTTATTGTATCTTGAGTAAATTATTTTCAACAAAAATTAATTAAAATAAATAAAAACTAATTAATTTCAGCTAGTAAAGTTAGTTTTTTTTGTCCAAAATAGAATTTTTATTTTTTCAACAGAAAGTAATTATTTTCGAAGTACAGGTAATTAACAGCCAAAAAAAACTGATAAAATAATAACATAAAATGACGTAAATGCTGTCAATTTAAGATAATTTCCGTAAAATATGGTGAATTTATCGTATTATAGTAGCACTGTATGTCCTACTTTTTAGCCTTTCAGGGAAGCCCAATGAGAAGTCGAATTCGCAAAAAAATTGGGTATTCCAGGTTCGAGAGTAAAGTTAGGGAAGCGAATCAGTAGAAGACTAAACAGTACAAGCATAATAGGAATCAATGTGATAAATTATCCAGTTGTTGCTAATGGAAGCAAGTAGCATGTGGAGTTCCGCAGGGATCGGTTTAAGGTCCTCTCTTGTTTGTTACATTACTTACCCAAGGTATGTAATACTACATACAAGCTATATGCTGATTAGACAAAGCTCATGAACTCAATGAAACAAGAAGTCGAAAGAAGTCGAAAGAAGTCGAAAGAAGTCGAAAGAAGTCGAAAGAAGTCGAAAGAAGAAAGCTTCAGCAGGACCTTGACAATCTGGTAAAGTGGTCATTTGACTGGAAAAGGAGCTTCAATCAGCAAAAGTGTGTGGTAATGCACATTGGTACAAATAATGCATGTAATGTTAGAATAAACAAAGTGTAACAACTTTTGTTTCACCTACCGCGAAAGTCTGCAAAATCTGTGCAAATTCTGAAAATTGCACCCTATCTAAAAGTATTAAAAATAAAACGCAATTAATTTGCACAGATTTTGCAGACTTTCGCGGTAGGTGAAACAAAAGTTGTTACACTTTGTTATATTTGCAGAACAAGTTTTTGATATTTAGAACAAAAGTTAGAAAAATTTTTCATTTTTGTTTTGGAAGTTTTGTATTAAATTTCACAATGCCCTCTATATTTTTCCACCAGTCTGACGACCAGTGGAACAGAATGACTCAATTCTGCCTTGACATATCTCTCACTCAACTCATAGAGTCAATTTGAAAATATTAGTAGTTTAAGTTAATTGAAGGCCTCTTGGTGCATTATATTGGAGGGGGTATCATATTTCAGCTTCAAAATAGATCGAATTGCTGAATTTTGAATAACTTGTATTTTTTTGATGTTAGTTTCTGAGAATGAATTTAAACAAGGAAAAGAATAATCCAAGATTGATCCTATCAAAAATTTGTAAAGATTACCTAATGTTTTCGGTTTTAGACTACATTTCCTATTTGAGAGATATTTTATTATATAAAGCCTTGATTTACAGCGCTCTTTTAATTCATCCACCATTGGACTAAATGTAAGTTTTGAGTCTAGTGTAATGCCTAAAAATTTTAAGGTCTGTTAATTTGAATTTGTTACCATTAATTTTAAGGTCAAGGTTGATTTTAACTTTAGTTTTTTCTCAAAGATCATGTAACATGGCTTTTCCGTATAAATTTTCATTTTCCATTTGAAAAGCCATTTTTCAACTTCTTTTAGATACTTCTTAATCATGTTTTCAAGATTTCCTATCTTTTTGAAAATAAAAAAAGTAGCCAAATCATCTGCTAAAAAGAAGAGAGTATTGACATTTTGTTTTGTTTCGTTTTGGAACATCATTTATAAAAATGATTAAAAGAAGTAGACTAATTACTGATCCTTGTGGAACTCCTGATTTTATAGAGCATTGATCACTTAAATGACCATTTACATTTTTTCTTAAAGATCTTAAATGTAGAAACGATCTTATCCAATAAATAAGATAAGGGGTAGATTAGTTCTAATTAGCTTGTAAATTAGTCCTTCGTGACAAACTTTATCAAAAGCTTTAGAAATGTCAAAATATATACAACAGACTTTTTTCTTTCTATTAAAAGACTGTACTACTTTTTGAATAAGAAAATAAAGATTATCTGCAATGCGTCTATGTTTTCTAAATCCTGGTTGTTCATTTATAAGTAATTTATTGTTCTCAAGAAAATTATATATTCCAGTGTAAATAATTCGTTCAAGTAACTTTCCAAGACAATTTGTCATACTAATAGGACGATAGTTATTAGGTTCTTCACTATGAGAAGATTGCTTCAATCATGGTTATACTTGCTATTTTTTCAGGATTTTGGGACTTGGCCTAGTTCCAAACTCATGTCAAATAGTTGACTTATTTCAAATAAAGTCTCTATAGGTAAATTTTTTAGCATTAGGTTGTGGATCCGATCTAGACCAGACCTCGATAGTTCTTTATTTATTTATTTATTTATTTGTATTATCTGTTTGGTCAATAAATTTTTTAATGCTTTAAATTAATTAAGTGATCATAACTGCTTGTTAATTACCTAAATAATTTAATAAATTTTTATTTATAGACCTCGATTAAATTAATAAATACCCAATTAGTTTATGTTTAAAAATAATAAATTAAAAATTAGTTAATTTTTTTAAAATTTTTGATAATTATTTTTTTCATTTATTAAAAATCTAATTAAGTGATTTTTTTATTGATACTTTTTTATTTTTTTAATTGACATTTGATTTAGTAATAAATAAATAAAATAATGTGAAAATTAATATTTTTGATTGACTATTAATTCATATTTAAGTGATACTTTAATTTAAGAGACAAAATAATTGTATTAAATGACAATTTAATAAATTTTTTTTTTTGTATACTCATATATTATTTTTATTTTATATGCCCGGTTAATTAGTAGCCATTGTTTTTTATCACGTTATCGGTTGCTTAAAAGTTAATTTTGTATATTGAATCATGGGATTGTTACTTAATAATTTGTGAATATACATTAAAAATAAATTTTGAGAATAATTTCAAAATTATTCTAGCACTTTCTTGATTAAATTTATCATTTATTATAAATTTCGCTTTTAGCAAAGAAAAAAATCTCAAATTTGACAAAAATGGTCGACATTGCTAAAGCCGGCTGGCTTTACAGACAAAGTAAGCAAATTAATAAATATAAATTTAACAAAGTCAACATAAATTTATTGATTTTTCTAGCGTCTTTCCTAAAAAATTGGAAAAAAAATTGGTTTTCTCTAAGCGTTGATGGCTATCTTCGCTGTTTTGAATCGCCTGATGATATGATCGCAAAAAAAACAATCTCACTACCAAACGATGCAATAGCTATTACATCCGGAGCTGACGTCGATGCAAAAGCTCCGACACATTCCTCCCAATCTAATTTGATCAAGATAGTTATGAGGCAAGATAATTGGGTCTTATGTGCAGACAACATTGATGACATGCTGTAAGAATAGTTTTTTATTTAATAGAAAAATATTTTATTTGTTAAAATAATAAAAAGAGCTTGGCAAATAGCTTTAGAACAAGCAAGAGTATCGCGAAGACCCCAGTTTAGACCAAACAATCCAAATATTCCAGCATATTTGAATGATGTCTTAGTAAATAGTACTAATTCAAAATTTTATTATTTACTTAAGTTCGATTTTTTTAATTTTCAATTCTATTTCAAGATCCCAATAATGGATATCCAATTTATTATAGAGGAAATTATACTGGAAGATATCCATCGAGGATTGTTCATACCCCCCAAGGACCGATAACAGTAGTTTACATTGAAGATCCTTATTATAGATATTCAAATTCATGTGGAAATGCAGCGATGGGATTTTTAGCTGGCACAGCTTTGGCGTCAACTTTTATGTTTCCTTTTTGGTTCCCATTATTCTGGTTCTAGATTTTTTCTAATTTTAGTCATACAAACATTTTTTTAATTTAATTTATTTGTAAAATTGTCATTTTTGATTTAAAATTTTTTGAAATGCTTAAATACCAAATTAAATTTAATTTAAAAATAAAGTTACAATTTGTAGAATATAAATTCTAAATATACATATTGAACTTCAAAGCTAAAAAAAATGAAAAAAAAAACAAAAATTAGAAAATAATTGTTTTTATTGTCAGAATTTTCAAACCTTAAATATTTAATTTCATTTAAACCGATTAGATGCAAAGCATTTCTAATGATTTAAATAAAGTTTTTTGATCCAAAATTAAACATGCTTTTAAAAATAATTAAATCCACATGTTTATGACGGTGTCTTTGTGCAAGCAAGTATGCTCTTGTCGCTAAAAACTCTCTTTTTATTGTCCTTGTGAATCTTTACTAAATTATTAATGTTGCTTATAAATCAGCACATATTGCTAAAGAAGTTATGAAAAAAAATGCTAAAAACGATCACTCAGATGCTTTTTAAAATTACGAAAATGAAAAATTTCAAGAAACGTATTTGATCGTAAAATAAATCATAAATTTGGTAATTTATTTTTTTTTATTCAATTAAAATTTAGTTTCGAATAAATTTATAAATGAAAATACAGAGTTGTTTAAAAGTCACAAGTATCAAGTCAAGTCCAAGTCAAAAGCTTTAATTTTTTTGTCCTGAATTGGACTTTAATTTTAGTGATGTTGACTTTAACTAAGCCGCCACAATAACTACCTGGAACGGCAAAAAATTCATGTGGCCGTGATTTTAACTGCATGGAACAGTTAAAATTCAAATATTAATTTTGATTTAAAAATGACTTGATTGCCAAGTCCAATTCCGGATTTAAAAAAAAATAAAAAAATTTTAAGTCCGAACTTGGACTTTAAGACAGAGTTAAAACTAACAATTAATTTGATTTTCGCTGTTGAATTTTTACTATATATATGAATATTTTGCTTTTTTATCTTTCGGTAAATAGCCTTGATTCTACTGATCCATTATTAAATTACATGAAAACAATAAAGCCATGCTGTTCCACCAAAGACAAGACCTCGTGCGTAATCATTTCTAATCAAGCTTTTTTTGTTTAAATGTACTGTTAGGTTTTAGGAATTCTTCAATTTCTTCCGTTATTTTTTAGTCCATTTTCTCGTAAAAAATTGCATTCCAATAGCTAATTTACCTAACAAAAGTTTGATTATAGATTCTTGAAATTAACTTTTTCATCTTAAAATATGATAAGAATAGGTTAACATTTTCGGTCTGTGTTTTTTATTTACAGTGGGGACACGTCAACTGGGTTTTACGTAAATTTACTTTTTTAAAAATCATTTTGCCGAAAATTTTAGATTTTTTCTGATTTTTGACTTAAATATCGAAAAAAGTAAATCTACGTTAATAAATATATTTATGGTAAAAAAAGGTAAATTTTGGTAATTAATTTTTTTTTTAATTTTAGGTTTTCTCCTTTATTCAAAAACTATCTCTCTAAAAAAAATAACATATTTCATCATCTTATTCAAATTAAAGATCCGACCAATCACCATTTCTTTCAATGACACGTTTAATTACCTTAAAATTTAGAATTTTATCTAAAAATAAAATCATAGTTTAATATTACTTTTTTAAGTTATTAATGTAATTTGGCATTTTTGTGGAGTTAACTCACTTTCGAATACTCTGATAGCCGAAGAAAACTCATCTTCACTTTTAATTTTTTTTTCTGATAAAGGTTTTCATTTCATGCCAAACTAATTCAATAGGATTTAAATTATTAGTAAAAAGTATTTTACTAATAATTTTTTCTAATTAAATAAAAAAAAAAAATTATTGAAGAGGAACTCGTGAAATATATTCCTTATGAATCCACTTTCAAACATGCATGGGAAAGAGCTTTTAATAGCATTAAAATGAACAAAAATAGCAAAAAAAATGATTAAATTTATTTTTTTTTAAATTAAAAAAATTAATATAATGAAACTTAAAAAAACTGCATTAGAGAAAAAATTCATCAATATAAAAATATTTACCTTTTTTTACTTTTTTTTACCATTTTTTACTTGGTTAAAAATTGTGATTTTACGTAAATTTACTTTTTTCGATATTTAAGTCCAAAATCAGAAAAAATTGTGAAATTTTGAAAAATTAAGCAAAATTTGCCAAAAAAACCTAAAATTTTCGGCAAAATGATTTTTACGAAAATTTACGTAAAACCCAGTTGACGTGTCACCACTGTAAGTGAATAATACCAATATCGTTGTTTTTTTGTTCGTTATTTATGTTTGCCAAGACTTTGTTTTTTATTCTTGTCATCTTTTTCACGATCAAGAGTTTCCTATTTTTCTGATTATGAGATACCAAAAAATCAAATTTTTTTGCTCCGTTTTGTTCATTTATTTTTCCTAATGCCTAGTTAAAAATGTAAATTTGATATTTTCTCATTCCAGTCTTGTCATTTAGGTTTTTCGTCCTCTTGCCAGACTTTAATTTTTTGTTAGTGACCGTTACCCAATGTTCAGGCTTATGTCTTTTGTAAGTTAATTAAAATAATCTTCTAAAAATTATTTATTGTAAGACAAAATGAAATGATTTTTATTTTATCAAAATAGGTTTCCAAGGAAACATCTTGCTACTTTATTATTACCATTTTATTAAATTAAAAAAAAATAAAGCTTATTGCTTTTCAAAGAAAAACCTGCCAACAAAAAAATTAAAATAAAAGAATGGATGATATTATTGTAAATTGTGTCCAAAAATTTGAATTTTTTTGATAATTTTACTTTAGGTTGAGAATAAAATTGCGACTGGTTTATTAGCTGTTGTCTATAAAGTAGTTCGGAAAGGTGATGAGACTCAAACTCCCTTGATTTTAAAAGAAGTAAAATAAATGATATTAAATGAGAAAATTCAATAAATCTTGAAATAGGTAGAATGTCAAGATTTAAAATATGCCGAGAAAGCACAAAGCGAATATCGACTTTTTCATTCATTAAAGCATCGTTTTATTTGTACCTTAAAAGATTCTTTTATAAAATGGGACAGAAAATTGAGCACTGCTTTTGTCTGCTATGTGATGAACTTCTTTGAAAAAGGTGACCTAATGACTCTGCTAAATAGCTATAGAGCCAGAAAAGAAGTCATACCTAGTGAGTTATTGGAAAAATGGATAGCATATATGGTCGAAAGTGTTAATTATTTACAGAAAAATAATGTAATTCATGCAAATATTAAGCCTAGTAGCTTTTATCTGAAGCCTATAAATAATTCGGAGGAATTCGAGTTATTAATTGGTGACTATGGTGTGCCAACTATTATGAGGGATGCTCGAACCAAAACTAGACTTGTGGCAAATGCATTCGATTATGCCGGACCAGAAATTATAGATGGACAACCTTTTGACTTCAAGTCCGATATTTGGTCTTTAGGAGCTACTTTGCTAGACATATGCACAACTGGTTTATACGATGTAAATTTTAATTTAAAATTTTATTTTCAAAAAATTTCATATTTTTATTCAGTATGAACAATTTCATTCGTATTTGCTGAATATAAGGTTTGACAATGAATTACTCTCAAATATTCTGACAGATATTCAAAAAGTAAAATGTCTTTTTTAAAATTTTATTTCATGAAATATTTTAATAGGTTTATGAATCAAAAACTTTGATTAATTTAATCGAATCAATGCTCTGTCGAATAGAGAACCGGCCGAACATAAAGTAAATTTCAATATTTTGTTTGAAATTCTTCGTAAATCTTGTCTCAATTTGCAATATTTGTTAATAAAAAAGTAATGTTTTATTTAGCTTGGATCTATAAAATTTAAAAATTATTCATTACATTATTAAGTGTAAAATAAAGAGAAAATATTGAGATTAGTTAATTTTTTGTGACGTGAACTTAATAGAGGTACCCAACAAAAATATTTGTTACTAATTTTCCTTCTTTTCCATTTATAACTAACTTTTTCAATTTAAATTTTTTTCTCATTCATTTTTTCTCTTTGCATTATGCCAAAATAATTTTAATAGTTAAAAGAAGCTGATTAAGAAAATTGACCAAAAAAAAATACAAATCTAAAGATAAAACTAAATACTAAAGTCTCAATTAATATTTTAAGCTTAAAATTGGAAATTTGCTGTACATTAGTAAAATCTTTAAATTCAATTAGTTTTTTTAATTTTTTCCCATTATTTCTTTAGAAATCAAGTTTATTTAATAATTTGTTTTTTTTAAACTGTAAAATATATATTTTTGAAAAAGAATTTTTTTTTATTAAAATCCTAAGTTTTTTAAATTTACAATTTTAAAAAAACATTTTTAAATAAATTAATTTCCGGCACTGTAATATTTTTATTAATTTTGTTTATTTTTATTGACTTTATACGCATAATTTTTGGATTTGTTTATAATTAAAGCTAATAAAATTTTGTTATTATTACATTTAACATTAAAAATATAATATCTGAAAGCTTTAAAAATAGATTCAAAGTAAATACAAAAAATAAGCAAAAACTAATGATTTTCAAATTAATCTTATAATTTTAGAATTCATCATTTTCAATTAAATTATTGAAAAATATTTTAAAGATAGAAGAATAAAATATTTCTTTATTTAAGTGTTGTTTTGTTAGGTCCAGATTACCAAAAAATTAACTAGTTTTTCTTTTTATGTATTTATTATAGACTAACCCTTAATAAAAATACCTTTTTATGTATTTTTATTTATTTTAAACTTATAAATATACAAAGTTTTGTGAGTCTAAGCTAAATAAGATTGTTTTTTTTTAATTATTACAAAAATTAAACAGGATGTATAATAAAAATAAATTAAAATTTAAGAACTGTGATCAATAATCATTTTGTTCAACATTGCCTGCAAAAAATAGATTCAGATCTTGTAGTTCATTCAGGACATTATAAACATGAATTGTCAAGTAAAAAGAATAATTTAATTTTCGTAAAAACAATTTTTATTCTTTTAAGATCAACTTCCGGAAAAAATATCAGTCAAAATTCTGGCTGAATTTCTGACTGAAAATATTTCAAATGAAGGACTAGTTATGACGGGAATTCAAAAATTAACCGATCTTGTCTTTCAAGATGGATTTGAATTATTCGAGCATAAAAATCAATTTTTAATTAATAAAATAATTTTAACCTATCCGCAAAACGAAACCATTCAACACCATTTGCTTAGAATTCTAGAATGCTCATTACATATAATAGCTGAAAAAAAGATTCTAGATTCTGAATCTCTAAATGATAGTCAATTTTTAAATGCCACAACTATTAAGAATATTTTTTATATATTTTTGGTAATTATTTCTTTTAAATCTACTGTAAATATTTGTTCTTTAGCCAGTGCAAACCCAATAATTTGGTTCTAATGCCTCAAAAAATGCTTAAAAATTAGAAAAAATCCATGATCCCGGAAGCCATTTAAATGTCGAAATTTTTCATTTTGATTTTTAGAAATTCCAAAAAAATTTTTCTACGGCATCAAAACAAAATTTTTGAGCTTTTAGTGTAAAAAATACAAATATTTACGGTTACTTGATATTAATTTTATTAAATATTTGATTTTTAGAAATATGAAGACATGGCTGACTTTCAACTACTAACTCTAAAAATTTTCATTCATTTATCTAATTTTGGTAACTTATTTTAGTTTTTAGATGTGATTTTTAAATTTTTTAAACCAAAATAGACAACTAGACTGCTCGGTATTTTTTTCTTTTTCTAAGTGAATCAGAAAACTCCATTCTTTTTTCGAATGAAGAATAAATGGTTCTATGGATATAAAGTATAAATAAATACTTCTCAAATAAATAAATAAATAAGGTATAAAATAGAGATAAATATTTTTTTTCAAAATTTTTAAAGCTACATTTATTTTCTAGACAAACTATTTAAATGAGCATTATTCGAAATATTCTTCTTAAATTAAGTGAAGATAATTTTATATCTTTTCTTTTTTAGTTCGATTAGTAAATTATTTTCAGTAAATTGCGAAGTATTTAAAATATCTAGTAGAATAAAATAAAGACAAAAACTTACGTTAAAGATCTTAGATATCAAAATTTGCGTGTTATCAAAATATAAGATAAGAATTGTAGAAAAACACGAAACTTGAATATTATAAAGAGATAAAACAAAGTTTAATAATTAATTAAATTTAAAAAAGCTACAAATTAAAAAGACACGAGCTTTCTGTTGTTAAATAAAAATCATAAATTTGTTAGTAAAAAAAATAAAAGTTAAAAATAATTATTAGAAAGTATCACGAATCAACTAGCTGAATATAGCATTATCAAATATATCCTTGAAATTTCTGAGAAACATTCATCAAATCCGACATTTTGTGCCTACTTTTGCAAAGCTCTTGGTTGTCTTTGTCTTAATCGTAAGAAAATTTTTTGTTTTCAATTCAAACTTAATTATAACTTTTTAATTTCAAAAGAAAAGGTCTTGAGAAGTGCACGAAAACAAAATTGCTTGTCTTATCTTAAAAAATGTATCCTCCAACACCAAGACAATTTGTTCTGCTCCGAAATGGCAGTAAACGCAATAATTTCTCTATGTTCTGACGGTATTTTCTTATTTTTAATTTTGAACAATTTGAAAATTTTAATTAAAGAAAGACAAATTTGTGCCGAAGAACTTGAAGTCGATGCTACAAGTGCAATTTTAGTTTCACTTGAGCAAAATTTAGAATCTGCCAACTTTGTAAAATCGGCTTGTATTGCTCTTGCTGCTCTCATATCTTATCTTGGTTGGATATAAAAAAATTAAAATATATTTTTTAATTATTTAAATAGAGGATTGCGCATTCAGATTTTTATACTTGGCTCCCAGTGATTCGAATAAAAAAGAAATAGATGGAATAAATTTGCTGAAAAAAGCGTATTCTATACACAAAGATGAGCGCGATGTAGTCGAGTGTATTTGCAATGTGTTTAAAGAGCTCAGCTCTTACGGTATTTATCTTTGTATCATTTTTTTTAAACTTGATTTGTTAATTTTTAATAGATGAAATGCTAATTGAGTTAAAATCAGTAAAAATCAATGAAACATTGATGAATGAAGTTGCTAGAAGATTTAGAGATAATTTAAATATAAGTAAAACATGTAATCTGGTAAGTTCTAAGATAGAAAATCGTGGCAATTTATAAAATAATATGATCATAAAAAGTCGATTTGAAATAACAAACTCAAATAAAATACTCGATTTTCAATAATGCTAATTTGATATAATACTGTTTCTAATTTTAAAAAAATTTAAATAAAGTTTAATCTTGTTTTTTCTTTTAAATTTCAAAATCGAAAGCAATTTTCATCATAAAAATTTACATCATTTATGCCTTGAACATTGTTCAGAATTCATTGCTTTTTGAACATTTTAAACGTTAAACAGTGTTGTTGATTCTAGATCCTATTTAACTGACGACTAGATTGGAACTCTATCACCTAATTCCAATCCAATTCATCCACAATTAAAATTTAAAAAAATATATCTTTTATATCTATTTTTCAATTCACAAATAATAAGTTTTGAAGTTCTGAAAATTAAGTGGTTTCTAATCTATTTCAATTTTTTCAATGATAACCCTTAAAAATGAAAGCTAAAATAGAAACACGATGGAGGAGCGAACAGCTATATTTTGAATATCTTTTTTCATTGAAAAGATATATTGCCATGGAAAATCTTTTCCTAAATTATTTTTAAATATTAAATAATCATAACATATATAATATATTGCTTCTAAAAAATGCAACATTTTGCTTCGCCCAAAAACAGATATGTGTCCAAAACAAATAAAATAATAATTAATTTTTAAACAAAAGTTTATTTTATTATGTATTTTACTAGAAATATATATCTGATAGAATTGATTAATATTAAATATTACATTTTAATATTGTATTTCAATTTTGGCATGCAGAATTTCAAGGGATTTTGATACTAATGCCCAATAAAAATTTAAATGTGATCTTACTAAAAAATAAAATTTTTTGATTACTATAATTAATAATATTTTAAATTATCGAAAATAAAAAAAAGACTTGATCCTATTAAAAATTAAATTCTAGAAAAAAATCTTGATTTAATTTATTTTTCGAATTTTCATTATTTCAAATATTTTCTTGATTTTCTTGACACAAAGAAAGAAGAATGAAGTTATGAAAGACATTTTGACATTTTTCTTTAGTAACTGGGTAAGGTATTTGTTGTAAATTTAGAGATGCTAATTCTTTGACCGTGTATTTGTTTTCTTATTTCACTACACAACATAAAATATTATTCTATTAATATTTTCATTTTAATAGATTTATATCTTATTATTTTAGAAACTTAAAACGAGAAAAAAGAATTTTCGATGAAGATTTAAAAAATTCATAATCAATCTCTATAATCAGTTAGAATGTGAAAACTTTATGATATCTCTAACAAAAATTTATTCAAGTATTTAATATATTTAAAAAAAATAAAATTAATAAAAAATAACCAATATAAATAATTTCAAATTTGACTAATTTTTTCCGCTAAACTCTTTTCGAATTGCGCCAACACGTTTTTTTGTTAAAAAAATCTAATTTTACTTAAAATATTTTCAATGTAAGCTTTTTTATATTTTCTGATGTTTAGATTACAGAGTTTACTATTTGCGGAAAATTACACTCTTTTTGGTCTGTATATTTAATTTATAATAACAACTTTCGATGAATACATTATTTTCATTAATTTATAATTTCAAACGTTTTGAAACGCTTTAAAATACTCAGACTAAAGATAATGTCAAACAATTTATAATTAAAAATTACTGTCAAAGCTTTGAATGAGGTACTATCATTCATTTTTAGATTAACGGTTATAATTTTTTTTAAGGCTGCACCAAAAGTTCAGGAACTTGGTTTTGGTGCCTTAAAAAAATGAATTTTCAAGGCTTAAATTAGAAAAGATGTGAATCTATGATCACGAAATTTTTTTAAAAACAAATGTTATACTGGGTCCGATACAGCATTTCTCAAATTACACACCCGATTTCAGGGTGTATTTTACAGCCTGATAAAATATTCCAATCAATATTATCTTATTAAAACATGTAATGAATAATAATTAAGAAATTTCAGTGTTCAAATTGGTATAAAATTAAAAAAAATTTTTTATTTAATTTGTCTAGATATTCCACCATATCAGAATTTTTAAGATTGGAAAATTATGAAGCGAATATATAATTTAATGAAATAATAGTTTTTATAATAAATTCAATCAAAAAAATCAAAAATTCATATGTTTTATATTTTAAACATAATTACGTAACATTTTAGATTACTTTGTTTATTTTAAAAAATAAGGCAATTGAAAATAAAACAAAACAAAATGTTGCGTCGTTTTTCGAGCCAAAGTGGAAATGCAAGAATTGTAGTGATAACAACTGGAGGTACGATTGTACAAAAATTTGACAGACAATTGGGTGGATACGTGCCAAAAACAAGTGGCAAAGAGCTCATTGAATCCATCGGTTCCGAGATTAATTTAGAAACAATTGATCTAATTGAATTTGCAATGATTGACTCTCGAGCTATTGATCTAAAATTTTTATTCAACCTGTCAAAACTAGTCCAGCAAAAAGTAAATGCTGAAGAAGTAGATGGAATTGTGATTGTGCATGGAACTGATACAATGGAAATTACAGCTTATTTTTTACATAGATCTGTTTATTCACCAATAAAACCCATTGTGATCACTGGAGCAATGAGGGTGGTTACAAACAGTGACTATGATGGAAAAGCAAATATAACCAATGCTATTAAACAAGTTTCCAATCCAGAATCGTTGATGTACGGCTTTGGAGTAAGTATTAATTTTGCTGGTAAGATTCACAGTCCAGTAAATGTCTGTAAAGAACATTCATTTGCCATTGATCCATTTACAAGCGGGTCATATGGAGTAATTGGTATGATGCATACATCACGAATAGATTGGTTGAATAACCCTAAAAAAAGCTTGTGCATACCACTACCAGATAAATTAGAGTCTGTTTTGTCTGTTCCCATTATTTATGCTAATCCAGGAACTACCATAGATCTTTTAGATGGATTTATTGAAAAATGTTTTCGGGCTTTAATAGTGGTTGCCTATGGAAGCGGAAATGTTAATGAAAATATGTATTATGCAATTAAAAAAGCCACTGAACATGGCTTAAAGATAGTGCTAGTCACAAATTGTAAGTATGGGGGGGTATATGCAGAGTATGGCGGTATTGGTGGTAATCAGAGTTTAAGAGACCTGGGAGTCATCATGGCTGATGATTTGAATCCCTATCAAGCTATGATTGTGGCTTCACTTGTCTTTGATAATGAGCATCTTTCGAATGAATACGGACTAGAAAAATATTTTAGTAACAAAATAATTGAATAGTATTAGAAGATATAAATGATTTTTTTAAACTTATCCCTCTATTTTTACCCGAAAAATGATCGGTTTTTAACTGAATGAAATTTGTTTTTAAAAATTTTAAGTAAATAAATTTTTAAAGCAATTTTTTTTTAATAAGAAATTTAACAATTGTTGATTAAAATAAAAATTAAGTATCGAAATGATAAGCTTTAAAATTTAGAGGCGAAAAAATAACCATAACTCAATTGTTTTAAAAAATGTCTTGTATATCTGATTAGCATTAATCAGTAGATTGTTTTTAATACAAATGATACAAATAAATATATACAATTTTAAAACTAATGAAAAATTATCAATTTAATCATTTGAATTAGTTTTTTTTTGGTCTAGAAAATTTGATCTTCTTTTAGAATCGGTGATAATTTTTTCAAATATTTATAAAAGCTGATTGAATTTAAAAAATCAAAAAAAAGAAATTAACAAAATTTCAAAATAGAGGTTTTTTTTCAAAATAAGATAAGATTGCAAAAATTAGTAATGAATAATTTTTATTACAAGTTTTTAAATTCATGACTTGCTTTTAAAATTATCTTTTATAAAAGTTTTATTTCTTAAGATAATATCAAATAAAATTAAAAAGTTTGGGATTGATTGTTTTTAGCTCTGAATAGTATCTTGATTTAAAAAACATATGTTAAAAGTTAAGGAGATCTTTATTATTTTACGATTTTAAAAAAATAAAAAAGTATTTAACATGAATTACTATGAAAAATATAAAAATAAAATAAATGGATGTTTCTTCCCAAATTATTATTACAATTGCTGGTGGATTGGCATGTGCCACTAAAGATGGACAAACCACTTCAAGCATTACTGAAATTTCTGATTCAATCAGAAAGCAATTTTTCTCGATAGATATTCAAATCATAGATTATGCTGATATAGATTCATCTTTGGCAGAATTGGATTTTTTCTATGACCTAGCGAGAATCATACAAAGAAAAATAAATTCCCATCAAGTAAAAGGTAATTAATTTACTTTTTGCATGAATTAATTTTAATTTTCTGCTTGAAAGGAATGATTCTGGTGTATGGAACTGATACAATGGAAATTTTGGCCTATTTCCTTCACCGTTGTATCATAAATCATAATAAACCAATAGTTATAACTGGCTCTACTAGAGAAACTAAAAATTTTGATTTCGATGGAAGAGCAAATTTATGCAATTCAATAAAACAAATTTTAAATAAAGATTCAATCTTTTACTCTAATGGGGTTAGCATTAATTTTGCTGGTAAAATCCATAATCCATCATATTTTCGAAAAGAGCATACATTTTCTATAGATCCATTTACTAGCGGAAAATTGGGAATTATAGGAATGATGCACGGAGAAAACATTGATTGGAGAGGGGTTATAAAAAGACCTGTACTTATTCCTTTACCCAATAAACTAGAATCAATTCCAATAGTTTGCGCTTACCCTGGAGCACCAGACTTTTTGCTTGATGTTTTCCTAAACAGAAATTTTAAAGCAGTGGTAATTATTGCGTATGGAAGTGGAAATGTTTCAGAAGAATTGTATTATTCGATTAAAAAAGCAATTGAATTCGGAATTAAAGTGATTCTTGTAACAAAATGTCAATTTGGCGGTGTAAGTCCAGAATATGCAGGGGTAGGTGGAAATCAGAGTCTTATTGATTTAGGGGTTGTAATGGCAAATGATTTGAATGCTTATCAAGCAATGGTTGTTGCATCTCTTGTTATTTGCAATTCTATGATTAAAAATGGCACAAATCTAGACAGTTATTTTAATAACGAAATCACAAAGAACTAAATTTAGAAAAAAAAATGATTTTTATATTTTCTAAAAAAAAATTTATTAAAAAATTTAATTAAATGAGTTTTTTTTATTTGAGTCATTTGAATTGGCTAAAAATTTTTAATTTTTTTAAATTACGAAGCCTGGAAAAAAAAATTTGGTTTTGATTTTTTGGATCTAAATTAAGAGTAATTATTTTATAAAATATTCTTCTTTTTGATGATCTGCTTTATTATTGCTAAAGAATTTATTTAACACAAGAAACTCCAAAATTTTGTTTATTACTAGAATCGACGAGTGACATTAAAATCAAAAGAAACAATTATTTATTTTAACAGAGTTGTTTAAAAGTCCCAAATTAAAGTCAAAGTCATTAAAAAAATAGAGGATATAGCTTTGAAAAGCTGTTAACACTAGAACGCCCGAAGGTTTTTAGACCCCTTTTTGAAAAATTAAAACTTGAATATTATCACATATACAGTACCGATTTGACAAGTGGATTTCTGGTAATTTTACGTAAATTTACGTAAATTTACGTAAAATTACTTTGTAACAAAAAGTAAATTTACGTATTTTTACGTAATTTTACGTATATTTACGTAAAAATTGGTAAAAATGAAAATGCCAAAAAAAAGCCCGATTTTTTGAATTTTTTATTATTTTCTAATAAATTTTGAAAAAATTAGTTTTTATTTATTAAATAAAATTTTACCAAAAGTTACTTTTTTTTATTAATTTTTACGTAAATTTTTGTAAAAAATGGTAAAATATGGTAAAAAAAAGTAACTTTTGAAAGAAAATTAATAAATTTTAATTTGCCATTTTTGTCTATCACTATATCAACTACCTATAAAACAAAAAAAAACATATATATAATCTTTTAAAATTTTAAGAATTATTTACTTTTTTTAATTGACTTATGTAATTATTACATTTAGTAATTGTAAAATTTCTTTGAAATTCGAAAATTAAACTTGTTAATTCTTCATCATTTTGAGGATCATTTTTGCAATTATATCTTATTATTTATTAAACTTTATTTTACCCAGTTAATTCTATTTGTTTCTAAAAAGAATGAATTAAAAAGATTCATTAGAGGAATGAATTAAAAAGATTCATTAGAGGAATGAATTAAAAAGATTCATTAGAGGAATGAATTAAAAAGATTCATTAGAGCAAATGATCCTCAAAATGATGAAGAATTAACAAGTTTAATTTTCGAATTTCAAAGAAATTTTACAATTACTAAATGTAATAATTACATAAGTCAATTAAAAAAAGTAAATAATTCTTAAAATTTTAAAAGATTATATATATGTTTTTTTTTGTTTTATAGGTAGTTGATATAGTGATAGACAAAAATGGCAGATGGTCGGACTGCTAGTTTATTAGAAAAATTAAAATTTATTAATTTTCTTTCAAAAGTTACTTTTTTTTACCATATTTTACCATTTTTTACAAAAATTTACGTAAAAATTAGTAAAAAAAAGTAACTTTTGGTAAAATTTTATTTAATAAATAAAAACTAATTTTTTCAAAATTTATTAGAAAATAATAAAAAATTCAAAAAATCGGGCTTTTTTTTGGCATTTTCATTTTTACCAATTTTTACGTAAATTTACGTAAATATACGTAAAATTACGTAAAAATACGTAAATTTACTTTTTGTTACAAAGTAATTTTACGTAATATTACGTAAATTTACGTAAAATTACCAGAAATCCACTTGTCAAATCGGTACTGTAAATAAAATAAAAAAAAAATACTTTTATAAACTAGAAGTCCTATTTGTAATTTTTTAATAAATGAATAAATTTTCAGAGAAAATATTTAATTTATCTTAATAACTTTATTTTAAATATTTACGAGAAATCAGCCGGGCTTTCTAGTGCTAAAAAACCTGATCGAATACTAGAAATTGTTAGACACCGGTTCACTTTAAGCAAAGAAAAAAATTTACTTTTGTTAAAAACAAAAAAAATATAGAACTGTTCGCATATATATCAATATGAATTTTGGGAGCAATTTTCAATCAAGCCAGCAGTCTAAATGACTTAAGAGATTACAGTAACAGAAGCGACCATATTGCACTTTCTTTTGATATTTAAATCACTAATAGATTAAAAAAACTATCAAAAATACAAAACGAGGAAAAAAAAACAAATTGGAACAACTTTGAATTAATGTATGAGGTTTTGCACCATCCTGCTGAAAAACCCATCTATTTGTACCAAATATTCTCCTTCACTCTTGGCGAATGGTAAAATTCGACGCTGGTAATAGATCGAATTTATTGTGTCGTCTTAGTTTTTTAAAAATAATTTAAAAAATGGTCTGATTTTGGTCAAATACTCAGAACCTATTATTCAGGTCATTCATTTTGATTTGATAAAACTAAAATAATTTTTTCTCTTACAAATGCGACTAAAAATTAAGATTTCATTTTATTTTTTCAATATAAGATTAAAAAATAAAAAATTTTAAATAAAAACTTAGAAATATATAAAATTTTTAAATTTTTATAAAAAATATTATTTTTGAACGATTTTTTTAGGAAAATAAAAAGAAAAATTAAAAAAGTAAAACCTACAAGTTGTTCCAAATTTAGTCTAGTTTCAGAATCTGCATAAAAACCGGTGGTCATTGGGGTCCCCTAGGACTAGATACAAAAATACTAAAAAAAGGGGTAAATTTTTACTCTTTTTTGGGGTAAAAATTGATAATTATTTTTTTTATTTTTCTAGAAATATTTTAGTTTTGTAGGAAATTTAATTTTCTTTCAGAATATATGCCCATATGTAGGATTTGAAAGTATCGTTTCTGAGAAAAATAGGCTTATAGGGAGAGAAATTTTTGAGCTAACGCCAAACTTCCGACCCCTGGATCAAAATTTTTTTTTTAATAAAATATTGAATAACCGTAACTCTTTTCGACCTAGCCAATTAGATGAGTTCGAAGAAATGATCTAAATTTTAGTTTTAAACATTTGACTTTAATAATGTCAAAATCACGTTCAATAGTGAATTCATTTTAATAATTCTTCTCAACTAAAATGTTTTTTGAAAGTTATCAGAAAAATTCTGAAAGTATTTTAATGCTCACTCAAGATGTTTCTAGTAGATGGCATTCTACTTATTTAATGCTAATCCGTATTTTAAAACTTTATAATTACGTTGATGCAACTTTCCACTTACCAGAATATAGACGTCTTGTTTCAAATTTGTTAAATGAAGAAGAGTTAGAGATTCTTTCTCAAAGTTTAAAACGTTTGGACACTTTTAATAAGTTGAGTGAAATAAAGAGTGGAGAAAATTATGTGACGACAAGTATTGAAACAAAATAAGTAGTATAGGAAGATGACATAAGGTAAAGCAAAGATTTAAAAGCTGCTTTAAAACAATCTTATGATGACTACTGTAATATATATGATCTTGAATAAAATGATTTCTTAATAGCATCAACTTTCTTACACCCTTTTATAAAGAATTCGAGTTCATAAACCGAAATGAACGAAATTGTATCAAAAAGGCCAAAATTTTTCTGATTGATCTTTTCAAATCAAAAAGATTTGATGAACTAATCGCTGGTGCTAGAAAAGAAGGAAGCATAAAGGCCTATTCATTATAGAAAAAGGTCAAATTTGAAGACTCAGAAAATTCATTTGACGAAGACGAAAAATCAATTGATATTAAAAAAGAGCTCAATGAATATAGGAAAGATAGAAGTAATATCCATGTATTGGATTACTGGAGGTTTAATAAATCCCAATTTCATATACTTTCTAGTTTAGCCCCAGTTGTTTAAGCAGTCCCAGCACTAAGTGTTCCAAGTGAGAGATTTTTCTCACATGCAGGCTATCAACTTTGGGACCGAAGAAATCGGTTGTAAAAAAAAATTATTTACGAAAATAAAGTCATTTTAGATTAATTTTGCGTATGAAATTAAACATTTTCCATTTTTGTGAGTTGGAAGTATGTTAAGTATTGTTCTTATTCAATTCAAGATATGAGAGTAAGTTTTAGAAATAATATACCAGACATTTTTCTTCTAAAATACTATACTTTTGAAATTGTCAGTCTAAACTTTATAGAAGATAAAATTAGTCTTTACTGCAAATTTATTTAATTTCTGGTCTATCTGGTCTATATTAAATCAGTCAGACTTCCTTTAAAAAAGTGACTAGAGACCTTGATCCAAGATTGTGTTTAAAAGTAAGTCCGCCAAATATTATAAGAATTTCTTTAAACAATTTAAACTAACTTATTTAAAAATAAGAGGGCAAAGAGCAGATCATTAGGTTTTTATAATTATTGCTTAGCTGTGATGTTTTTGATGGTTGTTTCTTTCCATTATTATTTTTTTATTTTTTTTCAATGTTATGATGTAAAATCAATTTGATTTTTAGAACTAATTAATTTTTGAAAAAGACGAGAAATTTTTATTTTTTTTAAAAAACAATTTTTTTAAATTGTTTTTTGAAAAAAACGAATCAAAAATTTAAGTTTTAAATGAGTTACACTAAAAATAAAATTTCTTTTAAATTTTCGGGCGGAACTTAATTAGAAAAAAAAACTGGAAAAATTAAAAAGAAAATCAAAAATTCCGTAACATGTTTTCGGTACCTAGCTTTTCAAAAAAAAAACTTTATGTTAAAAAATAGAAAAAAAGTAAATGAAAGAAAGTAAACATTTTCTATCTAATATTTGATATAAATTTAAAAAAACATCATTTAAGATTATTTCAATAAAAATTCAAGCCTAAGTTGATATTTAAAAAATAACGAGAATTTAAAAATGAATCGAAAGCCTCATCAAGTAGAGAACAGAGTCATATTTTTGCGTATTGGAGATATTGAGACAGTAAATGAAAAGTTTTTTGCTGAAATATTGGTCGAAAGTAGATGGGAAGAGCCCAAGTTGAGTTCAGAATTTGACAAGTCTTATTTATTCAATGAAGAAAAAGAATTAGCATCTGCCAAAAAATACTGGAATCCTAATATTTACATTGAAAATGCCTTGAATGATGTTAAAAAAACTGTTTCTTACAAAATTATGAAAAGGTTTTGTGCCAAGCAAAATAATGAACCTGAAGATTCAAATATAAAATTTTGGCTTTACGAATGTCAGCAGATCAAAGGACATTTTTTTCAAAAGCTTAAATTAAAATATTTTCCTCTCGATGTACAAGATTTAAGCATTATGGTTACCACATTTAAATCCAACAAAGAAGTAGAGCTTGTCAAGAACAAAGAAAAAGCATCGGTTATTGGAAGCAGCATGACCATTGACAAAAACATTTGGTAATTTAATTCTAAAAATCTTTTAAATGAAATCTAAAATGAATTTAAAAAAAATATATTTTATTTAGGCATTTGCATCCGAATGTTGGTGTTAAAGGAAACAGCGATTTAATAGCGGACAAAAACATTCTAATTGATCAAAATCAAATACATGAAGACACAAGTCTATCAATTCATAGTTTGATAAAATTTCCATTTATCATGTTTCAATGTAAAGTATCACGGCGAGGTGGTTATTACTTTTGGAATGCATATTTTTTGATTTTCTTGATCACAGCAGCAATTTTTGCTGTATTTGCTGTAAATCCAAATCAGCCATACTATAGACTTCCGATTTCGGCAACTTTATTACTAACAAGCATAACATTCAGATGGAGTTATAGCAGTCGTTGTTTACCAACTGTAAACTACTTTACATCATTGGATAGCTATTCAATAAAATCAATTGTGCTCATTTTTTTATGCTTGATTTGGCATGGTTTGGTAACATTTTTTTTTAATTTTTTTGAATACAATACAGTAAACATAATAGACAAATCAATGTTAGGATTTTTGTTTTTGCTTTTTATTTTAGTTAATTTAAGCCTTCTTTTCTGGCTTAGATCTGCATTCAAAATTCGAAAATCTATCAGATCAAGTGAAAAAAGTCTTTTTGCCAATTTAAAATCAAGATTTAGCCAATCTGATGATATATTGAGATATAACATGTCCTTACAACTTGATGACATGCAAGCTCGAAATTCAATTTTTAGTGTTGTAAACAATATTGATTTAATGAGTACTTTAAATGACAATAACAATATAATGCGTCGTTATTCCCAAGCGGTTCCATTCAAAGGAAGTATACCCGAATAAATTTTGTTATTTTTTTTAACTTTAAATTAAAACTTGAGATTTAAATAAAAAAATTAAAATAAATAATTGTATATTATATTTATCTTATCATAATTACTGTTTAGTAGTATTAGCAATAATTACTGCGGTATAGAGTTCTTTTTTCGGAATCTATGGAATAATCAAACAAAATACACTCAAAGAATTTTTCATATTAAGTTTTTTTCTATTTCGAAGTAGATAAATGAAAATTATTTGTAAATTTAAAAGCAAATCCTCTAATCTAGAATATTTGTATCTTTAAAAAATTTGACGATATATTTTTATCTTAATTTTTAATAAAAAAATGCAACATTGTTTTTTAAAATATTCATAATGAAAATTTTAATTTAATAAACTAATTTTATTTTATTAATATAAAAAATAAAAAAAAATTATTTTTTCAAGACAAAATTTGCTTTTCTTTATTATGAAGGTTAAAAAATTTATTTAATAACAGCTGACTCGTTAATTAATAACTAATTTATAATAATAATAATACTTTTTATTATTTTTAGCTCCTTCAAAAAGCTTACAGAGAAGTCTTATTTTGACGATTTTTATGATAGTTCTTTACACCATATATAGTAAATTAAATTCTAACCAACCCAATCTAGATCCTAATAATTATTTTAATAATTTGTCACTTTTCTAGCCTAGCGGATAATAAGGAAGGCACTCATTCCCTTTTCCGGTACCTTTTTGAGCAATGTCTCCGATCTGATACAGAGGTTACTTCATTGAGTTGATCATCTTCACTGCAATAGTTACCCGGTCCCCCTTTTTTAATGTAAGTGGTTTAAACATGCGTCCTGTACTGCAGATCTTGCTTCTAACTCGATATAAAAAATCATTATAACTCTTTAAATAAATAAAGTGAACTCACTTTAATTAAGTTTTTTTATAATAAATTTTCAGCCAAATTTTTAAGAGGAGTTGTTTTCTTTAAAGTTAGTTAAAATGTATTATAACAAGTAAAAACTCATATTGAATGTAATAATCTAGATGAAATTGAATAAATTTCATTAATTAAAATTGAAGTTAAAAAGGAGTCAATGTAAAATATTTTATTGAGAAAAAAGTTTTGAACTAAAGGGTGTTTCTCATAATTTTGTTTAATATTTGAGTTTTGGAAATTACCATAAAAAAGAGTAGTAAAATGCGAATAAAAGCTAAAAAAATATTTTTGTTATTTAGAATGGAACCGAAATCAGCTTAAAAACACTTGAAAATTCTAATTTGAAAAACAAATTTTTGATAAGAAAAGTTTGTTTTCAAATAAAAATTGATAAAATGAAATGCATTCATTAAAATTCGTGACTTGTTTTTGGTACCATCAAATTCGAAAAAAACATTAATTTAAAATTCATTTCAAAAAGAGAATTTAAATCAAACAACAATAGAAAAAGAATTGCTTGTAAAGTAAATAAATATTCACAAATTGATTTCAAATATAAAAATGTATGCAATAAAATTATTCAAAAATAAATTTTTATTATTTAATAAAAAACAGTTAAAAGAAAAACGATAAGAAAATTTTAAAATGAATCAAATTCCTCGCCAAATTGAGACAAGAGTTATTTTTTTACGAATTGGAGACATTAATACAGTGAAAGAACGATTTTTTGCCGAAATACTTGTAGAAAGTCGCTGGGAAGAGCCGAAACTTGTTTTTGAATTCATAAAAACGGAACTTGAAGAAAAGGAAATAACCAATTACAAAAAGTACTGGAATCCAAATATTTATGTTGAAAATGTGCTGGACGACTCTAATCAAACTGTACATTATCAAGCTAAGAAAAAACGTAATTTAAACATGAAGTTTCCAAATGGAGAGGATGAAAACCATACAGAACCTAAATATTGGATTTACGAATACAAAAAGATAAAAGGATTTTTCTTCCAAAAATTAATGCTTAAATACTTTCCTCTGGACGTCCAAGATTTGAGTATTGTATTAACCACATATAAATCAAGCAATGAGGTTTTGTTAATTCAAAACAAAGAAAATTCATCAATTATTGGAAGTAGTTTGACAATTGATAAAAACATTTGGTTTGATTAGATTTTTACCTTTATGAAGTTGATTTTAATTAGAATAATCTTTTTTTCAATTATTAGAAAATTTATGAAAATGCTACAATTTGTGATCATCTTTTTTTAAACTTAAAATAGTAGTTTTATCAGAATAATATATTCTTTAGATTAAATTTTCAGATTTAAATGGCTGAAAAGTGGAGCTTATATTTCAAAATGAAAAATCAACTTCTTTAAGTTTGTCTTTTGAATTATTATTTATTTAAACAAAATTTTTTTTAGGCATCTTTACCAACATGTTGAAGTGGCTAGTAACTTTATCACAGATGAACATTTCGACAATTACAGCAATAATGGTAGAATTTTAATGAAATTTCCATTGATTGTGTTTCAATGCAAAGTATCAAGACGTGCTGGTTACTACTTTTGGAATGCATATTTTTTGATTTTTCTTATAACAACTTCGATTTTTGCTATATTTGCAGTAAATCCTAAACAAACCTACTATAGACTAGCACCCACTGCAAAACTTTTACTGACAAGTATTGTATTTAAATGGAGTTTCAGTGGTCGTTGCTTACCGACTGTCAATTATCTTACATCTCTTGATGTTTACTCAATTGAATCCATTGTGCTAATTTTTTTATGCTTTATTTGGCATGGTGTAATCACAATATTTTTAAATTTATACGACAAAAAAACAGTTGATATTATTGATAAATCAATGTTGGGTTTTATGTTTTTGCTGTTTATTTTTGTTAATTTGACACTTTTAATATGGTCATTATATGCTCTAAAGATAAGGAAGTTAATGAAACAAAAAGACCAAAGCATTGCCAAAAGTTCTTTAAATACCAATCACCAAAATAAATTAAATAGGATAGATAATTTTTCTCATTCATCACTGTATCAAATGTAGTCCTTGTTTTAAAATAAAATAAATTATTTAATTTTTAAAGCATTTTATCCTGATTTTTAATCAAATTTTTTTAAAATAAATAAATTGGCAATAGATGATTTAAGTTAATTTTATTTATAGTATAATTTTCTATAAGTTTGTAAATCTAACCTTTTTTTAAAAGTATTCTAACTTTTTTTCATAATATTGTAATTTTATTTTTAGAAATTTTTAGAAAAATTATAGTACACCTAACTGGCTTGACTCAAATAACCAAAGTTCACCGTTTATGGGAGCAATTCTTATTCTCAGGTTTAGTGGACTATTAGTTCACCTAATCTAAAATTAAAGTTATATTAAAAATAAATAACTAAATGGTAAAAAATTTGAAAGATGGAATAGAAACATCTATTTGGTTAAAGGAAGAAATTGAGTATAAACACGATAATTTTTTTGATAAATACTTTGCACACATTTTTTGCATTAAGGTAAGATTTAATTACAGACCATTTTTTTAATTCGAATTTACTTAGGTCTTCAACTTGATATTGCTCATAAAATTGTTCTATTCAAACATTAGAAATTTATGTTCACCTGATACTATTTTGGGCCACCTTTTCGTGAAAAAAAAAGTCAAGTTAACTATAGTTCGCAAAACCCGAGAACAAGAATTGTTACCATAATAAAACGACTAGACCATGCAATCAATCTAATTTTAAGAGAAATTTTAAATTTACGTGCAATTAAAGCATGAAACTTTTTAACTTTTAAACCACAAGCGAAGATTTTTGCACTATATATATATTAATTTATCTAAATTGATTACCGAATGAAAAAAATAAAACAAACAATTTAAATAGTATCCCTAAAACCCGAATCAGGAAATCCGTCACCGGATTTTTTCAAACTAAAACACGGATTTTTCTGATGGATTTTCGACTGCTAAAACCCTGACCCGGATTTAAAAAATTTTTTTTTTAATTTTTGTTTACATTTTTGACACAAAACAAAATTAAAGAAATTTGCTTATAGAAAATTAAATTTAAATTTAAATTATTTTTTCACATAGGAATAATAGATATACACAATTTTTGCTATCATTTAAAAAAATTGAAAGTTCTCCACCATTTGGTTTTGTTAACACATCAATGTGTATGCGTAATTCACAACCAAAATTAAGTTTCTTCAACGCTTAACATTTGTAGTGATATCATTTTTTTAGGTATTTATTTTGTTGGCTGAATGTTCAATTCTTTTCATTTTATATTTTTTTCAATTTTAACAATATAATATAGTTCATTTTTAATAATTTTTGTAAGTCCTTTGATTCAAAAATTTAATCAAGCTTGTGCTAAAATATTTTTATAAAAAAATTTAATTTTGATTTGATATTAATTCATATTTTCATCTTTCAATGGTAATTTTACTTTTTATTTATTTCAAATACATATAAAAAGTTAATTTTGTTTTTTAAAATAAGGTGATATAAATGATATTTTAAATTAAGCCACGATTTCCTAAAAAAGGTGGCCATTTTTTTTAAAAATTAGATTATGATTTTCTTTAAATTAAGTGATGATCTTCTATATAAATAGATTTTATATAAGTTAAGTGTTGTGATATGACTTTCTGATAACTGTGCTGATATTTTTGATGAAGGTGATTTTGAGTACTGTGGAGACAAATTATCCGACATCGAATATATCGATTGGCCACTTAATGAGTTAAAAATTAAAGTTATTTAACACAATCGTCGGAACCTCTTTCATTATTTTCCAACAATGTCAACAACAGAAAAAGTTTTAAAAATGAAAAAAGTGAGGAGAAAAAAATATTAAAAAAAAAGTCAATACAATATAAATAATTATTTTATACTCTAATTGTACACATATATTTAATATATATTTTAATCATATTGCAATCATAAGGGCTGAAAAGAAGGCGCCGCCATTCGGAACTGTCCTGGAAAAAATTATTTTTTAAATAAATAAAAAAGTCAGGAGACCAAGTTAATTATGGAATAAAAGGCAGAAAAAGAGAAAAATTGACAAAAAAATAACTTTTTAATTTAAAAACATATTTCACTAGTATTTTTTTATGTATTTCTAAAAATATTTAAAAAATGAATTCAAAAATATAATTTTTAATCGTGCAATTTTTTCCAAATTCTTAATTTTAACTCTGCACCAAAATTTAGGATCGAATTATTTTTAAATAAAAAAATTATTTTTAATTATTTAATTCCTAATTTTAAACCCTAAAAGCATTATAAATCAAAAACTTGAATTTTTTGAATTTAGATTTCAACTCTTGTTTGTTCGTTGTAGAAGCTCCTCTGTATTTGGCAAAAGCCCTGAACTTAAGTTGACATGCTAACTTAATATCTGAGTTTAACCAATCAGGATTTTTATTCGCGCCGTCCACCAACACTCTTTTCTCAGGTATATTCCTTAGTGTTATCTCATTATATTTGTTTTGAAACAGCTCACAAGATGTTTCAGCATTTTTTCCAGTTAGTATATCAAACCAGTCAACTGAATTAAAATCTTTTCTAATATCAACATAGTTGCCTTTCTTATAATTCAGCCTTTTAATCATTTTTGCATTAGTTTTGACTCCTTCTTCCATAATTACTCCAAACAACAAACTAGAATGCATTTTCATTTTATCAGTACACCCAATTGGCGGTATCAGTACACCCAATTGGCGGTATCAGTACACCCAATTTGCCTCTAATTTAATTTTTAATTAAAAATTTTTAATGCAGGGTCAAGTAAGCATTTTCGGTTTTTGATCCGGAATCATTGCAGGTTATTTGAATTCTAACGCCGCGCCGATTTTAACATGGGGTCGATGGTCGCTTATGCGTTCACTAAATCCTAAGAATCAAAAGTTATCTCACGCACGATCTCGTAAGGGTTTACGATTTACGGTAATAAGAATTTTTGCACAGATATTTTTTGTATCCAAATCGATTCTTATTGAAGAAGTTTGTTCTAATCTGAATAAGTGTTTCAAAAATCGTTGCTAAAAAGGTGGACACCGTGATCAGACTGCAATCTGAATAATTTTTGGAAATCGCTTTTTTGGTATTGGTGTAATAATATACCAAATAAAAAAACTTATCAAAATTAATTTTAGCAAAATCCGGATTTATCAATAAAAATAGTCTAAAATTATAGTTATTTTTTATTTTAAATTTTTAATAAAATAATATTACATTTTTTTAATATAATAATATTATTGTTTTTTATTCTTATTTGATTTAGAAAACAAAGAATTAATTGGCAAAATTTTGAAGGGCACATCGCTCATATACTTTTTGTATAAATCCGGCTTGTTCTGTAATTGCCGTTCTTCCATTAATGGCATTGACATAAAATAAATCATTAGAAAAATTCCGGCTGGTCCAAATAAAAAGCTTGCCAATCTAAGATAGTCAGTAACGCTTGAATCAATACTTGTCACAAATAAACCGAACCAAAACAAAATCTCACCAAAGTAATTTGGGTGCCTGGCTTGCGACCACAAACCTCTATTCATAAATCGCATCCTTTTTTCTTTTTTAGCCATTTCGAACTCATTCGATAACTGATAGTCTGATATCGCTTCTATCAAAATACCAGAAGCCATCACTATAAGACCTAAAGTCTGACCAATACCAAAAATTTCCTTTGACCTGAAAATATAATATAGGGGAACGCATCCAAAATATGTAAGAACAAATGGCATAAAAAGGATTCCAAAAAAGCCTAAAATAAAATATACAACTTTCGGTTTCCATTTTGGACGCAAATTCGAAAATCTCCAATCTTCATCTTTAATTCCGTGGACAGCTGTTGAGTATAAATTAAAAGTGAGTCTAAATGACCAAATGTTGACCAAAATGAACACCAGAATTGTGGAAAATTGATAATTTTTTGATTCGATGAGATAGTAAAATGAATAAACTGATGACTGAATGGTCCAATTTGGATCATTAATGCTGAAAGAGTCGAAAATAATGCAATTAAAATAAATTATAAAGCATCCGAATAAATTTGCTATGAATAATTTGAGAAAAAATGAATACGAATCAAATAAATTGAAAAGTATCCACGAAGTTGTTATTGCAGTTCCATAAATCAAAAAATGGATCAATATGGTTTGTGTTTTTTTTGAAATCATTTAAAATTTTAATTTATGGAGCAGAAATTTTTATACGAGACTGTTTTTTGTTCTATAATGTAATACTACATAAATAATTTTCTCGTTGCTAATTAAAAAAAAAACTCTCCTTGATACCTTATAAAAGTTTACCTTTCAAATCTAATTTTAGGAACATAATTTTTTCGAAATTTTCAAAAGAAGCCTTAAATTGAGACTAAATTTGATGATAATGCAAATCATCATGATTTTTATAAAAATAAAATTAATTAAAAGGTACTTTTGTTTAAGTTTAATAAATTTTAAAGCCAAAAATTTTTTGAAAAATTCAATAATTGGAAATCTCGTCATAGAATGAGTCCCCTTGAACGAATTTAAATAAAATTATCTGGATTTTTTAGAGTTAATTTTTTAACTTAGATTCTTAATTATTTTAAAAAATAAAAATAATTATTCGAATTTAAATTCTTTTGAGTCGAATATTTGTGTCTTATTATAAATAGCCTGAGATCTTATTACAACCTATTTCTAACTTTTACTATAATTATAACTTATTACAGCCCAGCAATTTTATATAAATAATATCATAAGCTTTTTCAAGCAATTAATAAATTAAAAAAGAACAAAAATTTAATTTTACGGGACCATAATTTGAATTTACTGTTTATCAAATACATTTTAAAATTTAAATGAACTCATTTATGCATCTGAATAGCAAGAATTGTATTTATCAATTAATTAAAAAAAAGTCAATCATGAAAAATTTTAAATTTTAACACATATTTCTTATTAAAAAATTTCTTTATTGAACAAAATTGAACATTTCTTTGAAAGAAAAAATTTGAAATCAAACTAATGCTAAGGTTAATTTTTGTAAAATTTTGAATTTTTTTAAAAATTCATATCTTTAATTTTAAGCTAGAGCAATTTAAAAAAGAATGAATGCATTGAAATGAAAGATTAAATAAATGAAATTATTTAATCCAACTTTTTCTTTCGTTTGATTTTTATAAGGCCTAATTCTTATTTTTTCTTGTTCACAGATACAATGAATTCAGATGGAAGCACAACCGTCCGAGTGAAAAAGCTCAACGGTTCCATCATTCAAATGATTTTAATATGGGTAAATTGAACTAATTAAATTTAAAATTCTTTTTGTTATTAATTAATTTTATAAGATTAACAAAACACTTGAGCAAGCATCATATAATGGACTCAAAGAACTGTCAGATGGCGTCTTATTTGAAAAACTTATCAAACTAATTATTCAAAATTTTAATGATGAGAATAGAAAATTGCTCAAGGCTATTCGAATTAGTGAAATAAGAGAGAGCTATGACTTGGTGCGGATGATTTTTGAGAATAACTTCAAAATAATTGAGGGCATTAACTACGAATTGGCAAAGACTGGCAACGAATTTGAACTAGCTAAAGTATGATTTAATATATTTTCTAGAATATTAAAGAATTTTTACTTATTTCAACACAGATAAGTTTGATTATTTTAATGAATGGCATATTTAATGAAGTAAGAGAAATTACAGAAGCCTCTGATAGACTTGATACCCATCATTATGAAATGATCACCAATTTTTACTCATTGGCAAGTGCCAAAAAAATTAACCTGCCGATAGTTCCGATTGAATTCTATGCCGAATATCTAACAATTTCCGAAAATAAACGGAGATCAATCAGTAAGTTTTTTTAATAAAAAATTTATTTATTTTAAAATTTATAAAAAAATTTTTTATTTTTTAAACTATTTATTGAAATTAAAAACAATTTTATTTTAACCATTTTTATAGCCAAAACGCCAAGTGTTCATCGCACTCCACCTAAATCATTACGAAACAACTCAGCAGCCCATTCAGCCAACTATTTGATTTCACCATTACAAAAAGCAACTTTACATTCACCTAAAGAAAAGCACAAGAAACGAAACGATGACGAAATATTGATAGAAAAAAAGAAACTCGAAAGTCTTGTGCAACAAAAAGAGATTCTGATCTACGATTTGCAGGATCAAGTTAAAGAAAAAAGCGACAAACTAGAAGAACTAAATAAGAATCTTGAAGAATTTAAACGAAAGTATGTTGAAGCTAAAAATTTTAAACAAAAAGCTTATGAATATGAGACACTAGAAGAAAAGTATGCAATCATAGAAAAAGAGAAAATTTATTTAGAGGAAAAATGTAAGAAATATATCAAAGACTTGGACGATTTGAAGGAATTGAGAGCCATGAAGGAAAAATTAGAAAATGAAATAGCAAGATTGACCCATGAGAAGACTAAAATGGAAACGAGGGACAATTACCACCAGACAGAATTACAGCGCCTGAGATCAGTGGAAGCAGACCTTAAGTCAATGACGGAATCAAACCAGAAAAAAGAGGACAAAATTTTAGACCTAATAAACCAGAAAAGTCAGCTAGATGCTCAATTGATTGAACTTAACGAAAAGTACAAAAATAAAAAGATGGAATTAGATGAAAAAATTGAAAACTTGACAAATGACAATGCAGTTTTGCAAAATCAGATAAATATGCTAAATGCCGAAATAGCTAATTTAAAAGAGGACCATGCTTTGGCAATAAAGAAAAGTGATAAAAAAATATACGAAAACGAGTGTGTAATACACGACTTGAATCTAAGAGTTGATAGCCTTGATGCTACTAATCAAAATTTGGTCAATAAATTGGAAGCTGTTGAACTTGATCTTCAAGTTAGCAAGACACAAAAAGAAAACTTTGAGGGTGAATTAAAGTCTTCGAAAGAGAAAATTACAAGTATTCAGCAAGAACATAGATTATTTAAAGATGAGTCTGCTAAAGAGGCAAAGTCTTTGGTCAAAAAAGTAATTAAAATATATTATTTCTAAAATTTGCGGCTTAACTTAAAATTATGGTTCATTTAGTATTGAGATTTTTGCATAGGAAGCCCAGCAATCGAATGACTTGAAACGCTTGAATAAATTTCAAACTTTACTAGAAATTTTTTTTTTTTAAAGTTTATTAACGAAGCCATTTTAAATAATTAATAAACTTTTAAAAAAAAAAATTTTTTAGTAAAGTTTGAAAATTATTCAAGCGTGATCAGTAAAATATTTTTTGTGATCAATGTTAAAATTCTCGTGAAAATCATCGATTTGGTGATCAGTCTTGTTCACAAAACCAGTATTATTAAAATGATCACATTTTTTGTGATCAAGAGATCACATATTGGACAAGACCCGAAGTTTTTTATAATTTTAAGTCAAAGTGTCACTAGGAATTTCAAAAGTCATAACATGGAGTTGTAGCTTTTGAGTTACTCTTTGAATTATTTTATTCTTTAAGTTCCTGAAACAATAATGAATCAAAAAATTGGTTTTGATTTCTCATTAATTAAATCAATATTTTGATATATGTTTTATTTACTTTTTCTTTTTAATTGTTGCGCTCTACCTGTCTCAAAAAAAGTGCCAAAATATCTTGAAAAATTTTAATTCTTTTATTTTGGCAGTGCAGTTCAAGAACTGATCAGCGAATCATTAGGTAACCATGATTAACAGGAATTAACAAAATAAGCAAATCACATTGTTCACAAATTCCAACTATCGTAAAATTGACTTTCATTTTTTCATTATCAGAAAAAAATTTTAGAAAGATAATTTTTATTTTTTGTACCAGAAATTCAAAATTAAACTCCAGATCCGATTCTGTTTACAATCTTCTCTAGGAAATAAATTGTTTTAATAAGAATCAAATCAGAATTTTCGAGAAATTTTTACTAATTAAAATTAATCAAGAGCTAATAAATAAAAAATTATTTAAAAAAAGTCTAAAAAAATTAAACTATTAAAAGTTATCTTTAAATTTTAAATCTAGATAGATGACTTGAATGTAGAAGTTGAATCGCTAAACAAGCAGTTTGACAGTGCCAAGAAAAATTTTGAAGTAGAAAGAGACAATTTTTCTCGTCAAATTTCTTTCTACAAGCAGCAAGTAAAATTTAAAAAAATAAAATTTAGTAAAAATTAAAATTGTTTATTAGAACGAAGAATACAAGACCGAAAACTCAAATTTAAAATCAAAATTAGCTTCAATCCAGCACGAACAAACATTATCATCAGCTGATTATAACACTACAATTCATGAGTTCGAAATAAAAGTAGATGATTTTTTTATTTTTTTTTATAAAAATTTTATTAAATAATTTAATTTTAAGATAAATGAGAAAGAGCGCGAAATCGAAATTTTGAACATCAAACTCGACAGTGCTTTGACAGAATACGAATCTCTTAAAACAGAGCTAAGTGCCAAAATCAATGAGTACAAAAAACAAGTGACCAATCTTGAGACTGAAAACCTAACCCTAAACACTCAACTATCCGAAAAATCAAATCAATTTGAAAATTTAAAACACCAAACCTCATGCAAAATATCTGACTTAAATGATGATGTAATTTTTTTAGTTTATTTAAGAAAAAAAAATTTAAATATTTTTTTTCAGCTTGATCACTACAAAACTACTTTGGAAAAAGTGAATTCAAACTACGATGAATATAAAACATCGTCACAAGCTGATATAAAAAATCTAAATTTAAAACTAAATCAACTCCAGACTGCATTAGAATCAACTGATCTTAAATGCAAAAATTATGAAAATGTCTTATCATCAAATAAAGAAAATTTTGAAGTCGAAATTCAGACCTTAAAAACCAAAAGTACCAACAAAATTACGGAGTTAAGTTCCCAATTGGAGAATAAAAGCGAAACAATAGCCAAACTCGAGACAAATCTGCGCACAGAAAAAGAAGAAAATCAAAAAGTAGTCAAAGACTTGCAAATTAAATTAAATGACGCTAGCTACGAAATTGGCTTAAAAAGTGACCAAGTCGAACAACTGGAAGGCATAAAAAATTACCACGAAACTCGAATATCTGAGCTAGACAAAGAAATCAAGTCTAAAATTGAGCAAATAATGGAACTTGAGTCTAAATTAGATAATGAAATTAAAAAAGGGGTTATGTGTAAAAATGAACTTTTAGAACAATTGGAAAATTTAACTTCAGACCTAAAATCCAAAGTAAACGAAACCAATTCTTTACAATCTCAATTGGCATCTTTTAAACAAGAAACTGCTGATCAAATCGAACATTTTAGAGCTGAGATTGCTAGTCGAGTTAAAGAAATGGAGAGTTTTAAATCAGAATCAGAATCTCAAAAAGTGGAATCGCTTGAGTACATCAAGGATCTTAACTCAAACATTGACGCATTGAACCGAAGCTTGGAAGAAAAAAGCCAAAAGATGTCCCAACTCGAAATGAATTTCCAGCAAGCACATGACGATATTGATTCTAAAAAGAAAACAATTGACTATTTAACTTCTCAATTGGACGAAAAAGTTGAGCAAGTTAAAAAATTGGAAACTATTTTGGACGAGGAAAAAATTTCACTTGGACAAAATATTGAAAATTTGAACCACGAAATTGATTCTGTCAAAAATGAGCTCAAGCAAAAAAATACTTCAATTGAAAATTTGGAAAAAGATATCCAATTGTTAAAGTATGATCAATATTCAGCGATTGCTAGTTTAAATGAGGAAATAAATGGTAAAAATGAAAAAATTAATCAACTGGAAAATGAGCTTGGTCTATCAAAAGCTGACTTTGAGCTGCGACTCGAAGAGTTTAGTGGTAAATTGTCCCAAATTGGAATGGAATTGAACCAAAAGTTGAGCTTAATTCAAAATTTAGAGTCCGAGTTGGATGAACAAAAAAATGAAAATAGCAAACTTCATAGCAGAATAGAGGACCTTAACTCCAAATATGACTCCAAGTCAAATGATTTTTGTAATTTGCAGCAATATTTGAACGACATTCAGCGCGATCACGAGGAAGAAATCAAACAATACGAGGCCGATTTGGACAGTGCCAAACTTGAACTTGAGGCTGAACGTGACCAATGCAGCATGGCTTTGAATTTAAAACAAAATGAGATTGTATCACTAAGCGAAGAGCTTAGGGACAACTTGAACAAAGTCAAGACCTTACAGAACGAAATGAGAGGAAAAGAGTTCCAAGCAGAAGAAAAAATAAAATCACTTTTGACCGAATTGGAATCAGTTTATTCGGAGAGTAAAACTAAAATAGCTGAATTGGAAAATGAGATCAAGGAACGCGCTAGTAGCTATGATGAGCTGAAAAACCAACTTTGTTCCAGAGATGAAAAAGCCGGAGAAATGCTCAATCAGATTGAGGACTTGAAAATTTTTCATTTGAACGAAACAAATGGTTTAAACAACCAAATCAAGCAGTTGAAAGCCGAACTGGAAGCGTATAAAAAAGAATTTTCCAAGGCTGAAAAAGAACTTGATGAAATAAAGACAGAATTGGATAAGTCACATAAAATAAATAAAAATATGTCTGATAAAATTTTAAATCTGGAAAATGAGGCTTTGGGCAAAGATAAAAAATGTCTACAGCTAGAGAGTGAATTGAATGAATTTAAAAATTTATCAGCTAGCTTTCAGCAAAAATTGCAGGAATGTAATTCTCAATTTGACTCTTTGAACCAACATATTGAGAAGTTGACTAGTGAAAAAAATTCCATTGGTCACAATTTCAACGAGCTCCAAGCTGAAATGAACAAAATCCAGGCGGAAAACTCGCGCAAACAGGCGTTGTTGAATGAAAAAACAAACCAGATCAAGCAAATTGAAAATCATTTTCAAAATATGGAAAAAGAAAACCAAAGTTTGAAGCAAAATTTGAACAGCTCAATGCAGCAATTGGATTCTAAGATCAGAGAGTGCAATGCGCTGACAGATGAATTGTCCTTGGCAAAGAAAAAAGAAATCGAATGCGAAAGCCATTTTGATGAAACTGTTAACCAACGCATCAGTCAAATTAAAAATGAGTATTCCATGGCTAGAGATAAGTTTCAGGAACATTTAGGCAACATAGAGAGTCAACTGACCGAGTACAGCAAGGACTTGGAATATGAGAGGCATGCAAATGAGGTTAATCAGCAAAAATTCCGCGATGAATTGATGAATAAGCAGCATGAAATGGACGCACTCAGGGCAAGGATCAAAATTTTAGAAGATAGTGAGAAGTCTAATTTGAGCTCTGTTGATGGTCTTAAAAACCGCATCAACAGTCTCGGTGATTTGTTGGAAAAAGAAAGGTCGGCCACGGCCCGTCTTAATCAAGAAATTGTCTTAAGAACTAAGGAACGAGACGAATTGGCCCAACAGGTCAAAAGTGTGCGCGATTTCAGCTCACAGCTCGAGGAACACTACCGGGTTAAAAAAAAAATATTCGAAAGCGCTGAGTTGGCTAATAAGGATTTAGCTACTAGACTCGACCGCTCTGAAAAAGAATTAGATGATTTTAGAATAAAATATTTCCAATACGAAAAAGACAATCATGAACTAAAGACCAAAGTTATTCAATCGGAATCTAGAAATAGAAGCCTAGTCGAAGAGCTTAATTTGTATAAAGAAAAAGTCAAAACAATTACATTTGAAAATCAGCAGATTAAGGCTCAAAAAGATGAAATTTTGAAAAAATTTAATGGAATGCCTATGTTGGAAAACTTTGACAGTTCATCTACAATCAATTCTATTAGCAATCATGCCAGATCAAGAGCCAATGGTAAAAATGAAAAATAAAATTTTAGCTTTTTTTTCAATTTTTTTATTTTTATGAAAATTTTTAAATATAAATTTTTATAATTATTTCTAGTCCTGAGTACACCAAAAGGAAAATTTTATGATGACTCATTTGTTAAGTACACCAGTCCTGATTTGAGAACAAATGAGCCATTTTCGGACAATACTCACTTGGCTGATGATTCAAGACGATTTTCGATTGATAGTTTTTCGCGCATGGCCAACAACAACACAGTCATGATGCCTTCATTTAACAGATTCAATGCCATTTCTGAAAACGAATTCGAGGAGCCGGACATCAATCAAAAGTCGTTTCACATTGAAACAACTCAAAATTTGCACAGACTTAGCACTCTGCAAATAAGGAATCTACAGACCAAGCCTCATTTGAAGTCTAGCTATGCTCTTGAAATAAATCTACCTGCGGTTTCTGAGGATCAAATACGGGGCGAAACCAATAAAGAAAATCGGATGTCGTCAATTAATGCAAATTCAGTCAAAAGTTATCAAAAAAGACGTGCAGATGATAATGGTGAATCAAGCTCTCCAAAAAAATCACATACAGTATAACTTTTTTTTTAAATAGAAAAAAAAATGTTTAAAAATTATCAAAAAAGGTCGGGACTCTTCGGCAAACTAACATCTAATGTGGTTCGGGCATCGTTTTGGGTTTGCTTTGCTTCAATTAGATTCATGGTTAGAAAATTTTCTAATAATTAATTTTATATTTTTTTAATTTAGACTAAACAATACCATTTAATGGCAGATATATTTAATTTTTGATTAAATTTTTGTATTTTTTTTAATTTAAATCTCAATTTTTCACCTGTCTTTATTCTAGGATTTTAAAAAATTTATTTTATTACTATGTAGAAATAGAGGAAAAAAATGATTGTAAAAATAATGGATAGCATTTTTTTGTAATAAAATTATACTGGAAATTTATGATATGTTTTTTTAAATAAATATTTTTATCTTACAAACTAAAACCACTTTTATTTGTTTGAAGAAAGAAAATAATTTTTCTGGAAAGAAAGTCAATTATACCATTTTATATATTAATAAAATCGCAAAACGCTGTTTAAGAAAATGATCAGCTTTAAAATTTACTTAATTAATTCATGCTTCATGACAATTAAAAATTTAAATCTATTTTCGAAAGAAATATACTATAAAATATGATGAATAGGGGCAGCATTAAATATACGGCATTCAAATTTAGAAGTATTGTCAAACACAGACTTTTTGAATTTTTCTAATTATCCTGATTTAAGACCTGCATTAAAAGCAAAACTTCTAAATTAGGTCTAATTTTTAAATTGCTATCTTTAAAACTGCTTCATTATTTGAAATTTTTATTAAAAAAAATTTAATTTTTAATTGAAAAAATTGAGTTTTAGGATCTTTTGGAGTATTTTTTCTTTTATTGTCTATGTGACTTGAACTATTTTCATTCATTTATTTTGTTTCAAGAGGATATGTTTTAAAATTTCAAAATATGCCTTGACAATTAAAAAAATAACTCAATTTATTCGCTTTAAATTTTTTTTGTAACTACAATTGCCTTTTAATCACTAAAATGAATTGACCTAATAAAAATTCTACATGCATATAAAAAAGTTTTTTATAAATAAGCAACTTTTTTAATTAAAAATAAAAAACTCCGCAAATAAAAACCATTTTTAACATAAAAATAATATCTAAAATTTTAATAGAATTTTTCAGCTTAAAATTGATTTGGAAAGTGAATCTGTTTGAAGTTTTGTTCAAAGAATGGACACTCAAGGCACTAAAGAAATTCCTCTAGAGCTAGATAAAGAGATAAAGAATAAAGATAACGACCAAAAAGAATGAAAAAGATGACGATTTATTGAGATTCAAAAGCTATTTTCAACAATTTTGAAGAGGCTGCTGAAAGCATAAATAAAAAATTTACTAAAACCAATTTGTAAAACTCGAAAAATACAAATCTTTTTTTTATCAAGACAAAAAGTTTTTTTTAAATTGATAAAACCGTTTTATGCGATTATATTTATTTTATATAGGTATTAGTATTCTTACCGAATAGTTAATGTTTGGAATAGTCTTCTTCAGTACATCATCAATTCTGGATCAATTAATAACTTCAAAATGAACTTGGACAAATGGCTGAGGAAACAGTCTAATTTACTGCCATAGCTTCGAAGAAGCTTAACCCGAGTCGCAGTATTTACTACTACTACTACTACTACTATAAACCTAAAGTTTGATAAGTGATAAAAAAAGAATAACATTTTTTTTTAATTTTTCAATTTTTTGATGCTGCATTACTAACTTTTATTTCTAGTTTTTTCTATTTCTAGGTTCGCGCGTAGCAAAGCGATTAAAATACCCTTTAATAAAGTTTCAAATAAAAAAAAGTAAAACCAACAATTTGTTCAAATTTTTTCTTGTTTCAGAAAATAAATATAAAATTGTATCTAGAGCTAAATTCTACTTGGGATACATTAAAAATAAGTTATTTTAAATAAAATTATTTTCTCTTTAAGAATATGCACATACATGAAGACTTAGAACTGATTCGACTCAAAAAGATAAAAAACCGCAATCACTGCTTTCAAAAAATATAAAACTTTAAGACCCTCTAGTCAAAAAAATCCCCGCTCCTGCTCTAAAAAAAATCTAATGGCTTATTTTTCAAATATATTTAAAAACTAATTTTAAATTAAAAATTTTTTCTCTTTTTCTTTATAATTAATAATTGGACGAGGCGTTTTGACGCATAAAAAATAAATAAAGCATAAAAAAATTTAACCATCGCAAAATGAATAAAAAGTTAAGATTTTTTTTTTCCTTATCGCATATTTTTTTTTATTAAAGCATAAAAAATCTTTGTCCAAAGCGATTCGTTATTCGGCCAAAATTAAAATAAATTCTATTAAAAATAGTTATAATTTGTACCATGCTATCCAACAGGATAATTGAAGAGGCATTCACCATCTTTGCCAGTACCTTTGAGTGACGGCTCCGATCTGAAAAAAGGTGCACTGAGTTGATCTGCTTCATCGAAATTTTAGCTAAATAAAATACTCAAAATTTGATTTTTTTTTAATTTAAATCTAATTTACAATTATATTTGAAACTGAAAAATATTATTAAATTATTTTATTTACTATAGAATTGTTTTAACTTTTTAACACAAATATCTTGATGAAAATTGTACTAAAAACCTTAAAAAAATAAAGTATTTTAAAGCATACATTTTTTTGATGAAAGAGTCACATATATAAGATGAGTTTATTGAACTATAACAATGCTTAAATATTCATAACAAAAAATATTCCAAAATAAATTTAGTTTTTTTTCTTTTTTTAAATAAATCGAAAAAGGTAATCAATTATGGTGGTCATTTTTTTTTATAAATTAAGATCTTCAAATAATATTTAAAAATTTTTATTAATTTTTTTCCAGATCATCATCATCGATCAGATCATAATCATCATCTTCACGAGTGCTCGTTTTTCTCTTAACTATTGGCGATTCATTTGAATTGGTTTCGACATCCGACTTTGACATTTCTTTTTCAGAAGTCTTTGGTTTAGGGGTGCTTGGAACACTTTTTGACTTATTTTCTTTTTCTTCGGACTTTACGGATCGCTCGTCCTGAATAGTTTCTTTATTAGTTTCATCAGGACGTGATTTTTCATCAGCAGATTTATTAGAAGATAAATTTTGGTATTTATAGACTGGAACAAATGATTCAAAAAATCCTACATCCTCGGTCAAATTTGGGAACAGCCAAAAATGAACAGAACCAAAAGTACATAACCAAATAAAAGCAAATAATATATATTTGAAAACAGCTAGACCGAGTATGCCTCCTAGGATTGAAGCTCCAGCTAATGATACATAATAGACGCCTTCTCTAACTACGCTTGGCCACAGCGGGAACAAGCATATGCCAATCGAACCAAGAATCAACAATGAACCAATTACATAGGTTTTAGTAGTTGTTGGATCAAAGACCCAAACATAAGGTTCATTGGCATCAATAAAACGTTTATCGTCTGATATTTCTAGCTTAAATTTTCTTTTTTGAGTATTTTCTTTAGATCCTGGTGTTGACTTGGAATCTTCATTTGTTTTCCGCTTTCGAATACTAGGTGTCTCATCCGGATTTTCATTTTTATTAGATTCAACTTGGTCCTTATAGACTTTAATTGCAGGATGAAAAAGTTGTTTGTTCATCAAATTTTGCATCAGGGCTATACATGCTTGACGGTTGGACAGCAAAGGTTGTTTGTTGATTTTTTTTTGACCTTGTTTCCCTGGGCCCCATTCAGACTCCATTAAACAATCGACCAATTTATTGCCAATGAAAAAATCTACCTTCATTCCTTGCAAATTGCCTTTTTTATTCGGGCATTTTAGTCTCAAATATTTTGCTATCTGCATCTCTTCTTTGGTGAGTGTTTCCGTTGTACCATCATTATTCTTGGACTTTTTGCCTCTTTTTTTTGAATCAGCTGGACCAGACGAGCTCATGATTGATGATTAAATAAATTTTATTCGATTCTTTATAAAAGATAAAAAACAGACTTCTCTAAAAATCTTTAGTTAATTTAAAATTCAATTTAAAAAAGAAACAATAAAAAATTTACTATAATTCAGAATTTAAATGGTTAAATTTTTAATTTACTTTTAAATTTAGAAGAAAATAAAAGAATTTTTTTTCCATGCATAAGTAATTCCACCTCAGTATTTTATAATAAGGATTTAACGCATTTTTGTATTAGATAAGTGAGTTTGTTTAATGCTAGACTTTTTAATTAACTAAAAGATTAAAATTTTAGCCAAATTGAAAATTTTATACTTAAGAAATAATAAGAAAAACGTATTTAATTTGGAGAAATAGGACACATGATAAATTTAAATACGAAATATTGATATTCGTATTCGAAAATAAAAATTAAAATGTTCAATCAAACATTATCAAATTTAAAATTAAAATATTTGCTAAATTTTTTTTATCTGGCCAGCTCATTAATTTTCTGATTGTAATTCATTTTAAAAAAAAAACAAAAAATTTCATTTTTAACACGCAGTAAATAATTCTAAAGATATCTGCATTCATGCAAATATTTATTAAGTCCTGAATTTAATATATATTATTTCAAATTATGTTCCTTGTGTAATTTATGCTTATATTTGAAAATTATATATTATTTTGTAAATGCTAGTATGGCAGAATATTATTGACTTGTAAATTTTCTTCATATCTAAATTTAAAAATAAATTCATCTTAACATTTTTTGATCAAATGATAAGTTAAATCGAATATTGGAATGATAAAAATAAAAATTCATAAATATTTAAATAAAACATTTTTCGTCAACCGATTCTACTCTTTTTTATATAAATAAAAATTTAAGAATTAAAAATTTACCAATGATCAGATAGATTTATTAAAGCAAAGAAATTAAAAACTTAATTTAAATGCTAAGATAACTCCAAGCAATTAAAAATCCTAATCGTCTAAAAAACTAGTTCATAAAATGAAATTTAAAATAAAATTTACGGTCTAAATACTTTAAACCACAGTCAAAATATGATAAAATTAGAAATAATATATTTTTACTTAAAATATAATTCATTATTAAAATTAAATCATTTAATCACATGTTTGGCATTAGATAAAATTTTATAATAAAATATTTGAAATCTAAACACTTAAGCATTGAGAAAAATTGTCAAAAAATTTGAACATGCTGTCATCTATGGCCAAAGAACATTCCCACCAACATGCCGCTAGAAAGCAAGCATTAGGTACGATTTGAAAATACTTCATAATTAGAATCATATTCTTTGATAATTTATTCTTGATTAAATTTTTTGAATTCAAATTTTTTTTGAATCTATTTTCTTAGAAAAAAAGAGGATCAAGGCTATCGAAGCAACAAACAAATTCTCACAATTCCTTGTAGATCGTCTTAATAAAGAGTAAAATAATTTTTATTTTCATTTAAAATTTTTTGTATAGCCCTAAAAATTTAAAGAGTCTCTGAAGCTTTTGTAAATCAAAAGAAAATTGATGCCAAAATTAAGCAATTGAACCAAAATACTTCCATTTTTATCAAACAAAGCAATCAATGGATTCAATTGTTAGAAAATTTTAATACGGCATTAAAAGTAGTCTTGGTTAAATTTTTAATAAAGAAAAGAAAGAAATGATGCTGTTTTTTTTACTAAGGAACTTGGTGATGTGGAAAATTGGTCTAAAAAAATTGAGAGTGATATGAAAATAATTAATAATACATTAAACGATATTGTTAAAGGTAAACTTTTAAAAAAATTGCAAAGAAATGAATTAATTTTTAATTACAGAAGATAATCCGCAATAATGACACCTATTCTATCAACTACTTTAATTTCATTTAACTTAATCATATTCCTATCATTTTTATCAACTCGTATTGATCACAGCATTAAATGGAACTGGTTTTTGGTATTTATTCCAATATTTTTCTTACAAATATGTTACTTAATAGATTCGATAGTTTTGATTGTTAAAAATCGAAGATCAAATCGAACTAAAATTTCAATTTTTTTTTTATATCTAATTTGCATCCTTCTAATATTTGCTTTCGAAATACTTTTATGCTTAAAACTCGAGTATTTTCCTAATTTGAGTTGTGCTTATGTGTTCATACCACTCTGGTCTTTATTTTCAATATTTATAATTTATTTTTTCTTTAAATTCAAAAATGATTAGCAATAAAGAAAAAATTTGTCTCGAAGCTTTTTTTAAGGGTTATATTATTTTGAAATAAAACTTTTGGAAAATTTTATTAATAATTTTATTTAAAAAGAATGGCTAGCTATTGTTTTACATCAAAAACAAAAATGAGCATTCATCTCTTTATAGCCACAAAAGCCTAAAAAAATTTAATTACGATTTTTTTTATCAATTTCTAATTAAAATAAATACTGCAATAGGTTCAATGGTGGCTGTCCTTCATCAGCACCAGTACTAAATCCTTTAAATTAAAAATTAAATTATATTCTAAAAAAATTTTAATTTTGATTTGAATTACCAAGGTAAATTACGAATGGAATAAATCCCCAATGAAAAACAAAACGGCTAAAAGCAAGAACGTTTGATAGTCTTTTCTTAAAATCTTCCATTTTGAGTTTATCTAAAATGAGTTTAGTTATAGTTTTTAAATTAGCACGCGATAATAAATTTATTATAAGGAGCATAAAAATTCTTGTTTTAAAATTAAAAAGAATTCAAATAATATGTTAAAGATTTTTGAAATATTTCATTATAATTGTTAGGTTGAATAATTTGTCTTTGAATCAAAATTTAAACGATTTTAAACCCAATATTTTAACATTTAATATATAAGTCACTAAGAATTATTTGAAAAATTCTCGTATATTTTGAACAATAATTTTTAAATTATAGTGTTTAAGAATTAATATGATAATGCAGTAAGATTAGAAAATACTTTTAGGTTGTTTCCTGAAAAGCATTTTTACAAAATTATTTAAATCTTAATATTTTTATCTTTTTATTTTTTCAAAAAAACATTCGATTGATATATTTGAATTTATTTTCTCTAAGCTTTTTCACAATATTTTCATAAATAATTTAGATACTTGCAGCATAAAGAATGGTTAGGTTTACCATTGTATAATTATTCAAGTTTTAAAAAGAGTAAAGAGTTAATTTGATTGTAAAAGTATTCTTAGCTGAGAGACCTAGACATCTGATTGAATTAAGTTGGTTGAGTATCTGGTTGAATTTTACTTTGCCAATATTGATTCATAAATTTATTATCTTTGTCTCAAATTATTATTTTTTTAATTTTAATAAGTATAAATCAAATAAGAAGTTTATTTATTAGAATTTGCAATTAGATCGTTTTTTCTATATTGATTAATTTTTAAATAACCATACTAATCAATTTAAATTTTTATTAAACACTTCTAAAATTACAGAGTGCATAAAAAATTATGTATAAAAAGTAAATCCCTTCATCTTTTTCATGACATAAAACTCGTTTAAAAATAAAATGAAAGAGTAATATGAAAAAAATTTCAAATTTTAGATTGTTTTTTCTTGAGAAAAAAAAACAATTAAAAAAAAGAAAATTAAAAAAATTCTAGTCCTAGAATTTTTAAAATCTGAAAGCTGACAACGGAAATTAAATTAATTGATGCGATTAGGCATTTGATTTTGAGCTAGATAATTATTTCCTTGGGACTGCTGTTGATTTTGCATCAAAATTGAATTTAATTGAAGCTGATTTGGGTTCAACTGCTGCTGCTGCTGTTGCTGTTGGGTTTGCATGGAAGCAATATTATATAAACTTAGAGGATTATTCGGTGTTATATTCCCTAATTGTGATGGAGTTGAATTAGAGCTTCCGGAATTACTGTTATTTGCTGCTGCAACAGCTGCAAGAGTAGACAAAAAATTTGAACCATTCAAATTGCCAAATGTGCTATTAGTGCTCTGTCCTAATAGATTGCTTAAATTATTAGGTGTTTGATTGAATGGTGAAATAGCTGGTTGAAGGCCAACTAAATTTTGATTTGAGTTATTAAACGAGTTCATCAATAAATTGTTTGGGTTGTTGATGAGCTGGCTAAAATTTTGCAAAGACTGCTGCCCTGGTAGTTGAGCTTGTTGCAATTGTTGATATTGCTGCATTTGAAGTTGCTGAATCTGTAGCTGCTGTTGTTGAAGCATAGCAAGATTTGGCGCAATTTGAGCTTGATTCTGAATTTGTTGCAATTGTTGAAGTTGAGCTTGACCAAATTGGAATTGTTGATTTTTCTGATTTAAATTATTATATGATGAATTAAGCATGTTTGGTGTCGCTCGATTCATAGTCGTATGAGGAAAATGGTCCTTTAAAATCATTTGTAAACTCTGTCGATTTCCTTTTTAAGATTTTAAATTGAAAACTAATTAAAAAATACAATCTCAAAATTACCTTCAACTAAATCTAGATACATTTTCATCAAAAATGCTTGTGCTGGATGTTTTTTAAATTTATCGAAAATTTGAACACTCTAAAATTAAATTTTTTTCTTTAAGTAAATCTTGTTCTTTAAATTTCAGCCGGCTTACAGTATTAAAATTTTTTAGAGCCATTTCGATCTCACCACGCACTGCATGAGCCACTGATAAATTGTAAAACGAAAATGCTTTAATAGTGCTAATATCTTTTGGAAACCAATCTGCTTGATGGGTTCTATAATTAATTTCAAGTGAACCTTTAGAAAATTAAATAAAATCATTATTATCATTACTATTTAAGTCTTAAAGTCCCCCTTTTTTTAAAACAAATTGTTCCAATTTAATTAGTTAAATAATTAATTTAGAGACTCAATTGAATCTAAAAATTGACCTTATTCTAATACACATAGGGATGACAGAAAAATTTTTCAAATATTTTTTCTACAAATTTAAATATTATTTTTTCTATTCTAAAAATTTTGGTCCCAAAGGGATCAAATCCCCATGTCCCATCAGACAAAATCCGTAAATTGTAAAATAAAAAGTGTTCTATTTATTTATCGTTTAAAATGAAGAAATTTAAATTAAATTAATTATTAAACAAAATGGATTGTGTATTGCGCTTGTTTATGTTTTAAAAATTAATTTATGCATTTATTAATAAAAGACCAACTAAGAAATGTTAAAAGAAGATAAAAAGTAATTTTTAAAAAATCTGCTTGATTTGTTCAGTTTTTTTAACAAGTTTTAAAAATTTATAAAAATTTTACGAAAAAATTTTGTCGAATAAAATTTCCATGAAATATTTTTTCTTTTATTACTCTAGTCTTTTATATTAATTTATTTTTCTTACAGAAAAAAAATTAAAAAAGCTTTTTAACATTTTTCTTTTTTTCTTCCGCAAGATTTGGTTATAATTTTTGAGTTATTTATTCATTGTAAAATACAAAAAAGTCTCATCTTACTAAAGTATTTAAGAAAATTTTAAAAATCAAAATTTGGTCATAGGTAATACATATGATGCATTTTATTTAATACCTAATATTATTTAAAGAACCAATCTAAGTCTTGCAGAAAAACTTGATAAATTTATTCAATTTTGTTCTAAAATTCACAATACCGTGAGATTTTCTAGTATTTTGATTAAAATATAAAAATACTTTTAAAGCTATCACTCAAATCTAATGACTCGGATTCAGGTCCAACCGATGGAATGAATGATATATCATTATCGAACTCTAGTCTAGCATTTACATTCAAATTTTCAATCGATTCTGGTATCTTATCCAGATAGAGCAAGGCTTCAGCCACGTAAGAATGAGTCAAAAATCTTAAAAAAATATTTAAAAAAAAAATTAAAAATCATTTTTTTCCTGTACTTATTTCCATTAGATATGGGAAATTTTAAGTTCAATTGATCATTTTGGTCAAGCAAAGTATTACAGTATTTGATAGTGTTGGTATAATCTCTGAGACAAAGTGACACATAAGATAACGAAACTAGAATGGAGCAGCGCAAATTTTGGAGTTCAATTAAGTTAATAGGCTTTGATGGATAGACACAATTAAAATATTTTTGCTGCACAAGATACTTGACTCTTCCTTTGGTAGAACTTGGCGAATCCGGATCGATTTCAATGTTGTATTCCGAATCAGAAATAATTGCGTCATCATTGCTTTCGGCAAGTCTTGAAGACGATGAGGATTTTAAATTATTCATACTTTTAAAGATTAGTTCGCTATCCGGAATTAAGTTGAGTGCATTTTTTAGACACATATAAGAAAACTCGAGGGTTATTAACGATGGTAATTTTGAATCATCATCCAATTCTTTTAGTTCACTCAATGAAAGACCTTTAAGGTTTACGTCTGCAGTAATTGAGCTTCCAATCTGAATTTTGTGATGAAAACCAGAACCAAAGGATTTTTTGATGCATTTTATTTTTTCGCTTAATTTAAACAAACGCTCATTTCCACTAAGAGTGCCATTTAGTTTAATAAATTGGCTCGAATCGACACTCAGAGAGTGTCTGTAACAAGTGATACAACATTCGGCAAGTCTTAGCCAAAGTCTGGCATTTTGGCTATACTCTTCAGTCAATTTGAATAAACATTCAAAAGCAGCTATGGGTTGCTTGTTGAATAGCAGACTTACTCCCAAGTTATACATTATTTCGAATTGATTATTCATCAAATATTCATTTAAGTTAAGAATTTTGGCCAGCTTTGAATCCATTGAATCATCTTTTTCACGCACTGATTTGGATTTTTTCTTTTTGCCTTTATTCTCTGTGGGATTCGGGACCACATTCGTTGGTTGTAGATACTTTTCGACAAATTTTGTATTCTCAGTTAAACAATTTTTTAGATAAAAACAACTTAGGCTATATTTTTTAAGAGAAAAGTGAACTAATGCTAAATTATTAAGGAATAAAATAGTCTGGTAACAATTTGTTAAATGGTCCTGGAATTCGGTCAATTTGGTTTTCGGATTTTGGTTGCCGAGTGTACAAGTAAGGCTGCTGCACGCCGAGACCAATTTCAGAAAGAAATCATTCGAAATTGAATTAGCAGAGTTATTGCTCCATTTGTTGTCAGTGAATTCTTGGAACTGGTCACCGATGTTGATTCCGCTTATTTTAGACTTATTGACAAAATTATTTATCAAATTTCTGAAACAAGCCAGATAGTCATGAGCTAAAAAGGAATCCTGCGCTTTTAAATTATTAAATTCACAATTAGATTTGTGAACTAATTCGTTATAGTTTAGAAGTTCTTTGTTGAATGCTTTTTTTGAATTTATAAGAAAAAAACATTTGAGTTTAAACTAAAATCAAAAAAAGATTATTTTAATTATTTTAATAAATCTTAGCAAAGAATTACCAAAGATATCAGTTCGTTTTGATTGAAAAACTCGTTCGGATCTGGATCTTCGCTTTTTTCTTCACTGCCCTTATTTCCATGTAAAGATACACTCGAGCTGCGGCGCCGAGCAAATTTAATGTTTTGAAGAAAATTCAACGCTTTTAAAGGCTTAAATTTAAGAAAATTTAGCATATAAATAATTTTTAAAGAAAATTCAATAAATTATTAAAATATTAATTATTCAAAAAATTTTACCTTTTTTAGTTTTATCAAGATGTCAACATAGATGAAGCTAAGTTCCCTGAAAAGCTTCTCATCCAACAATTCATTAAATTGATAATAAAGTTTTTCAATCATTCTATAAGCATCCGAATATTGTTTATTGTAGTATAAAAGTAAGGCATAGTTGAAGAAAATGAACGAATGTTGAAGGTCCTCGATACTGTCTGTTTGATTTATATCAATATTTATCTTTATTTTGAGTAAGATTAAAAAAATAATCCTTAAATCAAGATTAAAATAAACCTGGTCACAAATTTTTGTCAGCTCTTGTCTAAATTCATCCAAGTTGGCAAAATTGCTGATTGCTAAGTCGCATAAGCACCTGTCCATTGAAAGTTTAGTTTCCAAATTGGCATAAATTTTCGAGTTTTGATAATTTTTTTGAAATGATGATTGTAAATTTTGTAGACACTTGATGCATGCTGAAATTAAATTTTTTCAGGATCTAACAAATCACTGAACTGGTTAATTAATTCTTACCATCAAATTTTCTTTTTCGATATAAATCTTCGGACTGAGTCAACCATTCTTTTTCTTGATCGTTGAAGATAAGATCGACTTTTTGAGACGTTTCTACGCTGTCCGAGTTTTCGTCTCCGGCCATTTTTTAAATAAATTTTTTTTCTTACTTGGATTGTTGGAGCTTAGTTTAAGTCTTTGTAAAAACCAAGTTAGAAATGTTCAATTTTTAGAAATTTTTTTAAAAATTATATCTTATCGGGTATATGCTATGTAAAATATGAATATTAAATTATGTAATTGAAAAGTAATAAAAATTTACCAAACAACTTGCTAAAAAATATAGACGTAAATAAATGAAAAATAATTTTAAAATAACCGAGAAATTTTTAAATAAAATAGAAACTAGATTATTTTAAAATTGAGCAATTGTAGTATCAATTTATTTTTTTAAATAAGAAACTAATTTAGAAAATTTGGCTGAACACATTGCTTTTTTAGCTACTAGTATGTAAGATAAATATTAATATTTAAATCTAGTCTTAAATTTTTTTTTTGTTAAAATTTATTTTAATTAAAAAAATTTCACTATTATTTAAAAAAGAAAAAAAAATTTTGGAGAACTGAAATTTTTAATTTTTTGATGTATTGGAATTAAATAAATTTTTTAAAATTTCAAATGAAGATTACTTCGAGTTTACTTTTAGAAATAAAGTAATATTTATTGATTGTTTAAAAATTTTTATTGAAAAAAGTTTTATTCTATAAAAATCATTTCAAGAGACATAAAGCATCTGGAAAGATTCAATTAAATTTTTGTTACTTACAATTACGAATAAAAACTAGATTTAAGAAAAAAAAATTTAATCACTCAAAAATTTGTTTTTGATCAAATTTTGTAAAAATTATAATTAATTTGCTAAATTCAATCAAATTTTTTCTGCATAAATTCAATTGTTTCTAAAAAATTTTCTTTTTCTTTTTATCAGCTCTAAATTAACAAAATTAATGTTTAAAAAATTTCAAAACTTAAAAATTTTACTCTTTTTCTAATGAAAGTCTTAATTTATCCTCTTCTTCTTTGTTTGATTCTTCCCATATTTGTTTTTCTCTTAAAAAAACTGTTCTTCTTTCTTCTAGTTCTTTTTCTTCTTTTTCCAAAGATATTCTCATTGCTTCTTGTTGTTTTTCAAGCTAAGATATTGTAAAATTAATTTTTTAAATTGGAATTAAACCAAATTGATTACGTTCACTTCAGATTCTTTGAGTCTAGCAATCTTTTCCTTTACTTTCAAATCAAAAACTCCTTCCATTTCATTTTTCATCTTTTCCAATCTAGCCTCGGCTTCTTTTCGTTCCTCTTCGAGTTGTTGAAAAGGATTTCTAATTAAAAGTCATAATTTTTTTCAAATTTAAAAAAAAAAATTTACTTATTTGTTGGCTTAGCTTTATCACCAGTGACATAGGCTAATTTTTTGAATCGATAATTTTCATAGTGAACATTATTTGTGACATCTTTTAAGTCTTGCATATGAGTTCTAATCAACATTGTTCTTAGTGCCATAAAATCACAATGTGAAAGATCATCAACATTAACACAGCCCCATGGATATTGTCGACCACGAAAAGGTTTTCCCTCGTTCTCAATTACCGTGTTACTTCCAACTATTGCAAAAGGTATTTTTGACTTAAGTGCACTATTTGAGCGATTATTTTCTAACTCATCATCTTCGATATCTGGAAACTCATATATTTGAATATTATGATCGTTAATTACATTTAAAACATTTGTTTTAAATGTTTTTATCTCTTCTGGAGTCATTGTATCTGCCTTGGCAATCACAGGAATCAAATTCACTCTATCGTGAAGTTTTTTCATTACTTCAATATCAAGCAATTTGAGCCTTTAAATAAAATATTGTAGAATTTTACAAAAATTTAATAGACAAAATTGTGAATTTTCATACAAAATTTAAATTCCAAATAAAAATTTGGATTTTAAACTACAGACTTTTCTGTAATTTTAAAAATAAAATAACAGATCAGTTTAAAGGAATACTTGCCAATAAATTGATTATTTTTAATCAAATTGTACGTCAATTTAGAATTAAAAATTGTGTTATTCATAATTTTCAATTACTTTAAAATCTAACCAGTCTAAACATGTAAATTGTATTTCTTTACAATTATAACCACCTAATATAAAATTATTTAAGGAGCGATGACAGAATTTTAAGATTTAAATAAAATTACAAATTGCAAAAAAAAATTCCAATTAGAATTTATCATAGAGACAAGAAAAAAGGAATCTCAAAATATTGATATTTTTTTTGATCATTAATATTTCCTGTGTTAATTTTAATTAGTTTTTTTTTTGAATTTAGTGAAACGTATTTTGTTTCATGTTGTTTCATCATCAAAGTTTAAAAAACTCAATTTTGTCAATTTAAATTAATGAAAAAGAATTTTATTTTGTAATTTTTGGAAGAATTGTATGAAAATTCACAATGTCTTAATAGACAATAAAATAATCTTTCAGATAATTTTTTCAGTTATTTATTTACATTTATTGATTATTCTACGGTTTTGTGAAATTTAGTACAAATTGATAAAAAATTATATAATTTTTTTTCTAAAACTTTAAAATTAGTTCTGTGAATACAACATGGTGCAATATAAATAGTTGCATCAACTATTAAAGTCTGCTAATGATGTGCAAAATCTTTGCAGAATGCACTACCCTCGAATATATTGAGATCTAATTTCTGCTAAATTTGCAGAGTTTAACAGACAGAATTACACATTAAGAGAACTAATTTAAAACTTTTAGAAAATTTTTTTTTGTTTTTAATTTTCTCGGTTATTTAAATTATTAATCTAAGTTGATGAGACCTGATGTCGAAAAAGTATAATTATGTCCTAATAAAAGATCTTAATACCATGTTGAGCCTAACATGGAAAATGGACCACAGAAAAATGATATTATTTTTCTGAAAATATTATAAATTTAAAATTGAAATCAAAATATTTATCTATTAAAAATACTTTTACCATTTACTTTATATATTAAATAATTAATTTAAAAACTTTTTTTATAATTCTCATTTATACTAAGGTAACTTTAACACTAAAAGCACCATGCATTCTCTCTTTTTTTTCAATCGAAATTATTTTAAAAAAAAAGCAATTTTACAGATATTATTTTTTATTATTATTTTTCAGAAATTATATTAGGTTTTAAATTTTTTTTTAACGAATCTAATGACTGGTTTGGTGCTTCTACTGATTATAAAAAAAATAAATTAATTCAAAAATATAATGTGGATTTTTTAATTGAAAGTAATAAAAAATTCAATTTATTAAAAATTTTTAATTACGTATGTCCTGGTGCAATGAAGTGCAAACAGCAATGGACTCTGTTATCTAGGATCGGTAGTTTGCGATTTATTTTCGATTCAGCATTTAAGAATTCCTCATATTTGCTATCAACAAAATCGATAATTGGCTGCCAACAATTACTATTATCAATGGACTCTCCAAAACCTGGAGTGTCTATTATACTTAGTCTCAAATTGACACCTTTTTCATTCAATAAAACACTTGTAGAGTCAATAAAGGTGGTTTTTCTTCGTCTCTCAAAAGTATTTGGGAAATCTTCAGTATTATACAACTCGGCCAAAAATAAAGAATTTATAAATGTTGATTTTCCCAAGCCAGATTCCCCAATAACCATCAAATTGAATTCGAAGCCTTTTTTAACAGATTTTCGATAAACTTGATTTGGCAAATTGGCAAAACCAACATAGCCATCGAGATTTTTGGTCTTGGAAATGCTAGATGAATGAGTTTGGCTTGCTGAAGGCTTGGATACTTGCGATGGTTGAGTTGGAATTGGTGTAGACGGTATAACTGGAGCTTGGGGTTTTTTATCGTGAGCTATTTCGCTTGGTTTTACAAGTGGTCTTTCAATGATCGATTTTTCCTGGATTATATTTTGAAGTTGCTTGAAATGGGAAATATTCTGGTACAAATGATCTTTTCTAGTCGCTTCAGAACCAATACTACTAGAGGAGGACGCATTTAAATGTGACAGGTTGTAATTTAGTGACGCAATCAAAGAAGATTTTTCTGAAGGCACTTCTCGGTTTGAAGATGATGAGAAATTGTCTCGAACGATTGATGTAACTGAGGTCTTACTTGGCAAATTAGATGACATACTGATAGTCTAATAAAATTTTAAAACTATTCAAAACTAGAACTGAGCTTTAAAATTTTGAATTACAGGTGTTTTTCAATTTGATTCGAGCAATACTTGATCTAGTTTAAGGCCTAAAAATGATCTTTTAAGAATCTAACACTTTCAAGAATTCAACTATGGACTTGTGTTTATTAAAAAGATGAATATTTTGAAACAAGTTCGTATTCAATTTAATTGTATTATAATTTATGTTCTTTAGCGTTAAGATGAACAAAAAATATTTTTTTAAAGTATAAACATAACAGCCATTTCGCGATGCGTTCAGGTCAGTTATAATACAATCTTTTCTAAAATGATAAAATTTGGTGTAAATTAATACAAAATTTATGTTCTAGATACAAATAAAATATGACATTTTAAAATACTAATTATCTGATATGTTTAACTAATTCAAAATTTAATCAAATAGAATTTGTTCATGAAAAAATCTATTTTTAGTAATTTAAATCAAAATTAAATTTAAAAGTTTTTTCTTTTAATTGTTACCACAAAATTAAAAAAATATTTTAAAAATATTTAAAAAAAAATTATATTATTAATTGAAGTTCATAATATAATTAAATAATTAATAGCTTGCAAATTGAACAAAAATCCTCCATTACTTGATTAATTAAAAGTAAATTTTACAAAAAATATTGCAACATACTTTGTTGCACCTTTTTTGTCTAAAATAAAATTTTTATTTACTTTATTTTATTAAATCAAATCAATAATCAATTCAAATCTTTTTGATTCTTTATTTTTTGTCTTTTTTTACATGAGAAAAAATATTTTAAGTAAAAAAGTGCAACAAAGTATGTTGCACTAAGTTGAAGTATTTTTCTAATATTTTTTGTAAATTTAATTTTAATTTATCAAAAAATAAAGAACTTAAATTGAAGTAATTGAAATTCACAATACCGTATTTTAAACATTTAAGCACGATTGTTTTGTTTTTTTAATTTTATCAATTCAATATTATTTAATACATTTTTTTAAACTCAGTCAGGTTCAATTTGCTTTTAAAATTTTTCAAGATTCTTATTGAAAATAAAGTTATTTGGATCAAATTATCAAAACTAGCCGTGTTTTGTACATGCATCTGTGAAACTCCAATAAATTTTATTTGAAAAAAATTATGAAGATTAAAGAATATTTATAAAATATTGAATTTTTTATAAAAGAAACCTATTTTTTACAATTTACGTTTTAATTTGATAAAATATATATCGGAAAATTAAACAAGATTTAGCAAAAAATCATAAGAAGAATTTTTAGTTTTGTCTTTTAAATAATCTACAAATATTTTGATATTTCCCCCCACTGGAAAATTAATAATATATTTTTTTAAAAAAATAGGTTTTAACTAAATTCCTCATGGATCCTATTGAAATTTCCAAACATTGTAACAAAAATAAAAAGAAAGTCTAAATCTTTCTGAAATTAAAATGCTTTTTTATTTATTTGTTAATCTGTATCGAGCTAATGCTCTTTCAGAATAAAAATTTAAAAAAACAAAAGTTAAAGAAAATAAAATAAAAATAAATAAAAACATAATAAAATAAAAATAAACCTTCTCTATATTCTTCCACCAGTCTGATGACCAATGGAACAGAATGACTCAATCGTCTTGACATATCTATCGCATAATATTGGAAGGGGTACCATATTTCAGCTTCAAAATAGATCGAACTGCTGAATTTTGAATAACTTGTATTTTTTTGATGTTAGTTTCTGAGAATGAATTTAAACAAGGAAAAGAATAATCTAAAATTGATCCTATCAACGATTTGTAAAGATTTCCTAATGTTTTTAGTTTTAGACCCTATTGCCTAAATGCAAGTTTTGAGTCTAATGTGATCAATAGAAATTTTCATTTTCCATTTGAAAAACTATCTTTCAACTTCTTTTAGGTAAACAACTTATTAATCATGTATTCAAGATATCCTATCTTTTTTAAAATAAAAAAAGTAGTCAAATCATCTGCAAAAAGAAGAGTATTTGCAGTTTGTTTTGTTTCTTTTTGGTATGTCATTTATAAACATGCTAAAAAAGAAGTGGACTACTTTTTATTACTGACCATTGTGGAGATCCTGCTTTAAAAGGGCATTGATCACTAAAATGATCATTTACATTTACTCTAAGAGATCTTAAATGCAGAAAAGATCTTATCTATTTGATATACTTTGAAAAAAATGAAAAAACTTCCTAAAACCGATAATTGGCTCTGTAAATTAAATTATTTAATACATTCTAGTCAAGAATAAGTGAAGCTTATTTATTGGTATTTTCATATTTCTCTTTTCTTTTTATATGACAATTTTATTTTTAAATATTAGCTCATTTTTTTTCATTTTTTAAATTCTGTTTAATCTACTTCTCCTTAAAGGAGGTTAATTCAATAATAATAAATAAGGGTCAAATAATTTTTTTTTTGGTAAAAGATGTGAACTTTTATCGTCGTTATATTTAACTTTAAATTTTAAAAAATTTTGTTCATTTGACCTTAACTTGTTTGTTTTTTTTATTTTTTGGCATAATTTGTATTTGTTTATCTTAAATATCGCCTTATTTTATTTTTATTTTATTATTATACGAAATTGATAAATTTATTGGTCAATCATATTTAGTCGCTTTTTTTTCACTATTTTATTGAATTTTAGCCGCGTTTTTCACTTACTTACCAATTAGAGACAATTTGATAGTGAAAAAAGCGATTATATGCAAACATAGATAAATGTAAATAAACAATTTATAAATGATTTTAATTTGAAATTATGTTCTTTATTGTAATTTTATTTTTATTACTTAAATTTTTTATGGCCGAATCTGGCGTAATTTTCTAAACAAATAAATAAAAAAAAATAAACAAAGATATGCAGAAAACCTTGGAATTAACCTTTAAGATTGATAAATTGCTTTGTGGTCAAATGATCAATATTGAAATTTTGGACAGTTTAATTCTCAATAACATTGATTTAATTTTAATAGAAGGATGCAATAAACTTTATTTTATTTTTATACATTTGAATGTTTTTTAATATTAATTAATTTAAAATTGATTAAAATAACTGAAATGCTAATCGATCTCTTGGGGAATGCGCAATAGCCTATAATAATTACTAATATCTGTAAAATATATTTATTACTTTTTATTCCCTAATTTTGAGGTTAATCAGCCTGATGATTAACCCTAAGTCAGGAGCCTGGAAATAAAGAGTATTAAAAAAATTTATTGTGTTTAAAAAAAATTTATTTACAATATATTTGCAACTTTTTTTTTATAAAAAAAAAACTTTAATTCAATTTTTCTTTGCTTTAGTTGTTTTTTTGACATCCTCATTAACTACTTTACTAGCCATTCTTTTAGTTGTATCTGATTTAGTTTTTGTAACTTGTGTTACCTTAGTTGGTTTAGTTGATTTTTTTTCAGTTTGTTTGTTTTTGTCGGTAGCCTTAATTTTCTCTTCCGGTTTATCAATAATAGCTTTTGGAATTTTTGGTTTGACTATTTTTTTAATATTCTTTTTTGGCTTGTCCTCATTTGGGGCGGCTTTTTTGATTACTTTTTTAACTATTTTCATTCCTGATGATTCTTCTGCTCCCGATTTGTCAATTTTCTTGACTGAAATCTTTTTGGTGACCGGGACGAGCTTGAATGACCCATTCGAACCAGAACCTTTGACTTGTTTCAGGACTCCATCTTTAACACCTTTGATCAAGGCCATTTTAAGATGAGTTTTAGCCAATTTTTCATCCAAATGATGAGTAGCAACTATGTACTTCATGAGAGCAACACGAGATGAGCCAGTTCTTTCATTCAATTGCTTGATACCTGCTTGAATCATCTCTATAAATTTTGGATGAGTTGATTGTTTTTTGACTTGCGTTTTTTTTTGTTCTTTGATGACTTTTTTCGGTTCAACAACTTGCTGAGCAGATGACATCTTTGATGCTATAGTATTTTTTATTTGATTGAATGTTGTTATTTATTTTTTAATAATGAAACACTCAAAATGCTTTTTATACTAAATATTTTTTACTCGAACGGCGGAGAAATGAATTTTTATCAAAATGAAGAATTTTAGGAAAATATTTTATTTTCGTAAAATAGATATCAAAATGTGCCTACGTTTACCACTTTGAGCTACTGTATTTTAATAAAGGAAGATTATTTTTTATTCCAATTTTTCAATTTAATTTGCCACAATCTTATGAATCGATTGATACCTTTTTTTTCGGTTTAGATCATGTCTAAATTGTTAAAAACACAAAAGAATTAAGAAACTAGGAAAAATATTTCTATAGTAAATATTTTTGTTTACTTTTTTCATCACTAAAAAATTAAAAATAATCAGCCAAAAAATATCAAATTTATTTTGGTTATTTTCTAAATTAAAATACATATAAGCTTTTAAAATCAAAGAAAAAAATTATTTATCTAAAAAATTAGATTATTTTTTGATGATAATTTAAAATATATGAATGATTTTTTTTAAAATAAAATATATTTTTTTTTCGGCATTTTTAATTCAGAAAGCATGGGGTAACAGTAACAAAAGTTAACAACTTTAAGTCGTTTAAGATTTTTTTAATTTTAAATAGGGAGCAATTTTGGAGAATTCGCACAGATTTTGCAGACTTCCGCAATAGGTGAAACAAAATTTGTTTAATTTGCGGAACAAGTTTATGACATTTAGAACAAAAGTTATAAAAATTTTTTATTTTTGTTTCATCTTATATTTAGAACTTAAAATTTACTAGACAATTTCTTTAAATTTTTTTTTCCATCAGCATATTTGTGGCAATTGAAATACGCTTGGCTCGGGACAGTAGGAACGGTTGTCACCATTGGTTCGATAGGGGCGGTTTGTTTAGTACGGTTGTTATGCTTAGTACGTTTGGCCACGACCATTAATGCCCTGTCGTTTTTAGATACCTACTGTATATATAATTGTTTATAGACTATGGAAAACACTAATAAAAGCAAAATTAAATATTTTACCCTCAAGGAAAGTCTGCAACTACTGCACCATAAAATTGATTCGATCTTTTTTCTATATTTCCTATTTGTTTTTACATCATAAATAAAATAAAATATTATTCAACATTTTAAAATAGAGATTGTTTATATCTCTAATTTTTAAATAAAATTAAAATTCAGATAAAAAAAATTTTAATTTTTGATATGGTTAAAATTAACATTTAACATGTTTTTTAAAGTTTCTAGAGGAAAATTTTAATTTAAACAAATCAATTATGGCAAATAAATATCATTTTCCATATTGATAAAATTTCTCATTAGTTGTTCATTTTTTATCTCAATGCTACCTCATAATTCCGTTTTAATTTAAAAAAAATACGTTTCTAATATCATTTGGAACACTCATGTGAAAAAACGTAAGCTTTGGTTTGGTTTTAAAATTTTATTTTCTAAAACAAAATAGAAACGAAAAAAACTCATAGAAATTAAAATTTTATTTTACTATTAAATTAATAATTTTAGACTGATATTAGTGAAAATATGTAAGAAATAAATTTATTAATGACCAGATTTTATTTTTTATTCATACTCCAAATTTCTCTATTTAATGGCAACCATTTTTTTGTAAAATAAAAATTGAACTTTCGCTTTTTGTTATGATAATAATCATGCAAATAAATAGATGATATATTTGTATATTTTTTCGATACAAAATTAAACTTTTTATTTAATTGCTTGCTTGATTTTGGATTTTCAGTAATTTTATACGATTCTTTTTTGACTCCTTTATTTTGAGATTTGCTCAATCTATTAAAACTATTTTTTGCTTCTTGAGAATTTCCAACCAGACCTTATTCAAAAAATTTTACAACTTGTAATTGAAAATTCATTAAATTAAATATTAAACCTATTGGATTATTTGGTCTATTCACCAAAATATATATTGCCTGTTCTTTAATGAATTCTTCCCATGTTAATTCGCTTATAAAAAAATTTTAAACTCCTGTCATCGAGTTTTTATATATTTACCTTTTTCGCTTTGATCCTGCTTGCATTACTAAATCAGTATGAACCTGAACATGGGTATCCACATCGGTATGGTTCAACCTAGAAATAATTTTTGATTTAATTTAACTTAAATAAAATAAAAAATACTGATTCTGATGTAGAAAAGTAAACCAATGCCGAAAAGTTCTTCGGGCCTCTTCCTCTGAGATGGTTCCTCCTTTGTCTCGGTCAAAAGAGAAGAACGTTTCTCTAGCTTGCTGGATCTCTTTGGGTGTTAGTTTCATGACAAGTTCCCTCTTAAAAATAAGATAATAAATTTGTTAAAATTTTTTAATTTTAATTTTTTTTAATTTAAAAATACTGCTTTAGTATGATGCAGTCTTTTCATGCATTCATAGTTTAAATATTCATCCCAATCGATGTAACCGCTTTTATCCGCGTCAATTAGTTTGAAACGTAAATGTGTCGCTTCGATATCGTCCTGGGACATTTCGATGCCAAAATGCTTTAATAATTCCTCTTTTCTAATTCTCAAAAATTCTTCACTAGAAATTCCATAATCTAAATAAATTTTATTTAAAATAATTATTGAAAATCTAATGGAAATTTTTTTGTACCATGGTCTACATCAGAAAATTCGAATTGCTCAATTAACTCATAAATATCAGATGCAGGAACAAGTCTTCCTAAATTCGACTAGAATATTTAAAATAAATTTTTTTCTTAAAGACTTCAGTTTACGAAACTTACACATTCATGACAACTCCAGCCAATATTGCTAAACGCTTGCAGCAATATTTCCCTTTCTTGCTCACTTCTAAGCAGACCTTTTTTCTCAATGCATTTTATATGAAAAACTTTAGTGCATATCCTGCACGGATAAACAGTTTCGTTTGCTTTATTTTCCTTGCAAAAAAAACAATAAGCATCATTTTCTACCTTCAAAAAATAAAGATTAATATAAGTTTAAGATAACATAAGAAATAAAACCATTTTATCAGAAACGTATGGTATTTCATGGTCAGGTAACGATTGAATACTTTCCGTATCATCAAAAATATTCGAAATATTTGAGCCAGTAAATGTGAACACTTCGGGTTCTGCGTCACTTATACCATTGTTTTTAAGCAAAGACCAAGCTTTTTGAGTCTCAAAAAATGTTGTTTCATTCACAACACTGTCCAAATCAAATGCAGAGTTTTCAGATGATTCTTCATACGATTCATTGATTTGACCAAATTTATTTATATTTTGCCTGAACAAAGACTGAGATGTTTTAGACTTTGATTGAACTAAGAATTAAATAAAATTAATATTTATTTATTATAAGTCGAAAATGAGGCTAAATACTTGATAGTTTAGAGTTATGAAAAGAATTGTATGCTGATTTCTTATGGGTGTTTGCAAATAAGCTTTCTTTAATTGATATTTTTTTAGTTAAATTATTTGTTTTTGTTTTAATTTCATGCAAATTGGAATTTTTTGAAGCGTTCTTTAGCATCGAATGTTTAGCTCTAAGACTATTAGACGATTCTTTGCCTTGTTTATCTCTGTGATATTTTGATCTTAAAAGTTTTTTAAACTCTTCAGGTTTGTTGGCCATTCGATGGGTCAAAAACAACTTTTTGCTATAGGCATTTGCTAATTTTTTTTTAATAAAACTTCGTATATTCAAGTCATAAGGTGTTTTTAAATCAGTATCCAAATTTTCTATCAGAGTAAAAGCATCATTAGAGTCATTGGGGTCATTTATTTCTGGTTTATTGACAAAAATTTTCCGAAATGTTATCTTATCAAAGTATTGAAGTTTTTTTTTTGCCAAGAATTCGTCAAGCTCTTTGGGACTGTCAAATTTTACATTTGGTTCTTCAAAACCAAAAAATAATCGTGTAATATAATTCAATCTATCTTTGCTACAATCATTTATTACCGGGCTAGCTTCTTTGCTTTCAATATTGTTAAGGTAAATGGATCTTAAGCTAACGGCTGATGTCGTTAATTTTAGCGTCGGAACTACTATCATTGTAGACAATTAAAATTTTTGGAAAATTTTTTTTCTAAATTTTATTAAAATAAATGAAAAGTAAATTAGTTGATATGACAATTGATTAATGATCATAAATATGCATATTTTGGATATCGTAACATCTCGAGAATACTTTGTAGTTCTCCTTGTAGTCAACGTTTTCATCCCATCCTTTCCTGCAAGTCTTGGTAATCCATTCATGTTCGTCATCATCTAATGTTAAAAAAAGCTTTTAGTCATTATTTTTTATTTCTGATTTTTTGATTAGGAAAATTTAATATAATCAGAAACTAATATGGTTAATGTCCTGAAAAATTATATAGGTTCAGATACGTGATCATTCAATTTAAAATTCAGAAAAATAAAAATATTTAATTTCAAGCTCTGTACAATTATCTATAGCTATATTTTGTCGTATTTGTTTCGTTGACTAAGTTAAACAGGAAATTCTAGACTCATTACATAAAAAAACATTTCATAGTCAATTATTTCATCTAACAATAGCAAAAATTGATTAAGTACTTATAAAGTAATACTTACCAGCATTTCTCAAAAATTTTCCTAAATAGTCATTCACAATTCTAGTTTCCGGATTGTAAAAACCGTCACCACAATCATAACAATTTTCCGGTATCGATCTAGGTGGAACATCGTTCGATAGCTGAGATCTTCCTATAATTAAAAAGTGGTCTCTAATTCTTTTCTAAATATTAAAAAAAATTATCTCACCTGCTGGTTTTAGACCACTGCAAATTTCAGTATAAAATCTTCTATCATAGCCATCACAGTATTGCCAATTTTTTTCAGAAAATTCAAGTCCGTCTGGAAAAGTGTATTTACCCTTTAATTTTTTTATTAATAATTTTTTTTAAATATAAATATTGCTTTTGCTTGGCTACTTCTATTGCTATTCCATCTTCCCATGTTGCTTCATATTTTCCTCCATTTTCAAAAAATATAGTGCCTTTTCCGTTAAACATACCATCTTTAAGTTCTCCAATATATTTGGTTCCAGTTGAAAAATTATAGGTTCCTTTTCCTTCAAATCTCCCATCGCGAGACTCTCCGCTATAGCTAGTTCCGACGTATTCCATTTTTTGATCAGCAAAGCCGGTATTTTTTTCTCAAGTTATTTTGTTTTAAATAAATTATTAAAATTCATTGTTCAAGTATCCAAGCAACTATATATTACCGCTTTAAGAAAACAACTTTTTTCTTTTAAAATTAAATTTAAAATTATATTAGCTCTAAATTTATTTAATTTTTTTCATGATATGTGAATAAAACATGTGTCTTTATATTGGTCCAATGTGTAATAAAAATTTTAAAATTAAAGCAAATAATCATTTTGGGAATGGTTTGTTTTTAGTTAATAATTTATCGAGTTTGCACAAAAGATTAATTATTTTCAAGTCTTTATTCAGGAAATATTTGGTCCCAATACTTAAAGGCTAAAAAAAATTAATCAAATTCAAAAAAATTTAAATATGGACTTAAATTGATTTCCGAAATCCGTCTACTTTGATTTATGATCCGAATTTTTTCTAGCACGCTAAAATTTTTTGAAATAACGCATTTTTGAAATTTTTTTAATCACCTATTTTTAAAGAATTAGTTTGATTAAATCTTTTTATAAATCAGCACGTTACAAGTTATTTTAATAAAATTTTAGCCCTGAGATTCATTAAAATTTGGGAATCAAAGATAATCTTTGAGTTATTTGTTTTAATAAGAAAAACATATGTGTCATTTAGTATTTACCAAGTTTGTTTATAAAACTGGTAAGATTTAGATTGAATAAACACATACTAGTTTAATTAGAAGCATTATATTGCTTATTGCCTAATTATACAAAACCTTAAGTTCACTTTAATTAATTTCACATTTCTGTGTAGTTTTTAAAATAAATTTTATTGAATAAAATCGAATATTTTTCGATTAACCAAGTTTCAATCTGATGCCTCCGGTTTCAAAGTCTGTTTTTCAATTAAAAAATTGTTCAAACTAAAGATACTGAGAATAAGCAATAAATCAAACTCAAATCGATTGAAGAAAAATTACAATATTTCAATTATTTATGCTTTATGACTTAAAATTTTAATAGTTAGACTAATTCAATTAATGAAAATCATTTTTACAATGAAAAGCTCTAAAAAAATCATCAGTTCTATCTTTATTTTAAGATCGGAGAAGAAAATTTTTGAATTGAAGATTGATTTTTTCCATATCTTAGAGGGATTCGAATAATTTAAAAAACAATCATATTGAAATGAAAGATATGATGATAATTTTAATTTTCAAGTAGCAATTTAACAATTTTTCTATCTAACTATTTTCAAAATTTTCTATTAACAAGTTTTATTCGTAAAATAAAAATTGAATTCAATAAAAAAAATTCATTTTTAATTCAAATTTTTTATTTAAAATTTTACCTCTTATTTTGATATCGATTCAAAACAGATACACAAGTCTGGAAGTTTTTTTTAAGGTTTTAGCATATTTTGTTTGAATTTTCAATTTTATCTTGAAGACTTTTAATGAAATACTTGGAATGCGATTTAATCGATATGATTGATTAGCTTGTTTATTTTCAAAGCCTCTTCTTTTATCATATTCAGAATATTTGCTTAGAAAGCGTAAAAACGACAAGTCAAATATTTATCAATTTTAAATATCCGTTCAGTAAGCTAAGCATTAACAGTTTCGAGTTAAACTCAAAAATTTCATCGAGTTTATCCAATTTTGAGATTTTTTTTATAAGTTAGATAAAAAGCAAATATTTGAGATAAAACCGAATCAAATTCTCGATAGTTGTGCAGGATTGATTAGGCAGTTTTTAGAAATTTAAATACAGTTCCAAGTAGACTAACAAATTCAACTTGATATTTTCAAATTAATTTGTCATTTAATATTTGGTTAGAGAATTTATTAATTTTTAAAAATCTAATGGGATCTCGAACTTTTTATTTCTCAATGGAATGAAATACTTCTAGTGAAAAATTTCTATTTGAATATCATATTTAAATGACAAATAAATACCCATTTTTAATTAAAATAACCGGTTCAACAAAGACCCGTGTCTGAGCAAAAAATTTTTTCAGCATCATTTCTTAATTTAATTTTCCAGCCGAGATTTAGCCTACGAAAGAAACCAAAAATTTCTATCTAGTTGAAACTTTTCGTGTTTCTATAATTGATTTATTTTTGCATCAAATATTTCGTGTTACAAGCAGAATCAAAGGAAAATTTAATAATTCAATTTTAAAAGATAAGATCATTAACTTTTGATTAATATTAAGCATACTTTGAGCATTTTTTTGCTAGCAGAAAAAGCAATCTATTAAAAATCATTAATAATTTTTGAACGATTTAAATCGGCAACTTACTATAGATCAAACTATACATACAAAATTTTGCTAAATTAATTTATACCATCAATCTTATTTTTTATTAATTTTTTCTCTCAAATAAATAAAATATAAGACTTAAACTAATTTAATATTTTTCAAATTTATCTTAATCGATCTGGAAATAAACTATACCTTGTTAAAGAAATGACGCAATTAACAGTTTTTTTTCAATTTTATGACTTTCAAAGACCTAGAAACAATATTTTTTCCTGAAATTGTAAATTCAAATAAGTAATTGTATATTTGTAAATTAAATTAAAAAAAAGGCTTTTTAATCACTAAATTAAGCAAATGACACCATATTTTTATTGATTCTGAAAGATTAGTTCTTTTTGTCACTTTTGTTGAATCATACAATCTGGTATTAAGTCTTTAAAAAAATTCCTTTCAGATATTTGAGTTTTAATTAAACTAAGTAACAATAGTTGTCTAAAAGATGAAAGTAATTTTCAAAAGCATTAGTCCCAATTCTCATTAGATCTGAAAAAGTTCTTAAAGTATTGGTAAAATTTCAATATTTCAATCCATGTGAAATAATTTCATTTTAATTATTTATCTTAAAAACGATTTCAATTAAATCGAATTAAATTATTAAAATTTAATTATTCCAAGTGTAAATTTAGCTATAGTATCTGCAACAAGCTCTTTATTGAATTATTTATGAACTCATTTTTAGCAGTTAAATCAAAAGCTAAGTTTTAAAATTTAAAATTTTTCAAATTAAACATAGATAATATCAATAATCAATTATCATGCATTTTAAAGTAATTATTTTAGATTTTTAAGCGTTTAACTATTACCTAATTCTTAACGATCATATAAAATAGATAAAGCAATAAATAGTTTTTAAGCTTGCTAAAACTTAAGTAATCTTGTTATTAGAAACTCGTTTCGTTTTTGTTTCAAGAACTTAGGTATTTTTCTTATGAATGTAACCCACAGCAAACAATTAAAAACAGATTGTATTGTCGATGAACCAGGGCACTTAAGAACTACAATCAATATCGCTTTTCGAGAATATCATTTTGGATTTTTTTTCTAAATAAACAGAATTTTGAATTAAATTTTTATTTTAAACAGAATGAAACTAACTATTAGATAACTTAATCGATCTAAATTCAAAGAAAAAAAAGTTAATTTGAATTTTAAATTGGAAAAATAAAATATTGCCACAGGGGAAAAGAGAATTTTTGATCGAATTCAGTTCGATTGAAGTAAAAAAATGGAAATTATAAGAGGATTTGCTAATCTGCCAAAAATTACATTATCTACTTGTGGCAGGGACGATGACGTGTTCGCTGATCGACTTAACTACAAATACACAACTCTCATTCTTTTTGTTTCATCTCTAACAATAACTGTTAAAATCCTACAGTCTGATCATATTCAATGTTGGGTAAATTAAATTAAAATTTTTTAAGAGTTCCAAGATAAAAAAAATTATTTTTTTTTCAAAAATAAAAAAGGTTCCTGCAATTTTGGCAAGGTATGAACACTATATAAATGTTTACTGCTGGATAAGCAATACATATTATGTCTCATTTGGCGAACAGACTACATCAGTTAATAATAAGCCTGAGCGAATGCTCAAATATTATCAGTGGGTGCCCATGATATTGCTGTGCATGGCGTTTTTCTTTATGCTTCCGCGCTTTATGTACAGATTTCTTGGCAAACAATCAGGCATTGATCTTCTTAATTTGGCAGACGCAGCAGTAAATTACATGGCAGTGGAAAAATTTGACAAGAGGCGCCGATCATTGCTTTACTTGGCAAATTCGATCCACTTTTATTCGGTTTGTAATAAATCAAAGCGAGCCAAAGGTGGCTTTCAGACCGGCAATTCTTCGTTGGGCGGACCTTTGGGAAGTCCAATCACAGGTGCAACAAGCTCAAAGCCCTACTTATACAACCTGGTTTGCTGCCATGGTAAAATAAATGGTTCCTATCTGCTATTTATTTATATGCTGACCAAAATGTTCTATATTATTAATTCTTTTGCACAATTATTTTTATTAAATATTTTTCTTGGTTTTAATTACAATTCTCATGGTTTCCATGTTCTGAAAGACGTGACAAAAGGTTTAATGAGCAATACAAATTCTATTAATGCTCAACGCCGAGCCGAAGCCGAAGCAGCAGCAGAAAAATTTGCAGCCAAACTTAATATCCAACCCAATAACATGCCACCGCCAATAATGGGCCCCACAGTAATTTTCGACAATTCTGATAATCAATTTAGTGGGTCAGCAAATTACTTTGGCAACAGCTACAACACATACTCAGACTCTATTTATTCAGAAACTTCTAATTCCAACAATTTATTTCACAGATACTTTCCAAGAGAAAGTGCATGTGATTTTAGAATTAGGGCTCATATAGACTCGTTGGTTCATAATTATACAGTTCAATGTGTTTTACCAATTAATTTATATAATGAACAATTGTTTATCCTCTTATGGGCATGGTTGTGGCTAGTGTGCATTTCGAATTGCTATGATTTGTTACTTTGGATCATACGTTTGTTTCCCAGCACCCGATACAACTACATTAGAGCTCGTTTGAGGCTTAAATATTCGGAAAACTCCGTGAAACGAAATTTAAATTCGTTCATCTATGATTATTTGAGTTTTGATGGTGTTTTTGTCCTGAGGATCATGACTTTGAGCATGAGCGATTGTGTAACACATGAAATTGTGCAGACTTTGTGGCAAAATTATACAGAGGTGCCGAGAGGAAGACAAAGTGGTGGTGGTGGAGGCGGTGGCAGCATGCTAAGAGATAGGTCAGCTGGCTATGCACAACGGAGAGCTCCTCCTGGGTCTAATAATGGAACAAATGAAGATTATCAGGACAACAGATTTATATCGAATTATTCAACTTCTGAAAATCTTTAAAATTTTAGTCATTTAAACAATTTAAGGCTTTTTTATGTAAATCTGTATATTTTGATTAATTTTTTAACTTAGGTAAAATAAATTAATTTAAATTTGAATATTTTAAGATTTTAATTTTTTTTTCTAATTTGTCTCTATTTAATAATTGTAAATTAAAATTTCTGTGAGTTACACAATCAAAGATATAATAAGATTTTAATTTTGTTCTCTTGGAACTAAAGCAAAGTATTGTTTTTAGTACCTCGCTGGTCATACAAAATATGGAAATTTTTTAAAATTAAAATTTATCACTGTTAATCCTGAAGACACGAAATTATCATTCTTCTTTATTTTTTAATTAAAAAAAATTTAAATACTAAATAATGATAAATAACAAAAACAGACAAGACTTTTTGTTTTTTTTTGTTGCCTTAGTAATATTCAAGACTTTATCACAGGTCTGATTTACTATATGAATGATCTTTTTTTTTCTCACGACAATTTCGGTAGGGAATTGTGACAAAAGCAATTTAAAAAACTTAATTAATTGGTTTCTCAATATTAAACAAAAATATCCTATTTAATATCTTTTTATTTTATTTATTTTTATTTGTTTGTTTATCTGTACCGAGCTAGTGCTCCTTCAGAAATATCAGTTTCCAATTCTTTATAAAACTTAGAAAATATAATAGATTTAGTCAGTATTCCTTGCATTTTCTTTCTCTCAAACACAAAAGATTCCAGTAATTATTTTACAATTTTTAAATACACTTATTTAACAATTTAATTAAATTAAAATTAATGAAGACAATAATTTTAATTTTTATCTACTGCATATATATTTTTTATCTAGTTTTCAAAAATTATTAAAACTACACTTAATATTCAAAATTTTATAATAAAATAGTGATCCTAAAATTTCGTGCATAGGTCTTGTTCCTTGTAAATTCCGACATAAAGACAATGAAAATTTTAATTCTTTTCTTAAATTTCTGTACTTTTTCTACTTTATAATATTTAAAATTAGTGTTCATATTACTTTTTGTATTTTTTATACTTTTTGTTAAATTCTTAACACCGTCTCTTCAAAATAATTAATTAGAATTCAAAATATCAAAAAGTGTAAAGAGTATAGCTAAAGCAGATATTATTTATAATCTTATTGTCTATCCATGAATAGTTGGACCTTCGGCAAACTTTAATTGAAAACTGAATAAAAAAAAACTAAGAAAATGTAATTTTTAAAAACATGAATTAATCTGTAATTTTGCTGCGTTGGATGCTAATCATTATTAAAAATATACTAAGCTCTAATTAAAAAAAAAAATTATCTTAATTTTTTTGTTCTAATTTAATTCGAGAATCTACTTTTATACCAATTTTTCCTTTCATGAGTGTTCAAACGAAGGTCTTGAACCATTCGGACGTGCCCTGGAGTCTATCCCTCAATTCTTTTTTAATAAATAAATAAATTATTGAATTTAGAACCATCAGAGTAATGTAATGGTAGATTTAACCAATTTGGGAATCGGATATATTTCAAAAGAAGATAATTTTAAAGATTTTATTTATCAAAATTTTGGTTCGATTACAAAATAGAAATGAGAATAATCTGTACATTTTCCTTACAGAAAATTCATTTGTCAAAAAAGAAGCCTACAATACTAACTACTAAAATTAAATTTCGAGAAAAGAAAATAAAAAATGTAATGAAAAAATAAATTTTTTTGAATAACCATCATGAATTAAATCATTGATTTGACAATCAAAACTTAAAAAAAACTTGCATTTCCATTTTTGATTAACAAAAAACTTGAAATGGAATTCAAGTATCTGAGTCTGTTTTGCATAGAGTAAAAAATACTCTTTGAAATTATATAATTTTTGCCGAGCAAAGAGTGGTGAAAAATCTCGATTTTACTTTTAAAAAAATATTAAAAAACAGGTATCTAATTTTAATAAATTAGTGTCCATTTTAACTATTCTCTATCCTCGAATCGTTTGTACCCAATTTAAAATCGTTTTTGACCGGTTTTTAGGTTTATAATTACGATTGATTTCATACACTGTTAAAAAAATTTACATTAAAATAAAAACTAAACAAAATGATGTGTCAATGTTTGATTTTCATTTGGAGACCAAAGTCTTATAAAGCTGATGAATGACGATTCCACTGAGTAAAACAGCTCCGCCGTAAATATACGGTCTTAGATCAGACATGAGCTTTGAGCGTTTTTCATGCTTAATTTGTTTTTCTCGCATTGATTTAACTAAATCAGAAATACGCTGATTTTTCTCTGATATTCTGGGGCTGTGAACTTCAGATTGATCTATTGGAATTTCGTTCTTAATTTCATTCTTGATTTCAATTTCTTTTTTGGATTTTTCTTCATCAGAATCATCACTTTTGGGAATAATCAAAGGCTCAACTGGCTTTCTAGGTTGATTTATCTTCACAGTTTGTACATCTAATCTATTAACTGCAAATGGTATGTCCTCATCCTCGGATTTTTCTAAGTCTGAACTATCAAAATTCGTGTCAGATGAATTCTCTTTGACTAAATTATTATTTGGTTCATCTAATTTAATGGTTAATTTATTGTCCATCTGTTTTTTTCGCAGTTTTTCGATATGAACTTTTGATTTCTTGCTCAAATTAGATCGTTTTCCACGCTTGGCTGTACCAGGTCTGACAAATTTCTTGCTGACATCACCATTCTCATAAAAATCATCATCAGAATCACTATCGCTTTCAGTTTCGATGCTATTCAGCTCTTCGTTTGGGACAAAGCTTTCCAAAGTATTTGAATTTTGCCGCAAAATTTTAATACCATCTATTATTGCCATAAAAGCAAATTTTAACTGATGCTGAGTTTGAACTAGGCCCATTCGGTTTGAGCGAAATTTTTTCAGTAATTCCAAAGCGTTTATGGCTAAATCATCACCAAATTTTTTGTACTAAAAAAATTAAATAAAATTTATTGATAGAAAAAAATTAAAAATCTTTGTTTACTAAGTGAAGCATTGAATCAACCAGAATGAAAGTTCCAGATCTTCCCACACCAGCCGAACAATGCACTACTGATGGACCATTCACAGAAATATTAAACAGATCGAGATTGTTGCATTCATTAAGAAAATTTAAAAAAGTTCCTGTATAGTCTGGTTCGCCGAAATCTGGCCAACTGGTAAAATGACAATGATAAATCAGACGTTTTTCTTTTTGCTTTTTAGATGAAATAAATTCCATTATTTGAATAAATTTGTTTAATTTACTTCTATATTTTCACATTCAATGGTTCTAATTGTGAAATCCTGATATGGCTTTTCTGACATATAATTGAGTTTAAATTTACCAAATGTTAAGGTAAAGTCACAGTTTTCTTCATCCACATTGGGATAATACATTTCACATTTTGGCTAGATTTTTAATGAATTAAAAAATAATAACCAAATTTTAAAAAAATGATTACAGCTCCTTTTTCTACAAGTTTATTAAGCATTATTACTCCTTTGGTATTTTGTTCCCAAATCATTTGCCAAAAATGCTCACATGTGGTTTTTAGTGGTCCCTTGATAAAATAATAAATTTTGGCAAATTATTTATTAGCAGATATCTCACTTGAGCTAAAATGTATTTTCGATTAGCTTGTTCACATTCAACATAATTGGCATTGATATAGTCTGTTTCTTCAGAGTTTTTGAGTTTTACCCTCGAATGATCATCTAAAATTTTTTATTTTCTAGAACTTAACAAATTGACCAGTTTTATTAAAAATTACATGGTAAAATGTCTCTGTAGCGATTTAACCTCAGATTAAAAGGCTGTCGAGCATAGTTGCATGTCAAATTGAAAATGTCATCAGCTTCGCGCACTTCCTTAAATTAGTTTTATAAATTAAAATAACAGTAGAGAACCATTGTTGTTAGCATGCCTGATAAACTTCTCGCCACATATGATTTTCTTCATACTTGGCAAATTCATCTTCAATATTGGTCAAATTTTTCATTTTATATAAAATCTAAATAAATTGGTAAATTTTGAATAGCCAAATTAAACAAAAGAAACTTGATTCTAATAAATAAAAAAAGGAGAAAAACCTCTTAAAAGATTTTAACTTAGATAAAATTGTTTATAATGAAAGATAAACTTGGATAGTAGTTTATTTTAATAAAAATTGAAGGAAACTTTGATATCGAACGCTTTTAATAGTAAAAAGGTTTAATAGGATTTTATTCATGAAAATTATTAGAAATTTTGAAATATTTTTCTGGTAGTGCAAGTATTGTTGCATTTTTGTGTTTTTTATTTGACTACTTAAAAAAATTGAAAGAATTGTTTCATTTACCAAACGCATTTCGATACTATAAATATTTTAATAAATTAGCATAGATTTTAATTAAAATATGCATTTGGCTTAAATAATTTTAGAAATTTTGCACAGTTAAATTAAAAAAAAATAAAAACTCAAAAAAGCATTTTTAAATTAATTTTAATTGCAAGCATTATCTAAAAAATGAATAAAATGTTATTCATTTTATGCTTAATCTAAGTTTAAATTTATGGCAAATCAAAAAATGCTTTAATCTTTACAAAAGTTGATTAAAAGAAGGTCTACAAAATAAAAGTATTTTATTAAAGTCAATTGGTCAATTATTATTTTAAATCAAGACAATAAAATAACCTTTGGCAAGAGTAATTAACCTCAACAAAAAACTTCAAAAACACTTCAACTAAATTCAAATAAACTAAAAGCGAGACAGATAATTATGAATTTAAATATGAGGGCCGCATATTTTACTAAGTACTAATAAATAAGAAAATTTAATAAAAAAGTAAAGTTTCCGTTAAGTTTCTGTATTCTATTAAAGATTTGTTTTAAACTTAATAAAAACATTGTAAACTCATATTTGTATTAAAAAATATAAGAATTAGCTTTATTAGATAAATATTGGCTCTTGAGATGCTTACCAAATATTTGGATATCATTAAAGAATGAATCTAATCAAAATATAATGAACTTAATGAAAGATGATATAAAAATTAAAAAAATCGAATCATTCATAAACTAAACTTTGGAAAAAAACTTAAAAATACAAAAATATAAATAACTCAGTTTCTTAGAATATTCGGAGATAAATTATTTTGTTTAAATGGCCGAAGGATAATTCCAAGAAAAATATTCTTATTCTAAATTAACTTTTAATAACAAAGTTTATTTAAATACTATAATATTTGAATTGACAGTATTAATTTACATTGAATTATATTGAAATAATTATAAGTATTTTTATAATTTAAAATTATAGGTCAACACAATATAAATCATTAAAAATAATTTTTTAAATGTAAGAATAATATACCAAGTAAGGTATTAAATTAGAAAGAGTTTAAATCCTTCGACATTTCAAAGGAATTTAACATTTAAAATTTGTAATATTAAGAAAATACCAAATTGGAAACCAATATTCAGTAAAAAAAGGGATAACTTATCCCTAAAATAATTGAATAATCTACAAAAAAAATCACTAATCAACAAATTAAATTTAAAAATCATTTACAGTGATGATAGAAATGTTGGTTTTTTTTGTGTATTAGCTTATTTCATGATTTGTTAGAGAAATTTAAGTTTGAGAATAATTAGCAAATTTGCGTAAAAATTACTTTCCAGTAATAAAATACTAATACAGTGAGTATTTTAAAATCGACACGACCCTGAAGATCGCGACCGAAAAGTGAATTATCAGTGGAAACTTAGCGATCGTGATTTTTATGTCATTTTAAAAAAATTAATGAACTCCTTTACAATTACTAATTAATAATAAATTTAAAATTTTAATAAAATATTCTGAGATCATTGTTAAGTTTTCTCAATAAAAAAACAGCCAAATTGAAGATACTAATTTGGTAACCCAGAAAAGCTTTAAAAGAGACCAGCCCTAAAATTTATTGCATCTCTTTTCGAAACCAAAATTAAATCAGATTTAATTTACTTAACGTTTTTGAGAAAGAAAATTTTATCCAGATCTAAAAAAATTAAATAAAAAAATTTCTAATAATTTTGATAAAAAAAATTCATATATTTTTAGAAATATAAAAAAAATTGAAGTATGTAAAGCGCCGCTGATCGCCAGGTTATCGGTCACGACCGACTTTTAAGACGGTGTAGTCCATAAATGCCTTCTTTATATTCGAAAAAATTCTTCCAGAAATATTTAAAATACTAAGTAACTGGAAGCAAAGTTACGATAAAAATTGCAATATAGGATTATTTTTTAAAATAAAAAAAATTAAAAAAAAAAAAACAACTAATTTCTTAAAAAGTCTAAAATAAATGTTCAAATTTTTCAATAAATGCATGTGGCAAGGCGGATATCTTAGTTATCAAAAAAAAATAATAATTAAAACTATGTATATGAAATATACAATTAATTAATAAAGCAAAAAAAAATAATTTAGTTTATTTTATCCAAATATTCCTCATCATCTGGTGCTATGTGAGAGTACTTTTCCTTACGAAGTTTGGTTGTGCTTACACCTTCAGTATAGGGCAAAAGCTTGATTGGCATTAAACTTTCGACCACTTCTCTCGACGGAAAATCCGGCATGTCATCACCACGAACATACAAAGCAGTTTCATTCTTTCCTAGATTAACTATGCAAGACATAAAATTTGAAGGATCACAGCCTGCAATGCAAAAAACCTCGTCAGCAACTGTTTTCACATTCATCATTCTTTTCTCAGTACTATCTACTGGCACTCTTTTTTTCAATTTGTAAATGCTCCTCGAATCATGAACACCAATGATTACTTTTTTGCCCAACTCTCTCATTCTGTTTATCAGTTCTACATGTCCAAAATGGAACAAGTCAAAACAACCAATGGTGTATACTTTGTCAACTCTGTTGTCAACTCTTACTTTTACGCTTGAATGCTGCTTTTGAATCTTGTCTGATGCAGTCTTTTTTTCTATCTTTTCCAATTCTCTTTTTAAATTAATGTTTTGATCTTCCAGATACAAATTTTTTCTCTTTTGGTAATGATACATGGTGCTTTGCTCAGTAATATTGTTGTTTGTTATGTCAACCATTTTCATTTCAGCATTTTCAAAGTCTGGGTGAACTGTTTGATTGCTGTTATTTATCATTTCATTAAATGAATATCTTCTTTGCATTATCAAATTAAGTTTTAAAACAGTTGTATGTATCAATATTCAATTTATTAAATTGTTTTATAAAATCAAATTTACATTCAAAATTTTCAGAAAAATTATTCTAAAATTTCAATGCCTTTTGTTTTTTTATTGTATTATTTATATTTCACAACCTAAATTATTTTATTTATAACCTCATAAATTTCAAATTAGATCATATGTTGTCTTTGAAATTTGTATTTTATTCTTTGAAATGCATTACTTTTGGTCTTATGTAATGCATGTGTATGTTTCTATATTTTAACATATTTTTACTAAATTGGATTTTATCATTAATTTCAAGGTTTAATAATTGTTTTTCAGTTCCAGATTTCGAGCTTTGAAATTTAGACATCTTCTAAAAACATTTGTCGTTTTTATCTTTCGCATTTTATGAGCCTTAGAAATACTATTTAAATTATTTTTAGCTGAATTAAATTTATCGATTTTATTTTTCAAATTTGAAATTTTTAAAATTGTAAAACATTTTTTTTCTATTTCAAATATTTTATCAGTTAGTTTTTTATGATAATTAAGGGATTGATTACAATTTTTCTCAAATTCTTTAGAAATTTCCTTTTTCTAGTTTTTGCTTGAAACTGTATATTCTTTTTTTTATGGGAATTTATTTTTAAATTTAAAAACTGCATTTATTAATTAATTTATTAGTTTAAGAAATTAGATGAATTTTTTTTCGGAATCATAAATTTGCTCTCAACTTTACCATTGATTTAAATTATAATATACTAAACTTTAATTTGTCAATTTTTTGCAGACAATATAATCTTTTTAAGTCTTATTGAATATCACTTTCTGGATCTGCTCAATATTAGTTAAAAAAGAATAAATGAAATCTTAAATTTAACCCTAATAAAATTATATTAAACAAATTTTTTCTTTTTATTATATTTTTTTTATTCAATTTACATAATCTTTTGTATCTTTTTCTACTTTGTCCATGGGACTAAAGAATTTAAAAATAAAATTAAAATTTGTGAAAAAAAAGGAGGAAATAAAGGAATTAATATTCCAATTTTATTCAATTTTCATTTTTATTTTATTTTTCATTTTTCTTACTTTAATTTCATCGCCAATATTGGCGTTTGTTTTTGAAATAAATAATAATAATAATAATTAAACAAATTTGGTGAAATTATTTTGTCTTTTTTTTTAAATTTGAGTCCGTTTTTTTTATTTTTAATCTAAATCAAATTCTAAAAAAGATATAGCTTGTTAAATTTTTTTTTAACCTGAGCCCCTATTGACCCCCAATTTCATACGACTTACATTCACCTGATCAAACGCACCTCTGTCATACGTCCTTTTAACTGACTCAAGCATCAAGAATCCATCTAGTGGCATTTTCAAGTCTCAGTCTACATTTTCGATCTCTGAATGATTGGCCAAATTAAACTGAAGGCCTGCTTGAGGAGTTAGAATTATTTGTTTTATTTATTGTTATGCAAACTTGTTTTAACATTTTAATGTATTAATTAATAAATTGGATTTAGAGATTAATTTTAAATTTTCATAATTTAAAACTTACGACAAAAAAAAAGCTCAGTCGGCTTCGACTTGGCTGACTTGAAAAACATTTTAAAGTCAATTAATTGTTTTCGTCAGAATGACCACCATCAATTTTTTCATTTCCTTAAAATGTTGAACTCACGATTCAAAAAATAGAAAACTAGCTGAGCAGCTAAATCTGTAAATTTGGTTGCTCTGCGATGTGAATTTTTAAATTTTATTTTTTTAAGTTTATATTTGTGAAAGCTCCTAATTTTGCATTTTCGACACAAAATTTTTAGATATAGCGAAAAAAGTATTAATGCTTTAATTAATACATGTCATTTAAATTAAATTTTAATTGTTGGTCGAGTGCGAAAAATTGTATGACTGGGAAAAAAATATAAAATCAGAATTTAAGTATTTTTTACTGTTACAAAAATAAATGATTTTTTAGAAATTTATCTGAACGTGATAGTCAAAACATACAGCACTGAATTGCTTTGATGCTCTGACGATATTTTACGTAAGTTAACGTTCTTTTATGTTAATAAATGTAATTTTACGATAAATTTCGTAAAATGACTTTTTTTAAATGTCGATAATTAACGATAAATAGCGTTTTTTAAGAAAATTAACGTAAATTTACACAAAATTACCGATTTTCAAAAATACCTAAAAAGTCGCTAGATTTTGGCTCTTATTTGGGTTTTTCCATTCAAAATATGATTTTCTAATTTTTTGATTAATTCCCATATAAGATAAATTTTATAATTTTACGTAAAATAGGCAAAAAATAATTTTTGAGGTAAAAAATCGTATAATAAAGTAAAAAATGTAAAATTTCGAAAAAGTCTAATTTATTGATTTATTATTCTACTAAAAATTAATCAATAGTTTGGCCAATCTCATCTACTGCATCTTCATAAGTTTTAATATTTTTTTTTCGTATAATATCTTTTAATTCGTTCCAGACCATTTCTATTGGATTTATATCTGGTGATTTTGGTGGAGATTTTATCTATGTAAATTTTTAATATTTAAAAAAATACATAATTAATAAAAAAATTTAATACCAATTTAATATTATTTTTTTCAAGAAATTTTTTTACAAATCTCTGATTTTTGTTTGAGATTGTTATCCTGGTGTAGTTTAATTAGGGTATCGTATTTTTCAAAGACAAATTTAAAAAATATTTAAAAAAGACAATGATGTATTAGTTACTTTAAAAAGTAATTTTAAAAGTGTGAAGATAATTTTTGAATTTTTTAGGCTTATTTGATCAAATTAATTATTAGATTTAAACACGGCGTGTGGAAGAGCAGCAACTGGCTTAAAAAATGCTCGCCGCAAAAAATGAACGCAATTATTTTTAAAAGTATTATTAATATATAAATTTAATTAATTAGACTTACGAAATTTTACATTTTTTCACTTAATTTTACGATTTTTTACCTCAAAAAATAATTTATTACGTTTGCTACGTAAAATTACAAAATTTAAATTAAAAAATTGGGAAAATTAATCAAAAAATTAGAAAATCAAATTTTGAATGGATGGAAAAATTTTGAATTGAATTTGAATTTGAATGGAAAAACCCAAATAAGAGCCAAAATCTAGCGACTTTTTTGGTATTTTAGAAAATCAGTAATTTAATTTAAATTTACGCTATTTTACGCCATTTAACGAAATGTATCGTAAAATTACATTTATTAACTTAATATAACGTAAATTTAATTTAATTTGATTATAAACGCTAATTCTTTTTTGTAACTGTCAAAATAAAATGCATCCATCTTAAATTATTTGGAACTAACAAAACAGTCAAATTTTATTTTATATATTAATGTATTCTTTATGAGGATTCAAATAAAATATCGCATGATTCTAAGTAGAAAAAAAACTTCCATTTAAAAGCTTTTATTTTTTAAAAATAAAAAAAAATTAAAAAAAAAAAACAACTAATTTCTTAAAAAGTCTAAAATAAATGTTCAAATTTTTCAATAAATGCATGTGGCAAGGCGGATATCTTAGTTATCAAAAAAAAAAATAATAATTAAAACTATGTATATGAAATATACAATTAATAAATAAAGCAAAAAAAAATAATTTAGTTTATTTTATCCAAATATTCCTCATCATCTGGAGCTATGTGAGAGTACTTTTCCTTACGAAGTTTGGTTGTGCTTACACCTTCAGTATAGGGCAAAAGCTTAATTGGCATTAAACTTTCGACCACTTCTCTCGACGGAAAATCCGGCATGTCATCACCACGAACATACAAAGCAGTTTCATTCTTTCCTAGATTAACTATGCAAGACATAAAATTTGAAGGATCACAGCCTGCTATGCAAAAAACCTCGTCAGCCACTGTTTTCACATTCATCATTCTTTTCTCAGTACTATCTACTGGCACTCTTTTTTTCAATTTGTAAATGCTCCTCGAATCATGAACACCAATGATTACTTTTTTGCCCAACTCTCTCATTCTGTTTATCAGTTCTACATGTCCAAAATGGAACAAGTCAAAACAACCAATGGTGTATACTTTGTCAACTCTGTTGTCAACTCTTACTTTTACGCTTGAATGCTGCTTTTGAATCTTGTCTGATGCAGTCTTTTTTTCTATCTTTTCCAATTCTCTTTTTAAATTAATGTTTTGATCTTCCAGATACAAATTTTTTCTCTTTTGGTAATGATACATGGTGCTTTGCTCAGTAATATTGTTGTTTGTTATGTCAACCATTTTCATTTCAGCATTTTCAAAGTCTGGGTGAACTGTTTGATTGCTGTTATTTATCATTTCTAGAAGATTTTCTGCCGAAGTTGAATTTTTTTTGGACATTTTTGCCGATTTATTTTTCATTTCAGATCTTGCTCTAATTTTAACAGCAAGACTTTTATGAGCCATTCTCAATGTTAATATTAAACAAATCATTCCTGCTAAACCACCTTTAAAATATGATATTTACAAAAACAAGCTTTTTTATTTAATAATAATTTTAAAATTACTATTTGAAGATATTGGACTAGAGCTATTTTTAGATACAGCTAAGCACAAAAATGCAATTCCAGTTGACTCCAATTTTTCCTTGAGTTTACCTTCCATTGATGCTGCTGTTACCGATTTTGAATTTGATTCTAATAAGTCTTTGCTCTTTTTTCCATCAATTTTAAAATCCCTTTTTTCAAATTAAAATTTAGATTTAAATTTCAAATTTTGACTTGTTTTTCATTTTACTTCTTAAATTTGGCCAAAAAATAATCTTGCACTCTGACAACACCTAAAATTGTTTCGTAAGCAATTACACCGTAACACACAGCTAGATACACAAGGGTTTGGTTTTGTGACATTAGATCAAAATTAGTTGCCAGTAAAATTGTCCACATGCTTAGCACATTTACAATTTTGTCACAGAACGCATCTAAAAACCCCCCTAGAATCGGATCATCATGATTAGGATAAGTTAATTTTTGTACTTTAGCAACTATTCCATCAAGATGATCTAGAAAATCATGAAATACAACACACAAAAATGCCATCATGTTATAATCATATCTAAATTAGTTTATTTTTTACAAATATGTCAACTTAAATTTAAAAAATTTTACTTTAAAAACCAGGCAATCGGAATAACAAGAAAAGTTCGGGCCAATGTCACTATATTTGCAGTAAAAATTGGGATTTTTATATTTTGACCGAAATTTAAATACCTCGGAACTATCCTGACAATTGGAGATAGTGTTTTCTGTAGAGGTGAGTATACGTAGTTATCATACATATTCATCTAAAGCAATTGAATAAGAAAAAAAGTCTAAATTTTTTGAACAATCATGCTTACCATCATGAAAAGAAAGCCTTCCAAAAAATTCATTGCCTTAGTCAGGTTGCTGAAAAAGCTTTTGTTGCTGTTGCGGCTGATCTTTTCCTCACCAGATTCTGGCTGTGCCTCGGATTCATTAGTGGAGATAAAACCTAAAATTAATTTTTGTTTAGCATGTTCAAAAAAAATAAAAAAATAAAATACCTTTTTTGATTCCGTCTAGAGATTTAAGAAAACCTCGATAAGAAATTAATTCAAATGGTACATTAGTCGGGTCCATTTGATACAAAATTAAAAATTAAAGACTCGAAATTAAAATTCTTATAATAACTTGCTTGTTATGAGGACAGGAACCTTTAGGTCTACTATTATTTATAGTTGATTATTTCGAAATCAAATTTAAGACTCAGTTTTATCTTGTGATACTGAAAAATCTTTTTTACGTAAAATCAACTTTTTTTTATTCTAAAATCATAAGACAAATTTTAAAAATAACTTTTATTTATTAAAAAAATATCTTATCAAATTTTCTGGTAAACAAATGGTATATTTGAGCTCGTTTTAGATTTGAAAATGAATTTTTTGCTCAATTTCAAATTAAATTAAATTGTTTGCTAGATTAATAAAAAATTGAAAAAAAAAATAAACTCAGCTTTGAGAAAGAAAAAATTGGCTTTTAAATCATCGAGTTAGAACATGTGAGTAAAAATAGATAAAATATTTCTAGAAATTATGAATGAGTTTATTGCTGGAAGCCAAATGTGAAAAAATTTGCAATAAAATTGCAAATATCATGAAAATAATTAGCTAATAAAATCCAACGCATTTGCTTAATATAGATAACTTTTTTGTCTAAAAAATCTTAAGGAAAACCAAGACAAAATTTTTTAATTGATAATTTTATCAATGAGAAAAAATGATACTAGAGTAGTTATTTGTCTAGTTTAATCCAAATTTTAAAGTGCTTTAACAAGAAATCTAAAGGTATCTCTTAGTTCTATATTTTTCAAGTCGCTCGATAAGATAGAGAAAAATTTGAGGAAAGTTAGATAACAAAATTACATTAAGATATTGTGACTTTTGAACGGGCCTGTTCAAATTTTAAATTTGTTTTAGTTTCTAGACAAAAAGTAGCCATGATGTGGTCGAAAAATTCCTAATTCGAAACAAAACTAATGAAAAGAGTGTCTTAAAAGCGTGAAAAAACTCAACTAAGATATTTGCTTCTTTTGTTCAAAGATTTAGCTGATAAGAATAATTTTGAAAAAAAAATTCTAAATAACAATTCTAACTAATTTTACCAGTCTTTTTATAGTGAGAAGCAATGTTCACTACCCAACCAAATTTTTCATGTGCACTACCCTTGAATTAAAAAATTGTTGTATAACAAGCAGTATGACCTTATCTTAAAATCAAAGAATTGTTTAAATTGAATCCTGAAGCTTTTTTAAATGTTTAAAATGCACAAGTCTAAGCAAAAGCGCTGAAATTTCAAATGGCGTTGTGTAAATTAATGCTGGCATGCTAAATCCCACGCCAAATTAATATTGCAAAACTCTAGGGATCCGCATTTGAATTAACTCGGTTTAAAGCGAGCTGGGACACTTTGCATGCTTTCTGTTGCAGTCCATAAATTCACTTTTGGATAGTCCCAGAATCTAAAAGCTTCTTCTTCTCTTCAATGCATGTTCAGTAGATTCAGTATTTCCTAAGCCTAATTTAAAATCTTTTACAGCCAGACTGAAATTCAACAATTGAATGAGATTTTTATATCGGTAAGACTAAGCCGAATTAGTGAAAATTTTTGCAATTATATCCCAAATTTCTTGATTATCTTGTTTCAAATTACAAACAAGCTCAGTCTAAAAGATAATTATTTTAGACTTTGGGGAGGCATGCAAGCGAATTCTTTTGATGAGTTAAAATTCTATATTTAAAAAGAATTTAAAATAGGCAAGGCTTGAATTTTAGACAATTTAATTGCTTAAATAAAATTTTCTGCCATTTTCAAAGTTCAGTTCCAATAGCTATAATGCGCCTATAATCTTAACATTATGAAACGGCATAATTTAAATTGGCATGGAAGCTGATTTAGAATAGTAAGACAAGCTTTGAATCTAAAAATAATATAATTAATTTAAAAAAAAATTATTTAGAAACTTTATATCTTCCAACAAACATCGAAAAGGCTTATTTTTATTTTTTGAATGCTAGAGCATGATCTACAAAAAAATTTTAATTTAAATTCTGATTTTTACTGTAAGTGAATATGGAAAAAGAATTGGTATTCTAGACTGAAAAAATTGTGGCCCCGAATATTCTCGTGTAGGATTTATTTGAATCAATTTTAGTAAAATTTTCAATTAGTTTTTTTTTCCAATTTAAATTAAAAATATTGAATGAATGCATTTGAATCTCGCTGTAGTTTATTTCAAATTGATATTAGAAAATATTTTTTTTCCATTCTTACCTTTAATTTTCATTGAGTTTTTATATGCTCAAAAATTAAAAATATTTAAAACGCAATTTTGAAATGTGCTTTCGAAGATAAATATTAGCTTAAATCAGCTTAACATTTTTTGGCTAAACTTAAATCAAAAAATAAAGTCCAATAAAATTTAAAAATGATGTGATATTTAGAAGAAAAAAAATTTATTCAAATTAACAAATTTTTGAATAATTTGCTTTTAATTTTTGATATTAAAAATAAAAGTTATAAAAGGAAAAATATATATATATATGTTTTTTAATTTCGTTTTAAAAATTTCAAAATGAATAATAACTTTGCCAAAATGCCACGAATTTATTTTGATGAAATTAATTGTGAAATTCAATATGTTGCTTCGTCGTAGTTCAATTTGCGTATTTGTAAATTTTTAACATAATGGCATGGTTTTTGATTGCACCAATTTTTTTCACCAAGCAAGCACCATTCTTTTAGAAATATACACAATTCATAATAAAATGTTTTCTAACTACCACTGGGCAAAAGTATGCGGTGAGTTTAAAAATATAGTTAAACATATAACTAGAGTCATTGACGGAAAAAAAAAGCACAAAAAATGATCGGCAACCAGAGCCACATCTGTCCATTCCCGCTTTATTTCGTTTATTTCCTCTTTCTCTTTGACTCGTTTCTCATTTAGAAGCAAAGTTTTAACAAGCATATTTACAAGTGGAGATATGTGTTTATCAAAAACTTTTTCTAATTTATGAGCGACTTGATTAATATCATGCTCGTATTTGGTATGATTATGAGTGCCTTTGGACTCATGCTCTGTGTCATTATGACTGGATTTGTCCGCAGACAGATCTGATTCTATTAAGCATGAAATCCTCGGATTATCCAAATTCAAAGTTTGCTTTTTAGCTTTTACTAATATTTTATTACGATCTGAATTTTTTTTTCTGTGCTCGTACAAGTTCTCATTGGCAAAAAGTTTAGGTCTATTTTCTTTAAAACTGGGAATCTCATTGATTGACTCTAGAATTAGACTTTCATACTCAGTCAGGTTATTTTTCACTTTGACACTTGTTGAATTTTCTTTAGAAGCTAGAAATTTTTCTGGTTCATCAGTCATGTCCGATTGTCGTAAATTTCCATTCATTTTCACAGGGTTCGCACTTAAATTTTCATGAGCAAAAAATTTCTTCCTACTAAATATTTCCTTTTTGATTATTTTCGATTCAGAGCTATAGATGTAGATTTTTGTCTGCGGCGAAACATGAGTCCTTAGTATTCTTGCCATGTATTTAAAGAAAAATATCTTTAGAAATTTGGGAACTCTTTTGCCTCTCATTCCGCGGTTGTTTATATTCAGAGTGATTACAGCCATGGCGGTAGAAAAAGACACTAGACCTATGGTTACGCCGTAATAAATTCCCAAGAGAGGCAGCTGCTCACTTGTAGGTGGCATCGATTCTGCCACCAGCATCAGAAACACAGTCAAACTGAGAAGAGTTGTGATGCCTATGCTTATTTTTTCGGTGCTTCCTGGTGGCAAATAGAAGCCCAGAAAAGCAACCAATGTTATAAGTAGACACGGAAATACCATATTGAACACGTAATAAAGTGGTCTTCGTCTAATTATTAAATGATAGTGAATTTCTGGATAAGGCTCTTCACAGCACGAGTAAGTTTTGGAAATTTTTGTAGCAGTCAATTTTACCAGATGCCATTCACCATTTTTAATGTAATTAGTAACGTCACCTTGTTCTGAGTTCACGTTTAGATCCAAGAAAAAGCCATCAAATGTCCAACTAGCAAATATCATGTCACATGCTTGTTCGTCAAAGGGAAAATAGCGAACATTTATGCTGCACGAACTTCTAAATATGACTGTTGATAGCCAAGTTACATTACCATCATATCTTACTATCATGTTTGTTGATATGCTCGATATTTTCGCCCATGAATCTGCGTTATTTGCTAAAAATAAATTTCAATTAATTTTATCTATTTATTATTAATAACTTTCTAAGCAAGAGTTATCTTATTTTAGATTTTAATTAAATAATTATGAAATGATATTTTTTAAAAAGTAGTTTAGTTTGAAAATTGATAACAAATTAAAATTTTTACTATTTAAAACTTTGATTATCTTCTAACAAACAATTTTGAGCTAATTTTTATTCACAATTTTTTGATTTTTGATTAGACCATGATTTTCAAGAAAATCATGGTAATGTTTATTTGAAAAATTTAATTTTTTAAACTCTTGAGATTTGAAAAGATTATATCAGTAACTTAAACGCTTTCTTATGCATGTCACTGTCAATTTTCGAAATGTGTCATTTTGTAAAATGACTTGCCAAATAATAAAAATTTTCTTTTGGACTTTGACCAGGTATTTTAAAAATTAAAAAAAAATCAAATAAACTACTTTTAAATGTTTTACAAAAATTTAATTGACAAAATTTAAATAATTTCCCCTAAAAAATTTCTTTTAATTCATAAAAATTTTTTTGTTTATTTTAAATTTACAAAAATTAAACAAAACAATTCATTAATAATTTAATTTATCACAATTTTTTCGTTGAAAAATCTTCCCATGGCATTTCAAGTCAAACTTGGGCTCACCTTTTCGAAAAGAGCATCTCATAGTTGCACATAGTTAGACAGCAAAAGAGCTTTTTAAAAATCCCAAGCTATGTCCAATAGATTCGGACTACCTTATGTGAATATATAATTTATTTTTTATGGAATTTATTATTATTTTTTTATTAATTATTTATTTGCCATGTCAATTTACAAAATGATACTTTACAAATTGACAGTGACATTCATGTTATTTATATCAAACAGAATTGTCTTGGTGCTTGGTGTTCGATATATATCTACTTGGTTCTATTTTTGACTCAGAATGTTGGTCATCCTGTTGAATAAAATTGTCATGCCATAGTTTACATTTTGTTTTAAGTCAGCATAAAGTGTTGATAATTTTAAAGTTTATTTAATTTTTTCTCTTTGAAAAACATGGCTCAAACCAAACCAAATTTTTCCATTTTTAGATTTATTTCTGGTCACTAATTTTTATGATCCATCATGCTCACAAAACTGGTACTGACCTGATTGGTCACAAAAAAGGGAAGATTCTTATTAATTTAGTTCTTTATGGCTTTGTGAATTTTCATACATAATTTCCAATACAAAAATAAAAAAAATTCTTTAACTTTTGTTTTAATGATTTGAAACTCTAAAAATTGTTCTGCAGATGAAACAAAGTGAAAAAACTTTTGTTTCACCTATTGGTAAACTTTTGTCTGCAAAATCTCGTCGAAATTCTGCAAAAAATGCACTCTATTTAAAAGTATCAAAAATAAAACGCAATTAATTTGCACAGATTTTGCAGATTTCCACTGAAGTGAAACAGAAGTTGTTTCACTTTTTTTCATCTAAAGAACAATTTTTAGACCATTAGAGCAAAAGTTATACAATTTATTTAATTTTTATATAGGAAATTTTGAATGAAATTTCACAATGCCGTTCTTTACTTCTATTATATATTTTAGACATTTGAGTTTAAAGCAAATTTTTAAACTTAAGATTTTATCATTAATATTTTGCAAATAAGCGGATATATAAGCCTAAAAAAAACTTTTAGATTTTCAGATTCAAAACAAAAATATAAATATTAATTCAAAATTAGAAATTTGGTGATGTACAGTATTGATATGACACGATGTTTTTGGTAATTTTTACGGAAAATTACGTAAACTTACGTAAAAAAATAGAAATTAACGTAAATTTACTTTTGAAAAATTACGAAATTTAATAATTTTTTATTTAAAAAAAAAAATAACTGCAAATTCTGTTGCTTCTTCAATCATTAGATAATTAATTTTTTGAAGCTTTTTGATAGAAATAAATGCTGAAATTTTTTATTGCTGTTTACTTATTAAAATTTTCGATAAAATTTTAAAATTCATTAAGATAATGGTTCAAACATACAGCTGACATCATATCAAAATATTTTGAATCAAATGAATTTAAATGGATTAATGAAGTCAATATAGAATAAGAATTTTTAAATTTACTAAGCAAAATTTTATTTTAAAGGTTAAATCTTCGCCAAAATTCCCGATTCAAATCCAATTGAGATGGTTTGGAATGAGTTAAAAGCTTTTGTAAAAAAAAAATAATAATGAAGAAGATGCTAACAAAGCAATATTTTAATTTAAAAATTACTAACACCTTAAAAATGCCGATTTTATATTAGTCATCTTAAAAACTTTTAAAAATTTTTTAAGTTTTAAAAATAATTAAATTTTAATTAGGTAATTTCTAAAGAATTTGAAAGAAATTATAATTGTTTAGATAATTGAAATAAATTGATTGAAACTTAAATATTTTACTTTTTTTACTTATTTTCAGCTTTTAACCATTTTTTACTGCAGAAAAAATGTGAATTTACGAAAATTACGTAATTTTTCAAAAGTAAATTTACTTTAATTTTTACTTGTTACGTAAGTTTACATAATTTCTTTAAAAATTAGCAAAAACATCATATCAATACTGTATCAATTAATTGAAGAATTAATTCATAGAAAATTAATTTAAAAAAAATCAAAGAATACATTTTGATAGAAATATGGAATATATATAGAATGTTTTCATTGAAATTGTGTAACAACTTTTGTAGTATAATATTGAAAAAAAAAACATAAATTTTTATTAAATTAAATTAATTTAAGTTGTTTTATCGATCAAAATTTAGAAGATCTTACGTGTTAATAATTCTTAAAATGCTTTTTTTTTAATCACAATTTTTTTTGTAGATTTAACGAAAAATTAAAAATATTTTGTCAATCTATTGTCTTTGAAAATTTATGAGAAATTGTTATTTTGAAAAAAATTCTCTTAATTATTTAATTATTTATTTTTTTATTTGTATATTTATCCCTTTAAAAAATTTATATTAAATTAATTCTATGAAATTATTATTTTGTATTTTATTAAATTTAAGAAAAAAATGGAATCAAACAACAGTGAGACCTTAAACTGTGCTTTTTCCACTTTATAAATATATATCACTTGAAATTTTTTAATTTTATTTAAATTTAACTTAATGAGGGAAAAAAATTAATTTTTTTATTTAAATCAAAGAAATTTATTTTAAAATTTATTCAAATATAAGAATTAAACATATCATGAAGGCAGAAACTATATAGAAGAAAGGAAAATTGAATTACAAAAATCTCATTTTTACTTTATTTCCTGATTTCTTACTCATAGGGTTTTTTAAACAAAAGGTAAAAATTAAATTACCCAGTGTTCACTGTAGTTAATTTCTTTAATTTTCATTCATGATAATGATGGAATTTTTAATTTATAAGCTATTTTAAATCAATTTAATTGATTTTTTGTAGTACTCTTTATCTGCTTATTGAAAAAACAGGTTACTTCCGAATTTATTAATAAACATAGATAATTTAAGTTTTTCTCAAGTCACAAAAATAACTTAGTTGAACCCTTAATTGAAGTTTTTATTTAAGAATCTCCTTTTTAACATACCCAATAAAATATCCGGCTTCCATACTTTTTCATGCGGAATATGAATAAATTCAATATCATCATAGTCTTTAGGATTCCATTTGAGCTTGTTGTCAATCCATCCCTGGAAACAAAATTTAAATTTTTTTTTCAAATAAACAAAATTTTACTTGATTTAGCCAACAATTAGTTGTTATTATCATATTGCGTTCATCCTAATCAGAAATATGTAAAATTTAATAAATTAAAAATACATTTGATACTAACTACATCAATCAATTGTGCTAGAGCGAGACCAAATGTTACATTTAAAGTTACCTTGTGATGAGTCGAGGGCCGAATCGCCGAATCGTAGTCTCGCAGTAAATTATGAACTAGCTTGTATTCCCATTCATCACATAGATTTTTTTTTACCATGCAAGAAATTATCAGAATTTTCAAAATTAAATTGTTGAGTAAAATAATTTTCATTAGAAATTGTGTGATCCGATTATTCTTATTTAATAAATTCTGATTTTAAGTTTTTTTCTTATCATTTGATTCTACAAATAAAAAAATTTAAATCATTTTGTATATTTGATTATTTAAATTAGAATTGATATTCATTTAATTTTTTTTCAAAATTTATTATTAAAATTTGTATAATTACTGACTTATTTAATTAGAAAAATCCTTTTCCTTACTTTAATTATTTCGAAAATCTGAAAGTTTTAAATCATCTGCTGTTTTTTTTATATTTGGTTAATTTAAATAAACTTCCGATTTGTCTTTATTTCATGTTCTGGAATATTTTCTAATTTTTTAACAATAGATAACAATATATTTAAATCACCAAATGATTTCCCAATATTACACTTAGTTTTCAATAACTCAATAATGTTAGTGCTGACTAATGAAATAGTTAAGAAAATCTGGAAATTTCATTTTTAGCTTTTTAGCATGAATTTTTATTGCAAGTAGTTTATTTTTATGAATATCTTCTATTCAGTCTAAATGAGTAACTTAATGAAACCAAAATTCTAGACCCTGTTCCCTAAATATCAATATTTTGGCTAATATGGGTACAAATTACAGTTTTTAAAATAATGTTCAGTCAATCATCAAAACTTTGCTAATTTATCATTTACAAAAAAAAATTAAAAAATGAATTCATTAACTTCATTCTCAATTAATTTAACCTATCATTGATATTTTTTTGAAAGTAAAAAATGCAAAATTGATTAGAAATGAAAATATATAAAAATGTCTAGTCTTTTATAGAAACTTTTAAATTTTATTATAAATGAATTTTTAATACGCAAACAACAAGCCGAATTAAACTGATTATCTAAGTAAATCTAAAATATTTTTAATAAGCATTTATTGAAAACAAGACCAACTTAAGTAAAATGTTTGTTAAAAAACCAATTTGCATTTTTTAACTGATAATATGATATATTTGGAGATGTATTTTTAAATATCTAAAATTAATCTGATTTTAAATAGAAAAAAGGATGTCAGTGATGTAAGATGCTAAATTTTTAAATTAAGAAATTTTAAATTAACAGGATAGTGTGATGAATTATTCTACGTTATTTCTAGAAGATTTTATGTAAATTGAAAAATATAATCTATAATTTAAAATATTAATATTTAAATAAATCGGTTAATTTTAAAAATGAAATTTTTAAATTCAAATATTAATTCAAATTCTTCTTTTTTAAAAATCTGACATGCAATTATTAATTTTAAAGTAAAATAATAACCAAAATATACAAGATCAATTGAATATAATCTAAAAATAAATACTTTAAAAAATTAACGTTTGCCTATTAAATATCATAAATAAATTTTCTATCTCAGTATTTGCTTCTTAGACTTGAATCATTGTTTTTTTAATAACAAATATTTCAACAATTTATTAATTATGAAAAAATTTAAGTATATAAAACTATATTGAGCAGATTATTTTCGAAATTATATCACGTAAATTACATCGCTTTCCAATGACGGTAGGATCCTCTACCAAAATTAAAACTTAAAATATTAATTGGGATCTGGTTCAATTTAAGCAGGTTTTTAATCTAAATGGTTGAAGATTTTGTGCGTTTAAAATTCTATTTAAGTTCTCGACTGCCATAAAACTAGTTATTTGATATTATTAATTGCTAAAGTATTTTGTTGTGTAAAGAAAGCTAGTAATTTGCTCGCCTTGCATATCTTGATTAAAGATAAAGACTGAATCCAAGCTTAATTTGTCCCTGTTTAGTGTGGATAATGAGTCGTGCAACATTTGTCATAAAAGCAAGAAATCGATCCAATTTTTAATATTCTACTCACTATCTATTCCTTTATCTCAGGCGAAAAAATTAATTACAAAATTATCAAAAATTTAATGAAAAAAAGCTTAACTATTCAGACATTAATTCCTTTTGGTTTAACTATTAGATATACAGAATTCAATCATGATACTTGTAGACTAGAAATTATCTTAGGTGCATAAACCAATTTGTTTGAAGATAATTATAAAAAAAATTATTCCAACTTGGTGTCTTTAATTCTGATCACAATAAATTGGACTAAAATGTATCCAATTGATTCAAATTTTTCCAAGAGCGGTCTTTATCTAATTTTCTGAACATAAAATAGATGCAAGGTAAGCTTTATAAATAATTTGAGATTAGAAAAATTCATTCCTAAATTTATCAAATAATTAGGAAACTGTTCAACAAAGTGTAAATGTTCGAGCATATTTTGAAATGCACAGAAATCTCAAGATATTAAATTTAAAAACTCATAATTATAAATTCGTTATTCTTTTTGTTTAATCAAAATCGCAATTAACAATAAAAAACTCTTGCTTAAGCCAATTTAAATTTTTGTCAACAAGCTTTTTTGTTTGATTAATATCGTTTCATAATAAATAATCCTTATTTTCAAATTATTAATTTTCTATAAACAGTTGAAGTATGGCACGTTCGGGAATAAGAAATGAATGTATATTTTTAAAGAAAAGCATATATTAGGAAATGAATGATAATATAAAACTTTCAAGTGAAGTGACATGATTTTTAAAACTATATCAGTTACACCTTAACCAAAATAAATTGAATCCAATTTTTTTTTCTTTATTTCTAATATTAATTTAAAATATATTACAAAGAACTGTTTCAACTAAGTAAGAATTTTTTCGTGAGACTTTTAACCTGATTAATTAGGTTTTTCTTCCGATTTTACAAATCACGAAAAATTAAGCATTTCATTATCCTAAATCATCAAAAATTAGGCTTCAGCAAGTCCCTTAAACTAGTTTTGTGTTTATTCCAGGTACAAACTTAAACACTTAACTCACGAAATATTAGTTTAACCAAATAATAGCTCATAAACAAAATTAGTGAGTAGGCAATTTTTAGAACTGAAGGCAGATACAATCAAATTTTTCTTTTTATAAAATTAATTAATTTCTCTTGAACTGTTAATTTTTAAGAGCTCGTTCTCTAAAATAAAATGATTAAAAAATATGATTAAAAAAATTTATTGTTGATTACATAAAAATTTAGAATTAAAAAATTGAAAAGCACCGTTTAACTCTTGGCTAATTTTTCCGGTCTACCATTCGGATAAAAAATGTGGTGAATTAAAAAATATTAAAAAACAACTTATCAAAGTAATCAATGCAAATAAATAGCATAAAATATGATCGAGTATAATGGCTACATCTGACCATTCATTTTGAATAACTTGAAGACGCTTTTTTTCTTTTTCTTTATCAAAATTCATTTGAATAGTACTCGAAACTAAATGAGTCAATTGATTGAACTGTCTGAACAAAATATTTTCCAATTCTTCCAAAAATTTTGATTCTTTTTCGGATATTTTTTTAATTTCGGAATACTTTTGATTAGCCAATTTACGATTGATTATAAGCTCAGCAAAGTTTTCTTTTTTTTTGAAATTTTTTTCACTTAAAATTGGTCTATTTTCTTTAACTATTTTAAAATTTTCTTCGATCCCGTTCAATTTTTCTGATTTTAAATTTATATAAGAACAGCTCGGTTTATTATTAAATTCAGAAAAATTCTTATCTTCAGCTCGATCGATCACTTTTGGATATTTTACTGTGAACAAATTGCTACGCACCAATTTATTCAAATATTTAAAAAAAACAATTCTCAAAATCCGCGGTACTCGTTTTCCTTGGGTGCCTTTGTTGTTGATATTAAGTGTAACTACAGTCATTGAAGTCGATAAAGACACGATGCCTATAGTGACAGCATAATAGATGCCAAGAAGAGGTAACTGTTCACTAGTAGGTGGCATTGATTCAGCAACAAGCATTAAGTATACTGTAATGCTTAGAAGAGTGGTAATGCCCATGCTAACTTTTTCGGTGCTTGAAGGAGGCAAAAAAAATCCCAGAAAAGCCACCATTGTAATTAGCAAACACGGAAAAACCATATTAAATACATAATAGAGTGGTCTGCGTCTAATGATAAGCCTATATATAACTTCTGGATATGGTTCTTCACAGCAAGAATAGGTTTTGAGAATTTTTATAGCCGTAAAATTTACCAAATGCCACTCGCCATTTTTTATATAATTAGTGATATCACCCTCTTGCGAGTTAAGAATTATGTCAACCAAAAAACCATCAAATGTCCAGCTGGCGAATGTCATATCACATATTTGTACATCAAAAGGAAAATATCGAACATTAATGCTGCATGAACTTTTAAATATAACTGTGGATAGCCATGTCACGTTTCCATTGTGTTTAATGAATGCGTTGGTTGATATACTTGATATTTTTGCCCAAGAGTCTGCGTTGTTTACTTAGTTAAAAAATTTTAATTAAATCCCATTCAAATAAAAATATGAGAATAAAGTGAATTTCTTAAGTATTTTTTTTAACTAAAATTTTAGATAATCTGTTTAAAATCATGAAAAAAACTCAGTTTATATATTTTTTTGAGTTTCTCAATTGATTTAATTTTTTAATTAAATTATTAAAATTTTAAATTTCAAGAGTATGTAAATAGCAGGATCCAGATGCCGGAATAGTATTTTTCCGATTTTAACTTAAAAAAAAATCAGAATTGAACATGATTAAAAATTAAGCAATCGAAATTCAATTTCTAGCATTTCAAATTTTTCAGTTGTGATTTTTTACTGCATTAATAGATTTTCTGTTTAAAAGCTTTTTTTAAAATTTATTACTGTTATTATCAAAAATTTAGCCTGACTTGATGAAATGAAATTTTTTAGAAATTTTAAACTGAGTATTATTGAAGCCTTTTTTATGTATAAACAACAAATCAATTTTATATATAAATATAAAATAAAAATTAATGTATGAACATTTAAAAGGATAATGATAAAGATAAACAATCACAATAAAAAATATATTCATCCAAATTTTTTAAGATCCGTAAATGTCTAAAACCTAAAAAATGCGGCAAAGTTAAATTTTCAAATTGCTCTTTTTGCTCAAAAATTTTAAATGCGCAATTTTATTGCATTGCAATTTACACATTCTTTTAACTTTTAAACTTTCAAATTTCAATTTAAAATAATTGCAAATATGCAATGCAATTAAATTGAGCATTTGAAATTTTTGAGCAAAAAGAGCAATTTGAAAATTGAACAAAAATTTTACTTTGCCAAAAATGCTTCAATTTTGAAATTAAATAAGTTTTGAAAAAAATCAGTTTTTATTTAAATTAATCTTTCCTTTTTGAATTGAAGTTAATAGTTTAGAAAAAAAACTAGTGATTGAGAAAGCAAAATATTTTAAAAGTAAAATTAATTATTAAATAAAAATGTATTTTTTTTAAACTTATTTTTATTAATAAACCCTTTTTAATTTTAAAGCTTCCAATTGAACCTTTCAATCATATTAATAATACATTTCTTTTTTTTTACGTCTCTAAGAAGATGTAAAAGAAAAAACGAATTCTAAAATAATTTAATTTAATTTGTTTTCATAAATTCTCATACGAAACCAAAAGAATTTTTCATATAAATCTACATTTATTGTGTTAAAAGCAAGTACTAAAAGTTATATTACCCAACTCAGTTTTATAATGGCTACCTTATTATCATTTTCTTACAATAATCATCCAATATTTAAACCTTAAATACCTTTATTGTTCCACGAAAATAAAGAAAATAAGAATTGATATGAAACTAAAATTTTAGTGTTAGTTGAAAATAAATTTTCAAATTATGTGATTTTTTAATGAAAAGACTGAACTTTACCCAAGAGTATATCAGGTTTCCAAATCCTTTCTGCAGGAACATGAATTGATTTGATAGAGTTATATTCATCCGGTTTCCATTTAAGTTTATTATCAATCCAATTCTAATTTTTATTCAAAATTTTTGATTTGAATAGTCAAATTAATTAAAATTACCTGATTTAGCCAACAATTGGTTGTTATTATCATGTTACGTTCATCCTTTAAAATTTGTAAAAATTTTCATTTTTTTAAATATGAATGAAATATTTTTACCACGTCGATTAACTGAGTTAGAGCAACTCCAAATGTTACATTTAGTGTATAATTATGATTTATAGATGGTCTTATTGATGGATCGTAACTCTCGAATAGCTTTTGAATAAGTTTATATTCTGTTTCATCACAAATAACAAGGCATAAGTTAGCCAAAAAAATCAGTTCTAATAATATTTTTTTTGTCATTTTTTAAAAAAAATACTCATATTGGAATTATTAAATCTATAAAAACAATAATAAATCATTATTTAAACTTACATATAATCTTATTGATTGTATAAAATATTTAAATTGAAAGCAAAATAAATCAATTTTTATAAATTTTTGCATTGGATGATTACAAGCTAATTAAGCTGTCTAGCTTTTAACCAAAGTAAAATTCATGTTTCTTTATTAGAAAATATTTTTAATTTATTTTGGCTCAATTTTCATCTTGAGTTACTTAACAATACATCCAAGCAGCATGAATCACATTCTTTAAATCGGAGTGATTATCGCTAAAATTAATTATTTTTAAGCATTCAAAATAGTGACTCGGGCACTGGTAATTTGGGTTTACTTTCTTTAAATAAATCTTCTTAATTTAAATAAGTGTTTTAGGAAAATTTTACGATGTATATTAAAAATGCAAACATTTAATACTAATTATGAGAATTATAAGATGATAATCGTAAGCGTCATGATAAATCATTTATGAGTATTTTAATTTCAAAATTTCTTTACAAAAAAATTTTAATCTTATGTAAAATCAAGATTGATTTGTAAAAATAAAGCCATATAATAAAAAGGACATGAACCACTCCTAAATTTAATTTTTTTAATTTTCTTAAAATTTATATCATAAAATTAAAATAAACCCAAAAATATATTGGATCAGCAATTTTCATAATTTTTGGCAATTTCATTCTTTTAAAAAATTACACACAGATTCACTTATTTTTAAATCTAAATTGTATCTAAATGACTAATCTAACGAATAGAATAACTTGATAGAGTGATAAACCAAAATAAAAATAACTAAAGAGACTGATAATTTAGCCAAAGAACCAAAAGAAAAACATTTAAGAAGAATTTAGAATTTGATATATTTTTTAATCTCGGAAACAGGGTCAAATTGAGCTTCCAAATTCTAAAATAAGGTCTTTTGGGTTTATAGCTTGGATGAGCTTTCAAGCATGTCGGCAAGCCAACTATAATATTAACAGTTTATCGATAGTCCCCTTCTTATTAAGATTTTAAAGAACCTATTTCTACGTATAATTTTCCAAAATAACGGAATTGTCATTAGTTATGAAACTTGCTATTCTAATGTATTTTTGCGTCATTTATAATTTTAACTTAAAAAAACTCATTTTAAAAATGGTTCATTTATGTTATTAAAAATTGTAAATAATTTTAAAAAATATTAAAAATTATAAAATCATTACCTCATCAGATTTAAGTTTAAATTAGTGCAACATTTTCTTCAAATCTTTTATCCTTTTCAGAATAGTTGCACAATTTTTTTTTAAATTAATGAGAAAATAGCAAAATTACTTTTTTCTACATTTAAAAAACTGTTAACGTATATTTTTCAATTTCGATTTATAATTTTGTTCTTAAATTCAAAATTCCTGTAAATATTTTTAAAATAGATTTTAGATAGTTTTAATCAAAAATATTGATTTAATTTTGTCTAAATTTTCAATCATTAACTAATGCAATTAATTAAACATAAAATTATCACTTGAATTCGAACTTAAGCAATTTAAGCAAACAAATAAAGTAGACTATCGATAAATTGATGCATGAATCAAAATTTTTTAAAATAAATTTAATAAATCTTAAGAATTTTTGTTTTACCATTTAATTTTATTATTATTAAATTTTTCTCTACATAAAAAGGTTTTAATTAGTTACACTCTCCATAAAAATCGAAAAATTAATTCAAAATCTTTGATGTGTATTCTATTTTAAAATAGTTATTTTTAATGTTTATCTGTAATAAAGTTTTTTAACCCATTTAATTAATTGTTATTTATTCTATTAAAGCACATAAACTATAATAGTCTTTAAAATTATCAAAAAAGCACCAAATATTACTGGATTTATTGGATCTGAAGATACTTTATTTCTTCACTTTTTTGTAATTAGAGAATTCTTTCATCCAACTAAGCAACAATTTCGTATTTACAAAATTTGTTTCTTAAAAATTTTGTTAAGAGGACTACCAATTTTTACTGTTTGAGAAATAATTTAAAAAATTTATTTAAAAATTCAACAAGATTTTCTATTATTCTCTGAATTATTTTTAATTTGGATAAATATTTTTTCCTTGTGTTGAGTCAAAATTTTAATCAAAAAATATATTGTTTAAGGTTTGGATCATGTAAATGACAAAATATGATTTATTTAAAGAAAAATTTTGACACTAATTAAAATCAATGATGGTTAGCTTTTATTGATGATTATTGGAATCAAAATTAATTGTTCCGTAGAGAAACACCTACCTTTTTTGGATGCTACCCAAGAGCTTAATTAAATTTTACTCCAAATATAAATCTTAAAAGAACATTTTTAAAAACAAGAGCGCAATCGTGTTATTTTGTTTTCTTTTTTTTTTAATTTAAAATCAACAATTTATCAACTGAATTTTGCAGCATTTTTTAAAAAAATTTAAAAGCTCGTGTTTTTTAAACAAATGATAAACAAAATGTTTGCATGCTAAATAGACAACTATAAAATTTATAACTTTTAATATTTATTCAAATTTTAATTTAATTTTTTATTTGTTTGAATAAAAACCATAACATAAAAATATTTTAAAATTCAATTAAATTTTCTCTTAATGATGCAGCTTCGATCGGCTAAAGCCCTCTTTTCAGCCCGGTTGTAAGTAAATTTTTTTGATAAAAATTAAAAAAAAAAAAAAGAAAGCAGTTTTGTATAGTCAACAAAAATAAAAATTAGTTTGAATAACAAACCCTAAAAGAAACATTTTGAAATTTTCTCTTCATGAAAGTATTGACTTAAGGGTAAACTAGCTTGAATAATTATAAAATAATTAGTAAAACTTTTCTATTTGTTATCAAGAAACCTTACCTAAATTGTTTTTTAATTGTTTAAAAAATTATCCAATAAACAAGTTCAAACTTTATCAAGTAGTAAATATACCTGGATCAATAAATTTTGTATTTTAAATAAAATTTATTTATACAAAAATAAGAGCAAAAAATATAATCAATTAGCAGTTGTTGGAATATTCAAAATTTTTAATTGCTGTTGAAATTTTTGATTTTCAGCACTTTCATCTTGTTGAATTGAAGGCGACGGTTCGATTAAAGTTTGATTAGCATCAGCTTCATTTTTAACTTCTGCTCTACCTATTTCTTTAAAATAATGAGCATTTGGAAAATCAGATTTTTTGGCCATTATTTCAAAATAACTTTTTGCTGATTTTCGAACCAAAATTTTGTTATTCAAATAGTTTACAAAATAATCGGGCAGCCGACTTCCATTTATTAGAAAACTTTCATTCTGGTTTGAATTCAGTTGTCTTTTTTTGCCAAATAATGGAAATTTAGTGCTAGAGTGGGTATGTATGTTGGCATATGTTGAACAGCGCTCAAATTCACCCTTTAAATTAATTATTTTTGCTGTGGATTTTGAACTAGCATTGAATTTTTCGTTGTGGTTTTTGTTCTTTGGCACAACTGTATTCAAATTAAGCTCTTGAGTTTTTCTGTACTCCTTTAGAAGGTTTACGAATTCTTCTTCGCTTAAATTTTTGATCAACAGTTCGGCATTCTCTTCATTCAAATTCATGTCCTCTAGTGAATATCTTTTCGTTCGATATCCTGTCTTAACTTGATTATTTCTTTCCTTATTCTTCAGATTTCCGTATATTTCCTTAAATAAATCAAGTTTTGTTTTACTATGGTAAAAATTGGTCCCATTGGAAAGAGTTGTGATGTCAGTTTTTGTCTTTGGAGAAAGAAAATCGGATTCAGACGTGTCTTTGAGCTTTACTTCACTATCAAAATTTTCCTTGGTCACTTGGGTTTTTTGTCTTTGAGACGCGAATTGATCCATCTTGGAACCTTTAATTTCTTTTCGATTAATGATAACAGGCGACACGGACTTGGTTATTTCTGGATAGAGAATGGTGTTTTTGTTTCGATTGTAAAGACTGATGCTTTTTGATGAAGAGCTCCTGGAGCTCGGCAAACCCGACCTGTCATCAGCTAATTTAGTCCTCCTTAAAACTGTAGAAGGTCTGAAGCGGTGTTTATTTGCTATCAGCGAATCTATGTAATTTTCAGCTTCATTGAAAGTGTTTGAATTTCTGTCCGAATCGTCTTCGATGACAAACTCGTTAAGATTGCTCTCTTTTGTATTCGGACGCTGATGTTCCATTAGTTTGGTGTTTACGCTGACCAGTGCTTGACGAGGCTTCAAGTTGACTCTAAAAGCCGAATGCTTCCTAAAACCTAAATCAGAACGGTGCTTGCCTGAGCCCATTTTTCGTTGTGTATCACCAGTATTCGGTACCAGCATATTTCGAATTTCACTTGCATAAATGCCTTAAGAGATTAAAATTCAGAATGATTCATTTAAAAAAATTATTCAACTTTAAATAAATTAATTTAAAATTATTAAAATTTAAATTCGTCTACTACTAATAAAAATAAATCAAACAAATATTAAGGTTCATTTAATATTGAATTTATTAAATGAGCCTTAAGTTAATTCATTTTTGAAGAGGAAAATTTTAAAAATATGCAAAAAATCTTGGCATTAGTCTTGGGGTTAATAATTTATTATTTTCAGCTTACCGGTTTTGTTTCTGGGCATAGATCCACTCAATTTTTCATCCATTTTGGAGACTTTTTTTTACAAAGATAACTTTTTTTTAAAAATTAAACACAAATCAATTAAAATCAAAATTTTATTATTACATCCAAAGGTATCTTTAGATAGGAATACTTAAAATTTTTGAAACTAATTAATTTTAAATCTCAAAATTTAAAGTTATTGTTGTTATTTGAAAGATTTATATGTGTTTGGTAAATATAATTTACAGTGAATAAATCTGAAAAGTAATGAAACCTTAGCATCCTTCAACATTTTACCAACGAGCTACAATGTTTTTATTTCGAGAAATAATTATTACAAAAGTTTTTAAAATGTAAATTACGGTGCCACTATTGGCAAGCTGTTCATAATTAGTTGACAGCTTTGGTAAAATTCGGTAAAAAAGTCTTGAAATTTAGCAAGTTTAAAAGTTTTTGTTGTTATAATAAAATAAAAATTTTTAAATAAACTCAAATAACATTACCTAATAACAACAACGTTCCTTTCCAAAACTAATTTCAAATAAGCCCCCGTTTTTTTTTCTGCTTTTTTACAGAAATAAACTTGAAAACAAACAAATAAATTTCGTCAGATGGCGTATTCCGAAGCTAGAAACAAGTTTTTTAAAACAAAAAAATTATTTTTTTGTTCAAAGTCTTCGTTTTTCTTGGACTTGGAGTTCATAAAAATAAAAATTAGGATAAAGTCACCGATTGAGAGCAGATCGTGCAAATAATCGAATATTTGAGCTTATCCATCAAATTTTATTCAAATGCAAATTTTATTTAATAAGTCGTTTTGGAATTTTAATCTCAAGATATTGACATAAGAATATTTTTACCGTCATGAGTTGGAATTTAATTTAATTGTTTCGTTTACATTTTTAAATTTGATTATTTTAATCGTTCGCTAACTTAAGATTTCTAGGTAGACTCTAATTCAACTCACTTTGATGCAAAAAATGCAAAGCTTATTAAAAGCTTTGATCAGTTTTTTCCTCTTTTTTAAAAGCTTTTTTAAAAAGCTAGTGTTTATCAAATAATATATTATTTTCTACCTTGAAAATTATGTAGTTTATAGTACTGGCTAAACTTTAAAACTTGGATTTCTCAATAAAAAATGCTCATTGATCATTTGATATTCTTTTTCTCTAATATTTGACTTAATTAACGTCAACAAAATTTAAACGAACCTTTAGCAAAAAACTCTTTAGTTTGAAAAAAATCAATTACTTGCTAATTGAAAAATTTGGTTTCTAATGTGTTAAAATAAAATTGTCAAATTCGTTTTTTTTTTATTTATAAAAATTTATAAAATCCTTAGATAAACTTAGAGCATGATTTTTTTTTATCAACAAGATAGTGTTAAAATTTTAAGGTGTTTTATTTTCAAATTTATTGCTAAAAATTATGAATTCAAATTTTTAAGTCACAGTGCTAAAAGCTATTTGAACAAAGTCAAATAGTTTCTAACAAAGAATTTTTATTTCAATATTTATTTACAAAATTATCCAAAAGTTTATTCAATCATAATAAATTTAATTAATATTTTGCCGCTTCGTCGAAAGCCTTTCTAGCTTTTTTCAATTCTTCGTTCATTATTAGCAAATCTTTGGCACGAGCATACTTTCTTGGGTCTTTTCTTAGCAAATACATCAAATCTTCAATTTGAACCTTGTTTTGTCTGTTAACTTCCATTATTCTTATAGTCTACTAAATTAAAGTACATAAGTAGACAAAAATAATTAGATTTATAAATCTTAGAGACCATATCTTGGACAAAGTGAATGACTAAGTCTTCAAGCATTTCTACTGTTTCTTGATAAGGGTTTTCTTCGTCACCAAAGCCATACATCATCATTTTCACTAATAAAATAAATTAATTTAAAAAAGCCTAAATTTTATTTAGGTATGTACACTCTTTCAAAAAATAGTGTTTTTTTTTGTCCGACGAATAGGTCTCAGTCTCAACCTCATGATTATCATCATCGAACTAAAAAATTTAACTAAAATTATTGAAAAAAATTGTCATCTTGAAGTTTAATATCAAAAAAATCAGATCAAATTGTATTTTGTTTATAACTTTTGAATGGTATTTGTTTAATCTCTCTGCAAAATGCTAAATAATAGATGAAACTGCAAAAACTCTGCGATTTTTCAGTAAAATTCACGTCATTAAATAGTATTTAATTCAACTGCACAATTTAATTGCAGAGTTTTTGCAGAGCTCTTGCTAATATTTAGCATTTGCAGACAGATTTAATCAAATACCATTCAAAAGTTATAAACAAAATACTATTTGATTTGATTTTTTTGATATTAAACTTCAAGATGCCAAAAATTGCATATTTTGCTTTACCTGATCTTCCATATCATCTGCCATTATTTGAACTTTTAAAAGAAAAATAAAATAACATTTTTTTAGGCCATAGCAAGCTTTTTAATGCTTGTTATTTTTTTAGAAAATTAAAAATTTAATATTTATTTATTTAAGAAAATAAAAAATGCGCTCTAAAATATAATCTAAAATAATTTTTTCAAGAATTCTTAGAGTTCTTCAAAACAGATGGATCAAAAGGCGTTCCTTTAAATGGAGATCCCTCAGCGTCCCATGCTTTTTTTAGGATGTCCAAATTTTTCTAAAAAAAATGAAGTTCCATTTTTCTCAATTGTCTATTTTTCAAAATAATTTACTTGTTCTTCGATTGTTGGTAGTCCAAGTCTTTTCTGGTTTTCATCATACATCATTTGCTTTATTTTAGCTTGACTCTCTTGGTCTAAATCTTCGAGCGGCTTTTCTGGATTGATTTTTTTTAAATCGATTTTTGGCTCATTTATCAGCAAGTTTTCCCACCAACGCTCTTGAACTTTTTCCAAATTTATCTTTTAAAAATTAAAGATAAAATCAAAAATTGAAAAGAAAAAATTTGAATTAATTACATGAATATGATCGGACGGAAAAAGACTCCAAGTGCATTCGTCTGGCTTAATAGTCCAAGCTAACTTGTCGTCTATGATAACTTCCCAAGAGTCTTTGAAAAAAAGGCTCAATTTCTAATTTCCTTTTTTGATAAAAAAAAATTTATACCTTGATTTTTGACGGAAATTTTTAAACTTTGTTTTTCGACCACAACTTTTACATCTTTGCTTGTCTTTATGATTGGATTTATCTAAATTTAATTTAAAATGGAATAAAATAATTGGTTTCATAAATATTATAAAAATAATACTGGAACTCTGACATCAATATCTTTTATAGATTGAGTCCATGTATAATTGTCACGAACCGCTCCGTTATAGCTACAAGAATCTTTTTGAAATTTTTCTTGCTCATCCAATTCTTCTGATGATTTTGGAGCATTTGAAATTTGGATTGTCTTTTTTGTATCTTTTTTTGGAATATTTTCACATTTTTTATTAACCTTAGAGGCGATTTCTTCATCTTAATAAAAAATTTGAAACTAAAACATTTATCTTAAAATATTCCTAAATTTACTTGAATTTAGCAATTTTTTTTTAAGACTATCTTTTGGGATAGAATCGTATTTTTGGAATGTCTTTAAATTTTAAAATAAATTTCTGTTTAATTTTTGGTCTTAATTAAATCCAAGCTTACTTTTGAGACTATTTGTTTAGCGACATTTGGCGGGAATCCGTAAGGTTGGTCGCCTGCTTCCTGAATCAGGAAAAAATCTGTTCTTAAATTAAAATTTTCACTTTTAAGTTTTTTTATTAACAAATTTTCAGCTGATTGATTGATAATTATTCAATTTCGTTGAAATCAAATTAAATTTTATAATTAAAAAAGAAAACATTTACCTTCTGTATAAAAATCTGAATACAGAATCCAAAAAAGGCTCTATTTTTCCTTCCTGTTGAAGTATAGATAAAAATATATCATCGTATCTTTCCTCTTTAGCTGACAAGTTTTCAAAATCGTTCATGTTCAGTATTTTTGAAAATTTTTTAATAAAATTTCCGAGGAATAATATAATTCTTAATATTCTAATGAAATTAATGGCTACATGCAAACAAAAAAATTGATGCCTTTAATAGAGTAGAAAAAATTGCGCCAAATTGCACATAATACCAAACTTTATGTCCTATTTTATACCACTTCTAAAAAAATACAATAAAATTATTATTTTTTACTTTAATCTATTTATGTTTATATTTTTTTCCAAATTTTTTTTATTTATAAATAAAAAAAGAACCAAAAAAAACATTTGTTTATCATTTATTTTTATTCTTTATTTTTAGATCAAATAAATTAATTAGTCATCAAAATCTGATTTTAAAATGGGCGAACTTAATGAAAATCATCAAAATTTGAAAATTTCTATCTTGGATCTTCCAGACATTTTTATGATCTCAGTATTTGAGCTGTTTAGCATGAAACGGCGACTCCAAATTTCCAGGTAATTTATCAACGTTTTTGGAAAATTATTGAAGAAATTTTTAATCAAAAAACCTAAAAAATACTTTTCAATAATTAAAAAATTTAAAAACATTAATTTTAGAGTGTGCAAAAAATGGAATTCTTTGGTAAAAGATGCATCCCTTTGGACCAAATTCGATTTCAGAGATGAAAAGAACGGAATAAATTTGGACGATATTAAAAACATTATTCTATTATATGGAAGTGAATCGTCTAAACAACTATTTTTGGCTGGAAACTATTCATTTCATTTTAAGCATAAAATAGACGAAAAAGCAACCACACAACTGGTTGGAATAGATACGCATTTTTTAAAAAACATTCTTCCTAATAAGTGTTCAAATATGCACAAAATAGTCTTAGAATATTTGGACTTATCTTCGCTGACATTTCAAGATTTCAGTCTTCTAAAAGAACTCAGAATTTTGTCATTTAAATGGTGTAATATGAATCAGATTTTTTTCAATATTAATGACAGGATGGAAACTAAAGTTGAACAATTGTATTTGATAAAAAGCGGTAACTTGACTGTGGATGATGTCAAAACGATCTGTTGGAAAATGCCATATTTAAATACTTTATGCATTAACCAGGCTCAATCGAGCATCAATGATGATTCGATTCATTATATGGTCAAGCATTTGATTAATTTGGAAAGACTAGAGCTAACAAATACATTGATAAGTGATATGGGGATACAGAGTATTTGCGAGTCACCCCATTTGGCCAAGAATCTAAAATTTCTAAACATAAGCATGTCCTCTTGTTTGACAAACAGTTGTCTTAACTTATTATCCGAACATTTGTCTTGTTTGAAGTCTTTATATTTGACATCATGTTTTGGTATTTCAAATGTTAAATTATTGCAAAATTTTGTCAATTTAAGCTATTTAAACTTAAATAATACATCGATTGAAAGAGAGAAAATCCGTGAATCACTTTTGCCAGTATTGCCAAAGTGTGAAATTGATTTTGGTCACGAAAAAATGCTCAATCGAAAATTGATGTGGACCATAAATGGCAGTCGTAATTGTGTTTGTAGTTTTTAACATACAAAAATTTTCTTCTAAATTGAGAATGATTTGAGCAAATTTTTTTTTGTTTTCTATTATTTTTTTCAATTAATAGTTGTAAGCAAATTTAAATTATTTGTGCGTGTGTTTTTTAAATCAATCTAAAAAAAATTGCATAAAATTTTTTTATTTTTTAACTTATCTTATTTATTAGAATTAAAAATAATGAGATCTTAAAAATTCATTATAATTTAGAAAATAAATAATCTGAGTTATTTTTAAAGATAAAAATTGGAAATAGCTATGGATTTAAAGCGGAAGTTTCACTGTGAAGACAACGAAGATGATCTGATAATACTAAATGAAAACGCTTCCAAATCAAAACTAGCTCATTACCTGTCCTATACTGAGCGTTATTTTAAGAAATATTACAAGCTTAACATCAAATATCCGAATAATGATCACTTGATAATGATGCATTCTAACCGAGTTGCAGTTTGCTTTATAGCGCCTAGTCACCCTATTCTAAACATTAAAAAATATAAAGTTAGTAAAATTGAATACATCCAGAATGTTAATGAAGAAATGAGCGGAAAACATAAACACCATGCCAAAAATGTAAATGCTAATCAGCCATTGTGCAAGGTGTACTGTGACGTTCTAGAAAGAGAAGAAAAAGAACCTGGAGAAAGACATTTTATTATTTATGGATGCTTAAATGCTAAATTAATAGAAATTAATGAAAGATTGATAAAAAAACCAGAGCTTATTCAAGAAAAACCTCACACAGAAGGCTTTTTTGCAATCCTCATGCCTAAGCTTGACAGCATTAGTGACCAACTTTCAGATTTTTTGACGCACTCGGAATATTTAAACAAAAACAAAAATTCAAATGATAAAAATGACAAAAATATTTTCGAATAACTTTTGAAAATTAACAAATATTAACTTTTTTCAAATAAAGTTTTCTGAACATAAAATATTTTTGAATTTGTTATTAAAAGAGAAATATTTTTTAATCAAATTTTATTTTAGAAATTAAATAATTTAAAAAAAAATCTATATAAAAATTTAATTTATTTTAGATTTTACATTAGGGTAAAAAAATGAAATATTATAAATATTTAAGATGCAAATAAAAAAATTTTGGAATAAATTTTAAATTTTTTTTGAATTAAATTATGAATTTTTGTCAAAAACTCTTAAGTTTTCAGTCATACTTGAAGATAATCTAAGCAATAAATTAAAATTTAATTTTTCATCTGAATATTAATTTTTTTTTACCTTTTTGATTTTTGCTTTTGTTCCTTTTTCGGTTTTTTGAAAAGATTTATCAAAGAAGGTGTTTTATTCATTGCATCCATAGTTTTTTTTTCACTTTCATTTGACATTATATAATTGTCTATATCTTTATGTGGACGCTTTGCATGAGATATTGATATCTTTGTATTAAATAAACGAAATTCTTTTTTGAAACGCGATTCTTCTTTATGCTTCACATTGGTCATTATAGCTGGTGATGAGACTGACTTGCAAAAAGATTTTGCCTGAATTTCTTTGTTCAATTCCAGTACCAATTCTGGATCAGAAGCATCCTCTTGAAAATTTCGACTTTTGACCGGCGTTTGTAAATATTCGTAGTGGTTATTAAGAACAACTCTTGCATTTGTTTTATTCTCTAGCTCTTCGTACTATGTAAAATTTTTATATAATTTAAAATATTATGGAATAAAATTAATTTTGTTTACTTTTCTCGTTAGATTTATTAATTCAGAAGTTAGTTCATAGTTAAGTTTGTTAACGGCGATTAATTTTTCTGATAGATTCTGAATTATCTGACTTGATCGATTCCTACTATCAATTAACAGCCTTCTAAGACACATGAACCTTTCTAGAGAATCCGGCAAAATATCGTTAAGCTCTCCAGAATCAAAAAGATTATCTTCGACATCATTAACTGAAAATTTTTAATTAAATTTTTTTTTAAATTTCTGCGGAAAATATTTACTTGTAGAATGGAAAAATCCTTGATTTGCTGTCTGTAAATCCATTTTAATTTCAAAAAAAAATAAAGAAGAATTTTAAATTGGAATTGAAATATTGTAAATTAAAAATGTTTTAATTTTACATTTGTTTGAAAATTTAAATTCATAATTAAGTATACTTTTTGGTACTTAAATTACTAGACATTTTAAATAAAATATTTACTATATTTCATATGTTGTGAATATACAGTATGTTGCAAAAGTTTAGAAATTCGGGTAATCTAAAAGTTTTAACAATCATTAGAAAAGATCCTACATCTAGCTATCAAAACTCGCCACTGATTTTAATTCTAAGACTCAAGGGGTTAGGATAAGTAAGTATACTATAATGAGATATCTCCAAAAAAAAGGCTCAGAGTCTCATACAGCGGTCAGGAAACCGCTTCGTAATATAAAAGATAGACAAAAAAGATATAAGTGGTGTAAACAGAGACTTAATTGGACAGTTAGTGATTGGTCCAGAGTTATTTTCAGTGACGAGTCCAATTTAAGGTCTTTAATCGTAAATCAAGAGTAATAGTAAAAAGGTTTAAAAATGAAAAGTTTCACCCGAAGTTCTGTATACCAAGGTTACAAAACGGTGGAGGGTCAGCCGGTATCTGGGGATGCATTTCGTACAAAGGCACTGGTATATGCAACATTTATACAGGACGAATTAATCAATTTGTCTACATTAACACCTTGGAAAACAATCTTTTACTATCTGTTGAACTCCTATTTGATCCAAATGACCCTTGGGTTTTTCAACAAGATGGGGCTTCAGCACATACCGCTCACTCAGTGAGCGACTGGTTCAAACAATAGAACGTTGAGGTTCTACCATGGTGTGCCCGTTCACCAGATCTCAACCCAATCGAGAACTTATGGTCATACATGGATGCCAAAATGGTAAACACTTAAGTAACCTCTATTGAGCATTTAAAAGAGATTTTACACAAAGAGTGGCTACAGATTCCGAGTGAGTACGTACAAAAATTGATTGAATCAATGCCAAAAAAAGTTTTGGCTTGTTATAAGGCCAAAGGCGGATATTTCAAATATTAAATTTTAAAAATTTCTAAACTTTTGAACCGATTTTTTCTTATTAATTGTATAGCTTTTTCCTTTTTTGTATTTTTTCTGTGATTTTTTTTTTTGGTTTTACGTTATTGGATTGATCACAGATAAATATTTAAAAAAAAAAGCCGCTTTTTTATTATTTTCTATACACATAAAACAATCTTTGTGTTAACAAATAAAAAAATTTCTAAACTTTTGCAACATACTGTATTTCATTGTGTTAAATATAATGATAACATGATTTTTTAGAAAAAAGTTAAAGTTATATTTATTATATCAAAAGGTAAAAAATAAAATTAAGACATTATTCAAAAAAGATTAGAATTTAACTAATAGTAGTGTTATAAATCAAATTGACAATTTCAGCTAATTATTCAATTTATTAAAATTTAAATTTAAAATAAAACTTGAATTCGAGTTTAAACTAAAAAAATTTAAATTCCAATTCAAACAAGAAAAAAATTCAAATTTAATTTTGATTTCTTTTATAATTAAAAAAAAATGAGTTATTAAAAAATTTAATTAGACTTTTTATGATCAAAAATGATCACTAAAATTATTATCTAATCACCAAAAATTTTTTTCTATACAACCAATTTTAAAATATTAATTTGTGTAGAATACATTAGCTACCAAAATATCCGTAAGCAAGTACTCTAATCCAGTGTCCTGTAGCATTAGTGGTGAATTTATGAAAATAGAAAAGAATATTAAATTTTTTATGTCAAAGAAATAAATAAAAAAAAATTTCTTAATGTCTTTGTATATGTAACACGTTTCTATGCATCAAGCTACCATAAATGGTACCATCTTCGCAAGCTTGCTTGCCTTAGCTAATTATTATTATTTTTATATTTTGCAATTAAAAATTTTTGATCGCAAAGAAAAATTCTAATTTTAATTTTAATTTGTAGGTCTATTTTATGACAAAAAATTTAATGATAATTAAATGATTTCATTTATTTAAAGAATATCAAAAAAATTCAAATTATTGCATGAATTTTCAAATATAAACTTAAATTTTTTTTTATTAAAAATATGAATTCAAATTCAAATAATTTTTTGGGCTTAAATTCAAACTCAAATTAAAAAAAATGTTTAATAATTCAAAAAATTTTTTTTTTTATTAAAAAATCCGATCCAAAAAAAATAGAAAAATTAAGTCTAAAAAATGCACAAGTAGAATACACAGTTAATAGAAAATTAAATAAATTTAAATAATTTTGGATCAAATTATGTATTTGATACAGATCAAAATAAATTTTTAAATTATTCTGTTTTATTTTCTTATTTTAAAAAACTCTGATTCGGGGCTTAAAGACCGATTCAGTAAGAAAAAATTATAAGTTAAAATAAATCTAAAAAAATAAATTTAAAAAAGGTTAATTAGACACATTGTGAATTTAGGGACAAAATAATGAAACAAAATGAAAAAACTAATTTAGTTTTATTCTAAAAGTCAAAAACTGGTTTTGACTTTTAGGAAAAAAGATAATTTTTCGTAATTAAAAAAAAATTTGATACATTCAATGTGTAAATATTATATCAATTATTTACAGAGCCAATTTAACTAATATTTATAAAAAAACAGTATAAAAACAAAGATTTATTGAATTAAAAAAATTTAAATTGAAGTAATTTTCGTTTAGGCCTTCAACTCTTTCCGCAAAATTTGACAGCTGGAAAAACTTTGTATTACTCGAATTAAGTATCTGCAAAAACTCAGCAAGACTGGAAAACACTAAATATATTAGAAAATCATTAAAATTTGATTGCAGAATTTTTTTAGAGACTTAATTTGGTTGATACAAAGGTTTTTTTCAGTTAAAAAATTTGGCAGGAGAAATTTTAGACCTAAACATAAGAATTATTTCAATTTTATTTTTTTGAATTCTTTGTTTCAAAATTCACAATGCAAACTGAGGATCTTAAAATTTAATTTAGAATAAAATTATTTATTTATTTTTGATTAAATAACTTGGCATTTTTTGATTAATTTTCGAATGTTCTAAAGTAAAATTAATTTTCAAAAATTAAATTGAACTCCAGGAAATTAGGAAAGCATATTTTTTATCTTCAAAAACAGACTGGGCTAATAGAATGATTAACAAATTGACTAGAACCAAAATGATGACGATGCTTCTTCAATTAATTTGAAATTGCATAATAATGTTGGCAAGCTCCAAAGTTTTAACTAGAATTTAGATTTTTAGCCCGGAGGATTAGGGAGTGTTTGTTAAGTTTGTTTTACAATAATACGACAAAAGTCAAATATCGGCATTTTAAAGATTCGAATTAATTCGAAACAAAAATTGGAATAATTTATGTTTTTTGTATTTGGGGAATTTTCAAATTAAGCTGAAGGGAAGCAACAAAAAAAAACCTCAAAATCTATAGCAGCGACTTATTCCATTATATCTTCTTTCAACTAGTACTAGGGTTTTATTTTAGAAAAAAATAATCTTGCATTTTTTTGATAATTTCCATCTTGATTTAGTGACTAGGATAATTTAAGAAATACGCAATAGACTATTCGACCAAGCTATTTTACAAAGCTAAAATAAAAAATTATTTTTATAGAATAATTTTTGATTAAATAAACAATATGAAATTGCTAGAAAATACTCAATTTGAAGCGCTGAGCTCAGCTCTATCTGTTGAAACCGGTGTTTGTAAAATCAACAGTCGGTATGAACCGATCTGAGGCTATTTTTGTTATAGGCAATTGAAGTTTTCTATTTTAGCATTGAGAGTTATTCATGTAAAATGGCTGGAGACTGCAAAAAATTGTACAAACAAATGCATGACGACAAATTGCCAGGCTCGTCGCCCAATGATCTTCAGCTACTAGGCCGCTCTGGCACCTTGCAGCAGCTTGGCGTATCTCCGACCATGATTCCATTTATGAATAACATGAATGCCAGATCTTTTACTGATGAAGATTTTAGTAAAAGTTGCGGCAACATTGACATTATATCCAGAAAAACTTTATTCTATTTGATCTCAACATTGAATGCATCTTTTCAGCCAGATTACGACTTTTCGAATACTCTGAGCTCTGAATTCAGCAGAGAGCCATCTCTTGATTTTGTCATTAAGTCTGTGGAAAGCTATCTAGCAACATCTGAGGCCTATAATCGCCTCAAGCAGCAGCTATGGGAGTCAATAGACAAAGAAATCAATCTGGCCGAGTGTGAATTTTACAGCTACAACCCCGATTTGACTTCGGACCCATGTTCTGAAGACGGGTGTCTCTGGTTCTTTAATTTCTTTATTTACAACAAAAAAATGAAAAGAATTGTTTTCATATCTTGTCGCTGTAATAGCAAAAGTGCTGAGTCTAGTTATGGTGAAGACGAAGAGATGAGCGAAGAAAACGCCCAAGAAGATAACCGAAGTCCATTTTGGTCATACCAATTCTCAAATAAGACACCTGCAAACCAATTGAATACAATGATAGAGTAAGCTAACTTTTGGACAAAAAATTCTTCCTAATTTTTCAAATTTATTTTTTTTTAATTTAAGCCTAATGGATTAGAGGGGTGTTGGAGCAGCATACATAGTGATGATTTTACCAGGCTCTTTAACAAACAAGCTGTTCGGATTTTTTATGTGTCCACAATAATTTATGGTTAGATAATATTTAGTTGTGTTTATTGGTTTAGTTTGATATCGGTAAAAATAGTTGTTGCATTTTTTTTTACTGAGTTCGATCATTTTGAATCAAAATAATCAGTTTTTTTTTTAATTGTATATTTGATTTTTGGCTTTTTGGACTCTATTTTTTAGTGTATATATTTGGCTAAAAGAGTTCTAGTAATTAAGAAATTAAAAAACTTAATAAAAATTAAACAAAATGTTTTTTTTTTTATTTGAATAAAGAATAAATTTAGAGCAAAATTGAAATTCTGTTTTCAAAAGTTCAATAGATAAAACTTACCTTTCATATTTAATCTTCCGTAGATGATATCTTAGACAAGTATCTTGTGTAAAATGAACAAATGATAAGATAAAAGTCATCATAATTTTTTATATCCAAATTAGCATGTTTCAATCAATTAATTTTTTAAATAATTTAAAATTTTTAAAATCTGAATAATTCATGTGATTAAATTTTATTTTCATATTCTCCTCAAAGGATGAATATTAAACAGTAAAAGAATTTTATAGACTAAATCCAAAATAAGCCTTAGTAGGTATATTCTTGCTTGCATTGTGTCGTGAAGATGTTTGAATTTGGGGTCCTTTATTTAGATTAAAAATTTTGATTTTTTCAAATATTCTCTCAATAGGATAACTTACTTCAATAATGCGTATTTTGCTGTAATATTTTGAAAAATGATTAAATAAATCGTTCATAAAACAAAGTAGTTTTGAAATGTTGATTCTAATCTGAACAGAATGTTTCCCACTGGTTGTTAGTGACTGATAGATTTCATCAAATATTGATTCACACTTAAACAAAAAGTTCGAGCATATTTTTCTCTCATAATTGGTCTTGAGCAAATTATAAAAGTCTAAATCATCTGCATTTTTTAATTCTTCGAATAAACCCTGATCTACATTAGAATAGAATTTATCCAGAATGGCTGATATTCGAGCACAGTTGTAGAGAATAAAAGAGGACTGTTCGCCCAATTTTTGATTTTCATCGATCTTAATTTTTTCTAAATCGATACATTTAAATTTTTTAATATCATTTTGATGATTAGAATTACACGTATCATATACTAGTGAAAAAAGAGTTAAATTTTTAATGTTAACTTCACATATTTGCTCTGACGTCATTTGACGCTGTTCAGCAGAATACTTAAAAAACTTTTGCCTACACTCGTAGTGCTTTAAAAAATCGTCTTTTAAATCAAAATATTGTGGTTCATTTTCATCAATTTTTACGATGCCAGTGCAAATAAATCCATGATTATATGTCTTATGTTTGTGATCAATATCAGAAAAAGATCGTAATAAGAGATCAATTTTTTGGGCCTGAAAAAGTTCGGAATTAAGACATAGAGTTTGTATTCCATCATAGTCCGGCAAATTTTCATTTAAAAATTTTTTATATAACTCTGCAGTTAATGGTAAGACATCAACTAAAAGTAAAATATTTTAACTAAAGTTAATTTTTAATTTTAAAAAATTACGATATTTATTTTTTAGATTCTGATCATATTTTTCAAGATTAAATTCACTTTTTATTCTTGAAAAATTAACAATTACATCATTTTCTTTATCAATTGTTTTGAATTTTTCGTCAATATTTTGAACAAAATTTTTGGCTATTTCTTCCATGTCAGTATGCTGACTATGAACTTCTAATGTCAAATTTTCCTTTATATTTATGAGTTCGAGAATAGACTTGAATCTTTTCAAGTCGTTGGTTTTTTCTGAGCAAACATTAAGTTTCAGTCTTTAAGGTTGTGTTATCAATTCAAAATTCTAGGCTAAATTTTTTCAACTTACTTAATTCCGAGAAAATTTGATATAAAATTTGCTAGAATGATAAGTCTTAAATTTGTTAGAGAACATAGGTTCCGGTTTCGGTCTTCTATGGACACAAATATATTGTTAGAAAAACAAGAATCTACATTTTCATCATTTGGTCTATACGTAGGCTTCAAATTGCTCTCGTTTAGAACGAAACGGTCCAAGAGGTGCCTAAATTTAATATTGAATTCATCTTCTTTTGGAAAATTCATTTCTAATTTTAAAATCTATCAATTTTTTTTTACATTTACTAAAAAATAGCATTAAAAACTTAAATTTAAGTTTATTTAAATTTAATTTTAAAATCAACTCTAAATGGGTAAACGATATTATTGTGATTTTTGTGACAAATCGATACCGAATAGCAGTGATGCCATAAAAAAACATAATGAAGGTACTCAGCATCAAACAATCAGAAAAACTTATTATTTAAAATATAAAGGTAAATGAATAAATAAATTTTAATTTTTTCTCAAAAAATGTTTAATTTATGTACACAAAAATAAGATCTAGAAACTATTTTACAAGAGGAGAGAGAAAAGACACATCCTTGTATAAAGTTTTTTAACCATGGTCATTGTAATTTCGGTGAGCTTTGTCGGAGTTCGCATAGGACCCAAGAGCAAAAACAACATCTAGAAGATTTATACCGATTAGGTACATGTTTTCAAATAAATCACAAAAAGCGTATATTTATTTTATGAAGAATGTCACAAAAAGGTAAAGTCTGAGGAGGAAAAGCGAAGGAAAGAAGCACCAAAAAAAAAGAAAATTCAAGTCAAAGAATATTTAAGTGAACATTTGGAGCATCTAGAAAAGCATGAAATTGAAAATTTTTTTCCAAAATATTTTGTGCCAAAAAAGATAAAAGTACTTAATATGCCGATTATTCCGCCATCATTAGTGCCTCCAAATTTTAATGATTTTATTAATTATGAACCAAACTCATGGTCAGATGATCCGAATTAATTTTGAATAACTCAAAAAATTTGATCAATATTTTTTCTCAGTAATAAACTCATATCATTTATTTCGAACATAAAAAATTTTTTTTAATTAATTAAATGAATTATTTTACAAAAGCTCATTAATTTATCTGAAGAAAAAATATAATAATCTACTTTGATAATTTAAAATTTAAAATTGAATTTTTTTACAATTTCAAAGTTATGTTATCAACAGGCGTGTGCTCTTGTCACGAAAGACCGATTAACACTGAATTTATTTAATTTTTATAAAATATTTTCTCAAATTTAAAAATAAAAAAATATATAATTAATTATAAAAAATAATCATTTAAAGAAGTTAAACATTAAAATATTTAAATTAAATTTTTTGAATTTTTTTCAAAATCTTAAAAAATAAATTGATATTGTTGAATATAGAATGCTTAAATGATGCAAACTTTGGCATTGATCTCTTGATCACAAAGCTATTCTTCGGGCTTACATAAAAATATTCAAAAATTTTTATATTGAATTTTTGGATTTTAAAAACTAAGCAAATACCTGAATCATTATTTTTTTTAAAAAGAGCTCTATAAAAATTTAATATTCAACAGTGTTATTAATTTTTAAGATTTTTTCTTACTAACCATTTCATTTATAGCGAAAAAATAAAAAAACTTGTTTTTGTTATTTATTATCTAATTTATTTTACAAATATTCAAAAAATTATCTCACAACACTAACAAAAAAATAAAGTCTACTCGTATGAATCATCCATGGCGGCCAGCCGTGTTTTGGGCATATTGAGAGCATTCGATTCTTCGCTAAACGAAAATCCATCATCACTTTTCTCTTTTTTTTTGTATTTTTTGCCAATTTTTTTTGCCTCCTTCTCATTTGCCTTGTTTTCCTTGACAATTTTTTTGCTATTCAAAACAATATCATGCATCTGCAATACCTCATAGCTATTGATGTGTCGGTTTTTACATTCTGGAGACAACTGTATGCGGCAAGATATGCAAATAGAAGTGATAAACACCAACAAGTAGAGGAAGAATGATGACAAAAATGTATAGAATGAAACTCCGAATCGCTGAATATCAAACAACCATGAATTGTACTGGTAAGCTTGGGATATGTGTTCTGGTATGAATTCTGGATCGTAGACCAAATATACATTCTGAACATAGCATAAAGAGTACAGGTAAATGCACATGGCGGTCAGACATGACAATAGAGCTAGAAATGAGAATATTGAGTGGAAAAGAAAAGGACACAGAAGACAATTGCATCTGCAGCATTTCCTCGAGCCTCTGGCTGGTGATATTTCGAAGTTTTCTTCGCTCGCCAAATGACCATTCGACTCGGACTTGTATGGCAAGTCGTGGCAACATGACACAAATATAATTGACAAAAAACAAAAGAGAGTAAAGACTACGCATACAGAAACTGCCAGAAGAGTCAGCATTCTCAACACGAATATTTTAACTGTATAACTGTTTGATTTTAATAAATTTTTTAGACAAAACTCGCTGTCTGCATCATTTTCATCCGTAAAATTCCTTCCCATCACTTTGCCAATAAATGTTATCAAATTGTACTGATGTCTTAGGCATCTGTGCTTATTGTCCACATATCTGGTTGCATAGTAGAGCTTGCGAATCGGACAATTTTTGAACTCGTCCGATTTGTCAATGCAGTTTGGTACACCGTCGCACAAATTTGACTTCATAAAGCAACATGTATCCATTGTTTGATTTTCCATTCCGCAGCAAAAGCAAGAAAAAGGCTCTATTTCATTAGCTTCATAGCAATCTGTCTGCGATATGCAGCCTTTTCTGTGATCGTCATTTACCCCCATTGGATACTGTTCCTCACTCATTTCTCCTGATGGCTTGTAGTTCAAAGATGGCGATTGAATAAAATTGTGCTTGGGTAGAAGGATATCAATGGACTTGAATTCATCGCATTCTCCGAATAAACTCGTGTATTTTGGAAATTCAAATTTAACTTTTTTGACTTGGTATTTGTCGGAGTCGATTTGTTTTATGGCTTTGATTTTAGAAAAGTCCAGATAAGTCCAATATTCAGTTTGAGCTGAAAAAAGAAGAAGACAAAAGGCCAACAGCAGTGGCACAACTACTAGGCCAGCGTAAATATTTCTGTGCATCTTGATTTAATTTTTAAAACTGAGAATAAAGAATAATTTGTTTGCTCTCTTTCAGCTATTTAATAGATACTTGAAATTGTTTTTTTGTTAAAAGTTAACGAAAGACTTCATTTTAATCAAGTTATTCGACTTGCCTGGGCGTTTTGCTCGAAATTACTTGTACGAACAGAATATTCGCATCTATTATTAAAATTTCTTTGAAAAAAAAAATTAAATTATTTTCAAAAAATAAAATATACTATCAAGTAAATCAAGCCTTGGCTAATTATAGCGAAAATTCCGCCAAATTTTATTTGCTTGACTAATCTTAATTATTTTTGGAACATGTAAATAATTTTCAAGGAATAGCTTAGACTTCTTTTTTTTATGAAGTTAAATTTGCGTGGGCTCTTGAATTCGCTTTGTTACGAACTATAAACCCCGATTTAAATTATCTGTACCAAACTTTAAAAAAATACAATTAATCATTAAAAAATAACAAATTTAATGATGCGTGTGTCTACGATTTGTTTATTATGATCGAAACTATTTATTATCGAGAATACTTTGAATACTTGGCTAATCATTTTTAGATATTGATCAAAAAAGATTATTTCTAGCTGAGTGCCTAGAAAAATTTTAAAACAATTTTAATTAGCCATGTGCCTTTAAGTGTCTAAACTTAATTGGTTGCTTAACTCATTCATCTTGGTTCTTAAGTACACTTAACTAATAAATATTTTGTTTAGCTTTGAAATATTGAGTTCTGAAAATTTGATAAAAAAACATTTTTTATGTTTTAATTTTCGAATAATATTGGGTTTTGTAAATTTTTTGAGGAAAATACTAAAAACTTAGTATCTTCTTTTCAGGACCAAAATTGCTTCAGTTGGATCTACCAGCTAAAACTTTAAATGCACAAAATTCAGAAAGATTCAATTTCTGAAAATAATCTGCAATGTAATTTTCATAGATTAAAATGTGTTCACATAATTTTTTTGTATTTTCCTGCAGATACTTAAATATTTAATGATTAAAAAAAAATATATTTTCATATTTTCTTATATTATTTGGATTTTCGTAATTAGGTGATTTTTTTAATTTCCTGAAATATTGAGCAAAACATACAAGAAAATATAAAAACTTGAAAAAATGTAAAAATGTAAAATTATTTATATTTTGCCAAAAAAATTGACTTTTGTCTAAAATTATTTAAGTCTTCAATAAAAAAAATTATAAAACATTTTGTCTTTTATGATAAATAGGATGATGAGAATGACAATCAGATTTAAAAATTTGATGGTGCATCAAAAATATTCCACAACATATTGAAAAACTAGCCATTTTTTTGACGTTGTTTATTTTAGCATTAAAAAATTTAATTTTAACAGCAATTTAATTTAATCCTTAAATTTACTAGAATTTTTGATATGACCTATAAGTTTTGTACACCATAAGTTTTATTCAAAAATTTTTGTTAATATTTAGATAATTCTAAAAACATCTGAGTAAATTTGTATTAGATTAGCTTATAAATTCGATATCCTAAAATGAGGATTTCTAGCCTAGCTTTATCTTTATCATGTTTGTTATTACAAGAGTCATCAAATGTTAAATTACTTGAAGAAGAATTAGAATTCTTGTCAAGTGTGACCCTGTTTGGTACCGATATCCAAAAAGAACTGAATATTCTTAAGGTTTATTTTTTAAACAATTGGTTGAAGTTATCAATGTAAAAAATTTAGTGAATTCGAAATTTATAAAAAAATTTAGAATAGAATAACGATAGTTTATTTATTGAGAATTAAACCAAATTTTAAAGATTTGACAATTAAACTCAGATTTTAATGGTAACTGTGGAGAATCTTCATCATAAAAAAGCAACAATTTTATTGCTTCTAAAAATAATTAATTTGAAAAGTGATAACCCAAATCCCTGAAGATTAAATCGAGAATTCTTAAAAGAACTAAATTAGTCACGAAATAAAATAATAGTTAGATAAGCTTTTAAAATTTTGGCTGATTACTATACTTAAAATATTTCCGATTCTTTGAGAGCTTTATATTTAAATAAACAATTATGATTTGAGTATTTTTCTCATATTTTTGAAATGGTTAATTTCAATTGTTATCTTAAAATATTTGCTTGATTATAAACATTGATTATTATCTTTTATGAACTGATAAATTACTTTTCACCAAAGATTTTAAACCAGGTCAAATAGCTAAATTGAATAAATTCTTGACAACTTTTTGCTCGGAGTATTTTTGGATATTAAAAAATTCAAAAGCCAAAAGCAATATGAATATCCATACTCTAGATTTAGCTTATAGCATTTATTTTTCATCAAAATTTACCGATTTAAAACAAAATAAATATTTTTTCTATATCACTTTCTATGTCATAATAACTTAATACTTTTGTTTTATTTTTATAAATAAAAAACTTAATTAAAAAAACCGATTAAAATTCAAACCACAACATTTTGATCGGTATTTTCGAATGTATGTTTTTTTGAAAACACTTAATTAAGGATAATACTATTAGATTAAAAGTATAAAATTACAATTACTTTATATTCTATAAACTAAAAGTTTTTAATATTGTTTGAATGAGCCAAAGCTCATCTTAAATTTAAATACTCATTATGTTTTCACTGAAGAAAACTGGAAAATTGTTCGCAAAAGGCTCATTAGTAAGAAAAATATGATCGATATGAATAAATAGAGAATTTAAAGCCCCGAGGACTTACCATTATCCGTTGCTTAATTCTATAAATTTGAATTTAAATTAGAAGTTTGTTCTTTAATAAATTAAGAATCTGCATATTGAACAAAACTTTTTCAAAAAATTCGCTTTTTATGGGCAGAAGCGGAATATTGAAAATTAGTTTCCAGTTAGAATATTTATTTTTATTTCAACACCATGAACAAGGCATAAATATTTTAATCTAATTTGTTTTATTCTTAAAAAAAAACTTCAACTCTTAAATTAGGGTTCTATGAATTTTTTGTTTGTTTATCATGAAAAGCATTTATAGCTATATTCATAGAATTTTATTCCAAATTATTCTTGTCTTGAAACGAGAATTTATTTCATCAAATTTAGCTAGACGTTTTTTAAACAAAAAATTAATCAAATTTGAAAGCGACTTTTTCATCTTTTGCCCTACTTGATTCATGTATAAACAAATATTTTTCTATTTCGGAATCAACTATAACAATAGTTTAACTGACACTGCTTGATATGAATTAAATTGTTTCAAAAAAGTCTATTTAAAATCAAAATCTTGATATATAAAAATTTATCAGCAAAGCATGCAGTACCGGTTCTTAAAAAATCAAATAGTTAAAATATTATTTAAAATATTTGAATTTTAATGATTTCATTTTTTTCCAAATATTATTCTAAACAAGCTAAGAATAAATTTATTTAAATAAATTTGAATTATTTTATGGCTGTTGACTTTTTTAAATGATTTGTCCTGGACAAATTAATTTGCATTTCCTCTTTTAGTATTTTCAAGCTAAGATGATGACTTTATTAAGTTACATTTATTTTCTGCATCTGAATTGAAAAAAATAAACATAAATTTTTAGTTGTTCTTTGATAAAAGAAAATTTTGCCTAATTAAAAAAATTAATTTAAATTCCCCTAAGATTGCTTACTGAAGCTAATATTGCTAATAAAGCTAAGTTTTATAGAACTTTGATTGTACATTCAATAAGCAAATAGTTTTTAGTTAGTTTATGAATGAAAAATCCCTTGTTTCCAGAATTAATTTACTAAAATTTCTGAGCCATAGAGCAAAACACGCTTTTTCGGCAACTTGAAGTTTATGATAAATTTTCGATGCTCAAAATGATCAAATAGGGCTTAAACTATTAAATAAATTGTAATTATTTAATAGTATTAATGCATTTTTTGATTTAACAAACTTTATTAAATCTAAAGGTTAAATCTTCAAATGTCTGCAAAAAATTATTCACTTATAATAGCATCATTTTGCTGATGTGCACTCTGCAATGAGCATTTTGATATTGCAGAGTTTACCTTTTTATTTAGCAAATAAATAAATTTTATTAAAAAATAACAATTTATTTCATATTTTAAACTTGATATGATATTTTTGATCATAAATTTCAAATTGCCATTTTTTCTGATAAAAACGATGATAATTTTCGAAAAAGATCAAAAAAAAAATATTCAAATTAAATTCTAATGTTTAATTTAATTTTTTTTAAAAATTGAATTTGAAACATGTTTAACAAAAATTACTAAAAATATTTAATTGATTCTTATATTTGACTGAATTTGAATTATTCAAATAATTAAGATAAATACGCTTTGTATAAGACTTAAGTAAAAGTTTTATTTTATAAAATTTTGATAATTTAAATTATTGTTTCGTATTGCATTAAAATAAACAACATTCAACTTATCTGTTCAATACTGATTTAAAAGTTTGTTTGTTTGTTTACTACCATAAATCTACTTCATATATTTTATTGTATACAAAAACTAAATTAAAGCTATCAATTAATATATTGATTTGAAAGATTTGAAATTCTCATAGATTTCAGAAAAAAATTTGCCTCTTTTTAGCTCTTGATTATCAAAATATATCAGACTATTTATCCTTCGAAAAATTAATCTTTACTTATCAAGATTTGCCGGTCATTAGAATAAATTATTTAATTTGAAGAAGATCTTCAATTTTAATTTTTTTCGAGTACCTATTTGAAAACAGAAAAATACTTTAGTAAATTGCATAAATTATTTACTTTCATTCCTTAGTAAAAATTAAACAGATACCGAACTAACCCAATTTTAAACTCTGAGACATAAATTAAAAAGATTAAGTCTTTTAAATTGAAACCAAAAAAGTAATAATTTGGAGACACCAGAATATACATGACCTAAATGAGAAATTTTAATGATTGAAAAATTCATTTTTTTAATTAATCCAAGAAAATAAAATTTAAATTATCAATATCCTCTTTGAAACAAAATTGATTTTAGAATTAATTTTTTTCACAAAAAATAACATTTTATTTTAAGAATTACCCTTTAGAATGTTCAAAAATCAACTAAAATATATAAATAAATTATTTATTGATATGTAGAATGTTATTTATAGTAAATTTAATTTACAAATTAAAAAAAAAAAAAACATAAGGACTTCACTCTTTTTTAAAAATTTCCTGATTAGTTATATTGAATATTTAGTTGAGTGATTTTAGGGAATGAAATTTTAGAATAAGTATACGGTAGATTTTGAATTTTATGTCGTTGTCATCCTAGTTGTTGAACAGGAAACCGAAAATCGATTAATCAGTATTTTAGGCTTTTTTCATTTTTGAATGCAAATTAATTAGATTTCTATGTCAAAAAATAACAAAATTACAAAATTCAAAATATCTTAAAACCAATTCAAATCAAAATTAGATTAATTCTAAAAACTATTCTTAAACCGACTATTGATTTATACGAGTCGGATATTAATAATGATAAATTGAAAATTTTTAGAACTACACAGAGTCATTTAAAAAAAATTTCAGAACTTTTTTGATAATGCTCCTTCTGGATTTAAGAATACTCTGATAATACATCAGATAAAGTTTGATTACGCAACAAATAATTTGAATATTCAATTTTTGAAGCGATAAAATTCATTTTCTCGCTGTTATTAAAAGTATTAAATTTGCTTAAAAATGATTTTATTTTGGCCATTATTTTAGATTTTTATCTAAATGGAAAGTAATAAATAGCATTAAATTTATCCTTTAGATAAATCGGCAAGCTAAATAAAATAAAAAATCGTTAAAGATTGATAAAACCTTGAATGATTTTTATTTAAATAAAATTTAGCTTGGCATTAAATATATACTTGTTGGGCATATTAAATTTGAAATTTGGAAGTTTTTGATTCTGGTTTGACTTCGAGCGTTTGTAAAAAAAATAAGGTTAATCTAAATTTAATTTTCGAAAAAATACAACCCCAGCAATTCTGGCTCTCATAAAATAAATTAATCGTTTTTATGTCATTTATGGATAGTAAATAAAATTTAATAAATAAAACATATTTATTTTATTTTAGCACTATTATAATTATAATGACCAAAAGACATCGTTTGGTTAAAAATGTATTTTAAATTAAAATTTTATTAAAGCTTTTTAGAATTTAAAATTTCAATCAAATTCTTCTTCTTCGTATTGATTTTCTTCAAAATCGTTTTGCCTTGTGGCTGGAAAATTTTGTTCAATATTTACTAAAAACTCTCTCAAACGCTCTACCATTTGATTGATATCAAATCCTCGATTACCTTCGCCTCCAACTGCATTATTTTCCTCATTGTTCCTAGGAGGTCTATTCAAATCTTGTGCATTGAAAGTTGGTAGTAGTGATTGAAAAAAAGTTAACAAGCTCTCTGTGCTCGTAGCTGTTGTTCGTGCATATTCAGCTCTAGAAAACAAAATTTTTAATTAACATGATAAAATTATATGATATTTAACAAGAACCTTTGGGGCCTGGTGTAAGATACTATTGAATTCTTGGGTGGAATCGGATCGAATGTGTAAGTAGCTGTTGAAGCATATTCCTTAGAAATTTTTTTTAATAATGTATGCCAATTTAGTCAAATTTTTTTTATTAAAATTTTACAGGTGGTAGGTGCACTGCTACTTCTTTCAAATCAGAAAGAATCAAATGCCTGTAAAGATTTGGCGGGACTTTAGAAAACAATGAGTTTGTTCTTAAATATTCAAAAAAACAAATTAAATTTTTTGAAATTTTTTTAGACCTTACTTATTTCTGCATTGATTGAAAAAATTTTCGTGTTTTTTTTCATCTTCTATGATGCTCTTGACTGTCTGTTCTAGCCATAAAAGATTTTCGGAGATCTTCCATTCATAGTGCATTCTGGTCACATATAAATTAATTAAATATTTAAGACCTTCAGGCATTCTTTAAAAAAAAATGTATTTTTTTCAAGTTCTCACTTATTTTTGGTCCAATTTACCTTAAATGGGAAGTTTTGGCAAAATATTTATGCGATTCAACTTGTTTATCTGGAGCTATGCTACATTTATCCAGCAAAGTCATTAAAACACCTGGAAATCTAAGCAATGCTTCAGTCAAAGCCTTGTTTGCTTTTTCCAAATTATCCATATTCTGGTTTTTGTTATAAAGATAAAAATGAGCTAGTGCGTATGACATCAACATGTTGGGCATTAGATTTAAGTGTTTAAGATCATTGAATGTTTCATAAAATTCAATTAAGTATTCGTATTGAGAAGATCTTATTGCATAAAAATCAATGAGTAAAATCACTCCTAAAGGATCACCTTGTATGTCCAAACTTAGCAAGAGTTTGCATAGTTCTAGAGAAGTACGATAACAGGCTTTACCACCGACATACAAAATCTGTTTGAACAAGCTAATGAAGAATCCTCGATTCTCAACTCGGTTATAGTCAATTTTATAAATCTGACCGGATGTTGTGGCCGAATTTGAGGTAAATTTGAAAGAAGGATGAAACGAATTTTGGAAAGCAAACAAGGCTCTTTCTATCAAATCGGCTGCCATTTGGGTGTCATCATGAATTCGACTAATGTCACTCAATTGAATTAATGAGTCAATATGGTAACGATTTAATTGTAAAATATTCTACAGTTATTAAAATATGATTAAAAATTGGTAAAAATTTTCTTTTTTCGTGGTACCATTATATTATTATGGTCCAAACTTTCTACAGCATCTAAAAACCTAAATTGAACCTGTTGATATTCTTTGCTATGCTCAAAAGTGAATTCGATTGTTTTGTTTGATGAATCAGACTCTTTTAGAATTTTCATTGACAAACCTTTTTAAAAAATAATTAAATAAAAAATTCATGTTTATTCTATGTGTCCGTAGTACCTTCTTTGGTAAACTGTGGCCATGTAGGCTTCATACTTACTATGGCATTGTTTTTAAACCTGTTCATCGGTCTTCTACCAGTTCTCGGATTCCTAATAAATAAAAATTAGCTTTTTATTTTTTTAATTTTAAAAAAAGTTGATCTGACTGAACATTTCGTTCGGCCTGGACTATTTTTGCTCCAAACATTCTAATCATTTCACTATCCGAGTTTAAGTATTTAGATTCAATTTTAAACAAACGACGTATTGAAGTATTTTCATATGGCGATAAAGCAGATTCGGAATTCAAAGTTAGATGGCTTAATTCTTCTAGAGTTGCGTTTTCTTCTTCAATAGTTGTGCTCACAAATTTGAAATTGTTCATTGAATCATTTCCGCGTTTGCCTTTTGATTTTTTCTTTTTTTTTTTGCTTGAAACTTTTGAAGTCTCTTCTTTTTTTAAAGATTCTTCACTAGATTGATTTTCTTCAATTTCATCGAAGTCAGGTTGTTCGTCAAGCTTTTTTTTAAAAAAAGATTATTCAAAAATTAAATTAATAATTTTTTAAATACTAAATCAAATTTGTTTCTTGGAACAAAATTTTCTTCTTCAGATTCTTCTGATTCTGATTTTTTGTTTAATTTTAGCTGTAGATCTTTTAGATCGTCTTTTTTGACCAATTTTTTGATAGCCCTTGTCGTCATTTTTATTCCTTGATAAAAAAAGCTAAATATTTCAATAAATTTAATTTATTTTTGATCATTTATTAATTTCAATTATGAAATATTTTTTAAAAGTGAATGCATTTTGATTAGACTAAGACTAAATATTTGCAATTTAAGTTAAATTTTAGAAGCATTTGTTTCCTTACATCACTTTGAGATAAAATTACTTGTAAATTGATTAGATTCAAATTTTTAGTAAATTTTTTTATTTTAAATAATTTTATAAATTTTATTTATCATAATAAATAAAAACAAGATTATTTATTATGCACTTAAAAAAATAAAATTGCAAATAAAATAAGATAGAAGCTTTTCCTGCTAATTGAATGATTTTTTTCTTGAGAAAATTTATCAACTACTTCCGTAACGTTGTCCGTAGATACAAATTTAGGAAATATTCCTATAGTATTGATTGGCTGCAAAAAGGTATTCGATAGCTTGTCTAATTTCTGGATTATTGCAATGACGGTATCCCCAAGTAGCACTCGGTTTGTTGAAACATCGATCTAAAAGTGGAAGACGAAATTTGGCTCCATTACATCTGAAATAACATCAGAATGAGAAAGTCTTAAACGAAATTTCTAGGTGACTATTTATGTCTTTTATTATCATGTTTATCATTAATACTACTCACAAAAATGCTAAATGCAAAATAATTAAATTGAAGAGTCTTTTTTTATTATTATTATCATCATTTTGTTATTATTTTTCGATTTAATAACAAGATGATGATTAAATAGTATTAAGTTCAAATTTGAAGTTAATAACTTTAATGACATTAGAAATTTTTTAGAAAAGTATAGTATATATGCTTTTCAGTATAAAATAATAATAATAATAGAAACAAGCTACAACAGGGTTTACCGAGAACAAGGCCCGAAGGCTTCGCTTTGGTAGCTAAAGCGAGTTTATTTAAAAAATGGTTTTAATTTTTTTTATGCAGTAAAAAAATTATCTAATATTAGGAAGAATGTTATCTTGTGGGTTATTCCTTTTTTTTTAAGTTAACATGATAATTTTAAATTGAAATTAATGAAAAATGGCTCATATTTATTCAAAAACTTTTTTAAAGCATCTAAAAACCTGAATAAGGCCATTTGGTTATTTGGCCATTTTTATATTATTTAAATAAAAAAAAAAATTTTTAAAATAATTGTTATTTTTAATTATTTCAATGTTTAACTTTTTTAATTTATAGAAGATATTTTATTATAATTAAATAAAAGAAATGTTAATTGGTCTTCCATGACAAGGGCACTAGCCTGTTAATAAACCTTGAAAATTTAAAATTGATGAGACTCAACTAAAATTGTCAAATGATTTAACTTAAATAATTATTGTATGATATCAAAATTGATTTAAGCCTTTCCTGAAGTGAAGCCTTCTAAACTAAAATTATCAAACTGAAATGCATGCGATATTTTAGGGTAGACAATTTAAGGTTTTTGGAAATTAAGATTCTCAAATCCTTTTAATCGCTAGGTTCTGTTAAAGCTTTGCCATTTAGCTCATATACATTTCAATGATTTTCATCCAACTTGCCTTGCATTTTTCATTCGTTTGACTGATCAACCAGTTCTTAGTCCATTCTTCGATTGTTTCCAAATCTTGATTTATATTGGTGAATCTATTTAGCACCAAACATTATTAACATTATTGTAGTAGAAGTAGTAGTAAATATGTAAATTATGGTATCATCTTTTTTAATAAATAAAAAAATTTCACCAAGTAAGTATTTGTAAGTATTAAATCAGTAGTGTTCCTTTTCACTTGAACAGCAAAAACGAATGTCTCAATTAATGCCACTGTCACTCCACTTCCTAACATTAGAGGAAATTAGCATTAATTACTGTCTACTTTAATTATTGATAAAATATTAATAAGCACCTATAAAGGATCAGGGTTTTGTATGGGGCCGATTGGTTACTATTCAAACCATTTATTTTTTAAATGAATGTAGAGAGATATCGAAAGTCCGATAGAAAACGATTCATTCTATTGATGTAAAATTTAACATAGTTTTTAATATTTTATTTAATTTTCCAATACTACTTTTTCTAAATTTTAAATGAATAATAATATTAAATACTATTAAACATACAAATATTTAGCTTATTAATAGTAAAACGAATAAAATAATAGAAAAGATAAAAAAAAACAAAAATTTTAATGTTTTTTAAATAGTTATTAATAGAAAAATTTGAATTATCAAAAGAAAATTAACAACAATTTTAAAATTTGACTAAGATCGAAAGTTTTAAAAATAAAGTAAGTAGCAATGACGTTTCAAAACGAAATCATTAAATCAAATAATAGAATGACAAAATGTGATTTTATGCGAAATTCTTAAAATAGAAAATACGGATCTTATAATTTTTTTTCATAAAAGGACCCATATCATCTAAAAAAATTACGCCTTTTACGTAATTTTACGTAAGATTATATAAACTTACGTAAACTCAGAATGATAAGTAAACGTAATCTTACGTAATATTGCGTAAAAAATTGTAAAGTGCAGGAAATTCAAAACTTCCGTGCTAGCTAAATTTCTAATTTTTGACTTCATATTCGTAATCTACGACCTTTAAAACCCTAAATTTGATTTTTTTTTTGGGGGGGTCTAAAAAAAAAAATTTGTACCCAGGGGTCTAAAAACAGTCGACCGAATATCGAGTTGTTGGTCTTTGAGACCCTAAATCTATATGATAGAACATATATATATAGACAAGTTATATCATTTCTGAAAGAGCATAAAATTTTCTAAAAACTCGATTGTTTTAAAATAAAAAAAAGAAGGTGTGCCGATTTTTATAGCTTAAAAATATCAAAAAAATGCACTTTTTTCCATTTAAATCGAATCTCGTCCCAGGGGTCACTTTTAACCACTTTTTTTTTTTACATAATATAAAACTAGACAAAATTTGGAACAAATCTATGGTTTTACTTTTTTCATTTATTTCTTTATTTTTTGCATATAAAGCAACCAAATCACGTGATAAATTGTTTATTTTGAATATTTTAATCGTTTAATGGAAAGAAATTAGTGCCTTCTTTTTTTTATTTTAAAACAATCGAGTTTTTAGAAAATTTTATGCTCTTTCAGAAATGATATAACTTGTCTATATATATATGTTCTATCATATAGATTTAGGGTCTCAAAGACCAACAACTCGATATTCGGTCGACTGTTTTTAGACCCCTGGGTACAAATTTTTTTTTTAGACTCCCCCAAAAAAAAAATCAAATTTAGGGTTTTAAAGGTCGTAGATTACGAATATGAAGTCAAAAATTAGAAATTTAGCTAGCACGGAAGTTTTGAATTTCCTGCACTTTAATTGACAATAAAAATGCTTACGTCCAAAAAAAACTCAAAATCTCACTGAAAAAAATCAAATTTTTGATTTGTAATTGTTTTTTTGAAATCAAACGATTTTGATTTTTTTTACTCTTTTTTACGTTAATTTTCGCAATTTTACCTTAAATATAGTAAATATCAGTAAGAAAATGTAATTCCTTTTTTTTTAATATACAGTATGTCTCAATAATTTTAAATCAATGGAAAATATCAAAAACTCTTGGAACATTGTTAAAAGGCGAAGCGAGAAAATAATTAATAATCTCAATCAATTAATCATGTGTAAACAGTTTTCAAAAATATCGATTAATTCTAAATTTTATTCAAATATTTTTCAAAATAAAAATAAAATAAATCATTGTAAAAAATTAGCTTCAAAAATTTGCAATTATTTTCTTATTTTATTTATTTTTTTATTTATTTCAAAAATTACGCCAGATTCGGCAACGATAAATTATTATCGGGAATCATTTACATTTCTCTTTTTTTAAAAAGATTCATCATAATTTTCAGAAATCTTATAATACACGACAATGAAGAGATCGGACTTGTGCAAAAGGAAGAACAAAAGTCCGAACTAATCTTATGCAAGCCCTAGTCTTGACTTGTTGTGAAAAATTTAATAAGTAAAAGTCATGACTTCGACTTGTTCACAAATATAATTATTATTTACTAAATAAATAAATATTTTATTAAAAAAAGATGAACCGATGAAAACATTTAGATTAAAATATTGTAGTAAATTTTTTTTTGATAATTTTAATTTTCTGCTTATTAAACTATAAAAATTAAATGGACCATTTTGCTTTTCTTTTATTTGAAATTAATTAAATAAAAAAAAGTTATTTATCATTAAAAATTAGAGTTTTTTTAAGTGTAAAAGCAAGTCAAGTCATTGATTTTATTTTTTTAAAGGCAATTCACAATTTTAATTATTTTCTCCTAATATTCACGTGACCACCTCAGTAACTGCTTGGAACGGCAAGAAATTCATGTGGTTTGGAACGATAAAAATTCAATTTTACTGTGAACGCCGTTCAATTTCATTTAAATTTTAAAAAATGTTTCCAAATTATTATTAATAAATTAATAGTAAAAAAATTATAACTTTGACTTGTGGTTTAAAAAAATTTTTTTAAATAAATTGATCTTATAATCATAACCCGAAGTTGCATACATAAGTCATATTCCACCAATAATAATAATAATAATAGTTAATATTCTACGGTCAAGTTTAGTTTAACTAAATTGACAAAGCAGGAAGACTAACGTAGTCCTGCTATAGTAGACTTTTCATTTTCTTTATTTCTACCGACATTGTCCAGTCTGTTTTTGAACTGGTTGATCGAACTTGCTGTGACAACCGACGTTGGCAGCACATTCCATTTGTTCACTACTCGGTTTGATAGAAAATTTCGCCTTACTTCACATTTTGTTAGCTGCGAGCAAATGCGATGCTTTGCTCCCCTTCCTCCTCCACTTGGTCCTTCATTATTCACAGAACTCATAAGTTCCGCATCATAATACCAATTGACATGATTATATTTGTTGTGAATTTTATAAAATTGAATCAGATCTCCACGCTCTCGCCTTTCTTTTAGAGTTTCTAATCCCAAATTAGCTAGTCTTGACTCATAATTTAAACTTTTTATTTGTGGAACAAGCTTCATTGCTCGTCTTTAGTGATGTTGGTTAGCCAATATTTGGTCGACCGAATTTTGGTTAGTCAATTTTTGGCCGACCAAATTTCGGTTAGCCAATTTTTGGTTAACCAAAATCTCAAAATTTAAAAAATTACATAACTTGTTTAGATAATTGAATTAAGGTCAAAATTTGGTCGACCAAAAAACTGGTTAGCCAAAATTGGTTGACCAAAAACTGGTTATCCAAAATTGGTTGACCAAAAACTGGTTAGCCAAAAAATTGTTGACCTAAATTGGCTAACCAGATAACCAAGCTTAACCAATATCACTACTCGTCTTTGTACTTGTTCAAGTCTAAATATATACTTCTTTAAATAAGGATTCCAGGCCATATTAATATTTTTAAAATAAAACCTCGTGAATTTCTCCAAAAAAATTTATAGAATTACATATTCAAGTTTAAATTTTAGTCATATTTACAGAGATAGCATGTCTGATATTACGGTTTATTGCTTGATTATCGATGCATCATCAATTTTTTTATCATTTAATTTTAGCAGATAAAGGACTGATACAAATTCAATTCTATTTTGTAAAAAAAAAACATTAAATCAATTCCAACGCAATTTTATTTTTATAAATTAAAAGTTTAAAATTTAAAAATATTCAAATTATAAAAGAAAGTAGCTCTAATAAAAAAGAAAACGAAAAAAAATATCGAAAATCATTTATCGACAATACATCTAACTCCCTGATTACAAAAATAAATTTAACAATGCTTGAACCTGAGTTTAAAGCCAACGAAAAAAAAAAAAGAACTAAATTAGTAAACAACGGTGTAATAATTAAATATACAATTCATTTTGCTGATTGCCCTTGCTATCATTCTGTTGATTCAACGTCTTACCACGACTATAGCTATTAATATTTTGAATGAGAACATCTCCAATTTCATGATAGGTATGTTGACTAGGATTGGCCGCGTTAATGCTCTCTTGTTTGACTAGCTCGGGCATTTTGACAGCTTGGTTCGAAAGTATCAAAAACGGCGTGGTCTCGGAGTTGGCAAATTGTTGTCTCTGATGAAACGACAAAGTGGATGCAAGCACTTGACTTGGATAAGCGAACACTGAGTTAATGGTACCAGCAGGCTTAAGAGTGCTAAACGAGTTAGCGTTGGCTAGTCGCTGCAGTTTATCGTACTGATTGGTTTCGTCATTTATGAGGTAAGGTATGGGCGATGTAGAACTAGACTGTCCCGGTGTGTACGGCAAATTCGATGCCAAATAGTGCAGATTGCTCATGTTGGTCAAGTATGCCGGATGCTTGAGCATTGTGAGCCGCATCGGGTCCATTTTTTGGAACATGTCCCCGTTGTTCATTAGATTACATGCACAACTGTTTGTCGAGCTACTAGTGCTGGCTGTACTGCAATTGCTGTTCAGACACAACGTTTGCAAGCTCAATTTGCCGAGCTCATAGGGCGAAGTCGAGTTGGTGACATTCGATTTGTCTTTGTCCGAATTGCACAACGATAAATCTTTGCCAAATTTTTTCCTACTCTTTATTATGCAGATAAAAATAAGCACTATTATTAGAACTGAAAGTGCGCCAATTATTGATCCAAGCAGAGTTTGTTTTAGCTCAACTGCGTACATGAACGAGTTGGCTTGAGGCGGCTCTTCTCTTGGGAATAATATTTGCTCGGAAGTTTTGAGCAAAATGGCTGGTTTTGTTGTTGAACGGGTGGGCAGGGTGCTCGCGCTCGACTCTACAATCACAATTTTATCCATTTGGGTAGTGGCCATTGCTTTGGTTGTGGTCGGTGTGGTGCGAGAGTAAAATTCTCTCAACTTAACTTCATCGTAATCAACGACACATGATTCTTGGTTGTCACAGTCCAACTCAGAGTTTATGATGTCAATTTTTCCCAACTCCCGATGACTGCACTTGAATTCGGATGAATTAGAATTGAGCAGGCCGAGCATCCAGTCGCGAAAAGATTTTATCCCGCAACAACTTATTGGATTTTGGTACAAATTCATAACGTTTACTTTGGTATAAAATTTCTGCATGTTAAGGCCATTGATGTTGCACAGTTTGTTAAAGGCTACATTCAAATTGGTCAAGGATGAATTGAGACCGGCAAAGTATGGCATTTGGGTCAAGGATGCATTTTGAATCTCCAGCACGCTAAGACTTTTGTGACGCACAAAAACTTGTTGAATTGTGCGCCACTCGGACTCTTCATTTAGAGCAGCCTTGAGTTGCATGCGTGCAAAATTGTTATTGCCAATTTTCAAGTGTTCCAAATTGAGCAAATTTTGAACATACAAAAAATGCTCGCCTCTTAAATTGTTATTCTCCAAGTTTAGCACTCTCAGCTCCGATTGCCTGCTGAACAATTGATCGGCGTTGCCATTTCCCAAGTTGTTTCGTTCCAAATTTAGCTCTGTCAATTTGGCGAGTGTGGAGAGCGCAGCCGGCTCAATAGACTCCAGTTTGTTGGCAGCCAGATTCAACTTTTTCAAACTGAAGCCTAGTCCGGCAAAAGCGAGCTCGCTGCGCACATACCGAATATTGTTTCCGCGCAGCGATAAAAGCTGAAGATTGCGCAAATTGGCGAACATGTTGTCGCCAATGAGACCTATTTTGTTCGAGTCCAAATGGAGCTCTCTTAAATTTTGCAGCTGATTCAAAAAGTCGAGCTGAAAGTGATTCAGCTCGTTGTTGTTCAGACTTAACTTTGAGATGGCACTTGCCAGACCCGTGGAGTCAAATCCGCCCAGACCGAACGCGTACTCGTCCACATTGACAATGCCGTTAAAAGACAAATCGATGGACATGTCTTGCATGTTTATCCGTGGACCCGAGTATCTAGGTATTTGTCTGATGCGGTTGCGCGACAAATTAAGCGCAGAGAGGCGAGTGAGCCGTTTTATTTCGGCAAATATTTGATTGGTGTTCGAGAGCAGGTTGTTGTCAAGGCTGAGTTCTTTGAGGCTGGACTCGAGGCCGCTGAGTGAATAGGGCTCGATGGCGGTGAGGCCCGCGTCGATCAGGTGTAAACTTTCTAGTTTGCGTGTGCGATTGAACACGTTGGCCTTCAAAAAACTAAAATCGCCAATGTCAAAGCCATTTAGCTTTATAATTTTTAAATTGAGCAAATTTTGAAAGAGGTCGAGGTCGATTTTGGGCCTGTTGAGAACACTGTACGAGTTGACGCTGAGTATCAATTCTTCTAGATAATTGGCCAGCTCGGTGAACGAGCCCGCTTCGATGTGCTCCATTGGATTGTCGTCCAGAAGCAAGCGTTTGACTTTGAGGCCGGCAAAGTCGTTTTGACTCACTGAGCTTATCTGGTTGCCGCTTAGAATCAACTCGTCGTACAAGATGGCTGATCGGGTGAATTTGGGCAGTGATGTTAGCTGCTTGCGGGCGCAGTAAATGTAAATGTGTCCGTCTATTTTGATGCCGCATTTGCAGCGCTGTGGGTCCGATGGCCGTTGAGACACGGGACAAGTTGACTGCGCTAGACCCAGCACCGGAATTGAGACTATTATGATTGAAGCTAGAATAAAATTCATTTTTTTCCTTTTTGATGCTGTTTTGTTTTGTTAGGCCTAAATTTTCATTATCTAAACTGAGAAATTAATTAATTTTATTTGTGTGTTTTTTTTTAATTGAAAGGTGTTTTGGACAATTTAAAAGCAGACTTGAAAAAGGTTTAATGATGTTTGATCGCAGGTCAGCGAACGTTTTTAAACCATTCTAATAATAATAAAAGCTAACCCCCAAGTTTTAAGTTATCTTAATTTTTTTTTGTTGTTGAATTCAGTTGACATTCTAAAGATTCGAATGTTAACCTTAGGATTTTTTTTTATTGCTGCACAAACAAAAATGTCATATACTCAGCTATCTGTTGACTACAAAAAAAAGTTTGCTTAAATATTTGTGCAGTTATATAAATTGAAGATATGGACATTTAGCTAAGACCATTTAGACTAGATTTCACATGTTTTAACTCAAGTACAAACAAAAGCCTAACCCAGTTTTAGTGTTTTAGTAAATGTTTATACCAGATAACAATTGTTGTGTTTGTAGAAAAAGTACTCGAGTTAAATAACACTTTAAAACCAAGCCTCTGTTAAAAATTGCGCAATACGCACTAATTGCATAAAGTGGCCAATTGTACAATTAGGCTATCTCATTTATACCAGTCGGTTTTAGAAGCCTGCGAATGGGAAAACATCCGTTGCATGATTGAAGTTAATGCGATCAGTGTGTGTGTGTGTATGTACTCAACTGATATTAGACTGTTGATTAGTGTGAAAATTTTTACTTTTGATTTTGCCTTTGTCAATCGACGGCCTTCCGACTAATCGGAATTTTGCATCAATAATCTTTATCTAATAGAGACAACTGTTCTTACTATTTACTTTAGCGTTACCTACCTAACCCTAACCTAGCTGTCACTTTTTTATCTATTTTAAGTATTGTGAAATTCAAATATAAATTAAACAAAAATTCTTAATTAAAAAATTCTTCATATAAGAAAGGTTTCAAATCAAGATATATTGAATATCCAACTCCTTTGTGTAATTGCTTCCTCGCTATTTCTTCTTTTTTACCTGAGCCATCAGATAATATGTAATGTATTCTATAACTCTCTATTTTCATTATATCTATTTTTAATATATTCCTTTTTTTTTTAAAAACTATTTTCACTATATTTTTTTAGTTTTATTTTATTTAACTTTATTTTGATTATAATTTTTATTTTAAATCTGAAGGAGCGATAGCTCGGTACAGAAAACAAATAAATAAATAAATCATTTAATTGTCTTTTATTTTAATATTATTGATGATTATTCTTCAATTTTTAATTGTCTTTTATTTTATATTTTAACTTATTTTACTTTTATCTTATTTTATCTTTAAATTTTTATTTATTTTTTCAACCCGAATAAGATAAAACAAATAACTACTAATTCATCAGTCATTCTGTTCCATTGGTCGTCAGACTGGTGGAAGAATAGAGAGAAGGTTTCGAATCAAGATTCATCGAATATCCAACTCCATTGTGTAATTGCTACCTAACAATTTCTTCTTTTTTTCCTGAACCTTCAAATATTTAAACATGTCTAACCTCTAGATATTTCAACATATCGTTTTTAATTTTCTTTTTATTACTTTTTTTTATTTTAATTATATTTTTTTTTATATTTTTATTCTGAAGGAGCATTAGTTCGATACAGATAATCAAATAAATAAAATTCTTAATTTTTTGATAAATTAAAATTAAAGTTAATAAAAAATATTAGAAAAAATACTGCAATAAAGTGCAATATACTTTGTTGCACCTTTTTTACCTAAAATTATATTTAATAGAAAAAGTGTTTTTTCTCATATTTTTTTATTAACTTTAATTATTCGTATTTTCTGATCTACCGATAGGTTCTTCAGAAAATCATGAGCTATTTTAAATTTAATTTTATTTCGAAGGACCTTTTGCCCGGTACAGATATTTAGCTTATATCCATTTATTACTTTTTTTCGACAATCTCTACAAACTCTAGAAAATTAATTCAAACTAATTAATTTGTTGTTTCATTTTTTTTTCGATTTCAAAATTTTTTCAATCATGAGGCTGAAAGAAAGGACTAAGTTTCCATTCTAACTCGGCAGTGCTCAGTCTAGATTATTTTTTAAATAAATAGCTAATGAATACAAACATTCGATTACATCTGTGTATTGACTCCAAAAAATATACAGCAATTCCATGGACATTTTTTAATTGTAAACATTATTTTTTATTAAATTTAAAAATTAAATAAAATTTAAATTTAATCGAAATTTACTTTAATAATTTATTAACACTGTTCTATTATTTTAGAAAAAATTAGCCCATGCTTGTACAAATTAAATAAATTAATTTAGTTGCTTTTGTTCAATTATTTGTTCGACACTAGAAGCACCAAATACCTGTTATTGACGTATTTTCGAAATTTCGATATATCTCATTATTGCATTTATAAAATGCAGTATTTTTATTTAAAGAATAATTAAACCATTTCTAATACGGTTTTAATTAATTTTTGCGATTAAAGTAGTTTGTTTTTAAAAATTTAATACAAAATTAAAATAAATATTAATACTTGGGTGTTTAAATAATATATAAATTCTAATCAAAAAAAGTAAAGAATTAAAAAAATCTAACTTTTCGATATTTTAATAAAATTGAATTTTTTCGTTTGTACTTTTGAACCTTCTTCATAGTCTTCTCATTCCAAGCGTTTTGAGAATAAATATATCCTCTTAACTACTAATTATAAAATAATCAAGGCTAATGAAAAAAAAATTCAAAAGAAAAATAACAACAAACTATTTCAAATATATTAGCAAAAACTTAAATACAAATAAACAGAAATAATTGAAAAATAAAATAGGAAGTTTATACATCCCTACTTTTTGTGTAATAGTTGTTCATTACTCAACACTCTGAGACTAAAATCAGCAATAAATTTAGCAGTCTTAAACAAGTCCCAAATCCACTAAACTAACTAAGTTGAAAATTTTTTTAACCTTAATTTGTACGAATCCGAATTAATTTAAAAATAAATTAAATCTTTTAAGATTTCACTTTGAATTTCACTTATTTAATTCGAAAATCGCAGTCATTTTTGTTATCCCAGCAATAGGATAACAAATGAACTATACGGCTTTTGTTCTATCTTAAGTTAAAATTATTTTTGCTTAAGCCTAGCAAAAAAAAAGACTGAATTATTTAAACACGTTCCTTTACTTAGTGAATACTTGACTATTCCGGAGTGAATGATTAAGGTCTTTTCAAAAAAAGGAAATACGTTCTTAATACAAACTTGGTATTAGAGGAAAAATCTATTGAGCTTTTGTTCAAATAATTGATTTGAATTCTTTTTATTTTAATGATGCTTTATTTTTACAATTAGAAAAAAAAATAAAAAACCTTGGTTATTTGCTAAAATAGTAAAAAAAGTTATAAAAGTTAAGCTAGTAGGAGCTAAGTGAATTTATAAGCCTAGTAGACTTGACAAAAGTAGTAAATTAATTAAAACTTATCTTAAATTTTGAAGGCTATATTGAAAACTTATGAGAGTAATAAAACCAGTTTGACTTAAGATTGATAAAATATGTGCTTGTAGTATATGATACAGGTATTAAAAATTGACAAGTATTGGATATCGATTTGAACGAGACAAAATCCATAAAGGCGTCCATCAATCAATTAGTTGAATAATTTTGTTTTTGGACCAGCTCGATACAAATTCGTAGCGGTATTGATTTTTGATGATCAAAAAAGACTGATTTATGGACTTAAGTCTCGTGAATAAATGCACACCGATTTTCAAAAAATCTGTCATCCACATAAACTAATCAATCAAATTTTTTTTTCTTCCATTTTTGTGCTAATACAAATTCAACCTGTTTGACTCAAATGAGAATTTAATACATGCTATTAATCAATCCAACTGGTCGACATTTCCCATATGAGAATATTCTTCCGTGTTTTTCTCCAAGATAATGCAAAACAGATACGTAAATGTAGATGGTTTGTTTGTTTGTTTATCTTTCGGTGAAATGATTGTGTGAGTAGAACAAAAAAAAAACGATACAGGAAAACGCAACGCGGTCTCTCATTATCACTCAATTCCATGTGGAATTAAATAATAAGCAAATTTTTAATTAAAAAATTCAACTAAAGCTTTTTATCTTTGCCAATGAACGTTGATATGTTAGTGCCACTGATAAAACTGTATCGAAAATACTGTTTGTGAATGCCTTGCCGTCCGACTGATTAGATTCGATAAGAAAGCACCCTAATGGGTTTAATTGCATGCAAAACAAATAGGCCCTTTTTTTTATAATTTCGCTTTTAATCAAGAATAACGGCTATCTCTATCTTTACTCTATCTTAATTAATCAAATTATTTTGATGAATAGGGTGTTCCGCCTTCATCTGCTATCTCAAATTTATCTGTTCTCTTTTCTTTAAAAAATTATTTTATAATTTTTCACTATCTTTATTTAATTAGCTGATTTGTCTAATTTTCCTAGAGCGATATTTTGCCATAAGTTCAAAACTAAAAAAAGCAGGAAAATTTAATGCCATTGTGAAATTTCATACAAATCTTCCAATACAAAAATGAAAAATTTTTCTAACTTTTGTTCTAAATGTCAAAAACTTGTTCTGCAAATGTAACAACTTTTGTTTCACCTACCGTGAAAGTCTGCAAAATCTGTGCAAATTCTGCAAAATTGCACCCTATCTAAAAATATTAAAAATAAAACGCAATTAATTTGCACAGATTTTGCAGACTTTCGCAGTAGGTGAAACAAAAGTTGTTACACTTTGTTACATTTGAAGAACAAGTTTTTGACATTTAGAACAAAAGTTAGAAAAATTTTTCATTTTTGTATTGGAAGTTTTGAATGAAATTTCACAATGGCAAATTTAATCTCCGTCTAAAATGACCTATGTGCTGTACATGCAAAGCAATCGTTCTCAAATCGTTATGTTATCCAAATCCTTTAATTCAAAATTAATTTAAGATTAACCAAATGTTACAAAAAATAATTTTTTTTTTTGAAATTTAAAAGAAAATTAATTTGGTAAAAAAATAAATAATTTATTAATTATTATTATTATTCAGAAAACACCTCATGGGCGATGTTAATAAAAAAAAACTTTTAAAAAGTAAAAAAAAAATCTATTTTAATATGATTTGAAGAGTAGCTCTAGGATTTTAAAAAAAAATTATTAAATGAAAAAACTTCTTTTGGATCGATTGAGTCGAATTGAAATATTTGTACAGTTCGAAATGTTCTAGATTCAGAATTATGAAAATTAACGATATCATTTAGCACACTGTGATATTTGAACACTAGATAAAATGTATTCTCAAGGTTTATTTAATGAAGAGAAACAATCTATGCTTTAGTAGAAACAAAAAAAATTATTTTAAATGCATTAAAATACTTGAGATAAAGAATTTTAATTCAAATTAAATGATCTAGTAAATTATCTTGCAAGTTTTGAGGCAAAGGCTCGATGGTCGATAGTATCTTAAGACTGCGCACTTGTATTTAATATATTTGCTCTTAAATCGACTGGTAAAGTACACTCAAAGATATATAGAGATAACGCTTTTTCGAAGAGTACTTGAAGAAAAACAAAAAAAAATCTATTCGCAAATTCTCGCATTGCAAGCGAAAAACGCTCAATTAGAATTATTAATTGAAGCGATATATTGTACACTGGTCTGTATTGAGATTTTTAAAAAACAAATATTTGGAAATTTAAGATTAAAAAAATGTTTGACTAGATGGTGTTTTCTTACAACCTAAACGCACACATACACTCACATATACTACCTTAAGAGACTCTTATCATAATTTGATCGTTACCGCTTGCACTCAAAGTAGTGACCGTGTTGGCTCCAAGTCATGCCCAACAAAAAAAAGAAGAAAAAAAAAGATAATTTCAAAATCAAATCAGATTGTTATCTGAACGCTTTTGTTTTTAAAAATCGCCTTAGCTAAAACCAAATTAAAATCCCCATTATCTTTTTATGATTAGCCGCACATATTTTCATAAATCGCTATAATTAAATTTTTTTTTTCGTTTTTCAAAAACACTTTTTCCTCTCACTTATAATCTCATTTAGGGTCATTATTCATGAAATCGATTTTGTTGAAAACACGGTTAAGACCGCGCCAGTTAAGCTCGAGAGACTTGAGTTTTTACGTGTTCAATTTAAAATTAATTTAGCAACAGGATTTAATTTTTTTGGTACTGAATAGAAACCAAATTAAAACTTAATTACTTTTGCAGACTAAATAAAAATCCCATACTGGTCTTTACTTATACTCACTGGACTCCTAGCACATGCTCTTGTCTAATCAATTTCGTAATATGATACCTAAATACTTGGTCTATTAGTCATGAACAACTCAAGCATCTAACATGGAACCAAGCCGACAGTTGCTTATTTAGTTGAATCTAGTCAATAATTACATATCGATGATGAACATTCCATTCAAAAAGGAAATAAATATTTTTAGACTAGAAAGCGTTATAATTTTATATGACCACCTAGAAATTAAATACACGAATGGCCCTTAAAATAAACAAATACTATAGTTTATTCATTTTTTTCAATGTAAAAATTAAATTTAGCCCAAATCTTGTTTTTATTTTTTATTAGATAAATTTTTTGGAGATACTTTGAATAATTTTAAATGATCTGAAACAAAATAAAAAGCTAAAATTATTTATAACCTGAAAAAAAAAACACACTTTAGATTACGAAGAAATTAACTCTTTTTTGTTTTTATTTAAGAGTTGGATTTTTTTTGATTTTCCACAAAAAAATTTGAATTTTTGAACCAATTCCATTTTTCCCATTAGATCAAAATTTTTTAAATTAGATTTCAATGCATTCTTAATAAATTAAAATTCTTTTTCAATAATTTAAAAACAAAGCTTTGAAATGTTACAAAAACTAAACAAACTGCGATCAAATTTAAAAAAGTTCTGATCAAATTTGAAAAATGAAATTAAATCAAAAATTTTACTTTGCCAAAAAATGCTGTTTTTTTCTATTGCTTAACCTATGGACTTTCGCCCCTTCAGGGTTTTTGCTTATTAAAATAAAATACAAAATCAAGACAATACAATTAAGTTATTGTTTCCAACTTTTTGAAAATAGCATACTGAAAATTTATATAGCTAAGATTAAGAAATTAATGCTAGAAATTAAAATTTAAAGAAAATAAAGTTGATCTTTGGGAAAAAGAGGGCTTTTTCCACTTTAATATTTTTACTCGAATTGTTTTTGTAACTATTTTATTTAAAAGAGATGAGTTAAGACTGATAACTGAGGTTCACTCGCAGTATCGAAGTTTTATTTTTAATAGTTTATTTAATTATTTTAAATGGCTTTGAGTAATAAAATTCCTTTTGCCATTAGAATAAAATTTATAAAAAAGTGTTCGTATAAAAAAAAATTGTTATCAATTTAAGTTCATAAGAGTAAAAAAATATGAAAAGGAAAAATTCATGGGAAACTTGACATAGTAGGGTTTTTGATTCGGAACTTCTTGAGCTTTCAATGAAAACATCAATATAATCCTGTGTGAGAGAAGTTAAGTTAATAGTACGTTTTTGTATTTTAGACTGTTAATTACGTATTTGTTGAGTAAATTTCTAAGTCTGGATTCAATTTTATCAACTTTTTTTGAAAAAAAAGTTGATAAAATTGAATCCAAGTTAAAAACAAGATGACATTTATACTACATTTGAGCCAAGCTAAATAATGTTAGGAAAAATAATTAAATCTAAATTAATAATTTATTTCTTAAATATTTATTCAATTTTAAACATTCGTTAAATTAAAAAACACTTTAAATTATCTAAAGTTGATGTCCCAAATATATTTAAAACACACTTGAGCTATTCTCAAGAAATAATTACTTGAGACCAGTGATAAAATATACATTTTTTTAAAACAAACAAATGTAGCCATTTTAACACTTTGCAGGTTTTATCATAACACTGAGTTTTGAAGAGATTTTAGATAAAATTTAATAAAATATGATATAAGAGGTCACAGCTAGAAGCGTGTTTAATAATGATTAGATTAGAATTTTGACAACGGAAGGAAATTGATCGAAATAGTCGGACTGCAGGATGCGTAATATAAATGACACAATAAACACTGGCATCTTGAGCTTGTCAAAGCTCTGAATATATAAAAATTATTATTTCTGATATTTCAATTCAAAGCGGATTTCTGCTAGTAAAAATAGCCGAGTTCAGCTTTTAAATTAATAATGATGTATCATTGAGAAAAGTAATTAAATATTTAAGAGGTCTGAAAAAATACTTATATTCACGTAATAGAATTGGGATTTGAGAATAAATTGCGTACTAGACTTGACTGTTTGGTCTTGATATTAAAAATTGAATATGCTTAACTAATTTCAATGCGTAATTTAATATTAAATTCAAATATTGAATATCCTAATTTTGAATTGATCAATTGATTTATTTTTAAATAACGTTTTCTTTTTTATATTTAATAAGCAAACAGTGCAAAGAAACTACAAAGCGTAAAATTGAAAAAAAAAATTATGCAAATACACCGGTTTGTCTTTAGCGTAACAAGAAAAAAAAAATTAAATTAAAAACCTTAAGTAAACTAGCTTTCCTATTCAAGTATGATACTTAATTATATCCAATTTAGTGTTTATTTTTGTTTCGATTGATTTATATTGATTGTTGCGTCGTCAACTATTTGTTCAGTCCGTGCCCTTAACATTTTAAAATTTTTAAACAAAAGCCGAATTTTCACATATTTGTAAATTTTCTAGTTTAATTAGACTCAAGTACCTGCTCGAATGTGTCTCGACGAGCCTTGATGCAATTCAATTTCTCATCAACACTCACATTTAATTCCATTTAAACTCTTCATTAAGAAATGAACAACTAAACTTAATGGTAATACAACTAAAAGCTTTTTAATACAAAATAAAAAAATAACAAATTTAATTTATTTAAATTAAAAAAATATTGTCTGAATAAAATAATTTTTTTTTGTTCAAATGAAAAATATCATCTCTTTGAATTGGTATTCTTATTTTCTGAGCTAGGCTTTTTGAATAATGGATCGATCTGAAATTAGTTCTGACTGGAATAGGCAAATCAGCACAATCTATTAAAATTCATTATCTGAAAGGCACAGCGTTATCGACATTCGAATAAATTAGCATACTTTAAGGCCGTAAAATCAATCAAATCACCTACACTTGACTGTACAGTGAGTGCACTAGCCTGAATATTCGCGTTAAAAAAAGCGTAAAATATTCGATTAGAAGAAAAAAAAAGTGAAATGTTTTAAAAAATTTTAAATATATCTAATTAAATATTCATTAAATGGAACCATATAAAAGAGTTTGGAAAAAATCTGCCCGGCCTATTGATTGAGAATCGAAAAATCGATTCTCTATTATTAAATATTTGATTTGATTCAGATTAAGTCTAAGAAAATTTTTTTTGCCGAGATTTCCGCCTCATTCCGTTTAATTGAACTATTTTTCGAGCTAATGTTGTCACTGTTTGCTCTATACACATCAAAATGCTTTCCTTTTTATTTGTCCTGTTCAAAATTGTCAAGAAGCTATTTGAATGGAACGCAAATAGTGAATAACCTTAACGACTAATCGATTATTGTTATTCTAAGCTTGGAGTAAAAAAAACATACTAACTTTTGAAAAGAATTTTAGAATTTTCATATTTCCCTTTTATGATTAGAAAAAAAAACAATCATTAAAAAAACAATCTACAAAGTAAAATGTTTCCAGTACCTGACCACCAAAAATAGACTCTTTTTTGCTCTGAACAGATAAAATCTTTTTGGTTTAGAGCACCAATTGTGGATAGGATAATTGGTCATAAAAATTCTAGTTGTAAAATATTTTAATCGGTCTTAATAGTCGCAATTGACGGACAATTTTTATTGATCGTTTCGAACAAAGTTGGTCCTATGATTCATAAATTTTTGAGCACTCTTTGCCAAGCATAAAAAATTTATGGTCAAAAATTGGGCAAGCCGCGGGACTTGTTGTTTTAAGGTGAGAAAAATTCCAGTTATTCTTTGAGACTAAAGACAACTGCAATCAAAAAGAACGCACAATAAATTATTTAAAGTTGGAATTAAAAAAGAAACTCTCGGCCATGACTAGAAGAAAATGGCTTAGCTAAAAAGTGAAGTCTCAAGCGATTTTTTTCTTGAGATTTATTTGCTCCAAATTTAAAAAATTAAAACAAACATCTTAGAAAAACATTCGAATACTCTATTTTCAATATTCGATTAATTAACTATTGACTTAAAGATCAGTTTATTTTAAATATTTTCCTTAAAGTAGATGATTCTCTTACCATGGAAAAAGGTTAAAATAACTTGGATAAAATAACAAGCAAAATCGTTTTCCTGGAAATCTCTAATTACAGAAATCTTGATCAGCTGACCGTTTATATTTAACAAGAATCAGAAACAAAAACAATTACTCTCAGCTCGTTTACACTTCTTTTAAAAAAAAAATTCTTCAAAATTACTCTAACCAAATTTTCCAAGCTTTTAATTTAATGAATTTCGGTTGTCTTCATTAAGTCATTTGAAATTAATTCAAATTTTTTGTCAATTTTGCATCATTTTATTCAATACACTTCCTTTTGGAACAAAGCCTTTTTTAATAATAAAAGAATTTAATGAATGCGTCAAAAAATTTATTTCCGATTCTTTTATTTTGCATAGAGACTCGGACCATTTGGTGTCAAATTACGTCTTGATCAAATTTATCAACATAGTCAAATATCTGGTTAGAATCACCCAAATTTGACCGAATATTTGATCAATACTCAGGCCCTATCTGTGTTGTATTAAACAAACATTTGATTTGTGGCGATTCTAGATTGGAGTCTAAGATATGCTTGACACTGTGCTGGTCAAAGCGAAGCCATAGCTCTTGATTTTGAGAATCTTAATCATCTGCTTTGATTGTGGTCTGGTTTTTGTTTCAACAATAACAAAAATTCGGCTTAACACTTAACCAAATCTTAATAGAAAAAAATTCTAGCACTTTTCAATTTATTATTAAATAGATTAAGATAAAATAAGATTAACCATTTGAGATAATAAAAAAATTTATTGCCTCTAAAAACAAAATAGACTTTTAAGTTTTGTATTTTCTAGCCACCTTTTCTCCAAAACGATAAAGAAATCTTTTTTCTTTCGCACAAATTTCTTATCAAACAAATTCAGCTTGGCCACTGGTTTAGTTGCATTTTAAGACAGAGTGGAATGCCTGATAACTCGAGTGCTATTTTGATGAATAAATAAATAAAAGATGAGAAATAGACACGAATGGACAAGAAGCAGAATTATCGAACAAACACGCAAACTATTTCAGTAATTGAATGTCCTTAAGAGTTTTGCTCTGAGTTTTGTTTGGAATAAAGATTTGGAATTTGGTCCGGGCTGAAAGAAAAAAAGTTAGAATTTTGTTTTTCATAAAGTAATTAAAATAGCACTTGAAATTGTTTATTTAATATTAAATAATTATTCTTAAATTAAAAAGTTCGATCTAAATAAACTTAGATCTAATCTCTTTGAATAAAGAATAGGTGTTTGGAAAACAAACTAACTCGGCTAGATCGGAAATTATTTCCTATCTTCAATATTTGCCAAATAATATTGAGTTTTCTCGATAATCCAACTAAGTTAATCGACTAATCGCCAAAAGTACGCACTGAAGTAGTCGAGCTCTTAAATATAATCTTGGTCAAAAGGAATTTTAAGTCTTAGTTAATTGAATTTCGTGCCTCTGCTATTTTCAATTGTCTATAGAACTCACATCTAATTTGTTCGGCTGAAACATTGTATAAATAAATTTCCCAAAAAAAAAACACATAGTTTTTAGATTTGTTTTCGTTTAGAGCTAAAAATAGCACACGTAAACATTCTTTCGGTAATGGGATTTTGTTTTCCGAAGAGAGTTTTAATTTAAATCCCTATTTCTAAAATTAAGTCAGGCATATTTTTCTAAAATTTAAATTTTTAAAATTAAAACAATTGTTTTTAGTCTATTGTTTTTTCAATGAGATCAAGTAGTCTTCGATGTATCACTTCTTGTTGACCATTTCAATGAATAGAAAACAAATTTGAATATTTTTAAGGTCGCTTCCCAAACTCACTTGAAAACTTGATTTTTAGCTTACACAAATTCAAAGCTCTTATCGTAGAAAAACTCGATTTTTGCCTTATCTCGAATGCTCCAGGCTGTCCACTTTGTTATAAACTTTTCCTCTTTTCCCCGCCACCCCCCTACCAATTTGAGCCAATTTAAACCCAATGCGTTATCTAAACAATTAAAATTTATTTTCTCACATAATTAAAAAAAAACTTTTGATGCTGCTAAACACATTTGACAATTAAACCATGTCGTTTTATCAGTGTTCTAGCCGTGAAAAATTTCACTTAATTTAAAAATAAAATCTTCGATCTAAACTATAGATTATCTAAAAAGAAATTCGTGTTTAGAATTTTAAGTGTCTAAATACTCTTAATATTGTTCCTGCATATCTCAAACTGAGAATAATTTTAATCAAATATTTTCTTCCCTTTGTTTTGGCTACAAATGGCTTTGCATTCGGTGAAAAGAGATTCCGAATTTTTTCATCTCAAAAATATGGAATAAACTTGATATTAGTTTGAATTTTAAAATATGTCATCTAAAGGTTATCCTATCAATATTTTTTTTTAATAAAAAATTAATCTAGGAAAATATTTTCCGGGAAACGAATGACGAGGTCTTATTTTCAGTCATCACCTTAAATATACAGTTTAAATTTTTAATCAGAGATTACCATCACAAAATTTGAATTAAATTAAGATATTTATGTAATTGTAAGAAAAGTTTGAAAAAAAATAATTGAAATTTTAAGAGAAAATAATTATTATTACGATTTATTAATATAAATTATTCTGTGGCGAGCTAATGCTCGCAGTGCTCAGCACCATAGTGCTTCACTTTTGCATATAAAGTTCACTCTACATTTGTCGTAATATTTTGTTTTTGTATTTAAAATTAGAAGATTTTTTTTCCCTCAAAAAGATGGAATTAACTTGATATTGCTTTGAATATTAAAATATGTCATTGAAAAGTTTCCTATTACTAAAATATGTATAAATTGATTGATAAAAAGATTCTATACTAATACCATTCTTTAAAACTGATTTAGATTCTATGAAAAATCGGCTTATATTTATTAAATAATTCGTGGTAAACCTCAGGCTACTTATAATTAATCGAAAGCCTTCTTTTTAGACTAGCGATTTAAAAAATAAAAATTACAAAAAAATTTAATCAAGATAAAAAAAGAGGATTTGATCTAAACGGGTTTTATTTTGAGTCTATTTGTCAGATACATCATTTCCACAATATCATTTAAATATTCTGTTCTTGACTAATGGTTCTTAATATCAGACAATTATCAAAAACCTAAAACTTAAGTAGTTTTAAAAAGGATAAATTTACAAGGATTTAAATTGACTTTTGGTTCTACTTAGTGGTTGTCAAGAGCAGAGAATAAATGATGGAAAAATAAAAAAGTGAATATTTGAACCAACATAGAGCAAAGCATAGAGCCCAAATTGACTTGACCATTCGGTGTTATTAACAAATTAAATTTAAATAATAATTAAAAAATTGTCAAAAAATAATAGAATTTTCGCTCCAAAAAAGAAATTAGGATTCGATTATCTTTTCTTATCAAAACAAAATCAATAATAATGAATAGCCGATACCGAGGGCTTTATTTGTTGGCTAGATACGAATGTCATTTAGCCTGGTCGCTAAAATTAACAATAATATATTAACTACACGCTTAAATTGATTTCAAGTTTTAATAAGTAGGTAAATTAAATTTTTTGTTTAAAAACAAATGTAGCACTCTAAAATGGGACTAAAGTTTCACTTGAATACCAACTTAGCATTGTTTTTTACACTCTGTACTTAATGAGAAAAACTTTAAGAAAATTAAATTTTAATTTTTCTCGTCCAATTTAATATTTGTGTCCATTATCTATTAGACTTTCAAAAGCTGGTCAAGTCGATGATAAGTCGAACTACAAAAAAAACGACCAAATCTTGTGATTTGTTTGCAAATTTAGCTTTGAAATTTCAAACAAATTTGATTAAACTTAATATTTTTTGTTTATCTATTTGAAAAGTTTTAATGCAATTTAATGAAGCTCTAGATTCGCTTTGGAGAATTAGTTCAAACAACGGACTTAGAAAATATCAAATGTAATTGAAAAATTTTAAAATAACATACAATTACTTGACATTTTAATGTTAAACATAGTTAACTGGTCTATTTTAAATCAAATATTATTGCAAGTTTTGTTTGATTTATTGAAATTAAAAATCTTATAAACTATTTTTTTGTTGTAGTATCGTTTAAAATATCAATTGGATTAGTAACGAGCTAGAAATTAATATCTTAGTCTGGATCTAGAATTTATTAAAAAAAATTATCATGCACCTATGTAGATCAAGAGCCTTGATATATCTTATGGTATCTTGTTTCAAAATTAACATTGCTGTTAAGAAGCAAATTTAAGCCACAATTAGAGATGTCAGTGATGCAGTTATTTGGATTTCAGACAATTTAAATTATAAACAAATCTCTGCCTATGCAGACAGATTGTTTGAAAATATTTATGATAACTTAGAAATTCTGTGGCGCTTTTTGTTTAAATTATGCGGGCTTCTCACTTATATTCAATTGGCATATTATTTGACATTTGCTACGTCTATTCAATGATAAAATTTTTTTGTTTTATCCGAATTTTGCCGGCTAGACCCGAATAATAAAAGAATAAAAATTTACTTTAAAATTCTTAAGTCATCCTCTATGTCTAAAATTACTTGATTTTTTATTTTTTAAAAAACAAGTCTCTTCTTTCAAGCCTGTAAATAAAGTTGCTCTACTGAAATTTTTTCAAAAATTTTCATATTCCTAATCTTGGTCAAATAAATTGATATTAAATTTTCTTTTTTTTTGTCCGGAGGAAAATATCTATTACTTTAGAAACCGATGTTTTTAATTAAATATTTTGTCAATAAAGATTAAAAAATGCGCTTGGTAACTTTAAACCATATTTTTGAATTTTGGCAAATTTTTTAAATTCATATGACAATTAGTATATTGAAATAAAATTCTCAGCAAACTGCATAGTTTACCTATCTAAACTTTTGAAGTGTTAATTAGTAGAAATTTTCTTGACCATCTGTCTTCTAAAGCAATATTTTAAAACTATTTAAAACGCAAGTTTAAAATACATTTTTAATTTAGTATTTCCTCTTTTGAAATAATCAACTACTCGAGCTTGAATGCTAATTTAAACATCCGTAAATGAACAAATGCACAGTTATTCTATTCCAATGGATAGTAGCTTTTTTTCGTTTCTAGCTAGATTGAATTCAGACTACACAAAGTCTATAGCAATATACTTTCACACTACTGATTCTATTTAAATAAAGTAAAACCAATGATTGATTTATAAATATAAACAAAATGTTCGCAGATGTCTTGTATTTATTTTACAATTATTATATGAACTGAAATTTTTAAGAGTAAGTGAAAAGCAGGCACATATAATTTGATAGATGTTTATCAACACTCGAATTTATCGATTTGTCTTGATGGGTAAAATACTTCAAGACCTAAAAGAGTATTTCATCACTTTTAGGCTCGGAATTGTGTGCCAAAACAGGAAATAATTAGCAACACTTAGCTTAATCACGTATCGCTTCATCATATCACATGATTATTCAATATTTTATTAAATTGATGTTTTTTAATTTATCACTAAATACAAAAAATTAATAAAAGCGAATACTTAAAAATTTTCAGAAATATTAGTTTAAAAAAATCGATTTATAATAGCTGCTTGTCACGAATAGATCGTTTTTCTTAACTTCATTTTGGACAAGAAAACGACAAGACCTTAAAATGCTTAAGTGCCACTGAAACGTGTCGATTGTACAAGAATTGGAAAATTTAAATTATTCTCATTTAATAATGATTTCAGACTGTCTTGTTGAATTTTTAAACAAGCTATTTTGACACAAGATATTTTAAATTTAAATAAAAATACAATTGCATAGGTTCAAATAAAAATTTTAAAATAAAATTCTTGCTTTATGAATTTTAGTTAAAAAAATAAAGCTAATAAATAACTTAATAAGTTGAAATAACCACTCGATATAATTCTCAATTAGAATTTGTTTCTTTTATATTAAATTAGATTTTGAATAGATTATTTTTATTATTTTTTTAATATAATTTATACCCCGAAATATTTTTCTTATTCAAGAATTGATAATTTGGTTAATGGCTTTATTTTTAATTTCAATGAAATTAATTCGAATGATTCCCAGAAAGAAAAAAATTCAAAAGCCTTATATTTTTTGATCAATTAATATTCATCATTACGTAATGAACTGAATTCATATTTTTTAATTTAAATATTCAAATTCAGTTCTATTCTATTCTTGAAAAATGTTTTAAATTATAAGCGGATTCAATTTCATTATTTTACATTTTTTATATGATATAAGTTGTCATTGTAATTCGTTTATTATTATCTGACACTTTTAACGGATTAATCAAAATAACTTGATATACAATATAAATATATTTTTTAAATACATATACTGTAATATTTCTAAAAAACTTTAAATTAGAGTGATCATAAAATGTTTACATCCTTAATACATTTTTGAAAAGAAAAGAAAATATTTAATTTCCAAATTGCGCGATCTTGGTGTAATGGTGAACAACAAACTCAAATGGAATGATCAAATTGATAGCTGCGTTAAAAAAGCTAACAACATGCTTGGTATGCTCAAGAAAACATTTGGGTATTGGGATGCTCAATCGTTTTTGCAGCTTTACAAAACTTATGTTAGACCGCATATAGAATACTGTGCACCTGCCTGGAATCCTTATTTAAAGAAGGATATATTTAGACTTGAACAAGTACAAAGACGAGCAACGAAGCTTGTTCCACGAATAAAAAGTCTAAATTATGAGTCAAGACTAGCTAATTTGGGATTAGAAACTCTAAAAGAAAGGCAAGAGCGTGGAGATCTGATTCAATTTTATAAAATTCACAACAAATATAATCATGTCAATTGGTATTATGATGCGGAACTTATGAGTTCTGTGAATAAAGAAGGACCAAGTGGAGGAGTAAGGGGAGCAAAGCATCGCATTTGCTCGCAGCTAACAAAATGTGAAGCCAGGCGAAATCATCAGTTCGATCAACCAGTTCAAAAACAGACTGGACAATGTCGGTAGAAATAAAAAAATGAAAAGTCTACTATTGCGGGACTACGTTAGTCTTCCTGCTTTATCAATTTAGTTAAACAAAACTTGACCGTAGAATATTAACTATTATTATTATTATATAAATTTTTGTTTCGTTTTAAATTAAAAAAAAATCCTTGAAGCACTATTTTTATTTCAACTAATAAACTTCTATGAAAAAAAAGAGATCAAACATATTGTACATTTTTAATGAAAATTACTGTCTTAAAATTTAAGTTGATTAATGTCAAATTTTTAGCAATAAAATAAATGTTAATTATATTTAATATTTTAATCAAAAATTGATGATTTATACAACGGGTATGTTAAGTGGTTAAAGTTTGTCAAAGTCTCAAATAATTCAATGATATTATTTACGGTAAACTTTCTATCTTTCGCAGGTTAAATATTATAAAAAAATCAAAAACTTTCAAGAGAAAAAAAGGAAATGTTAGACAAATAAGTAAAATTGAGAGCCAAGTTATTACCAAAAAAATAACCAGGAATTATCAGAAGATTTCCATGAAGTAAAAAAATACCAGATACAACTAAATTGCTGACCAGAAGAAAGCAGCTACTTTACTCTATTAAATGCTGCTAAGTCAGAAAATAATTTATTTAACAGTAAGGTCTGCAACACGATTGAGTGTAAATAGCAATTATAATCAGAGAAAAATTTTTAGGAAGACAATTTCACTACAAAGATTTGTGGCTAAATATTTTAAAACAAAAATAAATTAGAGCGATTGGTAGCTCAAAATCCTTAAGCAACTTGATAAAAATTTATTTTTGAAAATATTTTAAATGATAAAATAACAAAATTAAAAAAGCTTTAATTTTATGAATATATAATTTAATTAAGCTTATTGTAAATTTGATTTCTCTCAAACTTAATATTTCTTAATTCAACTCTCTCATTACACTTTTAACTAAATTAAAATATGTTACTTATGGAATTTTTCGAGTTCAAAATAATTTTTTTTGTAATATTTTTATCAAAATAAAATTTTTTAATTTATTTTCACAATATAATTTTTATGCTTCTCTAGCAGCGTTTAGATTTCAAATACAGATTGAACAAAAATTCTTCAATTTTTGATTAATTAAAATTAAAGATAATAAAATGAATTGTTGCAACTTTTTTGCGTAAAATAAAATCTTTATTTTCTTATTTTTCATAAAGTAATTCAAATCATTAATCAATTTAAATCTTATTGATGTTTTATTTTTTGTCTTATTTTGACATAAGAAAAAATTATTTAAGGTAAAAGAGTGGAGCAAAGTATGTCCGCTATGTTGCAGAGTTTTTTAAATATAATTTATCATCTTAAATTTTAATTAATCAGAAAAGGAAAATTTTTTTTAATTTGTATTAAATTTCACAATATCTCTTTAGCTTATAAAATTATCATGAATAAAAAGTCATTTTTAGATTTAATTCTTTTCAGCTTTGATCCTTTTTGACTCTGTTACTTAACTTATAAAAAATTGAATCAAAACAAAAAAAGTAATTCAAGATTAAAAGCTATATATATTTTTATTCAATTTTCAAGTTTTCAACAACCCCTTTTAGGCAATCATTTCAATGAACAATTTTATTATTATGATAGAATAATTTGGGAGAGAACCTCCATAGGTTTATCCGAGCGGCAAAAGACCTTCTTTTCAGCTTGCATTCTTTAAAAATATTAAGTAAAAGAGTAATAAAAAAAAAATAAAATAAAAATTATTAAAACAATAATGATAATCTAATTTAAGTTAATGACTCAAATTAAAAGTTTCCAAACAATTTGAAACTAATACGTTAATTAGTTTTGATTTTAAAAGATAAGGAATATTTATAAATGTTCTAAAGTAATTAACTAAAATTCAATATTAAATTTTTTGAAATTTATTAAAACTAAGAAATTCTTTTTTATATCTTGCAATTGTGAAAATTCTTCATTTCATAGCTTTAGAAATTTATATTATTTAGGCATTATATTATTGAATTTTGCTAAATTTAAAAAATATTAACCAGCTAGTTTTTATAGAGTAAATGGAACAGTATTGCTCCAGAATAAAAGAGGTTTCTTTAAGAGCTTCTTTGTTTCTAAAAAATAATTTAAATTCCTTATGCTTTCAAATTTGAACTAGCAAATATATTTTTGGGTTTAATTTTTTTTAATTTAGAATTAACTTAATTTATTTTAGATAATTGACAATTTTAAAAAATAATTTTTGTGATTAATTTTGCTTCTTAAGTATATTTTGCATCAAAGAAAATTGTCTGTGATTTTATTGCTCTCAAGGCAAATAAAAAAATATAAAAAAAGTTTTCATAAAAAGAGAAAGAGCATTTTTAAATTTTATGCTGATATATTTTTAGGCAAATGGTGTTTGTACATCAGTAGATTTTGACTTAGATTTTGAAAACATGTGGTATACAAATTAAAAAATTAATGATTTTTACGTCAAAGCAGAGAATCAAAGTTTCGAATCCCATTCAGGGAGAAAATATTAACCTGTTGGAACAAATTTTTATATTATTTAACACACAAGAGAAAAAATTGCCTTAGACAAAGGGATATAATCAAATTTTTTATTTAAAAAAATTAGATAATAGAAATTTTGCACATTTTGAATAAGATTTAATTTTTTCAGTTAAAAACATTGATTTTGAGAGGCTTGAATATAACTTGCTCTTCCCATGTCAAGTGGCTTGGAGGGCTTTTTTAATGAAATTAAAAAATTAACTTTATTAACGGAAACATATTAATATTCTCAGTGGTTTGATTGAATAAAAATCTAAAGAATTTTTTATAATGTATTTCATTAAAAATAATTTAATATTTTTCGTTATTGAGGCAATTTAATTCAACTCGATGTCATAGTTATAATATCTAAATTTCTGAAAAATTAATTTCAGATATCGTTGATGGATTGAAATAACTCTGTCTCGCCACTTGTTTTAGTTTTAGTTTAAAGTTTTAGTTTATTGTTCTCTTGTTTTTATTTCTCTGTTTTCTTTCAAATCTATTTCAACTAGATTTGAAAGGAAACATTTTTAATCAGTATTCATTTTAGCGCAATTTAAACGCTGAAAAAAATTGAAATAATTTTTATTTTAATCTGATACTAAATTTTAAATAACACTTTGTAACTGTTTTTCGTTAGAATCAAGTTATTTAATTAAAAATAGCTTAAAATTTTTATCTCGTTTTATCAAAGATATACTATTTAATAATAAATATTTGTCTAAACATTTCCATTCTGTTTTTCTAGTTTGTTATACGGTGACTTTTTACTTATAAAGATTTGACTGAAATTAATAATGAGGTTCGTCAAAAATTGATTATATGGCTGTTATTTATTTGTTTATCTGTACCGAGCTAATAATCCTTCAGAATAAAAATATATATAAAAAAAATTAAAATAAAGTTAAATAAGATAAAAAAAAATAAAAATATTAAAAAAAAAGGATAAATAAGTCTAATTAAGAAAAAATTTTGCTGTGATTTTCGTCATATTTTTCGATAATTTAATATTAAATACTAAACTGCTTACTTCAATATACGCTGATGATACGGTGATCTTCATATTCTTAAGAATAGAACTTCAAAATTTCATTCTCAAAATGACATAACCCGCATAAGCAAATCTAAAAAAATGGATATGGGCATAAATAATTCAATAAAATGAATAAAAGCCTTCATGTAAAATTGTCGATTAGACAACCGGATAATTCTAGAAGCCTACGGATCATCACATAGTGATTTCGAATAGAAGAATTATAAGATTTAATGGAAGCATCGGCATTTATTTTATTCAGTTTTTAAAAAATACTAAAATAAAAAAAGATGAAAGTAAGGATCCATTCCAAACAAACATTGAATATCAGGAAACTCTTTTGATTTTTTTCTTTGTACCTGCATTAAAATAATTTATAAGCAAATAAAAAAGTGAATTAATTCATTTTAGCTTAGAGCAATTTGTGTTTAAAGGTATCATTAAAATTTTTTAAGCTTAAATGTAAATAAATTTTAATAAAATTTTTTTAATTTTATGGTAAAATGGTATTTAAAATTTGATGATCCTTGATTTTTTGAAAATTTTTGTCAGAAAAATCGATATCGCGTGTAATTTTGTTAAATTTATTAATTCATTTTATATTTGAAACAATTCAATATTAAATAAATGATTCTGATAATTTTGATATATATTGGGATTTCCTTCGAGTAAGATAAATTTTGATTTTAGAATGAATATCTAAAATCATATTCAATTGATTTATTTTATAATTAAAAAAATGTCATTTATGTTAAGTTTATGAGATTTTTTATTAAACAGTTTATTCTAAAACAAAAGTAATGAAATACAAGTGATTTTTGATTTTTTTTCGAAAATGTCTAACTTGGATTACATTCAACATCACCATCTTTTGAAGCCTTTGTCTTGCTTAATTCTGCAGAAATTAATTTCTCCATGTTAATGAATTCAGATGGCTTGATGTACTTAAATTAATATTAATTTTAGCTAATTTGTTATTGATTTTTAAAAAAAAATAAGATTTATTATTGAAAAAGATTATTAGATTATGTGAATTTTTTTATTCACGATTGGATTCTTCTAATTTTACTAATTATAATGTAAAAATTCTCATTTTGAGCAAATCTACTTACAGTTATTATCAAGGTGTTATTTGCATGTGAATAAGAAAGGTTTTTAGAATTAAGACCCATTCCAATACGCTCCATATCCGGTATGGTAAATTTTTTATAGTACCCAAAAAATAAAATAATAACTATTATTCGTTTTATTAGCTGATTGCGTAAATAATTACTTTTTATTCTTGGTTTTCACGATCAAAGCTCTTTGTTGTTCATCCAACTCAACAAAATAGTTATCTGAAGAATAAAACATATTTCTAATCCTCCATTGGAACGACGAAATTGTGTCTTGTCTTGTAAATATAGGCTTTAAATATTAAAAAATTTAGATTAAATCAAAAAAAAAATTAGGGATTTATTTGCTGCTAATTTAAAATTTAGTTCATGAGTTTATGCAAGAATCAATTTTTAAAAGCTAATAATATTTAAAGCACATTATTTAGTTGCGAAAATTCGAGAAAAAATCAATATAAATTGTAGAGTTTTCCTTAAAGGAATTAATTTTTTTCACATTTGATTCCTTAGATTCATGCTAAATATAAAAGAACCAAATTTAGAATATGTCATATTGCATCAATGTTTTTTTTAATTTTAATCCATAAAATTTATTAATCTATCACGTTTTAACTTGAATTTTTTCTCCAAAAAGAATACTAAAAAGTATAATTACATTATTTGAATTTTCTCTAATATCACAAGTTTCACTTCCTTGAATCGGATTATCCATCGCTTGACCAACTTCAAATTCCCAAGGCAAAGTCGCTCCCAAAGTACTTTTCTTTCTCCATTTTCGAACTTAAAAGATAAAAAAATTAATTAAATATAAATGATTAATTCAACTAACACACCAGAAGAAATTGATAAAATAAATAAAATTTCTCTTATAGGTTTTTTAATGTTTATTATTTAATTTTTTTTCTATTAAATTTCGCTACAGATTGAATGTTTACCTTTTAATTTAGATGAAAAAATTTGACCAGGGTGTTTTAAATGTTAAATGAGAAATAAGTTAATTTAATCTCAAATAAGAAATTTAAGAAATTTTTAAAGTCTTTAAGAGAAAATGGTGAATAAAAAAAATTAATTGTAATTTTTCAATAATTTTAAACAAAAATTTTAAAAAAATAAGAAATCTTCTTGTAAAATTTTATTCAATTTTTTCAATTAATAAGAAGTTTCAAAAAGTTTGAGAGGTTTTTTGTTTGAAAATTATATTTATATTTTATTGATTAAAATATACATTTAATAAATTTATATTTAACAAGATTAGCTCTCAGTCATTAATTTTTAATTTTTTATAAAAATTTCTTACTGAGAAGTTCTCCAGTTTGTACATTGTATTCTTCCGCAAGTTCCGTTTTGTCTGGAAATGTATAATGGATTTTTCGCCTTCCTGAATATTTCGACAAAATTTAATTTAGTTTTAAACATGTGAAAAATATTTTTAAGTGTTACCATCTTGTAGCAGGCAAGTTTTTTCAGCTTTTTTTAGCTTCTCGATCCAATTTTCGATTCCAGTCATATCTAATTTCGCACTTATTTCGAAAAATGCAAACTATTCGACTTGGTGTTGAGTTCTAAAATTAGAATATGAAGAAGTTTTAAAAAGTTGAAAATTGGAATTTTCTACAAATTAAAATTTAGGTGTTATAGCAACTAAACTTTTGATAGAAATAAATTTGAAGAGCATCTAAATATTTCTTATTATAATTCGATACGATTTTTCTCATTGAAAATTTGTTAATATAGAATTGAAAAATTTTAATGTTGAACCTTAAAGTAATGGACCCTTGGGAGCACTATTTAGTCGGTGCATCAACAATGATTCTAGGTATTTGAGCCTTAAAATTTTTATATTTAAAATGAAATTATTTTACCTAAAGGAATCACTGGAACAATAATCAATTCAATTATTCTGTACAGAAATTATCTAAAAGATTCAAATAAATATCCCAATTCGTTGGTATCGAATCTTTGTCTGACTAATTTAGGAATAATTTTTTTTGCATTTCCTCTTTCTGGTTTGGCAAGTTTTAAACAAAAGTAATTTGGAAAAAATTTAATTGAAAGGATTTTTTATTATTGTTTTAAGATGGATATGGGGAGACCAATGGTGTACCTATTATGGATCAGTTTCTCTACTATTTGGATTTAATATCATGATCACAACAATGATGTTAGTATTGGACATTTTTCTTAGATTTTACCTGGGAAATTATGGTAATAATTAAAAAAATACATATAAAAATTCTAATCTGTTAAATAATATTAATCAATAGAATTTTAATTTAAAGAGAGTTACAAGATTCGTGCAAGAAGATTGATGATTATTTGGGGTTGGATAACTTCAATATTCTGGAGTACTGCTCCACTTTTTGGATGGTCAAAGATTTCATATGAACCTACATATACAAGTTGTACAGTAGATCTAATGCATCCGGACAAAGCTTATATTTCGTATATAATTTCATGTTTTGTTTTTTGCTATGTATTGCCGATTGGACTAATGATTTTCGTTCGAATAAGGCCTAGAAAAAATTATGAGCCTGTCTCAAAAGATATAAGCAAAAGTTTTCAGGTTTGTTCCATTATTCAATTAATTTTTTCAAATCAAGGAAAAAATTTTATTTATTTTAAAAAGAAAATAGTAATTATCATTATACTATTCATAATTGAATGGTCTCCATATGCCACCATTTATTTGTGGCCAGTTTTTGCAGATCCAAACACAATACCGATTAGTTTGGCCGCTGCGGCTCCAGTTTTTGCCAAGTTATCGGTTGTTTTAATGCCACTTGTATTTTTGAATGAAAATGACCCTAATGAAGACAAAATAAACAATTAAATTAATTTACAAAAATCAAAATATATGTCTTGTAAAATGTTTATGTTGTAATGTATTGAATCAAAAATTTTAAATACCTGATTTTAAAAAAAAAAAAATAAATGTTTATAAATAAAATTTAAAAAAATTTAATATGAATCATTTCTTTTTTTTGACTCAAATCAATTCAAATTTATTTTCATTGGAATTTGAAAAAAGTTTCTGGTTAAAAATATGATTTTAAAAATTTACGGTATTTTTTTAACTCACATTTAATTTAAAATAAAAAATTTAATTTTTTTAAACAAAAAATTTTCAGTTTCTTACATTCATTTAAAAAAAAAATTTAATTAACTTTTATTGATTCTTGCATTTAAAATTTATTTTTGATAAAATTTCAATAGTTATTTTAAATTATCTCCTTCACTTAAAATTGTAATGCAAATTTGTAAGCCAAAAATAAATTTTTATTTTTAGCAGAATTTGGTTAATAATTCAATTTGATATGCTTCACCATGTTTCTTTCTAAGTATAAATTTTGATCTTATAAAAGAAAAGTAGTAAGATTTTTTTAATTTAGCTGTGTTATTTTATACTGAACTTCCCAATACCCAGAAGCCGATTCCCGTTAAGATCCTAATTAGTATCTTATTAGGATTCCTAACAGGAATCCAAGATATTTCTTACGAATTTTCTTGAATTGGTCTATATCAGATCCTAATCCAGGACGGTAAAGGATCCTAAAAGAAATTCCTAAATTTTCTTTGGGGCAATTAGAATTTCATTGGATTTATCAAGAAAATTAAGGAATCCAAAAATAATCCTTAATGATATTATCAGGAACATGTAAGAAAAACAAGGAACTTAACGGATCTTATAAATTTTCATTCAAGATTTATTCAGATTTTATATTTTTTCTTTTAATTCCATTTATATTTTTTAAGATATTCTTAAGTTTTTAGAAAGTTATCTTGGCTATTTTCCCAAAAATTTGAATGGCACAAGAGGACTTGACTCTCAATTTATGAAAAGTTAACGAAAATTAATTTATTTAATCTAAAAATACAATTTTTTTTTTACAAGACTCATTGTTGCATTTTGACATAATAAATAAATTGAATGAACCAGAATTTGATGATCAAAATTTAAGTCGAGATTTTATTAAAGATCTTTATTCAATTAAAAATTCAAGTTCACGTATTGAAATTTTGGAAACAATAAAAGAAAGAAGATTAAATAATTTTGAACTGCAAATGTTTGAAAAAGATTATTTAGATAAAAAAGTGTTTGTTGCTCAAACACTTTCATCTTAACATTTTACTTAAATTCTTTTAAATTTATAAAATAAATATATATTCTCAATATATTGAGAATAAATATATTGAAAACTATAGTTTTCCGTATTTTAAATAGAACTTAGCGAAATCTTGATTGAAACCTATTAATTAAGAAATTAAACGATTTTGTCCAATTAGTTCTTAACAAAACTTTAAAGATCTTATTGAGATCTGTTTAATAAGATTATGATCAGAAAATTTTAAAAGGATATTATTAAGAATCCTATTAAATCCTTTATTAAGAATAAATCTTATAATCCTCAAGATTCCTATTTAAGATCTAGACTGGATCTTAACATCAAAATTTTACAAAAAAATTTCAAGATTCTTAAAAATTCCTAAAAGTTTCCTTATATTCTAATAAGAATCTTAATAAAAATTCTTAAAAACTCTTGGCCAAATAAGATTTGATAAGAATTAAGTCAGGAATTTTTATTGATCTAATAAGAATTCTGCTCCTATGAATTCCTAGGAGTTCTTTCAAGATAGCGGTTTCTGGATAGCAAATGTTTTTTTAATAAAATATGGTTTAGGTTATTTTAAAATAAATAATTCCAAATTAACAAAAATTTAGCATTTTTAATTGTAATTTGATATTAATTTTGGGATACAATTAGCTACTTTAACCGGACAAATAGAAAAATAAAAATACCAAAATTAAACTTTATGTAAAAATGTTAAGTTAAAAATGACATTCAAGTGAAACATAATTTTATTCTCATTTAAATTTTATTAGAATTAATTTATTTTGAACATAGAACCAATTCGTTTTTAACAATTTTTTTTTCTAGTAACAACTATATAGAAATACAAAATAATTAAAAATATATATTTTTTGAATCTACATTTAGCTTAATTTTCGATCTAAAAAAATAAATTATAAAATGTACAAATCTTAAATCAATTTTATTCTAGTTACTGAAATATTGAATTTTATAAAAAAATATCAATTGCAATGTCAAACGATCTCGAAGGAGTAGGTGCACCCATTAATTATTTAAATTTAATTTGCTTACATTTTTTTCTTTCAGGATTTAGAATTGGAAAATCTGAGAAATGAACTTATAAAAGGCATGAAAGTAAGAATCTTTTATTTAAACTTTTTTCATGTACAGCTATCTAAATTTCAGAAAAAATGCCAAAATTCCAAAAAGAAAACTGAAGAAAAATCAAGCGAAGACGACGAACTAGAATTGTTAAGGTTACAAGCATTGAAAACAAAACATGATAAAAGAGAGAATTTTAATAAAAAAAGTAAAAATATAATTTTTGTTTATTTTTTTGTTAATATTTGTCAAAAAATAAGTTGATAACTATGAGTACGAAGAAGAGTGCGAAAGTTTGGATGGGTCTAAAAAATCCTCCGAAAATGACGCTTCCGAGATACAATCCAGGCGATTTCAGGACGAATTTAAAAATAAATACCAAAGATACCGAGACCGATGCACCAGGATCATGTCCAATGAAGCATATGAACCGGACATGATAAGCTATAATCTAAAAGAAACTTTAAATAATTTAGACTTGAGGCGACTTTTGAAGGAAAAATTGGAAGAAAGCGAATCAACTAAAGATCACAGCAATACTGATTTAATTCTACAACAACTTGATCATGCTTATCGACCAATTACTGAACCAATAAGTCTTACCAAAAATGATTTTTATGTAAATTCTAAATATCGCTCAAAAATCGCATATCATAGAGATCAGTCCAAGAATGGCGAAACTAAATATTGGAAAAATAATAGCAACAACTCGAAGGATAAAACAAATGGTGATAAAAATTATATAATTCACGATACTGACGCTAGTCTCGATGACGAAGAGGATGATTTTCAACCAAATAAAAAACTTCGATCTATTGTTCAAGTTATAAATACAAGTATTTTGAAAAAAATTTTTTTTTATTTTTTTTTATTTTTTTTGGTTTTTAAGCAAACAAAGACGAGTCAAATAATTCTACGAATCATTATCACTCGAGTTACCGGAGTCGTAGAAGATACGACAGTAATAGCAGTAGATAAATTTTGTTAGCAACAAATATCTCTAAAACCGCTATTTATTAATTGTTATTTTTGAAGAGTTGTAAAAATAAAAAGTTTTTTTTTGTCTAAAAAAGCGACTAATCCGAATTATTGCTTCACATATATTGTAAAATCAAAAAGAAAATTTAGTTTTAAATTGTTAGAAAAATTAAAATAAAGCTTGTTGCGTTTTTAATACCGCAATTTAATAAATTTAATAATCTGAGACTGATGAAAAATAAAAAAAAGCTAACTTTTCCTAGTAATTTTTCTCTAAATTAACCCAAGTTAAATTTTATCTTTTTTCTTTAATCACCAAATAATTTATTTTTAATAATAAAAAATTTGTTAATTTAGAATCGTTTATTAATTTTGAAGTTAAATTCTAGATCTTAGTTGAGTTCAAAAAATTAAATTTCCAAAAAAAAATATTAAAAAAATATTACATCTTTTATTTGTGAGAAAATAACGAGCAATTAATTTCAAAAAAGTTTAGTTTTCTTTTGATCATTATTTTATCTAATTTTTTCAAAAATTAAAACAAAACAAAATGACTGATCAAAATTTGATTGTTTTAGATAATTTTGTTTAAAAATGAGTCGAAACAATCGAAAAGTTAAAACTGAAATTAACAAATCTCCTGGTAAAGGATCAGGTTATGGCAAGTCAAAATCTAGCGGAAAGTCCAGATCATCTAGGATGAGCAAAGAAGAATGTTTTTTGAATGAAAGTGACTCGTTTAGTTCTGCCATCCAAAATTCCGAAAATGAATTCGATTCTGGCCCGGAAAATGAATCTAATGAGGAATTAGATGAATTTGATAAATTTCCTATTGATCTAGCCATGTGGGATCTAATTCAATGTGATCCAAAAAAATGCTCTGGTAGAAAACTGGCTCGGCTTGGATTCGTCAGAACACTTAGGTTAACTCAACGGTTTACTGGGGTAGTACTAACACCAGTTGCCACCAAATGCATTGGTCCTGATGATAGGGAAATTGTTGAGCAGTGTGGTCTGGGGGTGGTGGATTGCAGCTGGGCCAAATTAGCTGAAACTCCGTTTTCAAGAATGAAGTGTGCCCATCCGAGACTTCTTCCATACTTGATTGCCACAAATCCAATTAATTATGGAAACCCTTGCAAATTATCTTGTGTAGAAGCTTTTGCAGCTGCTTTTTGGATTGTGGGTATTCAAAATATTGAATTAAAAACAATTATTTTTTAAACATTATTTTTTTTCAAAAAATAAAAATTGACATTTTAAAGGTTTGAAAGAGTTTGGTGAAATTCTGCTTGGGAAATTTAAATGGGGCCACTCTTTTTATGAAGTTAATGAACAATTGTTGATAATGTATGCCAGTTGCAAGGATGGTTCCGAAGTTGTTCAAAAACAAAATGAATTTTTAAAAAATGAAAAAGAGTCTCGATTGAATAAAAACTTAGATGGTAGTTTTTTTTTTATTTTGGTTAGAATCAATTAAAATTTTTTCTAAAAGATTTTTTCAACTTGTCATCGAAAAATTTTAACCCGAATAGAATGGTAGGCGAAATGCCCAAATCTGATGACGATGATGATCTTGATGAAGACCCACAAACATTGAACAAAAGAGATGCAAATGATAACTTAATTAAACAAGATGACATTGACTCATTGAAAACTAAATTAGAAAACATTTAATAAAAATTTGAAAAATTAATTGCATTTTATTTCAATTCACTAAATTTATTAATAAAAATGTAATGATAAAATTTAATTATATAAAGCTGTTGATCTAAAAAAAAATTCTAAATTCGACTCTATTTCTGCTTGACTCTATTCTCCACATCAGTCAGAGTATCAGTCAACAACTTCTCAGGCATTGATGGCAGAACGCTTAGGTCATGTGAAAAACTTAAGAAATTAGAAAAAGTAAAAAACTTAAAGGTACATAAAAAATAATTTTTACTTTATCTTGCCATTTTCTTCTTGTTCTTGAGTAAAATCATCGTATGGATCACCTTCATCAATATTCGGTCGTAAAAATATATTTTTTAAAGCAACAAATGGAATTTTGGCATCTGGATTCAAAGCTTCTTTAGACTTTAAATCGAGAAAAAAATTTTCCCTTAAATGTGCAGTCTCTTCTTTTTTGTACTTGATCCCAGCGTCGTAAACTTTGATCATTGCGTCTCTCTGAATTAAAAAACGATCTCAAATTTTATCCATTTTAAAACATTTTTAATATTTTACTTCCTCATCAGTCGCAGCTCTCATTTCAAATTTATAAAGCTCACATTGTTTATGACACATGCCCAAAGCTGCTTCACGTGTCTTATTATACAAAGTGTACTCATTTTCCTCTTCTTTGGACAAAGACGCGTTCGGATTTAATAAACCATGCTGTAGACACCTAAAAAATTAAAATTGTCACATAAAAAATGTATCAAATTTAAATTAAAAATATTTACGTTGGAATAGCTAATTTAATTTGAGTTGCCGGTGATAGTTCTATATATCTAAATTTTCTGGTACTTGTATTGAAAATAGCACCAATGATTGACTTCGCTATGCCAAGGGATACAATTTTAAATTGAGTTTTGGGCAGTTTAGCAGCTGGTACCGAGCCTGGTTCCGAACTTGGCACAAAACTTATATCAACTGGCAGTTCGTATCGAGTTATAACTTCTGGCAACGAAAAATCACCCTGATGGTCAAAATAAGCGCTGTTGTACTCATCCGGTTTGATTTCGACTGAAAATTTTATATTAAATTCACAAGGTAGTAAATATTTATTTCCTTTTTTGTCTAATAGAATAAAACAATTTCCTCTATTAGCATTATCTACTGAATAATTTTGCAGTTTAGTCGCTGTTAATTTGGTGTTTCGTTTTACAACCACCCTTTTCCACTCTAATTTTGAGCCATTTTTTTGCCAAAATTGATAAAGTGGAGTTTCAACGAGAAAATTTATTTCACGGGGTAAATCGAATCGATTCAATTCAGCAGCCCCTTGGAAATTCCAGTATTGCTTCTGTATTCGGGGATTGGAAGACTTGATTTTGCATTGCGCTCTGTACCAATCAGGAATCAAATAGGCATGGTTATTTTTGGACACTGGACTTTGAGTAGCACCAAGAAGTAAGTATCTGTCATAAACAGACTGAAGAAGCAAGTAATCATTTTCTTTCAAATCGGACACATTCGAGCGAGAGATTTTGGCTATTTGAGGCATCTCTAATGATTCTATGAGCTGCAACAAAGTCATGGGCTCTTGGGCCCATTTTAATTTTGTCAAATTATTGTAAATATCTATTTGTTTTGAATCCATATTTCTAAAAAAAAATTTATAATTATTGTATTTATTGTACAGATAACATTTCTTAGAAAAATCTAAAGAACTAATGGGCTTTTAATTCTTACGTTTAAATATCTTTTTAAAAAATCTAGAATGTTCTTAGTTTAAGTTTATGAATTTGTTAAATTTCTGATATTTCTCATATTAAAATTAATAGAAAAAAAATGAAAAAAATAAATTAATGTTTTGAGAAATTGATTGCTATTAAGTGAAAAATGAAATTTATATCATTTTAATTTTCATTTATATGTGTGTAGTGTTTTTTTTTCGATTTTCCAAGTCAATACAATATATTTTCCAACAACCTAACCATAGAGTAGTTATGCTTGAATAGTTAAACTTTTTTTTATTGTATTGTATTTTTGTACTAATCAAGACTCATTACAAGAGAAAAAAATAATTTATAATAAAAAGCCCTGAATACTATCAAGATAAAAATTGAAAATAAACAAAACTTGTTTTGTTTAATTTTTTTTGATGACTTTTTTTTCAAAATTTGAATTCAAGAGCTTCAACACCGAAGCATGTTCCTTGCAAATGTCTTCTATTTAAGTCAGCGATCTTATTCATGGTGGTGTTTTTAATTAATTTGGCTAATTAAACTATAATGAGAAGCTTGGTTAAGATTTTAATTGAATTTTTTGGATGCCAAAATATAAGCATTTCAAACTTTGTCTTTTTTCTTCAACTAATTGGTAAAAAGATTCGTTGATACAAATCATTTTCAATTGATATTTTAATTGATATCTTTTATATTTATTCATTAGTTATAAGCCTCATTGACAATAACATGCCAAAATTAAATTAAATTAATTTAAAAAAATTCATTTTTCATTTATAATTGGCAAGTGTAAAATTCGGCTTTCAAAAGATCGTTTGTATGTAGAAAAAAATAGAGATATTACAAATTATAATCCAAATTTAATTTTATCAAATGATCAACGAGTACTATCTAAAAAAATATAATAATTTGTCCCATGCTATCCAACACGGAAGGGCACTCATCTCCTTTTCCTCTTTTGATACCTTTTGAGCGACGGTTCTGATCTGACAAAAAACATGGCCAAATATTTCCTTCCACCCCTTTGTTTTCAGATACCTGAGCTGCTAAAATCTTTGTATTCTTTATTTCTGAAAAAAATTTTCCTTATACAGAGTTTATTTTAAATCAAAAGTCATAAGTATCAATTTTTTTAAAAACATTTGACCGTGGTTGTGCCCGCATAGAATTGTCTTAGCTTAGAAACAAGTGTTTTTTAGACATAAAAAAATAATTTGACTAATTATATTCAATAAATTAATAGGACATCTTTCCAAAATTTAATATTAAGTTTTTTCATAATGTTCTTTACAAATAAAGCATTTGCATTTCGAGCAAATACCTTAATTTTTGTTGAAAATTTTTTAAGCATCTTTTTTGTTCTTGATGTTGATGTTGGTCGTTCTTTATTTTAAATACTTGCGCTTCAGTTCTTTTTTTAACAAGGTACATCAGAAACTAATTTAAGTGATTCTTTGAGACCAAAGATTCATCAAATATCTAAGATGCTGTTGTTGGGATTACTTTGGATTCGAAATAGTTATTTACATGCTTGCTTGAAAATTTCTACTGACTTGATCTTTATACTTGAAAATTAGAAAAATAATTATCAAATCAACTGTTTTATTGAGAAATTTTAAATAAAATAAGAAATCAATACGCTTTTTTTTAATTTAACACCGACTCTAGCCAATTTAAATGTCTTTATTATTTAGGTTATAACCGAGAACCACTAGATCCTAGCAGATCCGGAAAATAAATATTTAAGCATTAGGTTTATAAAAAATTATTGACTTTTATTTTATTTATTTGTTTATTGATTCAATTAACGCTAATTCTGGCGATGTATAAAATAAAATTAAAATTAAATAAAAAGAAGATAAATGATAGGAAAAAGAAAAATTAAATACAAATAAAGATTTATGATTTTTGATCATTTGATTCAGAAAAATGTAAATTTTAAAAACTTGTACACACCAAGAAAAGTTAATTTTTGCATAATATTCCATTAAAAAGAAAATTAATAAATTAATAGATTTTTAATATACTTTTATTACCTGTATCAATTAGATAGATAAGATTCTTTAATTTAAAAATCATATTTGGACGAAATTTAGACGATTTTGTTAATCACATGAGACAGAAGTGTAGTTCGTAGTCCGACTTATATGAACATAATTTCTTTTCCGTAAAGTGTGACTATCTGTTAGTTCTGATATTTGATATATTTTGGTTTGATTCATATTTATCTTCAATATTCAGGGTTGGTCGACCGGTAATAAACCTAACCGTTTTTTAATAATTACTCAAAAAAATAAAATCGCTTAACAAAACCGGCAAATAAAGTAAAATCGGTAAGCATAAATTTTGTATAAAATCGACTTGGTTTTTTTAAATTTAAAATAAAATTATTTTTATTTAAATAATTTAACAATAGAAAATATAAAAAATTTCTCTTTTACTTAAAAAAAGATTTAATTTTTTTAATTTAAAAAAATGAAGTTAATGCTAATCGATTATACTTAATAACCGGTTTTGTTAACCAGTTATACATTTTAACCGGTCAACCAATTCTATCAAAAATTTTAGGTAAAATTCCTCAAAATTAATAAAAAATATAAAGTCTAAAATAATAGTAATAACAAGATTAATTTTGTATCAATATTTAGAAAAAAAATATTTAGTGTAAAAATACCAAATTTTACCGATATTTAACATTCATTTTATAATTTAATAATATAATATTTAGGTAAAAAAAAATTAAGCAAAAAAATTATTTTTTTCATTTCAACAAAAATAACTTTTTTTAATTACACTTTTTACAGGTTTTATAAATTTTATTATTTTTTTAGCCTCGTTAGACTTGTGTCTTTTTGACGATCTTGGATTTAGAGCTCTGATTCCATCAAAAGATTCTTGAATGATTCAATATCAATATTTTGCGTTAGATTAAACCTTCTAAAAATTTTAGCAATTAATTAAAAAATCTATTAATCTTTCATTTTGTTAACCTAATAATGAAAATATCTTCAAGATATTTTTTTGGATTTAGTAAAAGACATAGAAAATTTGCTTTCAGATGAATGTACAAATAGAAAAAACTTAATTTAAAGTCTATCCACATAAAATTTTATTCATAAATTTAAAAGGAGCACATGGATCACAAAAATAAAAAAAAATTTAACATTTAAATTATAAGAAAATTTTAAGAATTTGTAATATTTACTTGAATAAAATTTAGAATTTTTCGAAAATATAAAAAATAAAAAATGGGTTTTCCTAGAGGTGGCGGTGGTCGAGGTGGTGGCCGAGGCGGAGGATTTCGCGGTGGTAGAGGAGGCGGCGGTGACCGAGGTTTCGGACGCCGCTTTGAAGACCAAGGACCACCTGAACAAGTAGTGCCAGGCGGTGAGTTGATGCATCCATGTGAAGACATGATTGTCCTAAAAAGCTCAAACAAAGACAGTGTACCATTTTTTAACGCTCCAATTTATCTGGAAAATAAACAGCAAATTGGAAAAGTTGATGAAATTTTTGGACCGATCAAAGATTATGTGATTATTTACCAAATTTGAAAATTTTTAAAATGATTAATTCTTATTGTTATTTTTAGTATTTCTCAGTTAAACTTACTGATAATGTCAAATCTGCATCATTTAAAAAGAATGATCAAGTAATTTTTGTGAATCAAGTTAAAAGAATGAGGTCTTTACTTTTCTTTTTTATTATAGTTTTTTATTGATCCTGCAAAGCTGATTCCTTTGCAGCGATTTTTACCGCAACCAGGCGGTAAAGTTCAAAAAAGAGGAGGAGGCAGTTTTGGTGGAGGCCGTGGGGGAGCAAGAGGTGGTCGCGGCGGTGGATTTGGAGGAAGAGGTGGTAGCTTTGGCGGCCGAGGTGGAGGTAAATAATTTTAACTGGATGTAAATTTAAATTCAAAAATTTATATTTTAGGTGGAGGAGGCTTCCGAGGTGGAAGCGGTGGTGGTTTTAGAGGAGGAAGTGGTAGCGGCTTTAGAGGAGGAAGTGGTGGTGGTGGCTTTAGAGGTGGAAATGGTGGTGGTGGTTTTAGAGGTGGCCGTGGTGGAAGAGGCGGTTTTGGTGGCAGTTATTAATTTTTAGAATTATTTGTAAATAAACAAATTAATTCAATAAGCACTTTTTTTAATTCTCCCAAAAAAAATTCGAACCAAATAGAAGTTTTTAAAATAATTATTAAACTTGTGATAGATTTATTATTTAATTTAGATAATTACTTATTTTTACTTTTTCTTTTCAAGATAAGCATTACATAATTTCTTTTTAAATATAACTTTTTTTAATAACTTTATCTTTAGTGGAAATTATCTAATCAATGTATGTATCAGAATAAAATTCAAAAAATTAAATTAAAATTTTTATTCTTCAAATTCAATTAGACAAATTTTATTACATTTATATAAAAATATTTTTAAAAAAAGTTAATTTAAGGAATACCAGGCATAAAATCGAATCAATTAATCTAATATGATGAACATTTATTTTTTATCATTTGAGCTAGTGTATTTGGTAACAGCTTTGGTACCTTCGCTGACAGCATGCTTTGCCAATTCACCAGGTAAAATCAAGCGGACAGCAGTTTGAATTTCGCGACTCGATATTGTCGATCGACCATTTGACACAGACAATTTAGCTGCTTCATTGGCAATTCTCTCGAATATATCATTAACAAACGAATTCATTATACTCATAGATTTACTAGATATACCAGTATCAGGATGAACTTGTTTGAGCACTTTGAAAATATAAGAAGAATACGACTGTTTCCTTTTTTTCTTTTTTTCCTTTTTTATGCTCTCATTTTTAGTCTTGCCGCCTTTGGAGCCTTCGGTCTTTGGTGGTGCCATTTTTTTTGTTTAGTCGAGCTAAGCTTAAACAGTATGTTTTAAAACATAGATTGTCTAACTTTAAATTAGCTTGGCGGTTCAGTATGTGCTTTTATATTTTTTAGGACTCACTTTTCAAAAATTCAAATTTTAAGATTTTAAATTATACAAAAATTTACCAGACATTTCAAACTTAACTTTTATTCTTTGATTTGTTTATCATAATTAGAATTTAAACCAAAAGCATTAATTTCAAAATTCCGCTAAGACTACATCATTTCCACAATTCCGAAATTTATTTTGTTCAGCATTAATATTCAGAACTCTTACAAAAAATATTTTAGTTTATTACATAAATGTAAAATGAACATTAGTTGAAATAATGTGATCAAAAATTTGATAACCAAGCTATTTTTATTTAATCATGTGACGCATACATTTTTGAACCTAATTAAATAATCAATATAAAATAAATTTTAGATAGATATTTTGTTTAGAATTTCAAAATTTTTGGAACAAATATTTTATAGAAAGTAGAATAAAATGAGTCACACAGGACTCAAAGAACATGGATCCGATCTTAAGACCAATTTAAAACAAATTGGTCTTTTAATGTGGAAAAATTTTAAACTACAAAAAAGAAGTGTCATTGGTACAGTAATTGAAATTCTGGTTCCGACACTGTTTGTTCTCATTCTCTTACCAATTCGACGAATAGTTAAATCAGATCAATATTTTAATAATACAGTTTATGATTCATTTTCAATCGATGGGTTGCCAAGTGATCTTCTTCCAGAATTTTCAAATGAAAATTTTGATTCAATTTGGAAACGAGATTTGGGAGAAGGCTTATGGACAATTGGTTACTACCCGAACAATGTTGATTTAATTGAAAAAATAATGAAAAAAGTTGAGACCGATTTGCTGGTGACCATTAAAGGTAAGCTAAAATTTTTTTTTTTAAATTTTGATTATTATTTATTTTAATTTTCAGGCTTTGAAACAGAAGAAAATATGGTCAATTTTTTGACAAAAGAGAACAATACCAAAAATTGTCTTGGTGGAATTTCATTTTTAGATCATAGGCTGCAAAACTTCACCTATAAAATACGACTAAGCTACTCACCTAGATATAACCAAGGAGGGTAAATACATTATCATTGAAAATTAAAAAAAAACAAAACCCATTTATTTTTTTAAAGCCTATTCAAAAAAGATTTGGATTGGAAAACTCAATTTATTTATTCCCTATTTCCAATTTTGGGACCGAGAGAAAAAAAAGATTTAGAAGGTGGAGATCCAGGTAAAATAATAAAAAAATCAATTTAAAGAATTTACTGTATCTAATAAAACTAGGCTACTATAGAGAAGGATTTATTTCCATACAAAAGGCCATCGATTTTGCTTTGATTTACCAATTTGACGATTCAGTAGAAAATAATGAATTAAGACTGAAACGATTTCCTTATCCACCGTATAATGATGATAAATTTGTGGCCGTAGTACAAGCTTTATTTCCATTCATTATAATGCTCAGCTTTATATTTACGGTCATTTTGACAGCTAAGGCAATTGTCTACGAAAAAGAAACTGGAATTAAAGAGGCTATGAAACTAATGGGAATGAAAAGATGGATATATTGGTTAAGCTGGTACATTAAAACTTTTCTTCTTATTCTGCCCGCATTGCTGTTCATGATTATTGGCTTTAAAGTAAAAGTAAGTCTGAAATCAGGAGGTGAAGCGTCTATTATTGATAAAACAGATCCGTATTTATTCACACTATTTTTATTCCTGTATGCTTCAAGTTCCATTACTTTCACTTTTTTGTGCTCGACTTTTTTCAAAAAAGCAAATAGTGCTGCAGCTGGTGCTGGTATTATTTGGTTTTTTTCCTACTTGCCATACATTTTTATTTCGTTACGGTATGAAAAAATGACAATTGTTGATAAAGTGTTGGCTTTGTTTGTGAACAATCTGGCAATGAGCGAAGGAGTATTTTTAATTGGAATGTTCGAGGGAAAAGGAACTGGAATCAATTTTTCAAACTGGAATGAAGGCATAAGCGTTGATGACACATTTTCAATGACAACAGTTTTATTTGTCATGTTTATTAATAATATAATTCATATAGTTTTGACATATTATTTTGACAACATTTTGCCTGGCGATCATGGCATCGCTAAACCATGGAACTTTCCGTTTTTGGCTGTGTCTTCATTTTTCAGAAAAAAATTTTCCGCTTCTGAGTCTTATCATAGCTTTTTAGGAGACACCGAGTCAAATAAAAATGTGGAGAAAATAAGAGATGTCAAATATGAAATAAATGGAGATAATCATGTTTTACCAGTTTATGTTGAAGATGAGTCTTATTATTCGAATAGAAAAATTGGAATCAAAATTGAAAACATTTCTAAAAAATTCAGACAACTTGGCATTGTTAAGCAAGCTGTAAAAGATTTGTCATTAAATATTTACGAAGGACAAATATCGGTTCTACTTGGCCACAATGGAGCTGGAAAGAGCACAACTATTTCGATGATAACTGGTCTTGCTGAACCAACAAATGGACGAATACTGGTAAGTGACATTGATGTAGTTAAGAATACAAAGCAAGCTAGGAAATGCATTGGTTTTTGTCCTCAATACAATTTGCTATTTGACGATTTGACTGTTTATGAGCACTTGAAGTTTTTTTCAAAACTAAAAGAAAATTTTAATGAACATGAAATAGATAACATGCTGGAGTTGATAAATTTAAAAGATAAAAAGCATGCTTTGGCAAAAACATTATCTGGTGGTATGAAACGAAAACTGTGTGTAGCAATCGCTTTTATTGGAGACTCGAGTATTGTCATTCTAGACGAACCAAGTAAAAATTTAATTTAAAAAAAAAATTTCATTTAACAATTAAATGAATTTTTTTTTTATTTCAAAAAAGGTTCTGGTATGGATCCACAAGCAAGACATTCAACTTGGACTTTGTTGCAAAAATTCAAAAAAGAGCGAAAATGCACCATTTTACTCACAACTCATTTTATGGACGAAGCCGATTTTCTCGGCGATCGAATAGCCATCATGTCCAAAGGCAGCCTTCGCTGTTGTGGTTCTCCTCTTTTCTTGAAATCAAAATACGGCTCTGGCTACAACTTGGTCCTGACTAAAAAAAGAGACGAAAATCCTGTTGATCATGACAAAGAAATAATTGACTTGGTCACAAAATCGATTCCAAATTCTAAATTAAACACAAACCTGAAATCTGAAATAAGTTTTGTTTTGCCATCAGAAGAAGCAGCCAAATTCAGTTACCTTTTGGATGAAATTGATAAAAATAGAGAAAGATTGGAAATAGCAAATGTTGGTATAAGTGTGACAACAATTGAAGATGTATTTTTAAAGTAAATTTTAATATTTTGATTTTATTTTTTTTTTATTTTTATTTGAATTAAAAGAATAGGTGAGCAGGAACATGAAGAAGAAATTGATATAAATGATTTGAAAATGCGCCAAGCGGTAAATAACCTTAAACCCCCATCGTTGAATGGTGATGTAGAAAACATTCCGAATCTAAATAACAATGATGAATATGAAAATTTTGGTCTATGGGCAGGTTCTGAAAATTTCGATCTAGTAAAAGGTATTAGTCTATTAGCTCAACAATTTTATGCCTTAATCATCAAGCGTATAATTCATTCGTTGCGCAACAAAGCTCTAATATCAACCCAAATTGTGATACCTGTTTGCTGTCTTTTGATAAATCTGTTCTATCTAAAATATGCCCCCATTAAACCCGAAGATTCGCCAGCATTGGAAATTACCTTAAACCGTTACCAGCACAATTTTGTACCCATCAAATTTAATATTTCTTCTCTCAATGAAAACTTTGACAAAGTTTCAAAATTAGCAGAAATTTATAAAGAATACGTAGACGCATTCAAATCAGCTTCTTCTTTTTATTTGGAAAATAATTCATCTGCATCCGTATGTCCTTACCAACGGAACAACATTGATGAATATATTGGATGCTTGGGCAGACTAAGTCTTAGCTATATAGTAGATGATAATCTTGTTGCTACTGAGTTTACAGTGAATCATTTTAATGATATTTCAATAATTGGTCATTTTAATAATCAACCATTTCATGTACCACCATTGGCATTAAGCCTTATAACATCTAGTATGCTAACTTTGTACTCTAATGAATCAAGTAGGATTACAGTGATAAACCATCCATTGCCAAGGAATCTAAAAGATAAATTGAATGACATGCAATTGAAAGACGTAGCTGGGTTCAATATTTCCACTGGTTTGACTTTTGGTTTGTCATTTCTGATTGCAAGTTTTGCTTTGTTTCTGATAAAAGAAAAAGCAAACGATGCCAAACATGTCCAATATTTAAGCGGATGTAATTCTTACATATTTTGGACTAGTGCATTCCTGTGGGATTTGTTCAACTATTTTGTGTCTGTTGCACTGGTTCCAATATTTTTAAAAGTAATTGTTAATTTAATATTTTTTCTTAAATAAAGTAATATTTTTTACCAAAGATATTTGGAATTGAAGAGTTTATGGGCGAAAATAGATGGATTTATGTAATTGGACTGCTCGTTTTATATGGATTTTCCCACATACCACAAATGTATTTATTTTCCTATTTTTTCAGAGTTCCAGCTACTGGATTCGCTGCGTTGGTAGTCTGGAACATTATGTCAAGTAATAGATTGGAATATTTGTTAATGATTTAAGATTAAATAATTTTGTTAAGGTCAAGCCACCTTGACTCCAACTCAAATTTTAACACTACCGCAGCTCGAATTGGTCGATGTGTCCAAATTGCTTGAATGGATATTTTTGGTCATTTTTCCAAACTTCACTTTTGGGTAAAAAATAGAAATTTTGTAGCATCTAATTTAATTTTTTGCCTTAATTAGTCAAGGAATGATTGATCTTTATAACAACTATCAAATAACAAAGATATGCAAACAGTTTGTTGATTTGTGTCCCTATGTGCCTAATCCTTGCTGCTATCCATATGTGACAAATGATCCAAACAAGTGCGGAAATGGCACAGATTGTTTTATGTGGACCGAAAATTACATGAGCTGGGAAAAACCTGGTCTCTTAAGATTCTTTGTGTTTATGCCAATTCAGTTTTTAGTGATATTTGGATTAATATTGATTTATGAAGCCGGATATTTCAGATATTTTAAGTATATTCTAAGCAGTGTGTTTAAGAAGAAATCATTTGAAGTTCAAAATGAAGAACAGCTTGAATTGGAACAAGAATATGGTGATATAAAAAAAGATGAAGACGTTATTAGAGAAGAGACAAGAATTTCAGAAAATTTGATTAATCCAATAGAAGAAATTTTCGTAGTTGATGGTATTACCAAATACTATTCTAATTTTATGGCAGTTAAAGGTATAAGCTTTACTTTGAAATCATCCGAATGTTTTGGTCTACTTGGCGTTAATGGTGCTGGAAAATCGACTAGCTTTAAAATGTTAACAGGTGATGAATACTTGACAAAAGGTGATGCCTCAATCAATCGAATCAGCATTAAAGATGACATCAAAAAATATCAGAAAAAACTCGGCTATTGTCCGCAATTCGATCCTCTAATTGACCAAATGACAGTGATGGAAACTATGGTTATGTATGCTAGATTGCGAGGACTAAAGCCAAACATAATCAAAAATACTTGTCTGTCTTTAATTAATCTTTTGGACTTGGATGATCACATTGAAAAAATGTGCTATACATTAAGTGGTGGAAACAAGCGTAAATTGTCAGTGGCCATAGCTTTGGTCGGAAGCCCTCTTGTTCTTTTGCTTGACGAACCAACATCGTAAGCTTTTTAATTTTTAAATTTGGGAACTGAAATTAATTTTGAAAAATTAAAAGCGGTATGGATCCAATTACCAGAAGAACTTTGTGGAATTGTTTGATAAAAATAAAAAATAAAGGAAAATCTTTGATATTGACTACGCACAGGTAATTATATATACATTTTTTTTAAATTATTTAGTTAAAAACTAAAAGTCAAAGAGATTATTTTTATTTATTACTGCTTAATGATTAAAAATTTGAATTGTTTTTTTTATATTGTAAAGCATGGACGAAACTGAAGTTTTATGTTCAAATATTGGCATTATGGTAAATGGTGAATTCAAGTGTATTGGTAGTCTTCAGCATCTGAAGAGCAAATATGGAGAAGGGTACACTTTAATGGTTAAAATAAGTTTGGATAAGAAACCGAATGAGATTGATAGAACAAATATAGTTGATGGCAATCAAATAGTCATCGAAAGAAGTGACGAATCAATGTCAAATGACCGCAATCAAATAGTGAATCAATTCATTGAATTTATTTTAGACAAAATCAAAAACAGCTACGTGAAAGAGAATCGTGATGGTTTTGTTAACATTCACATAAATGACAATTCAACTTCAGTTCTATCTAAAGTATTTTCGTTAATAGAAGAGATTAAAACTCAATTTTCGATTGAATATTATATTGTTACTCAGACCAAGTTAGAGCAGATATTTTTAAATTTTGCTTCAAGACAGATTGATCCCGAAACACGGTTAACTAACAAATCATTTTTACATTGTTGCTAAAATTTTAACCAATTTAAAAAAATCGTGTTAAGTTCTACACTAAAAGCATTTATAGTTTATTTAAAATAATTTAATTAATTTTTCATTTAAATTTATTATATTGTTATAATCAAAATTTTAACTATCAATTTCATTTTATTTCGTAAATTAAATATTTATAATAAAATTTTTTTTTTAATAATAAATACTTCTAATTACATTTTCCCTTAATATTCTCATTTGATTCAATTTTATTTAATTTAAATCAAGTCTGTGACTTCAAGTAGCTAAATGTATGAAATTATTTAAAAAAAAAACTCTTGTTTCTTAGCAACAAGTTTAGATTTAGTATTTTGGTCTGATTTTTCCAGAAATCTGTCACTAAATTTTAGAATGTTCGAATTTCAGGCTCAAATTATTGAATATCATGACAAATTGATGAATCAAGTTGACATCTTTTTCGAAGAGATTTTACACAGTTCGAATTATAAAGCTAATTTGCGACAAAATATACTTCAAAAGATAAAAGAGATAGCAGAATACAATTTAAGAATTAAAAATTCAAAATACAAATATTGCTATTTTTTTGGTAAAATTGATAAATTATTTTTAAGGCATCTTTCAAGAAATGAGACTGGTAGTGAATTATCTGAAATTAGAGTTGGTCTTTTGCTTATAATCAACGAAATGATTCCCGACAAAATTTATGGAAAATTAATGTAAAATCTTTATTATTTTTTGTTTTTAATTTCACCATTTTATTTAGTGAGCTTTTGGATGATTGTGAAGAATATGATGTAATGGATTATAAAAAATTTGATTCTCTGGAAACAAGTTAAATACATTTTTGATTTATTTATTATTTCTATTGAAGAAAAAATGTTTTTTTCAGTTACAAAAGTTGGAGTCATTCATCAATTAATGATTGAAAATTTTAATCACCCAATTATTGATTTAACAAATAACTCAAATTTAGAATTAAAAAGAGTTGAAATGACTTTTATTAACAATGATTTGAATGAAAAAAATTTGGAATTTTTACCAAAATATTTAAATATCGAAAAAATCGATGAAATTTTATGTCACAGCGATACGTCTTTGTGTCTCGAAAATATACCAAGTGAATTTTTTAACAAATTTAAATTTATTACAAAAATAAGCTTTAACTGCTGTATTATCAACAAATTAATTTCATATAATTTTGTTTGTGTTGAGAATTTAATTATTTTGCAACTATTTCATTGTAGTATCAAAACAATTGAAGCGAATGCTTTTTACGGACTCAAAAAACTTCAAAGTCTTCTAATTACAGAAAGTTATTTGAAAAATTTCGACCCGAAAGTATTCTATGGCCTTGAGAATCTAACCAATTTAAATTTGGACGCAAATCTCCTTGAGAAAATTGAAGGAAACAATTTTGTTCATCTAAAAAATTTAAAAAATCTCACACTCACTACAAATTGTATTCAAGAGTTAGACAAAGATTGTTTCAATGGATTGGATAATTTAAAAAGTTTGCGACTTAGTTATAATAAAGGATATCTTGTTTTAAATCCGGAAATATTCAAGCCTATATCAAATCTTGGAGTTTTGTATTTAAATAGTATGTACATGGAAGTATTTGAGCAGAATATTTTCAAATATCTTACGAATTTAAAATTTTTGGACTTAAGCGATAATACAATTGGAGATGCTTCAATTTTAAACCATTTAATAAATCTGGAAGCACTTAACATTCACACATATCAAGATTTGACAAATATTGAAAAATTGAGACTAAAAAACTTGAGAGTCTTGGTTATTAATCAATGTGAAAATTTCAAATTGGGCTTAGAGTTTGGGAATCTTCAAATTTTAAAAATTGATCATTTTTCTGGATTTGAAGAAAATTTTTTTGAAAATTTGAAGAGTTTGGAATTTTTAAAGATATCTCCTCACGATTACTCAATTATTGAAAATGTGAATTCTAATGATTTTAAATTGGCAAAAAAATTAAAATATTTTCATATAGAAATAGACGACAAGTCGGTGTATTCAAAAATTGAAGCCCAGCTTGATTTTTTTAAAAGCTTATTTGATTCCAATCTCGAGATAATGCATAATATATCTGTTCATTACTCAAATTTAAATCTAGAGGTGAGGTACTGCTAATTTGAATTTCCACGGTTTTTTTAAATATTTTTTTTTCGATTATAAAGAATAAATTAAGCTTAGCATCAAAAAATAATTTGTGAAAATTTAATTTTTGCTCAATTATCAATTTGATTTTTCTATTCAAAAATTAAATTTTTTATGCAATTATACAGCAAATTGTTATTTTTTAATTAAAAATTTAAAGAAAAAATTAAGTAATAATTCTTAAAAGAGCTGAAAAAAATAATTAGAAAAATTCGGGCGTTCAATTTTTAATTCTAACCTTTTTAAAATTTTTTAATTTGTTTTAGATAATGACTTGCGGTTCAATTAAAGATTATTTTAAAGAAAATTTGAAGATTTCAATTGATATCCAGGAAGATGTAAATCAAATGATTTAAAAATCACAAAATCTTTTTTTAATCAGAAATTTTAATCCAAAAGATAATGTTAAATAAACTTTCAATTTTTTTCTGAATATTTTTTGAATTTTATAAAGTATAAACATTGGTTTTTAAAAGTTTGCAATCATTAAACAATGTATTTTATTTAATCCATAATAGATAAAAAAGGTCAAGATAAAATAAAATTTTACGTTATTTTTAAAGAAAATTTAAACTGCTATTTAAATAAACAAATTTTTGAGAAAGAGAGAATTAAGAATTGTAAAAAATGTCTTTTTGATCTTGATTGTTTACAATCCTCTTAACTTAAAAAATTCAGATTAAAATCCATGTTTTTTTGTTAAAAAAATTTGGAAAAAAAGTAAATATTTCAAAAATTTTGAATAAATAATTTAAAAAAATTTAATTTACGCAAATTCTCGAAAATATTCGATTATGTATCTTACTGAGCTGTTTTTCTTTTTCCCTTTTTAAGCAATATTTAAAAATGTTTAGGAATTATTAGAAAGAAAATTGTCAGAAATAATCGTGACTTTCAGGCTAGCATTTGATCATATTGTAAAATTATTAAAGAATAAATTTATTTTTTAGTATTTTCATATAATCTTTACTGTACTTAAAAAATATTTGTAAAATTTTTAAACTTGATATTACTTCCTTGGAAAAAATAAAATTTTCTATATTTTTTGATAAATAGGAAATTATGCTTTACACTAAATAAAATTATCAAAACTTATTTTTGCTATTTTCCGATCTTGAAATTGTTTTTACAAAATTATGATCATTTTTATCTAGATTTACAATGTTTGTGTCAAGCCTGATTAATTTTAATTGTTGCATTTTTGAAATTTTTGATTTTTTTTCATGATCGTTTTTTTGCAAAAATTAAGTTTTTTTTGTTTTTTAATCAGTTGATAGAAAATTAAATTTCTTGAATTTAGAATACAATTATCAGATTTTGGATTAATTTTTATAGATATTATAAAATTTCAAAAATTTGGTAGCTGAAAACCATTTCTTTGTCACCATGGTATTAAAAATTTCTTTAGTTTACTATACATTCATGGTTATATAAAAATATCGTCAGTAATAGTACGCATACGATATTTAAATGATCTTTACATAAATAAATTTGTATTCAGCACCAAAAATCATTAGTTAATTATTAGCTACAGGAAGATTATTTATAAACAACATCAATTCTTAAATAATTCTTCTGTGTTATTATTTTATTATATTTTATTTAGCTTTTTTTGCTTTTATTTTCAATTTGAATGAGCTTTAGCTCTTTAGCAAGTCTTTAAAAATCTTGAATTTTATTAATATTTATTAATGTTTTGATAAAAATGGTTTGAAATCCTATTGTATTAAAAATAATAACAGTAATCATTAAAAAAAATCAATAAAAACTGAAATTTTATAAAAAAATTTTATCCCGATATGATAATTTGAAAATAATTGCATAACATTTATTTGAATGTCAAGATAGGACATTATCTTACAAAATTTTATTTAGCACTGTAATAATAAAAAAATAAAAAGCCTTTATCGTTTTTTTTTTAGATTAAACTTATTTGATAAATAAATTCATTTAATATGATGAATTTATACTTTAAACTTTTTCTTAAAATTCATTGTGTCTCATGCACCTGAACGTCTACTTCTATCTTGAAACTTATGCATATAAAGACAAATTTGTTATTTAACTTTCTTAAACTTTTAAAAAAGCTTTATTAAGATTAGTAATAAAAATGGTTAAGAAAGAATGGAAAACAAACTTCAAACAACTAATTCTGCTTTTATGGAAAAATCTTAGACTTCAGCTTAAATCACCAGTAGGACTAGCTTTGGAAATTTTGGTGCCGGCAATTTTTGCCTTCATTTTATTGCCAATTAGATCAATTGTAGACTCAGATCTGTTCGATGAACCGATTTTTTTTTCCTCATTCAGCGTCGACACGCTTCCATTAAAATTTTTATTAGAACAATATTCAATCGCATATCATCCAAATAGTTCAGAATTTATTCCAAATTTGATGCGGGCAGTTGGATCAGATTTAAATCTAACACCAATAGGCAAATAATACAAATAACCCTTTACAAAATTAATTATTTTATACTAAAGGATATAAAACCGAAAAGGAAGCAGTCGATTATGCCGTTAATATCAACTTTTCAGCTAAATGCTTAGGAGTCATTTCATTTATCAATCAAGATGAAACTAATTTTGTCTATAAAATTCGCTTAAGTCATTCGCCCCGAAATAACCCTGGACTAAGGTAAAATTTTCTGACTCAAATTAAAAATAAAATTCTATTTAAATTTTTGTTTTTTTTAGTGCTTTTAGTAGAGACAGAGACTGGAAAACTAATGTGTTGTATCCATTTTTTCCTGTTTTAGGTCCTAGAAACAAAGATTTGAATGACGGAGGATCACCTGGTAAGATAAAATAGATTATTATTTTTTGATAACTTATCAGAATTTAAGGATACTTTAGTGAAGGATTTTTATCGCTACAAAAATCGATTGATTTTAACTTATTAAATACTTTCAATGATTCAGCTGCATCAATAAATCTAAATCTAAATCGATTTCCATATCCGCCATATAACAATGACCCGTTTGTGGCTATCATTCAAGCATTATTTCCTTTTATTATAATGTTAAGCTTTATTTTCACTGTTATTTTGACTGCTAAGGCTATAGTGGCTGAAAAGGAATCAGGTATCAAAGAAGGAATGAAATTAATGGGCATGAAGCCGTGGATTTATTGGTTGTCTTGGTACATTAAAACAATGGGAGTTATATTGCCAGCAATTATTTTTATAGTTGTAAGTTTTAAAATTCCACTTACTGTTGAAAGTGGAGCTAAAGCATCAATTATCAATAAAACCGATCCATTTTTGTTTTTCCTATTTTTAATTTTGTATGCTTCGAGTTCTGTGACTTTGACGTTTGTGTGCACGACATTTTTTAAAAAAGCAAATAGTGGAGCTGCTGGAGCTGGCGTAATTTGGTTCTTTTCCTACCTACCATACATTTTTATTTCCCTTCGCTATGAACAAATGACTCTTGGGCTAAAGGTGATTTCGTGTTTTGTGAATAATTTAGCCATGAGTCTGGGAATTCAATTGATTGGAATGTTTGAAGGAAAAGGTACAGGAATTGATTTTTCCAATTGGAATGAAGGCTTGAGCGTGGATGACACTTTTTCATTACTTAATGTGATGATTATAATGTTGGCAAATAATTTTATAAATTTGATTTTACTATATTATTTTGACAATGTACTACCCGGGGATCGAGGAATTTCAAAAGGTTGGTTGTTTCCAATAGAATTTCTGCTAAGTGCAAAAACTAAAAGAGTTAATTCGGAAATTAATTTAAAAAATATGGAACATGATTCGAATACCAAAACTGGAAATGAGGATTTATTTAATGGAAGATCAAATGAAGATGAGTCTGTTTATTCGAATAGAAAAATTGGAATCAAAATTGAAAACATTTCTAAAAAATTCAAACAACTTGGCATTGTTAAGCAAGCTGTAAAAGATTTGTCATTAAATATTTACGAAGGACAAATATCGGTTCTACTTGGCCACAATGGAGCTGGAAAGAGCACAACTATTTCGATGATAACTGGTCTTGCTGAACCTACAAATGGACGAATATTGGTAAGTGACATTGATGTAGTTAAGAATACAAAACAAGCTAGGAAATGCATTGGTTTTTGTCCTCAATACAATTTGCTATTTGACGATTTGACTGTTTATGAGCACTTGAAGTTTTTTTCAAAACTAAAAGAAAATTTTAATGAACATGAAATAGATAACATGCTCGAGTTGATAAATTTAAAAGATAAAAAGCATGCCTTGGCAAAAACATTATCTGGTGGTATGAAACGAAAACTGTGTGTAGCAATCGCTTTTATTGGAGACTCGAGTATTGTCATTCTAGACGAACCAAGTAAAAATTTAATTTAAAAAAAAAAAATTTATTTAACAATTAAATTAATTTTTTTTTAATTTTTAAAAAGGTTCTGGTATGGATCCACAAGCAAGACATTCAACTTGGACTTTGTTGCAAAAATTCAAAAAAGAGCGAAAATGCACCATTTTACTCACAACTCATTTTATGGACGAAGCCGATTTTCTCGGCGATCGAATAGCCATCATGTCCAAAGGCAGCCTTCGCTGTTGTGGTTCTCCTCTTTTCTTGAAATCAAAATACGGCTCTGGCTACAACTTGGTCCTGACTAAAAAAAGAGACGAAAATCCTGTTGATCATGACAAAGAAATAATTGACTTGGTCACAAAATCGATTCCAAATTCTAAATTAAACACAAACCTGAAATCTGAAATAAGTTTTGTTTTGCCAGCAGAAGAAGCAGCCAAATTCAGTTACCTTTTGGATGAAATTGATAAAAATAGAGAAAGATTGGAAATAGCAAATGTTGGTATAAGTGTGACAACAATTGAAGATGTATTTTTAAAGTAAATTTTAATATTTTGATTTTATTTTTTTTTTATTTTTATTTGAATTAAAAGAATTGGTGAAGAAGAAGAACTAGAGGAACCAGAATTTAAAAAAAACAATGGTTCAGTCAACAATGCTTATGAACAAGAATTACCGACAAGTCATGTTCAATTACCGTCAAAAAACTACTTGGAAAACTTTGGTTTATGGGCTGGCTCTAAAGATGAAGACAACATAACTGGCATAGGATTTATTCTGCTTCAATTTTATGCTTTATTTGTCAAACGCTTTATTCATTCTATTCGAAATAAAAGCTTATTTATCACCCAATTACTTATTCCAATCGGATGTGTTCTTATCAACATGATTTATTTGAAATATGCACCGATCAAACCAAGTGATTCACCACCTCTAACAATCGATTTAGGCAAATACCAACAAAATCTAGCTCCTTTTATTTACAGCACATCTGATCCATTCATGTCTAATATAGCTCAAATATTTGAATCAAATCTAAAAATGTACCAAAATACGGAGGTAGTTAACATCTTGGAAAATACATACTTGGAGAATTGTAAAACCAAAAATAATGATATAGACGAATTTTTAAGCTGTCTAGGTCTAATTAATGGCTACTACTTGATTGATAAAACAGTCTTGGCAGCATCTTTTTATGAAAATAATTCAATAATTGGTCACTTTAATAATCAGGGATATCATGGACCTCCGTTGATTCTGAACCAAATTTCGAATGCTTTATTGAAATATTTCTCTGGTAAAAATAATGCAACCATTACCGTTATAAATCATCCATTACCTCGAAACACTACCGAAAAGTTAAACGATGCATTAACTCAAGAATCTGCTGGTTTTAATGTGGCATCAGGTTTAACTTTTGGTTTTTCATTTTTGGTCGCTAGTTTTGCGATTATTCTAATTAAAGAAAAAACATCAAGTGCCAAACATATTCAGTATATGAGCGGCTGTAATTCAAACATATACTGGTCAAGTTCGCTAATATGGGATATGCTGAATTATCTTATCCCATCCGCAATTGTCATGGTCATTCTAAAAGTAAACAATTATAAAATAATTATATAAAAATAAAATAATTAAAAATTTTTTTTTGTTATTTTTTAGCTTTTTGAAATTAAACAATTTGTAAATGATGACAGATGGTTGTATTTTTTCCTTTTGCTTCTCCTGAATGGTTTAGCTCATTTGCCGCAGACCTATTTATTTTCATATTTATTTAATATTTCGGCTACCGGATTTGCCATTATTACACTCTGGAACATTTTATCAAGTAATACATAAAAAAATTTAGACTTTTTTTTTAATCTTAATTCGTAACAAAGGTCAGGTGACATTGATAGCAGTCAATATATTAAGTTCTCCATTTTTGAATTTGTCGGATGTGGCTAGATCATTAGAATGGGTTTTTTTGATTATTTTACCTAACTATGCGTTTGGGTAAGCAGAAATAAAAATTTGATATTTTTGATTCAATTTTTTTAGACAAGGAACAGTGGATTTATATGAAAATTATAATAGAATTGAACTTTGTAAAAATTTAACATTTCTGTGTAAGATTTTACCAAATCCATGCTGTCGATATGAAAATGAAGGCATGACAGATCCGTGTGGTGAACAACCTTGTTTTTACTGGAATGAAAATTATTTTAGTTGGGAAAAACCTGGTATTTTAAGATTCGTTATTTTTATGATTATACAATTTTTGGTGCAATTCGGCATCATATTGCTCTATGAGGCTGGAATATTGAAAAAAATATTTTATAAATTAAGAAAGCAATCAAAGCCTACAAATACTGATAATCAAATTGAATTGGAAAAAGAATTCGGAGATATTTCCAAAGATAGTGATGTAATTAATGAAGAGAATCGAATTAGACAAAAATCTTGTTTAGATAAAGAATTTTTTATTGTTGATGGTATTACCAAATACTATTCTAATTTTATGGCAGTTAAAGGTATAAGCTTTACTTTGAAATCATCCGAATGTTTTGGTCTACTTGGCGTTAATGGTGCTGGAAAATCGACTAGCTTTAAAATGTTAACAGGTGATGAATACTTGACAAAAGGTGATGCCTCAATCAATCGAATCAGCATTAAAGATGACATCAAAAAATATCAGAAAAAACTCGGCTATTGTCCGCAATTCGATCCTCTAATTGACCAAATGACAGTGATGGAAACTATGGTTATGTATGCTAGATTGCGAGGACTAAAGCCAAACATAATCAAAAATACTTGTCTGTCTTTAATTAATCTTTTGGACTTGGATGATCACATTGAAAAAATGTGCTATACATTAAGTGGTGGAAACAAGCGTAAATTGTCAGTGGCCATAGCTTTGGTCGGAAGCCCTCTTGTTCTTTTGCTTGATGAACCAACATCGTAAGCTTTTTAATTTTTTAATTTGTGAATTGAAATTAATTTTGAAAAATTAAAAGCGGTATGGATCCAATTACCAGAAGAACTTTGTGGAATTGTTTGATAAAAATAAAAAATAAAGGAAAATCTTTGATATTGACTACGCACAGGTAATTATATTTACATTTTTTTTTAATTATTTAGTTAAAAACTAAAAGTCAAAGAGATTATTTTTATTTATTGATAATTAATGATTAAAAATTTGAATTGTTTTTTTAATATTGTAAAGCATGGACGAAACTGAAGTTTTATGTTCAAATATTGGCATTATGGTAAATGGTGAATTCAAGTGTATTGGTAGTCTTCAGCATCTGAAGAGCAAATATGGGGAAGGATACACTTTAATGGTCAAAATTAGTTTGGATAAGAAACCGAATGAGATTGATAGAACAAATATAGTTGATGGCAATCAAATAGTCATCGAAAGAAGTGACGAATCAATGTCAAATGACCGCAATCAAATAGTGAATCAATTCATTGAATTTATTTTAGACAAAATCAAAAACAGCTACGTGAAAGAGAATCGTGATGGTTTTGTTAACATTCACATAAATGACAATTCAACTTCAGTTCTATCTAAAGTATTTTCGTTAATAGAAGAGATTAAAACTCAATTTTCGATTGAATATTACATTGTTACTCAGACCAAGTTAGAGCAGATATTTTTAAATTTTGCTTCAAGACAGATTGATCCCGAAACACGGTTAGTTTCGAAGAAAAATAAGAAGTGTTTCGGGTTTTAGCATTTTTGATATTGTTTTCGAAATTTTAACTTACAGTTTATTTTTTATAAATAAATTGATTCTAATTTTTGGTATAAAATAAATTTAGTTTTCAAAATATTGTTTATTAATAAAAATTATTTTCATATATGATAGACTCATATCTCTTGTAATGACTGGTTAACATTTAGAAAAAATATTACCAATTTCTAAATTATAAAAACCAAATATTATCAACTATCTTTTATTAATTTATAGTTATTTATTTAGTAAAATAATTTGGAATCGCTTCCGGAATGTTCAAATATTGAGTTTGTTCTAAGAGCATTTATTCTTGTTGACTCAATTACAATAATATCAATTTAATTTATATTATCCTAAATATTGTGTGCTTTTTAATAAGATGTTTCCATAAAATTGTTCAAATTAAATTCGCACTTTTTTTAATTAATTAAATAAGTTTAATTAATAGATTAATTTTGAATAATTTGACTAAAAAACACAGTAATGTATTTTTTAATTTATTTGGGAAGCAAAGCTTAAACTCCTCCCAAACTAATACACAAGTCTTTTAAAATGGCGAAAATTTTTTCTCCAGTACAACCATTGTAGAAAAAAAGGATTTTGTAGATATATTTATGAATATTTGTAATTTAATTTTGCTATCTTTTTACATTAAAATTAAATAGATTGCATCAAACATTTAAAATTTGGTTTTTATTATTTTAATAAAATAATCTTTAAATTTTATCTTTTTCACAAAAGTAAGAAAATAATTTTCTTTAAAAAAGAAAGAAATTTTGAAAATATTTTAGAATATAGTAAATTGAATTCTTTTTTACTTAAAAATATTAAACAGTCTTTTAAAAAAATATCCAATATCAATTTAAAAAATCAAGGATTCTAAATTTCTAAATAAAAAAGAAGGCAAATTGCTATTATAATGTGGAGAAATAAAGTCGATATTCGAACAAAAGTTTTTCTGCTTAAATAGTCATGAAATGTGTCAAGATAGTAAAAGTCTTTATCTAAAAATTTATAAGACACTAGCAAAATTTAAATTCATCATTTTCTACTGGAATAGGTATCTTTTAAAAACAACATACAACAGAAAAGCGAAAAGTGAGCTTCTTTCTTAAAGAAAGTTACTATCAAACTTTTATAAAAAGATGAAATTTAAAGATTAAAAACGTTAAAAACTAGATATTCTATTCAATTTAATTTCAATTTAATAAGATTGCAAAAGAAATTCCAATCTATTTTTAAAAAAAATTAATTTGAAACATTGCACTTTTTTCGTGCTTTCTCAAAATTTTGTTAAATATTTATCAAAAGACGAAAAAATGCACCATATTTATATTTATTTAATTAAATTTTTAGTTCCATGGACAAATTGAAATATGATTTGTATATAAAAAAGTGTCTCTTTTTTCTCTTCTTTTAGAAACAAGAAAATAAATGTTTTACTTGACAAATGACTAGTGAATTTTCTTCTAAACGATAAACATTTTTTTGAGAAAAACAACTCAAATAAAGGGAAATTTTTGGGAAATTCTTAATAGCAAGTTTCTTTTATTTGTGGTTCTATTTGATGAAATACTGTAGTTTAACGAAAACTAGAAGCACCAAACGAATCATTTGATTCATTTTAAAAATTTCAAAACTTCATAGTTTTTAGACAGGTATTTCAAATGAATAAATTTTTTGTGAATTATGTAGATTTTATCTTTTTCTTTAAAGCAAATTATGACTCTGTAAAATTACTTTAATATTTTTTTAAATATTTGAAATTAAAAAAACACTAAAAAATGCTTGGTGCTTTTTGTGTTAATTTAGTGGTGGAAATCAATTCAAATCGACTGAAAAGTTATAAAATAAGCTGAATTTTATAAATCGTTTTTGAAAAACCTATTTCTAACAGTTGTTAAAATTATTTTTATTTAATTAAATTTTTAAAATTTGTAATCAAAATTTAAATTTAATTGGATGAAAATAAATTTTTTTAATTTTTTTAATTTTTTTAATTGTAATTTTCACATTTCTATGTTCGGATAGAATTTACAAAAGCAAGTTCGACAGAATACACTTGTTTAAAATTTTTCTTACACATCTACAAGAAATTCATTGCATTTGGATACTTTTTAAACGATTAATTTTAAATTTACTTTATTAAAGGATGTAAAATAAATTTAAAAAAATTTTATTGCTTTTTTGAACAAAATTTAGAATAGCCGAAAAATCTAAAAAATTCGTCACGATATCTATTATTAAAAATCAAAAGAATTACCGGATTAAACGATGAATAAACGTAGCTCATCCAGTAACCTATCTCTAGAATTAAATCACTAACACATTCATTACAAAAAGCTTTTAATGGCCAAGTTACACAGAATACTGAGAACAAGACGCTTAAAAAAATTGAAATGCTCCATATACACATAATTGCTTTTTTTTCCTTGTTAATACGATCTTGCTTTGCTTGAAATTTATTTTTTTCATCTTTTTTGTCCGATGATTTGGAATTGGTAAAATTTTGTGATTGATTTTGAAGACTAATGTCAGTAAATACTCTAATTGTACTCTTTTTGGTCGCTGTTCCAAGTTTTTCAGCTTTTTTGATAAATTTTTTCCTCAATTCCCAATAAACCAAAGTGTTCATGACAAACACGCTAAGAACTGGAAGAAAATACCCAACGGAATCAGCCACTAGAACATAGGTAAACGTATATGTGAAATAGCAATTTCTCGATTCAAAGTTTTGACGAGTAATTAGAATTACAGATAAGCCCCAAAATGTATAAATGAGAATCCATTTTCCGATTAAAATAAAATATTTATCTCTAGTCATATTTTCATTAACTACCAGTGGCCATTTGAGTTGTCTAAATCTGTGAATAGACATAAGAAGAAGACTGTAAATGCTTACTGTTCCAATCGAAAAATCATTAATTACCCAAAATATGCAAGTTGCTTCTCCTAGAGGCCAGAAGCCAAATGTGGTAAATATGGTCATAAATGGAACGGACATTAGGCCAATCATGAAATCAGACAATGTTCCAGATAAAAATAGAAAATTTGAGTAAGTTTTTCTCTTAAGTCTGAATAAGATTATGTAAATTATTGATCCATTAAAAAATATGTTTAAAATGGCTAAAATAACTTTGGTTGTAATCAAAACAATTGTTTTGTAATCCTTTTGAATTTTGCATTCACTGATATTTTTGATTGAAAAATTAAGATTTGTTTGATTTAACATGTTTTTCTTCAAATGATTGATTAATGAAAAAAAATCGACGTTGAATTGATTTTAATTTAAATTTATTAGTTAATGTTTAAAATATTTCTTTATGGAAAAAAATATTATTTTTGCATTAAAATTAGATTTTTATTGAGTTTTATTTGAAAATTTATTGAGATCACTTTACCTAATTAATTGACTTTAAAGTGTCAACTAAAATTGATTAATATAGATTAAAATTTATAAGTAATTTGATAAAATCAATGATTTAAAATGAAATGAAATTTTAACAAATATATTTCCTAGAAATTTTAAATTCTTAACCATTTATTCGTCTACTTAAAATTTTAGCTTGATGATCGATTTGTTGCAAGGTATTTGTTATCATCCATGTCTCGAAAATTGTCTAAAATTTGACGGATGAAAGTAAATTTAAAAAGGAAACAGAATCATTTTACTAACAAAAGTAAAATGAGGAAGCATAAGCTAAATTTTTAAAAAGAGACCAACTTTTGAATAAAAGCGTATTTTCTAAATAAAATTTATTAAAAAATAATATTAAGCATTAATAATTGGACAATTAAAATTAAAAATTTTTTTGAAAATTTTAGAATTTAAATTTTATTCTCGTGATGAATGCACTCACAATTTTCCTTCCAAACATATGTTGAATCCGCATACCATTCCTAAAAATTAAAATTTTTATTGAAAACAAAACAGGAAAATCTAATGAATTTTTAATTGTTGTTAACAGAATGCTTTTCTCCTAAGCTAATTACACTTTTATTAATATAAAATCGTTAAACGAAATGGATTAAACTTAAAAAATCTAAAATAATTTGAGAAACTTGGAAAATATAAAAACAATAAGAAATGAAATGTTTCTTTAAATACCTTTTTCCAAATCGGAACTGTTCGTTTAAACTCATTGATACAATAATTAACTGCTTCCAATGAGTCTCTTCTATGTGGCGAAGATATAGCTATAATTATTGATGACTCCTCGATCTTTACTTCTCCAATTCGATGAAAAATCGCTATGTTTCTAATATCGGACCATTTATTTCGAATTTCGTCGCAAATTTTTTTCATTTCTTTAATAGCCATATTATTATATGCCTCGTACTCAAGTTTTGCTACTGTTTTTCCATTCATATTATTCCTTGTAGTACCTGATTGCAAATTTAAATTTGTAAAAAATATCATTATAAAATACCCATAAAAATTGATATGGCTCCACATTCAGGCAGGGAAACCAATTTGGTAATTTCATCCAAGTTCAGCTGGCATGCTCTAATCTCAAGATAATCATTCATCTAGCAAAAAAATTTTATTATAATTAAATTTTATTCTCATCAAAAATAAATATTTGTATTTTATTACAAATTTTTAAAATATTAAAATAATTTTATTTTTAATTTATTGCAAATTTTTAATTATTAGCCGCCACTAATTGGAGGAATCACTGCAATTTCATCACCACTTTTAAGATTTAAATTCTCTTCCATCTCGACATATTCCTCATTAACCGAAAGCTTACAAGTGCCATTTATTTCTGATAGTCTAATAAATTCAATAATAAAAATCAATAAAGGGTATTAAACAATATTCTCACCTTGGAAACTTTGAAATCAAAATCTCAAATAATTCTGAAGCTTTAATTTGTGACCTTTCTAAATCTATTTTAATTTGGCCAATTCCAGTCAAGTCGCGACTCTTACTAAAGAACAATACATTTACTTGATAAGAACTCATGACTGAATTTTTCTAAAAGACAATTTTTATAATAAAATTTTAGAAATAAAGTACTTTAAGAAAAAAATTGATAAAAATTAAACTTTGTAAACGTTTTCTTTTTTGTTGTATTTAACAAAGAGATAACAAATTTAATTTTTTTTAATTAGAAATTTTAATCATAATTTATTTCCATTAAACAAATTTTAATTAGACCTTTTTAAAGATGAAAATTTTAATAAGACCTTTTTAATGAATTTGTAAATTTTTTATCGTTTTTTCTTGTTGGAGATTTTTAATTTGATGGGAAGTGAAAATTTAAAAAAAAGTATATCTGGCCATCGATATACTATTAGGAAAAAACAATTAAAAAAAAATGTCTTATAAATTTTATTGTGATTAAAATTTAAAGTGGTTTAAAAAGTATTATATAGATAAAATTTTAAGATTTTTTTGACATTTTTACCTTAAATTGAATAAAATTAAGATAGATTTCAATGAAGTTAATTACGCATATAAATTTTTAAAAAATATTGGCAGTAAAAAAAGATTTAAATAAATGAATTTAAAATTGATGAAATTGTGTAAAAAAAAATCATGGAATCTTGAGAAGTTTATCTTCAATATTTTAGACTACAGTTACTGATTTAGCCAAATTTCTTGGGCAATCAACGTCATACCCTCTCAAAACAGCTATGTGGAACGACAGCAGCTGCATTGGTATCACTGATAGAATGCCTTGTAAACAGTCGACTGTCCTTGGAATCTTAATTGTTCTATTTGACAATTGGTTGAGTTCTTCATCATTATCATTGCAAATAATAATTGGATTTCCGCCACGAGCAGCAACTTGTTGATAAGCATTCATACATTTTTGCTTTACCGGATCATCCATCAAGACCATCACTATTGGCATGGTAGGATCAACCATGGCCAATGGGCCGTGTTTTAATTCACCAGCCAAAATGCCCTCTGAATGCATATAAGTCAATTCTTTGACTTTAAGAGCGCCTTCCAAGCAAGTTGCATAGTTGAAACCACGTCCCATAATTAGTAAAGATTTCTCAGTATACAATTGTTTTGATAGCTCTAAAATTTGATCATCTAATTCCAACACTGTTTTGATTTGACCTGGCAACTCTCTTAAAGATCGGATTATTTCATCACGTCTTGGCTTCTTGGAAAGAGAGTCCTCGCTAAGAACCAAACCTAACATTACCAATGATAAAAATTGACTGGTGTAAGCTTTAGTTGAAGCAACGCCAATTTCTGGGCCAGCGTTGATGTGAATACCACAGTGAGATTCACGCGAAATTGAACTTCCTACAGTGTTTGTGATGCCCACAATTAAAGCTCCTCTTTGCTTACAGTATCTTAGTGCCAAAATGGTATCTGCAGTCTCGCCTGATTGCGAGATAAACACGCATACATCGTCACGGAATACTGGAGTATTACGATCCAAAAAGTCACTGGCCAATTCGACCATTACTGGCAGTTCAGTCAATTCCTCCAAAAGCTGACGTGTAGCTACAGCGCTATGGAACGATGTGCCACAGGCGATAAATATCAATCGTCTGCATCGTTTTATTTCAGAAACATAGTCTTTAATGCCACCCAGAGTAACATTCAATTTATCAGCATTTACACGACCACGCATGGTGTTTACAGCTGATTCTGGTTGTTCGAAAATTTCCTTCTGCATAAAGTATTTGTAGTTTCCTTTCATAATTTGCTGGATTTCCATGAAAAGCTCTTGAATTTCACGATGTGATGGCTCGCTTATTTCACCTCGTTTAATACGGTGAATGGTCAAGCAGCCATTGCGCACCACAGCTACATCGTCATCTTCCAAGAAAATTACTTGGTTTGTATGCTCAATAACAGCACTGGCATCAGAAGCAAAAAAGTATTCGATGTTTTTGTTCGAGCCCAAAGGATGAAACTCGGCTTCGGCACTTGTCTCTGGTCTCAACAATGGCGATTGAACTACAGCTCCTCTAAATTCTAAAAAGAAAAAAAATTAGCTGATCTGATGCTTGTTAGGCCTGTTTTATGAATTAGCTTCAAGGTAGATTAAAATTAGAATTTAAGCAAGACATTTAAGTCTTCTCTAAATGGATAAGCGCCCATATTAAAGAAGCTAATAGAATAATAAAATATAAATGTCTGACCTTTTTGATGTTCTATTAAATTATAAAATAAAATAAAAAAGTTAATTGTTAGTTTAAATAAAGTATTAATAAAAAATAATCACCTGAATCGGTTCCTGTAAAAATTTTAATTAAAAAAAAATCATTAGTCAATGTTTATTTTGTGAATTACTGATACATTCGATCAATAATTGTGAAAGTAGGAAGCATTCATGCAATTAAATAGCCAAGTCTTGGGCGATTCAAATAGAATGCACTGGAAACTTGGCCTTAACGATAATAGAGAATATATTTTTATTCATTTTTTATTATAATACCTTTGCCAAGCGCCTTTCGAGAGGCTTTTTTTTCTAAGATAGAAATCTATTTATCTATTTTTAAGCTTTAATTTTTTTATTTTTCTAGATTTATTTACCCTCAGATTGTCTAGCGAGAAAACCTGTTAAAATACAGAATTTTTAAAACTCAAGCTTTTACATTTTAAGGTAATCTTAAGCCCTAAAAAAATTCAAAACAAACCTTTGCTGAACACAATTGGAATGTGGTTGGTTGCCAATTGACTTTCGCATTTAACACCAATCAACAAAGGCGAGCCTCTTCGAGATGCGGCCAATTCTCCCGGAAAGTGAACACTTTTGAACAAAAACGAAAAAGCTCCTTCAACTTGGGAAATAACCAGTTCGACCAAGTCTTGGAAAGTCAAATTGTGTCCTTGAGCCTTGTGTTTGTCATACAAATATTTGATCAGTTTGACAACTACTTCAGTATCGGTTTCGGATTCAAAAGTGAAGCCTTTGGTGATTAAATAGGCTTTCAGATCTTTATAGTTGTTGATTATGCCGTTGTGAACAACGACAAATTCATTATCTTCGTCCGAGCGCTGAGGATGAGAGTTCCAGGCTGACGGTTCACCGTGGGTGGCCCAACGGGTATGAGCAATACCAGCATGGGTCTCGAACTCAAGGTCCCAGTTATTGTCCTCTAATTTTGCGACAGCATTTCTCAAATCCACAACTTTACCTTTTTGTCTGACTACAACACATGGCATTTTTGGGCTGTCGTTCAATGGTATTTCGTTACCACCATCAAAAGCAATACCAGCCGAGTCATAGCCTCTGTATTCCAAGCGTTGCAAGCCATCCATCAAAGTTTCCACAATGTACTTTCTGGATTTTGGTACCAAATAGTTCAAGTAACCGAAGATTCCGCACATTTTTCTGATTGATTTTTTTCAAAATCTAAAAAAATAATTAGAACAAAAATAGAAAATGTTCCTTTTTAATACACCCTTTATTTGGTAGCATATTTTTTGATAAAAAATTGAAATTTTTCTAAGCATAATTTAGTAAATTGTGTTCGTGTTTCTCTTGGTTTGCTTACGTGTTAAATAATCATGAATGAAAAATTTTTGAAATTTTAAAATTATAGCAGTCGGGTTTCCAAAAATAATTTCGAGCTTGACTAAAAAATATTTTTTTGTAAGCTTAAGGATCTTATTTATTGAAAAAAAGAAAATTTTTAAATTGTAAATTTTAACTTGAAAATTTATAACAAAATTATTCTATTGAAATTTATTTAAACATTTCTTAATGAATATCTTTTGTTCTAAAACAGCATGCTTTTATCTCTGAATATCTCGATATTTGTTCAAATCATCGCTTTGAACAAATTGTTTTTTGGAAGAAGATTCTTAAAATAGTTGCTAAACGAGAAGCTATTTATAAGAAAAAAAATGAATCTAGTTGACTAAAACGTGGCTTAAAAGAATAGAAAAGCCATATAGAAAGAAAGAGCTTAAGTGTATCCTCTATTTTTTTCAGTTTTTTCATCTATTGTTATTTAGATTAAATCGACGTTAATTTCGGCGTATATGATGATTTAAAAAATATCAAATTTATAATTCATTCATAAAGAAACTTTGTTGGCTTATTGGTCACTTTGGCATTTCCCTATTGACTTAGCTTCACTTTGAAAATATTTATAAAATAAATTGTAAATATCTTTTGTTTAAACTAGATTATTTCCAGTTTGGGATTAAAAATTCAATTACGTGTTCCTAATAAAATTATTGACCTATAGGATAATCTATCTCGGTTAAAATAATTAATCCAGTTTTGAAAAAATTCAAATAACACAAATATGAAAATCCAGTTGTTTTCTAATCTTTCTAATTTATCTGTTTGTTCTTTACATCTATAAAATCTTGATTCAACTCATTCTTATTCTTCAAAACCCATAGAAAACTTAACTTTTATTTTTGCTGAATATTAAAGTTCTTTTGTTTGCCAACATATTAATCAAAATGTTAAAAAAATTATTTTCTCATGCTCTTTATTCATTGTCTTATCTTCAGAGCTTTATATTCGAACAAAATTTATTTAAAAGAATATAACAAAATCGGTCATTAAATTGATCATACTGAATAACTTCCAAAAAAATAATTTTATTAATTTTAATAAAAGATTGATATTTTTTAATTTAAAAAATCGCATATTTTGATATTTTAACAACGAAAAGACAAATTCTTTTTATTAGGTATTTTATTTTAATACACAGTAAACAAAGAATATTTATTTTATTTTCTTGACCTTAAGAAACTTTATGAGCTAGCTTTTATAAACTTATTATTAAAATTTTTTGATGCATATCATAATTTTTGAGTTTAGGATAATTTATAATTTCTCACTTATTGTTCTAAAAACCACTTAAAATAGCTCACGAATGGACTTAGTCACCCATTCATGTCATTTGAAGGTTAGTTCCCTGATGAATAAAAATAAACTCGAGGAAAAACTAAATTCAATCCTAAACAAAATTTAATTGCTTTTTCAAACCCTCTATCCAGAAAATAAATTAGCAATTTGCTAATTTAAATTAAATAGTTTTAGATATTTATTATATTTCTAATTGTCCCTTTAACATGAACTAAGAATCAATTAATTTAAATCACTCAAAAATTTATAGCATATATGAAATTTTTGAAATAGAAAAATAATTATTCATTTAAAATTAAAAGATCGTAAATTAATGTAAAAAGTGAATTTGGAGGTTTCATTTTCTTTTAGCATCTTTTATAAAAACTATGAAATTTCACTTTTTTAAAAGCATTCCAAATTTTAGCATTTAATTTTAATTTATCTGTTTCATTAGAAACAAAAAATATTTTTTATTTGCCAAAAAAATCATTCATCGAAAAAGAAAAAATGAATCTATTCACTTGCTCTATTTACAACAGGATTGATCAAATTTTTCAAATCAATGATAAAATATGATCTTTCATTTTTTTTTAAATAAAGATTTTAAAAATATTTAAAAAATAACATTTTTGTTTAAACACCAATCCTAAAAAAATGGCCGGCATAAGAAAAATAAAAATTGATGTCTAGATAGATAAAATTTTTTTCAATGAAAGCTTTAAATTGGCTGTCAATTTTGTTTTTCTCAGAATGCAAAACATGAGCCTAAAATATAATAAAAACTTATTTAATAAAACTTTTATTAATTAAATTAATTTACGTCTAAATAAAATTAAAACCAATTTTTTTTGCTAATCTTAAACATTCGAATATTACTTTTTGTAGCTATAAAATCCTTCTCCAGATTTACGTCCTAGCCTACCTTCGGCAACTAGTTGATCAATGACCACAGATGACTGGAAAGTAAGATCTTCTGGAAATCTTTTTTTCCATCCATCGACTATAAACTTAGTGGTGTCTAATCCTACATAGTCTATCAACTCAAATGGACCCATTGGATAGCCAGCTCCTAGCTTCATGGCAGTGTCAATATCTTGGAAGGAAGCGTCACCTCTTTCGTACATTTTCACGGCTTCAAACATATATGGAACCAGCAATCTGTTCACAATAAATCCTGGAGTATCTTTGCACTCCACTGTAGTCTTGCCAATAGATAAACCGTATTCCAATAAAGTTCTATAGGTCGCATCACTTGTCTTGTGAGTTTTGATTACTTCTAAAAGTTTCATAACAGGAACTGGATTAAAAAAGTGGAGTCCACCAAATTTGTCTTTTCTAGACACAGCTTCAGCAATTTCGGCAATCGGAAGCGATGAAGTATTACTGGTGAATATTGTTGTATTTGGTGAAATTTTGTCCAATTTTGAAAATAAATCATGCTTAGCCTGAATGTTTTCAATAATTGCTTCAATAATCAAGTCGGATTTTTCAGCACCAGCATCTACTTTGGTTGTAGTTACTATTCGATCCATTGTATCTTTAATATATCTAACAGCATGTTCTGGTTCTTTGTTGAATTTTTTTTTAGTTGATCTAGTCAAGCTTGTCTCTATTGTTTTCAATGCTTTATTTAGAGCTGTGTCATTTTGATCAACTAAATAGACACTATAACCAGCTTCCGCAGTTACCTGAGCAATACCGCTACCCATCAAACCGCTGCCAATTACAGTAACGCTATTAATTTGTCGATTTAATGCACTAGTTGAAGAAAATGAACGCTTGATGATGTTATTGATAACCAATTTTGATGCCATTTTTTAATAAAAATTTAGAAGTCAAAGTCTATTTTTTTTTAGTTCTTAATAAAATGAAGCAGTATATATTTTTTTCAAATAATGAGTATACACTCTGAGATATAAAAGAAAATGTTTATTGCATTGCATTTATCAAAATTTAGTTTAAATTGAATTTTAAAATGTCTTAGTTGAAAATTATTTACCACTTTTACATAGGCCTTAATTATACTTTATATCTTAACAAAATAAATATAAGCTGACTTGAAATAAAAGGCGATAATAAAACAGTAATTTTTTTAATACTAAATCTATTATATATTATCAATATTCTTCAAATTCTTGTTAATAAGTTCCCATATGGTCTACTGGATAGGATTCCTGCCTTTCACGCAGGTGGTCCAATTTTTTATCTAAATATATAGACAGGATCTCTTTATTATTTTATTTTTTAAAGTGACGTGCTTAAAAAAATTGAAGAAAATTTATAAAAAGCAATAAAAATATGAGCTGGCTTTTGTCAAAAATTGAAATTAAAATTCAATCTAAATAAAATTATAATGCAGTCTTCACCACAGTGGGATGGAGAAGAATTATGAAAATAGTTACCGCTTGAATTTTTTAATTACCAACAATTGGATCTAAATGGAAACATGTCCATTTGGACCATTTGGAATTTTTTTGACGCAAACTTGATCCAAATCTTATTTTCAAAATTTTTTCCACTTGATTAAGACTTCAAAATTCAACATTATGAGAAAATTAAACAAAATCAAATTTATCGGCAACAGTATTCAACAGTTAAATTATAATTTTACTGCTTGTTCATAACTTTATCTACCTTTACTCAAAGAATCTTAAAAGGTCTCCAAAAAAACAAAACAGAATTAAAAAAAATAAGTACTTTTCTTTGAGAACCAGAATTTCGACGATTAAAAGTTAAACCTCCAGACCATAGCAGCTAGAATCGATGGCCTTTTCAAAAATTAACATAAACTAACAAGGACCTAAATGATACTCAAGGTATAACAAACCCATCGGCTAAATATCGGATTTTAAAAATTAAGACACGTAGCTAGATGTCTTAAAAACGATAAAAAAAATTTTGTTAAAGAAGGGAAAAAGTAGAAAAATATTTTTTTTTATTAAAAACAAATTATTCAGAGTAATGAAAAATAAGTTAACGATCATATCTACCCAGGGTTCATCTTTAATTATTATTTGATTATTATTTTAATAAAAAAATATTAATAATCCAACAGAAATCTTCAATTAAAACTAATTTTAATTTTCATGACAAAAATATCTTATTAATTAAAAATAATTATTTAATATTAGAAAAATTAAATTTTTTTAATCTTAGATTTTTGTTAAGTTTTATGTGAATAAAAATGAAGAATTTATTTAAAATTTTTATAAATAAATTTTCATAAATCACTCTTAATTATCTAATTTGATGGATTCTAATTGAATAAAAAATTTAGTATTACAAGACTGTTGACAATGTTCGATGAATTATTCAAAACTTCCAGTTTAGATTAAATGATGAATTTGCCGATAAAAATAATAGATATTGTTACTATTTTATTTTTTAGTCTACTCGTAAAAACCATTTTAAGATTATATTTAGAATTTAAAAAATTTATTCTAAGGTTGTCATCATTATCTTTATTTTTTTACAGCGAAATATAAGAAGATTTAAACTTAGAAATGTTCGAGATCCCCATTTTTTCACATGTAAATCAATTCCAAAGGTAATTTTTAAAATAAAAAAAGGAGTTTGATATAAAATTTATTTAAGGAACTGAGAGATGCTATTCAGAAAAAGCACAAAAAATCTCATGAATATAATGAGCCAGAGACTCTCTTAACTACTCCTTACCAAAATTTACCAGACAACAGTAATTTAAACAGGCTTTAAGTTTAATGAGTAAATAATTTCCTTCAAGAGACCAAAACGTTCATTATTCGCATGAAGGCATTCGAAGTTTCCAAAAATCTTGGTACTTAACCAATTCAAAGTTTTTATGTCAAATAATTTATTTGTATCTTTTTAAAGAAAATGCTTTGTTTGAATGTGGCTATAGAAGACAATTAGCCACAAAATTTGAAGATTTTATTGAATATTTGATTAATTTGAATGACGATTTTGTCCTTGATAGAAATTCCTTACAGGAATTCAATAAATTATTCGTGTGGGCTATGCTGGACCCAATGGTTTTGTTAATTTTTTTTTAATAAGAAACTTATAATAATTCAAATTTTAAAGAAATTTGACAACGAAGAATTGAGAAAAATGAACAAACTAATCAACAGTATTATAGAGAGGTTAGACAAAAAAATTGAATTTTTTTGTTTTATTAAATATTTTATTTTTTATTAATTTAGATTAACTCTTAAAAAACCGTTGATTAAAGACAAGATATTGCAACATAAGCTAGATTTAGATGATGAGGGAAATTGTGATTTAAACAAAAAATTTAAGATAATTCAAAATCAGGAAGCTAAAGTAAACAATTTAGCTAAATCCAAATCGGCTTTATCACAAAAATATCATCAGCCACAGTGTTCCTTTATCAACATAGAGAAGATGAAATTTGATGAGCCAAGTAGTTCTAGTGAAGGTGATGCTCCAAAGTCATCTAAAATAAAATCTCAAATAAAAAACGTATTCAATTCTCGAAAGAATTCCATCGATACCAATGCTAATACAAATAACAATAACTCAAAGCAATTGCTTGTGACACCAAAGGGAAAGGTAATATCAAGTAGCAAATATGAAGAAATAAAAGATACAAGTTTTGACAGTCAAATATCAATGACTAATAGGATCAATAACAATTCGGATTATCGGTGGTCGATGACTAATGAATCAATCAAAGTTTATGACTCGGAAAATGAAGAGATTCCTTTGGTCAAAAAGACAAGCCCGATACCAAAAAAGCGAAGTGGAAGTCAAAATCAGCCAAATCCGACAAAAAATATAGTTGAGAATATTTTTCATACATCAAAAAGTTTAGGTGAAGAAAACGTCGGCTTTTGCTCAACTTTTGAAACCAATTTTTAAACTTTTAATTTAACAATCTTTGGATTTTTTAACTTTTTTTTTCAATTTAATTTTATTCATTTAACAATAAACTTTTTTTATCAAAAAGGAAAAAAAAATTCAATTAAAAAATGGTCAGCAAACAATAAAAATTTACACATACAATTTTCTGTTCTTAATTTTATTTTAGATTATTTAAAAATTACAGAAATATTTAAAATATTTTCTCAAACTTTATTAATTTACAAAAAAAATAATATATAGAATAAATGTTGATAAATATTCATGATATTTATATAAACAACTTATTAAGAACAAAAAAAACTATTTTAAGCCCTTGATTTAGAAGAAAATACATTTTTAATAAACTAAAACTTCAAAAATTAATGACGTCTATCTAAAGAGACTTTGAGATTAATAATAATTTGCATACATTTCTTTCATACAAATCAAGGGCTACTGCATTAACAAAGTTAATCAAATTAAATTTGATCTTAAATAGCACCAATGATGTTAGCTAAATAGTTGGAATAACGGAATCCGTTTAGTTTCTGAATTAATTATGGTACAATTAACTTTATTTCGATTTTTTTTTTGATATATATAACGCATATTTAATTCAGCTAATTTAATAAATTAAAAAAAAACTTAAACTTAAACCATATGAATTTAATTTGCTTAAAAAAAGAGAAACTCGGATTTTTAAAATTTGTTCATTTAGAATTCGTTGATTTCGATTTATTTACATGCAGTACTCAACCATACAAGTCCTTCGTATAAGCCGTCCCCTTTAAATTAAAATTTGCATTTTACAATAAAAAATAAAAAGATATAAATCATACCTTTTATTGCGCTGCATGGTTGAATATACCATGTGCGGTCTCTTAGTGAACTTAGACCGAGTCTATCTTGAAGTAAGTCGGGCTTTAGGGCTTAGAAAAGAAAAATAAAATTTTTTTTTTTTCAAATATTAAATTAAAATTGTATTAAACACAAAAAAAATGATTTACTTAAACAAAAATTAATTACCTCCTTTCTGATCCTGTTTATTGGCAAATACTAAAATAACCGCGTCTTTCATTTCTCGGTCACTAATAATCTTATGAAGCTCTTGTCTTGCTTCATCGATACGGTCCACATCAGCCGAGTCGACGACAAAAATGAGACCTTGAGTTCCGGTGTAATAATGTCTCCATAAGGGCCTTATTTTATCCTGACCACCTACATCCCATACATTGAATTTAACATTTTTATAGGAAACACACTCGACGTTAAAACCAACAGTGGGTATTGTATTTACACTATCGTTTAATTTGAGTTTATACAATATGGTCGTTTTGCCAGCTGCGTCCAGACCCAGCATCAAAATTCTCATTTGTTTATTGGAAAATAACTTGGTCAGTATTTTTCCCATTTTTGTTGCTGCTGTTTTTAAACAATTTCGATCAAGCTAATTGAAATAAAGGCTAAGGATCCAAATTGGTTCAAAATTGAAAATTCATTATTCGTACCGATGGTTTCTATGTGAGTCTTAAGATCCTTTGTTCTAAATAAATTATTTATTTAATCTAAAATTCAAAGTTTAATGTTCAATCGATTTGATGAGGAAAAATTTCACTTGATTTCAATATTCTAGACAAATCTTGACTTAAAACTTAAATATTTAATTAAGACATAAATTGAGTTGGACATAGTGATTATTATAATAAAGCTGGATGGAAATATGAGGTCTATATTTGAAATTGAAGCCTTCGAATGCAAATTGTATGTCAATGCGCTTAAAGCGTGAATGATTTTAACACTAAGTTACACACGACTCGACATGAACTAGTTTCTAGTCTTCACTTGGTGGTTTTGATTTGAAATTTGCATTTTTTGCCCAAACAAATAACATTAGTATAATGCAAGTTTGCAGTTGCAAGAAAAAAGCTTGTTGAGTTTGGATTTGGTTCACATTGAGAGCTTAAATTTCAAAAACTATTAATCTTAAAATAACATGAATTTAGTCTATTCAATTTTTTTTAAGAGAATCCATGTCCTCCAATTTGTACCTTTAAACCACTTAATTCAGTTTTTATTTCAAATAAAACAATTATTCATAGACGAGTTCTTGAGAGCACTTAAATTATTTTGTTTTGAATCGAATATTTATCAAACATTAATGCTAAACTTAATTATATAACATTGGAAGTTGTGTTGTGGTTGTTTTATGAGATTTTATTTTCAGTATTAGATAATACAAACAAGAGAAAAATTGTATGATTCCAAAGTTGGGACAATTGTTATAAATTGGCAAATTTTGATTCTAATTCTTTAGAAAAATTACTTTAGTTTTTTTTTAGGGTAAATATTTTCACATTAAACAAACAAATACTTGATGATGGTCAAAAAAAATGAAGATCTAAAGCTAAATTAAACAAGAATATTTCTTAAAAATTTTTTAATCTAATAAAAAAATAAAATGCTGTTACATCTTTAAAAAATAAAAAAAATACACTATTTCCCTAGCAAGATTTTTATGTATGATTAAAAATTTTAAGTTGGATATTTTTTTCCAAGATAAACTAGAGACTATTGCAGTGAAATAGATGAACTTTTGTTGTGTTTTCTAAAGATGGAAAATTTTGCATCTTTTAAAAGAATCGAAAATATGAAATTAAATTTTTAGATTTTTTTATCTTTTGATCAACAAGTAAACTTCATATTTGAGAGAGTTTTACTTCAACTAAAAGTTTTATCAACAGTTCATCTTTTCTAATAGAAATTTTGAAATTATTTCGAGTATTTCGTCAAGCCTTGTGCAAATTCGTTTACAGTTTGATGTTTTTATTATTTGGATCGATGTGTGCTGGTACACAAACAATGAATATTAAATTTTTCTTTTAAATTTTTTTTACAAAGTCATACTTAGAAATTTTACCTGAAGTAACTTTTTTAAAAAATCGGGACATTCATTCTATATATTTTTTGGAAAAAAAATAAATTTTAAAAGGTAATTTGGCCTCAAAACTTATCACATTGAATAAAAATTTTTTTGAAGAAAAATAAACTTATTCTTTTAATATTGAGATGCGATATTTTTTTGAGAATAAACATTTTAAAAAGTAATGATTACTTAAAATTCTTCATAATTCAATTTTATTTTTTTTAATAGAAAAAATTATTTGGTCAAACCATGACTTGATCGTTTGTGACATTTTACTTTCGTTGACTGACAAAATAACTAAAACAAATTGATAAAAAGAAATTAGAGTCAGATAATTAAAAAAAACCTCATCATTATCTTCAATATCAAATTCATAATTGTCTTAATCTACTAAAAATTCATTCATTCACTTGATTATTCTTATAATTAAAAAAAACATAAAATAGCTTAGAATGAATCTAAGTACTCCCTAAGGCTTAACTTAATCCAAAAAATCAAATTTTTAAATTTTGCTTGACCCTTAAAAGACGTGGTAAGTCGCTATAATTTAATTCTTTTGAGCATTTAATCATAAAAAAGATGAATTTTAAACTAATAACAAACAATAATGGTTCTAATACCGAACCTTGGACAACTTCACTTGTCACCTCTTTAAACTCTAAAAAATATGTATAGTTAAACAATTTTTTTTAGAAAATTATCGATAAAAAGGATACTATAAGGCTTAGCTATAAAAACTTATATTCCAAAGAAAAATATTTATTATTTTATTTTTAGCTCCTAACATCTAAATAGAAGATGACGTAAATAAACTTCTAAATCAGCCGTAGCATAGGTATACATTAGCTCAAGGGGATGGGAAGATTGAATTACAAATTACAAATTTTTAATCATTTAACTAAAAATGTACAATTGTTGTTCATAATTCAAGTTCTAATTTTGATTAGAAACCATTTAGAATTATAGCTTCGTAAATCTTATTCAGAATTTTTAATTATTTTTGTATACAATTTACTGTATTTTTTAATTTATGTTAAAAAAATATTTAATTAACAAAGATATCTTTAAGTTTGATGGAGGTAAAGCTTTCAAAATTAAGTTTAAAATTAAAACGCTGTTTTTTATAATATTTTTATATTTGTTTATTATTATAAGGTTTTCTAAAACCCAAATTTTAATCTAAGATCTTATCTAAAATCTTAAAATTGCAAAAATTACATCGATACTTTAGAGGCAAATAATGCGCTAGTGGCTGGAAGTAAAATAACTCTAAAAGTCTAAAATTACGCTTTGATATTCTAGTAGATATATTTGTGTAGTCGAGACTTCAATAACCTTTTCCTTTATAAATAAAATAATCGAAGCGGTCTAAAAAAATAATAACACTAGTGAGGCCAGTTAAAATTTTAGATTTATCTTTAGATATTTAAGACAATCGGTTAAACAAAGTGATTCCGAATTTAAAAAAAAGCTGTAAATAATTGTTTAAATTGAAATATTGACACTTTATATACATAGGAACTAAAGAGGCTTTGTCCGATACAAAAATTTATCTAAATATTTATTTATGGATACTAGGACTTTTGGTTATATTTTAGAATAAAAAAAAATAATCATGATAAGCTATATGACTTGGAAATTTGAAAAACAAAAGCTTAATTAAATTTCCGATACCTTGATCAAATCGAATTTCGAATTAAAACAAGAAATGCTTGTTTTAATTTTAAGCTTTAATCAAATAATTAACTTTTGCATGTACATTTTTAAAATATTTGCCAAAATAAATCTTAAAAGAAGAAAGTTAAATTTAAATATATTAAATTAAAAGTCGACGTTGAAATTATTTAATCTTTACTTAATATTTTGATTCATAAATTTTTTCATGCTATTTAAATCTAAATCTCGTTATTTAAAACACTTTAATAAAAATGGTCTATTGATATCAAAATAAATAAAAATGATTAATACTTTTTAGTAAAACTTTTGAAGAAGAAAAATGACTGAGAATTTATGTCATCTTTACGAGATAAATCATTTTTTTAACAACAAACAATTATATTATTTAAACTATCTGGGCTATTAAGAATTTTACTTGAATAAAAGAAAGATTCAAAATACAAAAATATATTTGAGTTCACCTCAAAATTTTTTGAGCAAATTTAACTTGGCTAGAAAAAAAATCATTCATTTGATTCTATTGTTACAAATTAGATTTCCTACTGATCAAAACTTTAAATCACAATTAAGCAAATATTTTGATATCTAGTTAATTTATTTTAATTTACTAAACCCTAAGAATATATTAAGTTCTAGTGAGCATAAGAATTAAACACAACTGCTACTTTTTTATTATAAGAATTGAAATTTATTCAACAATCTTTCAAGAAAAAGTGAAAGCCCTAAAAAGCCAAAAATATTATGCAACTCTGACTCATTTGTAAATGATTAAATTTATCTTTTTATAACGTTTTTAGAAGGTTATGTAAGTATGCCTTTATTAAGACAATTAGAAAATATATTAAGTCAAAATAATCACGCTCATTTTGATTTAATTAAGAGTTAAATTTAATCCTAGATTTTTTTGTGAATATTTCAAATTAAAATACTAAATAATTAAATAGCAAATTGCCTTATGACTTAAATTGTTGAGGCCTTCAAAAGTAAATAATAAATATTTATTAAAAACCCATTCATTTTAATAACTTAGTACTTGCGCTTAAATTAGATGAAAATTTAGACAATATCTAATTTTTTCAAAATAAAAATACGCTTTAAAAAATTAAAAATTATTTGATTTTGAACAGTTTGCAAATAATTTTTAGTAAATTATCAATTTACTCAATTGCTGTTACATTTTAAAAAGTTTTTTCCTTATATATCAATATATATAAATAGAACACTAAAAAATGATTTAAGTTAAATACTTGAATTGAATCATTTTATTATAAATACTTTTCATTTCGATGAAATACTAATTTTCAAAATAAATATTCATGATTTAAAAAAAAAAAACAATAAATTTAGCATTATAAATTTATTTAGATGCATTTTTGTGTAAGGATATACGCTTGTTTTTGTTCAAATAAAACCTTAGAAGAATGATTTATTTTAGTCAACTGTTGATATTTATTTTATCTGGAATGTGAAACTGAATTTTTTCTAAGATTCATTAAAATTTGTCTAATTAGTTTTATATTGCTTCATCGATCAGAATAAAACAGAGGATTACACTTTAAAGAATTCGATATCCTAATGAAATCGTACTCGAAATTCTCAAAAATAAACGTTTAGATATTTAAAGTGATTTTTTATAATTAATTCAAAAATGTTTTTTCAAGCTTTCAAACTTATAAAGGCGACAATATTTCTCTTCCGATAATTTAATAAAAACTCCGCTAAAAGAAAAAAAAGACATCTGATCATTTTGATCCATAAAAATTGAAGCTATTTTTTGAAAAACTAATCTAAATGATTAAAAATTAATCTAATAAAATATAAAAATAATTTTTTTAAATTAAAACCTATTAAAAAAAAATATTAAAAAAAATTCAATTATCACCTTCTTCTAACTAAATAAAAGCAAATTTTGAAAAATCATTAATTATTAATTTAAAAGTGAAGCTTCTTAATCGTTCCTTATTTGTATAAAAATGTAATTCCTATTTCTATAATCATATAATTAAACATATGTAATGTATCCTATAACTCTCTATTTTCATTATATATATTTTTAATAATTTCCTCTTTTTTATTAAAACTATTTTTACTATATTTTATTTTTATTTTAATTAACTTTATTTTGATTGTTATTTTTATTTTTAATCTGAAGGAACGATAGCTCGGTACAGAAAACAAATAAATAAATAATCTTAACAATTCACAAAAAAATTTTAAAATAAAATAAAATAAAATAAAAATGACTGAAACTGAAACTCAATCATCTGAGCATATACTAGATAATTTAATAGACATTAGATTAGATGCTGAAGAAATTGAAGTTCCTATTCCAAAACGAAATAGAGGAAAAGGTAAAACCTATGAAGCAATATAAAACTAATTAGACAAATTAAGATTGACGTTCAGATTAAAAATAAAATGATATACGATACAACAATAAATAATTTTTTTTTTAAATATAGTTTTTTTTATTATATTAGATGGTATTTTTTGTGTCTATCTTATTTTATCAATAAATAAATTATAAAAATTAAAATTTTTCTTTAATTTAGCAAAATTTTTATTAAATAAGTGGTAATATTTCTAAAAATAACGGATATTTTTATTAGATTAGCGGTGAGGCATCTTTGACGTCCCTTAAAAAATAAAAACGAGCTTTATTTTTTCGTCTAGAAAAATTAAAATATAATTTATTTTGATCATAACCAGAAACGTAAATCGATTGAATTTTAACATTTTTAATTAAGCTTAATTTTTGAAATTAAACATAAATTGATCCTGTAAAATTGAAATTAAAATAAATTGGAAAATATATATTTTATTCTAATTTTGAAAATTTGTTTAACATGGTATAAAATAATTTATTTTAAAGAAAAAATAAACAATCATTTTTAGACTATTAAAATTTATAAAATATTTTTGAGGATTAAAAAATAAATAAAAAGAAAAACGATAATCCGTGGGAATATTTATTTTTAATTGCTAAGATAGAATGGGATAAAATATTTTCTAATTTCCTTTAATAATACAAATTAGTATTTTTTGATCATTTTATCAAAAGATTATGATTTGTTTTCAAAATTGAAATTTTATCTGGATATTTAAGTTAAATATCTTCAAAATCATTCATCATTGCCTGTTTTATATAAACCATAATAAAGAATAGGCTCCAGCATAAAATCGAAAACATAAATAAATAAATTTTATATTTTTTGACGAATTTAAGATAAAAATTTCGAATATTTCAAAGTAACTAGTTTTGGTTGAACATATTATTAAAATAAGAAAAATGGAATTATCTTTTGATAAGTTTGATTTTCAAAGCACTGTTTTTTGTGAATATTTTAATTAAAATTTCGATTTTATTTTAAAATTATTAGATAAAACAATAATAATTTATCCTATGCTATCCTCAATGATAATAAAAGAGGCGTTCATTTCCTTTTTCAGTACATTTTTGAGTGACAGATCCGATCTGCATCAAGTTCATTTTCTATGCCGCAATTAGATTTAAAAATAATTAAATTTATTTTTATCCAATTACTATTTTAACCATTTACTTGTAATGAAATAACCCTCAAGAAAATTTACTAAAAGTCCTAAAAGTATAGTTAAATTTAAAATAATAGACATTTTTTTAAATCTTAAACTTTTTCAATATAAAATTAAATTGGTTTCCAGTTGCTTCGGTTTGAAGCCATATGAAAAAAATTAACCTTTATAAGGAATCAAAATAAATTTACTAAAAATAAATTTGATAACATATTTACCAATTATTACTATAGTTAATAATATATCAACAAAATAAAAAAAAATTTAATAAAAACATTCAAAATTTAATTGTAATTTTATTCAAAATTAATGTGAACAATTAGAAATATTCAAGCTAAGAGGCATCGCTACAATTAAAATTATTTTTAATGGTCACTTAATATGTGAATAATCGACATGTGATTAAAAATACCATGTCTTATATTAGGCACACAAACCCAATTTAACTTCTTAAAAAGAACTACATTACAGACTACGTACAATTTCCATTGAAAGTATATCGAAATTAATAGTGTTGTGAGTCAACTAATTTTTTTCCAATGCACAAAAGTCACCTTTTTGTTTCGACTTAGAAAAAAAAATAAAATATAGCTTATTTAATATTATGTTGTTTAATAAGTTTTTTCGTTTTTTTCGAGATTTTATTTATTCATTAAAAAATAAAATAAAATATTATTAGACACTAAAATAATTTCTTTCGCTAGAAATACACATTCTCTATCGCGTTCCGAGTCGTTTTTGCAATATGTGGCCTAGCGTTGTCATGTAAAAGAATCACTTCTCGCTCTTCTTTAGCTCTATGTGGCCGTTTTGCTTCAAAAGTGTGGCTCAAATGAATCAATTGTTTTGAATAATGGTCTGCGTTTATCGTTTGCTTGGGTTGCAGTAGCTCATAATAGATGATACCCTTCTGATCCCATCAAACACAAAGCATTACCTTTTTTCCATGAATTTCGCGTTCGGAGTAAATAGTGGCGCTTTATCAGAATCGACCCATTGTTTTTTGTTGACCGGGTTATCGAAGAAGGTCCACTTTTCATCTCCAGTTATGATTTTCCAAAAAAAACTCTTTTTTTCTGCCTAGGCAAGAGCGAAACACAATTGCGCAATATTGATTTCCGAAAGTTTGTGCGGGACCCATTTACCGGCCTTTTGAATCTTCCCTAATGCTTTTAATTTATTGCAAACGGTACCATTTGTTACAGACATCTCTTTAGCAAGCTGTCTGGTCGATCTTCTCGGGTCTTCCTCAAGCAGCTCTTCCAAATACGCTTCATCGGCTTCGACGGTTCTCCCAACACGTGTTTTGTCATTGAGGTCGAAATCGCCGGCTTTGAATCGAGAGAACTAATTTTGACTAGTGCGAACAGTCAGAGCGTTAACTCCATATACCAAACAAATTGATTTTGGTAGCCTCCGTCGCATTTTTTCCTTGGTTAAACTTGATTAACATGCAATGGCGGATATGCATTTTTTCATCATACATTTTTGATAAGTTAATTTTGTTAAAAATTTAAAAAGCAAGCATATAATCTTATACATCATTTGAAAGAGCAACTCTTGCTCTTTGACTCATGACTCAGTCCTTCCCTAATATGCTTCTCACTTAACTCAAAAAGATATTCTCCTCGGCATTCGGCAATTTTTATTAGATTTAGCTTTGTATTGTAGGTTCTTTAATTTCGTCTACCATTATATTAAAATTTAATTTAGAATCAAATTTAATGCCTAGAAACTTAATTTCTTTCCGGGTCTTAATTCCATTTCCATTAATTTTTAGGTTAAGATTATCACTTTCTTTCTTGTACTTAGAAAAAACTACTAAACACGACTTTTCCACTGATGACTCCATTTTCCAAAAAATAAGCCAATGTTCTAGTTCGCTGGTGTATTTTTTAATCTTAATTTCATGTGAATTGGTTGTTTGTTAAATTTATAAAAATAGTAGTGCATGTGACACATTGTTTAATCTAAAATTTAAAATCTAAAATGGTAATTTTTCGATTTTTTAGTGCTAAAACAATTAAGTTTAAAAACCAAAGAAAAAATATTTTCAAAAATTTTATTACAATACAATTTAAAACTAATAAGAAGTAACTTAACAAGCACTTGTCAATTCTTGTCAATATTTTTTTTTCTTTTGAAAATAAAATCGAGAAAAAAAGCTTAGTCTCAAAATTTTATTTGACGTTGTTACATTAAAAAAAAAAAAGAAAAGAAGAATGAAAACAAAACATTATAAACGAGTCGTTTGAACAAAATTTTTTAATAAATATTTGTAATCAACTAAAACTTAAAATGTTAATTAGTTTGTAAAAGACAAAACATGATACAAAGAAAATAATTGAGTTTGATTGCGTTTACAATTCATCCTTGTCCTCTGGCTCAGCACTTGGACCGGCATTCTGATCACCAGCTTGCTGATAAAACTTGGTCATGATCGGATTGACAATTTCCTCGAGCTCTTTCTTTTGCTCTTTCATTTCTTCGACCTCGGCATTGGGGTTCGCCTCGAGCCATTTGATTCTCTCCTCGACCGCATTCTGAATGGTCTCCTTTTCCTCATCGGACAATTTGCCGCCCAGCTTCTCTTTATCACCAATCTGGTTCTTCAGCGAGTACGCATACGACTCGAGCTCGTTTTTCGCCTCCACTTTCTCCTTCACTTTTTTGTCCTCATCGGCAAACTTCTCCGCATCCTTGATCATTCTCTCTATTTCTTCGGGCGACAATCTATTCTGATTGTTGTTGATCACAATGTTGTTCTTGTTGCCAGTGCCCTTGTCCTCGGCAGTAACTTTCAAAATGCCATTGACGTCAATCTCGAAAGTGACCTCGATCTGAGGCACTCCCCTGGGAGCCGGCGGTATTCCGGTGAGATCAAACTTGCCGAGCAAATGATTGTCTTTGGTCATGGGACGCTCTCCCTCGAACACCTGGATGGTCACGGTTGGCTGGTTGTCGGCAGCAGTGGAGAACACCTGCGACTTTTTGGTCGGTATGACAGTGTTTCTGGATATCAACTTGGTCATCATTCCTCCCACCGTCTCAATGCCCATGGTCAACGGATTCACGTCCAACAAGACCACTTCGCCTCCCACGTCCTCGCCGGACAGCACGCCGCCTTGGACAGCGGCGCCGTAGGCCACAGCCTCGTCCGGGTTGATGCCTCGGCTCGGCTCCTTGCCGTCAAAGTACTCTTTGACCAATTGTTGAATTTTTGGAATTCTGGTCGAGCCGCCCACCAGCACAATTTCATCGATGTCACTTTTTTTGAGTCCAGCGTCCTCGAGCACCTTCTGCACTGGCTTCATGGTGTTGCGGAACAAGTCCATGTTGAGCTCTTCGAAACGGGCGCGGGTAAATGTTTCGGAAAAGTCTTCGCCGTCAAAAAAGGACTCGATCTCAATTCTGGTGTCGAATTGGGTGGACAAAGTTCGCTTGGCCTTTTCGACCTCGCGACGCAGCTTCTGCACCGCTCGGTTGTCCTTTCTGATGTCTTTGCCGGACTTTTTCTTGAACAGTTTGATAAAGTGTTCCATGACTCTGTTGTCGAAGTCCTCGCCGCCCAAATGAGTGTCGCCATTGGTGGCCACCACTTCGAACACGCCGTTGTCAATGGTCAAGAGCGATACGTCAAAAGTGCCGCCGCCAAGGTCGAACACCAAGATGTTCTTTTCTCCTTCTTTTTTGTCGAGGCCGTAGGCGATGGCGGCCGCCGTCGGCTCGTTGATGATTCTCATGACAGTCATGCCGGCGATGACGCCCGCGTCCTTGGTCGCTTGACGCTGAGCGTCGTTGAAATAGGCGGGCACAGTGACGACCGCGTGGGTCACCTTTTTGCCCAAGTAGGCCTCGGCTATTTCCTTCATTTTGCCCAGGACCATGGCGGACACTTCTTCGGCAGCGAACAGCTTTTGCTCTTCGGCCGACTTCACTTGGATGTGTGGCTTGTTGTTTTTGTCGACCACTTTGAACGGCCAGTACTTCATGTCGCCTTGGACGGACGAGTCCTTGAACTCGCGGCCGATTAGACGCTTGGCGTCGAAGATCGTGTTCTCTGGGTTGGACGTGAGCTGGTTTTTGGCGGCGTCGCCGATCAAGCGCTCGCCCTCGCTCGTAAACGCCACGTACGACGGAGTGATCCGGTTGCCTTGGTCGTTGGCGATTATTTCCACGCGGCCGTTCTTCACAACGCCCACACAAGAGTATGTGGTGCCCAGATCGATGCCTATGACCGTGCCGTAGCTCTCTTTTTTCTCGTCCTTCTGGGCGTTCAGGTAGGCGCTAGTGCTCAGCACCAGCAGAACAAGTACACCTAGTCTGTTCATTATTTGTCTAGAATTGAAGAAATTTTCCAATTTATTTAACAATGATCAAAATGAGAGAAAGTTGGTGGGTATTTATGATCCGTGTGGAAAGGAAAAAGTATGTCAGTGACATAGCATTTTTGTTTAGAGGATGTTTTGTACAAAATTTAGTTGTTTAAGGTTGGCTTAGATTGTGGCGTGTTGCCGTCTAATTGGTTGCTTGCAGCATGCTCACTAGACGTCACTTGACTATATGTTAAAATTCAATTGGATGCTTTTTTAAATTTGGAGCGATTGATTCGATTTTAGACGACTTACGTGCGCCTTTTCCATTAGATCTAGAATTTTTTACTTTTTAGCAGTGACGCTTTTTTTGTCTTATTTGAGTTAAACGAACTTGATATTAGATGCTAAAGATGTTGTACATTTTGAGACCTTACCATCATGTGTGCAAAAAAATAGTCTGATTTTGACACAAGCTAAAAACTGAACATTTGAAGAAACTAATTTTACCTAGTTCCATCATATTTGGCTTATGCTAGAAAACGGACCGCGCAGACCCAGACTTATTTATAAGTCACAAAAATTTAAGTCAAAGTTATGACTTGAACTAAAATTATCAGTACCTGCTTCATCAGGACCAGTTGAAAGACTTTTTTCTAAATCTGATTACATTAACAGGCCACATAGGTCAAGATTAACAGCCAGGAATTTGGAACCAACTACTTTAATGGTATCAAATATGGATTTATTAAATGAATAGAGAATAAAATACTATTTATTCCATTACTTTGTTTGTTTAATATATAATTAAATTTAATAAAAATATATGAAATATGAAAAAACTATGTTTAGAAATTTATTTCATTTAAAAAAAAAATTGAAGTCATTGACTTGACTTGACTTAAGACTTGTGACTTAAAAACAAGTCTGGTTGGACCATAAGAGCAATTTTTAGTAGTAGTAGTTCTTGGTGCGACACCTAACATGCAGAGTGTCTGAACCCATCACCGCCGATTGGCCGTGTAGAGCTGTAGCAGCCGATTCCATTGAGCTTATCTAAAGCCATTTTAAAGTTAGCGGTTGACTTAGATTTCACCACATTTTCTGGCAACTTATTCCAATGCGGAACTACTCTGTTTGAGAAAAATATATGTGCGCTTACTGCAGCTGCAAAATCGTTTCTAATTTGAGCTGAGAAACTTTCTCTCTGGACTCTGATGCTATTTCCTCTTAACGCCCCGGCTGGACCCTTGTTTTCTGATCTATTCACTAGATTCTTGACCAAGCCTACCTTTTCTATTCCATTCACTAATTTGTACATTTCAATCAAGTCCCCTCTCACTCTTCTTTCACTCAGCTTTGTCAGTCCTATTTTAATCAACCTCATTTCGTACGACTGTTTCTTAGAGACAAAGGTATTTTTGTTGCCCTCTCTTGCACCTTTTCCAACGCATTCACATCCCTTTTCATACATGGATTCCAAACCTGCACTGCGTAATCTAGATAAGGTCTCACCATGGATATATACAATCTTACCCACAATCTTTCCTCTCTACTTGTAAACGTTCGCTTTAGCATTCCAATAACCCTACTCGCTTTCACATAAGCACTTTTCACTTGGCGGGTCCACTTCAAATCTGATGAAACCATTACTCCAAGATCCCTCACACACTCTGGGGTCGCTAGTACAGCATTTGAGTTACTTTTTTTTGTATCGTTAAGTGTTAAGAGGAAATAGCATCAGAGTCCAGAGAGAAAGTTTTCCAGCTCAAATTAGAAACGATTTTGCAGCTGCAGTAAGCGCCAGACATATATTTTTCTCAAACAGAGTAGTTCCGCATTGGAATAAGTTGCCAGAAAATGTGGTGAAATCTAAATCAACCGCTAATTTTAAAATGGCTTTAGATAAGCTCAATGGAATCGGCTGCTACAGCTCTACACGGCAATCGGCGGTGATGGCTTCAGACACTCTACATGTTAGGTGTCGCAGCAAGAACTACTACTACTACTATTAATTTAATTAAACTTTTTAAAAATTAAAAAAACTAACAAAAATTTCCGACTTAAGTTTTTTCTTTAGATCTGGTAATTTTTCATAAAATTTAATAATATTTTTTAATTTTTTAGCTTCATTTTATGAAAAAATAAATTTATATGAAATTTTAATTAAAATATTACTGTCATGTAAAATTTTGTAAAATCCTATTAAAAAATCTAAATTTTTCTAAAATTTTAGATATATTATACAACAAAAAATTTAAAAATACATCTTAACTGAAAAAAATTGCTATTTTTAACTTTTTATTTAACTTTTATTTGAAAGCCCTAATCAATAAATTAATTTTGGTTGAGATTTTATTTCAGAATATAATTTTTTTAAATGATTTTTTTGGTAAAAATCACCAGTAACATTTTAATAAAAATAATTTTTAAAAATATTTTATTCAAAAAATTTTAAATGATCTCAACTCAATCTCGATCAAGGCAAAAATTAAGCTAAATTTAAATAAATTTAGTGAAAATTAAACAATTTTTGTTTTTGGTAAAAAAAAACCTGAACGATTTTGTGTAGCTCTATTTATACTATTTTTACTCTCTACAACAATTTCATCTGACATATTGTTAATACTTTCTGATACAATAGGAAAAATCGAGCAATCTGCATCATCATCTTGGTCATTTTCTAAGTATTCAGCACTTTTTGATCCGAATTTAAACAGCTTTCGTCGTTTCAGCTTTAGCCATGATCCATGAATTTTAGCAAAAAGTGGTAGTCGCAAGAGCATGTTTAAAAAAAGCATGTTCGAAATGACAGCTATTATTAAATAAAAGGTAATTCCAAGCCTATAATTACCTCTCTCGTTGCCTACATGAGTTTCACCAGGAACCAAATCTCCAAAGCCAACTGTTGCAGCTGATATATAACAATAATAAAGAGAATCTAAAAATGTCCATTTGGGTTCTGTGTAATATCTGAATACATACGAAGGAATCAAGAAAACAAAAATTGATACAAATAGAACAACTTTAAAGGTTTGTCTGTAGATGTAGTGCTCATTTGAAAAATATTTTATTTCACTGGGATCTAAATTATCAATTGACGAGTATTGCCTTGAAACGATTGTGTACCTTTTATGGTTCAAGTAGCTCAAAAATCGATTTTTAGATACATTTTTGGTCAACTCGTATTCTAATTTGTCCACGATTAGAGTTAATATGACCATAGTTAATGGTACTCCAGTAATTATGTAAAATATACAAAATAATTTTCCAATTTCAGTCAATGGTGATATTTGTCCATAACCGATGGTTGCCAAAGTAGTGAAGACAAAAAATATGGTCTCACCTCCATAAGACCAATTTGAAGTAAACTCCTGTGAATTTTCAACAAAAACAATTCCATTTGTCATTGCATCTTCTATTTCTGATATCAATTCGTTCAGACTTGATTCTTCTACACATCTATGGTTGTCCAAAAACCATTTTTTATATTCAAAAATACTCTGTCTTTCTTCTAGTTCTGTTGGTAAATTTAATCGCTGAAATATAAAGGCACCGAGAAATAAGTATATTAAAAATATAATTGAAAGGGATATGGTACGTTTTAGCTTTGTAGGACGAAAAAATTTTTTGTTAAAAACTAAATATAAAGACACGCCCATTTTAGATTAGAAATTTTTAAATATTTAGAAAACTGCTAGACATCTTTACAATACTGATCTTTTTTTGGAACCACTAGATTCAGTTTTGAAAAAAATGATAAACTCATTCACATGACCATAAATAAATTATCAAGATTTTTGTTGTTGTATTCAAATATAACTTAAAAATTAAACTCACTTTTTAAAACTAAATGTTAAGATAGATTTATTGTGAAAAAATTTTTAAATTCAGTAGATAAATTATTTCTTAATAAATATAAAGATTTGGCAATAAATATCAGTAAAATAAACATTTCAAAAAGAAGCTTAACTATTTCAACTAAATAATAAGGTGAAGCACATTTTTGCTTATGATCCCAATAGGACATTTGACCAATTAATTGCACTGAACCAATTAAAAAATAAACAAGAAATTGAATTGACAGCACCAAAAATAAATTGAACTCAAACTGATATCGATTATTTGAGTTTTTAAGGACTGATTGCACGAATATAATTGAATGAAGAATAGATAATAGTGATCCAAGAATCGCTACCAACATATGTTCATGTGAATTGATAAAACTATTTATGAAATAGATTAAATGTTTGATAAATAAATGGTTTATATTGCTAAGCAGTAAATGTAAAATAAAACCTGGTTCAATAAAATCAAAAAATTCGATAAAAAAAATTTTCAATCTTATTTTAAATGGTGGACCATTGAATAATTTATTCTTCATTTTTTTAAAAAAAGACTCATTTGTTGAAATTGGTTGCACAGTTATAGGATATAATTTTGTAGGAGCTTGTTTTTGTGTATTGGTAAAAGGATTCCTTGTATTGAAAACTGGTTTTTGTGCATTGGTAAAAGGATTCCTTGTATTTAAAACTGGTTTTTGTGTATTGGTAAAAGGATTCCTTGTATTGATAACTGGATTTTGTGTATTGGTAAAAGGATTCCTTGTATTGATAACTGGATTTTGTGTATTGGTAAAAGGATTCCTTGTATTGATAACTGGTTTTTGTGTATTGGTAAAAGGATTCCTTGTATTGATAACTGGATTTTGTGTATTGGTAAAAGGATTCCTTGTATTGATAACTGGTTTTTGAGCATTAATTACTGGCTTTTGTGGAGATTGATTAGCTATGATAGGTTTTTGTACAGATTTAGCAGGTACCTGGGCTTTTGTTTGGATCGGGAATGCACTTCCTGGCTGATTGGGAGCATGGTTAACCGGGTTACTAACCGGGACTGGTCCTTTCTGGACAGTTTTAACTTGCTTCGATTGTTGAGTAGTTGGAGTAGCTTTTTGGAAAGGCTTCATTATCTATTAGGCTCATCTATTACGTTTGTTAATTTCATCTAATCAAGAAGTAAATTTTTTTATATATTTTTCTTACAATCAAATCAAATTGATATTTTTAATTTAAGATAGATGCAATATTTCCATAGATATTTACTAAATTCAATTGAAATTAAAGTTCAATAAATAAATTGAGAAAAAGATAATATTTCAAATAAGAACTTAAAATCAATTATGTAATTAAAAATTTTAATTTTTTAATTTTAAATAAATAATTATATCTTAAGAATTAGCTTTGTATGCATCTTAAATGTGAACATCTTTAAATCAATCAAAATTGAAAGTCATCATAGCTGATTTTACAAAAAATTTGAAGATGAAAATAAAAAAGTCAAGACAATATTTTATTTAAGTCTAATATTAAGCAATTAATATAAATTTCTAATTTAATTACTAACATAGATAAAATTATTCAAGATGAACTTTCTAGAAATTAAAAAGACCATTTTCATAGTTGACCACAAATTCGACAAACTCAATTGTTCCGTTACCATTTCTAAATAAATAAAATATTATAACTATTCAGAAATTATATTTTCTTTTACTTGTCAAGTGTTTGTATTATTCTTTCTTGTTCACTTTCAGGTATATGAATGCTTAGAGTGTCTAAAACTTTATCAACCTCATTAATTGAAACAGTACCATCTCCATTAACATCAAATTGATCAAAAGCTTCTTTGATAGCTAGAAAAAATTAATTTTTAATTAAGGAATAGTTACTTTAACTTTAAATACTGATTACTTTTGATTTGCTCAACTTGAAAATTTTTGGCTCTTCCAGCAGCTTCTTGTACAAGATCTCTTGACATGTTGGCAATTTTTATTTAAATCTTAAAAATTAGAAAAAAAGCGTCTGCTAAAAAAATGAATTCTAAAAACTTCTATTAGTAATAAATTTCGAAATTTATTTTTCCAAAATATTTTCTTATTGTTGACTAATAAATTTGAATTTTAGCAAATATTAACAATATTATGTTTATGATATAATATATAGAATAGAAGAATGAAACTTATTATTACCTAGAAAATTTTAAAATTTGAAATTTAAGATCCCTCTTCAGACGTAAAAATCGATTTTGTTTTATATTTAAATATTTTCAATTAAATTTTTGTTTCCGATTAAATAAAAATAAAATCGTTTAGTGAAATTCGATACATAAAAACCTAACAAATGACTGTTGTTGAAAAAATATGAAATTTTTTGTATCAAAAATATTGCTGCTTTAATTTTTAAAACTCTTTTAATCATATTCAAAATCTCAAAATCTCATCACTTCATTTAAAAATAAAATTCCTTTTAAATTTGAATAATGCGAAAAGTTTGAAATAATGAAGCAACATATTTTGCATTTGACAATAAAATCACACTTGAAAAAAAACAAAATATAAAAACTGTTTTTAAATAAATAATTAAATATAGGTATTTTTTTTAATGGGCTTCCTAAAAATCTAGAATATTAATCTATTATTCTATGAGTTAAAAAACAAATTTTTACTTATGGAAATACATTTTAAAAGTTTGATGTTATTTTGTTCCATTCTTTTATATCTTTTTTGATAAACTTTTTTATTATGATATTTTAGAATTTCTTATATTAAAAGATAATAAATTCTATTTTACTAAACTACTATCAAGAATTTATATACCAAATTTTTCACTTAAAATTTGATGAACTTTATTAGATATTTGCTAATTCTTATGAATATTTAAAAAAGATTTGGCTAGGAAAAATAAATCCAATGATGGATTAACGATTTAATGTTTCTTTTGGTAATTGATTGTAAAAAATAAGAATCAATGAGGCAGTCCTTAAATATAAAGTAGATATTTAGTTAAATTTCTTTTCATCAACTATTTTGGTATATTCATTAACTTAATATTTGATTTAGGATAAATAACTAATATTCATGTATGTTTAGTTTTAACTTTTCAAAAGTATATTTTTTAATTATAATTAATTGAATTTTATGAAAAATAAAAGATTACTACTCAAAATGTATTTTACTTTATTATAAAAAGTCAAATTTTTTATCTAAAAAAAATCAATATTGAACTAAAACTCAATCAGTTAAGCAATTAATAAATTTTTTTAAGAATGAAAATCCTCAATTATTTCATAAAAATATTCAAAGAAGTTAGATTATATTAAAAATACCTTCACTGATAATGAAATGTTTTGCACCAAGTTTAAGTTATTAAAAATTACATTAAAGGATGTATCTTAAAAGATTTCAAAACCAATTCGATGATGTGTCTTTTGGAGGCAGTTAGCAGCAACCATAAACAAAAAATAAATGACTTGTTATTTTCTTTAAAAACCGATTTGATAGACTAAAATTTTTATGAAAATCATCAGCAGAGAATTTACAGCCTAAAATTAAATGCAAGAGCGATTACTCAGCCTCTAAGTACAAAATTCTTTATTTAGAAATAAAGAAGGAAAAGCTATGTAACTTGAGTACAGAATCAACAACAGCATCTTCCTTGCGAAAAACTTATTTTAAAAATTATTAAATGGCTCCCCGAAAATAAAGTAAAACCATTTTGTCCTAAGCATTTTCTTGTATTTCTGCAGAATTGGGTCATGAAATAATGATTGTAAAAATGGCTGAAATATTTTAAAATAATTTGGATTATTTTTTAATTTTATTAAAACATTTGTTCAAATTAAATCAATTTATTTAAGTGTTTTAACTAAAATTTTCTTTTCAATTTTTGAAATAAATACAAAGAAAAATAGAATAAAAATTTAACATCATCTTTATTTAAGATCTCCACTAAAATTTAAAATTTAGACTGATTTATTTTTTTCATCAAACATTCACGCTCAATATTTAGAAGAGCCACATAATCTTCTGTTTTTTTAAGCTTTGATTTTAGCAATTCATTTTCTTCCTGAGATCCTAAAAGTAAAGACTCAAACTGCTTTCTTTCAATTTCAAGTGTTTCATTCAAACTCTTTATTCTATCGTCTTCACCGTTATTTATCATACTTCTATTCATCTTTAAGCTTTCTATTTCTTTTTTTAGTAATTGATTTTCTGTTTCAACCAATTCCAATTTGGAGCTCATTTCTTTTTCTTTAGCATTAAATTCTGATTTTTGCTTTTCCATTTTAGTCTGTAACAAATGGTAAGTTTCTTTTTCTTTTCGTAGCATAACAACCATCGAAGCAAATTTGTCAGAATCAATTTTTAAATTTTGCCTGGATCTAAACTCGTAACATGAAAAGTCAGATTTGGATTCTTGGACAAATTTGGATTCACAAAACACGTTCTTGTTCAATTGAAGCCTCAAACTAGCCGAGTCAAGCTCGTCATTTTTTCTAGTTTTTATTTCATTAATTATCAGTTTATTATCAGAACTTTTTTTGAATAATAAACTATCTACATATAGATCTAAGGCCTTCGGGTTATTTACATACTTTTTAAAAGGGTCATCGTTTAATTTAACTCCACAGCTGTAAATGTAGGCTTTAATAGCTATTGTGTCTGTAATATTGGTTTTAAAATCATCAGTGTCATCAACCAGATCTACTAAAGCGGTCAAAGTCGGAATATCGAGCTCAATTTTAAAATTTTCCACATAAAGCTCAGCTAATCCATTGGAACTTTCAGGATCATGGGAACTTTTTTTAAATCTAATCAAAATATCTCTCAATTTATTTTCATCAAAATTTTGCGATATTTTATCTCTTATTTTAATTTGATCTAAACTAATTAAAGACATTAAATTTTCACCTTGTGTTTGAACATAGACTGCCAAATTTTTAAGTTTTATTCCAACTTTAGTCTTAGCCGAATCAGTTTGAATTATTTGATCATTATTTGTGGTAAATTTGGATATGTTCGAACTGGTCGAGTTGCTCGTCAATTGGTCTAATTTGTTCATTTGACCGATTGAGGCTGTAAACGAGCTTGTCTCGGACGCAGAACTGATTGATCTACTTGGCGAATATTTCGTAGTGTCCAGCATATTTTCACTTACCACACTTACATTATCCTCTTGAGCCAAATTCATTATCATCGAAATATTGTCATTGTCATCAGCTAGGAGATCTTCACCAGATTCGGACAGTTTATTTGTTAATTTTGTTAAACCACTGAGTGCTTTGTTTGATAAATTGGAAGCTAAGTTTGACTTTTCGGTAGCACATCCCGAGTCTTGTTCCTTTTGCAAATCTTTAAAGCTGGGAACAAAATTAAAATTGAAGGAAGAATTGGGCATGTCTGTAGATAGGCCGTAAACATATCTTATATAATTGAATATTAGATCCTTTTCAGCTTGCATGGTAACTACATTGTAGTCATCAATGGTCGAATTTAATTTTTCGATAGATTTTTTTTCTTCCAGATTAGTGTAAGATTCAATCAAGTTCTCTTGCGATTCTTGATCTTCATTTGTTTGTTCGGGCTGAAATTGAATGTCCCTTCTTAAATCATCAATAAGCAGCTCAACTTGTATATTGTCTATACAAAGTGCCAAATTAACACTTGGTTCATTTAGATCTTGGTCAATTTCTTCTTCAAAAAAATCCAATTTAAGCGATTTGCGACGAGGTTTTCTTACATTTTCGGCTATTTGAGATCGACCTCTAAACTTGAGCGTTTGTTCGGTATCAATTTTAATTTGATTAAAAAAAATATCAATCACATCAATAAATCTTAAAAGAAATAAAATTTGTGAATGATTTATATAGATATTTATATTTTTAATCCTCGTAGCCACATTTAAATTCGAGTAAATTTTTTTACACAACAATTCAGACTTAGTCTTGGATCTAATTAGGGTGGATTTATTAGAGAGACTATTTGAACGCTTGCGTACTTTGGCATCAAATTCAGTTTTTTTTTCTATTTTTATTATCTTTTCCAAGCGATTAAATACCTTCGAGTACTCTTTGCTAGATGATTTATCCCAAGTGTCCTCTTGATCAGTTTGTTCCATTAAAATGGAACTTTTGCTTAAAAATTCCCAAATATTGACAGCAAAAATTTTAAATGAAGCGTTCTGAACAAACGGAACACAGTCTTTATCAATCATATCGACCCATAAACTCTCGATTTCCATTATCCATATATCCTTGGCTGCATCTTTGTTTAAGGCATTTTTATTCAAATTCTTCAAAAAAAGTCCCTCTTTGGCATTAACTACATGATCACTTTGTATCCCTAAACTGTCACGTATTAAGCTTAAATTATCATTTTGTAAAATTTCATTAAAACAAGGCGCCAAACTATTAATTCTTATATCATTATCTTCAAAATAATTTTTAACTTTATTTTTAAAATTGATATTTTTTTCAATTAAATTGGATGAAAATTTGTAAGCTTTTTGGCATGTAGCGCTAAACTCATCATAATTGTTATTTGACTTGATGAGTGTTCGATTAGTCAGCACTAATTTGGCCATTCCGATTTCTATGCCATTGGGCCTAGGGGTAAAATTTTGGTCTCTAAAATTTACATTTGAATCCAATTTGGTCGGATAAATTGTTAAATTAACTTTTGGAAGAATCACTTCCAAATATGTGTCACAATGAAGGTAATTTTTGGTAAAGTGATTTTTATGTTTTTTTTCGGACTTGTCTTTTTCATCAGCTATCAATTTCTCTCTCCAAAGCGAGAATGCTAGCGTATTCATCCATAAGAGGGTCAAGAAATCAATGTTTAAAAAAATGGGAGATATTTGGGCGTAAATTTGTTGCGAAGGCACTGGATAATTGACATTTTCAGCGAAATAAAAATCGCTTAAAAAACAATTAGCGAACAATGTTTCAGTTGGAAGATTGAACTCCGAGGAGTTTGAGCTCAAAAAAGGGCGCATATTAAACATTTGCTGGTCAAGAAAGAAATTTTTCATTTTTAAAAAATCGTTTATGGAATCGTAGGTTATGGGTTCTGAGATTGACTTTTCTTGATTTAGTTTTTTTGCTCGCATGGAAGACACATTAGCTTGCTTATTCGATAGATTAGTAGTTACTTTGTAAATACAAAAATCTTTTAGTGAAAAAATTGTGCAGCTCTCGAGCAAATTAATGCCATTTTTGAAGAGAGAATTATTAATGCCATAAATATTTGAATTTTTAAAAATTTCTTCAAGTTTTGAAGTGAACTCGTTCAGTAAGCTTTTAGACCATTCATCTCTTTGTACGAATGTGTGGTTATAATTGTTCCAGTGCTTTGTTGAAGAGCCAACTTTATGATACGGATAATGGTCTAAGAAAACATTTTTGAATAAAAATTGCATTGAACCACCATCAATTAAATTATTCCCTTAAAAAAAAAAAGATTTTTCTTAAATTAAATTAAAAAGCGAATTTCGAGACTACTAAATTTTGTGGCTTTCAATTTTTTCTTTATTAATTGAAGATTGGATATTCGGAACAAGTTTTCAAGAGATATTTTTTGATGACGAATAGTATATAATTTGAGCATTTGCTTTCGGGTGTTGTAAATTTCAAATACAAATTGAACTAAAATTCTTCATTTTTTGATTAATTAAAATTAAATTTAATAGCAAATATTAGAGAAAATACTGCAACATTGTGAAACATACTTTGTTGCACCTTTTTTACCTAAAAAAAATTTTATTTTATTTTTTATAGTAAATCAAATCAATGATATATTTAAATCTTATTGACTCTTTATTTTTTGTCTTTTTTAACATGAGGAAAATTATTAAGAATTTTAGTTCAATTTGTATTTTAAATTCACAATACCTTGCTTTCGCTGAAAAAAGATGTATTTTGTTTTAAATTAATAAAGAGGCTAGATTATGTGATTATTGAACCTGTTGTTCAGAAAATTTTTTAAATTTTTGAAAATGATCGGCTATTTTTTTAAAAATAAAATCAATAAAAAGCAAATTTAAATTAAAAACATCTAAGAATAAATCAATTGATAAAAGTCAAAAATTTCAAAATTCAACTTGGCAGTGAGTCAGGGTATGTACTCTTTTAAAATAATTATTTAAATTCTTAGTCCGTTTTTATTTGAAGTTGATGGCACTGACATTGATGGCAGACTCCAGTTTCAATGGCAGACTACATGCATGCCATTGACAATGGAGTTAAAATAATTCTAATGAGAAAGAGGAGGTTTAGAGATATGCTATGAAATGACATTAAATGCAAGATCTGACAGACATCGAGAAAAATATTCAATACTTTCATACATTTTGATAATTAAACAATATTACCGTATATTTCTTAAAATCGTTTCATTAAAACAATTTTCAATTAAATGATTTAAAGGATAAAGTTTTAGCAATTGAGTTTTATATAAAAATAACCACAAATGACAAAACTTTAATCAGAACCTAGTTAAAACTTTAAGCCAAAGTCAAAACTGAAGCAGTCCCAATTAAAATGGATATTCAATAAGAAAGGCAATCTATAAAAAATTTAGATATTATATTTAGTTTTTAATTGAATTCCTTTTAAATTAAGGATCTTTTATCTCTGTAGATCAACTCATACCTTTTTACTACAATTAAAAATCCAACATTATTACCTGAGTAGTTGTCATCAGCATAGAGATGAATATTAAGATTAGAAATTTGCAAATGAATAGATGTTTCTTTGATGTCATACTGCAAAAAAACTTTAGATAAAATTTCGTTAGACGTTTTTTCGGAAGTGTTCAAATTTTTGACCGGAGAATTAGATTTCTAAAAAATTTAATTTTAAAATTAATATATTTGATACCATTTTAATATATATAGAAAATATTTACATTTTGTTGCTGTTGAATTTGGACATATTTCTTCTTCTGTTCGAATGATTTAGTCATTAGTTTAGATAAAGTTTTATAAGTTCCAATCGCTGCTTTCAACTGAGTATCACTAGCCATCCAATATATTTCATTAAGAAGAATGCGAATTGTTGAGTTGATTAGAGATTTATCAGATAGCTTTTTTTTTAGAACTATTCTTATTTTCGATGGATTCATAATTAACTTAATCGAAGTATGATTTTGAGAATCAGATTCAATATTAAACGCTTCCAAACGACATATTTCCCAAGAAACTTCTTTAAATAGAATTATTTCATCTTTTTCTAAGTCTTTAAGGCGCGTGTTTCGGATGTCGTTGGTAACTTTCCAATTTGGAGTTACACTATAAATACGAATATTTGATATCTTTGTTTAACTTTTTAAAGATTATTATATAAAACTAATTAGATTATTACATTCAAATTTGCATTGAAAGTTTTTGATTTTATAGTGATTGTTATTGAATCAATAATTAACTGAATTGCGTCAATACATTTGTCAATAAAGCCGTATCTAAAAAAAACAAAATTTATTCAAATTTTATAATTCAATTATTTCATTCATACGCTCCACTGCTATCTTTATCAAACATGTTACTGAGATTTGATGAAGTGTACTCTCTTAATGGATCGGCTATTTCCATATCCAATTCTATTTTGTCCAATATCTAATTTGAATTAGAATTTTCTTCGATTTCAATTTAAAAAGTTGATATTTACTATAATTATTGGATTTGTTTTTAACTTAGTCCATTGAATCTAAAAAGAAATAATAAAAATCGTGGAACTAATAAATTTTTTAAAGATTTAAGCAAACTGTAATTAATCTTCCCTTATCTTACCCTAAAAATAAAATATACAATGGCATTTAAAATAAATTATTTCTATTGAAATACATTTTTAATAAGATTTAAAAATTTTAACAAACTTTAACGCTTGCTTTGTTGCATCTAGCACTGGTGATCCTTAACCATGTTGGAATTTCCAGCACGTTCATTAACATTTCCTCATTCAATTGAATATTTTTCATTTCACCCTCGCCTTTTAGGGTACTAATGTTGATTTGATTTGGGGAAACATTCTTGAGAAATCTTGAAAAAAATTTAATTTAGGATTATACGGTAATTTTAAAAATACTTTGATATTTGTTTGACCAAGGCATTTTTAATTAAATTAGCCATGTTTAGAAAAATAGCAACAATACAAAAACGTAATTATAAAAAAAATTTAGTCTTTCTTGGGCATAACCTTGATAAAAATAAAATATGTTTAAATTTAGTTTGAAAAAGAATATTTATTGCACTCTTTTATTGCAATGAAAAGCTTCGAAAAAAATAATTTAAAATAATATTAATTTACTATTGAAAAGAAGAAATGAAAGATTTAAATTGATTTTCACACTTGAAAATTACAAACAAATTTGGAATTTTTTAATTTATGGAGTTGCAGAATAAATTTTAAGTCATGTTGGTTTTAAAGGGTGTTGAAATATGTTTTCAAATATATGGTATTAATTGAATTTTTTAACTTTTAGTATGAATTAGACTTCGATTTAAAAATATTTATTTTTAAAAAATTCATAATCAACATTTAAAATTATTTTTAAAAATACATAATTATAATATTTTTTTAGTTCTTTTTTAAGAATTGAAAATATTATTAACTTTATTTTTTAAAAACATAAAAAATACCTTTATATCAATTCACTCCAGGTAGAAATTTTTAAGTTAAAATCATAATTATCGATGGCATAAAATAGAACCATTAACATGAAAATTTTGAAAAATTTATTTATTGATTTACTGGATTAGAAAAAAAAATTGTATGAAATGATAATTAAATTTGTCTATTGAAATAAAAATAAGATTTTTATATGTCAAAATAATGCACTCATAAGAAACTAAAATTCAAATAAAAATATAATTAATTATTGCTGTAATAAAAATTAAGTTTGAGCATATTTTATCCGTAATTCCTTTAAAATGAGGCATTTATACCAATTATAATATTAAATATCGGAATTCATTGATCGAATGCTAATACCAGAGAAACAAGATTTTTTTCTTTATTTTTCTCAAAAAAAAATATCAAATAGTATTTGATACTTATTTTAAAACTCGATTAATTTTATAAATTAAATACAAAATTTTCAATTAATTTTTATTCCAAAAATTTGTCTATTTTGTTTTGTTAGTCCTAAGCACATGACATTTTGTTTGTCTTCACAGTTCGTACAAGAGAAATTATGACTATAATTAATTTATTAAAGTACATTCACTAAGTTTAATAACATCAATTTTCATTTTTAGGAAGGTATTTAAAATTTAAAATTCCTTTATATAAAGTAATTTTGAAGAAGAAACACGATGGCAGGTAGTACACCTCCATTTCCTTTTAACCCTTTATTTAATCCGTCCATGCCAATGCCATTTCCACCTCCTATTATACCAGGCGCAAATATGCCTCCGCTTATGCCTCCAATGATGCCAAGTAATTTTTGATTTTGTGCGATGGTTCTTTATTAATTATTTTTTGCAGCTGGGAATTTACCACCAATGGTTGCTAAGGTCGGTGACAAAGCTAAATCTGAGGTTGGTCTGTGGAGCGAGCATTTTACACCAGAAGGGAGAAAATACTTCTACAATTCGGTTACCAAGGAATCAAGATGGGAAAAACCCGAAGGCTTCAAATCTCCGAGTGAATCTTCGGCCAAAAATATTTGGATGGAATACAAAACGGACGATGGCAAGCCTTATTATTATAACACAATTACCAAGGAGACTAGATGGGAAAAGCCAGCTGGATATCAAGAAGCCGAAGTGATAAAATCAGGCTCCAAAACTGATTTGGAACAAAAAAAAACTGCTGAAGTCAAAGAAACGTCAAGTCAAGACTTGAAAAAATTAATTCTCAATGAAATTAAGCTTCCAAGTGAAGCTCAATCGGCTAATAATTCTGTAAGTAGTGATGCTTACGGCAGTGATAACAGCAATTTGGGAAGCTCGACTCCAAAATCGGGTGACTCAAAACTTCAAACAACTTTTGACTTTACGGACAAAAAAAAGGCTATTGAAGCGTTCAAAGATTTGTTGAGAGAAAAAAATGTGTCAAGCAATTCGAGTTGGGAGCAAGCATTGAAATTAATCGCAACTGATCCTCGTTATGGCAGTCTAAAGCATTTGAATGAAAAAAAACAAGCATTTAACGCTTATAAAGTTCAGAAGCAAAAGGAAGAAAAAGAAGAAGAACGACGCAAGCTAAAACAAAACAAAGAAGAATTGGAGAAATTTTTGTTAAGCTGCGAGCATATGAGTTCGACAATAAAATATGTCAAAGCGGAAAAAATGTTTTCCCATTTAACTGTGTGGAGTAGTGTACCTGAAAGAGATAGACGTGATATCTATGACGACATTGTTGTTATATTGGAAAAAAGGGAAAAGGAAGAAGCCAAAAATATGAGAAAACGCAACATTAAAGTGTTAAAGGACATTTTAGAGTCTATGAGTAAAGTAACCTATAAGACTAGATGGAATGAGGCACAAAAGCTTTTGTTCAAAGACCCGCATTTTACCCAGGACATGGACTTGCAAAACATGGACAAAGAAGATGCTTTGATTGTCTTTGAAGAACACATACGCTCTTTGGAAAAAGACCATGTGGAAGATTTGCAAAAGAGGAGAAAGTGGATGAGACGCCAAGAGAGAAAGAACCGAGACGCGTTTCTGTGTCTTTTGGACGAGCTGCACGATCAAGGTAAGCTAAATTCGACTTCTCTATGGATGGATTTGTATACGACTATATCCGCTGATGAAAGATTTAATGCACTGTTGATGCAAGAGGGATCTACGCCATTAGATTTGTTCAAATTTTATGTCGATGATCTCAAGGCACGGTTTCACGATGACAAAAAATTAATCAAAGAAATAGTCAGAGAAAAAAAAATTGAAATTCAACTCAAGACAACTTTGGACGAATTCAGCGAGCTCTTAAAACAAGACAAACGAATCGAGTCCGTCGATCCGGCCAATATTAAACTAGCTTTTAATCATCTAATGGAAAAATGTGAACACAAAGAAAAAGAAAGACAAAAAGAAGAGCAAAAAAAAGCTAAAAAAATTGAACAGTCATTTAAGAATTTGTTGAAAAAATTGGAGCTCATTGAATCAACCAAGTACGAGGATATCAAGGAAAAAATTTCAAACGATGAGGCTTATATCGCTATTAATGATGAAAAAGAATGTGAGCGTTTGTTTAATGAATTTCAGCAGCAAATGCAAGAATCATGTCTACATCATGTTAAAAAAAAGAAGGAGAAACGCAAAAAAAATAAGAGATCGCGATCTTCGTCAAAAGATTCAGAGGCTGAGTCAAAGATAAGCCGAAAAGATCACGAGCAACCTGATAGCAAAAACAATTCGGATTCTGAAGTTGGCAAAAGCGAAAAGACAGACGAACAAAAGTCAAGTAGAAAGCATAAAAAATCAAAAAAAAGAAAACGACAAAAATCTGTAGGCAGCATTTAAATTCCTTTTTAATGTTTAATTTGATTTTAATTTTAACTTTTCTTAATAAAAAAAAAAAGGAAAGTTCGAGCGGATCAGATGAAGAAGCACAAGAAAATTGAAACAATTTATTTAAACAACCATTATTGTTTATTTGTCTCATTTTATGTAATCACATTATATTCTTTGAGCCCATTATAACAAAATGAGACTTCAATATCTCAAAAACAGGGTCGAATAACAAAGCGCTTAAAATTGTTGATTTCAATTAAATGTATTTTATTAATTAAAAATTTAAAAATTTGTTTTTTTTTCGTTGTTTAAAATCAAAATAATAAAATTAAAAATATATCTCTAATTTATTTGTCCAAGTATTAATAATAATAATAAACTGCTCTGTATAACATTAAGGTACACACGCCTAGGACGTCCAGCCAACTAGTAGTGGCTTCAGCAGTTATTTGCGATTGTCCCTTCAAAAAGTTTAAAATAAATTTAATAGTTTATGTTCATCCAAAATTCTTATAAAATTGTTGACGTTTTCCGTTCTATCAATTGAGATTGGGAGTTTGTTCCATTCATTCACGACTCTATTTGTCAAAAAGTTATGTCTTTGAGAGCAGTTCCTCACTACTTCTCTCACTAATTTATAACTTATAATATTGACTTAAAAAAAAAAACTAGAATCTAGACTTAAAAAAGGAAGTAAAAAACTGATTGTATTCTCAAACGAAAAATTTTGTCCGGAACAAATTCTTGAAAATTTAATAAATTTAATAATTAGTTTATCATAAAAATAATTTTCTTAGCAAGCTTTTAAGTAAATCGAAAAAATTATTCCGATTGTAAAAAAAATGGCTAATTTTTTGGATTTAAATTATATTTTTTGATTGCTGTATGACAATTTAAAATGTCAGAGTTAAGTCTCTTCTTCAGTGCAATCATAAATATAAATGCTTTAATATTTAGAATAAATAACAAGATTTATTCAGTAGTTAGAGGAGAAGGATTTTATGCACCAAATTTGTGTAAAGATCTTTAATTTTAATTTTTTTGAAATTAGGGGAAATTTTTTTTAATTATCTTTGTCTAGTGCTGCAATTTATTTATGAATAATATTTTTGATTCTATCACGAAATAAAATCACATTTTATTTAATATTTAAATTCGTAAATAAATACTAATAAGCAATAACAAAAAATTTATTTAAGTCTGGACACCTAGGTGCCTAATTAAAAAAATAATCAAAATTTTAGATTAATTTTGGATTAATAAATTCTGATTGAGATTTACTCGAACAAGAAATAGAGCAAAAAGGAATAGTTTATAGTTAGTCTATATGATCAATTTTTTCGATATAGAATAAGTGTTCTTATTTGAGAAAACATTTTTTAAGTATCAAAATAAGAACATAAGAGTCTTGTTGTAAATGGGGTCTTTATTTGTGTTAAAAAAATTCTCTCGGGTCAAGATCTATACCTTTAATTATTCCGATATCCTATCTTTTGTAGACTTTTTTATTTAAATTACAAACATAAATATCAATGTCTATTAAAATTTTGCCTTTAAATTAATTTATTCTATTGGCTTTGAGCTTTGCTAAAACATGAACTAAATCACGATTTTTTTTTTCAGCTAGATTAATGAAATTTTTATTAACACAAAAATTCTGAGATTAATATAATTTTATTTTCAAGTTGTGTCTTTTTGCCATAAAAAACATTGATTGATTTAGCTTTAAGTAGATCAGTTTTTTTAGAAAAATATTTCAGATAAAATTTTTTTGTTCAAAAGATTAAAATTATTTTCTAAAGATTAATTTAAATGAAATTTTGATTTACGGAATTTTAAACTCTTAAGGTCATATATTTAATTTTACGAGCGAATAAATAAAGTCACATTTCTATTGTTCATAAGTCGACCATAATTATATTGAATTTCATTTTCTATTAAACCAATACGAGCCTCTCAGTCCAAACTAAACAAGATTTGAGTTTCAAGTCTTTGTAGAGTATTACTAATTTATAGCCCATAAATCAACTATATTTATTTGCCAACTTTATTCTCAAATTGATCAGCATATCAATAAATTCAAACATATCAAGTTTCTTTTATCTTATCTATATCAAATACAACTCAAAAATTCTATTTCCCTATGGAGTAAAAATAGTTCAGCTTTTAAGCCGAGCTTAGCCCTAGTCGCCGAAATTTTGATACTATCTAGAATCTTCTAAATAAAAGTTAATTTTTATTATAGTGTTTATTGCATCATATATGAAATCTAATTAGGTTATCTTATTTTGTTCGGCCCTTAGGTCTTTTGGCTTGGACGATTTTTATCTCAGTTAGTCTCTTAGAGCATATTTTTTTAATGAAATAAAATTCCATTTTACAATGGGAAGTCCTATAAACACACAAATAAAATTTTTATCAGTCTTCTTTTATTGTTTTTTTTTGTTTGTTTAAGCTTCAGTTGGTTTAGCACATTGAATGGCGCTACTCTAGACATCAGGTCTGTACTTGTACTCTTAATTCCGGACATACATTTCTCTGTATTTGGGTTACTTTATTAAAAATGTTTCTTAATAAATAGATGTTGTTTTTTAATTTTTATAATCAACATTTTAAATTGTGTCAATTCAAATTTAATTTGTAAAAATAAAATTAAATAACATCTTTATTTGAGCGTAACATGTAATTTTTGAATAAGCTGTCAAATTAGAATTTAACCTTGAGCTAACTTAATTAAATTTGAAAGATCGTATCATATCACGAAAGGTTTGGTCAAGTTTTAACAAAATCCGATCGATTTTAGTAGAAATATTTTTTCCTTTAAGCTTAATAGAAATTGAAAGTTAATAAAAAAAATACGAGAGCCTGGAGCTGTTTATCCATTTTGATTTAGTCCATTTAATATAAATTTTAATATTTTGTTACATGCTCAAATACCATTAAGATTTTAGATGAGTTTGGTTCTATCATTGAACCATTAATGGCTTTTTGCTGCGCATTAAAGCGCCATTAATCACTCACAGAAGTTTTCGTTTGCATACACTTAAATTTGTAGCCAAATTGATAACTAGCCTTAAGGGCGAATCAGTCGGCTACATTCTAAGTATTCTGCACAAAGCTCAAACAAAATTTAGATCAACAAAAATCAACTAAATCCTTAGAAATCAATAAAGCGATAATTTTTAAGATGGCTCTGTTTTTTGGTCGGCCAGCAGCAAGTGTGTGAATTATATTAAATATTCAATCATACAATTTTCAAACGTATTTTTATTATTTTTCTTTTTTTTTAGTCGACCAAAAAAAAATTGATTAATCAAATATTTATTCAAGACTAAAAAAAATTTTTTTTTAACAATTGCATGATTCACAGTGAATTCATTAGAAATTAGAGAGAGAGAGATCATTTTAGGACAGAGTTAGTTAAAACAAAACAACAACAAAAAGAAAGAGTGTAATTAAAATCGTTCATTGACCAAATCATCATGAAGATTAGACAATCAATCCATACCGAAATAAAACTAAATTTCTAAAAATGTAAATTAATTTTTGTATGTTTTTATGTGAGAAAAATGTAAATTGTATAATTAGTCAAATTTAATTTTTAATCTTAAATTTTCAAACACTTCTAATTTATATTATTTTAATTTTTGTTTATATATTAAATAAAAAACATTAACAAGGGGACTGAAAAGAAGGCTTTTGCCGTTCAGGTAAGTCCCGGCAAATTCCCAAATTTATTTTTCAAATAAATAAAATAATTTTAGGACAGAGTTAGTTAAAACAAAACAACAACAAAAAGAAAGAGTGTAATTAAAATCGTCCATTGACCAAATGAGACATGTGCTTAATTGTTTGGGCTTTGTTTTTAGAACTGCAATTAAATATGACGACTATTCCCTTCGGTTTTAAAACCAATTAGTCAAGCTCTTGAAATCTGAACGTAATTTTTTGTTGTCCTAATTTGACTATAGATGCAGATTTTATCTTCAGACAAGTGCGTATTGATTTGAGCCAGAGATAAACACAATTGCGGAAGCAAACACAATCTGCTGCTCTGTTTGTAATTAGAGCTGTTTGGTTTGTGTGCTCAACGAATTATGAGTAACCGTTAGTTTCGGTCTAACGATCGTCTGACCATTCAAGACCCGGACATATCATTAACATATATTATTGAGTTCAAAATCAATAATTTATAAACTAGGCCCTACAAAATTATTAGCATAAATCGAAACATACTAGCAAGGGGGTTATCGATTTTTTTCTACGAATTCGCTCTCATCGCTTCGATTTTGACTATCAACTCTCGTTTTGTAGTTTTAACTTTGTTTTTTTTCTTCTTCTACTCGATCAACGAGAGCTATATACGATTATTATTCATAAATAATTATAATCACGGAACTACAATCTATCGTGTGTTTATACTTGTTGCCTATTTTATGTTCATTGTACTGGTCAATCAATAAACATAAAAAAAGTTTTATGTTTAAACCATAAGTGTTAATCATCTTAAGCCATTCCTTTTCAAAATGTTTCGTAGATGCGTTAGCCTAAGCAAGCAGAGCTTAGAGTCGCTCAACGACTTTTTATTTAAATAAATTCTTTACTGCTTTGCGTAATTTCTACTTTTGATTAATAGTTGTCAGACGAAGCTTTTTTTAGTCCTTTATGAACCAATTTTCTTTTCAAATAATTATTTTTTGTTCTAACAGGAGCCTAACCTCCTACTTCGATCAGCTTTTATTTTATTACTTTTTTCCTTATTCAGTCCTTGTGGAGCACAGGGTCATTACTTTAGATTTGCATTCAAGTCGATACTCCCTTGAGTTTCTTTCTGCTTTGGTGATTTCTTTGTAACTTTTTATAATTCTTGGACGGTCGGGTAGTTAGCCCGAACTGGATGAGGATTCGAACCCTCGACCTCCTGATTGATTTCGGGTGTTCGACCAACTACACCACAGGACTGACTTTATTTTAATTTGCTATTAGAAGCAAATGCGACTGAACGGAAGTAGCTCACTTTCAATTTGTGGGTTTTAAAACCCACAGATATTGTTACGTATTTTGAGATGACCAGAAGTTTTTGTTGTTTGTTTCATATTTTTCCATTTGGTGTCAACTTTTCAATTGCAAAGCTAGAAAGAAGTATTTTGTTCAAGATTCAATTTTTTTATTAACGAATTTTTATAGTAGAAGGAAAATTAAGTCTGTGAAAATTTCCCTGGAATTTTTTCTATTGAACTGAATAATTTTGCCGAATGAATTTTTTTATTTGATTATTTTCTAATTTATTTTAAAATAAAAAAAGAACTCTTAAAAAACTTTAGACAATTTTTTTAATAAATATTGATTTTATCAAAAATTAAATTAGGAACTAGAAAATTATTTTTAGATTTTTTTTATTTAGTCATCAGTAGTGAAGCTAAACACATTCGTTTTTAGAAAATCTTTAGAGATTTGCCTAAAAAAATATCCATAAATCACTTGGAACTGAAATGTTAAAGAAAAGATACACAAAATTATTCAAAAATTTCGTTTTTAGTCGACTTACCCATAAAAAAATACAAACCGACATTTCTAACTACAATAAAATAGACAAACAAAAATTCACGTCACCTATTGACTTATTCCTTAAAATAGCCTCAGTTTCTAATGCTTATACCTAATTTTACTCAAGTTTTAACTATATAATTTTTCATCCAAAATATCTTTTTTTTTAAATTTTTTCACAATGAGTATTTTAATAATTTATATTTATTTATTCAAATCGCTTTCTTTTTTCCTAAAAACTCACAGCAAAATTGTAAAATTTAGCTCAAATCTTGTCTAACATTTTTTTCAAATAAGTTTTGTTATTCAAAAATATTTTCATGTAGGTGAAAGGTAGGACTATGTCTCCATTCCAACCGGCCAAGACTTTGCCTAAATTATATTTTAAATATATAAATAATAAAAAAACATTCGATATTTGTAAAAGTTGAGGCTGTAAACAATATTTTTGAATTAGAAAAAAAATTTGTTTAAATTTTCTTAAGTTTATAGAAAAATTGATATTTAATTTTGTAAGTTCAATTTTTGGAGCAATAAAGTATTTGTAAGTCGGTTGTTCATTTGTTAATTAATGATAGCCAAAAGTAACTGATTAGAAAAAAATAGAAATAAATACCATTTAATTAAAAAAGCTTCTTTTATACTAAAAACTGTTTTGCCAAGCTCAAAGATTATTTTCTCAAAATTTTCATTTAAACGATGCTCGTTTGTAAATTAACAAAATTAAAAGAAGATTAAGAAGTATTTTTCTAATTTATGAAAGAATGGACTATAAATCTTTCAAAATTTTTGTAATCTTGATACAAAGTTTTTTGCTTAAATTCAAAATAATGGCTTATGTTTTATTAACTTGTCTAGTTATCAAAAGCTTTTTTTTAATCGAGGAAAAAATGACTTAATTTTCTTTAGAAAATAAAAACAGTTGCCATTGATTAATTCATTGATCAAAATAGTTTCTCTAAATCACGAGCATATTGCATATTTACAAAACAATCTCCAGAAATTATTTATTGAATCTTCTCAAGAGCGTTTTGCTTCTCCAAAACAAATTATAGTCGACTGGCCAAACAAATCTTTTGTCATTGTTCGTTTTTTAAACTAGTAAGTCTTTTTTTCTTTTTCAAATTGGGTATCTTGATACCTAATACAATCAAAAGTAATTGAGGTCAATTTTTTTTTGATCTTATTTTTTTTTTTCGTTTTTATTCAGACCTTATCTTCGAAGTGAAAAAGGTATGTTTTGTTGTTTTTTTTTTTGATAAATCGGGAGCAAGAATGTCAACTAATTAAGTAAATACTCACATTATTTATATTATCTTTGCCAAGGGTTCTCTTAACTTAGTTTCAAATAAATTGTTAATTAAGAGCTTGTAAAAAATAATTGACCAAAAAAAAATTAATTTTTTTGAAAAAATACTTTTATAAAGCAGAGTTGTTTTTAAGTCACAAGTCTTAAGTCAAGTCAAGTCAATGGTTTAAAATTTTTTTTTTTTTAAAATCAACTCAATGACTTAAAAATTTATTTTTCTTTTTTAAAGTCATAACTTTGACTTATATTTTTGTGACTTATAAACAAGTGTGACTTAGAACAAGAGATCTTTGGGCTTTGGGGGCTCTCGTCAAAAAGTACAGTAGTACTGCTAAGTGCGAACATTAAATTTACCTTTTTTTTGCTGAAAAATTGGCTTTTATTCTAAGAGTTTAAAAAAATAAATAAATTTTTAAGTCATAACTTTGACTTAAATTTTTGTGACTTAGACTTAAAACTGTGACTTAAAAACAAGTCTTTTATTAAGCTATTAATAATACTTATTAATAATGAACACTTGAGAATTTTTCTAATGGCTTCCTGCTGACTTAGCTTTGAACCAAAGATCCGATGTCAGTTAAAACGATACGATCAATTAATTAAGGCCACATTTGATTAATCTTTTGAAATCAAAGAATTAAAAATTTATTTTTATTTTATTTTCTTAGACTAGAATGAGATTTATGAACTAGATTAGAAAATGATGTTAACTCGTGTAATTTTTCTAGCATTGTCAATATTGTCAATTGTGTATTTTGTTGTGGCCGACGAATGCTTCACATACAAACGTCTAAGCATAGACGATCTAAGCCAGCATCCGATTGAGATAGAGCTGAATGCAGCATCTACCATTTGTCAATCGTTTACCAAACGCATAAAGGCCATATACACACCGCACTTGAAAAATGTATCAAGTGACTTGTACGACGAGTCATTGTTCGAATTTCAGCTCAATAGCGAGAACAGAGTGGAATTTTTGGTCAAAAAAACACAAATAATTGATCAGTTGATCAATGCAACATTTGTGTTCGATTTGAATTTGACATGTGATCTGGTCATTGACTTCTATCAACCAAACATAGAGTCTTTTATTGACGATCTAACAGAGCTGGTCAATCTCAACCGAGCACAATCATTTATGTTCACACAAACACACAGCACACTAACTCACATTGAAATGGACAAGCTTTTGGCCCAGCCAGACTCAAACGCCTATTCAGTTGTTTGTCTCAAATGTGACATTAACAACAAAGAACTAAGCTCAGTAAACATGTCCATAAACGAACACGTGCTAGTGCTCCAAGTAGAACAATTCAGCCAATCGGACCTAGTCTACAACGACGTGATCCTACTAGTCGAACAGTCCAAGACTCGTTTGTACTTGGTGATCAGAGTGTTCAGGCCGAACAGTAATTTGGACCATTTGGTCTTTAAATTGGAGGAAAAACGGCACAAAAGATACTCGAAGCCGTTGATGTACATGCAAAGTACGGCCCTACTAAGCTCAATACCAAGCTCTAACTTCAACATGCTTAAAACAGCTCAGCTGGCCATAACCGAAGAAACGGTCGGTCTGCAGACCAAACTAAAAATTTACGACTTTGTCTGGATGGACTATCAAATAAACGCCAGCGACTACGTCAAAGAACGCATTCAGCTAATAGCGCCCGACAATCCCATTCTGAACATTACCCGGCCTTTTGACTACGAGCTTGGCGGTCCAATGCACACTTTTCAGATAGTGTTCACGCGCAAAATCGACAAGCGAGTGGTCAAGGACATAAAGCCCATAAACATCAAAGTGATCGATGTGAACGACGAGCCACCTGTGTGGAAAATGGACGAGCCAGTGCCGTATACGGCGGTGGTGGAACGGGATCCACGACCAGGTCAATTGGTCTTTGAGTTCGTGGCCGAGGACCCGGACTCACAATCGCACATAGTCTACACTCTGCACTCCAAGTCGCCCAATACCACGCGTCTAACAATGAAAGAGGGCAAAATTTACACAGTGGCCGGACCGCCTTTTCAATTTGACACGTACAAAATTTTGGTCTCTGCCCATGACGCCAAAGCGGCCAACGTCGTGCACTCAACGTCGCCATTTGGCCATGGCGCCATCGACACGCTCAGGAACAAATCGCAGGAGATATTCGCCGAGTTGACAATAATAGTGGGCAAAAAAGCGCCTCAATTCTATCAAAGCGAGTACAAGGTGAACATTAGCGAGAGTGCGCCGATCGGCCACAGTGTAGTGCAGATGCGCGCCAAATCGTTTAATCCCGATGCGCTCAACAAAAAACACTTGCGATACTCGTTGGAGACGAGACACGGTCAGTCGGCCGAGTTCAGCATCTATTCGGAGAACGGCACCGTGATTTTGGCGCGCAAAGTCGACTACGAAACAGACAAGCGAGAGTTTAACCTGGTGGTGCGCGTCACCGAACAATCGGGCTGGCTGCTCTCGTCGTCCGCCCGTCTCACCGTCTACATCGAAGACCACAATGACAATTCGCCTCAGTTCACTCTGTCCGAGTACGTGCGCAACAAGCCAGTGGCCGAGGACATCGAGGCCAACACGTTCATCATTCAGGTGGAAGTGCAGGACAGAGACAGCGGCGCCAACGGTCAAATCGAGTGGCAAGTGTCCGATGCCAACTTTTACATTCGGCCGTACTCGAGCACACAGAGCAAGCGGGCGCGAATCTACAACGCCGGAACGCTCGACTTCGAAATACCTCAGCACATGTATCGGTTTGATGTGGTGGCGTGCGACCAAGGCGAGCCCCGTTTGTGCGCCTCGGCCAAAGTCTCTGTGCCCGTGAGCAACGTGAACGACGAAAAGCCCAAGTTCGACCAAAAGGTCATATTGGCCACGCTGGACGAAAATGTGCCGCCGGGCGCCTACGTGACCACAGTGCAGGCGAGTGACGGCGACGGCGACCGAATATTTTTTTCGCTCAAAGACCAGTCGGGACCGTTCGAAATAAACCGCGAGTCGGGCATTGTCAAAGTAAAAGTCGACCGTCAAATCGACCCCAAAGAAGACTACTACAATTTGACTGTGTACGCCGAGGACGACGGCTCGTGTTGCTGTGCCCCGTCGCATCTCAAGTCCGTCCACAAATTGTCGTCGAGCTCGCGCAACACAAATTGCAAGGTGAAAACAAATCGCGAAGAGGCCACTTTGGTCGTTAAGATACGCGACATAAACGACCATGCGCCAAAATTCTACGAATGCGACAACTATTCGCGGCTGGCCCACGTGCAAGAAGAAATGGCCGTGGGCACCAAAGTTATTCAAGTGGAGGCGATTGACGCGGACAAAGGCGAAAATGGCCAAGTCGAATACGAAATATTGTCGACTCACAACGAACGCAATCAGCCGTTTCGCATTGACGCCGCCACTGGCCTAATCACCAGCAACGTTGTGTTCGACCGCGAGTCCAACAACAAATACAACGAGTACAGCATCACGGTCAAGGCCAAAGACAAAGGCAAGCCGCATCCGCTATCGGACGCTTGCTCATTTCGAATCAAAATACTGGACATAAACGACCATGCGCCCTTTTTCTACGAGACCGAGTACAAATTGTCGATCAAGTATAACGCGCAGCCGGGCCACAACATACACCGGTTGATTGCGAGCGACGCGGACTCGGGCAAAAATGCCGAGATTAAGTATCGAATTGAGGCCGGCAGCAGCGAGGCCGGTCGCTATGCCGACCACTTTGGTGTCGACGAATCGACTGGCATGATTTCGTTGAAAAAAGCGCTGTCGCCCACTGTCCAACAGCCCATAGTGTTCACTTTGATTGCGCAGGACCAGGGCGTGCCGCCGCTCAGCTCGTCGGTCGTTGTGAGCTTGTCGTTTGCGGACCGGGACAACGAGCCGCCAAAGTGGCTGGCCGAGACCGAAAAACGGTTCGAGCGAGTGGTGCGCATACCCGAGGCCATTTCGTTGAATCAAGTGGTCGAAACTCTTGACGCCGAGTCCAACTATGCCCCCAATTCAAAGCTCATATTTGACTTTTCGCCGCGGCCTCAACCCGAGTCGTTCATCATTCAACAAGACAAAATACCGGGCACCAATCGATACCGCGGCAAAATAATTGTCTATCAGCCGCTCGACGCCGAAACCCAAAATTTCTACGAACTTCACGTGCGCGTTCAGAACGCGGCCGCTCAGCCCATGGAAATAACGGGCCTGGTCCGCGTCGAAATACTCGACTCCAACGACAACATGCCACTCTTCACTTCGCCCACTTACTTGGCCAATGTAAGCGAAAACTCGCCGCCCAACACCTACGTCACCAAAGTAACTGCCGTCGACAAGGACATTAGTGCGCCCAACAACCTGGTCGTCTATTCGATCAACGAGCCGGACGCCAGCCGCAAATTTCAAATCGACCCGTACACCGGCAACATCACTACTCGAGTGGTGCTCGACCGCGAACAAACCAAGGTCTACTTCATAGACATAAGTGCGTGCGACTCGGCCATGTCCGACCGGCCCAACATGAACTCGCCGAATTGCCGCACGGCCAATGTCAGAATTGACGTGGCCGACACCAACGACAACGCGCCCTACTTCAACTATTCGTTGTACGAGGCCAGTGTGGTCGAGAATAGCGAGCGCGGCACTCCCATCATTACGATACAAGCGAACGATTTGGACGAGAACGCCCAGCTAAGATACTTGATTGCGGACGGCAACGATCTAAATGTGTTCGGTGTGCGCGAGTCCATTGGCGAAATTTACGTGGCCAACAACGCAAAGTTGGACTACGAAATGTTCGAATTGTTTGATTTGACGTTGACTGTGAGCGATGGCATTCACAACGCCAGCTGCAAGGTGACCATCAATTTGTTGGACGTAAACGACAATCCGCCTCAGTTTACTCAAGTGCCGCCCTACGAAATCGAACTAATCGAAGAAGACCTCAGCTTTCCAAGAGTCATACTCAAAATAAATGCCACTGACGGCGACACCAAACGACCAAACACCATTGTGTACAAAATCAACTACAATTACACGCAGAACGGCTCCAGTTTTCGTCCGTTCTCAATAGACGAGCACACCGGCGAGATTATACTCGACGAAAAGCTCGACAGAGACTATCCGAACGGTCGGCCTGTGTGGTCGTTTAACGTGATTGCGTCGGACGAAGGCGGCGTCAAAGGATGCATGGACAGCACGGCCGTGGTCAATGTGCGGCTAACGGACATAAATGACAATGCGCCCGTGTTCGATCGGCCGCCCTATTTGGGCCACATAATGGAGAATTCGGCGCCGGGTACTCTTATAATGACCGTGACGGCCAACGACTATGACGACCCGCTAATGGGCCACAACGCAGTGCTCAGATACCAAATAGCCGAGAATAAAAAATTCGGCAACATGGACGTGTTCAGCATCAACGAGACCAGTGGTCAAATATTTCAGAATATCAAGTTGGACCGAGAGCAGATAGACAAGTACACGATTGAAGTGTGTGCTACGGACGGCGGTGGCAAGCGCGGATGTGGCCAAGTGACCATTTATGTGGACGACGCGAACGATCAGCCGCCTCAATTTCAGTCCAACACGTACACAGAGACTATTAACGAAGACTTTGGCATTGGCGAGCGTGTCATAATTGTGACCGCCAGCGACAAGGACATCGGCGTCAATGCCGAGCTCAGCTACGGCCTCAGGTCCGAGTGTTTGGTCAGAAATTCGATTTACACGGGCAACGATCAGCTCGATTGTGTTGATGGCGTGCGCGAGCCAATCTATTTTAAAGTGGACACGGAACGCGAGGTCAACAGTGGCTTTGTTAAATTGGCCAAAGCGGTCAATTTTGATCCGCCCGACTACCATCGTTTGTTCAAGCTCAATGTGAGTGTGAGCGATGGTGTGCATTTAAATTACACGACCGTGTTTGTGAACATAGCTGACGTGAATGACGAGGCGCCGCAATTTTTTCAACCGGTCAAAAATGTGCCCGTGTACGAGTCGATAGCGCCGTTGAGCGTAATCACTAACTTTAGTGCTCGCGATTTGGACACCAACGAAATGAATCGTCGATTTAGCTACTCGCTCGATCGAGAGTCCGACGGCAGCCACCAATTCAGCATAGACCAGTTTGGCAATTTGTACAACTTGGAACCGTTGGACCGAGAGCTCAAGGACAAGTATATACTGAGAGTGTTTGCGATAGACGAGGGCTATCCGCCACAAACGGGCATAGCTACTCTCAATCTGGAAGTGCTCGATGTGAACGACAATTATCCCGTGTTTGCCGACCACTATGCGCCCATTCTCATGGAAAATAGTGCACCGCACCAATTTGTGAGCTCGATACGAGCCAAAGATTTGGACTCGCCCGACAATGGACCGCCGTATTCGTTCGAGTTTCCGGACAAGTTGAATGTGTGGCCCGATAGGAAAAATGCCAAATTTAATTTAACATATGTGTTCGACGAAATAAATGGTGACAATCATGCCAATGTCTTTTCGTTGTCTCAATTTGACCGCGAGGGCAAAAATTGCGCCTTTGGTCACGGTAGTCATGGCGACAGTAGTCATGGCGACGGTAGTCATGGCGACCGTAGTCATGGCGACGGCAGTCGAGGTCAGCTCAAGGATGAGTACGAAATTGAGAATCAGTGCAAAGTGATCAGGGTGCCGGTGTTGATGCGGGACAGTGGTCGGCCGCCTCTCAGCGGCATCAATTATTTGAGTGTGACCATCGGAGATGTGAACGACAATTTGCACTATTCGGGCATTAAAAAAATAGTTGTCTACGACTACAAGGGAAGTGTGTCCAAGCGTGTGAACATGATTGGCAATGTTTATGCGGAGGACAAAGACGACTGGGACGCGGCCGACAAACAATTTAAATTTGTGCCTCACACAGACGATTTGATCCGCACTTATTTTGACCTAGTCGAAAATGTGAACGATTTAAAGTACAGTGAACATTTTAGTTTGCCGGGCTCGATTATTTTGAAGGCCGGCGTGCCGCCAGGCGACTATCAATTCACGGTGAGTGTCAAAGATTTGACTAGGCCCAAATACGAAGCGCAAATGGCCACTGTTTACGTTAGCGTAAAAAAGCTCAGCGAAGATTTGGTCAAAAATAGCGGTTCGTTTCGTTTGAGTGGCGTGGGCATAGAGCGTTACGTGGAGACCAGATATTCGCGCGATGGCAAATCGTTTTTGTCGCGAATACAAAGCTATTTGGCCCAGGACGTTTTTAAGTTGGCATCCGATGACAATTTAATTTTTTTTAGTCTCATGACTCACAGACACAAATCGGCCACAGTTGATTTTAGATATTCGGCGCACGGCTCGCCCGTATTCACTACTCAAAAGCTAAACGGCCTTCTAGCTCACCATAGAAAACATTTCGAGCACTTTTTGCTCCAACTGCATGCCAACATTAGACTGGCCACGATTGGCATTGACGAGTGCGCCGAGTCCGAGCGCAAATGCAAAGACTCGGGCTGCCACACTCGAACAGTTTATTCGAACAGGCCAGCACTAGTGAACGCCAACGAGACCAGTTTTGTGGGCGTGCACGCTGTCGAACAGCACGAGTGCGTGTGCAAATCGCTGCAGGGCTATTCGTTCGAGTCCATGATCGCTCGATCGTGTTCGGACGCCAATTATTGTCTGAACGGGGGCATGTGCATCAAATCGGGCTCGGTGCAAAAGTGTCAGTGTCCGCGGGGCTTCGACGGTCCACGCTGTCAAAAAACAATGCGAAGTTTTAACAGCAGTGGCGGCTTTGCCTGGCTGCCATCGCTGCCCCAGTGTCAGCACCTAGCGTTCTCGTTCGAGTTCATTTCGTCGAATAGCCAGGGCATGCTCTTCTACAACGGTCCCATAAACAGCCACCACCAAAGCAACGAGCCCGCCGACCCCACTCGCTACCAGCAAGACTTCATTGCTCTGCAAATGGACAGAGGCCGGCTTCTCTTTCAAATAAAGCAAGGTCTGCACGCCAAAACTCACTCCTTTCTATTGAACAATTACAATCGAAGTCTCAACGATGAAAATTGGCACCGAGTGGACATTTACAAGACGGGCTTCAAGTACAGGATCACCATCGATAGGTGTTTGCACTCACACGCCACATTGTTCGACTCGTCCGCCTCACCGTCTTCACTGTTTGACTCACAGGCCAGAGTGGCGCACAAGTCAAGCACTGGCCAAACATTGGTGTTTGTAAATGGATGCGAACACGAACTACAAGTTCAAATACACGATTTGTTCATCAATTCAAATCAGTACTATCCGCTGCAAATTGGCGGCCTGTACGACAAGAACAGCGTGCCCAAGACACTTGACTACAAAGGCAACTTTGTCGGCTGTGTCAGAAATGTGAAAGTAAATGGCGAATTGTACGATCTACAAATTGACAGCCATCGAGTCCAAGGATTTCACATGAACAGTGCGAGCTATTGTCCTCGCGCCGACCGACACTGCAGCATCATGAACTCGACCAACTATTGTCTGAATGGTGTTTGTGATGCCAATTTTAGGCGGTCCGAATGCATCTGCAAGCCCGGCTACCGAGGCGCTCAATGCGAGCTCAAAACACTGGCATTTGATTTTCAAACGCCGGGCATTAACAAACGAGCTGGCAGCTATCTCAAGTACCGATATGTGTACAAAAGTGATGGACGCCATTTGGCCTACGACCTCTATCTAAAACAACACACCAAAATTCAACTGATGTTCAGAACTAGAGAGAACACGACGGACAGGGCCCAAACGCTCTTTCAAATCACTTCGCCCAATCGGGCCCAGTATGTCTACTTGGAAATAGTGAACAATGTGGTCCAGTTTCGGTTTGATATTGGCGGCGGAGAGAGCGCTGTTTCCATTCAAAGTGTGAGAGTAAATGACGGAAAGTGGCACTTTGTCCAAGCGCACAGATACGGCCGTGAGGCTAGTGTTGTGCTTGACGACGGCGAGGGCCTCAACATGAACTACACATTCGGCTTGCCCAATGGTGCCAAAGAGATGGACGTCGACAGAGATTCGATATTTTTGGGCGCCAAAGTTGTGCAAATAAAGGTGAGTGGCTACGAAATATCACGCGACTATCACGACAGTTGTATGATGGACGTTCGTTTCGATGGCAAGCCGTTGCCTTACTTGGCCATCGAAGAGCAAGAGTACGAGGACATTGCCATCAAAATGGAGTCGGTCAATGTGAACGATGGCTGCAAAAGCGAGGACTATTGCAAAGGCATATTTTGTCCATCTAATCAAAAGTGTGTGGACAAGTGGCGACTGGGCGAGTGCCAGTGTCCCAAAGGACAATTTTTGAATGGCACCAAGTGTCAAAATTTGAACGATTGTCAATTGTGCTACCATCAAGGAACCAAGTATTGCGAAAAATATGACAACAATCAAATAATTGCCTACGAAAACTTTCAGAATGGCTACCATGAGCCAGGAGCCAAGTCGACTTTGGCAGACTATCCGCCCGACAATTGGTACATAGCCAGGGAATTGGGTGTAGAAAGCAAAGAGGCTAACAAAATTTGGAGAGTTTCGGACGACGACAGCTTGGAAGCGTCGGCGTTTAGGTGTGTGTGCAAAAAGGGATTTTTTGGACAGTATTGCAATGCCCAAGCTAGCCGCAGGGCTGCTGTGTTCATTAGTCCCGAAGCTATTTCCATCATTGTTCTGTGCATCATTATGAGTTTATGTGAGTTTTTAATTAAGATTTTATTTTTTGATTTTGTTTTTCTAAATTTGTTTAATTTTATTTTTTTTAGTCCTGATACTAGCTTTTATTGTGTACGCTCGCACCAAGTCTCCGACCCCTAAGCATTACATGCTAGGTGTCGATCCTCATGACGAAGTAAGAGAGACAATTATCAATTATGTTGAAGAAGGATGTCCTGATGTTGATCAAGTAGTTTTTTTTTGCATAATATTTTAAATTTGGAAAAAAAACAAAAATTAAATCAGAATTGAAAATATAAAAAGATTTTTTTGATTTTTATGATAAATATGATTTAATTGAATTTTCTAAATAAGCCAATTTGATTAATTTAAATTTCAAATTGATTTAAAATATTCGCTATCATTTTCCGAACAAAAAATACAATAAGCATAGAATTTATTATTAATTTAGTTGAAATTCATTTTTTCTTTATTTGTTTAATCTGTATCGAGCTAATGCTCTTTCAGAATAAAAATATATAAAAATAAAAATTTAATGTAAAAAGTAGATAAAATAAAATAAAAAGAAATTTAAAAAAGGTATGTTGAAAAAGAAAGACAAAAAAAAAATTTGTATTTGATAATTATTTTTATTATCATCATTTAATTATGGTTTAGTAATTTAAATATCACAGACAATTAAAAAAAATTTAATGATAAATTTTTAAATTATTAGATTATTTAATCTATTTATTTATTCATATTCATTCAAATTCAGCCTGGTGATTTCGTAGTATAAAATTACGGATGGAAAACAGGTTCGTATGTGCAACTGGTTTAAAGAGACACTTTGTTTATTAGTTTCCAAATATCAAAATTTATAAAAATTCAAAAAGATATCGAATTAAATTCAGTTTCTAAAAGTTTATTTAATAAAAATTTTTTTTTGGTGTTATTGCAACAAATAGATATTAATTTTTTTTTTATAGAAACTAAACAAAACTGTTTTCCAGCCCTATATAAAATATAAAAAATAAACCAATAAATACATTAATTAATATGTATATTTTTTCTAACAAAAAAGTAAAAAAGAAAATATGAAAAAATATTATTATTGTTTTCATCCAATCTACACCAGTATTGAGTAGATATTACCACACTTTTGATTCTTGAAAACAGTTAAATGAATTTATTCGGGATCATTTTATTAAAATAAATTCTTTTTTTTACTAAGACTTTAAATTAAAAACTTAACATTCTTTAAAATTGAAAAAAAATAAAGTTGTTTTAGTTTTTTTCTATCTCTTCAAAGTTTTGAAAAAATTTCTAAAATAAAAACTATTTAGAGCTCGTATGACATTACACGATTAGCCAAACCATTGGATCCCACTGGATCTATGTCCTCTCATCCATTGGTTAGCAATTCGCTCAATATTTCGGATGGTTCAACAGCAGTTGATGGTGATTTTCCACCAGCTATACCAAGACAAAGGCCACCACTACAAGAGATGAACTACATTCGAAGAGATGTTCCACCTGTAACACACATCACAGGCTTAAAAGCGCAAAGACCGCAAAACAACGAAGTCGGAGATTTTATCAATACAAAACTAAGAGAAATAGACAATGATCCTGTACAGCCGCCCTATGATAGTCTGCAAGAGTATGCCTATGAGGGCGAAGGCAGCATCTACGGATCAACTTTAAGTGCTCTTGAAATAAATAAGTTAGATGATTCGACTTTAATAAAAGGAAAAAAAGAAGACAATTTGGATTCTGATTTGGAACAAATGAAAAATTGGGGTCCTAAATTCAGTAAAATATCAACTATCTATGGTTTAGTATCCGATGAAGAAACAAATGAAGAAAAATAAATTCATTAAGTTTCAAAGATCAATATGTCAACACCGATTATTAAATACCTCGGCTCTTCTTTTTTTGTTGTTATTACTTTTGAATAATTTTTGTGTAAATTTTATCGAATTTTAAAAATTGTTTCTGTTCAAGTTAGAAGTGTTTAATGTCTTTTTTCAATTTTTTTTTACAATTTTTTAAAATTAGATTTTGTAATTTACTTATTATTATCAATAAATTATATTCAATAAAAATTATCTCAATATTTTTTTTTGATAGGCGTTTATTAGATATAGTTTCTGAAAAATTGCGTTTTTTAACGCCAAATTAGAATTATTTAGGTATTTTTACCTAAAATTTCTATACTTTTTTAAAACTAGCATGCAATATCTAATTTAATTTTATATTAATTAATCAAACATACTTAATAAATTTTATAAGCCGCAAAAAAAAAAAAAAAAAAAAACTCGTGGTCAAGCCACCGGTCAGCCAACATTTTTTATAAAAATAAAAAAGTCCAAATAAAATAATGTAACTTTAAACCAATTTAAACTAATTTAGATATTTTTAATTGCTAAAAATCAAAAAATATTTTATTGAAGTATATTATATATTCAAAGAGTAAATAAGGGAATAAAAATGAACAAGAAGCAGTTATGACGATTTTTGATCTACAAAAGAGCTAAAGTCAATCAAGTGAGGGGTTGTGAAGTTCGTTTCAATTCGATCTTTTCAATTCAGAAAAACTTTAATAACTTTTTTACTAAAATAGATAATTTAGTTCTATAAAATGCTTAATTATGAGCAAATTTGCTTAATGCACTATAATAAGTCTGCAAAGTACTCTGCAATTTTCTGCATTTTGCACGCCATTATAAAGTATTCTAATTAACTGTGCAATTACATTGCAGAGTTTTTGCAGACATATATTTTCGGATTAAGCAAAGTTGCTTAAACATTAAGCATTTTACAGAACTAAATTATCTCTTTTAGTAAAAAAGTTATTCAAGTTTTTCTGAATTGAAAAGATCGAATTGAAACGAACTTCACAACCCCATCAAGTGAAAGACTTATACTAGCTATTTCATAAAAGTTTTTTCATGATTTTTATATGTTAAAATATTTAAATGAGTAAAAATAGGTAATTGACATAGAAATTGAACAAAATGAATAATTGCGACTAAAAAAGATTGTTTTTAATTAAAAGAAAAAAAATTAAATAAAAATATAAGAATGTTTAATATTTACTTTTATACATATGTATTCTTTTTAAGAATTAAACCTAAATTTACTCAGTGGAAAATGTAATTTTTACTTAATTTTAAAAAAAATTTAGTAAATTTTCTTTTCGAAAAAAATTTAAATTTTGTATATTCGAGTTAAAAATGTAATTTTAAAAATCTACGTAAAATAAATTAATTAATTTTTAATTTTCATTATTTAATTTTAATCAAATATATAATGTTTTTTTAATTTTAAAATATGTCCAATTAGTTCTCTAAGAATTAAATTTTTTTAATAACTTTAATTTTTTTGTGTTTTTTACCTAATAAAAGTTGCTTAGCATCTGTTATATCACCTGTTTGAATTATGTTATCATGTAAAATTTATTCGACTTTCATCAATTAAATAAATTACAATCTTTAAATATTTTTAAAGGCGATTCTTACAAAAATTTCAAAATTTAAATTAAATTAAAAAATTTAAGAATAACTTAGAAAATCATGATTTACGATTTGAATTTTTTTTAATTTACAAATAAAGGTTGATTCGAAATTTTCTATTAAGGGATTTTTATTTTATATTTTAGAAACTTAAATAAATTGTATTATTATGACAAGTTATTTAGCCTTTTATTACAGTATTTTGAGTTCTAAAATTCACCATGCTTAATTAGTCTAATTCAGACTATTTTCATCTATTATTTTTAATCTCTATTTTAATAGCCGGCAATCTCATTTCACTTTAATTAGCAACATATTTAATATTTGTTAAAATTCATTATTTACATTTAATTTAAAATTATAAAAATAAAATTTTTATTTTATTTAATTTTAATTTGAAAGTTTAACATCGTCATTGGTTATTTAAATTAAATTTTTAGTGTTATAATACAATAGTGAGTCAAAAACATTGGTAAATATTTGTTGGAAAAGAATTTAGACCAATTGATGATCTAAGCAAAGCTATCTGAGAAATTTCTTAAAAAGAGGATGCCTGTTCTTTTCTTTGGACGATTGACTTCGTCTAACTTCAGCATACATTCCTTCATCTCCACCTGAAAGCGAACTCAAAGTGGCTTGAGAGCGGAATATTTGCGAGCCGGCAGTCGATTTTACATTGCTTGGCATGTCTTCTTCATCAGCTGCCGTTTCGCTTGCCGCCAGAACTTTCTGCAACAAATCCTGCTGTTCTTCTTTTTTGGAATAGAATAAATTTTCATTTTCCAGATTTCCAAGTCGGTTTATAACTTTATAGCTATAGCCTTGATTTATCAAAAAACGTTGTCTCTTAGCAGCTAAAAAAAATATTCAAAAAAATTTTTTAAAAAAATTTACTTACAATAATACATCTCCATGGTATCATTAGATACCAAAGTATAAAAAAAAGCATTGAAGTCTTCTCCATTCGAGTCCTTTTTAGCTCTGAGAATACGACCCAGACGCTGGGCTTCTTGTCTTCGCGAACCACCATGGCTCGAAATTTGAATTAAAACATTGGCATCAGGCAAATCAAATGAAGTATCGGCAACTTTGGACACAAAAATACAATTTATTTTTGGATTATGCTGAAAATTTTGCAAAATTTGCAAGCGCTCATTTTGACTTGTGGGGCCATAGATATACGGACATCCCAATTTTATGGCATAGTGAATCAATGCGAAAACATTGTCCGAAAAAACAATTATTTTATCGTTTCTGCTCTCATGTAACTTGATCAAATATTGGCAAATTCTAAACTTGTTCGGGTTCATGATAAAAAGCAAAGACTTTTTTCTGGACCTGTTGATTAGGTATTCTCGGTAAAATTGCGGAGTCATTGGACACCACACTTCACAGCATTGAACTTTTGCCAAAAAGCCTTTATTTTGCAATTCCATCCAATTAGCTTCATAAAGCTTAGGACCGATCAAAAAATTAAGATCAGTAATCTTATCGTCCTCTCGAACCAAGGTAGCAGTGAGACCTAGCTTACACTGAGCCGAAACTATGGTCAAAACTCTTCTAAACATTTTGGCAGGAATTGTGTGCACTTCATCGAGCAGCATCAAACCCCATTCTTGACCCTTCAGCCAGTCCATTACTTTCTCGGCTTCATAAGACCTCTTTGTTGTAATTGTAATCATAGAATATGTGGTAATCAATATTTTTGAGCCTATTGGCTTATCTTTTGCCTCGTGGGTGAACCGGCAAATTATGTTGTCATCAGCTGTTGACCAAGTTCTAAATTGTTGCTTCCACTGTTCGACTGATACACTTGAATTACAGAGCACCAGTGCACGCTTGTTAACTGTACAAGCAGTGGTTACACCAACCAATGTTTTACCAGCGCCACAAGGTAAAACGATAATTCCACTTCTTGCACGACCATTACCAAACATCTTGCGCAGCGCCTTTTCCTGATAAGGACGCAGGGTTGCGTTAGGTCGCAATGCAATGTCAATATTGGGAATATTGGGGTCATTTTTAAAGTCGTATTCGGCCAACAATGGATAGTCAATTTCTTGGCATCTTTTTTGTAAATTTTCAATTTCTTCCTTTTTTATTTCAAACGAATAGATTTTTTGTTTAGAACTAATAGCTACTTCGTCTTGGTCCATTTTGTCGTAAAACTCGAACATGTCATTTGCATTTGTTTCGCGTCCAGTTTCTTTGACTAAAAACTGGTCAAAATTTATTTGATTTCCTTCGCCATGAACATCCTGATGAATGATTATATTTTTGATTACAGGATCGCTAAAAATAATTTTAACTACATCCTTTAAAAAAAAATTTTTTGAGTTATTTACTATTTTAATTTTTTAAAGAAATAAAAAATTACTTCATGTCTTGTTTCAACAAAGTATCTATTTTCTTTGAGGACCAATTTTACTTTTCCATAAGTCAACGTTGAATCTTTGATAAATTTTACCACACTTTCAGGTATACTTGTTTTGCTCAAACGTTTCAGGTACTCGATTATATCGGCCGTTTGTAGACCGACAGAGACTGCCGCGTACAGCGAATAGGATGTTAGTTTGTATTCATGAATGAATTCTGGTCGACACACTGGTTCTGATATAGTTATCAAAAAATCTTGAGCGTGTTTGTAAACAGGTGAAAATGATTCTAAAAAAATATGACCATCTGGTGTCTTAAATGAGATAAAGTAAATTTATTTTATAATTTTTATTTAAATTTAATTTACGATCCAAATTGGACGATTTTGATGGTCGTTTTTTAGTTCGAGATCTTTGCTAAAATCTTTAGCTCCGAATTCATCTTCATTTTTATATTCAGTAAATTGATTTCTGGCTGCTTTTGGAACTAAATCGTTGCCTTTTAAAAATATATTTTTTCAATTATTAGCACTAATTATTTTATGGGAAAATTTTGAAATATTTTTCTAATGACTTAAGTTTTTTTTTTTTTAATTATTTTGTAAGCTAAAATTATTTAGGTATAAATTTCATACCGAATTTATCATCATGGTCGTCCATTTTAAATTTTAAATTTTCTATTGATGCAATCAAATGTGAAGTAATATTTATAGAAATTTTTGAATACTAATTTTATTTCTCTTAAATTAGACAAATTTTACAAAATTAAAGGTGTTGGCAAAATAAACTAAACTTTTAATTCAAAGCTTTTTACTCTTTGAGAAACTAAAATGCTTAAATAATAAATCAATAAGTTACATAATGAGTTTTATCTTGATTCCTAAAAACATTCCTCAAATCATTTTCGATATTATTCAGATGAAATTGTCGGTAAAATCTAGCAATTAAAATTTTATTTCGAGTTTTGGAACTTTTTTTGGTCTAATTTTTTTCTCGTTTATTTAAAATATTCAACAACAAAAAAATCAAGTTTATAATTTCTATCTAGTTTATTACATAAAGTTTATTAGAAAAAAATTTTAGTAAATCAGTTTATTTTTTAGTTGAATTTTTTTTTTGTTTATAATTATATAGATAAATATATGGCATAATATTTTTAAATATTTTTTCAAATTGGGTAGAAATTTATATTAAAAAATTATTTTTTAAAACTAATGCAGTAACAACGATAAAAAGTATTGAATTAAAAAAAAACTAGCGCATATGTGTCTTGGCTAAACTAGGCAAATTTTTAATTTGTTTAGTTTCAGTTCTAATTTGCTAATATTTGAATTCAGTGTTGCTATCACGGACATTTTTATTACAAAATAATTGAGACATCAAATTTTGGTTTTGTGAAATATAATTGATAAAAGAGCTACAGGTAAGCATTATTAATATTTAAATATTTCAAATTTTATTTGAAGCAAAATGTTAGCATTGTAGCAATTTCTCAATTTAAGCTTTTGAATATTTTTTATCAAATTTTCAACTTTATTCAACTAATTCTAATTATTATAATTTAAACCGCAACTAAAGTCAATTAGACGTTTTTTTTACCAGGGTGTTCATTGGACCGCAAATTCCCAAATTAAATAAGCTGAGTTCCAAATTTCCAAATTAATAAACGATGCTTAGAGCGTTTAAAAACAAACCACGCTTTTTTCCAATTTCATTTAAATTGGCAATCGAATTAAATTTTTAAAATAACCATTTAAATAATGTATACTTTTTTTGTGTTTAGACTAAAAAAGAAGGTTGTATAGCGGAGAGCTAATTTTGAAATTAAACTATTTTTTTTCATTTGTGTTAGGTCGAAATTTAAGTTCAATATTTTGAATTTATTTTTAGGCCATTCTTATTCCTATTATTTCAAATGCCATTATTTGGGTTATTTATGTTAGTTGAAAATTTTTAATGATTTTATTCAAAAAATTTTCAACTTAGATACTCTTAAAAAGTATTTTTCCGCTTTTTTCCACAAAAAAAAAGATTTATCAGTCAGTTAAAGAGCTTTACCTATTTTAGGAATGGATTCAATTATTTTTAAATAGTTTATAATCTTCAAATTTCATCAAATAAAATTCTAATAAGTTTTCTTCTTGACCTTAAAATTTTTTTTTTATTTTGGCCTTAATCACGTTTATTTTACTTGATTAAGAGAAAAATACAATTAACCGCCGCCAGAACATTGTATCGAATTTAAGCCCGGCTAAAACATTTTATAAAAATATCCTAGAATTAGTTCATTATGATTTAACTCAATTAATAGCTCTATTGCCGACATCTGGTACTTGGATCACCGCATGTGTCCATTCTTTTACAAACACTTAACTCAACATAATTTCAACTTGAAAACTAATTATATTAATTTTTAAATTTATTTTCAACATTGTAAACTAAACATCAATCAATACCATTAACATCGGATATTTTCCATATGGCTTTTTTTAAAACTTGAGTTTTATTTTTATATTATATGAACATTAGATATATTCTAGACTAATTATTGATCTTCATTCACACAGAGAGGTTAACGAATATGTTGTTTTTTTTTCAAATCTCTAAATTAGGTCTTAACAAAAATTTAGTCATCTCGAAGGGATGCATTAATTTTTTTTAAAATATTTTTTGAATATTAATTAAAATAAATCTCGAAGCCTCTCATATCCCATAATAATTCCATCAATATTCATTATTTTTTTAAGTAACCTTATTTTTAGCTCAAATAATTAGACAATCTAAAAATATTAAATTCAAAATCAATAAAAAAAAAAATAACGTTTTCTTAGTTTTTAAACAAAAATTAAAAATAGGCTCATGCTGACAAGGTAATACACGAGACTTGGAAAAAATATTTCACAATTTTGTCACATAGACAAAAAATCAGAATAAGAAATGGATTTTTTTTTGTTAATTTTTATTAAAAATAAAAGTTATCTAATTTTTTCAGAGATAATTTTGGAGCAAAATATTTACAATGCAACAAGTTGTTTCTAAGCAAATTGGCAAAGCGAGCAGATTTTTCTGGATTTTAGCTAAAATGCAATTAAGCATTATTAAAAAAAAAAAAGAAAAAAAAAGCTAAACGTTATAGAGCCTAAACGCGTGTGTATGTGTTTAGAGTAATGACTTAGCCGATAGGTTAAAATAAATGTTAAATATTAGGTTGGAAAAAAAAAAAAAGTTTTCCAAAATATTTATGCCTCAAATTATCATAATATTTTCATATATTAATTCTTAACCAAGATGGTAATCACTGCTGTTTCTAGTTTGCTATTTTTATAAGCTTTTTCAATTTTTCTAATTTCGCAATCTAAAATTTAGAATACCGGTATTAGCTTAAACGGGTCCCGAGTCTCCCGAAAATTATAATTTTCAAATCGATCTCTCTCTCTCTCTTTCTCCGCTCAAATCTTTGCCTTACATATTTGTGTACATACATGGTTGTTAATTTTACGAAAGTTTTCTACAGGCCACAAATTTGGAAAAATTTGAAATAAATTATTTTAATTATATCTACAAATTTATTCTACTTTCTCGATAGATTCTTTATTTTTATTAACTTGGCGAACCTTTATTGTAGTTTTGATTCGAGTTGTTTTTATTTCGAACCAGCACACAGAGCTTGTATGTCCAAAAACTGAGCCTGATCGACATAGCATGAGCTTGTTGAGAGTTCACAGATTCTAGAATGGACTTGATCGATCCAAGAATATTCCTTAGCATGCCTGAGCATGTGTCCAACGCGTACTCCACCTGGAACAGCGCGCTGTTTCTGGCTCAGATAAGCAAAATTGAGTCGGCACTGACCGACACTTTTTCCAAGCAAGGCAACGATGATGAGCCATCTTGCCTCAACTCGGCCGATTTGCCCATCATCAACAACTTCAACATGCTCAAAACATCGTCGTCCAGCTCCAATTTGGACAACCAGAGAAATGTGCATCAAATAGAGCAGATTTTCAACAATTTCAATGAGTCTATGATGAAGATATACAAAGTGAAAAAGCGCAATAAAGCCAGTCTTTACAACCTGATAATTCCGTTTGATTTTAACATCACTGAGACTGATAAACAAAACAGAATGATCTCGTTCTTAAAGTCGACCACGCCATGGCACCACTACCAATCTTTGCACAGCGATGGCTATCAACGGTTTGGCCTTTTTCCCCCATTTTTACCCTTGAGATGTGTTCAACAACATTTGGCAGCTGTTTAGTACCTAAACTCTTAAGGAAAAGGACCTAGGCATGCTTAAGAGAAAATGTATTTCTTCTTATTATTTCATTGTGTAAAATCTGAATATTGATTAGGAAAATTTATTTTTTTTACCTATTTTGAGAATGGAGCATAAAAAATTTGAAGAATTTTTACATGAATTACGCAATAGAATGTGGTTATTAAAAGTAATTTAGAGAAAATAAAAAATTTAATTAAATTTACAAAAAGAGCAGTATTTTTGGATGTTTTTTGTTGTGCAGAAAAATTGGGAACAGATGAGCGATTGGGAATTTTTTTTTAAATTTTCCAATTTGAATAAAATTTTTTGTTCAGATTAAATTAAAGTGCACATTGTTTTGACCGATTTGGAACATTTTAAAAAAGAATTTAAAAAAAAATGAAAAAAAATTCATCTAGAGAAGAGTGTTCTTTTGTCAGTTAGGACCATGAAAATGTGTGATTATGAAAGCGTAAAAAAATTGTTTAAAAAAAAAATATTCAAATATAAATTTTTGTTTAGTTTAAAATTAAGAGGATAACGTGAAAAATTTTACTTTTGGCATCAAAAAATGAAAACAAAATTAATTTAAAAGAAAACAATTTTGTGTATTTTAGCCGCGACCAAAATTAATCTCGAGTTTAAGTTCGAAATTAAATAAAAATGAAAAGAAAAATGTTCAAATTTAAATTTTTGGTAAAATTTTTAAAATTAAAAGAATAACGTGAAAAATTTTATTAATCTCTATAAAAAAAGTATTTTTTAAGTCGGCCAAATTGGGATTTAGCGAGCGATCAGAGGTTTTTTATTTGTAATCAATTTATTAAATTAAATTTTTGGCTAATAACAAAAAATGAAAAAAAAATTAATTTTAAAGAAAACAATTTTGTGTATTTTTATTTATTTATTTATCGAATTGAATTAACCTCCTATAATGAGAAGTAAAGTAAAATTTTTCTAAAAAAGTCATCAAAATTAAAAAAAAGATAATGTAAAAATAGAATTACAAAAATAAAAAAAAAAAGAAAAAGGAAGAAGTGTGATTCAATTGAAAATAGAAAGAAGGATTAGAGTTAAATAAATTAGCTTTGACCAAGTTTCAGAGTTTCAACTGTTCTTGATGAGTTCTCTTTGGAGGATTTTGTAGTGTTTGAATTTTAAGTTATTTAGGCACAACCAGATAGATTCAGAGATGCCATCATTAGATATCAAATTGCTTTTAAGGTTTAACTTAAGTTTATTTTAGCCGCGACAAAAATTAATATTGAGTTTAAGTTCGAAATGAATAAAAATGAAAAAAAAAATGTTCAAATTTAAATTTTTGGTTAAGTTTTAAAATTAAAAGAATAGCGTGAAATTTTTTTTAATCTTTATTAAAACAGTATTTTTTAAGTTGGCAAAATTGGGATCAAGCTAGCGATCAGAGGTTATTTATTGTTAATCAATTTATTAAGATTAAATTTTTGGCTAATATCAAAAAATGAAAAAAAAATTAATTTAAAAGAAAACAATTTAGTGTTTTTTAGCCGCGACAAAAATTAATCTCAAGTTTAAATTCGAAATGACAATTTAAACAAAATGTATTTTAGGCTTTTAGGGCTGAGAAAAATGTGTGATCAGATGTGCGGCTAAAAATCGTATTTGAAAAAAAAATTTAAATCTCACAATTTTTCTCTCGCGGACTGGGTCTATGTCTCTACCACTCACACTCTTGCATCTAATTAAACTCACACTCTCATTCAGCTCTTCGACTAAACCAACAAAATTTATTTCATTGAGTGAAAAAAAAACAAAAAAATATAATTTTTTTATTTTAGAATAAGAAAATAAAATTGATGGTTTTTTATTTTCTAAAGTTAATGTAGTTTGTTGTTAGTGTTGGTAGCGAGCTAAACTTAATATAATTTTACTCTTTTCTGTATTTCTTAGCTTTCTTATGAAACAAAATTTTCATTTTTTTTTCATGGCAGTTTTAAATACTATTTAATATTGAACGATAAAATTAATTTAATTTTTTTCTCTTTTATTTTTTTGGATTTTTGTTTGTTGATCATTGTTCGAGTATCGATTGAAATTTCTATATTGCACCCATTGAATCAACCAGAAAGTAATAAAAAAATGATACTGAGCAGTTCAATCGAAATCGAGAGCAAAATCGATGAAAACATTAACTTGTCATCTTCGTCTTCCGAATCAAGCGAATTAGCCAAGCAAGCGACGGTCGAAAAGATCGAGTCCAAGCTGGCTAGTGACGACTTGAATAATAATCTAGTAAAAGAACGCAAACCGGTAAATAAAAATAGTTCTAGTCAAGACGAGGAGGAAGAGGATGACGAGGAGGATGAGAATGATGATGTCGATGAGGATGACGACGAAGAGGACGCCGACGACGAAGAAGATAAGAAAAATTCCAAATTAGACCTTAGTCTTATTAATTCTGTCCACTCTAGCGCCGCTCAAGTTAGAAGGTACTTATCATGCTGATTCTGAACACCCTCATAGATAAAAATAGATAACAAAATTATAATCTTTAATTATTTTTTAATTGCAGGCTACACGAGGAAATAAAGTTGTTCACCGAGTACATTTCGCCAAGATCAGAGGAAAATTTCATGAGAAATCAAGTTGTGAACAAAATAACCCAGGTGATCAAAGCCGAATGGCCCAACTGTCAGGTAAAAAACTCGAATATTGAGATAAGCTGTTGCTCTCTTTATCTCTTTCAATTATTGATTGATTTTATCTACTTGATAAAATTTAATCTATTCATATCTATTCAGGCGTCATTTGTTTCAGCTAATCTCATAAACAATTTTTGTTTATCTAAATGTCTTACATCTTTAAGGTTGATATATTTGGGAGCTTCAAAACCGAACTTTATCTGCCAACAAGGTAATTTTTTTATTTTTTATTTGTGTTTTTTTTTGAGTTTAATTACGTAATATATTGAGTTTTTTTTTATGACTAAATATTACATGCACAATTAATTGTAAAAATTTATTATCTTTCTATTTTGAATCAAAAATTTTGGAAAAATATTTTCTCATAGAATAAGTAAAACAAAAGGGAATATCTAAAAAGTTTAGAGGCCCGTGTAAGGCAGTGTAAGCCTCTTCAAATTTATTGTCCAAATTGTTTTAAAAAAAAATTTAAAAAAAAATGTTCATAGACATGAAATATGTCTTGAATTTTACAATTCTTGAAACTTAGAAAAATTTTTAGAGTTTTAAAAAATGCATTAAATAAATTAGTTTGAGTGTTTTTTTTTAATTGTTAAAATAGAAATCCATTAAGAAAATTCTAAACATTAAAAAAATTGAAAATCAAAATAACATTTTGGATTATTGAATGATCGTATAAAATACGCTTTACATTTATCTGAAAAACATAAAATAAACTTTAAATGTTGTATTTATGAAGATTTTTGTGTAATTACCGATTTTAGAATGCAAATTTCTTCTTAGCAGAATTTCGGAGTACATACATGAAATATTTTTTCGAAATTTCACTCGAGTTTTTTCATACTTGAATAAAAGATAATAAATATCACTCTAAAAAATTTTACTCTTAGAAATGATAAAAATGATGCAACTTTTCTAAAAAATGTTCTCTTTTTTAATTTTTCCAATTTTAAATTTATCATAAAATGTTTTTAAAATAAACATTTGAATATTTTTGGGTAAGCTTAACCTAACCCAACCGACTCTCAAAAAATTATTCTTCAATGTATCTGGACATTGTGAAATTTAATACAAAAATAAAAAAATTTTCTAACTTTTGTTCTAAATGTCAAAAACTTGTTCTGTAAATGAAACAAAGTGAAACAACTGTTGTTTCACCTTCTGTGGAAGTCTGCACATTCTGTGCAAACTAATTGCGTTTTATTTCTAATGCTTTTAAATAGGCTGCAATTTTGCAGACTTCCGCAGAAGGTGAAGCAACAGGTTTTTCATTTTGTTTCATTTACAGAACAAGTTTTTGACACTTAGAATAAAAGTTAGAAAATTTTTTTATTTTTGTATTGGAAGTTTTGTATGAAATTTCACAATGCCATGTATCTGTCTATATTTACACCAGAAAATTTTCTAAAAAATTGTAGCAACTCAAAGCCACGCGGTTAAAACAACGTAGCTCTGTTTGCCAAATTTCTTCCGAATTTTTCATCTAGCTAAAAATAAGAACACTGGATTGTGAAATTATCTCTAATTTTTTTAGTAAATTAGATCAACATTTTTGAAAAAATAACTAAAAAAGTGAAATCTAAAATTTTAATTATCATTTTCTAGTGTAGGTATAGTTTATTTTATAGATAATTAGAGTCAAACTACAAGAGCCATTAAAAGGACATGTTTTCACTAGAATATTATCCACGATAACTTATGACTGGTCAATTGTCTTGGTTTTACGCAAATTTCTTATTCTTCACTAAAAAGATGAATAATGTTTTCCATCACTTTTTTGTTTTTTAATTATTTTTTCAAGAGTTTTTTTAACTTACAAGTTAATCTTGTGATCCCATGTTCGCATATTGACTTGATAAGAAATTCAGGAAGGTTTGGCGAGCAATCTGGCAATTTAGTCACCAGGAGTATCATTAGCTTTCGATTAAAATATTTAATGTTTGGAAAAAAATAAAGTATCTATTATTAACCACATTTTGTTCAGAAAATGCAAAGATGACCGAGAAATAATGGTTAATTTTTTGAAATCAAATATATTATTTATTTATTTGTTTTCTGTACCCAGCTAGAGCTCCTTCAAAATAAAGTATAAAAAAAAAATAAAAAGAAAGTTTAAAAGACATATATTGAAATAGTTTGTTACATGTGACAGAAGTTAACATAGTTGAAGCTTCATGAAAAAAAGAGGAAATAGTAAGGTAGCAATTACACAATGGAGTAGGGTATTAAATATATCTTGATTCGAAGCCTTGTTTGTATTCATCAACTAGTCTGACCACCAATGGAATAGAATGACTCAGTCCTGTCCCAACATATCTCTCACTCAACTCAAAAAGCCGATTCGAGACTGTTAGTAATTTAAGTTTATTAAAAGCCTCATGATGCAACATGTTGGAGGGAGTATCATATTTTAACTTAAGGATAGATCTGACTGCTGTATTCTGAATTGATTGTAGTTTTTTGATATTATTTTCTGAAAATGAATTCAAGCAAGGAAAAGAATAGTCAAAAATTGATCCGACTAAAGTTTTATAGAAATTTCCTAGTGTGTTTTGAGTAAGACCCCATTTTTTATTTGACAATATCTTAATAATATTTAACCTTTTATTGCAGCGTACAAATGTACATTTATCAAGTGCTTTTATCTAATCTGATTAACAGTTCTGTGTGGTTGTTCTATAGGAAATCGAGGAAAGAAGCTTTTTTTATTGCTTGGTTAAAGCTGTTAGTAATTAGTGTTGTTTATTTTCTTTTATTATTATTATTTTTTTATTTTTTCTTATTTATTCATTCAATTAACGCCCTAAAGGCGATGTTAAAAACAAAAAAAAATTGAAAAAAATTAATAAAATTGATAAAAATAAGACAAAAAAAAAGAAGTTTAATGGCTTTTATAATTTTAATTTCAACTTAAACGCTTATGTATTATGTGTTTTTTTCTTTTAATTCAGTTGATTATTATTCTCGTTTTCTCATTTCTTCATTTATAAAAGAAAATCAAATGTTTAAACGGAGTTCAAGTAAAAAGGTCTAACATAATTTAGTTTGTTGTCTTATGAGAGTTTTTTAAAATTGCGTTTAAATTCAAAAAAAATTAAAGAATAATTGACCAAAGAAATTCAAAATCATCAGTTTTAAGTTTTATTTTTGTTTTTCATATGTCTGTTTGATTTAATATATTGAAAGATTTTTTATATTTATTGATTTTGATGTTTAGACGTGTATTGTGCTTCTATATGAATTATATTTCATCAAATAAAATTTAATATTTTTACAAGTTTGAATCTTCGAAAAATTATTTTAAAACAGATTAAAAATATTTTAAATATTAAATAAAATATGTGACCAACTGGTCACCTATCACTTTAGTTCCCTTTTCTAAATTCTCTAAATTCAACCAGCTTATGAATTCAACATATTATCTAAATTCAACTTTTGCAAATACTCTGCAAAATTCATTTGCATTCTTTAGATTTGTTTGTTGAAGTTTGATTAAGGCACTAGGTGATACAAATTATTTTTTCACAAATGCATATTTATTTATTAAAAACAGAATTTTAGAAATATCCCGGTACCTAGGAATAAAAAAATTTAATTTGTCTAAAATATCTAAAAAATTATCAAATAAAAAAATGTCATTATTTTTAGTGATGGGTCTTAACTTTACTAATTTAGTTTAGTTGATTGCTTTTCAATGAAATAGTTTTCTGTAAAAAAAGTTTTTTAACTATTCTCACTCGATATACGAAAATTCATAAATATTAAAAGCTTGAAAATAAAAAAATCCTTTAATCAAATAACTTTATTTAAATTTATTATATAGATGGTTTATTAAATTTTAACAAAAAAAATTAACAAATAAAAAATTTTTTTACTTTTTTTAAAATTTTTACAAAATCTTTTTAATCAAAAAAATCACAAGGTTATAAATCTTTATTTTCATACAAAAACATTCTTTCTCAAAATTAATTTTTGAAAGCTTATTTCTTCTATCCCAGAGCTGATATCCAGAATGAGAAAATAACCTTTCACTCGCGACACTAGGAGCCATTAAATAAAACGAATGAATTAAATAATTAAAACTTTGTAATTTATTATATTTATAAAAGAAAAACATATTTTTATAACTAATTTTTAGTTAACTAAAATTTTAGCTTACTAAAATATAGTCGACTAATTTAGTTAACTAAGCTAAAGAAAAACTCCAATCACTAATTATTTTTATTGATTTAAGAAATGGTGATGTGCAATTTTTTCCAGCAATAAATTTTTTTTAAATTTTATCTATTTTAAAATTTAAAACATCAATTAAAAAATCAAAACTCTTCTTAAAAACACCACTTCTGTTTCTTCTTAAAGACTTGATCATTTTGATCCTGTATTAAATCCAAATTTTCTCTAAAAGAATACTCTTATAAAACTATTATGAACGATTCAAATTAAACTAAAAAATAAAAAAATAAAAAAATAAAATTTAATTTAAAATCTAAAAATTTGATTTATTTTTAAGCGATATTGATTTGGTGGTATTTGGTGAATGGTCTGTGCTACCCCTGAACCCGCTCAAAGAAGCTCTAATCCGTGAAAATGTTACCGATAAAGATAACATCAAAGTCCTTGATAAAGCATCTGTATGATTAAAATCATGAACTAAAAAAAATCTAAATAAAAAAAACTATTTTATTCTCTTTTTACCAAAGGTTCCAATAATCAAAGTCACCGAGCTAAAGACAGATCTTCGGATAGACATTAGTTTCAATATGACAAATGGGGTAAAGAGCGCAGCACTGATCAAAGAATACCTGAACGAATATCCAAGTCTTCGATGTTTGGCAATGGTCTTAAAACAATTTCTTTTGCAACGGGATCTAAACGAGGTCTGGACCGGCGGCATTGGCTCGTACAGCCTCATTTTGATGATAGTCAGTTTTTTACAGCTTCACCCGCGAATCGATCCCAGAAGCGATGACAACAATCTCGGAGTTTTGCTCATAGAGTTTTTCGAGCTCTACGGCAAGCAATTCAACTACATGCGGACCGGAATTCGCATCAAGGACGGCGGCTCCTACGTGCCCAAAGAGGAAATATTCAAACAGTTCAACAATGGTTACAGAGCGAGCATTTTGTGCATAGAGGACCCGCTGAATCCGGCCAACGACATCGGCAAAGGCTCGTACGGCGCTCTCAAAGTAAAACAAGCATTCGAGTATGCTTACCTGGCTCTGAGCGAAGCTGTGGCCCCGCAAAACTCCTATTTAATCAAAGACAATCAAAGCATTCTGGGACGCATAATCCGCATCACCCAAGAGGTAATCGAGTACCGCCAATGGATTAAAAATTTGTACAGTGCCACAAACAGCGCATTGGGCTACGCGGCCATACCGGCCATGTATTCTCTGAATCCAAACGAGAGCTCAGATGGTGTCAAAAGCGACGACAAAGAGCCAACTGCCAATCCGCATATGCCAGTGCCGCCCCAATTTTTCCAAGCATTTCCACTCAGTCAAAATATGTTCACGCCGCCATTTGTGCCCCTAATACAAAATGTGGCGCCTAATTTTGTCAATCAATTTAATGCAAAAAATAATTTTTTTAATTGTGTACAAAAATCTTCGAATGCAAACCTAATCGAGCAAATTTTGAGCGAAAAGCCTCAGCCTCAGCCGACCCAACAAACCGTTGGGCCGTCTCTGCACTATGCGCCCATATTTCTGCACTTCAACCCGAACTTCATGCCGCTAAACCACATGTTCGACACCGAGCTCAAGCATGCCAACAATTTCAGGCCGTACAAAAAAAATTTCAACAACAAACGCTTTTCCAACACCAACTACAGCCACCAGTACCCGAAGAGCCGCGACGGCGACTTGTACGCGGACAGTGGCAGCAGCACTGGCCCCGTCTCGTCCAGCTCGAGCACCAACAACGACAGCCTAAGCTCAAACGTAAGCTCAAGCGAGTCGGACAGCGAGTCACAGCTCAGACTTGCCAACAATGCCAAACACTTCAACTCTTTCAAATCGAATTCGTCTCAGAACTTCGACGAACCAAGTTATACCAATGGCTTCAAGAAATACTTCAAAAATACCAAAAACTTCACCAACAAGCCCGGCATGCCCAAAAATCAGTATTCAAATCGATTCGCCAATGTAAAAAAAGATTTTACCCAAAGTCAAACTGGTGAGCCCAAAATTAGTAACGAGTCCAAAAGCGAAGACAGTAGCACCAAATTAGTCCAAAACTCTGTGTCCGGTACGCCTTCACTAACATACTCAACTGTCTTGTCCCAAAAACACACCAATGAACAAGCCAGAAAGTCCTATGCAAGTATTGCCTCGAACAAAAACGACACCGACGACAACATTGCCCAGAAGCGACAATCGTTCACATCTAGCAATAAAAAATCCCTCAATCAAAGCCCGTCAAATGGTGCACCTAATGCGACCAGGGCTTATGCGCACTCGAACTATAAAAAAAAAGGTGACAACATTGAAAACTATCAATCGAATAGTCGATGACCAGAGTTCTTAGTTTAGTGTTTCGAAACTTTTTCCTCTCATATAGAAAACCCTTTACTCTTAACAAAAAAAAAGCACTCAAAACTTTAAAAATCCGATTTTTGTAGCCGATTTTTTTTCTTAATTTTTTGAATTTTAAATTGAAAATTTATTTTATTCACACTCTGTCAAGTCCGTGAGGCTCGCACATCAACTCAGGTTCGGTCAGTCGAATATTTGGGTGACAATCAAAAAATAGAGAATTAGAATTTTTTTAATTTAAAAATTTTTTATAATTAAATAAAAAAGTCAACAAAAAAAAAAAATCAACAAAAAAAAGTCGAAAAAAAAAGCAACTAAAAAATAAAAAAAATAAAAAAAATAAAAAAATAAAAAATTGCGACTACAGCCAAGATAAATAGACAAAATAAAAAAAATTTTAAATTGGAAAAAATGTCACCATTTATCACTGGCTGACTGTGCCGAGCTCTTTTGCCTGCTTGTTCCAAATTCTTGTTAAAAATTTTGCTGAATCGAATTCGGACACTTAAATCGTTCACCACTCAGTTTTTCCACTGTCGAATGCAAAAGATCAAAATTTGTTTTGGTTCGTTGATTAATGTGAGCTTTTCGCGGACCAAATAAGAAAAAAAATTCAACAATTTTTAAAATTTCTTTAGATTTATTTTTATTTTTTTGTTTTAAATGAAGAAAGCCTGTTTATTGGCATAATTCAAAAAGCGGTGCAAAAAGCGGAAATTAGCCCGTCTACTGTCAAGCTCATTTTGGCAATTAACAGTTTTTAAGAGTTCAAGGTTTTTTATGCAGCACCCGGAAATTTAAATAGTCTTTTCGTAAAATTTTATTGTATTATCCATTTTTGTAAATATCGTTTTTTTTTTATTTTCATTTCATTTTGAACATTTTTTTAATTATTTTTCTACTTTTTAAGCTTAATTAAAAGCAAGCAAAATGTTTCAAAACTTAGGAATTATTTTTTTAAAAATTTTCTTCTTATTAAGTTATTTAAGACAAAAAAAGACTATCTGTAAACGGAAATTTAATGAACAATTTAATTTTTGAAACTGATAAATTACTAAAATTAAACTGTTTTTTTTCTCGAATTTTAGAGCTTAATTATTTTCCACTATTTCTCAACATATTTTCTCGCTTCCTCGAAATCATTTGTTCATGTCAATTGTTGAAGTATCTTGTACAACTTTTAAATTGTCAAATAGAATGATCTTAAAGCAACTAATTTTCAGGTAAACTCTGGCAAATCACTGGACAGTTAAAGTTTATAAAGAGATTTCTACGATATTTTGAATAATGGTCCATTTTTGTCAATGAAATTTTCAAAAATGTTGGTTTATTATATAAATTAAATATTATTTGTTTTCAACGATTATATTTCTGTTTAAAATTATTATAAAAACAAAAAAATACTAAAAATCAATAAAAGGCTTTAAAACTAAAATAATTTTTTAAGATCCTTGCAAACTTACATTCTCCATTAAAACATTAAAATTCAAATTTTTGTCATCTAAATGTTTAATCACAGATTTGATTCAACTAATATTTTACTATTCGGTTAACTATTCTAGTTATTTTAAAGTAAATTAAATTTAATTTTTTCAAATAAATCAAAAGTATTCTATATTAAAAGTTTTCGTATTTCAAATCAATAAAAAATTGTGTAAATTTTTATAAATAAATAGTCTCCAAACGGTCTTTATTTTTAATATTTTTCGTCTCAATATAAAAACATAAATAATAAAATCATAAACAAAAATTTAATAACTCTAATACATATTTGAGCTAAAATTTTTTTTAAAGTTTTCTCAATCTAAAATCAAAACTTAAATTACTCAGCAAAAAATAATTGGTCATCAAAGTTTAATATCTTGATGAGGGAAGAAAATAAGCGTTCGATCATCATTTTATTATATTTTAGAAAAAAACTTATTTTCAATAATGTTTTATAAAATGATTAATAAAGATCTAAAATATCAAAAAAATTCAATAATTCAATAACTCAAATCAGATTTGAATTAAAATCACAAGTCCAATTTTCTCAACAAATCCAAGTCTTGACTTTGGCAATTGCTAGTGTATCATCTTTCAATGTTTGATAAATACACCATGTTTCAATATTTAAAATTTAAGTATTGATTTAGCTTAAATTAGAGCTTCTAATGGATTAAGAATATATGGGTGATCTTCTCAACTCTCTACGCCACTTTGAAAATACTAAACTAATCTAATGAACTGTTTCTAAGTCGGAAAGTCTGTTTCTGATTATTCATGAATCTTTCTGAATCTGAAAGAAGCTAATCTTAAAGAAGTTTTTAAATAGAACTTCTTCTATTTTAAAATTAAACTTAATTAAATTAAACAAAATTTGATCACCAAATAATTTTTTCAAGAAAAAAATGATGAATTGGAGGAGAGCTTTGAAAAAATTAGACAAAAAATGGGTCAGTTAGATTTGAAAACCTTAAAAGAAAAGGCAGTTATTTATAAAGAAATGGCTCTGGCACCAGTAGTAGCTTCTGATGAAGCCAAGTTGGCGGCAAAAAAAGCATTGAGCAAGCATTCAAATCCGGTGGCCTGTAGCATATGTGATCAATTTATGAAAAATGGAAAGTTCGTTAAATTGCACATGTCCAAGAAACATGAATATTGAAAATTTTTCTTGTTTTTTATACAAAAAGAGAACTAAATTTTTTATAAAATTCAAGTAATGTTTTTTAAAAAATTTATAAGTTTTACTGATCACAAAAAAAATTTGCTTTTATTCTTCGGTTAATTAATGGACGTTTTGGTCAAAAATTATGTGATCATTGATCACTGATCATATTCAGGACATGAGACCTATGATCACATTTTTTTGATCACAAAGTCGACACGACCCATAGAAATTAATTTAAAATTAAATTTAGAGAAGCATTAAAATATTCTGAGAAAAAATGGAGCATTCATTACTCCTCTTACATGCATCTTACTCAACTCAAAAATTCGATTCAAGATTTGACTAATTTAAGTCTTTTTAAAAGCCTTTTTTTAAACCTATTTTTTTTCAAAAAAAAAATATTTTAAGAATCAGTCTCGATGCCTGATACTTAAATGTTAATTAATTTTGAAATCCCTAATACTGATGATGAAGTTCATTACGATAATATTGAAATATTGTTAGATTCAAATCATCATATAAAAACTGTAACTTTAGCTGATGCAAAATCTAAGCCGATTTAAAATCAAAAAATGTGACAATAGCTTCCTGAGACGCTCAAAGAGTATTACTGGATAAAAAAAATTTCGAATGGTTAGACTTATTGAATATATAGTTTTACAGAGCTTATGTTATTTTTTGTGTTAATTTGTGTTAGTTGCGAACATTTTTAATTTAAATTTTAATTAATTTCATTCATTTTAGATTTTTTTTATTTACTTAATCCTTTTTTTAATTCAAAAATTCTCATTAATATTTATTTTTCAATCTGATTTAAAAATTATTTTATTTTATTATTTTGTTAGGCTTAGACTTAGATTAAACCCAATAAAACTAGAATTCTATCCTAATCCATATTAAAATAAATAAATCAATGCAAAAATTAAAAATTCGTTCTTTAAGACTACAAGAGCTTTAACTTTGTCAACAAAGTCAAACTTTCCGATCTAAATTATATTAATTAGTCATTTAATGATAAAACAATAAAAGTGATTTTATGGATAGACACTTAATATAAAGTTTCTTGTTTTAAATAAGGTTTCGGTTTTTGGTAAAAAAAACAAAAAAGTACTTCAAAAGTATATTCAAAAAGTAAACTCAAAAATCTAAAGAATGAAAGTTCAAATGAAATTTAAACTAAAGTTATTATTATTTAAAGTTGGTATTATGAATTTTTAAGTAATCTTGATATTTTTTAATTGATTTTCTACAAAATATGTATTTATAATTGTTAGTCTTTTGTTTATTTGTTTCAAGAATGTAAAACTGAAAAGTTTTGATAGTGTTGTAGTTTTAAATCGCCGGAACCTAATAATCAATTTAAAAAAATAAAAATTCATTTAAACTTTCTTTTTAAAATTTTTGAATTTAAGTAATGGCTATTTTGAAGGACAAAATTCTGTTTTAACTGCATAATGCACATTTTTCCTCTTTTATTTACCTAGGATAAGAAACAGAAATATTTTTTTACGCTAAAATTAAGGCTATCCCTAAAATCCGGACCCGGAATGCCGGACATGTCGCCTAAAGTATGGACACGGACTTTTTTTTTAAACCATTGCTAAAACCCGTACACGGACATGACATTTCTAAAATCCGGAACCGGATTTTTTCTTCCAAAACTAAAATACGGACAAAAACGTCCGTAAAATTGCAGTTCTATTAAGTATTGGTTCTGTAGATGTTGTTAAAAAAATTGGTAAAAATTTTAAATTGACAAAGTTAAAAGAAAAAAAAATTAAAAAGTGTAAGAAAGCATAGAGATAACTTTGATGAAGAAGAAATTGTCCCTGTTCAATCAAAATCAAATAAAACAAAAACAACAAATAATAAAATTGCAGCAATTAAAAATGGAGTCGAAGAAGCAGATTATGAAGTTGATGAAGAATTTGACGGTGAAGAATCAGACGGTGAAGAAATAGACGGTTAACATAAAGATGACCAAGAACGAGAAAAGAAATCGTGTTTTTACCCGAAAATTTTAACAAAAAAATATTCGCTTATCGGTTTTAAATTCAAATGATTTTGATTTCAAAAAGTTGATTCAAGAGAGTGATTTGATATGTAAACCTGAAGATTTGGCTAGTGATGTTGTTAATATTGATTATTCTGTTTATCAGAATTGTTTTTCAGAAGATGCATATATGAGTTTAAAAAGTGTTATTAACACTAAAAGACAAATTTTAACCCCTAAAAGAGAAAGAAAATTTAAATTAAAAAATTAATTATATTCAATTTAAAACCATTAAATTAAAAAACTTATTTATTCTTGTTTCTTTTTTTTTCAAAAAAATTTAAATTCGTTTTTTTCTAAAATTATCATTTTTAGCTTTATGTTAAGTAAGCTTTTTAGTCTAAAAGGGTCCATGTCCATATTTTAGTAAATTATCACAAAGTCTGTGTCCGTGTTTTAGGTGAAATGTCAGGCAGTCCGTGTCCGGATTTTAGGGATAGCCAAATTTAACATAGCAATTTTTAGATTATTTTATGAGCTTTCACAATATGTGCCCATTATATATGATTCATAATAAAATAACTAACATATCAGTCAGAAACGATGGCTAGCTTATTCTTTATTTTTAAACCCAGAGAAGAGGGCTGGATCTAAATTTTTTTTTCGAAATAATAAAAAATACATTCTGGGTTTTATTAGGTGGAGATTTAGAAACTGGGAAAATAAGATGAGCGCCTCCACTTTTATCAGCTAGGATAAAAAAGGGACAAATTATTAGATTCCGAATCTGATATCGAAATTGAATAGTTTTTAATTTGCCAAACCTTAATATTTAAAGAATATAATTAAAATTTTGATTAAAACTATTTTTTGAATTTTTAAAAACAGAAATTGATTGAACTGATCGATTTGAATACCAAGCCTCTAATTTAAAAATGAGTTGGTCATGTGAGATAAAAATTAAAATTTATTAAGCATAATGATAAAGCTTAGATGAAAAGATAAAATTAGCGATAAAATTAAAATAAGATAAACTTTAAAAAAGAGGGCTTGACTAGACCCAATTTTAAGATACAAGTTTAGAAGATTTGATTAAAAAAAATTTAGAATTTGAATTCAAAACAACAAAAAATGGGATCTTTGGTCGAATGTGTTCCAAATTTTTCTGAAGGCCGATGTAAAGATGTTATCGATGCCATTTCAAATGCTATTTCTCAAACGAAAGGCTGCTATCTATTAGATGTTGATCCTGGAACTTCGACAAATCGAACAGTCTATACATTTGTTGGTGAGCCAGATGCTGTAATTAATGGAGCCTTAGCAGCAGCACGAGTAGCTCACAATTTAATAGATATGCAGACTCAAAAAGGAGAACATCCAAGAATAGGTTAAATAATTTAAAATCTCTAAAATTTAATATTTTTCCTATTGTTTTCTTAAAAGGCGCCATGGATGTTTGTCCATTCATTCCTATTAGAAATATATCGTAAGTTAACAGTCTGAAAAATTTTAAAAGAATAAAATGTTAACAATAATAAGAATCGAAGAATGTGCTGCGTTATCAAAAAAATTTGGTAGATTACTCGGTGAAGAATTGGATGTACCTGTATTTTTATATGGTGAATCGCAACCTCTGGAGTATAGAAAAGAGTTGTCTAGTATTAGACAGGGAGAATATGAGGCTCTGGAGGAGAGATTAAAGGATCCGAAAATGAAACCAGACTTTGGTCCGGCTGAATTTAGACCAAAATATGGTGCTTCGTGTGTTGGTGCACGAAAATTTTTGATTGCCTATAACATTAATATTCTTGGTACCAAAGAACAGGCTCATAGAATAGCTTTGAACATTCGTGAGCAAGGACGAAGCGAAAAAGAAGTAAGAAAATTGTTTATTTTGTTTTAAATTCAATGACGAAAATTAAATTAAAATGAAATCCTTTGGCGGTGTTGATCAGACCCCTAAGGGATCAATTTGAAAATTTCTTTAATTTGTTCTAGTTTTAGGAAAAAAAGCCAGAAATTAAAAAATTCCTACTGAAAGATTAGAATAAGTTCTTCTATTTCTAATTTTTTCAAATGCAGGTGAAAATTTCATACTCAACATTTCAACAGTTTCCAAATTTGAAATTTGAAAAAAATTTCCAGCTTTTTGTCGGCATTGTGAAATTTCATACAAAACTTCCAATACAAAAATAAAAATTTTATAACTTTTGTTCTAAATGTCAAAAACTTGTTCTGTAAATGAAACAAAGTGAAACAACTGTTGTTTCACCTTCTGTGGAAGTCTGCACATTCTGTACAAATTAATTGCGTTTTATTTTTAATGCTTTTAAATAGGCTGCAATTTTGCAGAATTTACACATATTTGCAGACTTTCGCGGAAGGTGAAAAGGTTTCATTTTGTTTCATTTACAGAACAAGTTTTTGACATTTAGAACAAAAGTAAAAAATTTTTTTATTTTTGTATTTGAAGTTTTGTATGAAATTTCACAATGCTCTTTTTGTCATAATAGAAATATATTTAGATATTTGTAGATAATATTTTAATTTTGTTTTATTTTTAGCGTTTTTAATATTAAAATAATCAAAAAAAATTTTCCTAAAAAAATGTTCTCTTAATCAGAAAATAATTTAGATTGCGTAAAGATAACTAAAGTTCGAGAAAAATATTCTAAAATGTTCGAACTTTAGCAAACCTTTTATTTAGAGAAAAAAGATTATTATTTTTCAGATATTTCTAATATAAATCAAACTCATTAAAAATCTGATAAAAAATTGATTTTTTCATCGTCTGGAGTCATTTAATTAGTTCATTTAATAAAATGCTTTAAAATTATTGACATCTTATTAAGCCTGGACGATGCCAGAAGGTAAAAGGCATCGGTTGGTGGTTAGAAGAAGAGAACATGGCTCAAATTTCGATGAATTTAATAGATTTTAAGACAACAAATCTTCACAATGTATTTGAAGAATGTGTAAAAGATGCAAAAGAGTTAAAATTAGCTACATGTGGTTCCCAGATAGTAGGTTTAATACCTTTAGAGTCTATTCTAATCGCTGCGGAATATTACATCCAAAAAGAAAATTTGATGATCCTTGAAGAAGAAAATAAAGTCAAATTGGTAATAAATTTTAATTTTTAAAAAGAAAAAATTTAATTGTAATTTTATTAATTTAAGGTGATTGAACGTCTGGGTTTAAGTTCTATTACAAAATTTAACCCGAATGAAAGAATTATAGAATACATAATAAAAGAACGTTTGGTTAATGAAGATGAAAAATATCAAAATTTATCACTAAAGGATTTCACAAATTTAGTTGGTGCTCGCTCAAGTTTACCAGGAGGTGGATGTGTTTCGGCTCTAGTCGGAGCATTAGGCTCCTCTCTGTCTTGCATGTGCGCTTTATTGACTTATGGTAATAGAAAGTTTGAAATGTTGGATCCACATGTTCGTCAAGTTTTACCATCATTCTACAACTCTTATCATGAACTATTAAAACTAGTTGATCAAGATGCAATAGCTTTTAATTCATATGTTGCTGCTAGAAGACTTCCAGGCAAAACACCTGAAGCACAAAAAATGTAATTTAATTGAAGACTAGATTAATAAATTTAAATTTGTTTTAAGTAAATGCGAAAAAATTGATCAAGCCTTGTTTCGATGCATAGAAGTTCCTTACACGGTGATGAAAAGGTCTCACGAATTATGGCCATTTTTAAGAAAACTAGCTACGATTTTCAATACCGAAACAAGATCAGATCTCCAAGTAGGCGTGAAATGTTTAGAAACTGCCATATTTGGTGCGTATGCAAATGTGGAAATAAATCTTAAAGACACTGATTTATCAGATTCAAGAGTACTAATTTGTTTCTAGCACAATAATCAATCTTTAATTTTATTTTTAAATTTAGCTGGCAGACATGAGCGCTGACGCAAAAAGAATTGTTACAGAAAGCAAGAAAGAAACAGAGGAAATTTTGAATATTATCAATGAACGAAATTAAAATAAGACTTTTATACATTTCGTAACAAATAAGCTTACTTTAAGTTGAGCTTGAACATGCAGATTAAAATTTTTAATAAACTTTAATAAAATTATTCTTTTTTACTAATTTGAATTAAAAATTTTCAAAAAAATAAGTTTTAAAATTTTTTATTTTTGAATAGAAAAAAATCGAATGATAAATTAATGTACAAATTGAATTTTTTTTTTTCAATTTTTTAAAACAAATTTTTATGAAAAACGAATTTAATTATTAAAATGGATTAAATATATTTATTTTTATCTATAGCACCAAACACAGTGACTTTTTAGATTTTTTTGAATGCAATGCTGCTCTAGTTGCACTTTCAAACACTTGTCTAACGCCTTCTTTGGTTTTAGCCGAGCATTCGATGTAAGCATAAGCCCCAATTTTATCTGCCATAGCTCTTCCTTGCTCCGATCTGACAGGCTCTTGTCTTAACTTCATTAACTCTTTTTTTGTCACTTCATCATTTCTCAAATCTCGTTTGTTTCCGGTCAAAACAACAGGAACATTGGGACAAAAGTGCTTTACTTCTGGGTTCCATTTTTCAGGTATATTCTCCAAACTATCTGGCGAGTCAATACTGAAACACATGAGGATCACATCAGTGTCGGGATAGCTAAGGGGTCGAAGGCGATCGTAGTCTTCCTGACCAGCTGTATCCCACAAAGCCAATTCAATCTTAGAAATTCTAGGATTAAAAGAGCTCAATTTTTACCTTTTACTTAAAATTACCTGCTTTCCATCGACTTCAATATCTGCCACATAATTTTCGAATACAGTCGGAACATATACTTCAGGGAATTGATCCTTGCTAAACACAATAAGCAAACATGTTTTACCGCACGCACCATCTCCAACAATAACGAGCTTTTTTCGTATTGTAGCCATTTTAAAATTAGATAAATCAAATCTAAAATAAAAATTTTTTATTATTTATAGTGAAAATTGACAAAATAATTTTTAAATTATAAAAAAATTGCAATTTTGAATATATAATTGAGTTTTTGTTAATTTTATCTTTAGCAATTATTTAAAATGATTGTTTTCTTAAAAATTCTAAATACTGTTAAACTGGTTAGTCATTTTTTATTTCAAAAATTCTAAAACAAAATTCAATAAAGCTTTAGCATATATTTTGTTTTTGTTGAGTTTATCCAGAATCTTTAACTAATCCATTAGATAATCAAAAGCATAGGGTTCTATCATCGATGCCAACATAAATAATGCTAACCTTTCTGAAAAAAAAATCAACGCAACCTAGAACTCAAGAAAAAAAGCAATTAAATTATGATTATGTTAAAAAATCTTGGTTTAAATACCTCAATAAAAATGATTAATTTCAAATGATTCAAATAATTTTATTCATTTTGTTCAAGTTTATCTTTAAATTAATTATTTAATTAAAAATCAAAAACTTATACTTTTGATTTATTTGAAATTTAATTTGATTTTGTTTAAAAAAAAATTGTCGATTTCTCTAATCAAAAAAATAATCTAGTCTTTTGATTAATTAAATTATAAATCCCAGTCTCTAAACTAATAATAATTAAAAAATATTTAGATTAAAATATTTAAGAAAAAAAGAAATTCTTATCTAAAATAATTGCTAATTCTTCTAAAGGCTTCAAATTGCAGAAAATTATCGAAAAAATCTTCAAATAATTACAAAATGCATTTTCGAGTATTGTTTTTATGGTAAAAATTTTTGTTCAATTAGTAAAAATTTATCAGACCATACTCAACTCAAAATCAAAAATTTAATCAATTTTATCATTAATCAATATCTTCTAAACTTACCAAATACCATAAAATTGCTTTCATAAACTATCGCTTAAGAATTATTTTGAAAATCTTAGAGATAATATAACTAGATGACTTATCCTAATATGATTAGTTTTTATTTTAAGATCCTATAATCTAGGAATATTTTATAAATTTATAAAGACAAGATAAAATATCCACTTTTTTTAGATTCTATATAATAAAAGCTCGTTTGATGCTTCTTTGTTTTTATAAAAATAGATCTTAATACCAACTGTTTAACTCGACCACTTTATCTCTTATAACCCAAATTGCTTTTTAAATATTTATTTTTGAAAATTTGAAAAAGTTATCTAATCTCCTAAAAATATGGTCATACATTGATAAAACTTTAGCTACCTATTTGAAACTTAATATCGATATTGTGTTCAAGTTACAAGAAGACTATCGATTTTTTGGATTTGATGAATCAAAGTTATAAAAACGAGTCGGGTTTCTTAGCCTGGAAGAGAGTTGATTAGAATAGCATAAATATTTGGTTTATTCTAATTAGGTTCTTTTTTTTTTTGGCAGACCAATTTTAGTTAGAATTTATCTTAGATTGATAAAAAATTTAATGAATAAACCTTTTAAGATTACAGAGAATCGTCTTTAAACACGAAAACAATTCATGATATAGATTAAATTTAAAATCAATCCTTAAATTATTATTTACGCAATCAATTACATATTTTAAGAGATTTTGGAGTAATTTATAATAGATTTTAATTTCCTGAGAGCAAAATATTAGATATTTTTTTGCTAAATAGAATTAAAGACCTAAGAGCTATTTTTTTGCTCAAAAATCTAAGCATTATCTAAAAATTGTCGATTACAATTTAAAGCCTATTTAAACTTTTTCATTAAAAATATTACATTTAATTTGTTAAGGAAATGAAATGATGGAAAAATTTCCTTAATCCGGTTTTCACCAAAATTGAAAAAATTAAAAACTTTTATATAACTAATTACTGTATACTTTGAATAAAACTATTCCTAAAATTATATCTAATTTAAGTAAAATTCATGAATTTTATTCTTTATTAAATGTTATTTATTAAAATTCTATAAGTGCCTAGCGTGCATTCTAATAGAAATATTTCTTAAAAGTGGCTAAAAGTTTTGACTTGTTCAACTTTAAAAATAGCTTACTGCTAATATTTATTATATAATATTAACATAGCAAAGAACTTTTAAATTTAGATACATAATGGATAAATAAAATAATTAAAAAATACAGAGGTAAAGTATCCAAGTGTAGAAGTTTTTGAGTTTTGATTGAAGCAAGGAAAAATTCAACTTTAGTTAATCGTTTCTATGAAATATCTAGAAAATTTTTGTTCTGGGTGATTAAGAATAAAATCCCAATAAATATTTGAAATGCTTTCAGAAGTTTTTCATAAAAACACTATCATTTGCATTATAATTAAATTATTCGCAATTATTTTACATTTAAAATTGAAATAACTTAGATCAAAGTCTAACAAATTTCCATTTTTAAAAATTCATTTAAGAAAATCAAGCTTAAAATTACAAATACCTAATTAAGCCTTAATCAAGTTTTAATTTAAAACTAATTTATTCAAATCATAAATTTAACTGCTACATTGATTTTCGACTTTGTTTAAATAAAAAACTTTGTTTTAAATTATCAATTATAAAATTTGTTAGATTAAAAAAAAATATTTTTTTTAATAAATTATTTTAGCAAAGGCTTATCTTAAACATTGAATTTTACCCATTAAAAAATTTTTCTGCCACACTACCAGAGTTTATAATTTATCTTTTTGATTAATAGAGCTACTTAAAAGCTTTTACCGGAAATATAATCAATCAAAAGAAGAGAAATATTTTTTATTAATTTATCAAATATTAAATGAAAATATTGGATAAAATTTGAGAAAGCTTGTCAAAATTTTCTTATTCATCGGTTATTATTTTTATTTGATCAATTAAATAGTCCTTGGTTTTAAATATTTACAATAGAAAGGAATAGATTTTTAATTTGATTTTTATCATAAGATGATTGATTATATTAAAAATCGATTTTTCAACATAAATTCTAATGAAACATACTTGCACAAATAAAAATAAATTCTAACTTATAAATAAAAGACGCTGGAGATTTTTTAATTTGAAGAAAATTTTTTGATTTAAAAAAAAAGACAGCGTTCTAAAATCTAATATTGTGGACTAATTATTATCATATCTGTAGACATCGGTTAATTAACTTTTAATTTAAAATTAAATACTAATTTTTAATAATAAATAGCTTGAATAACTTGAAAAATACTAAAAACAAAAACAATTTACTTCAAAGCTTTAAAAGTTCCATCAAAGGTGTTGATTCCATAAATCCTTAACTTACAAAAAATTTTAGACCAAATAAAAAAAAATCAACACTTTGTTTTTTATCACTTAATAAATAATAAATATCGAATACTTCTGTCAATTAATAAGTCCGTATTGCCAATTGGTTTGTGTGTTAGTCATGCAAGCAGAGGATCGAGGGTTCAAAACCCGCTGAAAGTAGAAAAATCTTCAAAATATCTCTGCAGTACGGGACGAATGTTTAAACCCCTTTCATGATAAAAAAGGGGGACTGGTTTCGACTGGGTAATAGAAGCGGTTCAAATGATAAACTCAATGTAGGAACCTCTGTGTCAGGTCGGAGCCATTGCTCAAAAAGGTATTGGAAAAGGAGATTAGCGCCTCCCCATTAGATAGAAAGGAACATATTATTACTGTTGTCAATTAGTTAGAAAATAGGTTTTATTAACAAAAATTCCTAACTAATGTTTGAAATTTAACGCGAATAAACGTTTGTATTTTTTTAATTGGTGATCGATTTTTGAAAAATTATAGGAATACACTTTTTAATTGAAAAAAATAATAAATTGTAAAAAAATTTCAAGAGAAAAAATTATCAATTTTAATCAAGAATTAATAATTTATTTGTTTGATTTACTCTTTAAATAAGCTTAATTAAATTAAGAAGAGATTTAACTTATTAAGTAAACCAAAAATCTAAAATAAACTACACTTACTTATTATCAGATTTAATTAAACTTTAAAGATATCTTTTTAATTAAAAAATTAAATAATAAGCATCATAAAACCTTGAATATTTTTTACACTAAAACGGTTCTTCAGACAGTACACCATCGACACATGCAGGTCAGGTCACAACTGAATGTAGGCAGAGAGCTAATTCCTTTACGAGCAAGGTTGTCAATCAGTGGGATGCCCTGCCCGCTGCTGTCACAGACTTCGACTCAGTCAATCAATTCAAGAAACGCCATGATCCCTTCATGACCGGTCACCAAGTTTTTACCACATAACAATTTTAATTTTACAAACAATTTCTACTTTTAACCCCTCTCAGTTCCTTCCTTACTTTTGTATTGCAAATAAAGTCTATTGACTCTAAAAACTTATATGTTCTTCTATTTCTGTAATTTTTCTTGTAAAGCGCAATGTGCTACCATAGGCGACTTCCTAGTAGGCCGCCTCCGCAAGCTTTCTTGCTATAGCTTTATTATTATTTTTATCATTATTATGAATAAATTAATTTTTTTTATTTCAAGTCTATTATTCCTATTAATATTTAATTATTTCGAAATTGATTAGATAATTTTCATTTTTTTTTAATTCGCTTCAAAAGAAAAGATAAAATTTTTGAAACCAAAAAACTTTTATCTATAAGTAAAAAACTGTTGCGGCGAATAGAACATACTTCAACAAGTATTGATGCATTAATTGTTTAAGTCTTCTAATCACGTGCAAAATCATTGAATAATGCAATAAACTTTTAAGAATTAAATTCCTGCTTAAGTGCCGTGAGGTGCAAATAAAAAATAAATCATTAATAAATACAATAAAAAATCATGAAACAATGTTTATTTTACAATTTTGTTTTTAAAAAACTAAATTTTAAGGTATAGCAAAAAAGCTTAAAAATTTTGAATTATGTCCTTTTCTGTTGTACCAAATTTCTCAAAATTCAAATTTTAATTGAGATCGGAGATTTAAGACACTGAATCATTAATGCCCGCAAATTGTAAAGTTTCATCAATTTTAATATTCCTACATTCTGTTTTATATATTTTTATCCTTAAACTATATTTTGAAAGTTATAATAAGCCAACATTTATATTTATTATTTCGAATAATATATAAATGTGAGTGTAGCAAATTTAAAGAAAAAAAAGAAAATAAAACTTCTAGTAAGTTTTGATTTTATGATCTAATATACAATTTGAATAAACTTTTATAAATTTAGTTTATAATTTTTGATTTAATGATTTCTGAATTCTCTGAATATATTTTACAATTTAGATTGATTATTTATTTGATTCTTATTAAAGATATTTAAAAATTAAATGTAAATAAATGAATGATAAAAAAAAAATTTTAATTTTATTTTACAGATCGTATTTTTTAATAAAAATTTGACAGTAATTTGAATTATTTTTAAAAATTAGGCTAATTGCAAAATAAACAATAATAGATATAAAAATTGTTTTAGTTGTCATTTTTAACATAATTTAAATTTTTGCATAATAAAAATATAAATAATCAGAATTCGGAAAAATAAAATTCTATCTTAAGTCATCCTTTATATTATATAGTCATTAAAATTTTTTAATTGAACATTAAAAGTAAAGCACAAAAAGAAGAATATGTGTAGTCGAAAAATTTAACTCATTAATTTAAAGTCATTAATGAAGCTTTAAAAATTTAGGTTGATATTAAGGGGATTTATTTAAGTTAGGATTCAAAAAACTTGAAAAGATTCACTAATCAGCAAAATTAAAGGCAAAAAAATAAATAAACAAAAGAATTCATATTGCTTTTGATATTTGATTTTTGATCAAGTAGATTAATTAAAATAAAAATAAATAATATTTACTTAAAATTTGATAACTATCACAAAATGCAAATTTTTTAAATAAAAAATTAATGTGGGGTCATGAAAGGCTAAATTCTAACTGGAGTTTAAATTCAAATTTTCTACAAAAGCTTCGAAATAATTATTTAAGGCTTTAAAAAATATCATGATTTTATTTTAAATTAAAAAAATTTAATAAAAAATTATATTTAACGTAATTTACTTCTATTTTGTAAATTTTATTTCTCTTTATTCGTTCACTATTAAATCTTTTTAAGTTTAATCAAGTTATTAGATTTTAGATGGCTTCTTTTTAAATAAAAAAAAAATTACATCAAGTCAAATTATTAAATATTTTTGTTTTTAGCAGGACAAAAATTGATGCATGTCAAAATACCTTGTTTTCCAAAATCAGTATCTTAATGTCTTTGACAGAATAGAATCCAGATGCTGAAAGAATGAGGCGCCAAATGGCAGATATTTCCATTTCTCTTTATCTAAAAGGCTTGGTTGGCATTTATGATTAATTTTAAGCTTTCAAAGTCAAGTAAAAAGCAAATAATCAAACCGATAGGCAATTAATCAAACTAATCTTATATGATTAAATTAATTTTAGGAAAAAAAGATAAAACAAATAAAAATAGTTTCGATTTAAAGATCTGTAAGCGCTGATTTTCCATAAATATTTGCAATAGAAAAAATCAATTTTAAATATAAAAAATGAAAAAAGCTTTTATTGGGTTTGTTGTATAAGTTTGAAGGCGTCAGTGTTGGTGGAAGTTGTTCATAATTATTGAATTAAATCACGAACCAACGAACACCCTTTTGGATGATAGCACAGCTGTCAAACTCAGCATTATCTTTGTTTAGGTCTTAGAAATTTTATTTTAGAGCAATCATAATTTAATCAATAAGACTGGGATGAAAAATTATAATTGGAAGAGTGAGAGGTAGCGAAAATATGGAGAATGCGGAAAGAATTCTAAATTATTTCATTTATTTTGTGTATAAAGATCAAACAAACGGGAGATTTTAATTGAATTCATAATTTTAGAAGAAGCCGATTGCAAGCAAACATTCAAATTTTGTTGTTTGTTCGCCTCGATGAATATTAATCTGGCAAGACCTTAACTACCGAAATATTATTATCAGTTTTTTATTATGCTCATTGCTGATTATTCGTCGTTGCTTTTCTTTGCCGAATTTATTCCTTTCGCCTGGTTTAGATAAAAATTTCAAAAATTATAATAAAAATGTTGAAAGTCTGCCAATTCTAGCAATTCTCTTAAGCTAAAATTCGATTGATCGATAGTTATTATGATTATGTTTATTAGAAATTTTATTATTATTGCTTTCGATTCTGCTACTGCCAGTGCTGTTGCCGCTATTGCTCGATAATTGCAAAAATGAATAAAATATTATGAATAAACACCAAGTATAATGATTTGAAAGAAACGAAATTGAAAAATTAGTTATAGAAAAAGATCGAAGAAGAGAATGAAAAACTTTAAATTTTTAATAAAAAAGACGTAGCACAGAAAACAATTTAATTTAAAAAACATGACACTTTTTTTCAAATTGATCTGATTATTACTTTTTTGGCTTTTGTGCGTCCATTTTGTATCATTTAATTTTTTTTCTTTCCTAGATTTAAGACAAAAGCTTTTGCCGAACAATGATTGATCAATCTAATCAAAAATTCCAATTTTAATCTAACTTTAAAAGTGTTGCGTTTATGTAAAATTTGATCGACAATTTTTAAGACAATTAAAAAAAATTATTTTATTTCAAATTTAAACAAGTATAAAAATTTGTCCCGATCACATCATTCAAAATTCTATCGATAAAAGTAAAAAAAATTAGGTTCAGTGTAAAAATAATGGGATGTGCAACCAGTGCTGAGGAAAAGAGAGCCCAAGAAGTATGAAATTGCATGAAGAGTGAAAGTTAAATTTTCTAATTTATTTTTTGATTTTTAGTATAGCCGAAGGTTGGACAAACAATTGAAAGAAGATGCGGAACGGGCAGCCAAGGATGTCAAACTACTACTTTTAGGTAAGATCAACTAGCACTTGAAACAAATGCAATTTTTGAAACAAAAACTAATTTTCAATAGCTAGATTAATTATCACTGAAGTAATATTATTTAGACATAATTTTTAAATAATTAAATTGTAAGATCAGTATTTGATGTTTTTTTACTGCTTGATCATTTAAGAAGAATTAAAAAGTCAATTTTATTAGAAAAATTCAATTCAAATGGTAATTTGAATGAATATTTAATTGAATTTTGGAAAATTTTCTGATCACTGAGACCAGACTTTTTCCATCAATGTTTCTTTTAAAATTTAGCAAAAAAAAATTTTGTCAAAACATGGTCGAGTTGAAAATTTTTATTAAAATTTTACATTTGACCAAAAGTGTTTCGATTTTTAAGTCGATTGGAATTTTTTTAAAGTAAATTATATTAAAAAAAAGGAAATTGGTAAAATATTTATTTACTTTAAAAGTCAATTAATTCTTTTATTTATTTTCTAAAATTTTTGAACAATCACATATTAGAAAATTTCCAACTGATCACAATTTTCATCTGAAAAATAATTTATCATCACAATTAAAATCCGGTTAAAAAAAATAATGATCGTTAACTCTTGTCTACTACTCTTAGAAATAAAGATAACTTCTGCTTCATTTTTTTTAGAGTTATTACCATCCGAACCATGTTGGAACAATTTTTTTATTTCATTTTAGAAATAAACCAAAATTTGCCTTATCTTATTTTATATTAATAATCTCGAATTTTCGTCTTTGTTCTTGCTAATTCTAATGGAAGTAAAAAAAAATACTCTAATCCTAATTATTGAGCCTTATCCGAATATTTGAATAGATTCTAAAAATTTAGTTTATCTAAAATTAAGTTTCATTTTTGGCAATAAAAAAAGACGAAAATTGGACATGAGTAATAGAAAAAAAGTTAAATTTAAGTTTATTTCTAAAATAAAATTAAAAAAAATTGTAACAACATGGTTCAGATGGTACTATTCCAAAAAAAAATGAATCAAAATTTCTAAGGGTAGAAGGCTAGAGTTTACGGTAGTTAAAAAGATTAATTTAAGAATGTGATTTCAATATTGAAAAATAAATAAATTTAAATCTAAACAGGTGCTGGTGAATCAGGAAAATCGACAATTGTAAAACAAATGAAAATTATTCATCAAGATGGTTACTCAAAAGAAGACTTTGTACAGTATAGACCAGTTGTTTACTCAAATACAATACAATCACTTGGTGCAATCATAAGAGCTATGAGCATGCTTAATATTCAGTTTTCAGATGTTGATCGTTTAGAACGAGAGCTCGATGTAGCTAGAGTGCTGGAAGTTATTCAAAGGATGAAGGACACTGAGCCCTTTGACGCTCAGCTTCTGGCGTGTATGAAGCGACTGTGGTCAGATCCGAACGTTCAAGCTTGTTTTATGCGTTCAAATGAGTATCAATTGAACGATTCGGCACAGTATTTTCTGGACCAATTGGACCGAATCGGTTCGCCAGACTTTTTGCCATGCGAACAAGACATCTTGCGCACTAGAGTAAAGACAACTGGCATAGTCGAAATTAATTTTTCTTTTAAAAATTTAAATTTCCGCTTGTTCGATGTTGGTGGCCAGCGGTCAGAGCGCAAAAAGTGGATACACTGCTTCGAAGATGTTACCGCTATTATATTTTGTGTAGCGCTGAGCGAGTATGATCAGGTCTTGTACGAAGATGAGTCTACAAATCGAATGCACGAAAGCTTACGCTTATTCGATTCGATTTGTAATAACAAATGGTTTGTTAACACGTCAATTATACTTTTTTTGAACAAAAAAGATCTTTTCCAAGATAAGATAAAACGCAGCCCTCTAACGATATGCTTTCCGGAATACACTGGACCAAACGAATTTGACTCAGCCGCTGAGTACATTCAGGCGCAATTTGTTGCCAAAAATAAATCAACTGCTAAGGAAATTTATTGTCATTTGACATGTGCCACTGATACACAAAACGTTCAATTTGTATTCGATGCTGTTACAGATGTAATAATTACAATTAATTTAAAGGGATGTGGTCTTTACTAGCCTTAGGAAATATCAATCAAAACTTAAAATGCAAATTTGTACCAATTAGAGAGGAAAGGAAAATTGGAGAATGTATATCGATTTTCCCTTTAAATTTTTTTAATTTAATTTTTCAGTTTTGTTTTTTACTCATTTAAATGTTTTTATTATCAGCAACTAGCGCTAATTTTCATTTTACAATAACTAAATTTTAAAATTAGATAAAATAATACTTCGTACCAATTTAATCAGATATAAAGCAGTTCAGTAAAAATACAAGTTTAGACTAATTTGAGTTTTTTTTCAAAGATATCTTGAAATAAATAGTGGTGAAGATTTTATTTTTTGTATAATTTTGCTTAAAATTTTAAGAGTCTTACAGTGATTGACAATCTTCAATTTTTCATTTTTTCTTGAATAATTTATGGAATTTAAGTTGTATCTTTTATTTTTGTAAATATACTAATTATCAAAAACTTTATTTCAGAATTTATATCCTTTTTTTTATAAGAAATGGAAAATTCAAAATCTAATTTGAATAACTAAAATTTTATTTAAAAGCTAAATTAAAAATAATAAAATAAATGTTTAAAAAATATTTTTTTAATTCATTAAACAAGTCAAATTTTTTACGAAACAAGCTTGCAAAAATGCTTTGACAAACCATCTTTATTGAATCAGAGTTGTATGAAATTTGGAAAATATTTTTTTCTATAAATTAATTGTTGAATTTGTTAAATGAAAAAAAGCGTATCTAACATTGTTGGATCAAATTTTAAACGAAATCTTATTTTAAGTATTGCTAGGATTTTCCTGAGATTCGAATTTATAGCTGTTTTAAATAAATTTTAATGAAAATTTATATTGTTAGTACTTTTTGAAAACTTAAAAATTGGTAAATTATTAAAAAAAAAACTGATTAATCTGCTAATATGTAAGAAAATTACTAATAAAGATTAATGATTAATTCATTAAAATTTATGGAAAGTTTTTGCCAAAAAATTAAAATAAAATAATGGAGGAAAAAATTGAATTTTTTAACAAAAACAAATGATCTAAATTTTATTAAAAAAATACCTCAACGATTAAAATCGTTTTGATTTTTACAATTGTTCAAAAAATAAATCATAACTTGTTTAATAATTGTTAAATAATTCCATTTTTCTTCAAATTTTTTTCATTATTTTATGAAATTTTTATATAATTTTACGTAAAATTTAATAAGAGTAAAATTATTTTTTGACTTTAAAAAAGAAAAAAATTAAATTTAACTTACATTTTTTTCCACTTTTGAAATTTTTTATAAAATCAAAGTGGTTAAAATTATGCTCTTAATTTTTTGAAAAAAAATAAAAACATATATAGATATTGATATTGTTTTATTCATAATTAATTTAATAATATGACCAGTTGGTCACATATCCGACTAGCCCCAATAAAAGATACAAATAAAACAGTTTAAAAACAGGATTTTAAGACATTTATTTTATGACAAAAATTTTTGACGAATGAAGTCAAAACTAGATATGAGAGAAAAAATTTCTTAAATATATGTCTTTTATTGAATCGCTTAAAAATACTATATAATAATTAAAAATAAAGTTAAGTTACAATTTTAAATATCAAAATTTTCCTCAAATAATTGAAATAAAATAAAAAAATTCAAAAAAAATTTCTAATATTGAAATTGAACAAAAGCATTTTCTAAACAATGATGTCGCAAAATTTAGACAAAAACAATAAGACTTGTTTTAATGAGAGCTTAAATTTGCAATATGTTAATTTTAAGTTGCAGTTTCCTTTAAGTACAAACCAGTTAAAATGGCAATATTAGTTAACAATTAGCTAAGAATAAAGCGAGATTTTGCACAATTTGAGTATATGAATAGAATTTCGATAGCTTAAAAGAAATAACGAAGCTAATGGAAATATAAAATAAAAATTAAAATTATTAAAAAATGCGCAATGCAAAAATTTCAAAATTTCTATTATTATATTGTTGGAAAACTTTTGTTTTTCAAATCCTTTATCATACACTGGTCTTAATTTCTCTCGGCTCAGTCTCCATCTGAGTGTTCATAATCCATTCGATTTCTCTCATCTAAGTTTACGTAATTTCTTCTGTGTATTATTAGTTAACTTAGTATCCATATAATAACGACTAATTTCATTTTAAATTGCCATTTTAGTTAAAATAGATTTTTTTAAGATTTAAATAAATTCAAAAAAATATTTGAATGACATTTTATAAAACAGAAAGAACATTATTCCAAATATGAAAATCGACCGAAAATTTCGAAAAACCCTATCGGAAATTGTAAGCAAATGATTGTTGATTTAATTTGTATTTTAATAAGATTTTTTTAGCCGAACGATTGTAAACAGTTGATAGAAAAGCTAAAATCATGTCACGACAACGACCAACTCCTCACGGAACTTTGTGCTATAAAATCATGGAACATTGGCAAATGTGAGCTGTATCATTGGGCTGATGTATTGGACCGTTTTAATTCAATACTTGAACAATCATGTGCACACAAATCGGAACAATCATGGCAATTAGCATGTGATTTGTCCGAAAATGTAAAACTCAAGACTTTGCTCCTAGCTGTGCTTCAGTTCACCGCCCTTCTAATCGAACACTCATACTCAAGACATTTGTACAATTCAATCGAACATTTGACCACACTGCTTGAATCCACAGACTTTTTGGTCATATTATCTGTACTCAATTTGTTATATGTATTCAGTAAACGCTCAATATTCATCAATCGATTGTCAAATGATAAAAAGCAAGCGCTTGTACAGCGCCTTTTATATTTGGCAGAAGTGAGTATTTTTCTTTTAAATCTTTAAAATAGGATCTTGTTGTGAGTTTGTTTTTTTTTCATTAAAATCAAACTCTCGAAAGAAGAAGCTTTCAAATTTAAATGATATCATTTTTTTTCTGTAGAGTTGGGGTGGTAAAGAAAACGGATTGGATTTGGTCAAGTGTTGTTTATATACAGACCTAAGTAATTTTCCGTCATCAGCTACGGCGGTAAATTTCGAATACACTGTAGATACGTCAATGCATACTGATAGCAAAGATGAAGTTTCATTCTTGTCACACAATCAACCGTCAAAGACAACAGTCACTAAACATGTTAAATTAGAAAAAGTCAATATGGTAAGTTTAATTAAATAAAACAAAATTTATTTGGCCTTTTTTTATTAAATTGTAAAAAAAATCTGTATACTCTTTACCAATGCTCTAAAGAATTGGGGTTTGCTCTACAAGGCTTTAGTCGAATCGATTTCTTATTTTTTCCAATGAAGTTTCTACTCAAGTTCTTTTAATTTTAATTTTTTCAATTTACCACTGAAATTAACAAGAATTCTAGAAAAAATCTTCATTTTTCAATTTTTAAAAATAAATTTGAAGTAATCGGAAACTTTCCTAAAATTAAAACCAGCATCTAAATGGCATTGTGAATTTCAGAACAAAAATCTAAATCGAAACTTTTTTTTGTCGATTTGACAAAATCCCAATGTATAGATTAAATGAATAAAAGTATTCAATTCATGATCATTCGAGCACTTTTTAGTCCATTCAACTTAATAGCTTTATTTACTGAACTCACTTTGTTTCCAAGTATCAATATCTCGTGAGATATTACCTGTGTTTTCTATTTTATTACTTAGTTGTTCTAAAAACTATCAAATTTATTTAAATAACGTCAAGAATTATTAGTTTTTTGCTCAAAAATTTATTTTAAAGTAATAATATCATAATTATTTAGTTTATTGTCTATTTTTTTATTTACTTGTATTTTTTATTTAGTTAATATTGACAAAAGATTACAAAATTAAAAAATAATATTCATAGTGAGTATTATTGACAATATTATTTTGTGTAATATAATCATTTAATCGTTCGATTAGAACAGCCTTGTTCCTTGGTATGATATTTTGTATTCTTTACACTTAGCCTTAAGCTCGGTTACTAAATGATTCGTAATATACATAGTCTAATTTTGAACAATACAAAAAATTATTTTGATAGTAAAATAATTTTTTATTAATCTTATTAAAAATTCTTAACGTTAAACCAAGTTTTTGAAATAAAATAAAACAAATAAGCAATAAACTAATAAGTTAAAAAAAAACTTGCTTAATTAAATTGACTTTTTTTGTAGCAATAAAATAAAAATATTGACAATAGAATAAATTTTAGAATATACAGGTAATAAACAGCCATATCTCGTTATGATCTTTATCACATTATTGTATCTCATTTCTAACAATTTAAGCTATGTCTTCATCAGTCAGTATTTCACCTGATTTTCGTACTCCATTAATTCATTAAAGCTAAAATTAAATATAAAATCAAAATAAATTTGAAATTTAATTTAATTAAAATTAAATATAGATAAAATCAATAGTGACCAAGGAATCGGCTATTCCATATATCTTGATTTGAAACCTTCTTTAGTCTCTTCCACCAGTCTGACAACTAATCAAACAGAATGACTTTTTCCTGTTCTGACATATCTCTCACTCAGTTCAGAAAGACAATACGAGACTGCTGGTAGTTTAAGTTTACTTAAGGCCTGGTGATGTAAAACGTCGGAAGCAGTGTCATATTTAAAAAAAGCATATACCAAACTGCTGAATTTTGGATTACATGTATTCTTATACTTTTGGCTTCTGAGAAGTGTGATCCAAAATAGATGCGAGTAAAGATTTATAAAGGTTTCCTAGAGTTTTAAAATGTAGAGCCCATTTTTTTTTTGACAAAATCTTTATTAACACTAGAAAGCCCGGGGGTTTTAAAAACCCCTTTTTGATTAAAAAACCTTAATGAAAATAAAAATAAAATATCTGAGATAAAAGTTTGTTTTGTCCCGGTTTAGAATTTATATTTAATTATTATTTTTATTTTTAAAATTAATATATAATTATAATTTAATGTAAAAAAAAGACTTTGTACATTAAGACCCAGTGGGGTTATTTGAACCCCTAATAAAAATTGAATTTTTAATCTGATATTTAATAGCTATTATAGCTAGCCATTAAATTAAAATCAAAAAAAATTTAAAATGACAAAACAAGTATTGGCTTTACGTGCATTGGATATGTTTTCTAATGCTGATGATGCCGATTCAAACGCATCGGATGATTCAGAATTTGAACATTATAATACAAAAATATCATGTCTTTTTAATTATTTTAAATTAAAAATGAATAGGGGTTTTTTAAACCCCTACTGGGCTTTGATGGTATAAAAAAATTGGGCTTTCTAGTGTTAAATTCATTATTGCACTACAACTTTCTTTAATTTCATTTATCATTGAATTCAAATTAAATTCAGAATCAAAATGTATTCCAATAAACTTGGATTCTTTTTATCTAAGGATTTTATTTCCATAGATTCTTGGGCTAAGATCAGCATTCTTTTTTTCATTTTTGAAAAGACCATTGTACACATTTTTCTATTTTTCTATCTTTTAAGATACACGAGAACCCGGCTACGATAATGGAGCAAGTTCTGAAAGATCATGCGGACATACCGGAAGACAAACGAGTTCTCTTGTACACATACATTCGTTTGGCGCACTCGTTTCCAAACTATGACAAACGAAAACTTTTTGTACAAACTCGTCTCCAATCACTATCAATCCTGGTCTATTCAGGCGCTATCCAAGAGCACAACAACCTGTTGTACGACGGCCTCATCGAAGAGCTTGTTGACGTGCTTACCGTCAAAGACGCAGCCGTGGCCATACCTCCCTTTCCGGAAATAAAAGCCGCTTCGCTCAAGACCCTCACGGCCATCATTCATCTAGAAAAAACAATCAAGCTCACAGAAATAATCGAGACCACACAAGCGTCAAGCTATCACGGTCTCTTGCCCACATTGGTGCGAAAGTGTGTCGACCATTTGATTGACCCGAGCAAAGAGCCATTTCCGCACCAGTTTGCCACATCTCTATTCTCCTTTTTGTATCACTTGGCCACATACGACACTGGCGGAGACGCGCTGGTCAAGTGCGGCATCATGGAAACCCTACTCAAAGTGGTCAATCACAACCACAACTCGCAAGAGTTTATAATGTTCGTGACGAGAGCTGTGCGCGTCATCGATCTAATAACCAATTTGGACATGAGCTCGTTTGAGTCGCACAACGGCCTCGTCGCCTTCATCAACCGACTCGAGTATGAGGTAAACGAGTGCCGCAAAGAACAGCCGTTTGTGATCAGAATAAAAAAGTCGAAGCAGCATGGCGACGAACAAATGGACGAGCAGGTGCCTAGTGTCATGGACACCGAGGCGCAGGTCGAAGAGCCGGCCAAGCTCGGTCTCACCTGCTACCATCAACGCTCGGCCTTGCTCAAGTCAATATTGAACTTTTTCAAAAAAGCCATCGCCGACTCGTCCAACAACAACATACCGAACTTGGGCGACTCAATACGTCACATGATGGACAACTCGTTGCCCCACAGTCTAAAGCACATAATCAGCAACGCGGACTACTACGGACCCAGCTTGTTCTTGCTAGCCATTGACGTTGTCCAGTTGTTCATTTTCCAAGAGCCGTCTCAACTGTCCCAGCTGCAAGAGAACGGCCTCACCGATGTCATACTCTACGCATTGCTTAAAAAAAACGTGCCAGCTACTCGCGAAGTCCTCGGCTCGTTGCCCACCGTGTTCAGCGCTCTCTGCTTGAACACACCGGGCCTCAACGCTTTCATTGAAAACAAGCCATTCGACAAGCTCTTTCAAGTGTTGCTCAGTCCGGACTATTTGCCGGCGATGCGACGACGCCGAACCGCCGAGCCCGCCAACGCCACCAGCATACACGGCGCCAGCGGCTCGTCGGGCACCGCCTCTCAATTGGGCATGGCCATGGACGAGCTGATGCGTCATCAGCCGTCGCTTCGAGTCGAGGCCATCAACTCCATAATCACGCTGCTCAATCAGCTAAACGAAATGGGCAAAAATCCCAACTATGTGTGTCAGCGTCCATCGTCGTCCTCGTCCTCAGCTCAATCGGGCTCCAAGAGCACTAAGCCAGCAGCGCTGACTGTGTCCAACCAGGCGAGTGCGCCCGCAGCGCCGGTCATAGCGGCCGCCAACGCCGACTCGAATCAGCCAAGCGGCGAAACGGCCGGCCAGCACAGCTCAGACGACGAGAACAACATGGAAGAGTACGAGAACATGATTGTGGACTCGGACCAACAGAACAAAGCCAACACGGTCAAAATTGAAGTGCCCGTGCAGCCCGAGAGCATACCACTGCTCGACTACATCACCAACATAATGAAATTCATCGAGGCCATTCTAAGCAACAATTCCACCGACGACCACTGCAAAGAATTTGTCAAACAACAAGGCCTGGTGCCGCTGCTGGAAATTTTGACGCTGCCCAATCTGCCAATCGATTTTCCCAACTCGACCGCATGTCAATCGGTGTGCCAGGTGTGCAAGGCCATATTGAACTTGAGTCGGGACGCGACCATCATCGACCAAGCGCTGCAGCTCGTCTCAAAGCTGCTCGCACACACCGACACTTTGTATCAAGGCTATGTGGTGAGCAGACGACAAGCGCGTCACCTCACCGACGGCTCTGTGCTACTCGCCGAAATGGCCTCCAGTCAACATCCCATCGAGTCGATTCAGTCGTCGCAGCAAACGCCATTTTTGCACTCCATTTGCGCCCTCCACTCTCTCATCTACTTGCTCATCACTCTGGCCAAAATAACCCAAAACGATTGTCGCACACTCGTAGTGAACAAATGGGCGAGTGACACGGGCGTCAGTGTGCTCGACCAATTGTCCAAGCTGTACTCGAATTTGGTGTGGGAAAGCTCGATGCTGCTGTGGCTGTGCAACGAAGAACAACAGCAATCGCAGCTAAATCAACTGCTTCAACTGAAACAAATGAGCGCCGACCAATCAAATCAATCCGTTGTCCAACAACTGAACACTTTGATCGAACAATTGAGCTGGCAAACGACCCATTCGAATGTGTTCGAGTTTAACCGGCCCGATTTGGACCGGCTGCGTCAATTGATGGGCCAGGAGGCGGCCGACACGCCAACCGCTGACTCAAAAATGCTGTGTCCCGCGTACGGCAAGTACATCAGGCCGTTGTTTAATTGTGCGTCCAAAATGGCTCGGTCGTTGTGCGAAATGTTCGGTCTGATGGTGAAATTGAGCGCCGGCTCGTGCAAAAGCGCCAACACAAGGCGAAACATGATTTCGAGTTTGAACCAGAGCACGTCGCCGAGCGCCGCCGCCATCCAAGTGGCCTCGTCGCTCTCGCAAATAGTCATCAGTGGTTTTAGTGCCCACCGATTTCACCAACAACCCCAGCAGCAGCAACCCCAGCAGCAACAGCAGCTTGACGACTTGGACAAAATGCACGCCAAATTTCGTCTCACCTACTACATATGCTCGAGCGGGTTTGCGTCGTCAATACTTTTCGACGAACAAAAACGTCCCTATCATCTGATGATACAGCGTTTCGACACTCAGAACGGCGCCAAGCATTTGTTCGACGCGTTCTACTGGGCCGTGTCGCTGCTGGCGGACGCCAAGGCCGACGACGTTGACCGCGTCCAAGAGGGCACGCTCGAATTCATCGAATCGTGGCTTCAGTTGATACAAAAGCTGGTCAATACCAAAAACATGCTCGAGACCAGATATGCGTTGTCGAGTGTGGAGAGCAAAAAAGTGTGTCCGTTCGATCCGATCAAATTTTTGTTCAAAATTCAAAAGCAAGCGTTCGAGGCGCTCATGTGTCTGTGGGAAAACAAAAGTTTTATAATACGCGACAATTACACGCTCAGCGAGACTGTGCTAAACATACTGTGTCAAATATTGGTCGGCGATTCGCAGCTGCAGAAAAAATTGACCGAACAACAACAACAACAGCAGCAGCAGCAGACACAATCGGCTTCTTCGTTGGCCAATTCGTTGCGTAGTTCGTTTCAGTCGCGCGAGCCGCACTTGTTCGCCGCGTCGTCCTTGTCGTCGTCTCGTGCGTTGAGCCAGGCCGATCAGGAAATAGTGAATCAAATGGTGACGATGGGCTTCTCGGCCGAGCTAGCCCAGGAGGCTGTGAGCCGCACTACGCCCAATTCGGTCGATCAGGCGGTCGAGTACTGCTTCACGCATCAAAATCAGGCCGACGCCGAGCCCATGAACGAGTCGAGCTTGAACAAAGAGCAAAAGGCCAGCTCGGATGCCGACAATCAGCACGACAACAACAACTATCAATTGGACAAGGCCATATTGGACAAGTTTGCGGCCAGTATGCTGCCCGGACTCATGAAAATATTGGACAATGTGCCCGACTGTGTGTACAGAGTGTGCGATTTGATTGTGGTGGTTGTGGGCAAGTATGGCGACGAGTGGCGCGACAATTGTCTCACCTTTTTACTAAACGAAATACTCGACACCATCAAACAAGTAAGCGAGCTGTACTTGGCCCACAAAGACATGCCAAGAGAGCAAAAGTCGCATTTGGAACAAAAATTGGCATCGCGTCTCCTCCTGTTTTGTCTTTTGTTCGAAGAAATGCAATTGCCATGCTCCAAAATAGTGAATAGTTCGAATTTATTGGAAAAGTGTGTCAACATGCTACAAATGATTACGAACAGCTCTCAGTCATTTTTCAAACAAAAGCAACACACATCATCACAGTCACAGTCACAGTCACAGTCACAATCACAGTCACAATCACAAGAGGAGAGTCGGTCATGGACGCCTGCTTGGCTCACGTCACTCTTTATTCTAATCGATTTGATCGAAAAGGCGGCCTTGTCGACCCGACGAAAAGCGGCGCTAAACGATCAATTCAAATCGTATCAACGCGTGTGGAAATGGTACGAAGAACGCCAAAACAAATGGATTCAGTACGCTGCGGCCAACAACAAGCTAATCGATCAAGCGTACATAAATGGCGAGACTAGTGTGCGGATAGCGGTGCCGCGCAAAGGCTACATCGTTCACTTTAACACCATGCTGCAGGAGAACGAAGAGTCGTCGCATAGACGCCCAGTGATGCTGTCGTTTGAGAAGGTGGCAACTGGTGGTGTTGGTGATGTTGGCGGTGTTGGCGGTGTTGGCGTTGTTGGTGGCGAAGGTGATCAACCAACAGACAAACAAGCAGAGAACAGTGTAGTAGTGGCGTCGTCGTCTCTGTCGTCGTTGTCGTCGTGGTCGCCGCTGCCCACCGAAATAGTGAATGGCCTAAAGGCAGCGCAAATATCGGCAGTTATTGAGTCGTGTGTGGAGTTGATATCGTGGCCAGTGTCCGATCCGGACTGTTTGCACTCGATACTGCGTCTAATATTGCGCTTGACCAGACAACACGAGTACGCAATTGAGTTTGCGGCTCGCAACGGACCCCAGTACATACTGAATTTGACGCAGAAAAATTCTTTCATTGGCTACGCGTCGCTCATCACGCTCATATTTCGTCACATATGCGAGGACGAGAAAAATTTGCGTCTGACCATGGAAAAAGCCATCCGGCTGGCACTCACCGGTTCGCAAGTGACCATTGCTGGCCTGCAGCCGGGCAGCATTGGCGCCAAAGAGCTGAACAATGTGCTGAGACTGCTCGGACCGGCCATTTGCCGACATCCCGATCTATTTTGTCAGGTGGCGTGCGACATACTGCGCATCATAATTCGTCGCGAAGACGAGTCCTTGTACAACACGAGCAACATTCAAACGCTGCAAAAGCCCATCGAACAACCGCTGAACTTGAACGCGTCCTATTGTTTGCGCACAGTCGCCGCCAAACTCATGCCCACCACTGCCATGCCCGACTACGCCAAACAACTTGTCGTCGACTTGCTCAACTATTTGATCAAGGCCGACAAGTCAAAATCAGACAAAAAAACTAACAACACACACCACCACCACCAACAACAACAACCACAACAAGCACAACAAGCACAACAAGCTTTGATATCGAAGTCGGGCGTGTTGCGCATTCTAAGCGAGCTGGTTCGCTCGTATGCCGGATGCGCCAAAATTGTGTCAACACACACATACAAAATGGCCGAGTTTAACCAAGAGTGCAATGCGTTGGCATTTCTATTGGACAATTTGCTAGCTTCAAATCAGTCATTCGGCGACAAAGACTGTCCGTCGCTGTGTCGCTTGTTGATTGTGGCACTGGCCAGCTGCAACCACTGTCTCGACTCGCAGAACGCGCTCGTACACGAAGTAAAACAGGCGCTGCACCGAGCAGTCAACTTGCCCGAGTCCAACGACAAGCACATCAAAATACAGGCGTTCGCGTCCATCATCAACACCATGATCGAAACATGTCCGGCCGTGCACAACGCCACTCAGCCGATGCACAGTGCGTCCAGTGCGCACACCAACGTCAACAACATGATGAAAATAATGCACAAAAAGGGCCTAATTAACGATTTGGCGCGCGTGCCTCTCTACATGGACTTGTCCTGTCCCAAGTACATAGACACCGTAAACACAATACTCAAGCCGTTGGAAACAATGACCAAAACACTGAACATGACGGTCAAAAAGCCCATGGCCGCCAAGCCGATCGCCGAGCGACTCGCGCAGAGTGTCGAACCGATTGTTATCGACGCACAGGCACAGAGTGGCGGCGTGTCGAGAGAGCGCGACATTGTCGTACAGCACAGCGGAGCCACCACTGATCTCAACGAGTTGAGCATAAATGAGAATGTGGCGACCGCAAGTGACATGGTAGGCGCAACCAGCACGTCGACTAGTCGAACACAGCCGGCCACAATTGAGCACCAAGAGCAAGTGAGAGCAGCGGGACCTAGTGAGTCGTCGATGTCTTCGTCGGCGGCTACGGCGCCACCGTCAACGACCGTAGATCTGAACATGACCGAAATGGAGCCGCAGCAAACATTGCCACAAGACGTAGACATGTATCCGTCGTCGCAGCATCATCACCATCATCATCATCATCATCATCATCATAGACGCGATTTGGACGGTCGCGTCTTCGAACGAGTGATGGAAGCGTTCGAAAACGAAGAGGACGATGTGTCCGAGTCGGACGTGTCCGAATCGGGCTCGTCCAGTGAATACGAATCACAAGATCGCATAATTCAAATCGAAGCTGACAATGACGGCAATCAAATTCACATTGAAATTGGTCCGGCTGGAGAAGAGGAGGAAGAGGAGGACGACGACCAAGAAGGCGAAGAAGACGTGCTCGCTATGCTGCCGGCGGCCATGCACGACGCGCTCAACAACAGTAGTGGCGAGAGCGACAACGAGTCCGAGAACGAAGCCGACTTTATTAACAGAGACACGGTGCACGAAAACGACGAGGACGAAGAAGAAGGAACCGAGGTTATTGAAAGCGAGGATAGTGACGATGAAGACGATGACGATGACGATGACGACGACGACGACGACGACGACGAGAACATAATCGACGAGGAGATTGTGGAGGGCAGCGATGGCAGATCGGCCGAGTCCGATTTGAGCGATGACGAACAAAACACGTCCAATCGAAATCAAGACCAAAGTGTGCATCATCGTCACCATCATCACAATCATCATCTGCATTTGCATCAAGAAGGTCATGGACACTCGAACCAAATGGACGATGGGGTGAACGCGAACGGCGGTGTGTTGACCACTAGTGACGAGAACACTGGCTCGCATAGACGTAGACGCATTAGACGCGACAATCAAGACCGGGACGATCAACAAAATGACACTGACTACGAGGACATTGACGACGAAGAGGAGGACATGGATTTGGACGAGAACGAAGACATGGACGAAGATGGCAATCAAATAATTGAGGACGACGAAGAGCGCGACGATGACGACGATGATCACGATGATGACGAAAACGACGAAGACGACGAAGAGGCCGAAGAAGCCGAAGAAAACGAAGATGAGGACGAGGACGACGACGACGAGGAAGAAGAAAGCGAATACTTTGACACTTATCATCAAATGCTTGATTTTATCAACGAGGACAACGCTGAAAATGGCGAAGAAGACGAGTTTTTGACTCACATCGAAGACTTGTGGCAAACACATGGCGCCACTCAGCCAAGTCACATTGTGATCGGCAACGGCAACACCTTTGGCATATCGTCGTCGAACACAGACGCCAACAATGTGCCAGCACATCCATTGAGTGTGTCGGCCGTGCATCCACTCCTAGTCAATCAAACAGAGTCAAATGGCCAACTTGCTCAAAATCAAACAACAGCCAACAACAATGGCTTTCAAGTGACCGGTCTGGGCCTCACAGGCACCAGTTTGGCCAGCTCAATATCGCCAATATTGCGCACAATGCGACAACTGCACCACGGATACAGAACAAATCGATTGGCTCGCTTTGTCCTGCCTGGTCTGCAAATACAATCGGTGAGTCAAACAACACAGCCAGCTGCACTGCACGCTCCATCCATTCGCGCCACGTCCACTCTGCCTTACAACACTCTCAACGAGATACTGCAAGGCTTGGAGAATCCGGCATCGGCCCTCCAATCCACTGCACTAACAGCTCCCAGTGTCTCAAATTTTATGGACTTGTTAGCAGGCAATCAAGCCACTGCCCCCACTACAGCTACTTCTACCACTGGCACCACCGCCATTGGCACCACCGCCACTGCGGCCACAGCCACAAGCACAGCCACCCTCGCTCCTAGCAGCGCGACCACTCACGCTCTGCCTTCTGCTAGTGGCACAGCGGCGTCGGCGGCGGCGGCCACGTCCAGCACCACTGCTCTAGCCAACATGAACAATCCCGAATTCTTGGTCAATCTAAACAGCTACAACAATGACGGTTTTGGCGAAAACATTGGCAATGGCACCACTAATTTGTACATTATACGAACACCATTGGCCCGATGGAACGAAGAGTGCACTGTTCTCGACTCGCATTCCATGCATCATGCCATTCTGCTCAACAAGCCGTTGATAATGCAAGCGTTGGAAAAGTATCGCAACGAAGAGTTGAACGAGAGACGAGAGAAAAAGCTTAATGAAGAAAGAGAAAAGCTGAGGAAACAAGAAGAGCGGGCGGCCAACGACGCACTCAATGCCGTCAATCAAAACAACAGCCCAAGTGAACTCGTTCAAAATGTAGAACCTCAACCTCAACCTTTGGCTCAATCTGAACAACAGTCACAATCACAGTCACACGTACAGTCACAGTCACATCCACAGTCACAGTCACAAGTGGAAATTCAAGTGGAAACGCAAGCGAATAGAATGGAAGAAGAGCCGATAGTGACAGAAGATCAAGTGGAACAAGTGCCAATTGAAGTAGTGAACGAAATAGCGGCTGAACAAAGTGGTGATGTCGAACAACACACGCCAACACAAACGCCCACTAGCTCACTCACTCCAGTCATTGCTGCTGCTGTTGCCGACGCTGGCGATGCAAATGCTGCTCAAGTAGCCACTGCTTCAGCCCATGACGATGCCATTGTTTCTCTTGAATCCGAATCGGATCGAGAAGCAGTGTACAATTTTATGAGCAATTTTGTGTCGACTAATTGCAGTGTGTTCGCATTGTCGAGCGTTGACGAACGTCGAATAGCAATCGAAGCGTTACGCGTGGCCGGTCATCAACGAGCAAGCCTTGAGCTGCAAGCGGCCACCAACGATCAAACCCAGTATCCACAAAATTACGTGTATCTGGACGGACACGTTGTCGAAATGCCGAGCGGCATTGATCCGTCGTTTTTGAGCGCGTTGCCCGACTCTCTGCGCCGCGAGGTCATAATGGAACAGCTGCGAATGCTCGGCATAGACATACGCAATCGACCAATACCGGCCACCATCACACAGCCCAACGAATCACAAGCCCAAACGGGCCAATCTCAACAGGCTCAAGAAGAAGCTCAAGCGGCGCCCACCACCTCCACAGCCAGTCTCGAAATTAACCCGGAGTTTTTGGCCGCTTTGCCACCTCACATCCAAGAAGAAGTGCTAACACAACAACGCATCGAACAACAAGCTAGACAAGCAACGGCTGCGGCGGCGACGGCCACCACGACAACGGCCAGCGCAGACGCAGCGGGTAGCACGGGTGGACCGGCGGCCGCCGAGGACGACAATGCCGCCTTTATGCGCACACTCACCACTTCGCTACGACAAGCCATTCTAATCGACATGGACCATAGTCAAATAAGCGCGTTGCCCGAAGACTTGGCCAACGAGGCTCGTGCTCTGCAGCAGCAGAGGGAGCGCGACATGGACTTGTTTTCGGCGACGCATCGCGGCCGAGTCCTAGGCACGGGCGGCTCGTACATTTCGTCGCTGGGCCGCGGCTATCGCATCACATCGAATCGAGGCCTCGAGGGCATCTACAACGTGGCCTCGTCCCTTCTCAACGACAACTACATATACACAGGACAAACGCGCGACTTCACTCGCCTCAGACGCAATTTGCGTCACGATCGGGACACATTTTTTGGCGCCACCACAAGCTCAGCACAAGCGTCCGGCCAATTGGACAAGGTGAAGAGTGGTCGTCAACTGCTCGACCACGAGTCCATAGCGTGTCTCCTCGTGCTTTTGTTCATAGAGGACCCGCGCATGAACATGACCAAGCTTCATCGGGTGGTCAGAAATTTGTGCATTCACAAGCCGAGTCTGGCGTGGATTATCAAAGCGTTGTTGTGCATATTGGAAAAAGTGTCCGGCAAGCCCGACGCGTCCAATCTCCACTCCACCACAGACTTCGATTCGACTTCAAAGCAAACGCCCACCACCACCACCACCACCACTACCACCACTACCACCGCCACTGCCATGGCCAAGTCCAACAAACCACACTTGTCCAAAAGCCCCGGCTCGCTCAAAGAAACGCACAGCTATCAGCCAAGTTGGCTGACCATGTCCATAGACGGCCCGTTCGGCGCCAAGACAAACGTGTTCACCATAGTGAAGGCGGCGAACAAAAAGTCAAATTCAAAATTGACACCGTCGGCGGCCAACTACGAGCCGGCCAATTTGCCGTCCATTTTGATCAATCAACAAGCGTGTCCGTCCATACTCAAGCAAATATTGGAGATATTGACGACGTTGGCGCGCGGAGCTAACTTTAACTTTTTTCCACGCTCGACCAGCTCGCCATCCTGCAAAGCCCAGTCAAAGTCACACTTTTGGGACATTGTGGTCAAGCTGGACCAGTCGAAGAACAAAAATTCCAAGCTAACAAGCCAAATGTCGTCGTCGATTAGAGACCAAGTGCTCAGCGAATTCGACGCCGACACCGACTTCAATGTGGAAAATTCGCCTCTGGCTCGTCTCATGTCCGCTCTCGACTATCCAGTGCTCAAAAACAATCCGTTTCTAATGGACAAAATGTTCACGTGTTTGTCGTACGCCAGCGCGGCCATACCGACCACTGACTTGAAGCTAAAGACAGTGGCCTCCTCGTCCGCCACAGACTCGGACGAAAACTTGAACAACGAGGCCGTTCTGTCCAAACAAATCGAGCTGGTGGTCAACGTGCTGAAGAAAAAGCTGTGCACCCACGACAGCTTGCAGCAAGCGTACACGCTGCTCAACAATTTGTCCAAGATAAACAGCGCCACCAGGACCATGATACTGAGGCATTTGCTGAAGGGCACACGCGGCCTAGGTCTAGCTGTGTGCAACGAAATCGAAGTGTTGCTCGACGAAGCGGTCAAGTACAATGAGAGCATGGCGGCGGCCGCGGCCCAGATGCAGATCGGCGAGGAGAGCATGGAGAGCTCAGTGGTGCAGGCCACCACGTCCAAATCGTCGCAGCAACAGCAACAACAGCAACAACAGCAGCAACAGCAGCAGCCAACCCAACAAAATCTCATTGACAGCTACTCCAATTTGGTCATATCGTCGCCCAAAACAAAGCAAACAAGAGAGCTTCAATTGCCGTCGATGGCCGTGCTTGTGCAGAAAAATTCGAATCAGAAATTTTTTGTGCGTCTAATCCGTTTGATCATCAGTTTAAGAGAGACGATCGAAAAAGAGGCCAAAAAAAAAAAGAGTGGCGGCCAGAGCGGCGACGAGCTTGAACAGCTGGCGCGTCTTAGTGCCGAGCTCGATTTGGAGCAGCTGTGGCACAAATTGAGCGAGTGCTTGAGTGTTCTCAAGTCGCTGAGCGATCCGTACGCAGTGCTCATACTGCAGCAGACAGTCGAGGCCTTTTTCTACGTGCACGCCACCCGCAAGGACAAGGACGAAACAAAAAAAAGAGAAAAAGAAACCAAAGAAACCCAATTGTCACATTTGGACACGGACACGGCGGCCATGTCGCCCAGCAGCAGCCACGGGCCAGCTCAGATCAACGAGCAACAAAGCGACATCGAGGCCATCATGCAAAGCATTGCCAACGAAACGTCGCCCGACACCAAAAAATTTCTCGAGTTCGCTCTCACACACCGCACCGTTCTCAATCACATACTGAGACAAACGTCGAACAATTTGAGCGAAGAGCCGTACTCGGTGCTCGTCGATTTTACGCGCATGCACACTCACATACTTGACTTTGACGTCAAGCGTCGCTACTTCAGACAAGAGCTGGACAAGCTCAAGGAGAGTATACGCGGCGTCGACCTGGCCATTCATGTCAGACGCAATCACGTGTTCGACGACTCGTTCCGCGAGCTCAATAGACGCTCGCCCGACGACTGGAAGCACCGCTTTTACATTGTGTTCGAGGGCGAAGAGGGCCAGGACGCCGGCGGTCTGCTGCGCGAATGGTACATGATCATATCCAAGGAAATATTCAATCCGGACTATGCCCTGTTCATGATTAACCCGGGCGACCGAGTCACCTACATGCCCAATCCGTCCTCTCACTGCAATCCCAACCACTTGAGCTACTTCAAATTTATCGGACACATAATCGCCAAGGCCATATTTGACAACAAATTTTTGGACTGCTACTTTACGCGAGCCTTCTACAAGCACATACTCGGAGTGCCCGTCAAATACACCGACATGGAGAGTGTGGACAATGAGTTTTTCAAAAATTTGGTCTCCATTCTCGAGTCGGACATCGAGTCGTTTGGCATCGACTTGTACTTTACAATTGACATCAACGAGTTCGGCGTCACACAGTCACGTGACTTGAAGCCCAATGGCAAAAATATCAAGGTAACAAACGAGAACAAGCAGGAGTACGTGCGCTTGTTGTGCCAGGAGAAAATGATCGGCTCAATACGTCAGCAAGTGTCCGCTTTTTTGCAAGGCTTCTACGAAATCATACCCAAAAGTTTGATATCCATATTCAATGAACAAGAGCTTGAGCTGCTCATATCCGGCCTGCCCGAAATCGATCTAGAGGACTTGAGACGCAACACCGAGTATCACAAGTACACTGCCAATTCGCTGCAGATTCAGTGGTTCTGGCGCGCTCTCAAGTCCTTTGACAAAGAGGATCAGGCGAAATTTTTGCAATTTGTGACCGGCACGTCAAAAGTGCCACTGCAGGGATTTGCCAAATTGGAGGGCATGAACGGACCGCAAAAGTTTCAAGTGCACAGAGACGACCGGGACACGTCCCGATTGCCGTGTGCCCACACATGCTTTAATCAGTTGGATTTGCCGGCGTATGAAAATTTTGAAAAATTGAAGAGCATGTTGCTCTTGGCAATCAGGGAATGCTCGACCGGATTTGGCCTGGCATAAGCTAGTTTATTTTTTTTTCTTCTTCTTCTTCTTTTCTATCTTAGTTCGAAAGAAAAACCCAGTGTGTTATTTTTTGTTCGAGGCCGTTTTTCCACAAGAAAAAGTTCAACTTCATTTTTTTTTGTTCATTTCAAATTTCTATTTTAAATAAATTTAAAAATTTAATGTGATTATTTTGAATAAATCCTTCAGTCATTAATATAGATAAATTCAAGTCATTATCTAAGATAATTCGCTGATTTTTTCTCTTTTTTTTTGTTGCTCTTTTGACCTTGGATGGATCGATATTTTTTCTAAGTTTTAAAGATAATAAAACTGTAAAAAATAAAAAAAAATATGAAAAAATTTTTTTATTTTAATTTTTAAATACTATTTGAATATGCATTTAATTGTTTTAATACAAAGCAAATAACATTTTACTTCTAGGATTCGTTCGAAACATTTAAAATATATTAATAAAGATAAAATAAAAGAAATAATGATAAATTACATTAATTGAAATGAAATCTTATAAATGGTGTGTAGTGTTGGCTTAGAAGATTTTGAAATAATTCCATACCAAATAAAAGATATAAAAATTAATTTTAAATAAATTTAAAAATTTAATGTGATTATTTTGAATAAATCGATATTGTGAAATTCAAATACAAATTGAACAAAAATTCTTCCTTTATTGATGAATTAAAATTAAAGTTAATAAAATATACTTAAAAAAATACTAGAACAAAGTGCAACATACTTTGTTGCACCTTTTATACTTAAAATAATTTTTCTCATGTTTTAATAAGACAAAAAATAAAATATCAATAAGATTTAAATTGACAATTGGTTTAATTTACTAAAAAAAAGAAAATAATGAATTTATTTTAGGCAATAATGGTGCAACAAAGTATGTTGAACTTTGTTGCAGTATTTTTTTAAGTATATTTTATTAACTTTAATTTTAATTCATCAATAAAGGTAGGGTTGGTCGACCGGTTAGATGGAACCAGTTTTTAACCGGTTAAGTTTTGAGCCGGTTAGGATGTATAACCGGTTATCAAAACCGGTTAAGATATATAACCGTCTTTCAAATTTAGCCGAATTTTCTGCTGTTATTTATTCTAAATTTTTTTTTCTAAATAAATTGTTTTTAAAAAAATCAAATTATGAAAATTTTCACTTTACATTAAAAAAGTCTATTTCAAAATAACAATATAATGTTGAACATGCGTTTATTTTTCTTGAATTAAAAATAAAAAATTCGTGCACCACGAAATTCTAGCACTTTTACAAGCAATAAAATTTAAAAAAATATCTAAACTTATGAAACTTCTATAATATAAATAGATTTAAAATCTTAATCAAACTAAAATTAAAAAATATTGTCATTTTTTATTAAATAAAATAATCTCACTTATTTGAAATTCCGATGTCAAGTAATTTGAATGACTCAAATCCTCAGATGGTTTCTCCTGTCTTGAAAAGAAGAAACGAAAGTTTTGTATGGCAATATATGAAAAAATATGAGAACAAAATAGTTTGCCAAGTAGTCAATTGTTCGGCAGAATTCTCTTGCAAAACTAGTTCTAGCTCACTGGCGGTTCATTTAGCTAACGTTCATGAGATTCATGAAGTGGAATTGAAGATAATAATGGAGAAACAACTAGTCCTTAGAGTCCAAGAAAATACTTTTGTGATCAGAACAAAATTTCTGAGCTCTTTATTGATTTTGTTGTATCAAATATCCAATCATTTAGTAAAGCAGATGATACAAAGTTTAGAAAGTTTATCTTTTCGTTAAATCCACGTTTTGTACTTCCTGATAGAAAAACTGTTCGGGAAATGATTAAAAGAAAGTATGATAAAAAAAATGAATTAAAGGATATCCTTGCAATTAGTATAACGAAGATAAATTTGACATGAGATATTTGGACGTCATTGAGTAAAGATCCTTATATTGCAGTTACTTGCCATTTTATTACAAATGATTGGAAGCTAAACGAATATCTGTTAGATATTATTTATTTTCCACATCCTCATGATGCAAGTTTTATTAGCAATGCAGTTTTAGAGGTTGAATTTTTTCAAATAAAAATTTTAAATTAATTGTTTATTTTGCAATATAGATACTGAATGATTTCCAAATATCTAATAAGTTTCAATCATTTACAAGTGACAATGCTGCAAATATGGTTTTAGCGGCGGAAATGATTTGTTCTAACCAAGAAAATGCTTTTCATGTTCGATGTGCAACACATATATTGAATCTAATAGTGCAAACTGGTTTGGAAAATGATTTGTTCAAAAAAACAATAGAAAAGATTAGATACTACTGCAAAAAAATTCATTCAATTTTTTGAGAGTCAAACGGTTTCAAATAATAAGCCAAAATTAAAAGTTGTACTTGATGTCCAGACTATATGGAATTCCACACATGAAATGCTACAAGTCGCAATAAAAGTAAAAATATCAATTACAGCAACTTCAATCCATCTTGAGAATTTTGGATAAAGCATTAATCTGTCATGTTTTGGACCCAAGATTTTAAGCACATTATATTGATTGTAGATTATTAAATAAAAAATCTGTTTTTTTAATAAAACAATTACTAGATATTTATCAAACTTCTATTGATTCTAGTTCAAGTCAACCGAGTACGTCAACAAATATAGAAAAAAAGAAAGATCATTGACTTTAATGGAGCGTATGATTTCTAAGATTACAAATACAAGAGAAAATGATGAAGATGAACTCTCAACTAATTTAAACAGCCTCCAATTATTTATTCGAATGAATGTGATATTTTACAATGGTGGAAAGAGAATAACAACGATCTTCCTATCATGACCCAGATTGCAAAAGACTATTTATCATTAATGCCTACCAGTGTTCCTTCCTAAAAATGCTTTTCGATTTGCACACTAACAGTAGATAAGAATAGAACACGATTGCACTCAAATACAGTATAAGAACTACTATGTTTACAATCTTGGATAAGTTGAAAAATAAATTAAATGTTTGATTAAAATAAAAACTTTTAAAAAAATTTTTTTTTTTGTTATTTCCATTACCTAAATTTTTTTTGAAAATCGACATTTTTAAAAATTAAAAGAGACCGATGATGTCGTTTTTTTAAAATCCAAAAAAAATTCTAATCGATTTTGATATCCAATTTTACTTTTAAAACGGTTAGAATAACCGGTAACAGATTCAAACCGGTTAACATAACCGGTTATAAATTCAAACCAAATTTTCATCAGGATTTATTTGAATTGAATTTTCATCAGGATTTATTTGAATTGAATTTTCATCAGGATTTATTTGAATTGAATTTTCTTTTTTCAGCATTCCCAGAGTTTTTACACTAGTCCATTCTTGTTCGTGTTTGACCGCTAGTAAATTAGTAATTGGTGCATAAAACTTTAGTACTTCAATGGCATACCATGATCGCAAAAATAACTAATCAATAGCCATTATTCTCTCTTCAAAAGAAGCTCTCACACTGCCAGCAGGCACCGAAGATGAATGCAATGCCTTTTTAACTTGACCTTGTATTCCACTCACAGTTTTAATTGAAGCCCCCTCAAATTTGGAAGCTTCTAAAAAAGTAGAAAATAGGCCCTGAATGAAAGCAGTTTTTCGGAATATTTTCAACGGGGTTTCAATCAATTTAAGCTTGTTGACTATCTTGGTACTTTTGTTTGTCTCAACTACAACACCAGTCGCTGATATGCGAAAATTTTTATTAAAAAAAGAGTCAAAATTTGATTTTAATCTTTTTGATTAATTTTATTACAGAGAAGAATTTATTTTAAATTTCTAAAATAATTTAAAAAAAAATCAAAGGGATTCTAATCGATTCATACAGAAATATAAGGTCTTATTTAATTTTAAAAAATGTATACATTTTTTCTTAAAATTTTAAAAAATTTATTTTCATTCCTTAAATCTAGAAAAAAATTTTTTGAATCAAACTCAATTTTTATAATAAATTGTTACTAATAATTATTCAGATTTAAAATTTTCATTATTTAAAACAAAACTATATTATTATGATTGAGAAAAATTCAAGATATCTTATCTTAACTTGTTTTTTTCATTTTAAAATAATTAAAAAGTGTTAAACAATATTTTGGATTATTCCATAATCCATCTTGATTTTGAAAAAAAAATCTTGATTTAATGATAATAAAAAATTTATGAGAATTCTTTTTTTTAAAAACTGAAAATTGATTACCAAGTTTTGGAGGTCGCCACTGAGGGTACCCAACACTAAAAAAAACAAATTTAAATAATTACTTTTATCAATTTTTAAAAAGATCTACAAGAATCTACGTGTTTCAGATATCCAATGGATTACTTTTTTCCAATAATTTTGACCTTGAAGATATATTTAAGAAAATTAAAACTGAATTAGTTAAAAAAGTTTAATTTCAATGCTTCGGTTAATCCGGATTGACTATACTAAAAAGGTCAAAAATTATGAAGACAAAAAAGCTAAAAGTATAATCCGAAATAAAATAACCTTTAATGGTTTTTAATAAAATGTTCATATTATTTGAATTGTTGTGACAGGTTGTTTTTTGCAAAGTCAAGAAAGGATTGAATTAAAGATTATAATTGTTCTTTATTTAGAATTTTTAGAAACAAAAGATTAAAATATGTATTAGTGTGAAAAAATAAACTTTTAGCGGTCAATTATTTTGATGATATCAAGAAAAAAATAGATCGACTATTTTAATTCAAAATTAATTCAATATAATGAGTAAACAAATTTTGTTGGAATTTAATAAAGGAACTAAATTTTTGATTAAAAGTAAATATTTAATCCTATTTTTCTAAATAATTTTAAAAATGTCTTTTTTCTAAAAATTTACGATATTCTACAATATTTCAAGACATTAGAAATATTAAAATAAGAATAAAAAAGTTGTTAATCATTATTGTAAAAAAAAATTAAAAATCAAAAATAAATTTAATGTTACATTTGCAATATTTGTCTAACTAATGTTATACTACCAGATGAAAAAAACATTTTTAAAAAAATTGTTTTTTTTATTACAATTTAAAATTTCAATAATGGACGATCGTAAATTTTATTAAATTTCTTTTTAAAAAAAATAAATTAAAATTTTTAAAGCTCAAAGTGAAAGAACAAACTCTGATAATGAGCCGAACCAATCATTTCTGCCAAAAGAGTGCTATCCATATTGTAGACATAATTTCAAATTTTTTTGAAATTATTAATTAAAAAATTTAATTAATTAGGGTGTGGTGCCTCAACAATTTGGATTGGAATATCTCTAACAATTTTAATATGCTCAATAATTGCTGGTTCTCTGATGTTCAAAGATAATTTATATTTAAATAATTTACAAAAAGAAAAATCTGAACAATTGAATTCGATAATTCTCCAAAATGAAAGAGAAAATCAACAGCTAAAAGATAAGCTATCGAATCTACAAAAAGATATTAAGTCTAAAACGGTGATATTGTCACAATCTCAAAAAGAAAATATATCGTTAAAAGAAGAAATGACGGAACTCCAAAAAGATATTCAGTCGATTACAATGCAATTGTCACAATCTCAAAAAGAAAATATATCGTTAAAAGAAGAAATGACGGAACTCCAAAAAGATATTCAGTCGATTACAATGCAATTGTCACAATCTCAAAAAGAAAATATATCGTTAAAAGAAGAAATGACGGAACTCCAAAAAGATATTCAGTCGATTACAATGCAATTGTCACAATCTCAAATAGAAAATATATCGTTAAAAGATCAACTATCAGGATTCGAAAAAGAACTTTTGAAATTAGAAGCCGAAAACAAAAATCTTTTAAATTATGTTATAGCGCCAAAATGAAATAATTACTATTTAATCTTGATTTAAATAAGAATTTTAAATTTTAATAAAATTTTTTTATTAAATACTAATTTTAATAAACAAGTAACTAGTGAATGCAACAGTACGTTTCTAAAAAAAGGAGAAAGTTTTTAGAGCATCGCTTAAGTAGCTCTAGCGCAGTGCTCATGGTCTGCTTAAGCGGCATAGCGGAACTCTGGAACGTGTGCTTTAGCAAGCTGTCTACTTTGTTAAAAAATTTAATATCGAGATAGTAAATTGCAAGCCACAATTATTTTTTCATCCTAGTAGTGATAATCTTAATCTCCAAAAAATATTTTTTATTTTCAAAAATATGTTTAAATTAAATTAAATGAAAGTCAATATTTAGTCAAGATTGTATTTTTGGCTTTCTAGTAGAGTTGTGTTTCAATTTTTGATGCTGCAAAATAGAACACTGGTTACAACTCAATTACTTATATTGATTTGATTTGAAAAAAAATTAAAAAAAAGTATTTGTAAACTTGAAAATAAGTCTTATACTTTTACAGTACAATTCACTTTTTTTTTTTATATCTGCTTTTAGAATTTTTTTATTAATGAAAGCAAGTTTTCTTTTGCTGACCCAATTGATTTTAGATTATAAAATTTTATTAAATTTGAACACCAAAATAAAAATAGTTGATTTTGAACAAATATCTATTAATTGTGAATATTAACTTTTAATAATATTTTAATTCGTCATTCGACTTGGTAGTGACGATTTCATTGCAGTATTTAATTTTGCTGCTCTATCCGCTAAGAGATTAAAAGTCCAATAATGAAGCTAAAGAAAGTTAGTTAAAATTTATAAAAAAAATTATTTTAAAATTAATTTGAATTTTACTTGTAACTGAGCGAGAATCGATCGATTTCAGTCTTGATGTCAAAAATATTAGTTACTTCAAAGCGTCCAATCATTTCTGTACTAGATATCATAGGCCCTTTCGATATATCTACATAGTCTCCTAGTTTGTACACTGAAATTAAATTGTCCGCTTCGGACTTTAATTTTTGTGATGACAAAATAGCCGGTATTTGCTCCAATTTAAATCTTTAAAAAAAGTTCACTATTTTTTAACATTTATCTTTTTATTTAGTTGTTATATTTAAACATTTCGGTTGCTAGCTGAGGCGAAATTTTTAACTTTTAGAATTTTAGTTTCTTTGCAACTAGTTTTGAAACCATAATGGTGGTCGAAAACTGCACAAGTCAACAAAAAAACTGATCTTTAAATTCTGTCTCGATTAAATAGCCCAATATAAACGAACAAGATCTCCAATAAGCCTTGTGTTATTAAAAAATTAGAAAATAAATTTTTAAGTTAAAAAAAAAATTAATTTATTTACTAAATTAAGATTAAATGGATTCTCATCTTTGAAATGTAAAAATTTCAATGAACAAGAATTTTTCAATGGATAATACATATCCCATAGAGTTGTTTCATCTAAAAGTGCCAATGCTGATCACTGACAAAGCATTTCCGATAAGTCTTTTAAAAAATAAAGTTGAATCAAAAGGTTAATTGAAAAAATTCAAAAGTCTAAATTTATTCAAAATTTTTTTAAAATAATTTCTAAAAAAATATTTTTTTCTTTATTAAAAATTAAAAAATAATTTCAAAATATATCTATATTTTCTGTCTTTTTTTAATCAATTTTTAAAATAAATTAAATAAAATCAAAACTTATTTTATATTTCATAATTAGTTTAATATTTTTATTTTATTGATCTTCAACAATGACTTCAATTTTTCAATTCTTTCAATTTCTCTTGACGAGATTTTTCTTCATCAAATATTCCAGCTCTATGCTGAATTATTTGAGTAATGGTCATAGTCCAGATTAGTCGAGACATAGGACCAAACGTTTTGATCAATCTGGCATTTAACATTCTTCATATGAGTGATATTTTAATTGAGAAAAATAAAATTTTAGAATTAGAAGTTAAATTCCCTAATTTGTAAATAAGAAAAACTATTATTTTAATTTTTTTATTTTTATTCATCAAATTTATTTTTTCGATTTTCTTTTTTGCCTAAACGACGGTAAATTTGCTTCTTTAGCTCTTTACTCTTTTGTAAACGCTTTAAGTCTCGTTTTTCCTGCTCTTTCTTATGTTTTTTAATCATTTCGGCCTGATGTTCTTGTTTAACTTTCATGCGATTTTCATAAACTTTTTTGAACATTTTCATCACACTAGCCATCTATTTTAGATTAAAGAAAAAATTAAAAAAAAAATTTTCAAAAAAAAAAAACAACTTTTTGTTCTTCAGGTTCACGAATAATGGCAAATCTTTGTTTTTCTAAAAAATCTATTTGAATTGCACTAGTTTTTGTCTTCAAGCTAAACGGTAGCTGTTCTTGAAGTTTTCTTTTTATTTTAACGGCGCAAAAACCTTTTCTTCGCGCTCAATTGTTTTATACAATGAATTTTCATCAGGATTTATTTGAATTGAATTTTCTTTTTTCAGCATTCCCAGAGTTTTTACACCAGTCCATTCTTGTTCGTGTTTGAAAACAGGCCCTGAATGAAAGCAGTTTTTCGGAATATTTTCAACGGGGTTTCAATCAATTTAAGCTTGTTGACTATCTTGGTACTTTTGTTTGTCTCAACTACAACACCAGTCGCTGATATGCGAAAATTTTTATTAAAAAAAGAGTCAAAATTTGATTTTAATCTTTTTGATTAATTTTATTACAGAGAAGAATTTATTTTAAATTTCTAAAATAATTTAAAAAAAAATCAAAGGGATTCTAATCGATTCATACAGAAATATAAGGTCTTATTTAATTTTAAAAAATGTATACATTTTTTCTTAAAATTTTAAAAAATTTATTTTCATTCCTTAAATCTAGAAAAAAATTTTTTGAATCAAACTCAATTTTTATAATAAATTGTTACTAATAATTATTCAGATTTAAAATTTTCATTATTTAAAACAAAACTATATTATTATGATTGAGAAAAATTCAAGATATCTTATCTTAACTTGTTTTTTTCATTTTAAAATAATTAAAAAGTGTTAAACAATATTTTGGATTATTCCATAATCCATCTTGATTTTGAAAAAAAAATCTTGATTTAATGATAATAAAAAATTTATGAGAATTCTTTTTTTTAAAAACTGAAAATTGATTACCAAGTTTTGGAGGTCGCCACTGAGGGTACCCAACACTAAAAAAAACAAATTTAAATAATTACTTTTATCAATTTTTAAAAAGATCTACAAGAATCTACGTGTTTCAGATATCCAATGGATTACTTTTTTCCAATAATTTTGACCTTGAAGATATATTTAAGAAAATTAAAACTGAATTAGTTAAAAAAGTTTAATTTCAATGCTTCGGTTAATCCGGATTGACTATACTAAAAAGGTCAAAAATTATGAAGACAAAAAAGCTAAAAGTATAATCCGAAATAAAATAACCTTTAATGGTTTTTAATAAAATGTTCATATTATTTGAATTGTTGTGACAGGTTGTTTTTTGCAAAGTCAAGAAAGGATTGAATTAAAGATTATAATTGTTCTTTATTTAGAATTTTTAGAAACAAAAGATTAAAATATGTATTAGTGTGAAAAAATAAACTTTTAGCGGTCAATTATTTTGATGATATCAAGAAAAAAATAGATCGACTATTTTAATTCAAAATTAATTCAATATAATGAGTAAACAAATTTTGTTGGAATTTAATAAAGGAACTAAATTTTTGATTAAAAGTAAATATTTAATCCTATTTTTCTAAATAATTTTAAAAATGTCTTTTTTCTAAAAATTTACGATATTCTACAATATTTCAAGACATTAGAAATATTAAAATAAGAATAAAAAAGTTGTTAATCATTATTGTAAAAAAAAATTAAAAATCAAAAATAAATTTAATGTTACATTTGCAATATTTGTCTAACTAATGTTATACTACCAGATGAAAAAAACATTTTTAAAAAAATTGTTTTTTTTATTACAATTTAAAATTTCAATAATGGACGATCGTAAATTTTATTAAATTTCTTTTTAAAAAAAATAAATTAAAATTTTTAAAGCTCAAAGTGAAAGAACAAACTCTGATAATGAGCCGAACCAATCATTTCTGCCAAAAGAGTGCTATCCATATTGTAGACATAATTTCAAATTTTTTTGAAATTATTAATTAAAAAATTTAATTAATTAGGGTGTGGTGCCTCAACAATTTGGATTGGAATATCTCTAACAATTTTAATATGCTCAATAATTGCTGGTTCTCTGATGTTCAAAGATAATTTATATTTAAATAATTTACAAAAAGAAAAATCTGAACAATTGAATTCGATAATTCTCCAAAATGAAAGAGAAAATCAACAGCTAAAAGATAAGCTATCGAATCTACAAAAAGATATTAAGTCTAAAACGGTGATATTGTCACAATCTCAAAAAGAAAATATATCGTTAAAAGAAGAAATGACGGAACTCCAAAAAGATATTCAGTCGATTACAATGCAATTGTCACAATCTCAAAAAGAAAATATATCGTTAAAAGAAGAAATGACGGAACTCCAAAAAGATATTCAGTCGATTACAATGCAATTGTCACAATCTCAAAAAGAAAATATATCGTTAAAAGAAGAAATGACGGAACTCCAAAAAGATATTCAGTCGATTACAATGCAATTGTCACAATCTCAAATAGAAAATATATCGTTAAAAGATCAACTATCAGGATTCGAAAAAGAACTTTTGAAATTAGAAGCCGAAAACAAAAATCTTTTAAATTATGTTATAGCGCCAAAATGAAATAATTACTATTTAATCTTGATTTAAATAAGAATTTTAAATTTTAATAAAATTTTTTTATTAAATACTAATTTTAATAAACAAGTAACTAGTGAATGCAACAGTACGTTTCTAAAAAAAGGAGAAAGTTTTTAGAGCATCGCTTAAGTAGCTCTAGCGCAGTGCTCATGGTCTGCTTAAGCGGCATAGCGGAACTCTGGAACGTGTGCTTTAGCAAGCTGTCTACTTTGTTAAAAAATTTAATATCGAGATAGTAAATTGCAAGCCACAATTATTTTTTCATCCTAGTAGTGATAATCTTAATCTCCAAAAAATATTTTTTATTTTCAAAAATATGTTTAAATTAAATTAAATGAAAGTCAATATTTAGTCAAGATTGTATTTTTGGCTTTCTAGTAGAGTTGTGTTTCAATTTTTGATGCTGCAAAATAGAACACTGGTTACAACTCAATTACTTATATTGATTTGATTTGAAAAAAATTTAAAAAAAGTATTTGTAAACTTGAAAATAAGTCTTATACTTTTACAGTACAATTCACTTTTTTTTTTTATATCTGCTTTTAGAATTTTTTTATTAATGAAAGCAAGTTTTCTTTTGCTGACCCAATTGATTTTAGATTATAAAATTTTATTAAATTTGAACACCAAAATAAAAATAGTTGATTTTGAACAAATATCTATTAATTGTGAATATTAACTTTTAATAATATTTTAATTCGTCATTCGACTTGGTAGTGACGATTTCATTGCAGTATTTAATTTTGCTGCTCTATCCGCTAAGAGATTAAAAGTCCAATAATGAAGCTAAAGAAAGTTAGTTAAAATTTATAAAAAAAATTATTTTAAAATTAATTTGAATTTTACTTGTAACTGAGCGAGAATCGATCGATTTCAGTCTTGATGTCAAAAATATTAGTTACTTCAAAGCGTCCAATCATTTCTGTACTAGATATCATAGGCCCTTTCGATATATCTACATAGTCTCCTAGTTTGTACACTGAAATTAAATTGTCCGCTTCGGACTTTAATTTTTGTGATGACAAAATAGCCGGTATTTGCTCCAATTTAAATCTTTAAAAAAAGTTCACTATTTTTTAACATTTATCTTTTTATTTAGTTGTTATATTTAAACATTTCGGTTGCTAGCTGAGGCGAAATTTTTAACTTTTAGAATTTTAGTTTCTTTGCAACTAGTTTTGAAACCATAATGGTGGTCGAAAACTGCACAAGTCAACAAAAAAACTGATCTTTAAATTCTGTCTCGATTAAATAGCCCAATATAAACGAACAAGATCTCCAATAAGCCTTGTGTTATTAAAAAATTAGAAAATAAATTTTTAAGTTAAAAAAAAAATTAATTTATTTACTAAATTAAGATTAAATGGATTCTCATCTTTGAAATGTAAAAATTTCAATGAACAAGAATTTTTCAATGGATAATACATATCCCATAGAGTTGTTTCATCTAAAAGTGCCAATGCTGATCACTGACAAAGCATTTCCGATAAGTCTTTTAAAAAATAAAGTTGAATCAAAAGGTTAATTGAAAAAATTCAAAAGTCTAAATTTATTCAAAATTTTTTTAAAATAATTTCTAAAAAAATATTTTTTTCTTTATTAAAAATTAAAAAATAATTTCAAAATATATCTATATTTTCTGTCTTTTTTTAATCAATTTTTAAAATAAATTAAATAAAATCAAAACTTATTTTATATTTCATAATTAGTTTAATATTTTTATTTTATTGATCTTCAACAATGACTTCAATTTTTCAATTCTTTCAATTTCTCTTGACGAGATTTTTCTTCATCAAATATTCCAGCTCTATGCTGAATTATTTGAGTAATGGTCATAGTCCAGATTAGTCGAGACATAGGACCAAACGTTTTGATCAATCTGGCATTTAACATTCTTCATATGAGTGATATTTTAATTGAGAAAAATAAAATTTTAGAATTAGAAGTTAAATTCCCTAATTTGTAAATAAGAAAAACTATTATTTTAATTTTTTTATTTTTATTCATCAAATTTATTTTTTCGATTTTCTTTTTTGCCTAAACGACGGTAAATTTGCTTCTTTAGCTCTTTACTCTTTTGTAAACGCTTTAAGTCTCGTTTTTCCTGCTCTTTCTTATGTTTTTTAATCATTTCGGCCTGATGTTCTTGTTTAACTTTCATGCGATTTTCATAAACTTTTTTGAACATTTTCATCACACTAGCCATCTATTTTAGATTAAAGAAAAAATTAAAAAAAAAATTTTCAACAAAAAAAAAACAACTTTTTGTTCTTCAGGTTCACGAATAATGGCAAATCTTTGTTTTTCTAAAAAATCTATTTGAATTGCACTAGTTTTTGTCTTCAAGCTAAACGGTAGCTGTTCTTGAAGTTTTCTTTTTATTTTAACGGCGCAAAAACCTTTTCTTCGCGCTCAATTGTTTTATACAATGAATTTTCATCAGGATTTATTTGAATTGAATTTTCTTTTTTCAGCATTCCCAGAGTTTTTACACCAGTCCATTCTTGTTCGTGTTTGAAAACAGGCCCTGAATGAACGCAGTTTTTCGGAATATTTTCAACGGGGTTTCAATCAATTTAAGCTTGTTGACTATCTTGGTACTTTTGTTTGTCTCAACTACAACACCAATCGCTGATATGCGAAAATTTTTATTAAAAAAAGAGTCAAAATTTGATTTTAATCTTTTTGATTAATTTTATTACAGAGAAGAATTTATTTTAAATTTCTAAAATAATTTAAAAAAAAATCAAAGGGATTCTAATCGATTCATACAGAAATATAAGGTCTTATTTAATTTTAAAAAATGTATACATTTTTTCTTAAAATTTTAAAAAATTTATTTTCATTCCTTAAATCTAGAAAAAAATTTTTTGAATCAAACTCAATTTTTATAATAAATTGTTACTAATAATTATTCAGATTTAAAATTTTCATTATTTAAAACAAAACTATATTATTATGATTGAGAAAAATTCAAGATATCTTATCTTAACTTGTTTTTTTCATTTTAAAATAATTAAAATGTGTTAAACAATATTTTGGATTTTTCGCTAAGATTGTTTTTCGAACTTGAATAATTAATTATTATTGAAAAATGATTGTAATTTTATTGAATAAAAAAATTTAAAAAAAAATTTTTATTTTAATAAAAAGTCTTTTTTTTTTAAATTAAATAATTATTTAAATGAATTAAATTAAACTAAACTTTAAAAATATTTTTTTAAAAAAATAACAACTATTTTCTAAAATAAGATTAAATATGACTAAAATAAGACTAGATAAATAAATAAATATTTAAATATCTCATATGATCAGATCACTTGAAAAAGTAATTTCTTTTTCTATTGAGCTATACAGTCCAATTAAATAGGAGCTGTTTTGTGGATTTGAAAAGTTAATCAAAGTAGTCTCAGCATCAGAATCAATTGAGCAAAAAACTTGACTAGAAATACCTTCAGAAAATATAACTGCCCTATTTTTTAATTTTAATCCAATGTCGGTGACAGATGCTTGCTTTGATTTACCAAGTTGCATGTAGATTACTAGAAAAGGAGGCTATATGTCATATCTTGATAATTGAATTTTTTTAACTTCATCCAAATAGATTTTTGTTCGAATTGAATGTAATTTTGTCTTCATTAATATAGCCGACATTTTTTCAAAACTATTCTCGCTTAGACTGTAAATGACCGGAATCACAAAGTCAACTCCACTTTCTTTGTTTTTACATTGAATGGCACAACATCGCTTCATTAAATTTTTCAAATTCAATTGCTCTTTGGAACATTGAGCTCGAACAAAATGGTTAAATCGAACATATCCATTAAGCAATTTTTCACATTTAACATGGTCAAGTTGTTTTTTAATTATATTTAAACCAGTTTGTCCATATAAATTAGCCACAAATATTTCAACTTTAACATAAGAACAATATCTGATAGCGTAACTTAGAAGGTCATTTATTTTAAGATGATTAACCGAAGTATCAAACGAATTCAGGAGCAAAATTTTTGTTATTGTTTCGCCTTTTTCGCCTTGGTCAATTATTGAATTTTGTACAGGTTGTGAAAGCTTATTGACCAAAAAACTTAGTCCAGATTCGGACTTGTTCTTAAAATGTTTGATTGGATTGAAATAGCAAGCGGCTGAATTAGCCAAAATTGGCTCAGATTGATATTCTATTTTAAATAAATTTTTCTTATGATTGGCATAGGTGCATACTGCCATATTCATGGCTACCAAGTTTTGTGCTGTAGAGCTGAGCAATGGTCTTAATGTGCCAAGTCTACAGCTAAGAATGGCTAATGCATCATTGTCCGTCAATTGATCAAGTTCTTTTGAACCACCACCGATTAATTTTTCTCTCGTCAAACTAGTCAATTCTTTAAAGCCAATTTGATCATACATGTTATCTGAATATTTGGTTTTGCACCATTAGCCCTACAAAGGTCTACCAAAAGAGCTTATATTTTGAATTAAAAGCGAATCTTGAGGAGTTTGAATCGATTCCAATTGGGTCCCAATTGGGTAGTAAATAAATTGGTTCGATTAACAATGATTCAGATTCTCTCTTTGATGGGTCATGCCATTTATTTGGCATAAAACTATTCAAACTAGAGAATGTATCCAAAAACAAAACAAACAATTTCTTATCTTGATTAAACTCGGACAATAGACTACGCATAATAAAATAGTTTTGTTTTAGTTTTTTATATTTTTGTTTGATGCCTGGATCAGGTTGTAACAATGAGCTTGATTCGTCAAATACAAACATTAATGGCTCGTTGTTTTGGTAATCAATAAGCTTGTCAGTATTTGGACAATCTAGCTCAAGTTTATTGATTTCTTTAATAATAAGACTTTTATACTGTGCATATGGTGAATGACCATCATAGCCATTTGAGAATTTTTTGTAAAACTTCTCATAAAAAATAGACTTATTTAAATTTAAAAAATGAACAAACATGTTAAAATATTTTATAAAATGTTGTCTCGTCAAATATTCGTCATCATATACTTGTGTTAATTTGTCCGCTAAATAGCTTCTTTTTGGATAGCTAGTGAATGATTTTTGAGGCCTTAGGCAACAATATACAACATAAGCTTTTTTAGATAAATTTTGACAAGCTCTGGACTTTCCGAAGCCTGAAGACTGGCACACTGTTGAAAAAATTGTCATATACTTTTAATTTATTGTTCCAATAATATTCTATTTTGGAAAAGATATAATCTTCTGACTTGATCTTAAGTATTCTATTTTCCAATGTAGCTGTTTTTTGAAATGAATCAATAATTAATTGATCTATTAACTTTTCTTCAATTGGCCTTTTTTCATTTTCTCGCTCGTCAGACTTACCTTCAAATCCGGATGTCGCGAGAAGTAGTCCGCGATGTTGGACAGAAAAACTTGCACTTACCAGGATGGGCCGTGAGTCCAGCCTCCTGAATCCGTGGCGCCGTTGACCTGCGTGATGAGGTCCTCAATTGTTTTACCCGAAAATCGGGTCCGTCAGATCGCTTTGTTGAGCGCCTTGGAGTTACACGTGAGCGGTACGCTTGTTCCTCCGTCTTGTCCTTGGGCACTAGAACTAGGTTTGAGACCCATGGGGTCGGTCGGCTGCTGCTGTCGACAGGCTCGAGAATGCCCTGCTCGACCTGTTTGTCCAGCTCTCTTCCTACTGCCTCACGCAGGTAGAACGCAACCGGGCGTTGCGGCTGTCTCACGGGGCGGACGTTCGGGTCGACATCCAGCTTGACGCTGATGTCCTTCGCGCAGCCTAGCTTTCCACCGAAAAGTTCAGGGAATCTGGCTACAAGCCATTCCACGGTGTTCTGCTCGATGGTGGAGGATTCGGCCTCCGGGGACCGTCAACAGCTGAGAGAGGCGATCTGATTGGAGATTCTCACAACTCCCAGATCGACACAAGTGCGCTTGCTGAGCAGGTTCTCTGCCTCGCCCTCAACAACGACGAATGTGGCTCTTGCCCACGTCCCACGGAACGACAAGTCCGCTTCGAACTTACCCAGGAAAGGGATTGGCAGTCTCGACTTGTACCCAAAGTACTGCGTCGTGAACGGTGTCAAGGGCGTCGCTCGCTCCAGCCTCTCGTAAGCTTATCGCGCTGCCCGTGTCGATGACAAACTCGGTTTTGCCACCGCGCAGACAGATCTCTACTCGCACTGCCTCGCCGCTCAAGTCGTCTTTCAGGCTCATCAGCGAGTACTTGCTGGCATTCTTGTACCGGAGGAATTCGGCAAACTCCTCATACTCCGACTGTGACTGCGGAGCGTGCTCACTCACACGCGCGTCCAAACTCGAATACCCTGCCGAGAGTGCGCTCGGATGCTGGACATCGCCGTCGATCTGGCGGATGACGTGGTCGCGCTCGCCTTGACCGCGTCCGTACCGGCTGTGGCCCTGTGGAGCGTTGCTGCCGCTTGACCCGTACCCGGTGCCACTCCTCGACGCGCCTCCTTATCCGGCCTTCGGCTTGCCTTGACGTCCTGCGCGGCAGGCTGCCGCAAAGTGGTTCTCGATTTAACAATTCACACAAAGCTTACTCAGCGCCGGGCACACGCTTAATGCATGCGGCGAAACGTTGCAGTTCCGGTACTTGTCCGAGCCTTGGCTCACCTGCTTTCCAGAGAACGGTGCACTCTGACGCTGGTTGCCTCCTGCGCTCCTGTCGGGCTTTCTCGTTTCGCGTGGGTTGGCTGCGGTCCGTGCGGAACAATGCTTGTCCGCGCCCTTCGAGCTCTCTCGGGGTTGGCTTCGTGAGGCCATCGACGCTGTCGCTGTTGGTCTCGCAGTTGCGGGCAATATTTAGAGCCTTAACGAGTGTCAAGTTGTCATCCTCCTCGCAGCACTTTTTTCGAAGCGCCGGATTCCCGTGGTGTGCACCAAGTTGCCCAGGATCTCACGGTCTACGTCCCTGGCGTCGTCGAAATTGCGCTCCTGTCCTATCGAACTGGTACTGGTAGATAGTATATGCCTAACAATCGAGTTTTTGTCTTATTTTGACTTCTAAAAAGATTAGAGTTAAGATTTGGGTTTAACATTGAATGTTTACTATGATAACATGCTTCTGTAATTATTTTTTTAATGAAAAATATTCTAAAACTTTTTTGATCATTAACCTCAATTGCCGAGAAAATTTGCATTAAACAAAAAATTTACTAACAGAAAATTTTATTTTTTAATCTAAATTAAAATATTTCTCAAAAGCTATTTTAAACTGATTGTTTTACAAACTAAATAAAGGCATTATGAATTGAAATTACTTTATAAGAGTGAGTCTAAAACTTTTTCTCCAAATTGTGTCAATTGATACATAGTTTGTATCATTCGAGATTCAATGCTAACATTTCCTTACTTATCAACAAAATTATCAAATTATTCCAATAATAACAAATAAAATCTATATAAACCTTTTGATTTTGAAGCAAAAAAAAACTAATGAACAACTCTATTGCAAGCCATAATTATTAGTTCGCCCGATTAATGATATTCTTAATTTACACCAACTTCTCTAAAAAATATCTTTTGTTTCAAAACATATGTTTAAATTAAATTAATAATGTCATTAGTTAGGCGATTAGTGTTTTCGGTTTCTAATATAGTTGTGTTTCAGTTTTTGATGCTGCAAATTTGAACACTAGTTCCAACTTTATTTCTTAAATTGATTTTGTTTTAATATAAAAATTTAGAAAAATATATTTTTGATAATTTTACCTAACACTGGACAGTCATCTTCAAAATCACTTTCTGTATCTAAAATAATAAAGATAATTCATTCCTTTTTTTGATATGTACTAAATTGAAAAAATACCCATTTTAAGCAGTATCCTAAGTAAATTAGCTAAATAAATGATTGAATTGAATGAATTAAACTATTCAATTCAGTGGATGTAAAATGTTTTGAATTTAAACAGTTTCAATTAAATTGAATAAGAATTTGCAAAATTACTAAAATTTAATTCATTATGTTTACAAATTTTATGTCTGAAAAATAGATTTTCTTTAAACAAGATAAAAATTTTTCTTGGACTAATGTTAAAATTAAAGAAAGCTTAAAGTTGATAATTAAAAAATATTTTTATCAAAACTATTGGTATTAGTAAATTACTTTTGCGCTCATAAAAAAAGAAAAAATTAAAAAAATATGGATTTTAAAAATTCAATTTAATCTCATATGCTGCTGCATCTTCAAAAGAGTCCTTAAATAATTAAAGAAAAGTAAATTCTTATTAAATATAACTATTTAATTAAAATTTCCGCTTTCAGTAATAAGGGAGAGTGAAGTTGAGAGCAATTTGTTGGAGAAGAGCATTTTTTTCTTAATAAAAGCTTAAATAAACTTCATAGGAAGGGTTGAATCAACAAAAAAAATTATTTACAAGAATTAACATTTTTTGTTGATTTCGAAAAAAAAAAAAAATCTTATAAAAAAATTTATTGATTATGTAAATTGATATTTTATATAAATTAAAAAAATGTAAAGTTTTTATTGCAAGTTTTTTTTTAAAAACTTTGCAAAAAAAATTGCAATTGTTTATAACAATTGAATATAAAATATAAACATGTTTTTAAAATTTTTTAAAAACATATGTGCTTCTCACACAAATGGTTCGACCTGAAGCGCTCCTTGACTTGAAAGATAGGCTTCTAAGGGATCATGAGGATCAAATGCACGGGGGGTCATGCACCTGGCAAAGTTTAGCCTCCCGATGGAGGTCGGGCTTGTCAAGATCCAGAAGTTGCACAAGTCGTTTGGGTTAGTCTTAAACGTTTTCAATGGACAATGGAACAAACGAAAATAATAGTCAAACTCGAAATCGCAGCCAAGAAACAGCAGAAAGAAAAAGTATCGAAGAAAATCATCCTGAAACAGAAAATGAAGAATGTGAAAATAAGAAAGACAAAGAAGATGAAAGAAAGGACAGTGAAAATAACCAAAATGAAAATCAACTTCGAACTGGCTGCCAAGATACAACAGGTGGAAAAAGCAGCGAAAAAAATCTTCCTGGAATAGAAAATAAAGCATCTGAAAATGAAAAAGAAAAAGATGAAAAAAGAAAGGACAGTGAAACTATTCAAAAAAAAAATCAAACTCACAGCAAAGAAAACAATGATGGATAAAGAAAACTAGAATTTGAAAATATTATTAAATCAAGCCAAAAAGGTAACAAATTAACAACAAAAATGCTTGCGAAAAAATACGCCGAAGAGTTTTTTAATAAAACTGGTTCGCAACAAATTACAATATTTGCTTGCATGGAAGTAAATCAAGGGGAAAAAATTCAAACCGTATGCTTATTTTTAGCACAAAACTTTGTTTTAAAAATTAAATTTTTAAGTTCTTGGACAAATGGATCATTAATAACTGACTGTAGTTTAATAAGGAAATATAACAAGAAAAACAAACTCCAGAAATCAAAAAAAAGGCCTTATGATATTAGAAGAATCGACATCGAATGCGAATCCAATGAAATAAAAGAAATTTCAAACAAATTTTGGAAAAAAAATTGAATTAAATACCATTTGTACAAAATTAAAACAATCATATTAATTAAATTTTTCGAATAAAACAATTAAATGCCAATTTTTTGTTTTTTCTATTGAAATTGAAAAATCGATAGATGTTTTAATCAGTCAAAACCAAAAAACTTTGAATCCTATGTCTAAATTACGCGTATAAAAAAATTTGCAAATATTTTTCGAGTTTTCGAGTTTTCAAGTTTTTGCAATTTTTTTCATATCGCTTCTCTTTTGAAGGAGTTCATTCTTAAATTGGGAAAATTGAATCTATTTGGTAAATTATTTTCCAGATTTCTTGATAAATCGAAATCGATGCAAACTTTAATAATAAAGCCTTTGGCTCAAATTGGAAATTAATTGAATTCAAAAAATTGCTTCTTTTACATGAAATTTCAAAATTCTACAAGAATTATTGAAATATCGTTTGCATTTAGTTTAGTTTTCGTCTCAAGTATTCCTTTTGAGTCATTTAATTTAGCGATAATAGTTTGAATATTCTATTCGAGCGTAAATTTAACGTTAAATAGCTAAACTATTTAAGTTTAAAGTTAATTAAAGGAAAAAAATTTTTCTCTTAGTAAAGTTTTCACCGATTTCGATGTTTTAATATCCAGGTTTTTAGTGCCTATCAAATTTAAGCCTTTAATACTTTTCGGAATTAAAATTACCATTAAAGATTTAGTTTTCATATTTTTGCATTATTTTTCATATCGCTTCTTTTTGAAGGAGTTCATTCTTAAAATGGAAAATTGAATCTATTTGGTAAATTATTTTCCAGATTTCTTGATAAAATCCGGCTTTATGATTTCCTTCAAAACAACCATTTAAATATGTCTGCCAAAACTCTGCAAAATAGTTGCGCATTATAATTTAATATATTTACATGGTGCGTTTATAGCAAACATGGTCAAAAGCTGTTAAAAAATATGTTTCATCTTGTTACATGTTAACATTAATGCACACATCAATTTTGTAATCTTCGAATCAATTATTTTTTTTAAAATTAAATCCATAAAATCGAAATTAAAATCATTAAATGTTAATTCTTATTTTAAAAACTTTTTTTCATATTTATTAACTTTATTTTTCCTATCGCTTGTCTTTTGATGGAGATCATTAAAAATTTTTGTTATTAAGTTTAGAAAGAATGGAATCTAAAAGAAATATTTCATGGGAACAAGTAATTCGAATTACAGCAGTTTATATAAAAGAAAATATTTTAAAAGGAAACTTTTTAAATGACTCTAATGTCAATTATGCTGAAATCAAAATAAATAATTTTGACTGGACTAATTTGCAACAATTCATCTCAAACGATAAGACCAAAAGAAAATATTTTACTGGAAGTTTTGACCGTTTTTTAGCAAAAAAGATGCAAGAAAATGGTTTCAAATTTTGGGCTAAATGCATCTATAAAACATTCCCCAAAAAAACAAAGATTTATTATGGAAGGGAAAATAAATTTGTAAAGAATGCAAAATAGAGTTTTCACATCAATTATTAACATTTCTGGAGATATTACAATTTGTTTTAGCTGGAACAATGAAATTCGACATGAGCAAAAAATTCCTGAAGATAAAATTAGAATAACAGGAAAACTTCGTTCAAATATGCGTTGCGAAGTAAAACCAATTGGAGTCGAAAATTACATAGCAGAGCAATATCAGATTAATCAAAGTATTTATTTTCTTTAAGGCTAAAATTATACGTTCTAGTTTTTAAATTCTAAAAATATTAATAATATAATATAATATTAAATATAATATTTCAAGAATTTAAGAAAAAAAACATTTTTATTAATTTTTAATTTTTAAAATTTCTTTTTTTAAGTGAATTTAATCACCGCTATCAACTTGCCGATAGTTTTAGGTTAGATGCTCAAGCTGCAAAGTTTTGTTTAAATAATAGAATAAAGCAATCAGATGAAAGGAAAATAGCCGGTTATGTTCAATCTATACAATCAAACATTGATGTTGAATTGAAAGAAAACAAGGAGAAATTCGAAAATACCAAAACGAATTTTTTTGAGGAAATGGATAATGATTCTTTTTCAGATATTAATTCCGAATATGGACGAGAGGATCTTTTTTTTAACGAAAATAAAAGTAATATGTTTTTATAGAAAAATGTTTAATTTTTAAAAATATTTCATTTTTAGGAACGCTCAGCAGATTTTTTGAAATCTATTAAAACTACAATCAAAGATAGTTGAAAGAATTTCGTTTTAAAAGATAAACCAAAGAAAGTATAAAAAAAACTTGATGAAGCGCAAAAAAAATCAAATTGAAGATGTCCTTTTTCAGAATGCGATGGTAAAGGGAATATGTTGATTATTGGGAAAGAAAAAACACATTATTCATTGACAAGATGTCCAAACTGGAATAAACAAATTAATAAATTAGAGGAAATTGTCAAAGAAAATACTAATTTGAAAGAATTGTAGGAAAATTTCAAAATAAATGAAAAAGAAAATTTGGCAGATCGAAGCCAAGAATTAGAGTTTATTGTTACTTTGAATAAAATGATAAAGAGTATTTGAAAGAAGAACTCCTTAAAAAAACTAATCTATTAAATGAGTAAGAAATAATATATTTTTTCTCTTATAAATAAAGGTGTTTAACTGAATTAAAAGATTTAAAAGATAAAATTTCAATGGAAAAAGAAAAAAAGGAAAAAGATATCATATCAATTGATAAAAAAACAAAAAAGAAGGCTTTACAATTAGAAAAACGAATTCAAAATTTAAATTCAAAAAGAAAAGATTTAAAAACAATCACTGCTCAAAAATTACAATTGGACCAACAAAGCAAAGATTTTACTAATAATCAGTAATTGTTGAAAAAATTTTCTATAATTTTTATTTTTCTAAATTTTCATTTATTAGAAATGAACTTTCCGATCAAATAAATAGTTTAAATGAAATATTTAAATTATATTTCGAATGTGATAATAATTTGATTAATTTAAATTTCTACAATGATGATTGCGTCGAATCAAAAAAAAATGTGTTATTTCTGGTTGTGATGGATCAGGCAACATAAACGAGTTTTATAAAACCCATTAAAAGTATTATTTTTTTGTTTTTGTTTGTAAAAATTCTAAAAATTCATTATTAGAGCTATAAACTGCCCTCGTCATCCAAGAAACAGAACAATAATCGATCAAAAAAAAATATAAAAGATTTAGAAAATCAATTAAACGAAGCTCAAAAGGAAAAAAAAAATTATCCTCTTTTACTAAGTGAGCAAAATTTCATATTAAATAAACAAAGAAAGGAAATTAATGAAAAATCTACATTAATAATGGAACTAAACGAAAAATTAGGTATGGATGGTATGGAATTAGACTAATTTTAAATACGGTCTCCGGAGCCAAAAAAGAAGCAAAAGAGTTTCAAAAGAGGAAATAGAAGTGATCAAAGGAAAACTAAGGAAACTCGGTAATAAAATAACACAAAAAGTAATTCAAATAAAAAATAATTTTAGTAAAGAAATAAATCTTATTATAAAAGATCGAAAGAACGCTATCCTGTGAGAACAATTATCCAATCGTTGGTTCCTATAGAAACACTAGGACAGAAGACGTTAATATTGTTCATATGGGTCCGTATGGAGGACTCTATTATCAAGGTCTGACAACCAAGGCCTATGTAACAGATAGGCCCTGGGCAATTGATTTTTTTTTAAATGGAACCTTTTTTTGAACCTTTTTGGATAAAAACTGAAATATTAATGACGTTTGTTAAAAAATTGTATGAAAAGGTTTTGGGCGAAATGAGAAATAATTTTTCAGAAGTTTTTAAACTTTGTCTTTTCGAGTTTTGATTCATAACGAAGAAAAGAAAACAAAATAAGCTATTCGAGTAATAATGATAAAAATATAAAAAGTCATTTCTCAAATCGCTTAAAACTAATTCAAACATTTGTTTTAATTAATCGAAATATTTTTATCCAAATTGGTTTATTTTTACGATATTCGGGAAAATGGAACCATTCCTTTCAGAATTTTTTTTTGTAAATTTTAAAGTAAAAGAATTTAAAAATTAATTTGATTTACTTTTCTCAAATAAAAAATTGCCTAAACATAATTTTGCTGAAATATCCTTATGGGATTGGCCAAATTCGATAACTAACGATTCGTTTTTCAATGAAAAAAATACTTGTTCTATTGTATTTATAATTTATGTATTTTTTTTTAAATTTAACAAATAATTTAATTCCGATAATCAAGAATTCAATCCGTTTTTCCTAGCAAAGACCTAAATTTTTCAAAAGATATTTCTTAAATAAAAAGAATTAAAATTAGAAATGCATATTCGCAGTTTCATTTCCGATGTCTCTAACCCAGGGCTACAAATAACTTAAAATTCTACAATAAATGGGAGTTATATTTTTTCATCATAAATATTTCAAATTGATTGATTGAATTGAAAAAATTGAAGCATTAATTTTGATCGAACAGAAGTGAATAAGCTCTGCAAACTTTGTTATTTAATTTAAAAAAATTTGTTATTTCTTGACACAAACTCTGATTTTCTCTGAAAATGTAATTGCGTATTTAAATTAACTACTTTTATATGGTGTGTATTTTGCAGAGTTATTGCAGAGTTATTGCAGAGTGATTGCAGAGCTTGTCGTAAGATTTAACAAAATTTGTTAATGCGGAAAAAAATATTCTGGAAAGATTTTGTCACTTGAAAATAAATTTATAAGGCTTCAAATAAATTGCTCTACTCCAGAATATCAAAATTTCTCCCAACTTCACCCTCCCGGCATTGACCTCCTGTGCCCTACCGTGTAGTGGCACTGATTGTAAAAGCTAATTTCCATAATAATTTAATTTTTTTATGAAAGTTAAATTGAATGATCAAATTCAAAATTAATTAATTAACTTTTTTTTGAAAATTATTTACATAATTAATGTTTTAAAAAGAATTAAAATTTAAAAAAAATTGAAATAAAATATGTTATAAAATTGCAAAACAAAGTTTGCAAATCGATTATAGATTTTTAATATATTTAATAAATAAAATCTAAAAAAATAATTAACAAATTTCGAACTATTTTTTGGTAAAAAATCTTATTTTCAATGATTTTCTTTAAAAGGTTATTAGATTTTTAAAAAATTGCTCCCAACTTCACTCTCCCAAGCTTTTAAAGAATTCAGTGATAATAAAGAAGTTACCCAAAGGCCAAATAAAAATAATCAAATGAACATGTATTTTTTAAATAAACCATCTTGTTACAAATCGGAAATTATCCTCCCCATTTAGGAATTTTTGATGGAAATGTCAAAAAACAAATGTCTTTAGTGCAATTTAGACCTTCACATTCATCAAAATCTTTCTCTGATGTTAAAAGTGATTTCTTTTTTTTGATTCACTCAAAGACAAAGTAGACAATTCACGCTTAATTCCGAAATCACTTGTTTTGGCTCGCTACTTTGAGTTTATACTGATTGCTTATTTAGACCTGTTTGCGTGGCACTTTTCTGTATCTTACTTTTTGGGGAAAGAAATGAAATTCTTCATCTGAATTATCACTTTCAGGGAACAGCATCCGTCAGTTCTTGTTCCACATACAAGAATTTTTATTAAAATTCATTTAGATAATTAAGAATCTTGAATTATCTGATAGCTCAGTCAGCTTTTTGTTTTTTCCAAAATTAACGATAATTAAAAATAAAAAATTTATCAGATTTCACGCAAAATTTACGTAAATTGTTGTATGAACAAAAATGTCCAAATAATTTATGAGCTTTGACGTCTTTTATATTTCTTTAGTGGTTTAGGACTTGATGTCATTTTTTAATTAATTTTTTTTATAATTTACAAAAATCGTAATCATAAAATAAATCAAAAAGAGTCCATTAAATTTGCCTTTATAATTAACTCATTTAAAAGACGCCTTCAATTTACTTTGATTTTCGAAAATTTTGGATAATACTAAAAGCGGAACATTATTATATTTTTATTACAAAATTCATGCACTTTTTTCTTAAATTAGTTATCATTATTTAATAAAAAGTGTCAATAGGTTAAAAATATTGAAAGTCTATATAATTTAGTGTTAATTAATTTTTTTATGTATAATCTTAATAATTGGGGAATTTATTTAATATTTGGAGAAAAAAAATAAAAAATTTGGGGTATTTTATTCAAAATTTTGAGGTATAGATTTTAATCGTCCTTTAATTAGAACGAATTGTGCAAATTTACGTCAAAAAAAAAATCAAAATTTATGCTTCAATACAATAATCACATATAATTATTAAAAAATTATATGTGATTATATGTGATCTAAGGAAATATTTAAAATGAAATTAATTGTATTTATTAGATTGAAGAAAGTTCTAAAAAAATAAACAAAAAACATTAAATTATTATATTAAATTTCATTTAGAACTTTTTTTATTTTATTTAAATTTTGTATCCCGAGACTTGTATTGATGCTTTTTTTTTGATAGTATGCTGTATTGTTGACTACAATCACTCAGTAGAACAATATTTTTATTTAATTTGCTAATCGATCACTAAAAAATCAAAATCACTTTTATTTGTTTAATTTCTAAATTTTTTAAACTGAATTTTTGACTCTTGGCAAATATTTGACACTCGATTCATCAATTTTACATTAAAAAATAGATAGAAAAATATTTGAACAAATTAAAAAAAAATAAACTGATTTTAGCATAATAATTTTTGTCTTTTTAACTAATTTTATTTTTAAAATAACGGAAACAATTTAAATAAAATATCATCCATCCATTTTACAAAAATTGTTATGAATACTCTCCAATACTATTTATTTTTCAGTTATTAGTCAATTTAATTTTAGAAAGAAAGACCTCCTGAGGGAAAAATGTTAATATTCATTTAAATAAGAAGCCGATGTGTTTGAAACAGATTGTGAAATTTTTTTGAAGCCAGGAGTTAATCATTTTAGTCAGTATCAAACAAATTTAAATTGCTTTAATTTTAAATATAAATAACTTATTATAATGGATGTTAATTCTTTTTTAATCAAAAATGTGATTTTATGCAATTAATTAACTATTAAAAAAATATTTTAACTGGTTAATTAAATATTAATGTAAATTTTATTAGCGAAAAATAGTGATAATTGAGTCGGATAGCTTATAATTTATATAAGTTAAAAAAAAACTGTAAAAAAGACAATTTTAAATTATTCTACTTAATAAAAAATTTTAAATCAAAGATTTCATTTTGTCTATGTTATTTAAACTAAGTTATAAATTAAAAAGTCGTTTAATGATTTAATGAAAATATCTGTAATTTTAAGTTAATAAAAAAATCTGATTTAAAAATTGCTAATCATATAATCACACAATGAAATTACCCGTTAAGCTTAAATGATGATTTTGTTAAATTAGGATATCTTAAATTATTTTTCAAATTGTAGATCAACTCATGCAAAATTCCTTTTCATTTTCGGTTTATTTATGAGACGTTTAATGTTAAAAACAGGATTCATTTTAATTTACTTTAATCAAATATGAGTATGGGATAGATTCTAAAAATACTTTGCGAAAATCAAATTTGCTTCTTTCATGATAATTGCATAAATTAAGTATACTTTAAATTCAAGTAATAAATATGCTTTGATATTTAAATTAATTTTTAATTTTAATTTGAAATATTGCGGCAGTAGATATTAATTGAGTACATTTTAAAAAATGAGACGCTTGGAATGCTTAAGAAAATTTTGGTTTAAACCTAGTAATAGATACATCTTCATGTGAGCTAGAAAAATTAAAAAACAATTTTAAATTTAAAACAAAATTTTTTAAATATATTTTCGGTATCTATCTTAATATTTCTTAATAAAATTCAAGACTAAAAATTGACACAGCTTTTTTTTAATACCGCAGTTTTATTTAGTTTCTTTAAATTCTATCAGTTATATCATTATTTTTATCATCAAAATCTAATTAGTTTTTGTTTAAAATTGTTGTAATTTACTTTAAATCACCATTATTTTGAGTTTTTGAAGCTAACTAATTTCAAAAGAAATAAAACCTTGTATTACAATTTTCAATCATTTTAAAAATCTTCATCTCGTCATATATTATAAGTGATGTATCATTTTTTGCAGAGATTTATAATTAGTTCTGGTAATGAAACATGATGCAAAATACATATTTCCATTTATAATAATACTCTGGTAAAACTGTAAATTTAGAAAAAAATAAATCAATATCTCATATCGTAGTTTTTGCAGAGATTTTGCACATCATGTTGCAATCACAAAACTAATTTTGAATATATAAAAAAAATGGTATATCGCTTTATAAAGAGTTGAAGATGAATATTACACTAGATAAATCTCAAATAACACTTATCGAGTTGGATGATCCAAAATCAAATTCAAGTATCATGAAAAATGTGGACTCGAGTCCGAGGAATTAAAAAAAATTAATTTTAAAATTTTAATTTTAGTTACAGTAATAACAATTTCCGTTTCCGTGACAATTCTGACATTTTATATAACACAAAATTTTAAAGTTTAATTTCGGAAGCATTTTTTCTTATAACAGAATTTTTTAATTTCAATTTTTATTTATTATTCGTTAAAAGTCTTTATTTATTAACTTTGACATTAATTGAACTAAAATTTTATTTTAAATGATTAGCACATCAAAAACTGGCTTGACGACTTCAAAAACATATAGCGTTTATGACATAAAAAATATCCAAAATGATTAAAGAATTCGACATTTAATTTTTTATCAAATAATTGGTATGAATACAAAAAAAATCAGAATGTTTTTTTTTTCAAAATTTGCTAAGTAAAATTATAACTTATATAAAGTTTCAAAAAAAAATTAACTTAGATTGGTCAAATATTTTCGAATTAAAGAAATATATAAAAATCAATTATATTTACAAAAATTTGCATTTTCTCTTATTTTATTTCAATAAAATGCTCAATTTTGATTCTCAAATTTTTTAGAATTCATCATTTTGACAAAAGTCTTTCTACACTTTCAACTTCTTACCACTGTTTTTGGTTTAAATATGACATATGCTTCTCTAAAAAAGAAAAGCTCGTGAATCGTAGGTAGAATTTTTCAATGAAATATGTGACTGGTTACTAGAAAGTATAAGTAATTATCTATTTGAACTGATCAAAAAGACAGTCAAGCATTATTGCAATTAAGAACAAAACAACAAATAAAAAATTTTAAATAAATGTCATTAAATAAATTCTATTTAAAAAAAAATTTAATACAATTTGGAAGAATTTAATTATAAAACCTAAGATTATTAAGTGACAAACTTTATGTTAGGAAATTGTAAATTATTAAACATTAGATTTTAAAGTTTGAAACTATTTAAAAGTTTTTCTTAAAATATAATGCCTTATTTTACATTATTTCTATCTGCATATTCATAATAATAATATAAGTGCAATAAGGTAAGACTTTTCGTTTTTCTTTGGTTATCAGATATTTTAATAAAATTTTGTCATTTTGAATTTAAAATTTTTACAATTGAAAATTTGTAAATATAATCATTAAATTTTGATTCAAGAAGATGAATTCGAAGTATCATATTCTCCTAGCTTAAAATTTTAAAACTTTTTTTCATTCTGAATATTTTCAATTAAATTTTCCTTTATCAGAAATTTTGATGTGATGAAAGTTAAACTTAAAGTTTTCTAAAAAACTTCAAAATGCCAAAACCTTGTTCAATTGACAATATTAATTCAAAGAATCATTCTAGAATTTAACACAAATAAAATTGAAATGTTGATATTTGGAGTGGAATAAATCATGGATTAATACTGCAGATGCTGGTTTATCCAAGTTTGGACAACCATAACAGAAATGAAATGTTTATTCTATAATTGATAAGATATCTCTGATTACTTCGTAAAAAAAGACGTGGTCCTAAAGTCTAATTTTTTTAAATCTTTTTTTTTTAAATTTTATCATATTTAGACTTTTCAAATAACTTCTATTTTAGTTTGTTTTAAATTTTTTTTTTATGAAAGTGGTTAATTTAAAGCTTTAAAGAATTAGAATCCATTTGATGATTAATTATAATAAACTCAGGCAGAACATATTTCTAGATTTTAATCAGTTTATTTTTTCATTATTTTTACGCGGTTAAGATAAAAAATAAATTAAATTATTTAATAATCAAATTAAAATAAAATGTTAAAAGTAAAGAAAAATAATTATAAATAATCAATATTTATAGATGTAATTTTTACAAAAATTATAATTATAATGGCGGGTTTTAATTGAAAAAATTTCCACATTTACGTATTAATAAAATTAATTTCGTTTATTTATTTTAACTCAAGTTTCGGTTTTAATTCATTGAGTATTAATAGTCTTAAAATATGGGACTATTTTTAAAGGATGAATCATTTCTTAATATCACATAAATTTAAAAAAAATCAACCTTCTTTATTTAATTGTGTTCTTTTTTTTCAAAATATCTTATTTATTAAAATTTTATAAAACCATATAAAAAATTAATTAATTTCAAAATTTTTGACATTCAAAAATGCATATAAAATGAAAATGGTTGTTATTCTTTCAATTGACATTATTTATGACTTGTAATAAATTTGAGATTATACGTTTAATTTAATTTTAATTTTTTTTTTCATCTAATATGCAACATATGTCTGATTTACTCATTTATATTTGTAAAATAGTTAAGATATAAAACAAAGTTTCTTTCATCAGTCTATCAGAATATCAAATTTAACAAAAAATTGGCTTTTAGTTAATTTTTTAAATAATAAAAAATTGTAAATTATTTTAATTTTTTTTTATTTTTATTAGTTCTTCGTCACAAAAATAAAACATTAAAGCCTATAAGTGTTGCAAAAAACAGGAAACGAAAAGAGATAATTAACAGATTTTTTAAACCAGTTCCTTCTAATTACCAACAATGTTAAAATTTAAAATGTTAAGCATAAATAATTTATTTTTTAGTTCTATTGTTTATGATCGAGTAAAAATTTTTGAAGTGTTTTTTTTGCTTCAATTCTCAAATTTTTAATTCTATAAAAAAAATAAATATTCAATAAATCTCTTTTTAGAAGAGAAAAATTTTTAATAAAATAAAGCTCTGTAATATCCAACATGTTAGTTAGTGTTTTTAACTAATTTTTATTTTTTTAAATTTCAATATTATTTTTTTTATAAAATAATTTAACAAGAAGTATACCTTACCCATGGCTGACCTGAACTCCTATTTGTATTGTCCCTATATGTTGCTTCTTAAATTTAAAATTAAATCTTATGATTAAATAGTTGAAGTCAAATAAAATCATAAGAGTTTTCAAATAAAAAAATAATTTTACTATTAGAAAGTATTTTAATTTATTCAATTGATCATAGAAGCAGAATAGTTTTATTTCGAGAATTGTCTCTCATAAATTCCAATCTAAAATTTAAGTTTAATCACTTAATATGATCAAAAATAATATTGGATATTTATTATGAAAGATTTTAATAAAATAATCTAATTAAATCATGTTCAATTCATTTTACACCAAAATATTTCTGCTTAAATCCTTTTAAATTATAATTTAGCAATTTTTCTGATAAGTCTTATCATGCTAATCCTCACGAAATAAATTCGATGAGACACAATTTCATGACAGTTTCAATAATTTGGTCATTCAATTGGTTTATCTTTTATTAAAATTTCGTCACGTTTCTTTGTTTAATGTTTCATTATTTAATTTTTAAAATATATTTTATATTTAAAACTAAATAATGCTACATACATGTGTTTTTTAAAGTATCTGTTTATTGATTGAATATTATATAAAAAAATCTTTAATTGTTAATTAAAATAAAATTTATTATTATTGATCATTTATTAGTTTTACCAAATTATCAAACATACTGTTCTTGAGAAACTCTTAGAAAAAAACGGAAACTAATTAAGTCCCCTAGAGAAAAATAGGTTTAAAATCGGATCGCGGGAATTTTCCTAATTTCACAAATTATCTAATCGGAAAATTTCAACATTTATTATAACATGAACGTTGAACATTTGAGCTGATCTTCATTAAATTTAATTTGTATAAAATTGAATTTAGTCTAAATTTTAGACATGCAAATTTAATCATGAATCAAAATTGATGACGTATAAAAAATTTAGGCCAAAGATAAAAAATTTGATATTTTTTTTTATCAAGGCCTGCGTAAATTCCATGTTTACTTAAGTTTAAATAATTAATGATAAACATTAATTGATAGTTCTGAATGGTTGCTAGTTACTTTTCCATGTTAAATAATGCTCCGATTGGAATCTTAGATTTTTAATTAAAAAAAAATGTTTATTCTGTTCAATTAATTTTTATTTATTCATATAATGTAAAAGTATTATATATCGACTAATTTTCTTCTGTAAATGTTTATAATATATAGTTAACAAATTCTAGGTGACATAGATTGATTAACTCAGTACTTATCCGTTTTAGAAAATCAAATAAAAAGACTGTTATTTTTCATTATTTATTACACAAATAAATAAAAGATAAAAAATTTTGGATCGAATAAGGCCTAAAGCTGAGCCTAAAAAAATCGGATTATGAAGCAAAGTGATTTCAAATCGAATCTTTTTATGGAATAAATAAATACAATACTTGGCAGGTATTTTTTTCTTTAAGTTCATTAGATTTAAGCAGCAATTTTTAATTTTCTAAAAAATAAGACTCCGAATGAAGAATGATCTACAGATTTATTGGTATTCTGTGTAGCGATTCTCCAGCAGCTAAATAAATTTTATTAACCTGATCGAGTTAGCAAAGCTAAATTAAAAAAATGCTAAAGCAAGCAAGCTTGCTGCTAATTATCTTTTTAAATTTTTTAAAATTTATATGCGCAGACACCGAAGTTCTCAATTCGACAAACAATCAAGGAAATTCATCCATTTTTCGCAGTGCACAAATTGGCGTCTACATTATAATTTGGTTTATTGGCAGTGTCGGTGGACTTCTGGTCATCTATGTTATTTTATTTAATAACAAACTTAAGACTATAACAAATACGTTCTTGTTGAATCTGGCCATAGCTGATTTAATTTTTTTACAAGGTATTCCATTCTATTTAACTTCGTTGATCAATAGACAATGGATCTTTTCACTTTTTATGTGCAAACTATTTTGGACTTTCACTGGTGTAAATCAATTCACGGCAATATTTATTCTTACTCTACTGGCTTTTGACAGGTATTCAATCTTCTCACTACAAAATAAAATAAAATTTTTAAATTTCAAAAAATTCTTATTTCACATTGAATTTCTAATTTTTTTATTAATAAAAGCATTTATTTTATTTTAAAAGGTATCTGGCAGTTTGTAGACATGATTTGTCCAGATGGCGCAAGAAAACATGCTCAAAAAAAGTATTGATAAGCTTGTGGTCAATAAGCATCATATTTATGCTACCAATTATTCTCTATTCAAGCATAGATACAATCTCAATTGAGACAAGTGTTGTTTCATCACCCGAAGAATCTTTACTCAACTCAAATGTAACAACAAGAAAATCGTTTATACGAAACTTCAAAAGCTGTACTATACTTTGGCCAGAAAATGACTACATTCAGCTTGAAATAGCGTTCATATTCTACAGCTGCCTATTTTCGTTTTTTATACCAATCTTCTTAATAAGTGTATTTTATTTTTGCATTATTTTTCGATTACGAAAAAATAAAAAACTATTGAATATGAAGCCAGCTTCCAAACGCAAAGATAGACGCAAAGCAACGTACCTAGTTCTAATTGTAATCAGCATTTATGTTATAACATACACCCCTTTTTGGATATTTCAAGTATTTTTGTTAACCACATATATGATAAATACGAACAGCAATGGTGGTCTTCAGAGCAATCATCAAATTTCAGCACATTTGTCTTCAATTTTTCAATTTTTAGTCTATTTGAACAGCACCTTAAATCCGTTTTTTTACGCCTTCATAAGTGAAGTCTTTCGAAAAAGTTTTAAAGAGGCAATAAAATGCAAAACATCAACAAGATTGGCTCAGGCATGTTTTTCTAGATTTTTATCTAGATCTGGCTCCAAACGAAATGGAGCTTATAATAGCTCTTTTCGAAGAACAACGAGAGAAGAGTTCAATTCAGATTATGTATAAATAGTCCATTAAATAAATTTAAAACTTTCATTCGAAAATAAATAAATTAAATATTAATTAAACTGTTCAAAATTTAAAATTTAAATAAAAAATAATTACTAAGAAACTTTAAATTGAAACTTTAGAAAATAACAATCAAAAAATAATAAATAATTTTTTACTAACTAAAATTTAAAATTTTTTTTTAAATGGCTCAGAAATTTAATTTTTCTGGGCAACTTCCTAGTTGATCTTAGCAGAAGCTGGTCTTATAAGATCAATATTAACTAAATATTGGCATGTAAAAATTATATATGACGATTATTAGTTAACAATTACATATAAAAATACAATAAATAAATTACAGTATGTGGCGGACTGGGGAGAGTGTTCTAGACCCGCTCCTGTTCGTTTCTACATCAATGACATGCCTGATATAATAAACCACGTTATCAAGCTCTTCGCAGACGACAGCGAGCTCATTGCAACCATCCGTAATGTCAACGAACTGGAATTGCTGCAACGGGACATTGAGGCACTAACTGAGCGGTCCACAACTTGGCAGATGCTTTTCAACACCGAAAAATTCAAAGAAAAGGAATTCAGCAGATCAGGCCAAAACAAATAATAGACCGGGAATAGAACTCTGCATGGATGTGACGAGGTCAGAACTCAATCAAACTTGTACTGAAAAAAATCTGGGAGTCACCTTGACGAGCAATCTCAAGTTTTTTAGCCATATCAAAGTCCAATCAAACTAATTCGGCCATCTCCATTCTTAGACAGCTGAGAAGGACGTTCAAATCCTGGACCAACGCCACCTTCATAACGCTATACTGCGCATATGTCAAGCCCCACTTGTAGTATGCAGCAATGGTCAGGTCCCCCTACACTGCCAAGGATAGCATCATTCTTGATAAAGTACAAAGACGAGCAACCATACTCGTTCCGAAAATCCGTAACTTCAGTTACAGCGATCGCCTTTTCATCTAGGGATTGCCCACTCTGAGTGAACGTAGGACCAGAAGAGACATGAACCAAATCTTCAAGATCAGAAACAGCTTAAATAGCATAGATAGTGTCAGACCTCCCCTGCACTGCAGCTCGCTTTCACAAACCGGAACAGCCCAGGGTTCGAGGGCACAAGAGGCGTCTTTCCGTCCAAGCTCCTACCAACTGCGTCCAGCGTGAAAACTTTCTGACAAATCGTGTCATCAGAATGTGGAACGGTCTACCTGAGGTAGTAATCGGTGCCTCGACTGTAAACCAATTCAAGAACAGGCTTGACGCATAGAAGTATTCCAGTGGACCTGCAGGCCCTGGAGTCCAAGTGTAACTAGGTCTTTCTTCCTCAATGACCACCGGGACAGCAGCGTCGTCTCCACTCCAAGTGTCCAAGACAGCAATGCACCTACCTATTTCCTATGGCCACTGTAAATCAGCTACCATAGACAGTTTCCTTATTAAGTCGTCTTCGCAAACCTGTTTGCTGTAACTTATTATTATTATTATTAAACTGACTAAGCTTAAAAAAAAATTAGCCCACTCGCGAAAAACTTTTAAAAACTATGCTGAAGTTGATATCACTTGTTATTAAATAGTTAGATAAAAAACTCTTCACCAATTTTAAAAAAAAAGTCCTAAGGAAACTGAAAATTTTAGACCAGTAAGTTAGGTCATGTAACATGTAATTAAGAGCTTATGTAGCCGAATGGTTTGTATGTAAGTTACACAAGCAGATGATCAAATGTTCAAATCTGGCAAAAGAAGAAAAATCTTTAAAATACCCTTGAAGTACGGGACGAATGTTAAGACTTGGGGATGACTTGAAGGTGTTGCTCACAAACTGGAAACGGAGATGACCACTTCCTCTATTATCAGCTAGAATATAAAAAGGACAAATTATCTATTTTTTTAACAATGGTCTTTAATTTAAAATAAAAAGCAAAATAATTTTATAATATTTTATTTGAAAAATTATTTTAAATTAGGTGATTAAAACTGAAAAAATATTGAATTCTATTTTCTATTAGGGAGTTCCTTTTCTGATAAAATTTCATTAAACAATTCCGAATTTCGGTGCGCAAATAAAGTTATTCCAGCCTTATAGGCAGCAGGAATCGAAATATGTGTCATATGAGACCAATTGCTTGTAGAATTTTGATTTGTATTCGTTTGGTTCTGATTTTTCATGCTAACCATATTGTTTTCATTTCGGACATCTGACATATCAAAAGGACCGATCTCTATAAAACTTGCTAGATTTAATGATTCCTGATAGTCATTTTGTTTTAAAAAATTATTTGTCAGATTTTCGCAATAAACTCTGTGCTCTCTAAGAACATTAAGCACTTGTCCCATAACGTTCAAATCATACCACCTTTTTTTCTCTTCATTTGAATAGTTTTTCAAAACTAATAAATCTATTAAATTGACTTTGTTTGCTACAAATCGTTTGACTACATCGTTACTACGGACTAACAAAATGCTTTCACTGGTAAGTTCATTCATTATACTTTCAACTGATTTCGACTCCAATGGATTAGTTAAATAAATAAAGTTTGAATCACACGCATAAATCATTTGGTGGTGCCAAGCGTCAGGTACAAAACCCCAAACAGGACTTTTTTGCATATTTAAAAGTGCAACAGGAACGGCTCCTTTGAAAAAATTTATTTATTTGAATTTTTCTAATAAATAATATCTAAATGGTTATGTTTTTGAATCGATCTTTGAGCAAGCAATCTTGTTAATTTGAACTTTTATTAAAATCATTCTTAATTTAGTTTTTAAATAATAACTTCAAAATTAATTACAGAGATAAATAATTTTTCAAAACTTTTAAACTTATTTGTTTAATTATTTATTTCTGTTGATTTTAAAGTAAAAAATAAGAAAATATGTATTGAGCATTATCATTTATGATGCAACTTTAAGATGCCTAAAGACTTCTAATTTAGTTTTCATTATCTGATTTGGATTCATAAAAATATAAAATTCATTTAATATTAATTATCTTTCAATTTTTAATTATTTTTTTTTCGTTTTTTAATTTAAAAATTTTTTTTTTCTGAAAGAGATTTTACCTTTAAAAAGACTTTAAAAAAATTCATTTATTAATAGAAAATTAAAATGTTTCTAATGATATTTATATTCACTAACACAAAAAAAATAAACAGTGCTATAAAATAAACTCTGCAATTTTTTGCATTTTTTAAACAAATATTTACAGAAAATAATTTTCTGTAAAATGCAACTCTTAAAGTTTAAAATTTTTTACAGAGCATAGAATTCGTTTGTAAAAATTTTTAATTTATTGTTCTGCTTGTAAAATCATTTATTTATAATTAGAAAAAAAATTTTACATATTTCTTTTTTGTGGTGTTATTTTTATACTAAAATTTCACATTGCTAAAAAAACTGCAATTTTTTGTTTAATTATTAAATTCATGTTTTAATTTAGTTTATTAGTAGTTATTTGGAAAGTAATTTTTTATGAATTTTGAAATTTTTCTATTAGTTCATTTTTGTCGAAAAAAAGGTGAAAATTTTATATAATAAAATATTATGATATTACAAACTGTTCTCATTAAAATAAAATAAAGACTTTAAATAAAGCTTGTATTAAGCTTTAAATCAATTTTTTGATTTACCTTTTCTTATCCAATAAGCCAACCATTCGGATAGATGAACATCTTTTTCAGGAAAAAAATGAAAAAAGCGGCCACTTATTTTGTTATCAGAAACGCGTTCAATATTTTCAATGAGCTCTTTTTCGTTCATTCCAGCTTTTGATCGAGAAAACAAATATTCGGCCAGAGTTGACGATGGTGCCATTTCATCTGGTATTCGCAAATTAACCTTTATTTCAGTACAAACATTTTGTAAATCAAATTCAAAATTTAGAGCTTTCTTAAAAAACAATTCTTAAAATAAATTAAAATTATTTTTATTTAATTACTAAAACGTTTAAAATAGCAGTAGATCCACAAGCCGAAGGTCCGATTTGATCAAATTGATTTATCATAGCTTCGGTCTCGCTCCAAATAGTCGCTTCATGATTTGACATTTTATTTTCATCCGAGTTTCTAGCCTTATTTTCACTTACCAAAATGGTCGACTCAGTCAGCGCACTTGTGTTCAAATTAAATTTAGAATTGTCTTCAATAGATGATTCACTTTCAAATTTGAGTTCCAAATGATTGGTAAGGGAATTAGATGAAGACTTGTTAGGATTAGAATTTATATTTGAATAAGAAGAAGACAAAGAAGAAGAATGACTAAGATTGTTTCGGTTCAGGACAGTTGCTTCACTAAAAATCTGGTTATTGGTTTGTTCAGTATTTAAAATTGACCGAAAGTTTTCAGCGGCAATTGAGATGTCATTTAAAGAGTTGCACTTCATTTTAGAAAGACTATTTTTTACATTTTCAGCTTTAGGAAGGAAAATTTTGTCTTTTTGCTCAATTATTTTTACATTCTGATCAAATTGATTGAGATTGTTTTTGATGTTCTGAAAATGATCAAAATTAGATTCTCTTAAGTTGGAGTATTCATCGTCTGAATTAGATATGTTCAATTGGTTAGGAATAAAATCCTCTTCGATAAAGTCACCATTGCTCAGACTGTTTAATTTATTTAAATTTTTGCACTCTGATTGATCATCGACCAACAGTACCATATCATTGCATTTATATTTTTTTTCAAATTCACATTCGCTATTTTCAGTATTTGTAAGAATACTCTGGAAAACGGTTTCCTCTTTTGTTTGGTCAGTCTTAATTTCAGAATTTTCCACCTCAGTATATTCTGTCGAATTTTCGGAGTTATTTTGGCTTGATTTTCGTTCCATTATTCAAAACTAATTGGGAGATAAACTTGTGTCCAAAAAATTTGCGGATCAATATTTAATAATAAAATTTAACATTTTTGTATTCATAATTTATAAACAAAAATAAATAAATAAACTCATAAGATATTAAAGTTAAAGCGTTTTTAAGTGTATAGCAATAAATTTTGTCCGTACAGTTAATTTTTAAAATTTTCAGAATTAAAAGACAGTAAAAATTTGAATTTAATAAAAATCTTCAAAAAAATAAGTTACTTAAAAGATCTGGTATCTTATATTTAGAAAACAAGTAAATTTTGTTACTTACTTTACTTAATGTAAATTAAGGTAAAAAATTATTTATTATTTTACTAAATTGTGAATTTATTTCGAAAAAACTAAAAAAAGAATTTATATTTTAATTAAATTTTTTTATCTAAATTTTAAAAAGTTTGTTTTTGAAAATAACTTAGAGATTTGACATAGAAACTAATGCAAAGGCAAATTTGGAAATACTTACCGGAGTTGTATATTTTAGAATAAGATAAATTTTTTAAAATATTTTATAGTTATTAAAACTGTAAAAAAATTTTATTGAGTAATTCAATTATCGTAAGTAGATATATCGTCAACTTTTGGTTTTCTTCTCGTGTTAATTATTTTTAATTTAATTTCTGATTCATTTAAAATATAAACAAATTTCTATCATTTTAGTACAAAATAATGTAGATATATCAAGTAAACATGATGCTGAAGAATAAAGTTTATTTCTGGATTCAAAGAATACAAAACAATGAAAAATTAATTAACAGAAAAAACAGGAATAAATTGATAAAAAAATATTATAAAGGATAACATTTTTTTAAAAGCAATTGAAAACCCTGAATCAAAACATTTTTAACAAAATTTTCGAATTTGAGCAATGTATTGAAAATGAATTGACAAAATTAAAAGATCAAAATAAAATTGATGATTCAAGTAAAATTTATAATGCTAAAAAAACATTATTTCAGAGCTTAATAGAAGAAATAAAAAATTGGGAGATAAAAAGAAAATTGCTTAGAAACTAGAAAATTTAAAAAAATCTAGTAAGATTTTTCATCGAAATACTTTTCTTAATAAAAAAATTGTTTACTATGCTATAATAACTAGAATATATTTTTTACAATATTTGATATATTCCAAAAACAATTAAAAAGATTAGCAATTGTTTTTTTTCATTATATAAGCAAACAACAAAACTAAGTATAAACAAAACATTCTAAAATTTTGCCATGAACTTTTTTCCAAAAAGTCTTCAAAAGAATTTTTATTTAAGTTTTTATTTTAAATAAGAATCAATGTCACAAACTTTTAATTTTATTTTTATAAAAATTATGCAGTCATTATCTTTCAAAAAGACAACTATTCTCAATCAATTTGTTTAATGTATAAATTAAAACAATTAAATTTAAAATAAAATTTTACTTCAATTTTTCATTTTTAATCAATTCAATAGCCTTCTTAATTTTTATACTCAGTTTATAAAACTAGTTAATAAAAAAAATAGTAAATAAAAAAATAAAAAAAATAATATCAAAATAGAAAAATACTTTTTTTTGTTTAGTGAATCATTTTTTTTTCCTTTTCAAATCATTAAGATTGATTGATTCAAGCAATCAATTAATCATTCCTAAGTTAAATTATTTAATAATTTAATCTTTTGTTTATTCCATTTGTTAGCAAATAACATGGAATTTTAAGATAATGCGATTTTTTATTTTATGATTTAATTTCATTGACACTTAGAAGAAATCTTAGATCTGAATGAAAATATTATTGGATTCATAAAAGAAGTTTACTTTAATATAGTTTACTTGATCTAAGTTCTACTTGAATTTCGGTTAATTCAAGTAAAAATAAATATGACCTAAAAATACTGAGCACTTTTCGTGAAAATTTTAGCTAAGTTAACATAGTTTTTGTATCCAAAACTTGTCAAAAGATTCAAAAAGTAAATAGTGGATTTCGATTCACCTTCACTTACCAAATGGTTAACAGTGAATTTTTTGGGTTATTGTTGAAATTTTATTATATGTTTTCTTTTTAGAATGATCTCGTGTATTTAATTTTAATTTAAAAGTGGCTATAAATTCAAAGCTATTATTTGTTTAATAGTTAAACAAATAATTTTACTATTTGTTTATTATCATGAGAATTCCAAATTCATTAGAGGATTTAATTTGATTTTTAGCTATTGCTTATTATTTTTTTCATATTTTATTTTAAAATATCAATTTAAATATATATTTGGTAGAAATTCTTTTTTCAACTAAATTGTATGATTTTCTTTATATTCAAGGCTTAAAGCGTGCAATTTTATGCCTTAGTTATAATTTTTTCTAAGATAAAATCTTATTTGATAAAATTGTCTGTAAATAAAGATAATTTAAATAAAACATAAACTTTATTACAAAATATTAATTAAAAAAATCTAAATTCAATCAAATAAATTACCATAGATTAAATTCTATATAGTGTTTTATTTTATTTTAAATCTAAAAATAGATACAATTTTTTTACTTTTACTTATTTAATTTGAAAAAAATTTAATTAAATAAATGTCATATACTAATTGAATTCTTTGGTAAAATCAAGTGAATTTAATGAGTTAAAATAGTTATAGTTAACTTCTTCAAACTTAATTTGATAATCAATTTTTGATAATATTTTTCTGTATTTACTATTTACAATATTTAATATTAAACTGAATATGCACTTTTGTGTTTGCTTTATTATACTTTCTGTAAATTTTTTTTCAAAATTACACATTTTTTTATTTTCCAATTTCGACCGTATCTCAGTCAAAAAATCTCTGCTTTCTTGAGGTAGTCTAAAAATTTTTTTAGTATGTCTGAAAGATTTGATTTCAATTAATGGAATGCTAGAAGCCTTAAATTTTTGCATTGCTTTTTTTTTTTTGTTTTTATATTTTTTCGAAATTTCTGAACTATCAGAAAATAGGGCTATGTCAATGCATTTAGACCTATTTGGATCGAGAAAATGAATTTTGTTAAATTCATCATGATAAGAATTTTGTCCAATTTTCAGCAATTTTTTCTCGATATCTTTGATTTCTTGTTCTGTTGCACAAACATACACAATCAAATCAGCATTTTTGATAAGCTCTTGTCGATCCGGACAATCATATTTTACAATATTAAATTGAAACCGACAAAACCATTTCTTTAAATTAAATTTGAAAGAAATTCAAAAAATATATGATTACAATTTAAGTTACCTTCATCACACAGATAAGTTTTTGAATAACATCGTTTAGAAAATCTTGATTTTCTGAACTTATATTAATTGACAGATAAAATACTATATTTGTAGATTCAATTTGAAAAACTTAAATCAAGGAGTTAAAAATTTGAAAAAAAAAATTAAAAAAAACATACGACTTATCAAAATACTTTGGTAGTAGATGAAAACAAAAAATAATAAGAAAATGATAGGAATTAAAAAACCGAAAATTATCCAAAGTTCATTAAGGCTTTCTTTTTGGTCATTGTTTGGTAAATTTAGTTCAAAAAAGTTTATCGGTAATTTTAAGTTGCTAACGTTAAAATTAAATGAAACCTTAGCTCCAAAAAAAATTAACCAGTCTTTGTCAAAATTTTTCTTTTCTTCTGACAAGAGCATTTCTCCCAACGAGTTAAAAAATACACTTTTGCTGTTTGTTTCACATTTTGTTCCATTTATTTTATTTTTTATTTTCAAGATATACAACCATTTTGGACAAAAATCATTGTCTACACACTGAACCTGATTATTCACTGTATTCTCATCGATGCACATATTTTGCTTAGGACATATTGAACTATTGGGTTCTGCTTTAAACTTATTAAAAAATATTATATTTATTTGAAAAATTAAAAATAATTACTTCAATTAAAAAGGTTGTCTTAAAATCAATGGGAATTCTTACAAATTTTTCATTGAAATTTATGGTCTTGTACAAAAATGGCGTCAGGTCAGCATCGAATAAAGCATCGTTATCAATTGAATTGGATCTCAGTTTAAAATTTGATTTAATTGCATAAAGGGTGAATTGAAATTTTTTAAATTTAAATAGATCAGTCATTGAAGTCGAAAAAATGTTATCCAAATGTAAATAGATAAAAAAAATTTCTCTTTCTAAAACGGTTTCGATACAAAGTCTTGGCAAAAATTCGATGTTAAATTCATACGAAATAATGTGGTTTTTTGTAATTTCTTTTTTGTTGAATTTAATTTTAGCTTTATTTAAACTTTGATTCATGAATGTAATTCCTTTTAAATTAACAATTAAGTTATGATGACTTATTTCATTCTAGTTCTTACCTATGGGAATACTTCTAAAATTGTATGCGCTGTAAAATTCATTTGTACAATGCTTACTTTCATGTTCTTCCTCAAGAACAACTGCTCGAATTATTTTTTCAGAACCGGTTTTACTGCTGCATTGCTTACATTCATTTTCACATAGACAGAATTTATTCTCTCTATTTTGTAAACATTCATTCATGATTGTTGGGTTACGAAATTCGCCCTAGTAGCAAAATTTTAATAAATTAATTAAAAATATTTCTACTTAATTAAATTAGAAATATAAAACTTATTTCCAGTGGGTTGCAAAAGTTAAAAAGTTGTTATTTTTTAATATTTTAATATCGTTATATATATACTATATATTGATACCAAAATTTAATTAAACAGATATTGTGAAATTCAAATACAAATTGAACAAAAATTCTTCTTTTTTGATGAATTAAAATTAAAGTTAATAAAAAAAACTTAAAAAAAATATTACAACATATTGCAACATACTTTTAATATCATATCAACATATCTTTAAATCTTTTATTTTTTGTTTTATTTTAAAATGAAAAAAATTATATTAGGTAAAAAAGGTTATGATGTAAGTTATGATAAAGTATGTTGCAGTATAATAATAATAATAATAATAATAATAATAATAATAGTGACAAGCTACAGCAGAATACCTGCGGAGCGAGACTAGCTTATGTCTCGCTATGGTAGCTATTCTCATCGTAAAAAAAAAAAAATTCAAATTCGTTTCAATTTCATTTTTTTCTTTTTTCATTATATTTTCTTTTTTCCCTTCTTATCTCTTCATCTTTTTCTTTTCGTTTCTTCACTTTAGAATATCCGTAGAGATGGCCGAAATGCAGCGTCAAATTTAAAAGTATTTTTTTAATTTTTTTTATTAACTTTAATTTTGATTCATCAAAAAAGGAAGAATTTTTGTTCAATTTGAATTTGAATTTCACAATACCATTAAACACAAGTAATTAAAATTAAACAAATCTTACCAGATAAAAAATTTTACTTTTTGTTTTGTAAAGTTTGTAAACAATATTATTTGGCCATACTTCATCATTTTTAATAATAAACGAGTCATTATTCTTTAGTCTTAGGCGGTCAATGTTTCCTAGAATGTATTCAAATTGGTTTGTGCCTGGTTGCATTATTATTAAATAATCTCCATTTGTAGATTGATACCTTAGGATACAGGTATACTGATTGAAATCTCCGCTGCATAAATCTATAATTTTCAATTATTTATTATAAAAAAAAAAAATTAGAATTAACCATTATAAAATGGCTTTGATGTGTCAATTGTTTTATTTTTGCTCTTTATGCCAACAGAAACTATACCACTATTTACATTCTCTATTGAACAATATTTATTTGTATTTTTACATTTAATCAACACTGTTATTGATACATTGGCAAAAAAGAATGTGAAATTTGGATTTTTCTGCGTAATGAAACTAGGGTCTTTAATGACAAGTTCAATTGCTCTCTAGAAATAAAAAGAAATTAAAAAAATTAAATCTAAAATAAAAATCCTTAGCTTACAAGTTTATTAAGGACACTTTTATCAGGCAATATTTTGACGCAGCTAGATAAGCCCTGGTAATCAACAAATTTAAGTTGATATCCTTCGAATTCATCATTTGTTTCTATTATAATTAAAAAAATAAAAGTTAAGATTTTAAATATTGAAATACTTACCAAGATCGATTATCGAATCAAAGCTCAAAGATAGCAGAAATGATAGCCTACTATTTTCATTTCGATAAATCACTGGACTTGAAGATAAGTTAAACTCAGATTTATAAGTTTTATTTTGCTCAAAATTTTCGCTGGAGCGTTTAATTGGCGGAGAACAAGATTCTTAAAATGTAAAAAATAAATAAAAAGATAAAATGTATTCAAAATTAGAAAGCCTGAATGTCTTTATTGATCAAATGAAATTTATTTAAAATTCTTGGTGAACTTTTTTGATTTAGAATTATTTTTTACATTTTTAAATATAATGCTGAAACAAATCTTTAATAAGAATTTTAGATAAATTTTAATTCTTAAAAAATTGAATATTTCAACTTAATAAATTTACTCAATAAGTAATAAAGACTAATCAGCTTTTCTATTGTTAATTATAAAAAAATACCATGACTAGTTATCAAATGGTCTAGTTTTCTGAAGCTACTGGAAACCCTAGACTGGAATTTATTTTCAATATTAAAAAGGAATTATCAATAGATTTTAAATGACATTACATTTTTCTCATACTGCTTCGAACTAAATTGAACAAAATGATACCTGCCGAAAAGCTTAATAATATGTTGTTCAGATCGATTTGTACAAATCAAAATTTGAAGAAAAATTTGCCATAAAGCTATCTTTCCAATCGAGCTATTCATATTGTCAAAAATTAACTTAGTAAACCAAAATTAAAAGCTTTCTGATCCATAATTCTAAAAATCAAAATATAATATTACACATAAAACGGAAAGATAAACTTAAATTTATTAAGATAAAAGTTAAAATTTTAAAAGGACTGTTATCGTTAAAAAAAACTAAAAAAACTAAAAAATAATTTTCCAAATCCAAATAAAACAAAATTATTTTGTTATCTTCAAATTGTATTGACTAAGAATGAAATTATCTTATTAGTTAAAACTATGATATTACTTAAAGCAAATATAATATTGGATTTTATTTTATTGTTTTTTTTTAATTTTGAAAATGGCTTATATTGTCGAAAATAACTCATGACCTTTATTCAAAATATATGTCGCTTTAGTACAGGTATTTTTGAGCCGAGTTACTATGGAATTAAAGCAAAAATTATTTGTAAACAAAATAGAACAGTGAATTACTTTTTTGAAAACTTAGACGAAAACTTGATCAATTAAATCAAAAAGTCTGAGTTTAAAATAATAAAAACAAGATTCATAAATAAAAAATTTTATTCTTAGAAGGCTACTAGACAATTCTAATCAAAATACTAAAAATGAACTCAGCTTATTAATATAAGCTTGTTTGATAGAGAAAAAAAAATGAAAATCTAAAACCAAAAAATTTGATATATATTTTTTTAATTTTCTTGAATAAGAAATACTCAACAAATATCTAATTAATGAATTGGAGATAAAAAGTTCGATAAAAATTAAAAAATTGTCTTGAATTTATTTTAAAATATATTTTAACAATCTTTTATTAAATGAAAATTTAAAAATCTCTACAATCTCAAAGATTCTTTCTTTTTATGTTAATCTATTAAAACATCTAAATTTTTCTTTAATAATGAAAAATTTAAAGCATTTTTTCGAATCCTAAGTTAATTTTTTTATCAATAAAATTTTTTTTAATTTTTCCATGGCCTCTGTGTGATTTGAAACTTAAAAAAACAAAATATAATTTTATGCACTAAAACAAATTTATTTCAAAAATTACTTTTTCAAATTTGTTTATCAATTTTCTTTTTTTATCGATACTTGCGTTTGATTGCGATCTCAAGGCACTTTTTGTTTCCTTCAATTTACTATTTAATCTTGACTCTCTATTTTCTAAATAATCAAATTTAATTAATTTTTGAAAAATTCTAGCTCTCAATCATTTTAAAATTTGTTTTAAAATAACTGAATTTTTGTTTTGTGAAATTCAGTATAAACAAACATAGAAATATGATTAAAATAAAACAACTTTTTTTCTCTAGTTAAAATATTAGTTCTGTAAATTTTACAAAATTAGTATTAAATTGTAAATTAGTTCAGTTAAAACAAAGCACAGCTAACTTTGTTGGAATCAATGACAAAAGTCTGCGATTCACGTGAACTCTCTCTCTAAAATTTACTCAAAGGTGCACTATATTGCATTTGTAGAACTAATTTTTTGCCTCTAAAAAAAGCTATTTGATTTTTATCATTTTATTTTTTTCTATAGTACAGAATTTCAGGAAACTATCAAAAAAAATAACTTTCTTTCTGATTAAAATTATTTTCTAATCAAACAACTTACGAGAACTTAGATGATAACGATTGCATCTATCCCAATTTGTCATACATTCTGAATCTAAATAATTCAATTTTGCAGCTTGTTTGTCCAAAAGTCTTGAGTATTCTGTTAAGCTCTCTGGCATAAAGTTAAACTTTTTTTGTCTAACATCGATATTTGGCTCTGGAAGATAGGCCGTAAATGTAACATTCATCATAAATTAAATTTGTTCAAAAAAGTTTAAATCGGATTAATTTAAGTTTATAAATTTATTAGGAACGCTTTCCCAAATGACTATATACATCTTATGGCGTAAATTGCATAAATTTTAATCTTTATTATCACAGTTGCTATTTTCTAGATATATGCTAAGTAGGCCCGTTATCATCAGACTTCGATTGAAGCTGATATACTCAATAAATTGCCAGAAATTATTAAAATTTTATTAAAAGAAAGCTTATTAAAAGCCCTATTTCATTAAATTTCCATTGGAATAGAAAATTTCTGAGTAAAAAATAATACGTAATAATTTAATGACGAAGTAAGCTGATTTATATAAGCCAATTTTCGGAAGTTAATATTATTTTATTAAATTGATTTAAGTTTTTATTTTGATAAGTTTCTAAACTTATCAAATTAATTATTTAAAATGAATAAGGTAGTTGATACTGATGTAGAAAAGTCAATTATTTGCTTTTTCTTAAGATTTTGTTACAAAAATCAGAAATTTGATTCAAAAACTCATTTTAAACTGAAGCAAATAACTTTTAGATTAAAAAAGTTTATTTATTTTTCTTTATCAATCTTTACCATGTGTATTTTGTTATTTTCAAAAGTTTAAGTAAAAATAATGAAAATTGCATTGTTTATCTAATTATGTAACAAGAAGAATCTAAAAATCAATTTCTAATTAAAACTTAAAGTAATCTTTTAAATAATTTAATCACTTTAATATTGTTTTATTTTTTACTATAAATATGCAGTGACGCTATTTTTTTAATAAATAAAAATGCATTTTTTGTCTCTCTCGCTCTCATAAAATTTTCTTTTATCAAAAAAATGTTTGTTTCAAAAAATAAAAACAAAAAGAAAAATTTTAAAAGTAAGCTAAATATGTCACAAAATGAAGAAATTCAATTAAAAAAAATCATACACTGATCAAGATCTAAAAGACGCAATCAATGATGTTAGACCAGAAAATTGCTATTTTAATTTTTCAAAAGTTTGATGGATTGAACGACCGCATTTTTTTGAGTGGTTCCAAAAAGTTTTTGTTACTCATTGTGAATCAATAGAGGGGCCTAAATTATTGATAATTGATGGTCATACTTCACACATAAATCCTGCTTTAAAGAATTTTTTTGTGATGATTAAACCTTAATTTTTCCTCTTTTATTAAATCTTCTTTTAGACTCACTTTCGTTTTGTTTCGTATTTTTTTTTAAGCTTTTTACTAATTGGTATAGAATGAAATCAAATCGTAAAAACTTAGTTTATTTTGTACAAAAGAATAATTTAATAATCAATAAAATAATCGCTTAATGAATTTATTGAAAAGTTAAAAAAGTATGAATAAACCCATATGAAAAGCTACTAATCATGTGCAAAATCTCTGCAAATTTCACGTCACTAGAATATTTTTCATCATTTTGCATTCACAGAACTAATTTTGAACTTACAGAAATAAAGTTATTCAATTTTTTATGATTTTATCTCTTCTAATGAATTTCACAAAATTAAAATATTTCTTAAAGGAAAAAGAACTAATTTTTATTAATTTTTTTCGATTCAAAATTTTTATATCGAAATTTTTTATTTAAATAAATCATTATTATTTTTTGGTAAATATTTATTGAAATTATGTATTTTGAGAAAAATTTATAACAATTTCATTCCCAATAGCCAAAAAGCAATCGATTAAAATTTAAAGTTGAGGGTTGTGAAGTTTTTTCAATTCAGAAAAATTTTAATCACTTTTTTACTTAAAGTAATAATTTAGTTCTGTAAAATGCCTAACGTTTAAGCAACTTTACTTAATCCGAAAATAATTGCCTGCAAAAAACCCGGCAAATTAATTGCACAGTTGACTACAATACTTTTTAGTGGTGTGCAAAACACGTTTCCTAAATAAAAGTTATTCAAGTTTTACTGAATTAAAAAGAACTTCACAGCCCCTTTTAATGTTACGAAACTAATGATTTCATACAATTGCCTAATTTTAAACTTTGTCTACTGCTCTGCAGAAAGCTGCTACAACAAAGCCAAGACTATAACAGCTTAATTTATTCAATAGTCTTTAGTGTGCGGTACTTTGTCAAACGATTTGGCAAAGTCTAGGTACACCACATTAGTGCATCTCTTGTATGATTTACTTTTCTTATTACCAGCAGATTTGAAAGGCAGGACTTTTTTGGTTCAGAGCCGTGCTGATCTAGACTAATTAATTCATTTTTGTTTAAAAATTGATTAAAATCTCTCGAAAGTGGCTTTCCATAACTTTGCAAAATATTGACGTAAGTGAGACCGATCTAAAATTGCATGCATTTAAACGACTTTCCGATTTAAAGAGTGGTGCTATATTCGCTTCACGCCGGCGCTCAGGAACCTCCTCTGTCATGAAAGATTTAATGAATAAAAGAGAGAGTGTAATAGCTAAATGGGCTTCGACCCTTTTCAGTATAATACCATGCACATCGAATTATTTGGTTTGTGGACGACACCAATGTGTACCGAGTCACAATTCACAAGACCTACGAGGGGAATTTGACCGCCTAGCCCATTAATGGTTTAATACTAAGCTTTCTAAAGTCCTTGGGAATTTAATGGTGATTATTTGCTTATATTTATTATAATATTAATATTCTAATAGTAATATTCTATTCTATATTAGAATATTTCTTCAACTTTCTAGTTTTCTATTTATTTATTAACACTAGAAAGCCCGGTGGGTCATTTGACCCGATTTAAGATTTTAAACCCTCAATAAAAATTGAACCAAGCAAGATTTTGGAACAATTAAAAAAAGCCCGGATTTGTTTTCATTTATTATTTAAAAATAATTTTTTAATTTATTCAAACTCTTTAAATTAGAAAATTATACATAAAGGCCCGGTCTGGTCAGTTGACCCGACATAGTTTTTAGCCTATATTCAAGCTATTTTGCAAGCGATTAAATTGAAATTAAAAAAAAAATTTAAAATTGCATAATTTTTGATTATTCTAGATTTTATTTATTTAAAATGGAAAAAAGAACTGCTGCTTTAGCCGCTCTGGCGACTCTCAGAGACAAACGAGGAAGATTGTGATGCTGCGCATGAGTCAATTTTTTCTGGAGCGGATGATGATGAGGTCTTATTTTATAGCAATTTAGATGAAGATTTCAACTATTCTGAATGCAACACCAGAATCTATACCTCCTAAAAAAAATAACCAAAGAAAAAAATGCCAAATTAGGCTTTGTAATGAAAACAAATCAACATTCAGTTGTCATAATTGTAAATTACCAGTCTGTGGAACTTATATTGAAACCCCGAAATATGTGCATAAAGTGCTCTGGGAATGTTGAAAATTAAATTTCAAAAATTACATATTTTTTATCATTTTTATCATTAATATTCTAATTTTTTGACTTTTTTTGCAATTTTTTATTTAAAATATTCAATTGGACTAAAAAATTAATAATAATTTTTAAAAAAATTTAAATATTTATTCATTTTTACAATTTTTGAAACAATTTGAAAAAAAGTAAAAAAAATTAATTAAATCTGATTATTTTTGCCTGAATAATTGATTAAAAAACATTGTCGGGTCAATTGACCCGATCAGGCTTTGATGGTATAAAAAAACTGGTCTTTCTAGTGTTAAGTTTACTACCAGTATATTTTTCTTTGTTTTACAATGTCGCTCATTATCGATTTACTAATTATAGTTTTTAATTTATTAATTTCCCTTTTTTGCTCAAGATTCAGTTTATTTATTTGTTTATTTGTAATGCTCTTTCAGTATAAAATTAAATATAAAAAAAAACTAAAATAAAGTTAAATAAGATAAAATAAAATAAAAATAAATAGGGAAATAAAGAAAAAGGATAAATAAGTCTAAGTAATAAAGCTGTATGAAAGATCTTTTTTTTTTCCTAATTCTAAAATAGATATTTAATTGTCTATTAAATTATTCTACCATTTTATTTATATGATAATATTTATTTCAATTTATCCATTGGACTAAACTTTAATTAAATAAATAAATAAAAAAATTAAAATTAAAATGCTCAAAATTCGGTTCGATTTTTTTCCTTTTTAAATATTCCATGTTAATTTTTAAGCTGAATTAATAAACAGTGTAATATTTAATAATAATGTTCAAAAGTTTTTTGAGTAAATAAAAATGAACACAGAATTTATTTGTAAAAATTTTTATTTCATGTAGAAACATCTTAACTAAAGAGTAAAATTTGGTAGTGGTTAAAAAATTAAAAAAGTTCGAGATGTAAAATCAAAAATCAATGTAAAATAGAGGAAACAGCTTTTTTTTTACTAAATTTATTCGGATAAGCGAGAATTCCAATTTAAAGAGGATCGGATTAAAGAGATTTGACTGTTTATCTCCTTATCTAAATATAAGTTTATGATCTACAGCTTTCGATTGAGAATTGGTGCAATTCAATATAAATTTATCATGGACAAGTCAACAATCATGAAAAATGCTGAAAGTTTGGTCTCATTTATTTGACGTGTAGCTTAGCTTGTTGGTCCAACTTTTTGATTAAAATTTATCTTTATTCTAAGACTTGTCTCTTCATAATTCAATCTTCCCCTTATCATTCGATTTTTCGAAGTTTAGTCATTGTTAGTTTTTTCTTCTTTAGGTTCTTCATTACCTGAGTCTTCATCAGAGTCATATTCAGTATTAAGTTGATTTGATATTTCCATTTCACAATACACTTCATTTATTTATTTATTAAATTAACCTCCTTTAAGGAGAAGTAAAAGTAAAAAAAATATAAAAAATATTACATAAAAAAATAATAAAAAATTTATTTCAGTTCAGAAAAAAAAGATTAGGAGAGAAATTATTACGTTTGACATGGATTTTAATAATATTTTAATAACTCCTTCAAAAGTTGCCTATAATGTTTGAGTCTTAAATTGTCTAGACACAGCCAGATAGAGTCCGAGATACCATCATTAGTCTTGTGATTATTTTTTAATTTCTCTTTTAATTTATTTATATTACTGGTAATATTGTAACATTTATGAATGAAATAATTTTTTCATTCACATTACGAAAGACCGATTTTTCAGATTTTCTATTTTATGATTTAATTTCATTGATTCAATGAAAAAATTATTTACGATCTCTAAAAAAAAATTTAGATTTTACATGAAAAAAAAAAAAATTCATTTAGATGTTTTTTATTTTACAACAAATAATTAAAATTAATCAAAAAAATATTCATCACCAATTTTTATAATTATGAGAAAAAAAAATACAATAATAAAATTGCTTTAACTGAATAAGTCTTCTCGGTCCGACGAGAAAAAGTCTCCATCTTCGGAGGCACTGAAATTCAAAAAGTGCGACGGTCTATGAACTTCATGATAGAAATCTTTGGGATTGGCCAACTGCAGCTCGTATTTGATATCATTTTCGTATCTAACACCCATGAAATTGTAATTCCAAGACCCTTGCGCCGGCACCATGAAAAAGCCCAAAAATCTGTCGGACAAGAGCATCTGCACTTTTTCGTAATGAGACGGCAAGTAGCCTTTGGGATTCATGCTTTTGTCAGTGTTCTGTTTGCCCCATTCAAACCCGCTTGGAGTTAATTTATACGCAGTTAGAGAGACGGAGCCAGGCGTGAACGAGCACGTTATCACTATGGTCTTTTCTCCGTCCCATGACATATTGTCGGCCATTATCTTGGAGTGTATGCACACGTCTTGTGGCGACAAGTGCGGCAATTCATTTGGCTGCGTGTGAATCCATCCCAGTGGTTCCATTTCTTTCAAATACTCATGCTGTGGCAACATGTGTGGCATTTGAACAGCCTGATGTGTGCCCAGCTGCGGCACCATCACAATACAGCGTATTTCCTTGACCTGTGGATTGTCTGGCGGCGAAATGCCGTACAAGTGGCCCGATATTTGGCACCTCAAGTCCGATATGGTTATGAATTTTTTGAGTATGTTCTTGGGCAAAATGTAGGTGAAGCCAGTTTCTTTGATGTCATCGGACGACACATAAATGTGATTTGTTCTCAGGTGAAGATTGGTGGCGGAAATGGCGCGCACTCGCCACTCGGTCTTGGACGAAAACGTTTGCGTCTCGTAATTGCTGGTTGTGGAGGTAATTATTTCGTCGCCATGTTTGTTCACCGATCTGGTGGTAGTGGCGGTGAGCTGTGTTTGTTCCTTGGTTTGTTTTTCGATCTCGGCTATTTGCTGACGCTGTGCAGACGGAGCCGATATTTCCATGCCAAGTATGATGTCTCTGATCTCGGACTGGGTGAGCGAGGCCACATTCACATTGTTCTTTTTGCCATAGTCGGACAAAATGAGGTCTTTGAGCGCCACTTCGCAGTTGATCCACTCTTGGGGCGACAAACTGGGCCATATGTGATGCATTTCGGTGATCACAGTCTTGTCCGGCTTGAGAATCATCTTGGCTCGGTCGTTGTTGACGTGCAGCGCTTTGAGTATGAGAATGAGGCGGGAAAAGGCGGTGTACGAGCTGATCGACTTGAGCCAGTCGTCGTACAAATTGAACAAGACCATTTGAGGCTCGGTGGCCTTGAGGATCAAGTCGCCGAACTTTTCCACTTTGAGACACGCCTGGAACGGCAGCTGCAGCTCCGAGCCTTTGATGACAATGTTGGGAAAGTCGAGCAGATGGACCTCGAGCGGATCCAGCATGCCCTTGCGGGTCACAATTATTTGCTTGGGCTGCTCTTCGACGGGCAGCGATCGGATCAAGGCGGCCACTTCCTCGGCCGTCTTCCATTTGGCCAATTGGCCGAGACGCTTTTGGCCGGCCCACACACTCGTGTGAATTATTTTCAAGAACAATTGACCTGTGCGCGGATTAAAAATAAATATGGCACCATTGATGGGCTTGGTGGTCAAATTTCCCTCGTAGGTCTTGTGAATGGTGACTCGGTACACGTTGGTGTCGTCCACAAACCAAATAATTTGATTGCTGAACAGCTCGCCATAGTTTTGACTGGACAAATAGGGCTCGGTGGGCTCCGACGAGTACAGTTGGAGGCCCTTGCGAATGCGTTCTCTTAGGACGTACAAGGCCGGATTGGCTTTCATCACTTTGGCCATGGCTTGTTGAATGAGCGGCTTGCAGCCCGGAAACCAGTTGCCGAACGCCGAGTGAAGATTGTAGGCCAAATCGACGGCGACCATGCATCCGGTGGGCGACGGATAAATGCTCATGTTGTCGGTGGTGTAGTCCAAAAATTTAGCGCGCGCATAGCGTTCGATGTCGTGCGAGTCGTAGTCGCCCCATCGCAGCTGCACGTCGAACCAAAACTTTTGCGTAGTCGAATTGTCCATGACGTCCTTGGAGTCGGCGAGCAGACTGGGCTTGCTCACGTTCCACTTGTAGGCGGCAAAGAGCAAAATGTCGGCACACGACGAATTCATTTTGTACGATTTTCTTGGATGAATGGTCTCTTTTTGAACGGTTTCGACCTCGAGAGCGTCCAATTCTTGGTCGAACACTTGACACAAGTCCATCACAATTGACTCGTGGATTTTTTGCCACAAGTGAGCGCGAAATATTTGAATGAGCGATATTTTGAGAGTGGGTATTTTGCCGTGCATAAAAATGCCAGTCAAATCGAGCTGCACCTGAAAGCCCACGTACACATTGGCCCGGTTGATTGTGGGCGACCACCACAGCGTAAAACGTCTGTTGGGTATTTGATTGAGGCCAGAGCGTTGAGCGTTGGTCAACTTTTTCCATCGCATGGACTCCTCGAAGCCGGACGCCTTTTCCCAGAACAAGCCCTCCCAAGTCGGAAAATAGGTGCCTTTGAAGAGCGTGTGCTCGAGAATGCCCTCGACGCCGCCAAGTGCCTGGATCATGTCGGTGCGATAGTTGTTTAAATTCCACAATTTGCCGTCGTGACGTTGATGTGTCCACCAGAAGGGATTTTGTTTGAGAATTTGATATTGTTTGAAGTCGGTGCGCACTCGCCATCCTTTGTCGTAGGCGAGCACGTGACGATCTTTTTGAAATAGAGTGTTTATGCGCGGTATGCCTCGGTCCCAACTGTCTTCCAAATCTTCCAAAGTCAAACGTTTATTTTGAGCATTGGCCTCTTGACGCTTCAGTGCGTACTCGGCCCACACGCGCTGCGAGTCTATGAACTCGCTTTCCCACGGCATTATGTACCGGTACAAATTGGGTATGAGCTGGTCTTCTGAGTGGGACATGCCCGACCGAAAGTGGGTTATGCCCACGTCTGTCTGCTTGGACCATCGCAGGTCCGATTGCGGTATGAGCACGTGACCCATTGACAGCATGCCCAGACCGCCCAGCTCTTTGGGCGTGTAGAACACGACTGGCGGAAAGCGACTTGGCATCTTTGAATTGAGACCGATTTTGATGCGCGTTTGTATTTTGTTCTCGCACTTGACCAACAAGTCGAGCAGCTCTTGGGTGTTGACTACGGCCTCGCGAAAATACGTCATCAAACCGATGAGCGCCGTGTTCCATTTGTTCACTATTTTGGTGAATGTGGTCGAGCCGGACGCCATCAGTATTTGACGCACTCGATTGTGAAATTTGTTCATGGCGTCGTCGTCGACGCGCAAAAAACACTGGGCCGTTCGTTCCTTGGTCACTTCGTTCTGCAAGTTCCACACGCCGTCCTTGTGCACAAACTGATGGTTGGTGGTGCGACACTTGGGCAACAGGCGACACTCGAAGCCGCTCATGTTAAACAACAAATTAGGATTGTCCTTGGAATAGACGGACGCAAAGCTTTGCTCCCACTCGATTGTGGTCACGGCTCTGGGCAGTCGATTTTTGATGTCCCAAAAGACGGCCCGGCCCAAATTCACGTCGTGCTTCATGAGACGCATGCGCGCGTCCCTCGGCCAGCACTTTTTGTTGTTGTAGCCGACAATGTTCTCGTTGTTGGGATCGGGATGTTCGGTCAAGTAGCGTTGGATGAGCTCTTTGGCCTCGTCGGCACTGAACCGAAACAAAATGTGCGTTTTGTCAATGTAGCGGCTGTAGAGTCGAATGGGATGAGCGGTCTCGATGTCGACGCTTTGAAATTGCAGAAAATTGTTGGGCAATTGGGGCGGTCCGGCCATTTCGCTGGCGCGCTGCAGGCCCAGCACCAACAAGTCAAGTATCAGACCGTAGTACTGCACAATGAACGAAGAGAACTGGAGACCGCGTATGATGCCGTACGAGTTTGTGTGGTTCATGTCCTTGTAGTTGATTACGATGTTGTTTTTGGCGGACATGTAGTCGGCGATGTTGTGGTCGACTACCAGACGAAGCAGCCGATTCAAAAAGGTCAAGTCCATTTTTTCGTACATCTTCTCGAATTTGGTCTCGAGCATGACGTTGCATTGGCCGTCGCTGGTGTGCCATATGTGCGTCAAGTTGTTTATGCCCTGGCACCATTTGTAGACAAGAAGTGGCGGCGGTTCGGAGTCGGCCGGCTTGATCCAGGCGGGAAACAGCCGTCTCTTGTCCGACTCGTACCACAAGTACTGGTCGAGATAGGCGTCGGTGATTTTTTCCAGCGGTTCCACTTCGTACACGGGCACCAAATGCGAGTACAAGTCCATGAACTCGATTTGGGTTTCTTTGAAGGCGCGCTGCGTTAGCAAGTGTCGTTTGATGCGCGACAACGCTTCGTGCGGATTGTCGTACGCTTGTTCGATGAGACCGAGCTCTTCGCGCTGCGATTGATTCAAACGCGACTTAACCGAGTACGCTTCTTTGAGCCGCTCGAGAGCCAGGATCAACAATTTGGTGTCGTGTTTGTAGGAGAGAGGCGGAAATGGTATGGGCGTGAAGCGACGCGACTCCAGCCAATGCACAGTGGTCGTGTAGACGGCGACGGCCTCTTCGGCGCTGATGTACGGGCCGTCTTTCAAGTAGTTGTGTTGGCGTTCTTGTTCGGCCTTCAAGAACAGCCGGGTGAGTCGGCCGAGGTTTTTTTTGCACACAGTCTTGTCGACGGTGGCGCCGCGTCTAATCCGCTCGCGGTTATAGTGGGCCGTGCTCGTCCACCAGTCGGCCTTGGCCTTCACGTACCTCAAGATCATGTTCTCGATGGGTATGGGCAAGCCGGGCACCTTCCACGGTATGTTCGCCTTCCAGCAGCGCCACGCCTCGCTCAAATGCTGCAGTATGGTCTTGGCCTTGTTCTGCTTGATGCCCTCGGGCATCATGTCCAGTATGTCGTGCATGACGGCGGCGCGCAGCTCCAAATCGTAGTGCGACTCGACCCGTTGTTTGGTCACCGTTTTGGCGATGCCCTTGGAGTGTCGGCCCTCGAATTGGCGCGACAGCAAATTGCCCAGCCATCGTTCGAGCAGCGGTGTGATGCCGCGCAAAAAAAACAGCCAGACGCGCCACCCCGCCGTCCAGAAGCCGCAGCCGGGTCCCTTGCCCACCGGGCCCGTGTTAAATCTGTAGTAGAGCAGGTGCTTCAGGTCCTTGCACATTCGTATTTGTTTCATCAGCTTGTACTTGTATCTGTACATGCCGGTCAGTTGGCCCACATGGGCGAATATGTACTGGAGGCCGTCGGCCAGTTGGAACGCGTCCACGTTGCCCAGCCGGTACTGGACGTGCGAGTCCACTATGAGCTTGGTCAAGCGGAGTATTTCGCGACACAAGTGGAATGCGTTGCCGAAGCGCGACTTCTTGCGCTCCTTGGTCGTCAGTGTCTTGACCGGCTTCAGGTTAAAGTTGTAGTCCAAGTGAAGGTAGTTGAGATTTTTGCGGTGAATGAGCAAGTTGAGCATGTTGTAGCCTTGGCGGCACACTTGGAGGCCCGCTTCGACCCAGTCGAGAGTGGTCGTCTGAAAAAATTTCGTCGACTTGAACGAACGAAAGAGGTAGCGTTTTTTTTGGGGCTTGGGCTGCCGATGATGCAGCGCGTTCAGCACAAAGTACTTGAGCAACTTCTGGTAGGACACTCTCACTTTGACCGGATGACTGGACGGACAGTGTTCTCTGTACCAGGTTTTGACGAGGGGAACGTCGACGGCGCGTCTCGTGTTGCCCGAGCGCTGATTGTAGGGGCGTCGGGCCCACAGCAGCGCGATTCCGTTGGCCGTGTTGTCGGTGTAGAGCGGCGTGTCGCTTAGAAAGGGCTCGATCGAGTCGGGCAGCTGAAAGTCGAGGTCGTCGTCGAGCGCAATCAGCTCGTTTACTTGGTCGACGGTGTTGGACTTGGTGGCCGAGTGTCGATGCGATATGGGGTTGATGAGCGGGTCGAAGTAGAAGGCGGGCAAGTCGGGATCTTCGGTTTTGATGAAGACCACGTTGGGCGTGTGATACCACGACAAGTAGACTTTGAAGGGATACGAGTTGTACAAGTAGGGAAAGGCGATGCGGTACTCGGTGCGGATGGGCTGGCGAATGATGATCTTGTGAATGTCGTTGAACTCGTTCCAGTCCTCTTCGTTGGGGTTGACGTCCTTGACCAGCGGCTCAAATTTTGGACCGCCCGGTATCGCGATATTGAGCGCCTTGGCCGTAAAAAACGACTTCAAGTCGAACAAGTAGAAGTAGTTGTCGTCGAGCAAGTCGGTGAGCAGTTGGTTGCCCAGCCGGTACAAATTGGAGAGCATGGGCAGCGACAAGGTCCAGCGTCTGTACGTGGAGCCGTTGACGCCGAATTTGGCGCCTTGCAGCGGCTTGTTCTCGTACAGCCATTCGTATATTTCCTTGTCTTCGTCTTTGTCGAGCTCCATTTGAATGGCCTCGAGCGGCTCCACGTCCAAAATGTTGTCGGCGTAGTCGAGCGGCGGCTCTTCGTCGTCGAACGGCGGAAATCGCATCCGCTTAAAGTGTCTGCGGTCTCTCTTCTCGCGTCGCATCACCACCCACATCGAGCCCCACTGGGCTATGTAAATGGGCTCGACCACCCACGGTATTTCGTTGACGAAGGTGATGGCGCCCGTTATGTGATAAATCACCTTGATCTCTCGAATTTGCTCCCATGGCATGGGCATGTTTTCGAGCAGTTTCATGACCGCGTGCGGCATGTATTTGAGAGCGCCCAGGTAGACGCGTTTGTCGTTGCGAAACTTGCGGTTGGTCATGTCGCCGTGGTCTTTGATTATTTTGCGCAAGTGTTCGGGCGGCATGTCCTCTTTTTGGTTGTCGACAAAGCCGAATTTTCGTTTTTCCGAATATCGCTTCGACTGCAGTTGCTGCCACTTTTTCGACTTTTCCACCATGCGCTCTTCGTACAAGTCGTCCAGAAGCTTTTGATGCTGCTGCTGCTGACTCATGGCGTAGAATTGGCCCATTTGTTGGAAAAAACTTGTGGTTTGTGGCAGCACAAATTGGGACTGGTGGCCCTGCTGCTGCTGTTGTGCTCCACCGTACATGTTCGGCGGTATTGACATTTTGATTTCACTTTTCTCTGTTTGTTATCCGATTTTGGCTTTGATTTAATCTAGAATTAATTTAATTATTTATAGGCTATTTTATTTTATTTTGTTGTGCTATTTATCAATCATTAATTACAAAATAGGGTTTAATTTTTTTTGGTGTTTAAAATTTCTCCAAGTCGTTTTTGTTGCTTGAGTTAAATTAAATAAACTGCATGGTTATGAAGCTAATTTTGGTTCTTTTGTAAATGGTGTAAATTTTTGTGTGACTTTTATCCGCTTTGAATTTAGTGAACGAATTGGAGAAAAAAAATGTTTGATGAAAATATTAATGAGAATTTTTTGTCCGCATGTTTTATTTTAATTTGTCTTATTTGGTTTTTTTTTTTGATTTCAAATCCTTTTGAGAAAAATTTTTTCATAAAAGGTCCGCATCATTTTGAAAATTTTTGGAATTTTTCCAGTTTAGGGCGTTGTGAAATTCAAATACAAATTGAACAAAAATTCTTCCTTTTTTCATGAATTAAAATTAAAGTTAATAAAAAAAAACTTTTAAAAATACTGCAACATATGGCAACATACTTTGTTGCACCTTTATTACTCAAAATAAAATTTTATTTTATTTTTTTTTAAGTAAATCTAATCAATAATCTATTTAAATCTTATAGATGCTTTATTTTTTGTCATTTTTTGTATGAGAAAAATTATTTTAGGTAAAAAAAATGCAACAAAGTATGTTGCACTCTGTGGCAGTATTTTTTCTTATATTTTTTATTAACTTTAATTTTAATTCATCAAAAAAGGAAGAATTTATGTTCAATTTGTATTCGAATTTCACAATACTCCAGTTTAGATAAAGAATTTTTTCTTATTTTTTTTCATTAAGGAAATCTTTATGAAAACATTTTAATTTTTAATAATTAAAAAAAAATATTTATTTAAGTATGGGCGACAATTTTTTACAAAGATTTAATAATTTTTTCAATTTTAACCTTAATCAACAGGCTAGTGCACTTACCATTGTGCACTGATTAACACTTCATTTATTTAATTTAAATATAATTTTTAATAATTAAAATTGAGATTTTTCTAAATATAAATTACAATTAATTATTTTTTTGAAAAAAATCATTGACAAATTATATCAAATTTTTACTAAGTCAATAAAGATCAAATTGATATTGTTGTAAATTGAAAGCTTGAATGTTGCATGTTTCAATCGACCGATCTCTTGATCACAAAGCTATTTATCAATATTGAATAAAAAATCCAAATGTTATTTCTCCATTTTTTTGTTTTTGCCATTGGTTCAATCAGGTTTCCGCTTTTCCGTAAATTTTAGCTTAAATTTCTCTTGTCATTTTTGATTAGCCTATTTTTTAGATTCTCAGACGAGTTAGTATATAATTGTGTCTTAAAAGAGAATGATAAAATTCTGTCTAAAAATCTATGCTGAAAAGCATATAAGCCATATTACTCTAAAAAGCTATTTTTTTTCCTAATTCACTTCTCGTGGAGCATAGGGTCATTACTTTTGATTTCCACTCAAGTCGATCTTTTGCCTTTACCCTTGCTTCTCCTCATGTCATTCCTATTTTGATGAGCTCTTTCGTGAATGTTGACCTCCATGTTACTGCTGGTCGCCCAAGATTACGTAGGCCTTAGGGTGTCCATTGAAGGACTCTTTTCGGTATCCTTGTTTTTTTCATTTTGAGTACATGCCCTAGCCATCGCTGTCTTTTGTTCTTAATACATTGACTCAATGGCTCTGAATTTGTTCTTTTGTATAGGTCAGCATTCGAGAATGTCTCAGGCCAGTGTAACCTTCGCAGGCTTCCAGTATGGAAGGTATTCAGGCTTTTCCTGTCACATTCACACATCCCGAACATTCACTTTCGTACATCAGTGTTGCTTTTACTTCAGAGTTTAACAGTTAATATTAATATATTTATTAATATTTTTATTAATTTTTCAAAATTTATAAAAATTTAAGTAAAGTTTACGTAAAACAAATGCGTTACATTCGATTTTTGATAGTCAAGAATTCCTTAAGTGAAATTATATTGAAAAATGTGAAAAACAGTGTTGGTTTAAACAATATTGAGTATTTTATAATTAAAGTTGCCATAAAAGTGGTGAAAATGTTCAATATACTAGACGCTTTAATAAAGAGGATATTTGCGATTAAAATTTATTTACTGATTAATTTGTTTAAATAATTTTTATATAAAATTTTATTTTTCACGTTAAATAACTATTAACTAAAATTTAAACTAAAAAGATAAACTGAGAAGTAAATTTCTGGTTAATTGCATACGAAATCATTTTTTTTTTCAAAGTTTATTTCAAGTTCTTAAAGAAACTAATTTTCTAAAAAACATGTGTTAGAATCAGACAGCTACAATAGCGACGCTACATGTAACCTTGCTCAGCAGCTAGCTTTTCGAAGCATTTATTATTATATATTATAAAATTATAAAGCAGTTAAATCAAAAAAGTTATATTTTTGTAAAAAGTACTCAAAGTACAAAATATATAATACTCATTTTTGTTTGGGATGAATTAATACTCACTTATTTATTTAGTATAGTAAGATGGGGCAATTATTTAATGTGTGAATGGGGTGAATTTTATTTTGATTGAATTTTACAGCAAAATAAAAGTGAAAATTTTGTCTAACAAGCAGCATTATGGGTAGAAAAAATATCGAGGATTCCGAAAATACTATTACTTTTTTCATAGGACCTCATTAATTTGGTCAAAATTTATGTTTTTGTAAAAGGTCCGAAAAATTACCAAATTACCTATTTGCCTAAATGGGTTAATGCACTAAATTAAGATTTCACAAGAAACCAAGATACCAAATAGCTGAGATAAGCATGATATTGAAAGCCTTCTGCCTAAGCTATCAATACATAACAAAAATTAAATTTAAGTATTTTTTATTAAGTCCATTCTGAGTTAACCCTAACCTCATTTACCCCTTTTGCTAAGGAGGTGAGTCGAAAAATTCGGTCTAATTCGGTTAATGAATTCGGAGTTTTCAAAAAAAACTGAGTCGATAGACAAAAAATAGGAAAAATAGGTCACCCGGTTAGGCCATCTTACTATATATGAATAAAAAGCAGTTATATGCACTAATAAAAAGAAAATACTTGACTTATAAATTCTGGAAATTAATTTCCAATAAACCTTAAAATGAAATGAAAAATAAAGTCTGATTGAAACTTTGTGTGACATACTGTAAAGCCCAGCTTTTATTTTATTTAAAATGTTCGTGATTTTTACCTTCATTCAATATTATATTTTATATTTTTCATGCTTTGCTTTGTTTTCAAATATTTTTGCAGCTTTTTTTCTTTAGTGATTTAAACAATGCATTTAGTTTAAAAACAAATTTTTTCAAGGAAATTCAAAAAATTTTGTAACTTATTTCGAACAAGTCAATTTTTTTTAGTAATTAAAAATCTTGACTAATTAATATTTTCTTTTTTCATTATTCATTTTTTGTTATGCAAAGAATGTTGCGAATAAGCAGAATTGAATGAAAGTTAAATATATTGATTTGTAGTTTAATTTATGTAGAAAACATAAAATTAGAAAAAAAATCACTCACTAATATTTAACAATTAATACAATTTTAAGCCAATCGATAAAATTTTTAAAAAATTATCACCGAAAAAAGGTTGAATAATGAATTCGATAGTAAAAATAAAATTTTTAATAACATACCTGTAGAAAATAATTTATCTCTAGTAAAACTAATTATAAAGAATAATTTTTGTTTCATACTAATGCTTTATTTTTAAAACGTGGAGTTATTGAAAGAAAATAGCTCTTAAAATAGATCAACAATTCTCATCCTAAATAAAACCTAGAAAATTTTATCTAATTTTTAAAAAATGAAGCAATAAAGCTTATCAAGTTTATGAATTAAAAATATCTTTTTATTTAATAATTTCCGAATATAATAAATTCTAAATAAAATTGTAAATAATTTTAAAATTTATCTAAATTTGATTTATTCTAGGAATAAATTTTAGTGCTAAATCATAATCAGGCACAACAATAAGCCGAAAACCTAGTTTAGCCTCTTTTCCAACATATTCCAGTCTAAAATTTTTAAGAATCTAAAAATTTAATTTTGAAAATCTTGGTAAAAATTAATCTGTACAAAATAGATTACTTTTATCATTATAAGATACATTTTTTGTTCAGCTAATCGTCGACCAATACACATTCTTGAACCAAATCCGAAAGGCATACTTGTATATGGATTTATAGGGTCACTATTAATTTCTTTCAGCCAACGCTTTGGATCATATTTTTCTGAGTTTTTAAAATATTTTTCCGATTTGCTCATTAAAAAGAAGCCAACATTAACTGTGGTCTGAACAAAATATCTTTTTAAATTTTCTAATTCCAATATATAAAATTACATTTTTAGGTATTAAATAATCGTCTAAAATAATATCATTTGGTAGAACTCGTCCATTTGTGGGTGCAATCGAATGCAACCTTTGTGATTCTTTTAAGGAGGCTTTCAATAATGGAATTTGGCTTAAATCATCTTGATCAATAAAATCTTTTTTATCAAGCTTCATTATTTCTTCATAAATTTCCTCTTGAATGTCAGGATGAGTTGAAATTCGATGCAGCCAAAAATGAAGAGTTGTTGCAGTCTAAATTTATAAAATATTAATTCAGATAGTTTTGTTGCTTAATTTACAGTATCGAATGCAGCTAGCAGAAATTCGCTCATAATTGACACTATATCATCAAAGCTTAAATTATTTTTATTCAAAAGAAACTGCTGCAGCATTGTATGCTTAGCTTTATCGTTTAAATTTTTGACATAATTATACGATTCTGAGACATATTTTCGTGTAAAACTTTTTAAAAAAAAATTTAGAAAATAAAAAAATTTGGTTGCTTATTACTCATAAACATAGTCTGATGTATTTTCAAATTCTTTCCATAATGAATTTCTAAAATACTTCCAAATCGGAATGTTGTAATACAATTGAGATGTCAAATCTCCGTAATCTTTAATGCTATTGAAAAGTTTCAAAATTTCTGGTGATCTTCTTTTGGCATTTATGCACTGAAGCCTTTGATCAAAAGCTACAATGCTCATCACTTTTTATTAAGAAACATACAATTTTTCTTTTTTTTCTTTTAATAAAATCATACTTTCCAAAAGAACATATTTTAATTCAATTTCGAATTTTTGGATGATAAAAGGATCTCCATTGGAAGAATTCTTCATCATTATATTGACAAATTCATCAATAATTGTGTTATGTGTATCTAAATACATTGCCACCGCCTGAGGTTTTGCCACTATTGGATTTGAAGCGCTCCGCTGATTTTTCCAAATTTCACCTTGACTAAAAATTTTTAATTTTAAAAAATATTTTTTTCTTGTTTAGTTCACCTATTGACAAGACCAGGAGGATAATTTTTTCGCTTTGAGTACACTTCCCAAGGTATAACTGAGGGGCGATTCGGACTTGGGCCTTCATTTTGGAACACTATTTTAGCATGCTCAGGTTTGAAGACAAAAACCTTTTGACTAATTAAATTCAATCGCTAAAAAAAGTTTTTAAAGCTTAAAATACATTATTGTTTCCTAGGATAGACCACCGAACCAAATCTCCATATTTTTGGTGCAATTTTATGCAAAATTTATCAAAAGGATTAAATTCAAGGTCACCTCCTAGTTATTATTTGTCAAAATTAAAATGAGAAGTTAATAGCAATTTTTATTTCAGACAAACCAAATATTTTCAATTCAGGTAAATTTCCGATTATAGGGTAAGATCGCGGACCGGGCAGCTCCTCAAACTTTTTTAGCTTTTGCATAGTAGAAAAACGCCTGCTTATTTTGAACCACAAAATTAGTTTCATTTTTGAAAATTTTCTTTTGTAAAAATACTAAAAAAAAAAAAATTTCAATCTTATTGTTTAAATACTACGGGATTGGGAGATCATAAAAAATAGAAAATATCAAGGTTTTTTAATTCTTGAAAGTAAATTGGGCTTTAAGATAAAAATTATCGAATCTAGATAAATTTTCGAGTTTAAATTTTACTTTTATTAAATAAATCTACTTTGAAGACCTAGAAATTTAATGATATTAATTATTTTCAAAGTTGAATCGAATAAATTAAAAATATCAAAAAAATATTGAGGGCGCTCTCTTGATTAATTTTTCCAAAATGAATCAATTTAATTTTAATTTTGCGCATTTTAAAAATGATATCTATTTATTCATGCAATGAACATAGATTATGCAATACTCAGATGCTAATCGAAGATTTTTCCAGTGCTGTCTATTGGCGAATAGCAGCGATTTTTTCAACCATAGCTGCTTTATTCTCAGTCGCTGTTGTATTTTGGTTCCTAATTTTTCGGGATAATCCTGATCTGCCAGATGACACCGATCCGTCCGAAAAAACACGCTTTCTGAATGACATAAACAGAAAAAAATCAAACAATTTACTAGAAGAAATTCTTGAAGCTTTGAAAAATCTCTATGAATCAAAAAAAAATGTCAAAAGCAGCTTTATGAAAAAAATGGAATACCTAATTTTTGGCTCTAGTTCAGAAAATGGTGGGACTTCAATTTTTATTAAATAAAAGAATTTTTTTTTTTTATTATAGACACGGAATCAGATAATTCTTCAACTTTAAATGAAGCCGAGGATGGCAAACAAAAATTTAAACGATTTTTGAACACAAAAAAAACCAAAGATGCACCAAAGGATAAAAATAAAGATAAAGTCAAACAACCGCCCAAGTCTAAAAATAACAATAATAAAAATACTGGCTCAAGTTTGAGCTTGAATGATTCGATCAGATATGAAAAAGAGATGAGGAACATTAATAATAATAATAACAATCGCAGGTTTCGTTCAGAGACTCAAATTGCTGAGTCAAAGACAGTTGAGATAAATAAATCAATATGCAGCCTAAATAATAATAATAAAATTAGAAATTTAAATAAAAAAATAATCGAGCTTGATGATAAATTATTAGCAGAATTGAATAATAATTTTTCTAATTTGCTTTGCACAAACTACGCAGATGCCTATTTGTCTATTAAATATTTAAAAAAAAAACACATATTCCTAATTTTTGATTCTATTGAAAATATTAGTCTGTTTGAGCTGGAAAGAGTTTTGGTAATCGTGGATGTGTTCTACAAAAGAAAGCATATGAAAAGAATGGTTTCTAAATCGGAATTTTTCGCGCTCAAAGCTCACGAAAAAAAAAGTTTTAAATTTAAATTTTTAATAACTTTGGCTAACAATATTAGAACTGATTTGCTTAAGTTGAATATATTTATTATTGGTAAAGTTATTGAATGTGAAAAACCAATCGGTTCTAGTCTAATTTTGGCTTCAAAGTCGGCGCCAGAGATGCAAATTCTTGGCGGTGCTCAAATAAAAGTAAAAAATATTTTTGATTAAATGTCTAAATTAAAAACTATTTTTTGAGTACAGTTTTTAAAATCACTCAAACAATAAATTAGAAAACTTATGCTTTTTATTAAAAAATGTTCACCAGTAAAGAAAAATTTTGAGTAAAAAAATTTATGTTTATATTTTTAAATTAAATCGCAAATTTATAAAATTTTTAGAACTTGCAAAATAAATATTTTCACATGGATTTTAATTGGTTTAATTTTGTGTTTTGGTTTACCTAAAAAAATTCGATTATCTGCTTGATCATCATTTTCAATTTTCTAATGATCTAATTTTAAACACATTTTTTTAATTAAAAACAGTAAAAATAGCAAAAACTTCTTAAAAGTTTACTTTTTATTTTGTAAAATTAAGTCCTGAAAAAAAGCCTTAACTTGAATGTCTAAACATTTTTCCTCATAGTTATTCTTACCTTATTTTTTTCTAAAAGCACAAAAATTATCAATATATTTATGATAAAATGAACATTAAAATTTTTGTTTTATTTAATCTTTAGCTAAAAAGAGCTAAATAGTTATCTAAAATTAAAAAAAAAAAGCATTTTATATTCAAGCACACCTTTGGTTCTTTTTACATATATTAAAAGCGATTGTTGTATAATTTAAAATTAAATGTATCATTACAAACCCACGTGGCTTTTAATTACAAATAATTTATCTAAGATGTAATTGTGGGTTTTGTAGATAGAAATGAACAGGTTTTTTATACATAATTGCTTACCTATGAAATTCAAAAAATAAATAATATATTAATATGAAGTGAAGCCCAAAAAAGTTAAATAAAAAAAATTCGAATTTTAAAAAGTTCTAAAAAAATGGTTTTTTGATTTGAATTTGATAATTTCTACATCATTTTAAAAAATATCTATCAATTCCAGTAAACATTGTTTTATAAGTAATTTTACGTATATAAATTTTTGTTTTTTCAAAAGTTTTGCTGAAAGTTATTTTTTTTAATTAATGAAATTTCATTTTACGTATATAAATTATAGTTTTTCAAAAGTTTTGCTGAAAGTTATTTTTTTTTAATTAATGAAATTTCAAAAAGTTACCTTTCAATTTAAAGCAAATTTTAATTGATTAAATATTAGGTAATTTAGTAAAATCATTTAAATCGACACTCGAATTTTAAATACCATTTTTGAATTTGATAAGACTGAGTTTTTAAAAAAAGTTTTATTACTAACATACAGACAATATAAAAATTGTACCTAATGATTTAAAAACAAATAATCTCAAACATTTTTTAAATTTAATATATTGTTAAACTGTTCCGGAAAGTTACAACCATCACTTGGCAATTTTAATTCTATAAATGGACAGAAAATAGCATATTTCCAATTTAAACCAATTGCTTCTACAAAATTTTCAAATTTTGACGATCTACTATGCACTTTTTTTGACTTTTCGTACCAAGTTTGATTATTTAAAACCATTTTAATGTTTATAAGAAAATAAAAAAATAATAAAAAAAATAAAATCACTGTTACTGTATTAGTAAAAACAAAGAAAAAATCTTTCATGCTGATAAGGCCAAGCAACCACGCTAACCATGGGACAAAAACCTTGAAAATTGACTTTAGGTTAAAGGAGTTGAGACTGCTGACATAAAAGTTGAAATTTATTACATTACTCAAAAGTGTACCAAACCATACATAAATAATGAATAATAAATAAAAACGAACATTTTTATATCCAACGCATTTTCCCAGAAATAAGCAATGGTTGTGTCTTTTGAGAATACATTTATCACAAATAAGGCAGTGATAGGATCTTGGCGGTGCATATTGTTCACAAATAGAACAATATTTCCATCCCATTAGCTGAATAGACGGTGCTGAGTTAGAAAATATTGAAGTATCCATAATAATTGTTCGAATCATATTTCCACAAATATTAAGCAGGATAAATAGTCCAAAAGATAAAGCCAAAATTGAAAACATTGGTTTTGCAGAAAATTCAAAATAAAGAGTTATTAAATCATTTGTGGTCACCATAGCCAAAAGACCTAAAGTAGATAGTAATCCGAACAAATTAGCTCGATCTTTTGGAATTATTTTTCTGATCATTTCTATTAAAATATTTCTACTCTTTAAATTTATTTTGTCGAAATATTAAATAATTAATATAATTCATGCAAATTTTTATTTAAAGAGAAATTAATTTGAAATAAAAAAGGATTTCAAAATTAATTTTAATTTATTTTAGCTGCTACTCAAAACAAAAATTGAATATTTTCATCGACTTGGACAGTTAACAGAGATCAATAAATTTTTTGGATTGTTAGTGAGTTAAATACAGCTTAAAAAAGTCAAAAAAATAGATTTTTAATTTATTCTTTTAATTTAAACTATTTTTATTATTCAATCAGTTTCAAACTTAGTTTTTAATAGTGAATTTTTGCAGTATTAAAAGACTTGTCTACATGTCAACTTCTGAAATAGTACAGTTAATAAATTTGAAATAAAAATTGAAAAAAATATTGAAAATATTCGATGAATCATTCGACTACCTTAAAAAATCACGTTTTGCATTATGTACTTCAAGCTAAATCCTAAAAAAAACGATTTAATTAATTTTAAGTTTGATATATATATATATATAGAAAGAGAGAGAAAGTTCCAATTCGAAACTATATTAAAAAAAGAACAAAAAAAAATCTATATATTTAAATCGATTGTTAAAACACAACGAAAAAAATGAGAAACTTTATCATTTCAAACTAATTTATATGTTTTTAATCATTCAAATGCACATTTTTCTTATTCTCTTTTACACAATTATTTTTTCTTTCTCTTAAGTTTTATTATTTACATCGATTCTTAGGTATTCATTGAAACAATAATAAAAATTATGTTGTCACTTAAGTAGACATTTATTATTTAATAACGATTGGTATTCAAATTCTTCTCTTAATATGATATAATTACGATAATTTTCTTTCGATATTTCTCAAACAAAAAATTTATTAAATCATACAAGGGCATTTTAAAACTTTCAATTTTCTATAATTGAATCTTATAAAATTATTTTTTTTGTTTTTTATTAACTATTTTTGATTTTCTAAAGCTATTGTTTAAGCTTTTTTTTATAATCTTTCTTATTATGTTTTTAAATTTATGTGAATGAAATTTAATTCCCTGCGAAAAAGCTTAAAAATCAAACTTTTGTCATATCAATTAAAGTATTTTTTTTAATTTTAACGGGTGTAAAATAAAAAGGTAAAGAAATAATTATATGAAGTTTCTATTTCTTATTTTACTAATTTTTGATTAAACTGAATCTTTCAATTTGAAAATAATATCACTTTAGGGATTGAAATTCATTTGAAAATTCCCGGGTAAATTTTCCATTCATGTTAAGGTTCCCACCGGTCAAAACTACAGCACTATCTGAATTTGAGTATTTCGACCTCAAATTCGTAATCTGCATTTATGAAAACCTAGGAAATTCAACTTTTTAGAGGGGGGGTCAAAAAAAATTTTCTCTCAGATCGATCAGGTTTTTTAGGCATTTTATCAAATTTAATTAATAATAAATATTAAAATTTATAAAACTTTTAAAAATTACTTAAAATTATGTGATTATGTAATAAAAATATAATAAAAAATCATGTGACTAAATTCGTTTTTTAAATAAAATAATAAAATAATAAAAATTAAAAATTACATTTTTTTTAAAAAATGGATACTTTTTGGTCAAAATTTATTGGCTTAAAAATCAAAAAAAAAAAAGTGAGCTCAAGCGTTTTTTCAGAATTTTTTCTAGTTTCAGAATCTGCATAAAAAAGTAGGGTTCAGGGGGTAATCCACGGACTAGATCCAAAAATACTGAAAAAACCTTAAAAATTTCTCTTTTTTGATCCATTATCTTGGTCATAAAAAAATTAAAACCGCAAGACAAATTCACCATTTTGTAGTTGAGACTGTTAGCTTTCATAATTTATGTAAATAATTGGAAATATTAATATCAGATCATGAGATATTTTGATCCAAAGACAGGCAATTCTTGGGCTAATACCTAATCTTTGAGAGGGGTAGTAAAAAAAAATTTTTTTTTGACCCCCCCTAAAAAGTTGAATTTCCTAGGTTTTCATAAATGCAGATTACGAATTTGAGGTCGAAATACTCAAATTCAGATAGTGTTGTAGTTTTGACCGGTGGGAACCTTAATTAAGATATTTTTCTTTTCAATCACCCTCACTAACGTGATATTTCCATTCAGACCATTAATTTTCCTTTCTCTGTGATATCTTACCAAAGATAAACAGAACGTTTCATCATCATCATAATTACCATCAATTGATTAGTCGGCCAATGTTGTCTGGGTACAAAATAAATATATTTAAAACATTAATAATGTTTTAAGAGTTTTTGAAATATTTTAAAAATTGGTATGAATTCGCAATCTCTTTATTTTTTAATATTTTTGTGATCAGATAATTATTCTAAAGTTGAAAATATTTAATTGTAAAAGAATAACGAAAAATTAATTATTTTTAACGTTTGAAAATAAATATTAGTTTATTATAATAATATAATAATAATAATAATAATGATAAGCTACAGCAGGAAACCTGCGGAGCGGAACTAGCTTTAGTCTCGCTATGGTAGCCAAAAAAAAAAAAAAAAAAAAAATTCATAATTAGTCCGTGTTGAAATAGTTATCCAGGTCTATACATATACATAGTAGCGTTTCATTCATTTCAAGTTCAATTTTATTTTTACTTCTCTTCTCCTTTTCTCATCTTTTTTTCAATTGTTAGATTTAATTTAGAGTATCCGTAAGCCTCCTCGGTGGCTAACTTGCGACATCAGGTCAGTATCCCAGCCCTAGCAACCGCGGGCTCATCGATGGACACAGAGGTTTCAAACCGACTGGAGCCAAGGTAACTATTTATTACTTAAGTGAATTCTCAAAATTTAAAACCTCTTGGTTGGGGAACTAGAGAGACATGCACTATTACGCTCCATGTGTCTATCCAGCTGACTTTTAAAACTGTTTAATGACCTAGCATTTATTATTTCACTCGGTAATTCATTCCAGCTCCTGATTACTCTATTGGTCAGGAAATTTTCTCGTTGCTTTGCCTTAGTGAGTTTTTTGCTATACCTTTGATTGTGTCCTCGGATATTGCTTGCGGGACCAGTCGTTGTGAGTGAATTACATTTGTTTACAGGGTTTTGCCAGGTTATTAAGCTAAGCTGATTTATACATTTAAAAAATTCTATTAAGTCTCCTCTTTCTCTTCTTGCTTTTAGAGACGTTATCCCAAGCATTGCTAATCTTTGCTCATATTTTAAGTTCCTAATCTCAGGTACCAACTTGGTTGCACGTCTTTGTACTTTTTCCAGTATCTCTATATCTTTTTTCAGATATGGATTCCAAGCTGCAGCAGCATACTCTAGGTGGGGCCTTACAAAAGAAACATACAGCATTCTAAAGTTGTTAATAGACCAGCACTTGAAAACTTGCTTAAGTTGACCAAGAATAATATTAGCTCTGTTGGCTGCATGAGATACTTGATAATTCCATTTAAGGTCATTCTTGATATAGATGCCTAAGTCTCGCTCAATATCTGTTTGTTGCATTTGTAAATTATCCATTCTTAAGTATATTTCCGGGAAGGCTTTATTTTTGAAAAACATGAATTTGCATTTTTCTTCATTGAAACTCATCTGCCACTTGTTTGCCCATGTAATAAGTCTGTCTATATCTATTTGAAGGTTTTTCATATCGGTTCCATTCCTAATTGTGGCTATCAATTTAGTATCGTCTGCGAATTATTAAAAATATTTTTTTTTTATTTCTTTTAAAAAATAATCTGATTTGATTAATGCTTCCGAAAAAATTTTTCTGTCTTATATTAATATTCAAAAAGATATCAATTTTTGATTTTAATAATCCTCTTAATTTTTATGGATTTATTGAGTGTACTCGTTATAAATAAGTTAAATATTTAATGAATAAGACAATAAAAAAAAAACATTTTTTTCATCTAAATATTTTTTATTTAAACTTAATAATTAAATTTTTTAAAATTAAGCATAAAATAGCCTTCAATTATTGAGAGGCTAAAATAAATTTTTATTTATTTGAAATATTTAATATTTTCTATTTTTTAAATGAAGAAAACCGGTTTTTGCGCTCAGAAAAAAAAAAAGTCCATGAAATTATTCGCATCGATTACATTTAAAAGCTCAATAATTATTTTTTCAAATTATAAATTTTATGAAAAACAAAAATCATTTTTTTTTTATTTTCTCGCTGGCAAAATGTACTTAACATACGGAACTTCTAAGTCTTCTCCATTAGTGTCATTGCAGCACAACTCCAGCACCAACGCATTTACATGGCTCGGTATGGGCTTTTTGCTCACCGTCTCAACCACTTTTGACATAGACATATTCAACCTTTCCGCGAGCTTTTTTTTATCCATAAAAAATGAATACAACATAACAACGCCTTGTGAAAGCATAGTAATTTCCAAAGAGTGCTTTTCTTTGAAATAATCAATGAATTCTTTAAGAGTCATATCGCCCTTGACCTCAAATCGGTCCCATAGCGAAAACTCATTTTCGTAGTATTTTGACTTTTTTGGAGGAGCTGGTTCGGCTGGACCGAAAAATGGCAGCGCCAGATTAACAAAACTGCTCTTGAAAAGCTCTATTTTATCATGTCCTTGAATTAATTTGTACAGCTCGATGCAATCTAGTCCAACAATTAGCGAAGTAGTTGTGGCTATTGCGGGAATAATTCTGCCGGCAATCAGCTTGCTCTTGTGTCTGTCAGCCGGTGTGATGTCATAATTTTCAGCTCGCAGATTGGAGCACGCCACAATGAAGTCCATGTGCAGATTGGTGTCATCGTCCTTTTCGAACTCAATCGCACTCATCTTGATCTGATTCAAGTCTGACACTGCTTTCAATCTACTTATCATATCATCCAACTTGTCTTTGTCGACACAGCCCGAGCTCATTGCGTTCTGTGCCTCTGAATCATTCACATGTATTTTAATTCCTTGTTTGGGCCTAAATTCGGGCACTGAAATCTTTTTAACTAGCTCTACTACTTGACTTCGATCTCTCACTTGAGGTATTCCGTACATTTCAGCTTTTAAATTGGCACCAGTGAACACATACTCGACATGAGAGTGATTCTCTGTGCTGAAATTGAGTGAATGTGGACATCTTTTGGGACCTGACCAGAACGGAAGTCCGCTTGATGTAAGTTGATCACGTGGAAAATTGTACAACAACTGTTCTATTGAATTGTGGTAGCTTTCTTGCCAGTGCAAGCGGGCCCATTTGACACAGTCTTCAAAAGAGTTGGGACGGTCTTGAACAATTGCGTTGTAGACATGAGACAATTCCTCTAGAGGCTGAGAGCCTTGCAGCTTCATAATTCTGTCAATGTAGGCATTTGGATTTCTGATATACTCAAGAGCAGCAGCGGCAGGATTGGTAAAAACTCCCTCGAAAGTGTCCCTGGCCCATTGTAATGTGTGCTCGATGGCATTTGGAAAGTTTTTCAGTGTGCAGATAGGTATTGACTTCTCGGGTGGATCTTGGGTGGATGAATAGGACTCGGTCAAAAATGGTTTGACTACTTGAACATTTCCCTTAGTTCCCAAAGTTCCGGACTCAATCAAAGGCTTGTGGTAGTAAACACATCGTCTGTCTACGTATATACGTGCGTCGATGTTGTCCAATGCGTTGCAAACGCCATCTAGACTCTCGAAAAATTCGTCGTTGTAGACGTGTTCAGTGTCGGAGCCAACTCGGTTGGTCTGAGCCTCGATGTTGATGTTAGGGTTCATTTTGAGGGCAGCAGCCGAGGCAACTGTGGATTTGGACTGACGAACATCGTGTGACCGGAACAAAAATTGTCTGTTTAAATTGGATTTTTCAATTGTGTCCATGTCAGTGATTATTAGTTTGCCGTTTTCGGCTTTGGTGCACATGCCCATCATGGCAAAATTTTTCAAATATTCACAGCCCAAAGCTCCAGCGCCCACAATAAAATACTTGCTTTTTCCCATTTTTCTTTGGAATTTTTGTCCCACAACAGCAATTTGAGCCTTGTAGCGTCTCAATTCTTGATTGTTGTCCTCGATTAAACATTCGCTTGTGTTCAGCGATTCGAATGGTTTTTCTGGTAAAATTTCCCGACAATCAAAGTAAAAATATTGATAGATTGGAGTGAATTTTCCGGAACAAGCTTTCATTATTTCTTGAGCAGCAGTGCCGCCAATGACAGCGTGCATAGGACTTATTTGGCCGCGCAGAGTGCTCGAAAATAGCCTCAAAACATAATCATTAAGCTCAAATTTGTAATCAGCATCATTTAATTCTCTGGCTAAGCTGATAAATTCGTCCGAGTCCTGTTGGCACCAAGGTCTGGGTAAACGAGAGTGTTTTTTCATAAAAGCATAAGTGGCATGAAAAGCAACATGAATGGTGTTCGAGTCTTCCATCTTAGTAAAGTCTGAAATTAGAGTTTCTGGTGCTTTGATGGCTTCGTCTATTGGCTTGAATTTCATTATTTTGGGCTTTTTTACTTGGTGAACATAGCCTCCGCGGATGTACTTGCCAAATGAGGTGGTGTCTCCAATGCCGAATGTGTAAGGTCCGTACACTTTGATTTGAAATTCTTTTTCATTCACTTCCGACATGCCCTTAACTTCACTGAATGTAACATACATTCCGTCTTCAAAGCCGTGTCTTTGCTCGTCCAAAGTGGTCACAATTCCTTGCGGATCATTGCTAATACACGAGATCATAGCGCTCAATGGTTGCTCGCCGTCCACATCAACAACTTCGAACTTTTCGCCAAAATCGCAGAATATTTGTCCGAATATACCGCGAGTTTCGGCAACAATGAATTTAATGTCGTTTTCATGGCAAAATTTTCCAAATACCAGCTGTTCATCAGTGCTACTTGAGGTGAGAACAACAACTTGAAATGATTTTAGGTGTTCAACAGTCAAATGTTTAGCGTCTAGGACGTTGACTGGTACGTAGGTGTTTAGCTCGGCAAGAAGAGACTGGGTTGTCACTGCACGATTCTTGCCAATGTCATTTTCATGTAGAAAAAATTGAGTTGACAAATCTTCATATGTCACATTCTCAGAGTCATGAATCGTCACTGATTTCACTCCACCTAGGACCACATTTTTGGCTATCTCAACTCCTAGACCACCCATTCCAGAGATAAGAATGTTCGAAGTCTGCATTCTTCGCATTGCTTCATGTCCCAAAACATATCTAGAAAAAAAAGTAAATACTCTTTATATTTTATTTTAATTTTATAATCTAGCATTGTAAGAAAAATTTTGGATTTTTTTAAATTTATTAAAATTTTCTAATTTTTAATTCGAATATTTTAAATTTTGTGCTCTTGATTGCTGGATGAGCACTACTAAATAGCTTTACTAGTGCAGACTTTTTGCCAATAATAAATTCTAGATTGATTTATTAGTTGGTTATTTATTAGTTATTTATTCATTATTTATTATTTATTTATTAATTGGGAGAAGATCAAATTTTTAGATTTTTTAAATTTAAATTTTTCAAGAAAAAAAAAAATGACGTGTTCAAATTTACGAATACATTAAAATTTTGATAATTATTTTATCAACTTACAATTGTCTGGAATAAAGGGCCTCATCGATTTCCGGATGGTCATCATTGTCAATTGGTCTATGAGCTGAATTGGAACTGTTTGATGCAGACATGCTTGCAGAATTGCCGTTCGCTGATGGATTTTGATTAGCTACGCTATTTTTAGCAGCAATAATTTGAGTTTCAATTTTCTTTTTTTTAAATAAAATAAAATTTTAAACTTTGATTAAAAATTTAGAAAATTCGAAAAAATGATAAATTATTTAAATAATAAGAAATAATTAAACGTCTTAGGCCTAATTTAGAAATAAAGTATCCAAGAAACGCTTCCCTCTGTAATCGAAAGTATGACTAAATTTCAATTCACAATGCTTATATGAAATAAAAAAAGTATTTTTATCAAATTTTCAACTGCATGCTTAATTTAAATGCAAAAATAATGATGCAAATGTAGTCGTGAATACTAAGTGAACATTTTAATCATAATTAGTTTCTTTAATTTTGAAATTTAAAAAGATCAAGTACTTGGTTGAGTTCGGTTTCCATTGGAGCCTCGTGGCTCAAGTTTTCAGTTGACTCGGACAATTTCATCCGCTTTGGGTTCTGTCTTTCTTCTTGACCGTTTTCAGTCTCTTGACCATTAATTAAGCTAGAATGGAGCTTTGTTTTGCTTGGACTTGAATTATGGCTCAGTATGTGATTGTGATTATGATGCTGCAATGGCGATGCTGATGGCGAAGAAGTCATTTTAAAATAAAGTGAAAAAATTGAGAATTACAAAAAAAATTGATCCAAAAATTTTTTTATCTAAAACCTCTTTGGTTATGTCTAAATCTTAAACAAGAAACTAAAGTGTTAGCAGCTGAGATTGGTCTAGAGTTAGCCAAGAAAAACATGAAATTTAAAACTTAAATAAAAGCAAATTTTCTCGTTCTTTTTTAACAAGATCAGTCTCGTTTTTATATTTGCATTAGTCTATTTTTCGACTGCATAATGTGTGTGATTGCAAAATGTTTTGAATTTTAAACGCATGTAATACTTTTTCTTTTTTCTTTTGCAATTAAAATCTCCCAAGTGCTTGAACTAAACGTAAAATAATTGTAATTTGTCAAGAAAACTTTTTATTAGTAAAAAAACAATCATGAGGACTTAAAGATGAATATTTTTTAAATAGAAAGTTCTAGAAAAAAAAACAAATCAGAATGTTAGGTATAATCTAATTGATACGTTTCAATGATAATCAAAAGAATTTATATAGATAATAAATATCTATGCTTAAAAAAAAATTTAAAATAATGAAATTTTATTTATAAAAGATTTTTTAAAACACCCATTTAAAAATCCTTATCTTTTTCAGATAATTTAAAAATTCATAAACAAGCTTTCTAATACCAAATCAATTTAACATATAAAATAAAATAAAAGTTCTAGGTGTAGAACAATCAATTAAAACTTTTTTTTAAATTAAGAAATTTTACCCTTTTATTGAAAAACATTAGAAATTTAACAATTATAGAGGAAGAATATTAGTCGCGAGTCCTGACACGTTCCCATATATAATCGCTGTTCTAATGCCAGGTTCCATTTTTAGATGATCGGTAACAACCATCCAGATTAATGATTTTGCGATGAACTCAAATCAAGGGTTTAATAGAAGCATAACACTAAAAGCATAAGTTCAAAAACTTTTTCTGTAAATTGTATCACCTGATTAAAAATTCTAAATGCTTTTTTGGTTGAGTTTTTTCATTATTTCCTGATTTTATTAAGCTTGGTTGCGATGATGAACAGATTCTTAGATTTACGATTCTTCAGTATTTTTTTATATAGGTTAATAAAAATTTTATAGAAAGTGATTTTATAGAAAGAATATTAAACTTAATATAATATTGGCTTTTTTTGTTCAAACGATTTTTTAATTTCCTTCAAATTATTTTTCAAACATATGATAACATAATAAAAAATGGCATCTAATAAGCCTTTATACAAATTTAGTAAACCAATAAACAGTTTGTAAAAGTTAAAGACAAAAATTAAATAATTTTCAATAAACTTTATTAATTAATAAAATTCTAATTTGAAGTAGTGACCTTCTCCCAATAATCTGACAGCAAATAGAATAGAATAACTAAGTCCTGTCCTACCATATATCTCATTCATTTCAAACATTATTTTAAGTTTATGTGGTTTTATAATGGCTTTGTTTTGAATAATGTTGGAGGTAGTATGATATTTTCATTTTAGAATAAACCCAACTGCTGAATGATGGATTTCTCGAGTTTTTTTGAACATTCTTTGAAAATGAATGAATCTATGAATGAATTATGACAAGTTAAAGAATAATCTAAAATAGATCCAACTAAAGTTTTATAATTAAGACCCTATTTTTCGTTTGAAAGTATATTAATATAACAAATTATAATAGTTGAATGTGAAAGTCCATTCTTTATTCTAATATGCAGCAATAATTATTTTGATTTTTATATTTGTCTACAAAAAAATTTAATTTAATTTGTCTAGAACTTAAATATTTCTTTGTCTACAACTTCTTATAGTTATATTGATTTGTATTTATGTATAAAATAAAAACAAAACAATATCCGGAATGGGGTCTAGAAAGTTAGAAAAAGTCTGTATGATTTGCGAGCAACCACATAGAGGAGTAGGACTCGAAATAAATCTTAAATTGAAGCCTCTATTGTACTCAGAGATAATAATTTTATTAAATGGTACTAAATTAACTAATGATTTAGAGAGGTAATTTTTTAATAGATTACTTAAAACTTTTTTCGTTACTTTTATACTAATTTGTCTTTTAGTTTAAAACTCCTCATAAAAATCAATAGAAAAATTACTAGAGACAACAAAGTCAAAAAATTATTAATAAATTTTATTATTAATTGAAAAAATAAATTTTTTTTAGTCAAAAAAATAATGAGATTTAAATTTATTTAAAAAAAAATTGAAATTAGAATAATTTGGAAATAAAAAGTAAAATTCAAATTTTTCAATTTACCCGACATAATGTTAAAAAGTTTCTCTAATTATTGAAGACTTAAATTTTTGCATCACAATTAAACTTGAAAATTCTTGTGTTTATTAGATTTAAATCTTACATGCTTTATTTGAATTTTTAATTTTTCTTTTAAAAAGTATTCTGAGGATATAACCTCGAAATAAGAGGCTTAATTGAAACGTGTGATTATTAAGAAAAGGATAAACAGTATTTGTATGAGAATATAATAATTTTTAGAAATGATCAAAAATCCAAGATTTTACCAAAATTTTAAAAACATTTACAAAAAAGTAATGAAATATTGCATTTTTAAAACTTAACTAATGATTGTTTTAACTTATCTAGGCACTGAGGTAACCTGTGATCATTTTTTTCAAAAGAAAACAAGGAAATAATATTTCTTTTTAAAAAAGGCCAAATTCAGATTGGTCTAGTCTAATCCGCAAGAGCAGAGATGGCGTAGAAGGCTACAATCTACCCCCACTTACCAAAAATCTTTCTGTTAAGCAAGATTTGAAGCAACCACAAAGCGTTAGCTCCCGAAACTATGACACTCATGTAAGTCAATTAGACAACGGATTAAAGATTGCATCCGAGAAACTATTTGGCGAATTTTGTACAGTTGGTGGTAAATATAATTTTTTGAATCATTTTTTTGAAAAGAATTTTTCATTAATATTAATTCAATTTTAAAGTAATTATTGATTCTGGTCCGAGGTACGAGTCTCCATTCATAAGTGGAACGACCCATTTCTTAGAAAAATTGGCCTTTAATGTAAAGTTTTTTGAGCAATTAAAAGTTTAAGTTATTTAAAAATTTTTTCAAGTCTACATCAAGCTTTGAAAATAGAGAAAAAATTCTGGAAACCTTGGAAAAACATGGAGCAATTTGTGACTGTCAGGCCGGAAGGTAAATTAATTTTATGTTGAATTCAAGATTATTTTTCTTTACTAGAGATGCAATTGTCTATGCACTTTCATGTCGCCGAAATGGTCTTCCTCAAATTTTAAGTCTTTTGGCAGATACTATTTACCGACCGCTATTTCAAGATTTTGAATTGGACCAAGTTAGAAAAGCAATTGAATTCGAGTTGGAAGATTTGAGCACTAGACCAGATCCCGAGCCTCTGCTAGTTGAAATGATCCATGAAGCCGCATTTAGCAACAGTCCATTGGCAAATCCAAAAATTTGTCCTTCCGAAAACATAAATAAAATTAAAAGAGATGATTTGTATTCATATATGAAGACTTTATATGAACCAAAAAGAACTGTTCTTGCCTGCATTGGAACTGATCATAACGAGTTTACACAGATGGCTATTGAAAAATTTGGATCAATTAAACCTATCTGGAATGAAAATCCGGAACCAGTGGCAAATAAGCCTAGTGGATATATTGATACAAGAAGAGCAGCTTGGACAGGTGGATCAAAACTAATCGAAAAAGATTTATCTGAATTGAATCAGGGATATAATAATCAGCTACCTGAATTGACTCATTTAATAGTTGGTCTCGAAAGTCCATCGTTTATGAACGAAAGAGATTTTGTCACAAGCTGTGTTATCAATACATTAATGGGTGGCGGTGGTTCATTTAGCGCAGGAGGTCCAGGAAAAGGCATGTACTCGAGACTCTATTTGAATGTTCTAAATAGGTATCATTTTATGTTCAGCGCCACAGCCTACAATCAATCTTATATTGACTCGGGTATTTTTTACATCCATGCTTCGGCACCCCCACAATATTTAGAAGATATGTGTGATGTGATCGGGCAAGAGTTGATCAGAATGACGGGACCATGTGACCCTGTTCAATTAAATAGAGCAAAAACTCAACTACAATCTATGCTTTTTATGAATTTAGAACAGAGACCAGTGTTATTTGAAGATGTGGCAAGGCAAGTTTTGAGTAGAGGACGAAGAGAACAAGCTCAGTATTATTTTGACCGAATCGAAGCAATTCAAGAAAATGATATTCAGCGAGTAGCTAGAAAAATGCTGGAATCACCACCAGCTGTTGCCGCCCTTGGACGCATGGGACGATTGAATCCATATGATAGAATCAAAAAAATTATCACCTCTAAATCTGTTCCAAGAAAGTTTTTTAGATAATCAAATGTAAAATTAAGAAATGGATAAACCCAATGAACTTATTTTACCGTAAATTTGTGCGGATGTTCACATCTTAATAATTTAACTATTTTAATTTTGTTAAACCATTTTAATTTTAATTTTTGAAATATATATATATGTATTCAATTATTCATTTTTTTTATTTATGATTATTTAAAAAGGTTGTTTAAAGAAGCTTAATTTTTTAGAAAATAAAAAAATTACCACATATTTAAAAAAGGGCATGTGCTAATTTATTAACTTAATTTACTGAATTTTGATCACCAATTTCACAAGATGAATATCAAAATTAAGAAAAGAGCATAATGTTCTTCTTAAATAAGTAAACGGGATGATTTTAATACATACCCAGATTTTCATCAACATAATATTCTAATTCAAAAATTTTCGTCTAAATGTATTATCAAAACAGCCTTCTATGGCTTAAAAAATTGCTGAAAATCAACTTATTTGTCAAACAGCTGATTTTTAGTGATTTTGATTATTGACTGCTTGGTTAATATTATAAATTTAGTAAATTTGTAATATTGTAAATTTTGGTCGGTTAGCGAAAATTGGTTAGCCAAAAATTAAGTTAAATTTTTTTTTTGTAAATTTTTATTTAATTGAGAAAAATATTGCATTTAAATGGTTTATTAAAAAGGATTCTTCAAGATTAAATTTGAAAAAAAACAATAATAAATTAGTTTAATTAATTACAAAAATTTACAAAATTTAAAAAAATTAATTATTTAATTTGAAAAATAAAAGGAAAATGTTTAATTTCATGTGCTTAATTAATTAATGTTAAATTAATCTAAAATGACTTTATTTTCGTAAATAAGCATTATTTTTTCAAAATTTACAATGTTTGGATTTAAGCATTATTTAACTTTATTGACTTTTTTGTTTTACTCAAAGAATTATTTAATTTTTGGCTAGGAAGAATTGTTCAAAAGAATTTTGTAGACAACTTAGCAAGTGAATTGGTTATGACTAAAAATAACTCAGTACAGATTTTGTAAGCTATCGGAATTAATTTACAATAAAAAACAGATACAAATAAAAATTGTTGTAAAAAAAAGCGGATTGTAAAAAAGTTTAAGGAGCTTCATGAGAAAATCTTTTCAATCTTTAAAGAGAACCAGATTTGAAGAAGGACACAACATAGCGAAATGCCCTGTCAAAGATAGACTATGCGAAAAATGTAATCAGAAAGTACACTTGATACAAAAATGCTCCATAGCCGAAAAGCTCAAGTCGCTAGAGAGAAAAAAGATTGACTACAATGATCTTTACATGGACCAATGTAGTCATGGTCCTAATGTATGTATCTGAAAAAAAGACAATGTTGAAAATATAATGTCTTAAACGCCTGGATATCAGCCAACTAATTTCAATGACGTATTGGCCCAAATAAGCCGCCAAGACCTTAAAACTTCAGTGTAAGAAGACCATTTAGTTAGTTTTTTTAACGATTTTCGATGTCAATGTCCGCTCAAATGATCAGAATGGGACACTGTAACTTTTTCAAACCAAAAATCAAATTAAAAGATTTTCAGAATCTGAACCACAAGAAAAAGAATCAAAGAAACCATTACTTGTCTCAGAAGATGAAAACGACAATACCTTCGAGTCTGAATTTTCCCCAGATATTGTTTGGCTTAATGAAATAAAAATTAGTTCGAGTGAATCAAGCATTTTCTTAGATTTTAATAATTATAAATCAATTACTAAACCACGCAATAAGTATGGCAGAGGAGTAGCAATTAGGACAAGACAAATAGGTTACAAAGGAGAAAACAAAAATGGAATCATTTTAGTAAGCATTACTAATGTTTAATTTCACAGTAATCAATAATAAGTCTTTAACCTTTATCATATTCCGAATATTCCACTTATTATCTTTTAATATTATCTATTGGCAATAGATAATATTTTGAAATTCTTGATTTATTCTTAGTTTCATCTTCATTTATTGATAAAATCACTGATATAATTAGTCAAGATATGACCTGTGATCATTTTCCTATTGAGGAATGTATGTCTTTTGACAACTCAGCTATCTCTAAAACACAATCAAAGAAACTTAAATATAAAAAACCAAATTGATTTTTATTTTGTGATATTCTCAAAGGCCAAATTCACCATCAATTAACAAACTAAATGAAGAAATTACCAAAAAAATAATTTCTGTAGCCCATTAAAGCATTGCATATCAAAAACATAACCATTCTGGAAAAATTTTTCGATTTAAAAAAGAATCTGTATTAATACCTTCCTTATTTTCCAATAATAAGGAACTTAAAACTGAAGCTACCTTTTTTGGTGAATTTAAAAAAAAAAATTTTATTCAGAATAATGATCTAATAAATCCCCAAAAAGATAGAGAAATAATTGATTATTAATCTTTAATTTAAGTAAATAAAATCAATGCTAATTTGACTAGCCTGTTAGCATTAAAGATATTATTTCAGCGATTAAAAGGTTAAAAGAGGAAGCAGCTTTGGGACCTGACCAAATTAATAACCTTATGTTAAAAAATTTACCTCAAAATATTCTAGAAGACATTATTTATCTCTTTAACTTAAGTCTAAGAGAAAGTAAAATCCCGAATGCATGGAAATCTGACATCAATACTATGATATCTAAAAAGTCAATTTTAACACAAGACTTATTTTAATACCGATCAATAAGTATAACAAGCTGTCTAGGTAAACTGTTAGAACGTATAGTCTACTCAAGATTTTAAAGTTATTAAGAACAAATCTCATTACTAACTTGGGAACAATCAGGTTTTAGAAAAAATCGACAAAACGCTGATAATCTTTTCTTCCTTATTCAAAAAATTGTAAAATCATTTAATAGAAAGAAAAAAGTTTGTTCCCTATTTTTTGATATCTCCAAAGCGTTTGATAGGGTTTGGTATGATGGTCTTATTTATAAACTAATAAAAATGAACCTTTCTCCTTACCTAATACATTGGATTAATTCATTCTTAGAATCAAGATCATTTAGAGTAAATGTAAATGACCATATTAGTGATGAATACCATATTACTGCAGGTGTTCCTCAGGGCTCAATAATTAGTCTATTACTTTTTAGTATTTTTATCAATGATATACCTAAAAGAAATAAAACAAATAGTGAATACTCTCTCCTTTTTGCTGACGACTTGGTCACATTCTACATTTTTAAGAAGAAAGGAAATCTAGAAAATAAGATAAACAAATACTTAGACGAATTAGAAAAATGTCTCTTCAAGTGGAAGAAGAAAATATCTGTTGAAAAATCTTGCTTCATTGTCTTCACTAAATATATTAAGAAAAATATTGACTTTAACTTAAAGATATATGAAATAAAATTGAGAGTCAAAAGCAAATCAAGTTCTTAGGTATAAAATTTGATTCAAAATTAACCTTTACCCGCATTTTTGTTATTGAATAAATATCTATCAATGATAAAGGACCACATTTTACTTCAAAAATTTAAATATTATATTTCTAGCTAGCCTATTACTTTGTTACTACATTTAAATATTGAAAAATGCTGTGTGATGAATTAGGAAAAAATTCAATTTATGATTAAACTATTTTTTGTAAACACGATACTTTGAAATTGATTTTAAAAAAATTTTCGTGTCTGTATTCATAAATTTTTCTCTATAATTTGAAAAAAATATTTATGCTTATTCTAACAGTATCGTTCAAATATCAAATCAGTCACTTCAAGAACTTAGACTATTTTAAAATTCAGATTTTTTACTGAAACTGGATTTAGAGTATTTTGCATTAGTTTTAGCTAATGCACTTTGGGGATCATTTTTTTGTTGTTTTTTTAATTAGATCTTTATTATCAATAAATGTTTTTTTTCAATCAATTTTTTTTATTTTACTGACGTCTTAAGCTCAGATTTTATTAGTATTGAAAATTTTTTTAATTTTATTTTAAACAGTCAAACTAGGTTTTCAACGAATTCAATTTAAAAGTAAATTTTTCTTTGCTCATAAATATATGTGTCTAAATTAATTAAATTCTAATAATTTTAAAAATTCTTTTAAAACATAAACTAGAAAATTTAAAAAAATGAAAAATCAAAATTTGTATTTGTTCCATTTAACACATGATTTTCTGGAGTTCCGTTTGCCAGTATTTTAAGATAAATTTTTTGCTTAAAAATTAATCTTTAAATTAATATGAAGGAATTAGAAATGATTTGTGAAAATATCAAAAAACCTAACTGCATTTCCGACCACAATTATTCCAAAGATGTATTTTTATTTGAATTTTGTTTTAATCTATTTTATTCTAAAATCTAATTATAAGAGTCCACTCTTTACATGCATTCTACCAAATGAACAAACTGCTCTTGAAATTGGAAATCGCTCTTTTCTTTTAAAGTCCGTATGTCAATGTGAAATTTTAAATCAATGATCAATAATTGTAAACAAAAAAACTAACCCTTTTGATCACAATTGATTTAAAAAGTAAAAAAAATAAAATTATTTCAATATTTAAAACTAATTGAAGATCAATCTCAAAATTGATAACCGAAGGCGAAAGCTTGGAGAATATGCTTGAAAATTTTCAAAACAATGATATTGATTTGGTAATTTTTAGTTGTCTCAAATTAGAATTTTGAAATCTCTAATTATGAATACAAAAGGAAACTGAAAAAGGTGAAACTTTTAAAGTCGAAGTTTATTCGTATGCTAAAATCTATTCACAAGTGGAAAAGCTACAAAAAATTGAGGTAGGTTTATTAACTTAAATATCAAAATTATTTTTAATAATTTTCTTAATAAAATTTTTAAAGAAAATTGTTGAAGGATTAAAGCTAGATGAAAAAGGGCTTAAGGCTTGTCTGAATGATAAAATGGTAAAGCATAAGTTTTTTTACGCAGAAGAGTGGATTCAGCCAGAAGCATCAGAAAATGACGAGCCAGAACTATCTAAAAATAAAAAATTACGAAAATGTTATTTGGCTAAATTTGTAATTAATTTTCAGCAATGGACTCATCCAAAAAGGTTAAATTTTCTTTTAAAGGTCTGCTTTGGTCAAAGTTATGCAGCGCACAAATACAATTTAAAAGATCGTGGTTTCATCGGGAATACAAGCATGGATCCATTGCTTGCGCTAATAATGGCAAACATGGCAAATGTAAATCCGGCAACTATTGTATTTGATCCTTTTGTAGGTACTGGAAGTTTATTAGTAGGGGCTGCACATTGCGGAGCCCATGTTTTCGGTGCTGATTTAGATTACAATTTGGTTTATTCAAGAGGTTTATCAAGCCGAATGGGTCAAAAATACAGGAAAAAAGATGAAAATATTTTGAATAACCTGAAACAATATGGTCTCGAGAGTAAATATATAGACATATTGGCTGCAGATTTTAGCACGGAATACATTAAAAAAAATTTTAAATTTGATGCAATTATTACTGATCCTCCCTATGGTATTAGGGAAAAAGCAAAAAAAATTGGAAATAAAAATTCAAAAATAAATCATGATAAAAGTCCCGAAGAAGATAAGAGTAAAGCTGTGCATTTTGTTCAGCATATAAAATATAATTTAGGCGATATTTATCTGGATCTTTTGGATTTTGCTTCCTTTCATCTTGCAAGTGAAGGAAGACTCGTCTATTGGTTGCCGATTTACCTTAATATAGATCGGAAAAATAAAAGGTAAATGAAAAAATATTAAATTTTCAATTAAATATTTTTTTAAATGCATATTTAGCTTTGAGGAAATGAGGGAAATACTGAAGCAATTTATCCCTTGTCACAAAGATTTAAACCTAAAATGTTTTAGTGAACAAAGATTGACACAATTCACGTCAAGATTGCTAGTTACTATGATAAAAATACCACAAATTGACGTTCTAAGAAACAGTTTTGAAGAATTAAAGACGAATCATGAAAATAAAAATTCAAATCGCATGGCAAACAAAAATTCGGAACTATTAAATCAGTTTAGAGATAGATATTTTTCTCCTAAAAAATAAACTTCTTTTATTTTCAGATTTATCTTAATAAAATTTAAGGAAATTTATGTTATCTAATTTGATCCTTCCTAATTACCACGCTTAATAATTTAATCATATACATTTGAATTTAATTTTGTGATTTAATGGCTAATAAAATATATAATCCTTCCGTCATAGCATAATTTATCTTTTAAAAAAATAGACAAATTTAATGTTTGTGAAAGCTTTAAAATTAAATGCTTTTTGTGATATAAATATGAAAAAATATTTGGATTTTAACATTTAATTTTTTTAGAAATTGAAAATAATAAGAAAAAAAATGAAAAACATTATTGGAATTTTGATGGTAATTGGTTTTTGGTTTTTGGCTGAACTAGCATCTGCCCGGACAACAGAAAAAACTTCCATTGAATTTGATCCAAGTTTTAACCAAGAACTTACTGAAATGGATCCTAATGATGAATTTTTGGACGCAAGTAATATTTTTCAAAATATATTCTAATAGATTACTAAAATTTAAAATTAGATTCGTTATACAAATGTCATAAAACAAACAATTTTTTGCGTTGCCTAGAACATTTTCTTAGAAAAAAGTACCAGCCTCATTCGTATACAAGCAATTTAATAGATGAATGGGCTGTAGGAAATGAAGTAAATTTAGAAAAAAGAAACCCGAATAAAGATGAACTTTTGTGGTTCATCAAAAATGCAATTGCCAAAAATCAAAAATATAGGCCTAGCATCAAAACGACAAGATTTTAATTTTAACTTTTTTAAATATAGTTAATATTTTTTAACAATTAAATATAAAATAAAATTAATGAATAAAATTTATTTTTAATAGATAAGATCTCTGAAGTTTAAAAAAGCTTTCAGTTAATAAATATTGAAATTCTTATCTTTTATGAATTATCTTTCTTGCATTTTTGGGGGGGAGTTAAAATACTTTCAATGAGTAAGTATTGAAAAAGCTCGAATCGCCATTAAAAATAGCAGTAACACAGCTCTTGATTAAAGCTCTAGCTTAGATATAATGCAATCGTTTCATTATTTCTGCTTCGAAATCCAAAAATCAAATTTTTTTTAAGATTTTTATTATTTCTTGCTCTCTCAGTAGTTATTAAATTGATCTTTATATTATAAATATATTTTTTTAATCTAATTGATTTCAATATTTTATATTTGCAAGCTTACGTAAATTTAAAATTTTTTCCAATAAAATTTATATTTGAATTATTAATTATCATATGAAAATTTTCATTTTTTAAACTAGATCAAAATTTTGTTTTAAAAATCATTTTTATTATTATGCTCATAAATTTTTGATTAAATTTTAATTTAATTTAAGATATTTTTGTTAGTCAATATCGATCAATTTCAGGTTTAATAATATTTAAGCTTGTAAAAAAATTTAGTATTTAATTTATCAATTAAATTTAAATCATAAATCACAATATTAATATTTTTAGTTGGTTATTTTGGTATTGAAATTTTTCGCATTTTTCGTATTTTCGAAATTATTTTAATTGATAGAAAATATCAAAAAAATGTTTAATTTTCCAATAAATATTTTAAAAATTAATTTTATTTTTATTTTTTATTAGTAATCTAATTAGAATAAAGTCTAATTGTTTTGTCAGCGCCACTAGTAAACAACCATGGCTGTGTAGGATGAAATTTGCAGCAAGTTACTCCAATGTTTTTGGTAATTTCATGTCCTCTTAAAATTTTTAATGGAACAATCAGCGCATTTTGCATCAAGTCACTAAATTAATTAGTTTTTTAATATTTAATTTTTTGAATTAATTTAAACTTACTCGTAGACCATTCCATGAGACACAATAGCAGTACCATCATCTGAACAAGATGCAAATAAAGGATATTTTTTATGATATGCAACACTTCGAATAGCTTTTTTATGATGTCTACAAATAATGAATAAGTTTAATTTTTTTCATACATTTCATAATAAAAATCTTTACTTTAATGTTTTGTATGGTTTAGTTGAAAGATCCAAATCGAACCAACTTAAACGATTATCATAACTTCCTATAATCAGGTTATCGCCAGCTGGATGCACGTCCAAAGAGCTTACCCATTGAACATTTGTTAATAATTTTTTAACTAATATTTGTTTAACCAAGTCATAAACTTTTACATAACGCTGAGTCTTTTAAAAAATTTTGATTCAAATTTTTATTTCATTTTTATTCGACTTACTGCCACAAAAAGTATTGGCTTAAATGGATGAAATACAACTTGTTGTACAATACCATTCATTTTCGCAAAAGGTCTAACTGATTTTTGTTTACTTAACTGATGCATAATCACAGCGCTATTTGAGTTTTTATCATCCAAAACAGTTGCAAAATAATCTCCTTTTGGGTGCCACGAAACGTTTTTTAAATTCTAAAAAAAATTGTTTTTTAAAGAAATAAAATATTTTTAAATTTCTACTTTTTGATGGATCAATTGAATCCTAAAGCCTTGCTTATAATTAGGATCATTTTTTTTTTCATGGAAAAATTTCCATGTGCATGGAGGCTTTCTGGTATCAGTATTCTTTTTTTCCGAACTTTCACCGTCAGACTCATTAACATTTACTAATTTTGATTGATCAGACTGTTCGAATTGTACGAAATATTCGGCAACTTTAGCATCTGTATTGCTTGAGATAACTTTATCACCGCACTTTGGATTAATTATCAATACGATATTTTCACTTAAAAACAAATTTTTGAGCTTTGATCAACTATTAAAAGTAAATTAATTCTTTAATATAAATTAAAGGCTTCATGACTAAAAATGTATTGAATTAATATGAAAACTTAGTTTCAATTTAAAAATTATTCAAAAAAGATTCAATTAATTTTTCATCTTGTTAAATTGTATAAAAGTAACTTTTATAAATCAAATACATAATAATCCATTCTTAATTTAATTTTCTTCAATTTTAAAAAATATAAATTTGCTTTCAAATTAAAAAAATAAAATATTTAAACTAAAGAAAATTCACTTACAATACAACTGAAAATAGGCATAAGTTCTGAACTGGTATCCAAGCACAATTGACACATTTGGTTTCGAATGTCCAAGTATAAATACATCGTCCAGTAGACACTTCCCAACATTTAACTGTTTTGTCATTGCTAGAAGATAAAATCCATTGACCAGATTGATGCACACTAATTGATGTGATAGTGGACTTGTGTCCTTTGAAAGTCTGTATAAAAATTAATCTTTTTAATTTTAAAATTAACTTTTAGGTTAATTACAATGGCTAGAGTATTGGGGAAAGGTTGAAGATCTCTTGGCTTGGGCAGTTTAGGCAACAAATCTTGTGGATCAACTTGGACTCTCATTTTTCTTTGTCTTGGAGCCAAATACATATCCAAGCATCTTTCGAATTTTTCTTTGATAAAGTTGCCATATCCCGGAACAAGACGAAGAGAAGGATATTTTTTAGGTATGAAATTAATACGACGATCTTCAGGTTCCTGTTTTTCCCATTTTTCCTTCTCTTCATCATCAAATAAATACTCTGGTGGTGGATTGTAAGATTCATAGTGGTCTGGTAATGGACATTTCGGTGCTGGTAAATGATGCAAGTGCTTACGTTTATCTGCATCGTTTTCATCTGCCCAAATGTCGTAGAATTTTTCTTCGCTATCCTCGGGCTTTTTGATCGCTGGCTTAATCCATCCCATTTTAATTGCATGAACATATTTTCCGACTCGTAAGCGTTCCCAATTAGACGGAATAAAGCTACGTTTGTGTTCAGGTCGTCCACTAAGTGGCATTTTCATTTCGTCATGAGTAAAAAATGTCGAGGTATCAAATTCTTCTACATTTTTATCAGCATACTTGCTCGACGTCAATCTTTTTATAATTTCTATATCTTCATCAGATAGAATGATTTTACCACCTGTCTGACTATCTCTTACCGTTCGCCAATAATCGGGATTTTCCATTTTTTCTAAAAATTCATCCAATTCATCATTTCTCTTTGAATTAGATGGCTTGGAAATTTTTCCTCCATCCAAGTCATATCCAATGTGTTCATAGTCATCATACCATTTCAAAGGCACATTTCCTATTGTGTTTCTCAGATCCTTTTTTTGAATTCAAAATTAAATTAATTCCAACAAAAAAAATCTTATCTACTTCTTCATCCGAAGTATCCAAATCATATTCATTATACGAAGAGACTAAACTTCCGTTTGAGGCCAAACTGGTTGATAATAGATCAGGTTTATCATCAGTTTTTTCGATATTTTGATTGTTCATCTTAGGTTCGTGAATTGATTTTCGTTTGTTACTTTTTACTTTAGTCTTTTCCATTTTATTAATTTAATAATAAGAAATCTTTTTAAAAATAATGTTAATTATTTTTTGATTAAAAGATAAACGGCATGAGTTTTGGTTAGAAAAATTTAAATTATATTTTAATGCATTCAAATTTGTGTATGCAAGGTATAGAATTCATTTATAAATTTTAAATGCATGGTTAAGAAAATTTTCTTTCTTTACACTTGTGTTTGGTATTTTGTTAACTAAATTTAAAGTTTTAATATAGTTTTGATTGTCATCAAGATCTTTTAAAAAAAAAAAAACTTATTGAATTTAAAACATAAAAGATGTTAGATAACAAAATAAACTTATTGTAAAAAATGTGGAATCAATAAATTAACTTATTCATGTTGAAATTAGAAAACTTTTAAAGTAACTTAAAAATTAAAAATATATAAAAATACTTTTAAATTAAAAATCATATAATTAAAATAATTTTTAAAATTGCTTGTCTCAAATTTTAAACTAAATGAACTTTATATTCTAATTAATTATATTTATTTTTAATAAATAAGTATTTGTTAGAAAACTTGAGTTTTGAAGATAGAAAAAATTCAATTCAAGATTTTAATTCTATTAAATTGCGAAACTTTCTTATTTATTTGTTCATTTTACAACTTATTAAAAATAACCAAAAAATTTTAAATCAAATTAATTAAATCTTTTAATTGAAAGTAATTTTGAAAATTAACTTCAATTAGTTTAATTTACGTAAATTTTTCTAAAACCCATTTAACAAAGCCTAACTATTTAAGTTTTTAGGATTCAAATTTGATGCTAGAAGCTTCAATGATGTAAACAATTTTTTAGCAAAATACAATTTATATGCTTTACAGCACATAATTTTTATGCTACCTTTTTCTTAAAACAACATTGTTAAATCAAAATTCACTAAAAAATCTCAAAATTCAACTGCTAAAAAATGACTCAATAGACTTAAGTTATAATTGAAAGAAAGTGGGAATTTAATCGAGCCATTATCAAAAAAAATCAAAGGAGAAATAACATTTGGAAATTTTTACTCGAGATTAATAAGTAGCTTTTTGTATTAGTAGTACTTAATACTGAAATCCTATAGGGGGTAAAGCTCAATTATTTGATATGGAAGTAAATGTTTTCATTTTGAACTTAAGAGCATCCAAAACTTTTACTTTTGGCTCGAGATTTGCTTTTTTTATATAATTCACGTCATCTATCCAATTTAGCTTTAAAAGTGTTTTTAGATTCAGAATCAACAACGTCCTGAGGTAGGCTATACCAGACATTAATAACTTGATTTGTTAGGAAATAATAATCCTGCATACAACTTTTAACTTCTTTCTCTGCAAAAAATTTTGTATGTCTCCTTAAATTATTTACCTTATTGGGGGAAAAATGTATACCATTTATAAAATGAACAATTTCATAGCCATTTATGATTTTAAACATCTGAATTAAATCTCCTCTCATATGTCTTATCTTCAGATTAGTTAATCTAAAAAAATCAAGTCTCTTGGAACACTCATATTACGGAGTGCAGAGATTATCTTTGTTGCTCTTTCTAAACCTTTTTTATTTCAGAAATGTCTCTATCTAGATATGGACACCATGAACTAATTTCGAACTCTAGAAGCACAGTGTATAGATTCTTAACAATTCAATGTTCAATTTCTTGAAGCTCTTGGCTATCATTCCTAAGATGCGATTTCCACGGCTCGTGCAATGCCTCACCTGATTTGTCCATTTTAGGTCGCTTTGAATAAAGATGCCTAAATCTTTGTTGAGAGTTGTTTTAGACAATTTCTTAGTGCCGTATTTATTAAAAATAGTGTAATCATAGTTTGGGTTTTTTGGACCAATATGCATTACAGAGCATTTTTCGATATTTAAATCAAGAACCCAAGTAAGGAACCAGCTTGAAATGAAATCCAAAGCTTTTTGATGAAGAAATGTTGAAATTTTCTACATTTAAGCTTTCAAATCTCAATAATTTTAACATATTTGTTACAGATTTAAAAAATTTTAAATATTTACTTAAATTTTAATAAATAAAGTGTTTGTCGGTCTTTTATGGACAGGGATGTTGATTAGCCTTAAAACTATAAAAAATTGTATTGTTCAAAAGTATAATGGATGAGAAAATATTTTTTATTGTTACCAATACTAAAATCAAAAAAAATTTTATGCAAAAAAATGAAATGTTTAAATATTGAAGCACTATCCTAATTAAAATTTTAAATCTTATTTCCAATTCATTTAATATATAATTTTTCTGACAAGAACTAGTAAATGTAGACGATAAGCTCGTAATGAATCAAAAATTACAGTGTGTCGTAGATTGTCTTGTCCAGTGGTTAAAGTAGTCAAAATGTGATCAATATATTTTAGTATTTTAAATATTGCATTTAGATATTAATTTTTTAGAAAAATTAAATTCAAAAATTATTAAAGCCAGTATTATAAAATGAAAAAAATTTAATTATAATAGCTTAAACTATTTGATAATCTCAAAAAATTTTAACCGATTGATTTTTTTATAAATATTTTTAAGCAGAACTTCAATGGGTTCAGAATGTTTAGAATTATAATTTCAGTAAGCATTTTATATTTTTAAATAATTTTACTAGAAACAAAACAATTAAAGAAAATTTTTGTACTCCAATTTTTTGAATTTTTTATTTATTATTTTCGATTTAGAGAACAATTTAAGAAATAATTTATTTTTTTAAAATCCAACTTGATTGCATGTTTATGTGGTTGAGTTTTACTAGTTTTCAATATTGTGCGTGATCTGATATTTGGTTTAATTTATATTTTTAATAGCTTGCTTAATTCATGACAAAAATTATTAAATACAACCAACAAAAGACTTTTTAAATATTCAATAATAATTGTAATTAAAAGTAAAATTCTATATAGAATGGAAAAACAAATAATAACAATTATATCTATTTTATTTGCTAGAGTTTAATTTTTAGTCTCATCTATTTATTTAATTTCATTAAATTTTGCTGATTTAATTAGCACAAAAAAGACTTTATTTTTTCGAAGAATTTAAAATACAATCTTTTCAAAAAAATTTGAGCAGCTAAAATTGAAATGAATTTTTATGCCCAAAATTTAATTATCGAAGATGATTTCATTTCCTTGGTCGAGATGATGCTTAAAACTAACTGAATTTTTTTCAATATTTTTTGTATAAAATTTAAATATGTCAGATGAAAAAAAATTTTGCGAATATTTTCCTCTAAAATGAATAATATATAAAATGTGTTCGGCATCTAGAAGTTGATGATCAATTCAAAATATCATTTCAATTCAAAAAGTTTATCTTTAGATATTAAAATAAATCTTTGATTAAATTTAAATAATTTTGATGTAACATGATTAACATGTTATGTAGATTTAAAAAACAAAAAAATTTTGAAAAAATATTTTCTCAATCCATTGTTTAAAAACGATTTTTATATTTAAATGTATTAACTGATTTTTTGTAAAGTTTATTTGAATTTTTTTATTTCAAAAGTATTTGTATCTAGCATTCAAATTAAATTTAAAAAAGAAATTCAAATGATATTTTGAATTGATCATCAACTTCAAGATGCCAATGCGTCCAAGCTAACCAATTTTTAAATTATGAAAAGAAAGTTTAACATTCCATTTACTTGGAATGTGAAGAAGTTTACAAAAAATTAATTAATGTCATTGAGTCTTTCAAAATATTAACCAAAAAAAAGTTTTTGTCAGTAAAATATAAATTTTGACAGCTTTTCTCTTCTAAATCGACAAGGCTCATTTAAAACTAATATTAAAAGTTGATTCTTTTATTGAGTTAATTATTTTAAAAGCGAATTCAATTTAGCTTAATTATGCTCAAAAATTTTTATTAATGAAAAAAAAAAAAATAAAAAAAAAAGATGCTTTAAAAGTTGAGTTGAAATTTTGAATGCAATTAAAAATAGAATAACATTTAAAAATAATGTAAAACTAATACTTTTGGACATGTATAAAAAAAATTTTTTTTTCACCTATCGATATTTTAAATCCCACCTGATAGATTTTAAATGTATGAGAAAAAGTTCAGAAGCGAAAACACAGCAATCTTGACACTAATTTCAATTAAAGCTCATATTAAATTAAAAAAAAAAATCGAACAAATTTTTCTTAAATTAACATTATTCACAATTTTGGTCACTCTGAATAAGTGGAGTTCATTGGACTTGGGACGGCGCTGCATTCAGCACCAGCGCCGCCGACCGCAACCGCATTCTTAGCTGCATAAAGTGACGCTTCTTCCTGCGCCTTGCCAATATTTTTCTTATATCTAATTCTCTTATTTCCAAACCAATTGCTCACTTGACTTACACTAATGCCGCATTTGCGCGCAAGCTCCTCTTTAGCTTCTTCAGACGGATACGGATTAGACAGATGCGAGTAAAAATAGGCATCCAATATTTCTTTGGCTTGTTTGGAAAAATTGCGTCTTTTTCTTCTTGCATCCAAAAATCTGGATCTAAGTATCATTACGGCCTCGCATGTGCTTTGCTTCAATTGAACTTGTATTGAGCTGAACTTGCGCCGGATTATTTGCACCATGCGGTCAATTTCGCGCGGCGTAATGGGCCGAGTCTTGGCCTGATCCTTCAGCAAGTGAATTGTGTGAGTGGTGAACTCGCTGCAAGCTCGTTCATACTTTTCCAGTTCAGTGTGATAGACCTCGCGAATTTGGGTCAACTTTTGCCTGTAGTCCGAGTGTTCCAGAGCCATGGTGTCGGCAGTGTTGACGTTGTTTTGCTGAGATGGAGACAGTGGTAAGTTGTCCTGGCCTCGCTCGGGGCCAGACACCCCCTCGGCCATAAGCATGTTGTCCAATCGAGCTATCTGTGGATCTTGTGGGTCATCGTCCATCGACTGTCTCATGTTCAGTGCAGTCTTTTCCTTAAGCTCACAAAGAACCTGGTAGAGCGCAGGCTTTATCCTGTTCGACTCCAATTCGTCTTTTTTCTCCTGAGCGTCGCGTAGCGACTGGCTCGTAATTGACATTATCTGAGACAATAGTTGGTTTATGTCGCATTTGTTCTGGCCCAAATGAGGATTTATATTTTCGTTATTTGAATTGCCAGGCACATCTAACTGATCCCCCTGTGTCGAATACATCAGTGACGGGTTTGGATTGAGGTTGGTCAAGTCGGCCACGGCGTTCATTTGCGGTTCCATTGTCTAGTTTAGCCTAACTAGTTTGAGGATCATAAAACAAATCTATAGTTAACTTTAGAAATAAAAAACAAAAATAATTATTTAAATTCAAAATACGGGCAACAATAACAAGAAAAAAAATTAATTTTTTTTATTTTTGATCTGGAGCAGTGAGTCGTATGCGGAAAGATGAGAGACCATGGTTGAAAGTGAGTAATCAAAGTGAATTTTTTTTATTTAATCAATTTTAGTCTAATTATTATAATTTTATATTCTTTAGGTTGTGAGTTTGTCGGAAAAGAAAATATTTTTGTTTTGTTTAAATCGAGGCTTTTATAAAACGAAATTAAAATATGCTGAACTTTTTCGTTTCTCTCGGCGAGAATTATCATAATTAAACTTAGAAATTTATATTAAGATAATATGCTTCTAGGCTTATGGCGATTAGAATGCATATTTTATATTTATTTATTTTAATATAAATATTTTTCTATACAGAATTTTGCTTAACGATGATCATATAATTAGAAAAAAGAAAAAAAAACAGAGCAAAAGTCTTACCTGATACGATAAAGAGGAAGACTAAATATTTGTCTTATTGATTTTTCTACATCCATACAATCTATAAAAATATCAAGCTCAGCAAATCCTCAATAAAAAAAAACTTGAAAAAAAATTTTGAAATTAAAAATTCAACCTGTAAAGTAAAAAAATGTAATTTCTCCATACTTTTTAGCATTGATTTTTTGCCAGAATGATAATATTCTCTTTAAAAATAAGCTCAATTGCAGCTCACCTCTAAATTTAAAATGAAAATTAAAAATTAGTGAAAGTAAAATAGAAAACAATGGTCATGATAAAAAAATTTTGAAAATGAAAAGGTTCTGTGTATTCGATTAATCCAAGTTTTCAACATCTAAGCTTTTATAAATGCAATTTAATTAATTTTATTAATTTTTAACTACACGTCATAGGTGATTTAGTAAAAAAATAGAAAGAATAGAAAAAGTAGAAGTATATTCATTACAAAAAAAAGTTTTAAATTATACATTGAAAATAATTTGAAAATTTAAATTAATAGATGGTTAATTTAGAATGGTGTTTAAAATATTTTTGTAAAAAAAATTGTTCAATTGGTAACTTGCAATTACGTGACAGACTAATTATTTTCTAAACAGCTCATTCCTTTCATTAATAGACTCTATTTATTATTTATTTTATTCAATTGACGCCAATTCTGGCGATGTTTTGAAAATTAAAAAAAAAATATATAAAAAATTAAAATTTTAAAATGAAAAATAAAGAAAAAAAACTCTGTTTATCATTTATTTGTTTATCTGTACCAAGCTAAAGCACCTTCAGATTAATAAAAAAAGTAAAATTAAAATATAGTTAAAAAACCTTCTTTTCGAAAATCAATTAAATTAAAATAATTAAATTGTTTAGCCTAATTTTTATCTAAAATTTATCAGAGATGGATAGTTGCCTGTTAGTCTAGAAAGTTGGATAATTGATTTTTGAAAAAATGATCAAGTAATGATTGATACAGAAGAAAATATTTCAAAAATTTTAATTTTAAGTCAAAATTACATAAATCATGACTAAATAAACACTGAAAAGCTAAATAAAATAATTAATCAAAAATTAATCAGAAATTAACTTTTACAACTATCCATAAGAAAGATTTTATTTGAATTAATAAAAAAAATCGAAACTTTTATTTCATACTTTTGTAATTTAATATTTTTTTCTACCGCGATTTTGATGAATTTCATACTCTGATCATAAGTGTGTACGAACTATGTAGACAAACTCTTGCTGTGAAAATGAGTATCACATCAATCATCTACTAAATAATAGTCAATCAACCAAAAAGCTGAAGATTAAAAATGAAATTATTTTTTAGGGGCCTCCATCTAGATAATCTGAAATTCATGTCTTATTTTCAAACTTAATTGCATGAATTGATCTAAAAATTGATTGATTTTTGCCAAATTGATTCTGAACAAAAGCTAGTATCAAATAATCAACTCATTACATAAACAGCTGTAAAAAATTTAATAACATTTCAAAGATCGATCTATTTTCTTTGTATGATATGATCAAAAAGTCCGATTTAGATTTTATTTTTTAAGTTTTATTTTAATCTGATGGCTTATATGACCTGACATATTTTAATTTATAACATCTCATGCATAAAAATATGTGTCTAAAAATTAAAAAATTTAATTTTAAAATAAAATGACCGGTCTATTTTTGACACGCGAGAAAAGTCTCTAAATTTTATGCTAATTCTCACCAAAGTGTTGGCTTTAAACAAAAACGCATATTTTTTCCCAGGCTCTTTATGTTTATTTAAAATAAAATTAAATAAACTTTAATTTTCAAATTAAAAGATATTTATTTTAATATCGTGTTGTTAAAATAAAGCCATTGTTATGCATGTATTTTTATGAACAAAAAAAATCATCTTTCATTATTTTCGATTTAATAGGAATTTAAATCAGAAAAAATAGATAAATTCTTTTTTTATTTATGTATTGATAAATTAAAATTATTTCAAAGTTTCATAAATGGCAATTAAATTAAATTTGCTAAAACAATAAGATAAATATTTTTCGTATTAGACATACAAATTAAAATTAAGCATTTGAGAATTTAAATTAATTAAAAATTATGCTCAATTTTGTGTAAACAATATATCTAAAAAAAAGTTAAATTTATTTAAAACATTTTATTAGAAAATTAAAAATAAATGTAAGTCAAAAAATACTATAATATAATTTTTTTCTAATCCGTCTGGCGTTGTTGGATAAACTGTGAGCATAAACCATGGCTTTATCGACCAATATGTCTAAATCAACTTGCTGAATTGAAAAAAAAAAACTTAAAATAACTCTAAATCATTAAAATTAATAGTTACATTTAAATTGCTTTCCTTTTCTAGGCTATCATCATTTTTATAAGCTCTTTAAAATATTTAAAAATTTGATGAAATAATTTTATTAAATTAGTTAAACACAATGCGTTATCAAAAAAGCCAGAGCGCAAAAAAAATCATAATTGTATCCAACATTAGGCTTTTAACCAAATGATGGACAAAAGTAAGTATTGATAAAATCATGAAAAACGGTGACAACAATATTAAACACCCGGTTAGAAAAGTTTTAGCATATTCATTTATGGTGGTGATTGAACAAAAAAGTGCAATTTAAAGTAGAAAAAAAAAACATTTTGCATTAAGCTTCAAAAAAATTAACTAAACCTCCTATACATGTTTTCATTATCTGAAACTGTCGATATATCAGTATATTCTCGGATATAATAGCGAATTTTTCGAGATTGCCTAAATAGAAAAAACTTTTAAAAAAGTCTCTTTAAGACTTTAATGTTATACTTTTCTGATGAAATCTCATTCGAACCATGTATTGATGAAACAATGGGCTTTTCATATTGGTTAGATGAATACTTTCCACTCGAAGACTTGGAATTTATTATATTCTTTATGCTATTATCAAGTTCATATTCTGAATCATCTTTGTTCTCCTTGATCGAATACGGAATCACATTGACCGGAATTTTGTTAATCACATTCGGATTATTCACTGGAAGGAAAATCAAACACTCGCGCGATTTTTTATTAATCGGTTTGCCAACAACAATTGGTATTTGTCTATTTTTATCATTTTCCTTCTTTAAAGGTATGGAATAATCCACTAACGCACAATTTCCGCGGTCTTTGGAGAACGATTTTGGACATTTAGAAAGGTAATCACTGTCAGTCCGCCTATTTGAATTTTTGCGTTCAAATATCTCATTTGTTGATAAATATCGCCGGTCTTTGGTTGAGTAAGAGCGAGCACGATTGGAAACAAGATCCGGGTCAGTCAAAAAATTTCCATCTAATTCTTCATCCGAAAAATAATCTTGAAAAATTTTTTTTTAATCAATTTTTTTTTTATAAAAAATAAATGCATAGCTAAAAAAATAATTTCTAAATAATTTAATAAATCAATTTAATTTAAAATTCTATTGAACTAATTCTAAAAATCTATTATTTAAAAAAATCACTTAGTACCATCCAAATATTTATTTTCTCTCCTTAAACTAATTAAATTTTGAATTGAAGAATATTTATGATTTTTGACATCTCTATAATCTATTGATTTTATCTTCAGATCGCTGCCACGATTCGAACAAACTGATTTGACTTGGATTGATTTTGGTTTTAGATCATCTTGGTCAATTGCACAAAAATAGCTCTCTCTTCCATGCTCATTTTTTAATACGAAAATATTTTTATTTTTTTGCAGCAAGACTTTAGGTTCTACTGATATTTTCTGCTTTACTAACTTTTGAGGTACACCTATATTTTTTTTTTCTTCCTTAATTAAACTCATTTGAGAGTCGGACACTACTTGATGCTTAGTATCTAGTGAATTTAAGTATTTAGTGTTAGAATTTTATTTTATACCGCAATGCCAAATTAGCATGGTCCGGCAGTTAATAAAAAATCAAAAAATGTCTCTTACCACTAATAGGAAAATCAGAACGCTGCTTTTTTTCTCCTGAAGTATTAGATTTATTTTTTTTGAGAATTTCTTGCTTCAAAAATTCAACTTCTTCGGCCAATTTTTTCATTAGATCCCTCAAAAAGTAAAAATGTAAAATTTTTCATTCCAAAAAAAAATAAAAGTAAACACTTTTTGGTCGTTTTAAGAGTTTTTCTTTTTTCGATAACAGACTCGACATCGCTAGATAAAAATTTGGAATCATCATCTCGTTTCTTGGAAGAATATATCTTCGGGACTTGTTGGTAATTTTTAATATACTTATGCTCATAATTTTTCTTTTTTTCATGATTAAGATCATTAAGAGAATGTTTATGAGCTTGCCTTTGCTTCATCTGAAGGTATTCTGTTCTTTTATCAGGCCGAATAGTCCTCTTGAAACTATCATTTTTAACTACTGATGAGGAAGCGTATTCATAGTTATCATTTACGATCGGAATTGAAGAATCTAGATCTTCCAAAGAATCAGAACCTTCATATGCTTTGGCAATTGGTAAATTTTTTGGGTCTATATTTTTTTGCTTGTGAGCTGTTCTTGTTTCAGGCTTAAAGTCACCTTGTTTTCGATGTTTTGAATGTTCATAGATGTTTCCGATTGATACTGATTTTTTACTTGACGGAGATGGCCTCATTACTCGGACATCTTGTCTGTGTCGAACAGTTTTGTCAGGATCTGAATATTCCTGTTCACTAGGGCTTATTTCGGGTTGTTCTACAAACTCTTTTTTTTTACTAGAGACCATTTTTAGTCTCATTTTTGGTTGATGAGCATTTTGTTGTTTACCAATTTCTTTTATACGCTTGTCTGCTGGTCTAAGGATTTTTTTATGTTTGATCTCTGGACTTTTTTCCATAGTGTCTTCAGTGATTTCATCAATATAGCTCCTAAAGCTTGGTTTCGAATCTGAAAATATTTTAGTAGATTCATTACCGCTAGTTGTTAAAGTCTCAGTAGAAGACTCGTTGCTCATTTTGGTCAATTTACGATTTAAATTTCGATTGTTGTTTTCATTAACAGAAGTTTTTTTCTTGTCTTTGCTAAGATTTTTATCCGAATCTTGATTTTCACATCTATCAACCCGATCAACACTAATTCTACTTAGTTTTTTATTTAAGGTAGTTTTTTTCAAGGTATCAGCCAAGTCCTTTTTATTCCGATTGACAACTATTTTGGCGTTATTTTTAAAAATTTTTTTGTTTATTTCGCTTGTGGATTCACTTGATTCAATAATTTTCTTTTTTTGGTAATTATTTTCTTTTTTATGTTCATCTTGAGCAAAAAAAAAATTATAAGGTATTCAATAAGTTTATAAACTAGAAATAAAACACATTTTTCAAATATATAAATAATTCTCCTTTATAAAAAATAATGCGGAGATATATTATTGAGTTTTTTAAGATCTATGAGTTGAATATTAAAAATTAGGCAAACAATTGCGCATTAAAAAAGTTAATTTAATATTTAATAGTAATAACTTGTAAATAAACATTAAAGTATATAATAAATGAAATGACTTCTTTAACGTGCAATTTAATATCTGAATCTGATTTAATGTATATTTTTTTGCATTGCCTTAGTGATGTTTTTCTGAAAAATAAAACGTATCCAAGTTTATTTAAATTTAAGAAATTGAAGTGGTAAGAAATATTTTTAAATATTGTTACTAAATAAAGTGAAAAAAAATATGTTTTTTTAGCTAAAATAATAAAGATTTAAATTTAAAATTTTTTTCCCATTTACTTAAAATTTTAATTTTTATTGAAATGGACTCAAGATTAATTCTCCGAATTTCTAACAGCTTCACTGTTCATGTTAATTCTTTTAAAATCAATGATCAGCCATGAATTTTTTTAAAATAAAACTGATATCAAATATATAACTTTTGCAGTTAAAATTTTTTGCATTTTGCTTTATTAAGAATCATTTTTAACAAATTAATAAAAAGGTAAAATGAGAGCCCATCAATTTTTTAAATTTCAAGGAATAATCATTTTTACCTGATTTACTACTTTTACTACGTGACGAACTTTCTGAATCTGATTCTCTAGATACCGAACAAACAGCCCCACTTCGAATCGGTTCATTTTTTTTTGATTTATGTTTTCCGGCTTTATTATTTGAGTTATCACTTTTATTCTCAGGTTCTTCATTAAAAAAGTCCAAAAGTCGATTATACTGTCCCATCAACTCATCTCTATTGTCATAAAAAGATGCAATCTATATTTAAAATTGATTTAAAAAAAAATAAAATTGCCAAGAGAAAATTTACACTTGAATTTTCAAATGATTGCTTCTGTTCCAAATCAGAATAATCACTCGTAGAATCTATCAAATTATCATTCATTTTATGAACAATATTATCCAAGAGAGCTTTCATTTTTCCAAGCTCTTCATTTAAATCACTTTAAAAAAATTAACTTAGAAAACACCAAGAAAACAGAGTTGTACTTACACGTCCATTTCATCTTGCTGTTGCACCAAACTTTGTGAATTATTGGTGTTTACTTGATCAAAGTTTTGGATCAGAACTTGGTAATCGTTGTGAATACTATCAAATACCTGCCGTTGTTCCAATTTATTCAATTGGTTCTCATTTACAAGTGTTATGAAAGATTGCATCTAAGAAATATTTTCTTTTAAATAAAAGTACCACAATTAAAAAAATTTAGCCCAAATTTACTTTGTCTTCGAGAACTTTAATTTGTACTAAAATACCTAGTGCAGAAGTCTGATCAATAACTATATTATCTTCAACTGGAGGAGTATCTATATGTGAATTTTCATCAATAGTTGGACTCTTAGACTCGAGTCCCGAATTAGAACTGTTTTTGTTCGGAATAACATAAACAGTCGATTGACTTTTATGCTTGTTTAATTTCTGTGCTTGCTGAAAGTTGTTGGCTGATTGACTTTGAAAAGTGAATTCTTTATTTTTAGGCAAATTATCATTAGATTGTGCCTTGGTCAATGAAATTGATTTCACAAATGGATTTGACTGGTCTGTTACCAGCACAGTTTTACTTCCGTTTAATGAATTAGTTTTATCTATGTTTAATTGATTTGACAACAATGTTGAATTAGAAGAACAAATTGATGGTTGAGTAAAATTTGGTTGAGAACCAACGTTTGTTTGTGACTTTGATTCGTTAGTTAGAAACGACCCCTTTTAAATAAAATAGCCTTAGTATAAATAAAATTCAATAATTTTAGCCCAAAATCCCCTGGCGAAATAATAATTTGCTTATTAATGTGATCCTTTATAATCACACATTTGATTTTATAGAGCTTTAATAATTAAAAAGAAAAAAAATTTTAACTCGGTTAAACTAGATTTTTTGAAGATGGATACATTAGAGTATCAACAAATTATATAAGTTACATAACAATGTTTACTCAGTAAAAAGTCATTAATATAAATTTCCAAAGCGAAATATATTTTCCAAGTTAAATAAAAATTTTCTAACAAAATTAAGAGGCCGAAATTTATGAACTTGAATAGCCTCTTTAGGATTCTTTGAATTCTGAATTTGAGCTAGCACGTTTAGTTTCAATTCAAAGACAATAAACAAAAGCTCGAAAAGATTAATAGACTTAAAAAAATGCCCAAATCTTTAGGCATTATTTAATTATTAAGAAAAGAATCAATCAAAATTTTAATTTTTCAGTCGTCATCATTTAAAAACTAGAAAATGCGATGCAAAGATTTTTCATATTTATGGAAATAATGGTTGATGGATAATTGAATGAAATAAATGCTGTTTTAATTTTTTTTTAGAGTTTTTTTTAAACATAAAATTTTAAATTTTGCTATCCAAAATTTTTTTAGATTAGTTTTGTTTAAAAAAAAACCTTTTTAAGCGATTCCAAAAACTCCTTAAATTGAGTATACGCTAGAAAAATAAAATAAATCATAAATGGTTTTGTGGATTCGCTCTTAATTAAATTGCTAACAATATTGTAAGTGCAGCTAAAAATTACACAATATGATCCCATGAAAAATTAAGAACTTAAATATTAAATTTTTATATAACTTTAACCTTAATATAAAGTTTTTATATATTTAAAAAAAAAATTTTTTTTTGAAAAATCGAAGAATTTAAAAAAAATGATGAAAAAACGGAATACACATTTTATACTACAGCCTTCTGTTTTCCGACTAAAAACGAACTTTTTATGAAAAACACATTTAGAAATTGTCAGAGTCATGGAAAAGATCATCGCTAGCAATGGAAATTATTGTTTGATTTATGTTTTTTAAATTTTATATTTAAACTATCTTTTCAAATAAAACTTTTTAATCAATTTTTATTGTTTATTTATTTTTTAAAAAAATAATCAAAATTTTTATCATTTTTTTACAAAGAAATGATAATGGCTAAACTATTCAGATAATTTTTACTTAATTATTAAGGGCTAAAATAAATGTTTCTTAATCCTTTTAACCTAAAGCTTATTTTTTACTTCAGGCTTATCATTTTATTAAAATTTTAACATGAAAAAACATGCTCTTAGAAAAATTTTCAAAATAAATTTTAATTTTTTTTTCAATCAATTTTTGATTCATTTATTAAATTATTAATCAAACCAAAATCCAATCTCAAGTAATCTTAAGTTAAATAAAAATTTAATTAACGAATCAAGAAATAATTTTTCTAAACAGAAATTAATAAAATTAGCCTTTTATGAATTTTTCCAGAATTGTTTAAAAGTCCCAAATTAAAATTAAAGCCCAATTCGGGACTTAAAAAAAAATGTACGGACTTGGACTTAACTTCAGACTAGTGACTCAAAGGGATAAGAAAATATTTTTCTCAAATAATTAAGGTCTTAAATTCTAATTTGAATTCAAAAACCAAAATAAATTGTTAATGTTTTGGATTTTAATTAAGAAAAAAATTAAACAAAATAAAATGAAATGGAAGGGAATGGAATGGAATCTTTAGTTTAAAAAAGGAAAAAAATTAGAATTTTTGATGGTCAGAAGTTTTTGATGAATGATCATTTTAAAAATTTAAACTTAAAAATTATTTCATTTCTATTTTAAGTTTCAAAATAAAATTTTTTTATTGTCATTAGGTCGAAATTTATATCTAAATTGATAAAATTATTACTTTGGCTACCGGAGTTGGATTAGATGAATTTCCACCTATTTGTGCATTAAGTCTAAAAGCATCTATAAAATTCTCTGCTTCGGCATACTGCTGCAACAATCGAGTATAATTTTGTTGTAGCTGATTTAATTGATCTCTTTCAATGCGACTTTGCTTTAATTTTTGTTTGAGTCGGTCCGGATTATTAATTAAGTTATCTATGATCGTGGACTCATCACTGTCTAAAGTATAAGTTATTTCGTTATGTGTAGCCGGTCGAATCCGCTCACTGTTTGGTTTATTATCCAATTTTCTTCCATCTAAAGGTTTCTTAATTTTATTTTCCGAGCTTAAATTGCTCGTTGACCCACTACGGTATTTTTTTACAGGTCCTCTTTTTGACTTGTTCAAAACGTCATTGGAGCAAATAGATTGTTTATCCAAAGAATAAAAAGGAGATTGTTTTGAGTCTTTTTGGGGTTTTGACGTTTCAATTTTTTCTGGTACCTTATTCCTATTAGTAGAAATGACATTTTCTTCAATGCTGGTTGTATAAAGCTTAAATGCACCTTCGTTTTTTGATTTTTCTTTCGGTTCAGCTGGTTCCAAAAAATCATCATTTACCAATTCTGGCTGAGGGGTTTTCATTATTTCCAAACCATCATCCAGTCTCTTATCGTTTAGATTAATCGCATTTATTCTTTCTTTTAAACGCTGTAAATTTGTTTTACTCTTTTGATTCTCATCGTTACCAACACCTTTAGTTTTGCAGTCATTTAAATCAAAAAAGTCTTTCGGACTAGCACATAAATTTTTTTTCTGCCTTTCAGAATTTTTCAAGAATTCAAAATTTTCTCTTGGATTATTATTGTCGGAATTTTTACTCTTAAATTGTTTATCGATTGAAATTGGTTCACGGCCAGTGTGCGTATCATCTGCTATTAGCAAAATTTCATCTATACTTGTCTCTTTGAGATCCAACATTAAATCAGTCTGATCTGTTCGGGGCTCTAAATTATTCGATAGTTTGCTGTTTTTGATATATTCTAAATCTATTAAAGAAAAGCGATTTGTATCTTGGCTTTTAAGGCTTTCTCGGTAACTATTTAAATTATTGATATTAGCTCTAGTAAGCTCGAATTCTTGGTTGGCATTTGATTGTTCGAGTTTTAATGGGGTCTGAGTATCAATGCTTAATGCGTCATACAATGAGTCGTCATGATCTCCATTTGAAAAACTTGGTTCAGCCAGATTGCTTATTCTCGAATTCACCCCATTTGCTCTTTCCGAGTTTTGTTGATCGAATACAAGAGAATTTTCATTAGAACTGTTCTTATTTGAGCTCATTTTAAAAATTTTACCAAAATCATAATTTAGATAAACAATACAATCATTATTTGATCTAAAATAAGTATCAATATTTATTAAAATTTTATTTAAAATTCTATATTTAAATGACTAGGCAAATTTTTTTACAGGTATTTTGTTTAAAAAAATTTAATCATTTTAGAGCCCCCAGCAGGCGAACTTATTTTACATTTGTAGAGATTCGTAAAATAACAACTGTATATTTGAATAAACTAATTCTGTAGGCTAAATTGGTTTAATTGTATTTTTACCCTGTAAATTCAAATTTGCATTTTTATATTTGAAAGATTCACAATTCTTTTCCCTACTTTTCTCAAATTTTTTTTTTTTTACCGGAGATAAAGTCACCTTAGCAAAAAATCTTATGAAATTTAACAAATATTTATTTTTGCTTCGTTCGACCTAGTTTTTAAATGTGAAATAATTATTAAAAAAATTTGAGCAAATTTAAACTTAGACTTAGAAGCCTTAGAATATTTAATTTTATGGTTTAAAATTTTATTTTCTCTTACTAAATTTTTGTAATTTTATTTTAATCAATATTTTATTTTAGCTTAATGTTTTAGGTTAATTTAAATATAAAAAAAAACGAATTTGTTTGCTAATATCACATATTTTAAATTGATTCGACAATTCTTAAATTATATTTTAATTTAAACAAATTTAAATTAAAATTTTCAAAGCTATGAAAGTGAAATAGTTAAAATAATTTTTTTTCATTTTTTTACAATAAATTATTAAAGATTATTCTCGTTATCATTCGATTAAACAAAAAAATATACCAAATATCATGGAAAAAATTTAAGAAAAGCTTTATTAAATTCATGGATAATAATTTAAGTCACAATCACTAATTATGATCGAATTTAGCATAAATGATCGATGATAGCAATAACTTTTTGATACCAAAAACCTTTTTTAAATTTTATTTAAATATTTCAGTAAAAAAATATTTAATCCAATATTTGAAATTTTTTTTTCAAAATACAATTCTGTAATATTTTTAAATTTTACTTACAACACTAATAATTAAAAAAATGGTTTTCATTTTGAAAAAAAGGCTTAAAAAACGATTCTATTCTTAAATAAAAGAAAAAAAAAATTAAATTAATTAAAATTAATAATATTTTAAAATTCTTTCTTATAAAGCATGATAATTCTCAGGAATAGCCATAAAAGTCAGGGTTTTTGTTAGTTTTGCGAAACCAGCAGGTTAGTCAAACAAATCCATTGAAAGGGAAAACAAAAAATCTGCTTTTACAAAAGCTTTAGAGAAAAGTAAATTCCTAAAACTTCAACTAATTATGAGAAATCAGTCTGATTTGATTGCATGAGCTAAACTAGTAAAACTTGATAGAATTAGTTATTTTAATCAAGGAATAACACAAAAGACAATCTACAAATAATAAAAATACCCACAAATTTAATTATTTTCGGTATTCCAATCGCATTTTGAAAACTTTTTTTTATATTACTTTGATTAACACACAAATTCAAACTTTAAATTCCATATCCCTTTTTAAATATTCAGCCCCATATTTCGCTCATATAGTCAGTATATATATGCTCTATTTTTTTAAATTTCAGCTCTTTGATAAAACTTAAAAAAGTTTAATCATCTTGCGCTGTAATCGCTTCAAAAAAATACGACAGATTGCTTGTCCCAGTTATTTTTTAAGTGCCAATCTCACTTATTTTTGTTGTTATGGAAAATTTTTCTTTATCTTTTAATTTTTATGATTCCGTCTAGAAAATATTGTCATTCTGTTTGAAAATTTTTTAATTCCAATTCAATTTTTTTAATTTTAAAAAATAATATTCACAATAGAATCCTGTTTTGTTATAAAATTTAACTTTAAAGAAAATTAATTCTAGGGTTTGTTATTTAGTCACTAACCATTTAAAACCAGATAATGAAAATCTCATCTTTAGATTGTATAATATACAAGTCTTGTTATATAATTTAATAAAATTTGTAAAGAGTTTTGAGAAAAGATTGTCGCAATTTTCTGGTTCCAAAAAATATATGATCAAATTTAGCTAGATAAAACTAATTATGTGCATTGATGGATCAAATCTTTTAAATAAAAAATATTGAAAAAGAAAATTTTTTCGAGCATCTACAACTTAATTGAATATTTTTTTATTTTACAATCAATAACTTATTTGATAATCATCATATAATGATAATTTTAAATTTTTTTTTGGTAACTGTCACTCTGTTGGTTGTGGATGCCCGAAAAAATTTGCTATTTTCAATTTTTTTTCTTTTTTAAAAACTGAAAGGATCGATTCATTAATGGATAAATTTAATGAATCCAGCTAAATAAAATCACACTTTTATTTTAATAGTTAATTATGTCAAGATTTACTGAACTCACTCTATTGAAAATTTTATTGAATTACTAAGAGATTTTCGATAATTTTGAAAAATATTTTTTATTAACGAAAATCGAGTTTTTAATTAAGTGCATTAGTTTCAGGAACCTAAACTAAATATTATGTTTTATTTGTAACCACAACCTATTCATGGAAATGTTTATTAGAATATATTGGCTTTTCGATTAAATTTATAACTGAGTGATTTTTATATTTGATCTTTATGGCAACTTAAAAAAAAACTGCATCATTTTTTAGATAAAAAAAGCTTTTCGGCATAAAATTAAATTTCAACTTGAAAAATTTAAATTTCATAGCGTCTTTAAATAAAAGAAAAATTAGAAATTCAATCCAAGATGTTTAATGAAAAAAATCTGCTTTTTTTTAAAAAGTTCCTCAAAGGATTCACATTTCTCAATGTTTACCTCTCAACAAAAATACACGCATCTAAATTTCATTTAACAACATAAAAATTTGCTTAAAAAACCCAGATCGATTAAATAATACTCAGCAATAAGGGTCTTATGTACAAGAGTTAAACAATATCGATTAAATTTATGTTACAATTGTTTTGAATAAATTTGATTTTAAAATTTCAAGTTCTTAAAGTCTCTATTATGCAACCATTGAAGAATAAACCTTCTAGAATGAAAAAAAATAAAATGTAAAATTCACACTTAAAATGCAAAGCAAAAATTTAATTACCAATTTAGGTAAAATTTTTTAATTTAAAGCTACAATCCCTCGATGAAAAATTAAACTCGAAAAAGCTAATGTAAATAATCTTTATTTTAACAAGTTTGTTTAATGGTTTGTAATTTTGAATATTTCAAAATCAGCTAAGGGCTACAATTATGCAATCGAAAAAATTTTATCAATTCGTAAAAAACTTTTTAAAATTTCAAAATTTTGAAATTTAATTTAATCCTTAAAGTAACTAATAGTAATGATTGACAAATTAAATTACTCGCCAAACTAATCCTTATTTTACCAATAATAATCAGTGTCCTTTTGAGTGCTTTTTAAAAAGCCCTTATTCTGAATTTATTTTATCTTAAAAATTTTTAAAAATCGATAAATATAAATTTGGAATAATTTAAGCGAAAAATTGTATTATTCGCATATAGTCGAGCTTCTTTCGAAAATCAATTAAACCTAATTTGAACACGACCTAGAATCTGTTAAACAAAAAAAAAGTTGAAAAAAGTCTATGATCTAAATAAAAATTTCAAAAATAACAAGAACATTTTAACAAATCTAGACAAGCCACTTTATAGGCTGACAATTTCTGCCTCTATAGTAAAATTTCCATGATTCATTCTTAAATCTTGTTTTCCTGTTAATGATATGTTCTAAAGAGGCAGCTAACAAAAACATTTAATTAGGTTTTAAAAGCTTCGGATTCGAATAGTGAATACATTTTTACAAAATGTTGACCTTTTTTTCTTTTATTTAGTTGCTTACATTTTTAAATTAATGATACTAAATATGTTGCCATGGAAACCACTAAAGATTAAATTAAATTTTCAATTTTTCTGAATTTTGGTCATATTTGATAAAAGCTCGGCTCTTGAGTTTCATATTGATTGTTTAAAATAATTTTATGGATATTTGAAGCACACTGACGACAATGAAACATCATCAAATTTATTGTTTTTAATTTTTTTTTTTGATTTTAAATAATTAAAAATTTGTAATTATTTCAGAGCTAAAAAATTCAATTGTCTCTAAATCACTATATTAATAATTTATTATTTAGAAAAAAAGAAAAAAAAATATATTAATTTGGAAAAATTAGATGACTAAACACATAGCTGAAAAGAGTTTTGTTCATATTTAATTCCTTGCAAGCATTCCCATGTACTTATTTACAAATATCTAAATTTAAAGTTATATTTGATATCAAAATGTTTTATTCTATTTTTAAAACTTAACAAAATCAGGTTGTACAATTTTTAAGAATGATATACTTGAAATTTTATTTATGTAAAATTTACATGCGTAAAAGTAGATTTTTAGAAAAGATAACTCGCGAGTCCAAGTAATGCTTAATTTTTAACAGCACTAACAAGTCTTTCTGAATAGAAACGATGTCAAACAAACCTTCTTTGGATAAAAATTCCAGAAAATCTGAAATCAAATCTGAGTCAGATTTTTCAAGATCCAGTAACTACACTGTTAAAAATAAAGAAGCCTATATTCACATGGAAGATATTAAGAACAAATTTTCGAATTCCCCTGAATTTCATCATCTATTGGATGCTAAATATAGTGCGGAATTTACCGACCTGACAAATATATTCAATGCTCATTCGACTAAAAAAACATTTACCACTGGTTTGCTCGACTTGGCATTGATTGCCACAAATTTTACTCAAATGAAACAATTAATAATGAGTACAAGAGAAACTCAATGGCACGTTTTGGATTTAGTTTTAATGTTTTCAATTTGTATTTCTTTAATTCTGCAAATTTTGTGTGGAATATTTTTGGTTTTTAGCACAACACAAGAAGATTTTAATGACCAACAAAAAAGATCTATTAGCATCAAAAACAATCATACAGTTACTTTATTTGTTTTAAGCATTACAGTTGTAAATATATTCATTAATGTATTTCTAAACATATAAATAATAAAAAAGAAATAAAAATTCATATTTTTTAAAAATTAAAAACTCGATTAACATTTTTTACCTTTTTTTTTTGTCTAAGCCTGCTATTGGAAATATATTTTATCTTTGAGTTTTCGGGTATTTTTTATAAGAGATATTTATAATAATGAAATAATACATAAAAATAAAGAAAATAAATTTTTAATTAATTTATGAAATGAAAAAAAGAATTTTTTTGATTTTAATTCTTCCTTCACTAAATTGTTTATTCTTTTTTACATCTATTAGAACATCGGTTCTAGTTTTTATTCCTTCACAAGTACGACAACCAATGGCACAGAATGAGTCAACACTTTGAGAACTTTGGGTGAAATCAGTTTTCATTTTTTTTAAAAGTAAAGTGTCGTTTTTAATGCATAAGTGTCAATAAATCAATAAAAAGGATTTCTATTAAATCTGATGTTATTTTATTATGTATAATCTTACTATTTGGGGAATTTAATTTAATATTTGAGAAAAATAAATAAAAATTCAGAACATTCTTTAAAAATGTTTTGGTATCGGTTTTAATAGCCTTATAATAATTATATTATTAAGCTGATACTGGGAACATTAAATAATATGTTAGCCTCAATATGTTTTATCAATTTTTGTTTTTAAAATCATTTGTAGTTTTCAAGTTAATGATATCTTTACTTAAGATAAGAAATCAAATTATTTCAAGTATTAAAAATTTTGTTGTTGAAAAAATAATATCTTAGTTTTTAATTTGTTACCAGTTTCTTGTCCATTATAAATATATGTTGTCTTGAAGCTGGGCAAAATACACTTGCTTGGATACCAAGGGTATGTGTCAGAGAATTTGATTTCTATTAAAAAATTTAAATGTTTTAATAAAATTTACTGTAATTTTTGTTTTTAAGATTATCGAAAGCAGGCATCTCGTCATTCTAATTCATTTTTTCAATTCTAAAACTGATTTTTTATTCCTCTTCTGCCTTGATTCTGATCTCATTAGATTTCTGTTTAATGAAACTAGTTTCATTAATTTTATAATTAAAATTTGGATTACTAGATCGACAATGGATTTATGCTAGATTCCTTTTGAGTGCTAAACATGACTTATATCTGCTTATTATCTTGAAATTAACTTTGCATAATCTGTTTATATTTCAAAATTCTTTTAATAAGTTAGTTTGTTTAATTTATTTTTAAAAGTCTAATTTATTTAGTTAAGTTTGTAAAAGTGTAATGTTTTAAAGCTCAATCCTAGTTTGGAAGTTTGTTTTTTTAAATATTTGCTAAACTATAAAATATGTGCATACTTATTGGACTATTAAATTTCAAAACTTTGGTAAAGGAATCAAAAAATTTTAAAAGATTTTAAAATTACAAAAAAATAAGTTGCTACAAATTACAGAACATGTTTTGATTCTTCAGAAATTAAGGTTTGACATTTTTATTATTTTGTTTTTGTTTTGTATTCATAGTGCCTTTTCAAACATAAGCCTTTTGATTGTATATATTTAGGATTTTGAAGCCAAGCACTTTTTTAAATATAAGTTTTATAAAAAATTATAATGAACAAGAAGGAATAATTTAAGCTGTAATGTCTAAACGCAATTGGTGTCTGGTTTGACACATAATTACAGCTATTTTTTTTATTGTTGCTTATCCAGCAGCAGCGGGTAGCCAGAGAGTGGCTAAAAATTAAAGGGGGATAAACCCCCTTTAAAAAGTTCCATTTATCAAAAATAGTCATAATTTTTCATTTAAATTGTAAATTTTCAAAAAAGGAAAAGAATATTAAGATTTTTTTAATTAATTTGTTTTTATATTTTATAACTCATTAATTAATATTTTTTTGTATATTCCATCGAATAAAATTTGATTTTCTTATAATTTTTTTCATTTCGATTTAAGATTTAAACGTTTTATTGATTAAAATTATTGATTTGAGAAATAAATCTAATTGTACAATAATTATTATAATAATATGTAAAATAAAGATATAAATTATAAATTAGTTTTAAAATTTAACAAAATATAGACTAGCTCTTGCCCTTTGGTTGCTGGCATAATTGCGAAATTTTCGAAGGGACTTCTGTAATATGCTGTTGCGACAAACAGCCTTGTTTGCTTTTCTTTTTTGGAAAGGAAAGAGTGCGTTCGGGCGAAGATTGTGTGGTTGACATTACGTGATGGGATGGTTTGGGTCGGCCAGAATTCTATTGAGTGTTCGATTGCAGGCATGGTCTATAAATTCGGCGATAGGAAGGAGTTTGTAAGAGCCTGCAGTCTGGTCATTGATTCCAATGATACGCCATAAACGGGAGTTGAAAAAGTTCATCTAATTTTTACATTTTCGGATTTAAAAAAATAAGTTTTTTTGATTGTTGTTTCGTAAATTTTAAAGCCCGAGAGAGTCGCGTTTTTGAATTGATTGATATTAGCATACGTTGTCAATAAAACCATAAAAATCTAGTATTTTTCCTTTTCGCCCTGTATTTATAAAAAAGTTACTTTATTTTTCCTATGTATACTATGTATAATATGTGTATCTTAACTTAAATTAATTTTTATGTACTTTATTTAGTTTTCTAGATTAAAATAAAAACCAAAAAACCTAACTTTACGAATAGTTAAAGAAACATAATAATCTGGAACTAAACGTAACTTTTATGTACTAATTTGATAATGAAACTTCCAAATGAGAAATAAAGCTAAAGAAAACTAGCCATATAAAATTAGCAATAAATTCTAAAAGCTAAAAAATAATACTATAAATTGAAAAAGATGGCATAAAGTGCATAAAGTACATTAATTTCATATAGTTTGGGTGGGAAATGGAGAATTAGGAGAATTAGGGGCTTACAAAAAGTATAACTTTTATATTCGAGACAAATTTAATAAAAATTTATTTGCATTAAATTAGTGGTCTCTTGTATTTTTAATATTTGCCCAGACTCGTTTTTACTTTTACTTTCATTTAAAATAGGTCGTTTTTAGAAAATAAATTTGTTGTTATTTCTATCTATAATAAAAAGAAAAAAATTCCAGAAGGTAACTTCTAAACTTTGGTTTTTCATTAAAAAAATTTAATGTTTGGATAAATAAGCCTTCTATCCCATAGTAGCAACAGTTTCAAAATTTAAAAATCAGTCATCTTAAACACTAAAATAAAACAGATTTTTTAAATTCTAAACTAAAAGAATAATTAAATAATAAATGATTATAAAGTAAGGTCACAGATTTTTTTTAATTTTTAACAATCATTCGATTAAATCTATTAGGCTTCATATGCATATTAAAAAATGATTTAATTCGTAAATTTACCTGAATCTAAATTAAAATTAATTTGTTAGTTAGTAAATGTTAAAAAAATTTTTATTATTTTTTTTTTCTTTAGGCCTTCTAGCTATTAATTTGAAATTAATTGTCTAATTTTAATAACCAACTATTACATTTTTTTAATTATAAAATTTAACAATAAAATTTAGTATTCACATTAAATTTACATATTTGAAGCAATTCTTCTTTTAGTACAAAATTTATTAATTTTTGTTTGAATATTAAAGATATTTTTTTCAAAATTAATAATATTATTAATTCATTTGCTATTTAGATTTTATTCAGAGTCTGGATACAAAATTTTGATATAATAATTTAAGAGTTTGCTTCTTTAAAAAAAAACAAAATAATTACAAAATTCAAATTTATTTGAGAAGATGTGAGTGTTTCTATTTTTTAGGAGATTTTTTATGTTTTTTCAATATTTATCTAGCATCATAGACCACTAAACGCTTAGTACGTTTTTTATACAAAATACGATGATCACAGTCAATGCATCTAATAGGATCTTTGGGCTTGATTTCGTTTTCTTTGTGACATGATCCACATACATAAACCATTGGCTTGTTAACAGCTTGTGACATTCCACCCGACCCTTCTTTGTTCATTTTCTTTTTTTTTCAAAAAACAAGTGACTAAAATGATAGAGACAATTAAAATATTTGGTTTGCTATTACCAAAATGTTAAAAACAATAATAATTTTACGTAAAAAAATAAAAATTTTATTTAATTTTACATAATTTAAATTAGGTCTCAGAATATTAATATTTAAAAAAATGCTTTGCCAAAGCGTTTCCACCATAAAATAGTAGTCAATGCTGACAAACTAAACCATGTGATTAAATAGGTTAAATGATCGTTTCTTAATTGGATGGCTGTTTGTCCACCACGAGGTCCACCCTTAATTGAACTCGATTCAGCGGCATCAATATAAATTGGTACTGTACCTAATTCTTCTGCCATTGTGTAAATATCCCTATAATGCCATTCTAAAGGTGGTTTATTTTTAGGCGTAAAAGTGTTTAAAAGTTCGTTAGATCTTAATAGACCTTGTATCTCAACTTCCTCTTCAATTTGAGCATGTTGACGGGTAACGGGAGAAAAATGAGTATAAGGTACATATCCTCTATTTACCAAAATAACCATATTGGGATTATTGCTTAGTACAAATGGAGTTATTACTAATCCACCGGGTAGTCGATTGTCCCCAGTCATATCATGTCTCATAGTCAATAAACTCTCTTTTGAGTGCATAAAGCGTCCCTTACATTTAAAAGGCTTGTATTCATTTTCTTTTATAAAAGCTTCAAAATCTGGTATGTTTGTTGGTAAATCGACTGGATCAGATTTCGTTCTTTTTTCTAAAAATTCAATTAAACCAAGTTTTTTCTCACGTCTTTTAATTTGCCATACACCAAGGCCGAATGTAATCGCCGGTACGGCTAGTAAAATAATAGCTGCAGTTTTATTCGGCTTTGGTAAAGCTTCTTTGGGATTTTCTGCTGAATTGGTTCGCACAGATTTCAAGTCAATAGGAGGTGGTTTATTATATTTTTGCTGGTTAGATGATGTCTGGTTTTGACGACTGCTTGTATGAAATCTAGACCATTTTGTAAAAACTAGTGATTTTCTAAAAGTTATATTAAAAAATCGGGCCGTATTTTGGACTATCATAACCGTAAGGAAATATTTCAAATTTTTTTATATTTCAATAAATTTTTATATTGCAATTTTATTTTTGAATTAATACTTAAGTAAAAATCGTGTTACAAACGATGTCTTTATTTTTGTCTTTTAGGCCTTTAAATTGTTCAGAAAAAAAACTTAACAACAAAGCAAAATTTAAGTTGTTCATCATTTCAAGGTATTGTTTGCTCATGTTTTTTTATTAATTTTGATCTGAGTAAATTTAATAAAAACTTAATATTTTGTACAAAATTATCAGAAAGATTTAATTAAGATAAAGTGACTAGATTGAATTTTTCATCATAATAGACATTTACCTTGATAAAGTTATAATTTATAACTATTTTAAAGAAAATATTTTGGATCATTAAATTCTAAAGGTAATTACACAAGTAAAATTGATATTTTTTTTCTATGCAGGAATGCCTTGAAAGACATAGAGAAAATAAATAGAAAATTCGTAATTTGATCTAATTAGTGTATTTAGGAATTTTTATTATTTATTTTATTAAGTAAAGATCATGTGAATTTATCAAATTACGTCTAATATTAAATTCGAAAGTTTTTTTTAATAATTTAGGCAAGATAATTTAAGTTTTATTTGTCCTTTTAGACTATTTTGAAAAAATTCAGATGAGCTGAATTTAGTTCGATGATTTAACATGTTTTTAATTAATCAAAACTTCTAAGAATTCGATTACTTAGAAGATTTTTAATGCGTTTTAGTTATAATTAAAATTATTATCATTAGAAAATTTTATGAAGCAAAATTTGTGTACAAAAATCAAGGTGTTAACAATAAAAGTAGAGATTTAGCTAAATCGAAAATAAAATACGCTATGAATAAATAGACTTTTCATAATGATTTTGGTTTTCAAATTGTTGATTTTAGAAAAAATGCCAAAAGTAGATCTTTTTTTTTGATTATTAATTTTTGCGATCTTGCTATCTAAAAAAGATTTATTTGAAAAACGAAAAAAATTAAAGAATTAAAGAGACAAATATTCCAATATCGAAATTGAGCTTAGGCAGAAATTACCAGACTTAGTTTTCACGAGGCACATTTCTTTATTTGAAATTAAACATTTTGAAATAATTGTCTTAAAGTTTAAAATTTGGCGTTCTTTACATTTTTTAGTAAATTTCTTTTATTTTGAAAAAAAAAAGTAAGTCAACAAAAAATTTCAAAAAAGAAAACTTTCATAAACCCACAATAAAAGCAAGATTCTGTCATAAATAGTCATACAACAAAATTAAGAAAACTCTGAATGGCCATATCACAAGACTATTTAAATATTTTTTAGTTAATAAAAATATGTAAAGCTGTGTATAAATTTTAATCAAATAATATTTACCAAATACTTAGTTATTTTCATTAAAACTAGCAAAAAAAAATTTAAAGAAAAATAGCTTTTAAATACATCAGCCTAAAAAGATAACTAAGAATTGCTGCTGAAAGTGAGCCACGTGAAAATATATTATTCTAAGTTTAAATTTTTAGATAAATCAAATCTAGTAGTTTTTTCTTGAAGATTTCTATTGAAAAAAATAACTAATAAAGATAGCGTTTTTTTTCTTATATTGTTATTTTTTCGTAAATGTTCGAAATATTTCAGAGAAGCGTTAACAAAGTCATGGTCTCATTTAAGTTTACCATAATTAAATGTTTTATTTTACTTTATTGGATGCATATGTTTTTACAGTAAGTTAAAACTTAATTCGTACTAAATTTCATCTAAAGCTTGGATTATAGGTACATCAAATTCAAATGAATTGATATTCTATGGTTGCTTAAAAAAATTAATATACTAGTTTTTTAAATCTACAGTATCATATAAAGTTGTTTAATTCAGATTCATTGAACGCTGATCTTTCAAAGTTTTATTAGAAGAAACAATTTTTGAATGACAGAATTAGTTTTTTTTTGTTAATTTAGGCGGATTTTTAATAAGTTATAAAAAATAAATAAAAAACAGTTGAGTTTTAAAATATGGATTTTTCAATCATTTATTAAATATTAGCTAGAAATTAAAGATATGAATGGCTAGATAAGATTTAGTATAATTTATACTAATAAAAAATTCAAAAGCATACCTATTAAATTAAATAAATGTTAGCTAAATTTTTGAAATTTTAGAATATTTAATTTATTTTGAAAAATTGTCTCAAAATTGCTAAAATTTATTGCATTCTTTCATAAGCTTTGTTTGCTAAGATTAACTCAAAGATTAGCCGATGTGAATTTATTTTATTTTTTAGATATTATAAATTTTCTATAATAATTTAGCATTTAGCATAGTAACTAGTGTTGGTTACAGACCAACCGATTGTAAGCAACGTCAATGCTTCTAAAAGAATATCTGAAAATCTGTTAAAATTATTTTTCTTAAGTTTCGAAAAAATCAAAGAAATTTTTAATCGAAACTTTATAGATGTTCAAAAAAATAAACGAGAGAGAAAGCCGAACCTCGTCATCAATTTTATGCTAGTTTTAATTTAATGTGCACATAATTTATTATTTTTAGTTTGAAAAATCACATCGTTTATGAAAGCGTAAAGAAAAAAAGCTGAATTGGTTCTCACTCGATTCAATGCTGTATTACTTAGTTAAAATCAGTTAAAAAGCAAATAGAGAGCCTCATTGTCTCATCAAAAAGATATTCCAAACTTTTGCAAATTTAAAAAAATAAAATAAAACTTTTTTAACAAAAAAAATCTTAGTTTATATGCATAAGAATCTTGAATTTTTTTAGATATTAATTTAATTATTTTACATTCTTGCGTTTCATTGTAACTAAAAACACATTTTAACTTAAAGTAAGTTGATATTTTTGTAGAAAATATTTATTATTTTAACTTACTTGATGAGAAAAGGATTAAAAGTCATTTTTTATCTGACATTGTTGTTTTTATTTCATGTTAAAAGTAAAAATTATATTGACTCTGTTTTATTTTAAATTTAGAAAAATCAAATAATTAGTTACCATGTTTTAAAAAGGTTTCGTTGATTAAGAATTAAAGAAAATTACGAGTACAAACATTGGTAAACATATAAAAAATTAGAAAATACAGCCAAATTTTGTTTCTGTTGATATTTGTTTGTAGAATTTTTAATTTAATTTCTAAAGAAAAATTCAAAAAAGTTAAGTTTCTTAGCATGTGAAGTGAATAAGAAAGGTTGTAAAAATTCAGAGGTTATATTTCTTGAGTATTCATCCATTGTCGGTTTAAAGAATAATCTTTTTGAATAAAAATTTTTGCAAATTTAATTTTCAAGCTTAATTTATTTTTTTAATAAAACATTTTTTTTTAGGAAAATTTTTGAAGTTTTTAAAGATTTTAAAAATGAAATTAGTTTAACATACAAGAGAATAGAGAAAAACGCGATTTTAGATTGAATATTAGACGATTTTTATATTTAATTAAATTAAACAATGAGTATTGATACGTCCAATTTAATTGGAAATATGACAAGTTCATCGACAACTCTTAATCAATCTCACCAATCTAGCTCGTTGAAATTTGTTTATCCTAATTGCAAGGATAAATACAAACTCGAGGAAGTAATAGGTGCTGGAGCGACAGCGTATGTTCAAGCGGCACTTTGTACCGAAAATAAAGAAAGAGTTGCCATCAAGCGAATTAATTTGGAAAAATGCAATACTTCAATGGAAGAGTTGTTCAAAGAAATTCAGGTAATGAGTCAGTGTCATCACGAAAATGTAGTTACGTATTACACATCATTCGTGGTCGGTGAAGAGCTGTGGCTGGTTTTGCGTCTGTTGGACGGTGGATCCTTATTAGATATCTTGAAATTTCGGATGAAAAATATGATAACTAGAAGTGGCGTTCTGGACGAGGCGTCTATAGCCACTGTACTCAGAGAAGTGTTAAAAGGCCTCGAGTACTTTCATGCAAATGGTCATATTCACCGGTAAGTCCCCTTTTCTGCTTCTCTTTTTTACTCGAGCAGAACTTTTTTAATAAAAAGATATTTTTAGTAGATTTAAGGCTAAAATATAAAAATTTAAGAGACATTAAGGCTGGTAACATACTCCTTGGTTTGGATGGCTCGATTCAAATAGCAGATTTTGGAGTTAGTGCTTTTATAGCGACTGGAGGAGACATGACCAGAGATAAAGTAAAGCATACGTTTGTGGGAACACCTTGTTGGATGGCACCTGAAGTAATGGAACAAAAGCCGTCTGGGTACGATACTAAAGCAGATATTTGGAGTCTGGGAATAACTGCGATTGAATTAGCTGTTGGAACTGCACCGTATCACAAATATCCACCGATGAAGGTGTTGATGATGACTCTTCAAAACGATCCACCAACTTTGGACATGTGTGCCGAGGAAAAAGATCAATACAAAAATTACAGCAAGACATTTCGCAAAATGATTGCTGAATGCTTAAGAAAAGATCCAAATGAAAGACCAACAGCCAAACAATTACTCAAACACGAATTTTTTAAAAAAGCCAAAGTAATTTAAAACACCCTTTCTGTATAATAGCGAAATGGTGAATTTTAGGACAAAAAAACACAACAAACTGTAAAATTTTGAATAAATGTTTTTCTTTTATCCCAAAATTGAATCTGCGAATTTTATCAGCTGACACATTCAATGTTTTACCTAATTCCAGCCTCCGAAAATACTTTGCATAGCAATTTAAGCATACTTTAATGTGTGTTAATTTTTCGATTTTTTTTCCAAGGATGGAATTAGGCAATACATTGAATGTATCAGCTGGTACAATTTACAGAATCAATTTTGGATCAAAACAACAATAGTTATTAAGATATTCATTTTGTTCTGGTTTTTTGTTCTAAAATTCCCAATACCAGAATAGGAAAAATTTATAATTTATTTTAAGGATAAATCTTATATTGCCAAGCATTTGGCATTGCCCGCTGAAGCCAGAAATATGAAGGTAAAGACAAAGCTTCCCGTGCCAGCTGTCGCTGCCTCAGGTCGTTGGATAAAAGGTGCTGATGGTGAATGGGGTTTTGATTTTGATGATGATGCTCCTAAAACTAAAACGAGTGATGACGACGATGAATATGAAGTTGACAACGCAGTTACTTATACAGATAATATGAATAATAGGCATCAACAACCGAATCTTGGTGATGTGGCTAAAACTATGTCTTCATCGAATACTAATAAGGGTAGTACAGTTTCACAACCATCGCATATCCAATCTGGTTCTAGTTCGCCTTCAAAACCAAAGAACATAACTTCGATAAATTTAGTATTAAGAATGCGCGATGAAAAAAAAGAACTTCAGGATATTAAATTCGAATTTTTGCCCAATAAGGATACTGTGGATGAAATATCACACGAATTGGTAAATGCTAAACTTATAGATGCCATAGATATGATTGCTGTTTCGGCTAATTTAAATAAGATTTTAGAAAATCATGTTTTATCACCTATTACTTTTCCACTAGTAAGTTGAATATAATTTTTTTAGTATATTAATTAATTAATTTGTTTAGATAAAATCAATTTTTGATTTTTGAAATTTTGTTGTTTTTAAATATTTGGATTAAAATTATTAAAAAAACATTCCAATACAACTTGATTATTTTGAATTATTACCAGTGTTATTCTTGTCATCTTTTTATTATTATTATTATTATAAAATTAAAAAAAAATAAATCGGATACTTCTATTTAACCTTGAATAGTAAACTATCAAAAACAAATTAATAAAATAAATTAGTTTTTATTAATTGACATAAATTTTTGTAAAACAAAAAAAAATAAGTTTTTTTCAAAAACTTATAAAATTTGTTTATTTTATATTCTGATTATTGTTAACAGATAAATAAATCAATAAATATTAACGCCTAAAAATGCAAGGTACCGGATGACAATGATACTTTTGATATTTACTATCAAATTCAATTTTTTTGGTTTATTTAGAACACAATCAATAACAATGTTAATTATATATTTATTGATATTAATATCTGTATCGAGCATTGAGATTCATGTAAAAAAAATTAAGAATCTAAAATTTAAATAAATGAAAAATTAAAAAAATATAAAGGAAGTAGATGTAAATATTCTTGATATTCATTCACATGTATGATAACCATGGAACATAACCGAACCAGTCCTCATTCAATTTACCTCTCACTCAATTAAAAAATTCGATCTAAAACTGATGGTAGTTTTATATTAAGTATCTCGTGAAAGAATGAGAAAGAATAATCTATAAAAGGCTAAATTAAGAATTTAAAATGTTTACCTAAGTTATACCTTGAGTTACCCCTATAACATAATTTCTAGAGAGAATACTTCCCCAATCGAAAAATAATTGCCTGAAACTTAACTTGAGTAAGACAATTTAGGCTAGATTCTTTAATTTTAAAATCAAATTTTTTTTAAATTTGTAAATCCGTTCCCAGCACTGCTTCTTTCAGATTAAAAAAATAATAAAAAGATATTGCCATCCAAATCATACATCGTGTTTGGACATATTAATTTCGATTCTAATTACCGTCATTAGATTTGATTAATCTTTTTTTTATCAAAAATGACGAATTTCTCTACAATTTTTGAAATGAATAGTAAATTTTATAATAATGATAAATTATAAATTTTTTTTAGAGTTATAGAGTTTAAGTTATCTAAGATATTAAAAACTGTCTTGTTGTATGTTCAATTCTGGGTTTTATTATTTTGGGGACTGTAACAGTAGATTTTTTTATTTAAATTATGAATCCATACTATTATACAATATTTTAATTTGATTGAAATTTAAAAGTTTAATTTCAAATTTATTTTTTACCGCTCATAAATAAATTTTAAATATTATTTTTTCTTTCAGAAATCTGGTGTTGGTCCAAACGAAATACCTGATGAAAAAACTCTTATTGGTTATGCTCAATTGTCCATAAGTCACGTAGCAACTGCTTGATAAATTTTCCCAAAATATCAAATCGATTTGCACGAAAATTTAGAAAGAATCAAAAATTATTAAAAAATTCTATCTAAAAAAATATTCAAATTAGTAAATTTAATTTTTATTTTTATAATTTAAATTCCTTTTCGTTTATTCAAAATAAAAAAAAATTGAAATGCAATCTTTAAAAAAATAATTTCTGCATTATTTGTCCGAAAGTTTCTGATACCACTCAATCAGTGATTATCAAAAAAAAAGTTGCGGTTATTTATTTAGTCAACTAACAAATTTTTAAATTTTTACAAAAATCAACTTTTAGTTAGTATTATAAACAATTAAAATAGCTCATGTAATATTATAACAAGCTAGTCAATTAATTTATATTTTAGAAAAAAATTTAAATTTAAGTCCGGCATTTTTTTAATGACTTGGACTTTAATATGGCACTTTTAAACAACTCTGTGTAGAACATTCATAATTGTATTGTAAACCAAATTCTGGCAAGTTCAAATTTAGTAGAAATTAAATTTTAAAATATCCTAAAAAATTAGAATTTATTAGAAAATACTAAATGAAATTCAAAAATGCTATTTAACGATTAATTTGAATTTTTAATCAACAAAAATTAAATTTGATAAGGATAAATAAAATTTTTAACAATAAATTATATTATATTATTTAAAATAAGTCTATTTCTCGATTCGCCTTTAAAATATACTAAAACTTATTTCTGAATAAAACAACCAAATTAAAAAAATTCAAACACAAAATTCAAATTTTAGAAAAGAAATAAAAAAAAGCAAAAAATGAAATTAAAAAAATAGACAAATTGAAATAATGCATGATATGTTCCTTGGATTTAAAAATTAGAAGATTCGATAGTATCACTAAATTAATAAGAGACATGATGAAAAATATTGTTGGAGGAGGTATCATATTTTAGTTTTTGAATAGACCAAATTGCTGAATTTTGATTTAAGTGAAATAATTTGATAATAAAATGGGTCTTGAGTCGAGAAAGATTACTAAGCTAATATTTGCAGTCTTCCATGCTCTAGTAACAGGTCCTGATAATACTTCACCTTTCAATTTATTCAATATTTTCCATTCAAGTTAATGGGTTCGATATCAAATATTCAAAACTAGATCAAAAAGAGTCGTTTATATAATCAGTTAATATATTAGGTTTCAATATATTAAGATTTTTAATAAAATAACAAACTTTGATTTTGTTTGATTAAATTATTTTGTTTCAAAACAAAATAATTTAATCTTCAATTAAAAAAATGATATCAAGGAAAAAAATATATGTTTCAATGCATTTTCTGGTCGAAATATGAATGCCTTGTCTTATCTTGAAACATTGATTGATAGAAGTTTGTTTTTCTAAAATATTAATATATATCTGTGAGAATTAAAACTTCAATAGAAGATATTAAAATTTAAAGAAAGTGGTTCTATTGGCAATAGAACCAATTTAAACGTTCTATATTTTTTCCAATCGGGATAATTGAGGATAATTCTTTTTTGTTGGAATCTCAGGTCTTCCAGATCTTGGACGATCATCGTATGAATTTGTTTGATTGTATCGGTCAATAGTAGTTGCCATGCATGATTTGAATTTATTAAGCTCATTCCCTATATTAGAAATAGTTTTCTTTTTTGGTGAAGAATAACATCTATTATTGTGTTCTCTTTGTAATCGATTTGGTTTATTTTTTAATAATATAAATTGTCTCTACCAGAATATAGAAGAAACTTTTAACTGTTTCTTAACTTCTTTTCTGCTAATTCGTCTTTGATACTGGTGAGCTAAGGAAAAATTATCAGAGTAAATATTCAAATACCCAGACCATTTAAAAAAAGTTTTCGTCAGTCTAGGAGAATCAGTACACCTGTAAGAATCTATCGCTGAAAATGACACATACTATTAAGTTATCCATTTATCATTTAATGAAATTTAAAGTTTTAATTTCAAGTTTATTTTTTTACAGCTTTTAAATAAATTTTAAATAATTTTTTTTTCTTTTAGAAATCTGGTTTGGACAGAAATTGTTGCAAAAGACAGAGCCTTAAAGACGTCTAGTGTTATACACCTATAGGACATGAAAACGCATCAAAAATATTGATAATAATAAATATTAATAATTTAGTTAGATGCTCTAAGGCGATAAAAAATTTATTTAAAAATAATCAAAAATCAACTAAAAATATAAAAATAATGACTAAAATCAATTGAGAAAATAAAGATAAATGCAAAACTTTAAATAAATAAATTTCAAAGCTTAAAGCCTATTAAAATAATACTATGATCTAATAATATTGTTGACTTTGTTGGAAAGAACGTTGATATAGTGGCTGTATTTGAGGTTGGTATGATGGTTGTTGAACGGGAGCCTCGTATGTCTGTTCTTCTTGAAGCTCGGTCGGAACTTCGTATTGTTGTTCATCTGGTTGTTGAACTGGAGCTTGGTATGATGGTTGTTGTGACTGTTGAACTGGAGCTTGGTATGATGGTTGTTGTGACTGTTGAACTGGTGCTTGGTATGATTGTTGTTGTGGCTGTTGAACTGGTGCTTGGTATGATTGTTGTTGTGGCTGTTGAACTGGTGCTTGATATGATGGTTGTTGTGGCTGTTGAACTGGTGCTTGGTATGATGGTTGTTGTGGCTGTTGAACTGGTGCTTGGTATGATGGCTGTTGTGGCTGTTGAACTGGTGCTTGATATGATGGTTGTTGTGGCTGTTGAACTGGTGCTTGATATGCTTGTTGTTGTGACTGTTGAACTGGTGCTTGATATGCTTGTTGTTGTGGCTGTTGAACTGGAGCTTGGTAAGATTGCTGCTCTTGTTGTTGACTAATTGATTCTAAATATTTGTAGGTTCCATAAGTATCATGGGTAGCATCAGTAGTCCAATCGCAAGTTAAAATATTCTGATTCCAAACGGTTCCTTTTGCGCATTTCATCAAATAAGGAATATGATAAGAACATTCAACATAATATGTTTTTGGCAACTTTGAATCAGCTGGGAAGTAATATCCCAAGCCATCACAAGGATTTTTGTAACCTTCATTGCAAGTTTGGCCATATGAACCATCTGGACATCGACAATATGTTTCGGTTATCTCATTTGCTTCCCAAATTGGTTGAACATAACCAATTTTGCATGTATTGTCTAAGTTTGAAATTTGCTGTTGAATATGTTGTTCATATGGGAAATCGTTAGTATCCTCATTCGATTGTTCAACAAGGCCAGCAGCATAACTCGGCTGAGGAACTTCATCAATCATTTGCTTATTTTGTTTTCCCGACAATAAAATTGAAACTGGTAAAAATGGTAATGGTAGTTGAGGAGCTGGTTGAGGTAATGGGGGATCTTGGCGACCTGATTCTTCTTGTTGAGCATTTTGCTGCTGTTGAGCACATCCTTGACTATATCCTTGCTGCTGTCCGTTTGCTTGTTGTTGACGGCATCCTTGTTGCTGTTGACTGTTTGCTTGAGGTTGTTCATAAGCCTGTTGTTGACTACATCCTTGTTGTTGTCCACATCCTTGCTGCTGTTCATAAGCTTGAGGTTGTTCATAAGCCTGTTGTTGACTACATCCTTGTTGTTGACTAAATCCTTGTTGTTGTCCACATCCTTGCTGCTGTTCATAAGCTTGAGGTTGTTCATAAGCTTGAGGTTGTTCATAAGCTTGAGGTTGTTCATAATCTTGTGGTTGTTCGCATTTATGACGTTGTCCGTTATTTTGTCCTTGGTCATAATTTTCATTCTGGTATGCAGAGTCACATGGAGTTGGTTGTTGTGGTGGAGCGTAGCTAGGTTGTTGTGGTGAAGCGTAGCTAGGTTGTTGTGGTGGAATGAACCTAGGTTGATGTGGTGGAGCGTAGCTAGGTTGTTGTGGTGGAGAGTAGCTAGGTTGTTGTGGTGGAATGAACCTAGGTTGTTGTGGTGGAGAGTAGCTAGGTTGTTGTGGTGGAATGAACCTAGGTTGTTGTGGTGGAGAGTAGCTAGGTTGTTGTGGTGGAATGAACCTAGGTTGTTGTGGTGGAGCGTGGCTTGGTTGTTGTGGCATTCCGAAATTTTGATGGTGTGGCATTCCGAAATTTTGCTGGTGTGGCATTCCGAAATTTTTCTGGTGTGGCATTCCGAAATTTTGCTGGTGTGGCATGCCAAAGTTTTGTTGAAGGCCATTACTTTGTTGAGGCTGCATTGCATTAAAATTGGATTGGTATTTAGACATAAATGATGGTTGAAACTTTGGTTGATACTGTAAGGATGTGGAATATTGAGGAGACTGGTGTATTGGCTGAGTATTGAATTGATTCATAGCCATTCTTTTGTGTCGTTTCGAATCGGTCATATTTTCTTCATTGTTTTCTGAAGTTTTTGTCTCTATTAAAATTGACTTTATTCCATCAGGCATATTTGACCTACTCGGTAACTTTATTTCACTATCATTTGATTTTTTTTCATTCGTAGCCTTTCTAACATCGTTTTCAATCAATGTTACAAGAAAATTTTCCAAATCTTCTACATCTATTTCCATAGGTAGTTTAAATGACAAACACATTGACAAGTTAAATGCTAAAATGCACCAGAGTGCCAATTTTGAAACCATATTTACCAGTATATCTTTTCCTAATTATCTAAATGTTATAAAATTATTTTAAGCTTAAAGACTCCAAATTATCAAAATCAAATTTTATTAAAAAATTGCTATTTTAAATTCAAAAAACTTTTAAGCCAATCGTTAAGCCAAGTAAAATCAAGCAATGATTCAAAAACTTCAAGTGTTTTGCTAATCTTTGAATCTATCGAGATAAAAACTATACACATCTAAAGCTTAAAATGAAATAAGCTTCTTAAATGTTGTTACACACTAGAATAGTATATGAATCCATGATTTGATCACAATAATATATTTTAGTTTATTTGAACTAGAGTTTGAATTTAAGACCAAAATTTATATCAAGAAATATTATTAAGCAATTTTTTTTACTAAAATAAATTTAATATATTTAAAGTAATTATTAATAATTTACAAAATACCCTCCAAACAGCGCTTTGCAAAGTCATTTGACTTGACTTTAAATTTTTGTTTCAATTTTAAGTCTTTGGTTGACTTTTATTTCTTTTATTTTTGAAATCAAAATTCTTTAAAATAAAGCCAAAAAGATTCAAATCATCGTAAATTTATAAAAGCAAAGATAGTGTATTTTTATTTTTGCATTTTTTAAAAATTGAATATTTGATTTCTAAAGTTGCAGTTATAGGGCTTTTAATTTAAAAGTAAAATGATTCTCAATTTCATTTAATCAAGTGAAAGTCCAGACTAACATTAAAAAAAAAATTTATAATTTTGCAGTACATTCAAATTGTGGTGAAGAAATTTAAAATTAAGTTAAAATTTTACTTGATTTTAAATTTTTCTGTTCAAGGTTACTGACTTGGCTTTGAAAAGCCTTTTTTTTACTTTTGTGCAAATCTGTGTTCAACTATTAGAGCAATATAAACTGGACTCTAACAAAGCAATTTAACATGAATTAAATAATAGACAATTCTCTTAATTTAAAAAAAATGTTTAAAGATGCAAATAGCTTTAAATTAATTGGTAAATTCACACCTTTACAGTAAAAATGGTAAAAAATATAAAAAAATTAACTATTCTTAACTCTTTTTCAATTTACGAAAAACAATTAAATTTTAGTAATTTTACGTAAAATTTCCTTCGACCATCATGTCAAATCAATATTATATAAAATTTGTTTTCTTAGATTCTATTTTATTTAAATCTGAATCTAATAGATAAAAACTGGCGTCTTCTAACAAATTTTAATTTTAATATGACAATTTTTTCTTAGAATATTTAATTAACAAAATTAAATTCTAAAATGTTTTCGTCAAAATTTAAAAATCTCTTGTAAACTAATCATTTTAAATCCTGAAATTTTTATTAGCAATCAAAACATGAAAAATATATGAATAGGAAATCAATTTTCTTAGCAAGTTTTAATTGATTTTATTTGATTACCAGATGAAAAAAGGACGAAACTCAGCAAGCTCAATTTATCAAAATAAATTGGAGTATAAATTAAGAAAGTTTTAATTAGCAATTTATTTTACCTTACCTTCTTCCTTTTTTAAATTTTTTTTTTATCAATTTCTTGTAACAATTGGGTTTAAACGAAGGCGTAAGCCATTCGGACGAACCTAGGACCCGCCCTAAAGTATATTTTTAATAAATAAATAAATTATTTTACCTTAGAAAATTTAATGGCCTAAATTACAAGACATTTATTCACAGGAAATGTTAAAATATAACTAAAAAATTTAAGTACTTAAGTTTTTTATTTCTTTTAGTGTTTGACTCAGCAGTTCGTTTTATAATTAAACTAAAGTATGATACTCCTTCCAATATTGTGCATAATGAGGCCCTTAATAAACTTAAACTCTTAACTGTCTCGAATCGACTTTTTGAATTGAGTGAAAGATGTGTAGCGGGAGGACTGCGTCATTCTGTTCCATTGTTAGTCAAGCTGGTTGATGAGTATAAAGCGAGTTTTGAATCAAGATATGTCGAATACCCGAGTCCATTGAGTAATTGCTATCTTACTTTTTCTTCTTTCTTTCCTGAACTTTTCAATACTTAAACATTTTGCAGCTGTCATTTCTTACAATTAGTCTATTTTAATTGTCTTTTTTATTATATTTTAGCTTATTTTACTTTTATCTTATTTTTTCTTTGCATTTTTTTTAATCTGAAGGAGCTTTAGCTCGGCACAGATAAAACATTTAAATAAATTATAATATATTTCAGTATCTCTTTTTAATTTCAGTTAATATTACCCTATTTTAGTTTTTTTTATTATTTTTATTTTTTGTTTTTATTTTATTCTGAATGCTCTGAATAATGAATATTCTGAATTATTTTTGAATCACAAAAAAATGAGAAATCAGTTAGAAAGCAAGAAAGAAGTCTAAAAAATATTGACTGGCAGAGTTTAGAAATCCAAATAGCATATAATGAATCACTACAGGCGAAGCTGAACCAAAAAAACATTTTGACAAGCTTAAACAAAATAGATTTAACAAATGCGAAAACAACTCTAACTGAAATCATTAATGAATTAGGAAGCCCAATGCGGGAAACTATTGATGAAATTTCATTAAAAAATCAAAACAAAATCAAAAAGAGAAATAAACATGTAAAAACTAAAAGTTGGTGGGATAATGAAATGAAAAAACTGAAAAATATGGCAAACCAATCATATCTAAAATGGAAAGCAAGCAACTTCTTATCAAGAGAGTTTAAGGCGCAGTTGAAAATTTAAAAAAACAACTTTAGAAGAAAACAAAGAGAAAAAGTAAAAATCAATGAAGAGATTGCACTCAGAAAAATTGACATGCTTTTTCATACAAACCGAAATAAATTTTGGAAAGAAATGAGAAGGAGCAGAAAAAAAGATGAAAATGTGAGCATAAGCATTGATAAACTAAAAGAAAGCTTTGAAAATATATTCAATATACATACTCAAGCAATCTCTCAATAAGAAAATGATGAAATTATCAATGAAATTAATAAATACGACAAAGCAATTAATTAACTATTAGATAATCGATCAATCGAAGTCAACCCGGAAACAATAAAGAACATAATTGAAGAGCTTCCCAATGGAAAATCAACAGTTTAAATGTTTAAATATGGATGCAAAGAAGAGATAGCAATTACTATAGCTAAAATTTTCGAATCAATCATAAAATATAACCAAATCCCATTCCTTTTCAACGTTGGAAAGATCTTACCAATTCTAAAAAACAGTGATAACCCGAACGATGATATTAACAACGTAAGACCAATTACGAACTCTGATACAATAACCAACGTATTCGATAAATACATTCTTCATGGACTAGGAGAAACACATAGAGATCCCCAAACTCAATTTGGTTTTAAAATTAAAGCTCAACTAACCACGGTATTTTCACACTGACAGAAACTATTGAACACTTTAAAATGAAGAAAAAGAAACTTTTTGTCTGCGCTATAGATGCCAGTAAAGCTTTTGACAAAGTTAACAGGGAAATAATGCTTAAAAGATTGATAGGAAAAATTGATCCTGAAATCTGGAGAGTGTTAAGAACTTATTACAGCGAATCAAAAGCAATTGTTCAGAACCAAAATTTTATTTCCTCATTTTTTAAAACTATGGTAGGTGTCAAACAAAATGGTCCATTGTCACCAAAACTTTTCTCAATCTACGTAGAGGATCTAATCAATCAAATTATGGAAACTGATTTAATGGCAGATATAGATGGAATTAAAACAGGCATCTTAATGTATGCTGATGATCTACTTATAATGACTGACTCAATCAAAAAAATGGAAAAAATCCTAAGGAACTGTGAAAATTTCGGACTTCGATCAGAAAGACGCAAATAATGAGGATCAATGGATCAAATAAAGAAGACAAAAGACTAGTCTTATGTGGCGAAGAAATTGAATGGGTAGACAAAATAAAATACCTGGATGTATGGGTAAATGGTAAATGCTACAGTAAAGAACACCTAGACCTAGAACACCTAGAGTACATGGAGAGCATTCTACCTACTTAAAAAAAGCTTAGATATCAATAGCAAGTACTTAAACCCACAATTAAAAGCTCATCTTCTCAAAACCTACTTAAGGCCAATAATGTTTTATGGTATAGAAAAAAATAATATCAGCAAAACTAAGAGAAAGAACATCCATACGATGAAAGGCCTAATGGTAAAACAAATGCTTCAGCTAGGAAAAAGATCGAGGACAACAAATTTATTATATGCGCTCAACATAGAACCAGTCGAATCAAAAATAAAAAAAACTAAACTGAGCTTTACCAAAAGACTACTTGAAAATGAATTCACGTCTAAAATCCTGAGAAATAATGAAAAAAAGGTTAATCGACCCAATAAATTCATCAAAGAACTGAGAGATATATTAGGATCGTCTGAGTCACTAAAAAAAGAAGTAATAGACGGAAAACTTAAACAAATCTGTCTTGAAGATAAGAAAAATAGTCAAAATGGGATCTGTGAATCGATTAAATACTGTCTAGATAACTTAAAAGAAAGAAACAACGAATTAAAACTACTAGTTAAAATTCATTAATATTTTTCATCGCCGAATCTGGCGTAATCTTTTTGAAATAAATAAAATAAATAAAATATTTAATTCTGAGCTTAAGCTTGGTACAGTAAACAAATAAATAATAATTAGTGGATATTTATTATAATTATTCCGCCTAATGAAATTTTTTAGAATAAAATTAACCACTGAAATAAATTAAACACCCTTATTCCTTTTTTTGTTTTAATTGACTGCCTAAAATAAAATAAAATGATGTATTATTAAACAAATATCAATTGTCTATGGAAAAAATGATTTATTTTTTTATAAATTAAGTTATTTTCTTTAAAAAGAGACAATTCTCAATTAAGTCTTAATAAGTGAAAATGTATAAAATATATTTGAAAATGCTTAATTAGATGATAAATTTTGCTTTATTAAAAATGTCAATTTATGTTATTTTCTAGGCTAAAATAATACTCTGTTCAGAGAATCTTTTATCAATGTTGATTTTTTTAAATCAATTTTGCTGTAATGAATCTGCTAAAATTTGTTTTGCTAAATTAAAACAGTGGCATATAATATTTTAAAAGCGTAAATTATCAGCATTTTTTGTTTAATTTTTCTATTTATTGAGAAGAATTATTTCATAAATTTATCAAGTTTCTAAAATATTAAGAATATTCTATTTAATTTGACTTTTATTTTTCTTGACATGTTCCTAATTTTTTAGCTAGAAAATATTTACCTTGAAAAGTCTGTTTAATTTTCAATTTTTTTGACTCACGCTATATAACTGAATATATATTCAACTAATAATCATCAATAAAATAATATATTAGCATGCATCTTTTTACAAATTAAATTAAGGAAAAAATAAATTTTTCAATAAATTTAGAAAAAAATATTAAATTAAAAGAACAATTTATTTCACTTAAAAATAAACACGCTTAAAATTTTAAAACAAATGACTAAAATTAACTAAACTCTAGGAATATAATTGTTATATGGGTAACGGAAATAAGCTGCTAAATTATATGTAGATGGTTGTTGAACTGGTGGTTGGTAAGATGGCTGTTGAACTGGTGGTTGGTAAGATGGTTGTTTTACTGGTGGTTGGTAAGATGGCTGTTGAACTGGTGGTTGGTAAGATGGCTGTTGAACTGGTGGTTGGTAAGATGGCTGTTGAACTGGTGGTTGGTAAGATGGTTGTTTTACTGGTGGTTGGTAAGATGGTTGTTGAACTGGTGGTTGGTAAGATGGTTGTTTTACTGGTGGTTGGTAAGATGGTTGTTTTACTGGTGGTTGGTAAGATTCTTTTTCCATCGGAGTTCCATAATTTTCTTCTTCATAAGTTTGCTCTTCTGGTACATAGTATGATTCAGTTTCTTGTTGTTTTGGGGCTGGAGCACTATACTCTTGTTGTTTTGGGGCTGGAGCACTATACTCTTGTTGTTTTGGGGCTGGAGCACTATACTCTGGTTGTTTTGGGGCTGGAGCACTATACTCTTGTTGTTTTGGGGCTGGAGCACTATACTCTGGTTGTTTTGGGGCTGGAGCACTATACTCTGGTTGCTTTGGGGCTGGAGCACTATATGATTCTTGTCCATAACCTTCTTGCTGACCATACTCTTGATTTTGGTATGATCCATAAGTGTCATGAGTGGCATCAGATGTCCAATCACAGCTTAAAATATTTTGATTCCAAACTGTTCCTTTTGAGCATTTTAGTAAATATGGGATATTCCATGAGCACTCAACAAAATAATTGTTTGGTAATCGTGAATCAGCTGGATGATATTGGCTGTATCCATCACATGGATTTCTGTATCCTTCTTGGCAATTATGACCATAGCTTCCATCAGGACATCGACAGTATGTTTCTGTTATCGTATTTCCTTCCCAAATTGGTTGAACATAACCGATTTTGCAATTATTAGGCAAATCTAAAACAGGGTCCCTGTACTCTTGATAAGTTTCCGCCGAATAGGATTGCTCGGAAACTGGAGCATTGTACGTTTGTTGTTTAGGAGCCGGAGCCCTATATGATTGACCACTATATGCCTGCTGTGGAGCTGGGCGTTGGTAAGTTTCATCCATCCTCATAGTTGGTAACTGGTAAGGTGATGAGTTCACTGAACCCAGACCAATACATAAAACTACTAAAATAAGTTGCTAAAAAAGACTTTTTAATTAATTCTGAAAAATATAATATTTCAAAGCTTACCATTTTTTAAATTGATAAAATAAAATTTAAAACAAATTTAAGCGATCACAGAAAATTCATTAGATTTATATACGCTAAGCTCCATGGTCTTTAGTTAGAAAAAACGTTTTTGGATTGAGCCAGTTGGTTTTTGAAAAGAAAATTTCTATTAAACACTTGCAAAATTTCAACTTTTTTCAAATTCTTTTTTATTCATTTTTTCAATTTTTAGCATCTATCATTCGTTATAAAATTTTTTTGATCGTGTTAAAATTCTAAATTTAGTCAAAACTAAATAAATACTATTATTTTTCCTTTATTCATGTTATTTTTGCGATCCATTGTTTCCGAACAGATCAAAAAATACAAAAGGAAAAAAAAAATTATATCTATAATGATTCTATTTTTATTTATTTAAAATTTTTTATTATTTATTTGAATAATGAATTAAATTTCTTTATTCCAAAATAAGAGATTTTAATTTTTTCTATTAATAAACTATTTGTCTTCAAATTTTTAATTCAAATATAAAAGACGATATTTCATAAGCTTAATATTTTAAGTTTAAAGATTTAATATACAAATAATCACAAATAATGTTTCAATAAAAAAATTTGAATAAATATTTTTTTATTTACTTTTTAATGTATATGGAAAAGTAAAATAAAATTTTAAAACTAAAACCAGAATAATCCATCTAAAAATATATCATATAATTTAGAACAAAAATAACAAGAACACATAATAAAACTAAACATGTTAAAACAAATAAAATAGTTAATTTTTTAAAAGTTAAAAAAATGATAAACTTAGTCCAATTGTTACACCGTTTGGGCTATCTTTACAATATGCTTGCGAATTTTTATCGATTGGAATATCTATTTTGAAAAATTGTTGATGACCCATTTGAGTAGATGTAATTTTTGGTAGTAAAAATTTCAAAAGTTTATCTGTTTCTTGAACACTGAGCTTACTCGAGTCAACATTCAATTGATAATTGGCGTTTTTATCTGATAAAATTGGTTGATATCCTTGAACAGGGGACGACTCTACAGATTCTTTTTGTCCATCATAACTAACATCATTTGATGCCTCATTTTCAAATGCTCCATTTTTCTCATGCACTTGTGGTGTTTGGTATCCTGATTCATCATTCATTATGTCATTTGGTTCATTATTTTTAAAAGCAACATTTTCTTGTGAAAAGAAATCAGTCAAATTTTCTCCCGATTTCGGATAATTCGTTTCAACAGGCTTATATTGAAATTTACTCTGTTCTTGAATTGAATATTTTTCTGACTTATATTCTTGATCTTGTCCATAATTTGATTGATAATTTGGCTTTGTAATTGGAACTTGATTTAATTTTGAATAATCGCTTCCAAATATAATTTCTTGGTTTCCTAAATCTGGAGTAATTGATGGGATTTTAGTCATTTGATATGAGTCAAAAAAAGGTTTATTCTTAGCGTTAGATATAACATTTTTTATATATTCGATTGGATTTTCGTAATTAGAAGAATGAACTTGGCCCTGTGATTTATTTAAACCTTGAAAATTTTCAATCTTGTTTCTAAGAAAGGCTTCGTATATATTTTGAATGGAACTGTCAAAACCACTAACAGAAGGATTTGAATTAGAAAGAGTATTTTTGAAATCATCAAAGACAGAATTTTCATTAGAAATTGATGATTTGAAAGAAGAAGCATAATCATTAGGAAATGAAGAGGAATCATAAACAGAAAATAAATCTTTGGAGGAAAATTTAGAACTTCCCATTCCATTAAGATAAGAATATTTAATCTCCTCAATTTTTCTTTTAAGTTCAGGAGAAAGCTTAGAGTGATCATTTACATGTTCGGTAGGTTTTTGGATTACAAAAAGTGATCCTTTGGATGAATCGACACCATTAATTTTCCCACCATTTCCAGAAACCATACCAGCAGCTTGTCCTACTTGTGCACCATAAGTTTGACCTTTTGGTATTTCATATCCAGATAAGCCGCCTGATTCCTGGTTTCCGTACACTGGCTGTGATTGGTAGCCCGAACCTGCATCATTCATAGAACCTTTTTGGCCATCAAAGTTTAAAGCTGCACCAGAAGCGACACCATTAATTTTCACACCATTTCCAGAAACCATACCAGCAGCTTGTCCTCCTTGTGTACCATAAGTTTGACCTTTTGGTATTTCATATCCAGATAAGCCGCCTGATTCCTGGTTTCCGTACACTGGCTGTGATTGGTAGCCCGAACCTGCATCATTCATAGAACCTTTTTGGCCATCAAAGTTTAAAGCTGCACCAGAAGCGACACCATTAATTTTCCCACCATTTCCAGAAACCATACCAGCAGCTTGTCCTCCTTGTGTACCATAAAGTTGACCTTTTGGTATTTCATATCCAGATAAGCCGCCTGATTCCTGGTTTCCGTACACTGGCTGTGATTGGTAGCCCGAACCTGCATCATTCATAGAACCTTTTTGGCCATCAAAGTTTAAAGCTGCACCAGAAGCGACACCATTAATTTTCCCACCATTTCCAGAAACCATACCAGCAGCTTGTCCTACTTGTGCACCATAAGTTTGACCTTTTGGTATTTCATATCCAGATAAGCCGCCTGATTCCTGGTTTCCGTACACTGGCTGTGATTGGTAGCCCGAACCTGCATCATTCATAGAACCTTTTTGGCCATCAAAGTTTAAAGCTGCACCAGAAGCGACACCATTAATTTTCCCACCATTTCCAGAAACCATACCAGCAGCTTGTCCTCCTTGTGTACCATAAGTTTGACCTTTTGGTATTTCATATCCAGATAAGCCGCCTGATTCCTGGTTTCCGTACACTGGCTGTGATTGGTAGCCCGAACCTGCATCATTCATAGAACCTTTTTGGCCATCAAAGTTTAAAGCTGCACCAGAAGCGACACCATTAATTTTCCCACCATTTCCAGAAACCATACCAGCAGCTTGTCCTCCTTGTGTACCATAAAGTTGACCTTTTGGTATTTCATATCCAGATAAGCCGCCTGATTCCTGGTTTCCGTACACTGGCTGTGATTGGTAGCCCGAACCTGCATCATTCATAGAACCTTTTTGGCCATCAAAGTTTAAAGCTGCACCAGAAGCGACACCATTAATTTTCCCACCATTTCCAGAAACCATACCAGCAGCTTGTCCTCCTTGTGTACCATAAGTTTGACCTTTTGGTATTTCATATCCAGATAAGCCGCCTGATTCCTGGTTTCCGTACACTGGCTGTGATTGGTAGCCCGAACCTGCATCATTCATAGAACCTTTTTGGCCATCAAAGTTTAAAGCTGCACCAGAAGCGACACCATTAATTTTCCCACCATTTCCAGAAACCATACCAGCAGCTTGTCCTCCTTGTGTACCATAAAGTTGACCTTTTGGTATTTCATATCCAGATAAGCCGCCTGATTCCTGGTTTCCGTACACTGGCTGTGATTGGTAGCCCGAACCTGCATCATTCATAGAACCTTTTTGGCCATCAAAGTTTAAAGCTGCACCAGAAGCGACACCATTAATTTTCCCACCATTACCAGATGCCATACCAGCAGCTTGTCCTCCTTGTGTACCATAAAGTTGACCTTTTGGTATTTCATATCCAGATAAGCCGCCTGATTCCTGGTTTCCGTACACTGGCTGTGATTGGTAGCCCGAACCTGCATCATTCATAGAACCTTTTTGGCCATCAAAGTTTAAAGCTGCACCAGAAGCGACACCATTAATTTTCCCACCATTACCAGATGCCATACCAGCTGCTTGACCTCCTTGTGTACCATAAAGTTGACCTTTTGGTATTTCATATCCAGATAAGCCGCCTGATTCCTGGTTTCCGTACACTGGCTGTGATTGGTAGCCCGAACCTGCATCATTCATAGAACCTTTTTGGCCATCAAAGTTTAAAGCTGCACCAGAAGCGACACCATTAATTTTCCCACCATTTCCAGCAGCCATTCCAGCAGCTTGTCCTCCTTGTGTACCATAAAGTTGACCTTTTGGTATTTCATATCCAGATAAGCCGCCTGATTCCTGGTTTCCGTACACTGGCTGTGATTGGTAGCCCGAACCTGCATCATTCATAGAACCTTTTTGGCCATCAAAGTTTAAAGCTGCACCAGAAGCGACACCATTAATTTTCCCACCATTTCCAGAAGCCATTCCAGCAGCTTGTCCTCCTTGTGTACCATAAAGTTGACCTTTTGGTATTTCATATCCAGATAAGCCGCCTGATTCCTGGTTTCCGTACACTGGCTGTGATTGGTAGCCCGAACCTGCATCATTCATAGAACCTTTTTGGCCATCAAAGTTTAAAGCTGCACCAGAAGCGACACCATTAATTTTCCCACCATTTCCAGAAGCCATACCAGCAGCTTGTCCTCCTTGTGTACCATAAAGTTGACCTTTTGGTATTTCATATCCAGATAAGCCGCCTGATTCCTGGTTTCCGTACACTGGCTGTGATTGGTAGCCCGAACCTGCATTATTCATTGAACCTTTTTTGCCATCAAAGTTTAAAGCTGCACCAGAAGCGACACCATTAATTTTCCCACCATTTCCAGAAACCATACCAGCAGCTTGTCCTACTTGTGCACCATAAGTTTGACCTTTTGGTATTTCATATCCAGATAAGCCGCCTGATTCCTGGTTTCCGTACACTGGCTGTGATTGGTAGCCCGAACCTGCATCATTCATAGAACCTTTTTGGCCATCAAAGTTTACAGCTGCACCAGAAGTAACACCATTTATTTTCCCACCATTACCAGATGCCATACCAGCAGCTTGTCCTCCTTGTGTACCATAAAGTTGACCTTTTGGTATTTCATATCCAGATAAGCCGCCTGATTCCTGGTTTCCGTACACTGGCTGTGATTGGTAGCCCGATTGGCTGTTTTTTTCATCCAAGTTCTCGAAAAATTTTTTTTCGCTTTTTTCTATTTTTTCTTTGTAATCATTTTTTTGTTTCGGTGATAGGTATTGTTCTGACCCTGGTTTCAATTTTTCACTATTATATTCATTTACATCTTTTACCTCTTGAATATTGTATCCTGTCTTCTTTGGTTCCCATTCATCTTTTCGAGTTCTATATGTTTCTTGTAAGTTTCCTTCTTTTTGTGTTTTTTGTTTTATATTATGATATCCATATTCTTTATTGCGATCGTCATAGTTTCCTATTAATTGTTTTTTGGATACTTCTACTGGGTTTCCTTTTTTATGATTTTCATATCTTTTAGTGTTGTAATCCCAGTCACTTATATTAAAAATTTTTCTTTTATTGATATTTTAAAATTTTATTTTTCTTTTACCATGTTACTATTTTTTCATTCCATTTTGTTCCTGGTGCACATTTCATTAAATAAGGTATATTCGCTGTGCATTCAATAAAATAATTTGGTGCGATGCTATTATCTGCACTTGCGTATTGTCTCCTATTAACGCAAGGATTTAAGAAATTTTCTAAGCATGTAAGTCCATAGGTACCATCATTACACCGACAAAACGTTTCAGTTATTACATCATCTTCCCAAATTGGCTCTGGTGTGCCAGATATGCAATTATTAGCAAGTCTTGCTTTAAGCATTTTTTTCATTTCCTTTTTTTTCCTCAGATCTTTAAATTATGATAAAGATTTTTTTTTGGAATTTACTATTTTTACCCTTGATTCCTTTTACACTTAAAACAACATTTTCGCTTTCAATTATGTTGATACATGCTAACAAAATTAAGTAAAATAAAGGTATCCCACATTTAAATACCTTTTTCTTTTAAAGAATTCTTTATTAATCAATAATTTTGTTTTTTAAAGTCTTACCATTTTGCTTTCGGCTTTTAAAAAGTTTTTTTTTTAAATAAAAGACTTTAATTTTTAAACTGATGTATGATTAATTTTTTTATTTAACTCAAATTTTTACATGAATCAATTTTATAAAATTTCATGAAAAGCTTTCACTAAAGCATGCATCGGGTTTTTATTCAATTTCATTCAAAATTATTTTTTAATCTTTAGCTTATTCGTTTTTAATTTCAAAAACTTAACAATAAGTAGTCCCTCGATTAGCTATTTTAGTCTTTATTTTAACATTTATCTTAAAGTTTAGAAAAAAATTAAATATGATTCAAGTTTTTTCCGTTTTAAAATTTTGTTTACAAAAGTAAATAATAATTAATATTTAGTAGTAGTAGTATTAGTAATAGTTGGATGACTGCGAGTTGCCGGATGACTCCAGCAAGAGAATCTGAGTCCTATGAGCAGCCTGTTCTCCGGTCGTCAATCCTCTTCTTGAAAGGGTTGACACTTTGTGCGTCAATGACTGAATCGGGTAGCTTGTTCCACATTCGTGCTACCCTGTTGCGGAAAGCGTTACGTCTGATTAGACAGTCCTTCACTAGCTCTGGTCTGATGTGCCCTCGATGCCCGCCTCTGGGCGATCCAACTTGTAGAGAGGAGTGCCATTCGACATTGTCCAGTCCTTTCTGAATTTTGAACATTTCTATCAAATCACCGCTGGCTCTCCTCTCCGCCGTTGTCAACTTCAGTTTTAGGCACCTATCTTCGTATTTCATGTCGCGGAGTTGAGTTGGGACTTTGGTGGCACGGCGCTGAACTTTTTCCAGTGTGTTGATCTCGCCGAGGAGGTGTGGTCTCCATGCTTGGATTGCATACTCGAGATGCGGTCTGACGTACGTAGTGTACATTTGTTTCCATATATGCGCATCTCTCGAGACCAGCGTCTTGCAAAGCACCCCGAGCATGGAGTTGGCTTTTGCCGCGGATTTATCCACCTGAATCTTTGTGCCCAAAGTGTCACTCACATGGACTCCCAGGTCTTTCTCCGTTTTAGTTACCTCAAGCTCGTGTGGTATACCGGTCGACCTATCTAGTATTTGGTATTTATTCCTCGGGTTATGCTTACCGATATGCATGACCTTACATTTGCCGAGGTTCAGTTTCATCAGCCATTTGTCGCACCATGCTGCTAAGGCTTTAATTTAAGCAAGGAACAGCTTTTTACAACAAAATAGAATAGTTTTAATGAACAGTTTTGTAATTAGATTCAAAAACGTATTTTTTTATTAGATATTAAATTCTTATTAACCCGAACATCACTTTGGAGCATGCAACATACACGATCGCGCCCATGTCAAAATATTCTTGACTAAGACCGTATGTTCCAAAAATATTTCTCAAGCTTTGGGTCAGCATTAAAATCCAATTTTTTTATGGTTCAAATGAATTATTGAAAAAAAAATTATTATTTTTGACAAAAATTCGGGGAATTTAAGTTTATTTCAATTCAGATTTTTACGAATAATAGCCTTCTATTGAAATTATCTTTCATGATAATTTTTTTGCTAAGAAATGTAGCAAATTTGCTTCACCTGGCACTATTTATTATTTTTTAATAAAAGTAACTTCTTCAGTTGCTCCTGGTTAACTATAAAACAAATAAGAAAAGCTATTTAAAAAATGCGCGCTTCCAATAAATGTAAAGTAAACATGTTGTTTTATATCAAGACTAATCAAATAGTTTTCTTATCTGTTTTGGATTTCATTTTTGAATATAAATAATTTTGAAAAATATGCTTGAAAATTAATTCATTTTAATTAAAAATTGAATCTCTATTATATATTTGAATTTAAATTTGAAAATAGAAAAATTTTGAATTCAAAAACTGAATAAAATGAATATTCGATTTAATATTTGAAAACAAAATTAATCAAAAAAAAATAATTGAAAAAATAAATTTAAATAAAATTTGAAATTAAGTCTAGATAAAAATATTCCTGTATATGTAATTTTGTTGAACTTTCCGAAAGCATTTGATATTGTTCCGTACAGACGAATAACAGCTAAATGGATTGAAACTTTCTTGAAAAATAGAAGACAACGAGTTGTTCAAGGTGAAATTGTGTTGGTTTGGGTTGAGATTTTTAGCGGTGTACCACAGGGGGTCAGTCCACTATTGCTCATTTTATATATCAATGATCTACCAAAAGGAACAGAGAATGTTGTCAAAATGTATGCAGATGATACTAAAGCAGTATCAGAAATTAGCGCAGCGAAACTACAATTCAGTTTTCAAGTGGACTCAAGATTGGCTTCTTCTCTTCAATACATCAAAATGTTTTTTTTTTTTTTTAACTTGATTTAAATGAATTACCTTTTAATTTTTGTGAAAATATGAGATTCTTATTTGTAACAATTCTTATTTTTTACTTAGCCTATAAGGCATTAATTTTTTATAATTAGTAAATAATGTATCTTCTTTTTGCTGAAAGGAGAGCGCTCAATCTCCAAGCGGCTGACCTTATGGTCATTTTTAATTAAATAAATAAATAAATAAATTGTAAATTATTTAGATATCTGTTTTTTAACTTTTGTTCGTCTTCTTTTGGAATTTGCGGTGCCAATTTGGTCTCCAATTCTTAAGTCTGACTGTGAGAATGTTGAAAAGATTCAACGCAGAGCGACGAATTTGTTTCTTCAATTAGTAGTGATGTTGGTTATTGACTGCTTGGTTAACCAATATTGTAAATTTTGGTTTGAATTAAAATTTCATTTTGTTTTATTTTAAAAAAATTAAAAACGATCTACATAAGATCATCTAAATGAGTATAAATTTGAATAAATTTTAAAAAAATATACCTTTCACAAAACAGCAAAGTTGTTAGTTAATTTAAACGTACATTATCTATTTTCAACAAAGTTTAAATTCTTATCGAGTATCAATAAATATTTACCAAATATACATTTATTTTTCTTTGCAAACACAAATATTTTTAAAACCTAAGACTAACACGCAAAAAATTTGTCGCAAAATTATTAGTTTTTCGCTTGTGGGTCTTAACAATTTAAAAGTAGGAAATACCTTTTATAAAAGAATATTGTTCTATCCAGAATGGTAATAGGTATACAATTTAAAAATCTTGTATTAGTTTTTAATAATGGAAATTTACCATATTTCTTGTTCGATATTACAGCCTCATTAATCGGAACATTTTGAGAACGTGAAATTGTATTAAAAACTAAAAATCGAAATCGAGAGATTTGAACTATAAAATAAAATTATAATCTCAAAAAATTAAAATTAATATTTTAATACTTATACTTAACAAATTAATGATTAATTTTTGGTAACATCATGTAAATCATCGGGTATTGTAAACCCTATATCGCTAAAATATTTTATCTCAAAATGTTGGAGCTTTGACATTAAATTCTTTAAACAATTAATAAAAGAGTTAATCATTAATTGCTATAAATAATAATGTCAACTTTTTATTTTCTATATTTGGTGATTTTCATATTGATGTATTCTTGATTGTTTTATTGTTTATATTATTCATTTTTTTTCTTGTACCGAGCTAAGCCTCCTTCAGATTAAAATATTCAAAAAAATCAAAATTCAAATCAAAATATTAAATATAAACTAAAATATAATATAAATTAAAAAAAAGAAAATAAAGCAAAAATTCAAAATAGATAAATTGAAATAACATAGTGATAGCTTAGACATATTTAAATGGGGAACGGAACTTATATCGAAAATTAAAAATATCGAAATGAAAAATGTCGAAAAAAAACTGTTTTATGTTTATAATAATTTAGATTTTAGCAAAATAAAATTTAAAAAAAATGTATTTTTTTAAAATAATAAAAATATATTTTTATTAGTCGACATTTTTTTTAGACATTTTATCTTTCGATATTAATTTATGTCGATATTTTTACCTTTCGATATTATGTCATACGCTCATTTAAATATTTGAGAGTTAAAGAAAATAAGAAGAAATTTTTTGATACTCAATGGAACATAATGACTCAGTTCCATTCCTTATTTGAGAGATATTTAATTATATTAAGCTTTAAATTACAGTGTTCTTTTAATTTATTCACCCATGGTCAAAATATGAGTTTTGAATCTAGCGTAATTTTCATTTTCTATCTGAAAAGCCATTGTACAATTTCTTTTAGGTACTTATGAATCATAAATTCGAGATATCCATTATTATAAAAAATAAGAAATAAAGCCAAATTATTTTCCAAAAAAAGAGAGCATTGGTTCTTTATTTATGAAAATTCTAATTACTGATCCTTTTGGAACGCCTGCTTTAATTGAATATTAGAAATTTAGAAATATCGAAAAATAAGCAACTAAACTTTTCCTTTCTATTAAAAGATTCACAACTTTTAAAATTAAAAGAAAAAAATATTTAATTTATGAGTTATAAAATATGAATAATTTATAAAAATTTCAATTTTATTTTTTATTTTTAATCTTAAATTTAACTTAAAAATGAATTCACATTTGATTTTTGTATAGGGTGGATTGATCATTCCTCAATCCATCTCTGGCTACGCCGCTGGAGGCTGAGTTAAGATTTAATAAATCTATTTTCATCTTTTACAACTTTAATTTTTAATAAAAATAACTCAAAAACAAGCTTTTAACTATTCAGCTTTTCAACTCTTTTTTTCTATTTTTAAATTTAAAATGAGTTAAAAAAAATAAGTAACAAAATTTATTTTAATAACCTTTCCATAAAAAAAACAATTCCTTATCTCTTAACCAAAAATGTGCGCTTCAGGTAATTGTAAATGTATTTGAATTAAACAAATTGGAAAGTTGAAAAAGTCTTTTTTCAACTATAGAAATAATAGGATTAACACAGATGAGTATATCTCTCGCATATATTAACTTAAAATATCGTTTCAAAATTGAATATAATGAAGCCAAGGTAATAGGCCGATGATTTCTTATAAATTTGTTCAGTTTGTCAAGATATATATAATTTACAGCAATTTTTTTCTGTTTCTGTTAGGTTAGTATCTTAAGTCAAAAATCAATGGGAAAAGCCTCAGTTTTGTTTGTTGTAATTTTAAGCTTAGAATTTGGATACTTTTAGTTTATTTATTTTGCGAAGTTTTTTTCAAACTGTTTAGTTTGCTCAAGATTCATTTCTTATTTGATGATAAGCAAAATAATAAAAACCACCAACCTTGGACTTGCATTAATATAACTACTTTAATATAAATGTATACTTGCTTGATTTTAAAAAATAAAAATTATTTAATACGAGTCTATTTCTATTTATTTCATTTTTAATCAATTTTAAAGGCTTCATCAAATATTTTTGCATCTTTTTTATCTAGTCCCAATAATTTAGACAAAACAAAAATTTTAATTAATATCCTTTATTTTCTCTTCAACCATGATATAATGTCAGATGTTTTTATATTCACTTGCGTGTTTTTCATTTCTTTTCTTCAAATTTTTTACCAATTCAATTAAATTACATACTAAAAATTACTTGTACGCTTGGCTTCCTTACGCCTTCTCTTTTTATTCCTTTACTTTCCTCGATAGTACTCTATTAACCGAAAAAATGGAAAGGAAGAAGAAAAGAAGAGAAAAGGAAAACAAAATAAACAAGTTAGTTTTGGTTTATACAGTAGCATCGATCCTTTGAATATTAAATTAGCCAAGCTTTGAAAAATATCGAAAAAATTCTAATAATTGAAGCCTTGGTATATTTGTTGGGATATCTGTTCTGAAAGTCAAATGGAAGCTTTGAAACTGAATGTCGCATTGTCTCATTTAAAAATGTATAATTTCACAGCGAAAGATGCTATCTCCAAAATATTTTAATTAAAAAATTTTTAAAATTAAAGAAAATGAGGATTTTTATTTTACAGCGTGCATCTAAAAACTTGACACTTAAAAAAGTTTGAGCAATCAACTAGTGAGTAATTTTGTCCAAGTGGAAATTAAAATCATATTTCGCTAAGCTTATCAATCCATTACTTTTCTTAATTCAATTAATCCTTTTAATTTCAAGTATTTGATCAAGAATTAAAAAAGATTCTGATCTCAAATATGAGATATTTTTCAAAATTTTCAAAAAAGTAATTTTCTAAGTTAGAAAATTGGAAGAAATTTTGTTTGAAAAAGCAACCAATATCCATCACAACAAAATAATGCAGTCTTTAATTTTTTATATTTTTTTATATTTCAGTCAAAAATTTCCACTAATAAAGGACTGAACTAATTATTTAAAATGAATTAAGAAAATCTTTAGAACTTCCTGCCTGATAAATGAGTTGATGCCATTAAAGTTAATAATTTTAACGCAGATATGGGTTTCTAGATAAGTAGCAAAGCCTATTAATGCTTTTTATAATCAAGTTTTCTCTTTTTTAATACTTTTGCTACTTCATATGCCATATTTAATTTTTTTAATTTGATTCCAAATTTTTAGAGGATAAATTGAGAGTTATATTTTATGATTAATTCGAATAAAAATTAAAAATCAAGCTTGAAAATGAAATGATAGACTAATTTATTTGTAGCCTCATAATACTACAAAGCTTAATCATGAATTATTTCTATTTAATTTAAAAAAAAAACTCAAATGGATATTTGACTGTTTTGGTTTTAACCACGCTTTCTGTGGCATGAAAATTAAATCAATTGAAGATGGATAGTAAGTAGCTTTTCAAATGATTAAGCTGAAATTTTCTTCAATTCAACTAAATATATTCCTAGTTCAGATCTTAATCTCAAGAGTTTTTCGCATCGAGAGAATACTCTTAAAGACGAGTCAAATAATTTTCAAGTAATCTCTCTTTAATATAGCAAAAATTTAAAAGCTTGAAAATTTTTAAAATTCAGTCTGTGATGCAATTTTATGAATATTTAAAATAATAAGGTTAGAAATGTCTGAGTGTCTAGTCAAGAAAAAATAAATATTTAAAAGCTTAAAGAAAACTATACTTAGCATAGCTGAACAACTTAGCGTATAAAAACAGTTAATTTCAAATCAAAGAATAAATTTGACGTATTTGACATAAAAATGGTAAGCTTATAAATTTCAATTTAGATAGATAACTAAATCTTGTATTTATTTAAGTATTTTAAAGGATTTGTAATTTGGATGATTCTAGAGTTAGTCTGTTCATACCCTTACAGAACTATAAATGAGGTTGAATATAACAGGAGATATATTCCTAAATTATTAAATGCCAAAGATGAAAATAGTGCTTTAATACAGCCTCAAGTCTTTGAAAATGATGTAAGCCAAGAAAAACCTATTTCTGAAAAACCTGCAAAATATTCAGCTCAACATTATGATCAACAACACTTGTTTATGAATGATTATAACAAAGCTTCAACAGAAGAACAAGCTTTTGACTATGATTCCATAAAACCACAAGCTCAACAACACTACTCATATGATATGGATTTGAACAGAGATGTGGACGAAAGAAAATATCATATTTATGAATCATTCATAAATCCGTCTCAGCTTAAATCAGATGAAAGAAATTACAAGAATGATCAGTCTCAAAGACAACCATCTGGCCGTGTTTCATTTAGATATCCTACCAGAAATGGGTATCATGGTAATGATGACAAAAAAGTTTTAACTCAACAATATTTAGAACAGGCTCAACAGAGATTATTTGATAAAAGTCCGTCACAGGCACAATCAGTATCCGAACAATATTTTAGGTATCCCACACAAAAATTTACTGATTCACATTCATTGGAACAACATGCTCAGAAACAGCAGGCATTTGATATGGATTTGAACGGAGATGTTGATGAAAGACAATATCATAGCTACGAATCATTTAAAAATCCATATCAGCTTAAATCAGATGAAGGAAATTATAAGAATGATCAATCTCAAAGACAGATAATGGCAGAAGAATCATTTCGGTATACAACTCCAAAGGAAGCATTAAATATGGATTTAGAAAAAGCTAAAGATCTTATAAAATATTATGAAAGCAGTTCAGTTAATCAGAATTTAATTAAACCTCAGAAACAATTTTTACCAGAAAAATCGTTTGGATATTCCAGCCAAGATCAACAAATGAACCCGAGTATGCTCCAAAACGAACAACAAAAATATGTATTTTCAAAAGATTTAATAAAAGCTAATGACCAAAAACAATATGATATTGAGTCATCTAGTAACCAAGTTCAACAAAAAACATATCAACGAGGTTCGGATGAATCTTTTAAATATCAAACAGAAATCCGTCCTGAATCATCATGGTATTCTGCTAAAAAAATGATAGATAGAATGAAAAAGTCACAGATGAATCAATCACCAAAAAGTTCTGCTATAACAGAAAAAACTGATATGAATGGTGTTGCTGAACAAATATCACAGCGTAATCCTGTTCAGCACCCTAAATACAGCACACAAGTAAAACAACAACTAGATCATGTTCCAGTTCATCAACAACCTCAGCAAAGTTCTGTTCATCAACAACCTCAGCAAAGTTCTATTCATCAACAACCTCAGCAAAGTTCTGTTCATCAACAACCTCAGCAAAGTTCTATTCATCAACAACCTCAGCAAAGTTCTGTTCATCAACAACCTCAGCATACTTCTGTTCATCAACAACCTCAGCATACTTCTGTTCATCAACAACCTCAGCAAAGTTCTGTTCATCAACAACCTCAGCAAAGTTCTGTTCATCAACAACCTCAGCAAAGTTCTGTTCATCAACAACCTCAGCAAAGTTCTGTTCATCAACAACCTCAGCATATTTCTGTTCATCAACAACCTCAGCAAAGTTCTGTTCATAAACATCCTCAGCATATTCCTGTTCATCAACAACCTCAGCAAAGTTCTGTTCATCAACAACCTCAGCAAAGTTCTGTTCATCAACAACCTCAGCATATTCCTGTTCAACAGCCTTCTTACAGCACACAAGTAAAACAACAACAAGATCATGTTCCAGTTCATCAACAACCTCAGCAAAGTCCTGTTCATCAACAACCTCAGCAAAGTTCTGTTCATCAACAACCTCAGCATATTCCTGTTCATCAACAACCTCAGCAAAGTTCTGTTCATCAACAACCTCAGCAAAGTTCTGTTCATCAACAACCTCAGCAAAGTTCTGTTCATCAACAACCTCAACAAAGTTCTGTTCATCAACAACCTCAGCAAAGTTCTGTTCATCAACAACCTCAGCAAAGTTCTGTTCATCAACAACCTCAGCAAAGTTCTGTTCATAAACATCCTCAGCATATTTCTGTTCATCAACAACCTCAGCAAAGTTCTGTTCATCAACAACCTGAGCAAAGTTCTATTCATCAACAACCTCAGCATATTCCTGTTCAACAGCCTTCTTACAGCACACAAGTAAAACAACAACAAGATCATGTTCCAGTTCATCAACAACCTCAGCATATTCCTGTTCATCAACAACCTCAACAAAGTTATGCTCATCAACAACCTCAGCATATTCCTGTTCAACAGCCTTCTTACAGCACACAAGTAAAACAACAGCCGGATTATGTTCCAGTTCATCAATATCCATCCTACAGTCCTAATGTACAAAAACCATCTCAACATGACACTGTTTTTCACCAACCTCAGTATAGCTCTGTTCAGCACCCATCATACGGCAATCAAGTACAAAAACAGTCTAATCATATACCTACTCATCAACCAAATTCATATAATATTTCGGCTTATTTGTTTTTTCCAAATAATGCGTACATCACAAAGGCCTAGTAATTTAATTTTTAGTTTTTTTTGAATATCTATTATATATATTGTTTTTGTTATTATTTAAATGTTTTTAACCTTTTATTCGTTTTATTCTAAAAATTTTAATAGTTTTATTTAATAAATTTTTTTTTAATTGGTCTCAAATTCCTTCAAAAGTAAATTTTTTTTTCCAACCCTTAAAAGGATTTCTTTTAAAATCATCATTCGATATGTGTTTATCTGTGTTCTAATAATAGATAGGCCGCACTTTATTTACCTTAAAATTTAAAATTATTTCTTATAGTTTCCATGATGAGCCATCTCTTTTCTCAATCTCCTATTCGTATTATTATTATTATTATTATATTAGTCACAGTCTTTCACAGTTAAGTTTCTTTAGATCCTTAATAAATTTGGTGTCTCTATTCTGGACTTTTTTTGTTGAGCGGTATCCTACACTGGTCCTTTTAATTTTGAGCTGCGGTCTAATAAAGTTGGGTTTTATTCTCTTCGCTGTATCAAACCTAGATGAAATCAGGCTTTATGACGTCTTCATCAATATGGGATCGAAAGCGCCATTTGATGAAAGTTGACTTCAAGATCGTTAAGATTCCAGTGTCGATTTTACATGAAAGGTGATTAATATGCTTTGAATTAATTGTACAGATATACTTTTTCTTCATTTTTCTAGAATTAAGATTCATTTTCCACATTCTTTTATTTAAAAGTTTTTTCCTTTTTTAAAAATTGTCTTTCCATGTCAATTTATTTGCTGTAATATCATATTCTTTCAACATGAGGACCCGAACGGTTACCCTTTTAAAAATATAAGTATAACATTTGTAGACTTACACCAATGCTGTAACTCAGACCTACACATGCTTTCTTAAAAATTAAGCTAAGGGATATATAAAATCAATTTATCACTTAAGACAATTTAATAAAAACTTTTAAATTTTTGAATTCTAAAACTTTTTTTAATTTAAATCATAAAAACTAAATTAATACATTTTCTTAAGAAAAACTTTAAATTTAAATGAATTGAATAAAAATAATGTCAGGTTTATGAATAGTTTCATTTTTTTCTTTAGGTTGCGGCTGTTCAGGAATTGTCACTCGTCTTTATTTTTACCTAATATTTCTTCAATTACTAAACAATCAATGAAATAAATTTAGTTATGTAATTTTACGAACTTTCGGTGTTTTTTTTTTTTAAATTATTTCAAAAACATGATAAAGCATTTTTTTACACGCATTACACGGGAGCCGATTTTAACATGGATTTGATGGTCGCTTATGCGTGCACTAATACCTAAGAATCAAAAGTTATCCCATGCAAGATTTTGCAAGGGTTTACGGTAGTAATATTCGACCATGTATTCTTAGATAAAAATTGTTGCTTTGATAGCTCAGCTATGCCTATATAGACCCGCTAAAATATTTATGGAGTTCAGTTTGGAATATTTAAAATATATTTTTTAATTTTTTTTGTTTTTTTTTTGTTTGTTTATCTGTACCGAGCTAATGCTCCTTCAGAATAAAAATATATAAAAAAAAAATTAAAATAAAGTTAAATAAGATAAAAAAAAATAAAAAAATAAAATAAAGGATATATAAATACGGAAACTAACTAATAACACAAACTCATGATTTAAGCAAGCTGAAAAAAATTCATCGAAATCAAGTTTTTGAGCATTGAGTACGAAAAGATAGAAATAGAGATATTGTTGCTAAAAAAAGAAAATTAGGAGGAGAAAATTTAAAAACTGATACGATTCTTCTCTTTTTCATTATTTTTGCATATTTGTCATTTACTATGCTAACAAACAAATATTTCATACAGTTTTGTCGTATGCTAAACAAGGATTTTGTAATTCCTACTAAGGCTCGAATAAAATCCACAATAAATGATGTTTATTCAATTCAAAAGAATAAACTTTTGAATATTCTAAAATCAATTTATTTTATAAGTTTTACAAATGATAGTTGGACATCATGTCAGAATTCTAGATAATGTCCTATTACAGGACATATAGGACATTATCTAGAAAACTTTGCATTCAAATAATTTGCTTTTGGTTTTAAATGTATGACTGAAAGACATCGTGCTGAAGAAATAAGAGAAATTGATATTAAAAATGAGTTCAATGAATATAGAAAAGATAGAATTAATATCGATGTATTGGATTACTGGAGGTTTAATAATACCAAATTTTCTATACTTTCTAATTTAGCCTCAGCTGTTTAAGTAGTCCCAGCAACAAATGTTCCAAGTGAGAGATTTTTCTCACAACAGGCTATCAATTTGGGACCTAAGAAATCGGTTGTCAAAAAATTTTGAAAAAATAATGTTTATTTACGAAAATATAATCATTTTCGATTAATTTGACATTAATTAATTTAACACATCAAATAAATCATTTTCCTTATATTTTTCAAATAAAATAATTATTTTTTATAATTTGTAAATTTTATTAAATTTTTGTAAATAATTAAAACAATTGATTATAGTTTTTTTTTTAATTTAATCTTGAAGAATCATTTTCAATAAACCATTTAAATGAAATATTTTTCTTTCTTTATTAAATCAGAATTTAATTGAATTTATTTGAATAAATGTAACCGAAATAAAAATATTCAAAAACAAATTTTAACTTAATTTTTGGCTAAACGAATTATTGATTAACCAATTTTCGGCTTACCAGACATTTTTTAACCAAGCAGTCAATAACCAACATCACTAATTAAAATGAGAATAAATTCCAGGTTACGTGAGAGTGGAGTAATTAAGTTTTAATTTAATGGTTGATAGAATATTGACAATTATTTGATAGAAGAACTTTAATGGGGACCATTCGGGGAAGGCAAGTTTTTTGCATGTCTCCTGAATAGTTTCTAAAATATTTTGGGTGAACTATTGACTATTTTAGAGGTGGAAAGAAAATATAGGGTTTGTTCTAACTAAAAGAATTTCTTTTAGTTGATTCAATTACTGTAATAACGGGTGTAGAAAAAAAAATGGCACAAAAGTTAAGTTTAATTTTCTATAAGAGTGGAAAGACCTTTCCCAATTTTCTTCAAAATTTAAAATCACACTGATCCTAGCTTTTAATCAAAAAAAAATTATTTCAAAAAGTTGAATTTTCGATAAGTTGTTAGTAAAAAATGTACGAAACCATCAAAAAAGATTTGTACAACTTTGTAAAAAGTAACCAAAATTTGCCAAAAGCTGAAGTTGTTAGGCGATTCACTGGTCTTGGATACAGAAAACGTTCTGTTTATCGTTGGCTAGATATTATAAAAAAGATAAAATTTTCAAGAGAAAAAAAGGAAGTGGTAGACCTGCTAAAATAGCGACGAAACTAATAGTGGCCAAACTTAGAGCCTATTTCAATCATTAATCGGGTCGTTCGCAAAGAAAGATGACTAGAAAGTTTAATTGCCACTATACCTATTTCACTCTTGGTAACACCGCGCTGCCAGGGAATTATATTTTTTATAGCAGTAACGTAAGCAAGACGCTGTCAATCAACAGCAAGACGCAGTTTAGCGGTCAATCAACATGTCTACCTTGGAGAGTGTATTGAGAAACGACTTGAACCAATGATTAAAGAATATTATCAGGATGGCAATTATGTATTTTGGCCTGACTTAGCATCATTATGCCACTATGGTACAGAATTATATTTTAGATAAAAATATAAAGTATGTTGGTAAAGAAGTGAATCCAGCAAACGTACCAAAATTGTCATTTTTTATTTTACACCCGTTATCAGTTTAAATTAAATTTCTCTTAATATTGTGCGCTATTTAATAAAAAATTTATTAAATTAAATTTGCCCTTTTCTACATTTATTAACTACTATTAATCAAAAGATTAGATTTTGAAAAATTTGACACAGCGACTTTCATACGCTTTAAAGAAAAGAAGACCATAAGCACATTCTGGTTGTCGTCAATACCCTTGAAGATCCTGTATGCTGTTCACAGGACGTTGTTCATTTTCGATTTGTTGGGGACAAAACCATGCTGCATGAGTGAAAGTTTATTGCTGAAGAGGTTATGCAATCTTGACCGAGTGATTTTCAGGGGTTGAGAAGGTTGTGTTTTATGAGGCTGTTTGGTGATAAGATCTCCAAATTTACCACCAATTTGGTGTTTGAGCGAAAGGATATTGCAATGACGGACTCTGGAGAATGAAGATTAGGCACGTTGCTGAAGTGTTCATTGAGCAGGCTGGAGACTACGGTATATTGTACTTAAAGGTTGGTTCCATAGTGTGCTGGACCAAGTAGTTCTTATTCAAACTGTCAACGAAATTCAGACTGTAGAACAGTCTCTGTTTTGCAACAACATCTGAATGGTTACAATTAATGTCTTGGATGTTGAAATCTCCGGCCACCAACAAAATGCTGGAACTGTTCTGGCTGCAGAGGCTGCTTGCGAAGCTGATAGTCTCACTAACGAAGAAAGGGATACGATACACACCACCAACCAGAATCGTTTTAGCTTTTGTCTTGATCATACACCATACTTTTTAACTGCAGACCTTCAGTAGCCGATTTCAAAACTTTCGAGGTCGCTGCGGATATAAATAGCAACAATATTATCGCGCACTGCCTCTTCTGTTATATATCTTGTAATTAGTGAGGCTGACCATGCTGTAGTCGCAGAATCAGGTATCTATGATCATGATTACGTCTGGGAAGTTGTGGTTCTCTATTCTTGAGTTGAAGTTGCTCCATTTGTTGACCAAGGAAGTTGCATTTGAATAGAAAAAATATTGATTAAAAGAATTTTAATTTACATTGACTGGCTTTTAAGGTTGGCGGCTTGCTTATTCTTGCTTGTAAATTTATCTTAGCTCACCCTAGCGGATGCGCCAGTAGAGCTTCTTGTCCTCGTTTTGCCAACCGTAGCGGTGCCTCCATTCAGTTCCTGTTTACGTCGGCTACGTTCTGAGGTTAATTAATAAAATTTACTTAAGACGAGTTTATTTAAATAAAATTCCAAAAAATATTAAGTTTTTACCACAAACATATTAAAATCATACAGAAAATTAAATTAACCTATATTTTATTAATTTACAATTATAAAGAAAAATACTAATTAAAACGTATGAGCAGCAACTTAATAAAAAATAATACGAGTTAAATTTGAAGAAAATAATTAAAAATTGAGTAATTTTACTTGTTCACTTAGGTTAAAACCAGAGTTGTTAAAAAGTTATAAAGTCAAAGACAAGTCAAGCCAAATGAATTGAATATCGGAAAAATAAAAAAAAAAGTCAACTTTCAAAGACTTTGGCTTAAACGTGATATTTTGGTATATTTATTCTCTTTTTAACCATATAACTTATTTGTAAATTATATGAACAAAATTGGAGTAATGGCGACTTAAAGAATAAAGCATCAAGATCTTGATCGCCAAATAGATGATAACATAATCTGGCTGCTAAAACCAGTGGCGAATTTTGGCTTTGGCAAAGCGTTTATCAGTTATATACCTGAATGAAGAATTACCAAAACAATAAAAATTAAATTCTAAATAAAAAATTAACATTTTATTTAAAATCTTTTTTTTTTACATTTAAAACAAAAAAATATTATCTATTAATTATAAATAAAAAAATCAACTGAACTATTTTCTTGATTTTTTATGAGACTTTTTATCTTTACGTTTATTTCTTTCTTTTCTTTTCTTTTTTGATTTACGTCTCGAATCTGAATCTGATTCGGAGTCAGAGCTACTCGAACTACTGCTTTCGCTAGAACTGGAACTTGAAGAGTGCGAAGATGAATTTCGTCTTTTTTTCTTTTTTTTACTTTTCTTTTCTTCTTTATCTGACCTGCTCTTGTCCAGATCACTGTTGTCCAGAACCATGGGTTGCATCAATTTCGGTGCACTTTTCAAATGCTCTCTAAGATCATCAGTCAATGCACCAAGTCCAATTGAAGTGAAAAAATTTATCGAGAAGCGTGTATGACGCGGATTATCTCTTGGAAAAAGTCCGGCAAAAAACTCTTGTAGAGTAAGATCACTGAATCTTTCTTTTAATTTAACTATGCCCAAATGTTCACTAAGATCAAGGAGTAAATTTTTTAAAAACACTCTCGACGATGATGTAGTTTCATCTTCATTCAAGTGCACACACTCAAATACTCCCCAAGATATTGAGTCCGTATACAACAAATGAGACAACAATTTGGATACATTTCTGAGCTTAACAGTTTCCAAACGATGGCATGTTTCGTACTGCTGCTTAAATATTTCCTCAAAGTGTTCCACATACTCTTTTTTAAGCTCACAAAAACGCTGTGCTAACAGACCAAAAAATCTTTCATAAGTTCTTTGCTGAGCGCATGAATCCAAAATCATTTGACAAAGTTCCATTTCTTGATTTTTTTTTATATTCATTTTAAGCAATTTATGAGCGCATTCCTGAAAGTCTAATGATGATTGAATGGTAAGGTAGATAGTGCGCCTAAGAGCGACTAAATTTGTCTCCGTTTCATCAATAATCATTTGATCATCTTCTTTTTTTTCTTCTGTTTCTTCATTTTCTGGCTCTTCTTGTTCCTCGCCGCTATCTTCACCATTACTTGACCCACTCTCATCCGAGTCGGATTCATCCAAAATTTCACGCTTCAAAATATTATACTTTTTCTCATTTTCTTCATAATCTACATCATATTTAAAAATATTCAAACCAGATTGAACATCTAGATCTTCATCATCTAAACTCAAAAAATGGGTATACTGCTCAGACTCTTCGACTAAATCAAGTTCTTTTAAAACAACCGGATAGTCTTTAAAGTCGTCTTTTCGAATGGCAAACATCACCTCGATCATATATTGAATTCGCTTGTCATCAACCATTTCGTTTTGTTCATTCAGAATGTTTCTTAATGATTCGAATAAGGCATGAAGACTTTTGGGAGACTCCATGGATAGTTTTTTGCCACATTCTTTGAGCAAACCAATGGCTACTTCGACCGAATGATTGGTAGGATTTTCCAGTAGTAATGTTAGAATTTGTAGCGCCAGAATTTCATGGGCTACGTTTTGATTGATCAAATGGGCTATGAATCTGCACGTAGAAATGCACTGCTCCTTTCGATTTTGCTTATAGGATGTTTTAAATTGGATTATTAGGCGTTTGAGGAGAAGCTCTCCAATTTGAGGGAATTTCATGTTTATTATAGCCATTAGAGATGAGTATACATTGGTAAAAGTTGGCGAAAAAAGCTGTGCTTGCATTATAGATCGACACAAGAGACCTCGTCCTCGAATGATGTTCTCTTTAAACAGTTCCCTAACAACCTGTGAAATGTTGGGTATATTGATTTTGTTCACAAGACCATGAATACTTTTTTTTAAAGCTTCCCATGATAAACGTTGGTATTCGGCACCACTTTTGTCACTAATAGCTTCTTGGAGGAGTTTTAATTTTGCTGGAGGAACGTAAACACCAATAGACGTGGATTTTATAACACTTTGTTGTTTTTTGGTTTCCGAAGAGTCTAAGTTTGTGCTCTCGGTTGACATCTTTTTCCAATTAGTTAAATTTTTGATATTTATTTTGATATTCTTAAAAATAAGAAATTAATAAAAATCGAGTTTACTCTTATTTATAATTTTCGAGAAAAACTGAAATTGAAAACAAATTTAACAATTTCTTGGTTCTAATTTTTAAAATTTCAATTTTTATTTTCTTATAGAATTAAAATTATCAAAAAATAAAGTTAAATAACAAATTTATGATTCAAATTTAAATTATTTAAATCTCATTTCGAGAAAGTAAATGAATCAAAAATAATTTCACAGAAAATAGACATTTCTAAAAAGGTAATAAAATTTATTTTCTGAAACGGATGCTGAGATAGCGTTTTGGTAAGATTTATTTTTCTTTATTTTTAAATAGGATTTCACAATGACATTGCTCTTTCTGAAAAAGATAGCATGCTTTTTACCAAAGTTTTTATACTCTTTAATCGAGACAGGTAGAACGAAACATATAAAAAGAGAAAAAAACATATAATTAATTAAGTAAAAAAGATAAAAAGCAAAAATTAATTAAAATTAAAAAGAATTTTTTAAATTATTTTATTTTGGTATTTTATTAAAATTATTTTTTATAATTTTTTAATAATTTTATAAGTTTTATTTTTTTTTTATTTTTATAGTTTATCTTTTTTTTTCTATTTTCTAAATGTTTTTTTTTCTACCTGACCCTCTTTAATTAAATATAAACAAAGATCATAAATTAATTGAAGAAAAGATATTTTTTCGATTTTATAGTTTTTAATTACTATTAAGCATTTTATTGTAATTAAAAATATTTTATATATTTTTGATTACAAAAATACATTTTTATATTAAAAGATTTAGTGTCGAAATTTTTCAAAAAGAAAAATAACTTCGATAAAGAGAAGAAATTTAGAATAAAATTTATTTTAATCATTAAAAATTAAACGCCGTTTAATTTTTATTACACGGTGTAATCTAAATCCTAAAATATCATTCAAAGACATTTTTTTTCTTCTTGTTTTTTATTTGTTTAACTCAGAGTTGGTCCAAAGTCAAAGTCAAGTCAAAGACTTTAGATATTCCTTTAGTTTTTTGGTTTCGTTTTGTAAAAGAAATTGATGTATTTCGGTTAAAATTATGTACATTACCGAAAAAAGGCCTTTTTTAATATGTTTATTTTTTTTCAAAATTCTTGTCTTTTATGAGACCTTTATCTCCAATTTTAAAGTCAATGTCATGCATTGACTTTTCATCAACTTATATTTTACTTAACATCGCCTTAAGGCATTTATTAAAATGAATTTCAATTATTATTATTATTTTTAATAAAATTAATTGATTAATTTAATTTTTATTGAAAGATATTTTATAAAACGTAAAGATTTTTTATTGACAAAAGTATTTTTTGGTGATAAAAAGAGACTTAGTCTTAATAATTTATTTTTTTTTTTTTTTTTTTTTTTTTTTAAAAAGAGACTTAGTCTTAATAATTTATCAAGTTAAAATATTTTGTTGTAAGACAGAACTTAGCACTTAGCTTATTTTTCTTTAGTTTTGTCTATATGAATTTAAAACTTCAAAAAATAAATTGCCTGATGAATCATAATCATTTATTTCTTCTTACAATATATTTATAAAAAACCAATAATTTAAGCGAAAATATATTTTATTTTAGCGATCAAAAAAGCACAAAAATGTAAGCAACTTTAGTTTTTAAATAGAAAAACACCCATTAAATCACAAAAATACAAGCATCTTTAATTTTTTTAAAAGCAAAAAATTTTTTATGAAAATTATGAAGATATCTTGGAATTATTTTGTAGTGTTATTTGATTGTTTTCAGTAAACTAACGATGTAATTTTATTATAAAAAAATCATTACTTGTTACCAAATTTGAACTGTATAATAATGATTATTGACGAGTTGTTTTGGTGATAGAATTAGCTGTACTTTCTGTTTTTTTTTTTTTTCTGCTGCATACCAAGGCTCTGATCACATATCTTCGAAATTTAATATTTGTGGCAATACAATTAAAGAAGAGAGTGGCATGAAACAAAAAGCCAAATGAATCTAACATGCTTAAATATGACAATCCATTTGGAAGTGTAAAAAAATAATAAAAATAAAAGCTTGTCATTATTGTCACCGGTAAAGTCATTATGATGTAGCCAAAAGTTATTGCCAATATTGATATAGTGAGTCGTCTTTTTTTAAGTATTGATTTTATTTGCTCTTTGTTATTTGAAGACTTAATTGAGCCATTTAGCATTAAAGTTTTTGTTATCAATAAGACATTAAAGACTAACATTATAGTAAATGGAAAAAAATTATAGAGCCCTAAGTTTACATGATCCCATGTCGGATAAAGTCTAAAATCAGCATTATACCAGTAGCATTTTTGGTATTCAATCATAGTTTCTACTTTTGAAACTAATGTTCCATTTATTATTTCTGTTGTGGTTATATTATTTGTGTTTCTTACATGTTTATAGTTGCCATTGAATATGAGAATATGAGAATTGAGAAGAAAAAGAATTGTTATTATACTCAATGACCAAATATAAGAGCTTTTAACAGTTGAAAATGGCAAACGACTATAAATAGAGCCAGGGGTTGACATGATTGTTACAAAGCGATCAACACACATAATGCTAAGCAAATTTCCAATTGCTTGTAGTGAAAAATATTGCAAAAACATGAAAAATTTACAACTAAAGTCACTAACATATTCAATTCGAAAGTCAAAGTTTGGTTGTAAGTAATGGTTTAAATTCCATATAAATTGAGAAAGTATGCCAAATACTGCGACAAACGACAAAAATACCATTGAAGAAATATTCTTAAACTCTTTGGAGAATCTGAATATGAAAAAACATGCTGTATTTCCTGTTATTGCTAAAAAAATTACAATTAGTGGCAAGTATGAAACGATTTGACCGAAGAGAGCTGACTCTTGTGAATCTTTTTGGGTTGTATTCATTTTGATTTTCTAAATTTAACTTTTTTATTTATATTATTTAGTTAGTTAAAATGTTTTATAAAAATATTTTTTAATTAAAAAGAAAACTTGAATTTTTCAGGAATCATACAGAATTAAAAATTAAAATTGAAAAAAATTGATACTTATTTATAATTTGATTTTTTGATATTTCATTGAGTATTTTAAAATTAAAATATAATTTTTTAATTTCAAAAAAAATTAATAGCTATTTTAAATCACTAGAAAAGACAGATGCTTATTCAAGGAATAGAATTTAAAAAAAATTAAAAGGAATTAGAATTTAATAGGAGAAAATTAATATGCTAGAATTTCGGAAGAATTTAATTGATCGCCTTCTGATATTAAGAGTTTTATTGATTAATTGAAATTTGAATAAAAAGTAATCTAAACATTTTTAAAAATAGAAAATTAATAAAACATTTAATTTTTTTTCCGAAATCATAGCCTGATTTTAGTCTCTCTAATTTTATTTCCGATAAAGCATTTCCTAAATGTCGTCCATTACAGTACTCCTTGATTGAATATAAATTTTTTTTTCGTTACTGTTTAAACAATTAAAAAATTTACAATAAGGTTCCTGTTTATTTTTTGCAAAAAATAGAACATTTTAACCCAAACTACTTATATTAGCTTAAAAAAGATAAAACTAAATAGGATAAAGGTAACATAGTAATTTTATGATATAATTCTAAATAAATCTTTTCTCAAATTTGAAAATAAAACCCTTTTACTAAAAATTTCTTAAGTATTTGAATTTCAAAATATAACATGTCTTTCAGCTTACTTGATTGATTTATTCTTTCCTAATAATTGACAGAGCTTTTGATTATAAACAAAAAAATTAATGGTTTGTTAAATCGATCATTGATTTTTTTTAAACCATAAAATTGAAAAATGTAATCAATTAATTGTAAATTGTTTTCTTCAATTTATGCATCTTTAAAACTCAAAAGTTGATTTTCAATTTAAAATTGCCGGCAATAACTAAATGTATTCTTTTAAATAAACCAAATTTATACAAACTAATTTAAATGTTTTATTAATTAATCTTTGGGGTTGTGAAGTTCGTTTCAATTCGATCTTTTCAATTCAGAAAAATTTAAATAATTTTTTAACTAAAATAGATAATTTAATTCTGTAAAATGCTTAATTATGAGCAAATTTGTTTAATTCAGTAAAATAAGTCTACAATGTATTCTGCAATTTTTTGCATTTTGCACGCCATTAAAAAGTATTCTAATCGACTGTGCAATTACATTGCAGAGTTTTTGCAGATATATATTTTCGGATTAAGCAAAGTTGCTTTAACATTAAGCATTTTACAGAACTAAATTATCTATTTTAGTAAAAAAGTTATTCAAGTTTTTCTGAATTGAAAAGATCGAATTTAAACGAACTTCACAACCCCTTAATCTTTTTGATTTAATATATTATTAAAAGATTAAAAGAAAATAAATTCTTAAAAGAAATAAATTCTTTTAAAACTAAAACTTACTCAAATTTTTTCGAATGAAACTTTAATTAATTAATAATACTTGATACATTGCTTTTATTTTTCAATTACTACTAGCAAAAAATAAAAAACTATTTAAATTAAAATTGATTTCAAATAATAGAAGTATAATTCCTTTCTTTTTTGCCATTTCAGTTTTAATAAAAGCATTTTGGATATTAATTTAAAAAACTTTATCTTGAAATTGAATAATTTTCAAGTCAAATTTAAAAGATTTTCGATTTTATTTTCAAATAAATTTTTTGCCCATAAGGTTTTTTGGTAATTTTAATTAGAAAGTTCGTTCATGGTTAATGATCAATCATCAATCTTATTTTGATTTTTTGATTTTGAAAGAAAAAACAATAATGCTTATTTTTTAAAAAATTACATATTTATTCTAAGTTGAGAGATGATGAATTAAATCAAAGTTCATTGCAATTTTAAAATGTTTATAATATTAATTATAAAAAATATATAAATTAAAAAAATTCAAAAAAATAAAAAATTAATTGTATTAATTAATTAAAATTTTGTAAAAATTAAAAACCTTTTTATTATGCTTCAATTTTTATTTTCGAATCCAAAATATTTCTTTTTTTACTACTAGGGGTTGCTAAATCCACACAAATAAAAATCAGATATGTTAATCTAATAATTATGATGGCAATAATCATTGATGTATTTATTGTTGCTTTAATAGTTTTAACTTCATCTGATTTAATTTCACAGTTGGCACTGCTATATAATTTAAAGTACTTGCAATCGATTTCATCTTGATCAGCTTTATAATCACAATGTCCATTTTTGGTTTTGTTAGATCATAGATCATAGATCTTTTATCAAATTGTGACATCTTGTTCCAAAAAAATTTTTGGTAAAATTGCATTTAAAATTTTAAATTTAAACCTTTTGAATCCGTAAAATTTAGCTCAATACAATAAGCATTGTTAAGATACTGAATTGCTGAAGAACAGGGTCTTGTATCGTGTCTGCATTCAATACTTGCAAAATGCTCGAAACATGAGCAACCAAATGTACCATCGGAGTTTAATTTACATAAACCATTTTTTGAACAATTTTTAAGGTAATCTGTTAGATCAATGTTTGAAAAAAGTATACTAGACATACATTCATTAAATCAAATTTAAAATTTAAAATTTAAAAGCCAAATTTTAAATTTAAAAGGTCCTTAAATTTAAAAGGCTAAAAATTAACTGAGAAAATAACAATTATTTTGATCTCCGACCAAAAAAAGGAAAAACTAATTTGATTATCCAAATTAATGACAGATTTTGAAATAGAGTAAGCTAAAACATTAATTTGGCAAATTTTCTTATAAGACTGATTTGATGAACACGCTAACAAGTCAAATTTTCCAGTGGTGTTAAAAATTTCCCAGAAGTTTAATATTCCTTTACCATTTACCGGAATTTTTTTAATTTTTTTTTGTGGAAAATCAAAAATTATTATCTGTTCTACGACATATTCTAACTGAACTTTGAATAAACTATTTTAAAATATTGATTCGGACATATTTTCCAGTTTACTTAGAACAGAAAAAAATTTTACCAAAATCAATTGATAAATGAATTAAATTACTTGTTTTTTTCTCTATTTCAATTCTTGAAATATCAAAAAAGTTCAAACTAACTATTTCTTTTGTTACAGCTTTAGTTGGTGTTGTTTTTGAAAATGTGAAATTAAAATATTTAATACTTTAATTTTTCCAATTCACTTTTGAGAATATAATATTATTATTTAAAATAATTAAATCAAATTTTAGAATTACGAGTTGAATAGTTTAATTCGATATTTTTTTTGCTTAATTGAATTGTGCCTGGTTCTGTTGACGAATAAATTGGGATGGAATTAGATTCATGAGTTTTCTCTAATCGCGATGATACTGTTTTAGAACTATTAGAAGTGGTTTTAGTTATAGTAGATGATACCTTTGCTTTAAAAAAAAAATATTTTCAAGATTAATAAATGATTTTTATTTTAAATTCACGTATTATAACATAAATGCAGTTAAAAAAATGTCCTCCACATATTTGATTTTAGTTTCCTGTACATTTTTCAATGCAGCCGGATAAAGAAATATATCCATAATTTCCATATTTGTTATCACAATGGCATTGATCGCTTTTGTTAAAAAAAAAAAAATTAAAAGATTTTTAAAAGGCAAAAAATTAATCCTTTTCTTCAAATGTTTGGCCACTTACCCTGATTTCAATCCGGCATATCTGGTCAACTTACTTGCACAAAATGAAATGCATTACCTAACTGAAATTTTTTTACTTGAAAATGTATACTTATTCAAATCAGGATTTAAACTGCTATCTCTAAAACATCCGACATACGAATATCGAGGCGAATAATTTGAATGACATATAATAACATTTGACTTAATAAAATTATCGGTAAATTTTTTACAATTTTTTGCATCTTTAAAGATTATTTATTTAAAAAACTATTTAAATTAATTTAGCAAAGCCAAGAGTTGAATTTTATTATATGATCTATATCCAATCATAATTAATTAAATAATTTTCCGCCTAATACATTAAGATGATCACTTGTTTTTACAAATAAATATTTAAAAAAATTAAATACGAAAACTTTTAAACTAAACTTACTCTAACTAACATTAGAAGCACCAACTAATTTTTGATATTTTAGGGTATTTAGGAAATTTAAATAATTGTCATACCTGCTCAAAAAAATAATTGAGAAATGCTGAAACTCTGAGAGCTTTACCCTGCTAAAAGTTCTATAGACAACAAATTGGCACCCTTTGACTCAATTTCTAATCAGGAATTAAAATTAACTAAATTCTTGATATTTTTATGGTTTTAAGATTTTTATGGTTTTCCTATTATCTGCTGTTTCTAAACCATCTTCTGTGAATGTTTTTTTGATGGAAAACTATTTGGAATAACACTCAAACAATCTTTTGCGATTTGTCAACAGATTCTAAAATTTAAACCGACTTAACAGGTCTAGTTTTTTGTGATAATTCAGGGCTGAAGTTTTATCTCTCTCTTGTATTCGCAAACCGATCAAGAAAGAAATTAAGTTAAAGAATCACTTTGTGAAATTGTATTCATTTCTTGAATTTTTATCTCTCTTTTATTAAAATTTGTGTTTAGATTATGCTAAAATTTTTTTAATTGACTAAGGAATAAAAGTATAAGAAAAAATTTTTGAAATTGAGTTTTTAGAGATATTGGAAGCAATTTTTTTTTAAAATCCATAATTTTGTTTTAAATGATTTAATTTTCAAAAAACAAAAAAGAAAATCTATGAAAATAGACTTTGCGTTTTTGAAAACTAAAAGAAGACTTATATTTTGCAAGACATCTCCACAAGCGTTGCTTGTAGTAGCTTTCCTCTTATTATTATTATTATTATTATTATTATTTACGAGTTGTTGAGAAGGGGTATAAATGTAAATTATCGGCTGTAAATTAATAAAATAAAATAATTTCTTTTTTAAGAAGTAACGTTTTGAGAAAAAGTTGCCAAAATTATGGAAAGAAGCAACACAAGCTCCTAAAGCAAACAGTTTCAAGGTTTTTAAGAATAACACCTATTCAACAGTCAATTCAAAGCCAAATTTTAAATTTAAAAGGTCCTTAAATTTAAAAGGCTAAAAATTAACTGAGAAAATAACAATTATTTTGATCTCCGACCAAAAAAAGGAAAAACTAATTTGATACTAAATATTTCCCTTAAGCTTTGAAGAAAATTCAATACTAAAAATATTTAATTTTATATGAACTTATCATTTCAGATCATAAAACTTTTTTCTAGATTCGAGGTTTTTTAGAATTTAAGAAAGAATATAAATATAAAAATTTAATAAAAAATTTTATTTAAAAAATGTTCAAATTAAAAAAAATCACTCAAAGAATTTATACTTATTTTGACAATTTTAAAATAGAAAAAATCATTGAAATTTACAAAATTTTTTAAATTATGCTCACTTAACAATATCAAAACTTTGAAATTATCTTTATCATGAAACCATTTTAAAAAAGAGGGTAATTTACAATAGAACCCCTTTGGATAAATTTCAGGTGGAATGTGAATTTCAGTAGGAGCCATAGCTTGGTCAAAATTAGTAATATTCATCCTGTATTCATAGGAAAACTCTTTAGATGTCGAATTAAAAAAATATCTGATCGGAATTCCATTAGTTGCCTTCGGATAGACCCTGGAAAATAAACTTACCAACTCACTAATTTCATTTAGAGAGTCTAATTCATAAAAATACGAATCCCAGTAACACCATGATTGAAAATTTTTATCGCTTTGATCTAAAATTGCTTTACATTCATCTAAATTGAATTCGTAATTATCTTTTCTAAATGCACATTCACCAAATTCGGTTAAAAATGATGGCCCACCTCCCAGCTCAAGCATATCTAGCTTAACTGACTCAAATGAAATTTTCAATTGAATATTGTCACAAATAATCTTATACAATTCAGGATAAGTTCCATTTATTAAAGGATTTTCTTTAAAATTGAGAAACCAGCAGTAATAATGCCAGCTAAACACAGTTGTTTGGTAATCATAGCCAGGCGGGCGCTTAAAACCCGTTCCAAAATAATTTCTATTCAGCAAAACACCTAAATAAAAATAATAATTTATAATTTTTTGTAATTTAAAATGCTGACCCCAAGTAACTGGTTCATAAAAAATAAGTGTACTTTTATCATATTTTCTAATGGTTTCATAAGTTCTGTCATACAATTTTAATAGATTTTTTGAACCAGCAATACCCGGCAATAGAAGAAGAGGATTTGAGTAAACATTTCCAGCCCATGGCTCATTTAGTAGCTCATAGCCTAAAACATTTTTTTTATCTGAAAAAATTTTGGATACTATGGCCCAATAGTCTTGGAAATAATCGGCAAAATAATTTACATTGTCGTACAAACATTGAAATGCATGACCACATGATTCTGTAATGTAAGCAGCAAAAACGGACAAATTTAGAGTTGAATTTTTGAGTGGCCAAGGAAAATTGAATTTTGATTCAGGTAATTCATCTAGTACCCATTTTGGTACTCCATCATAAGAATTACTTTAATTTTAATTAGTTTAAAAAGTTATTTTTTTAAGTAAAAAGTATACAATTTAGAAGACATCATATCTTGATGCAAATCAATTATTACATAAAAATCAAATAAAGCTAGTTGATCAACAATTTTGATCATTTGGTCAAGATATGTTTGATTAATCATGTTTTTTTCCGGCATTAAACCTGACCACATAACACCAAGTCGAACAGTATTGAAACCCCATTTTTTTAAATTTGATAATTGAGTGTTATTGGTCATGTTTAGTTCTTTTTTGTCGGGAATCCATGGAAATTCCTTCCTTATTGCGTTGATTCCATGAAATAAAACAACTCGATTTTTTTCGTCTACAAACCATTTATCATTTATTCCTATTTTTGATAGAGAACTTTGTGACCCTGATGTAACATAAGCCAATGTCAGAAACAAAATTTTGAACAAAAAGAAATCTTTTATTTTCGGAATAATACGACGCCCCATTTTGTCACAGTTATTCAATTTATAGTGTCACTTCATTTGAGGATGATTTTGTTTTTGATAAAATCAAATGGGTGTATACCTATTTTTTCAAAATTTTGTGATAATATGTTAAAAATTAAATTTTTCCTAATTCATTCAAGTTTAGAATTTAAATAATTTTGTATAAATACATAATTTGTATATATTGAGAAGAAAAGTTTGTCCGATTAATTGCAAATAATCTCAATAAAAATAATTAAAAAAACAAATTTATTAAAATTTAATTTGTATAAAATTTTCCAAGTTTACCTGCTTTATTCATTCTAGGCTAATAGATCAATATTTCAATGAAAAATCAATGCATATTTAAAAAATTTATTTTTTAGATATCAGAAATGATAGGAAATATTTTTTGGTTATTCAACTTTATTGATGAATTTTAAAAATCACGAAAAATAAATCCTCTTAAAGTCTTCTTTTTTCTTAATATTAAATTTTATCTTGTTTATAATTTTTAATAATTCTTAAATGAGTAAAATAGACAAGATTTTCCACTTATGAAAAATAATTTCTTTGAAGAATTCTTCGAAATTTAAATTTTAAGATATGTCAAAATTTAATTTCTTAAAAACAGAATATTAAAATCAAAAAATCTAAATTAATTAATCAGATATTAGTTAAGATTCAAACTAGTGCTTAAAAAAAAATGATGGCTTGTACAATAAATATTTATTAATATTGACATTTAAATTTTTAAATTGGCTCCTATTATACTTGTTTATTAGATTCCAAAACATCTTTAGCCTCATTTATTTTAGTCGCAATATAAGGTGAACCACCTTTGTCCGGATGATTAGCGATCATAATTCGTTTGTGAGCTTCTTTTATTTTCGGTTTGGAAGCGTTGGGACTAACGCCAAGTATAAGAGCTGCTTCTCGCTTCGTCATTTTTTGTTCAAATCCTCCTTTGTAATATTTGACATCAGTTAATGAGGAAAAATCTATTTTTGGCAATGAGGCCAATTTTTTTTCCAAGTTTTGTGCTGCTGATGGCGCATGTTTCACCAATGTTCTGCCTTGTAAAAATCTAGATTATTTTTCAAAAATCAAATCTTCACATGTTCTTTACCAATAATGCCGACAGTGGCTAATCCAAGACCAACTAGTACCGGGGTAGTCTAAATATATAATTTCATCATAAAATTTTAAAATAATTGAAAAAAATTAGTTACCATTCTTTATTAGAATTAAAATTCTGAATTGACTAAAATCTGAAAATAAATCGAAAAAAAAATTAATTTTTTCAATTCGAATTCAAAATAGTCGCGGTGAAATATTTCAATTAAAAAGATAAATAATAGACTAAGAAATTAATAATTAACTTAGTCTCTTTTTTTTCATTGTTAAAGAGTAATCTTGCAAATTTTCAATTCTAAAAATAATTATTTGCATAAAAATCTTAACAAAAATTTAATTGTTTTAAAAAAATAAAAATAAAATAATTGAGTTCGATCTTTAATAAATATTAAAAATTTTGTTTTCAAGAGAACAAAGGAAAAAAAATTCATTTAAAAAATAAATTTTCCAATCTGAATAATAATTTACAAGCTATGATTTTATTTTTGGCGATACAAAATTGTCAGGTCACCAGTTCCTTTCCAAATCAAATGTTTTATAGTTCTTAAATTCATTTCCGGATCACTGAGAACCTGAAATTTGAAAATTAAGACCATTTATTTTTTTTTCGAGTCAAAAAACATACTTGGTCGCTGCACAAGAGCTCAATGGTCCTATTTGCCTGCTGTAAAGCATCCTGACAACCATTAGTGTCATCAGGCTCAGTGTTCTTATAATTGTTATTGTTAGAATCGTTCTGATTACTCTCGCTATTTTGATCTAATTTTAAAATTTTTGAATAAACATGCTCTTTAAGCTTTTTAACTTGCAGCAAATCAATCGAACTTAGCCTTTCTTTATTGATAACTTTTTGGTTCTGATTAAAAGGGTTGAGAACAAAGTTGACTCGATTAAATTTTGGTGCTACTTTACCAGACAAAGCATCACTAATCCAAGATGGAATTACTTTTGATAATATCTGTTGTTCACTTTCTTTTCCCAAGTCTTTGACCTCAAGTCTGTGCAAAGTTCTTCCGGCCGATTCACTTAAAATAATCGGCGTATGCTCAGGAATATTGAACCTAAGCAAGCCGGGCTGGTTGCTCTCCGGATCTTTGGAAATAATGCTTTGTTGTGTTGAGTTGGTTTGCTGGGAGTTCATGATCACATTGCCGCATGTTTGTAGCTGATTTGGATTTAGCAGTGGGCAAGACTTGAAAAATGACTCCAGAAATATGTGACCATAGTTGACCTTGGCGTCTGACAGGTCTATGTTTTGAGTTTGTCTTACGTGATTTGAGTCCATGTCTTTGAAGTTTATCCATGCCGATTGCCAGTCGCTTTCATCAAAATTAATTGTCAAAACTCCGAGCTTGAGATCAACGGTGAACCAATTTGGCACGCTGATAAATCGTTGACGAATTTTGACCGCATTTTCAAAGTTTTCTTTTCCCAACGACTCAAGTCTACGCGCCTGAAGCACGTCCCATACGCAAACATTTTCATCCGAATCTTTGGTTATTATATACCTTTTATCATTTAAAATGTGGTACTGTTTCAAGCAGCTTGTTCCCGGTATACTTATCAGCGGATTGACATTGATCGGATTTTGCAACAAAAACGACGAGGACATTGACGATGTGCCAGATTGGTTTACAGTTTCATTGCCAGGTTTTAAATTAACATCGTTTGGCTTGGTACTATTTTTCAAAAAGTTCCAAGAGGAATTTTCGTTAGGTTTTAGGCTCCAATTTTTAAAAGTTGAGGCAGTAGTCGATACCCATAGATTCTCTTGTTCGTGACCCAAGTCGATCTTTAAAAAAAAAATAAAATTTAAATTTTTTTACTAATTAATAAGCATACACTTAGAATAGGGTTCGATTCTTCGCAGACAAGAATCGATTCGTCCGAATTCCTCAAATCAGTGGCATAAATTTTACAATCTTTGCCTCCAGAGAAGACTTTGTTAAACGCTTCATTAACACAAAGAGTCCAAACTCCTTCTGTATGAATTTCTATAGTAGATATACACCTTTGTTGTCCCAATGACCAAAGCCGTATTGTATGATCCGAGCTAGCTGATAAGCACTGAGTTGCATCCCTATTCAAAGCCAAAAACCGAATGTTATGAGTGTGTCCTCTGAGTTTCATTAATTTTGAGTTGGTCCGCGGGTCCCACAAACGAATGCAGTTTTCTGGTGAGCCACTGGCAAGTACACTGGCTTGATTGTTTATAGCAAGACTGTAAATTGAATATTTATTTTCGCTAATGGCTTTTAGTTAAAAATCTTTAAAAAAACACCTTTAAAATCAGTACTCTTACTATTTGTTTCCAAATCGGCTGAGTTCACGGACATAGCTTTATTTATGTCCCATAAATATATATTTTTATCAAAGCCGGCACTAGCTAGTATTTGTTTATCCTTGGCATAAGCCAAACATTTTACATAGTCCTAGAAATCCTAAATTTTAAATTGTGGGCAAAATTTAACTAAAAAATTACTTTATGGTTTCGAAGAGTTGTCAAAAGTGTACCTTTAGTTGAATTCCATATTTTTACTGTTGTATCGCTTGAGGCCGAGAATACTTAAATTTTTGATTTAGTTTATTATTTTTAAGTTAAAAAATATTTTCTATTTTAAAAATTACATCTGTTATTATTTTTGCAAACAATAATATCATTAACCCAGTCAGTGTGATGAGATAAGGACATTTGATAATACTGGTCGACATTATTTAGTTCGTATCTACTAGAATCGTTTGTGTTTGGGACAAGATTTGAGTAAACTCGGATGGTGGAATCTCTGCCAGCGGTGTAAAGACGGTCAAGATTGGTTTGGTCAGATCGAGTTGATTTTTTCTCGAATTTTAAGCAATTTATCCCTGAACGATTAAATTTTTCAACCGGATCGCGAATAATAATCGACAACTAGTCAAAAAATTTAGGAATACTTTTTTGACTTTTGGGAGCTAAGTTACTTGAGTTTTTTTTTTCGGCTGGTTTTTGTTTTCCATATCTTCATATGTAGTAATTATTTTTACATTTAAAAAAATTTATTTCTAAATTTGAGAATAACTTTTAGACAAAGTATTATTTAGAGATAATTAAATTATTTAAATGAATTTAGTTTCAAGATAAAAATATTGGGTGATTTAGGTCTACAAATCAAAATAATTATCGTAAATTAAACTTTTGTTTAAATAGAAGTCCTAATGAGATCAAAGCTTTGGTTTATTTTACCTAATCCTTTTAGATTCAGATGAGTAAAACTATGAACGACATCAAATTTCTTGAAATGACATATATCGCTTGGAAATTTATTATTTCAAATTTTTAATTTTAACAAAAAAACTAAATTAACTTTTGTTCAAAAACAAAGATTGAATCATTTTGAATTATTTTGTTTATTTTTTTCTAACCGTTATTTTGATTGAAATTTGCTGAAATTTTGTAATGTAAGGTTATTAAATAATTTTTATTATGTTTAATTTAAAAGATATATTTAAATCATATAAACCTATTGCTTATAAAAAAAATTTGTTTTTTATGTTTTAAAAATGATAAAAGAACAACGATTTAAATTATCTTAGTTAAGATAAGAATGATCAGTTTTTTAAATTAAAAAAAAAGATATTACATAGCTTAATTTCAAATTGAGTTTTTTTTCTAAATCTAATCATGAATTTTAGATTTGAAATATTTTTAATATAATATATTCACATTTATCGATTTTAAAACAAATAAGTTATTCAATTAATTATTCATAATTTAATCTAATAATAAAAAAATTTAAATAAAAAAATTTAGCTGCAAAAACAAATATTGTTAAATAATAATCAATGCTAAAATATTATTAAATAATTTTTTTCTGATATGTCATCTCTTATCTATGTGAATAGAAATCAACTTATTCGAGAAACACTTTAAAAGCGCTTCAAATCCTTATTAAAATATTTTTAAAAAATTAGATTCCAAACAATTTGTTTATTAATTAAGTCCTTGCTAAAATTTTTGTATATTATTTTAAACATATTTTTTTTTTAATTTAAACTAACTTAAACTTCAAATAATCAAATATCAAGGTTAATTTTATTATGTTTGTATGATTGATTCCATCAAACAAAATTTTGAATTTTTAGTTATAAGAAGCTTTGGAAAAATTCGATAAATTGATTTTAATAATTTTTTCCTGTTTTTTATGATTTAAAATTTGAATATTTTCTAAAATATAAAGAAGTTTTTTTTATATTAAGATATTTAGTGTAAACAATTTATTAATAACAAAATTAAATAATTAAAAAAAAACAAGGGGGCATCCGGGATTGAACCGGAGACCTCTCGATCTGCAGTCGAATGCTCTACCACTGAGCTATACCCCCTCATAGATAAAAAAAGTTAATTATCAAATTTGTTTTCTAAACTAAATTTTACTAGAAATTGTCAAAGCATACAATAAAAAAAATTTATAAAAGTAAATCGAAAAAATAAATAGCATAAAATGGGTAAATTATTCGAAAACAAAATTGATTGCATTTTAATGTGATATAAAAAAATCATCGAGTGCTTATTAAAAATATGGAATTTTTTTTTTTTTCCTTGAAACAAAACAACTTAAAAAAATCAAGCATTCCTTTCATCAAGAATTGATCAAAAGAAAATAATCTCAAAATATCTTTTACTTTTTCTTAAATGGATTTATTTCTTTGCTAGATTACAAGCTATTGAAATTTCGATTCTATAGAAATTAATCAGTTAAATTAATTTAATTTTAAAAATTATTTTTTAATCTAAATTAATTTGAAAATTTTGTGATATATTTTGTTGTGCTAGTAAAACTAGCACAACAAAATATATTAACTTTATATAATATTATGAATAATTACAGATAATTAAAAAAAAAATAAGTTATTTTGATTTATTCACATATATTTTATTAAATCGGTCCTATTAAAAATTAAGATCAGACTAAAATTTAAAATCAAATTAATGATTAAGAATAGTTTTTTTATTAAAAAAAAATCAAACCTAGAAAATTAATAGATAATGTTGCAGGTTTAAATTAGTCATGTTTATAAAATTTCAAAATCCAAATATTAATTTTTAATCGCGTATTTTTTTTAATCTTTGATTTTAACCCTGTAACATTATCTAGGAGTTTTTTTTTAATAAAAAAAAAACTTTTTTCATTTATTTATTTTTTGTTTAATTCTAATTTTTAAACAAGTTAAATTTAATTTATTAAAATTATTCATTTATTATTTATTTAAGGGTAAATGTTTTTTTGTCAAATTTTTCAAAGAAATGTCAAATTAAAAAGTATCAAATTTATTTGATAACAGTCAAAATTTCGTCAAAAAAAAGATAAAAAAATTTTATAAAAAAAGTGAAAAAGGTTAAACTTATTTTGCCAAAGCTTTAGCCATTTTTCTGGGTCTTCCAGCACTTGCGAGCCAAAGTTAGACGCCAAGATTCTTTAGGAAACTCATCAAATAGACGTTCGCGATAAGCAATCCCGATGATGTGCTTGCACATGTAATGTTTGAACCACGATGGACATGCACATGTGCTGAGCTTCCAATTATCTTGGTTTAATTGTACGATGCGTAGTTCTTGAAAAGTTTCAAGAAATTGCACTTTCTTTTCTTAAATTTGACATTAATTTAATTAATTTGATGTTTGGTATTTGACAATTAAAAATTTGACGCTTTCTCATGCGGCCTTTATTTAAATGTACTTAATTCATAAAAATATGTTCTATAGTTAGAACAAGTCAAGTGAAATTTTTACTTATTAATTTGTTAATTTAAACAGATTCTTATTAACAGATATTTTTCTAATTTAAAAAAAAAAATTTAACTAACAAAAATTTATTTTAATATCATACAAAAATTACGATTAAAAATTTGTTTAGACAAGAAATTTACAAAAATTCTATCAATTGATGAGATCGCTTATCTAATTCAATTTAGAATCGAGCTCATTTTGACCATCGACTGACATATCTCCATTTGTTTGATTACTGGTTAAATCCAATTGGGATTCATTTTCTTTTGAGATCGCTTTTGCATCATTTTTCAAATTCGAATTTGATTCAGAATCAGTCAAATTTGATTCCAAAGGCATCATGTTAGGTACAGTGGTCAACGATAGACTATTAGTAGAAATTTGTGACATTGTCGACTGCTGTGAATTTTCGTTATCTTCTTGAACATTCGAATTAGCCTGTTTCGAATCTGAATCGTTGGTCGGGCCGTTGATTTGGGTTGAATCTTGTGTATTTTCATCATGATTAAGAAAATTTTTGTGCCCATTTAGTTCATTTTTGCTTTCTTCGAACAACTTTTTGGCCAAATTTGGATCATTACTTTCATTTTCAGAAGTTTTTTTATTCGATTCATCGCTTGACTCTGCATGTAACACGGGTACCCATTTGTATAGCCTTAGACTAGTGTCATTTATGGATATCCATTTTTTTTCCCATTTGCGTACTTTTTCTATCGCGTTCATTACTCGTTTGATGTCATCCTTTGCTCTAGCTCTTGTTTCTGAACGCAATGCTCGCTGACCAAAAAGTTTTGTATTAGAAGGCGTATTGGATCCATTTAGCATTGAAGCTGATGAAGAAGATGCTCTTAGAGACATTTTTTTCTTATTTTTTGAAAATATTTTGGAAAAATATGTTTTGTGTTAAAGATACAATTTTATTTAAAATCTTCCATAATGTATTAACTCAAAGTCGTTGAATTAATGGATGTAGGCTTTTGATTTGTCTTATAAGGAAGATAATTTGAACTTTTTTGCCACCAAAATTTGTGGCATTATTTTTAAATTGGTAAATTTAATTGAGCAAATTAAATTTTTTTTAAGTAAATAAAATCCTAAAGGTTTAAGAAATAAGTTAATAAATAAAGGATTTTTTTATTTAAAATTGTTATTTTTTTAATTCAATCTTGCTCTTTATTTTAAACAGTTTTATTTTTTGGTGATATAAAATATTAACTTTCTGCTATAAAAAGTCAAAAATATTTTTACTATTCTCATATAATACAAGTACTGCAAAATATATCCTTTAAGTCAATTCACCATCTCTCATTTCTCATCTCTCAGAAAATTTTTAAATTTTAAATTTTTTAATCTTTCTTAATCAATTGACACAATAAAAGACAGATTTAAAAACTTTTTGTCAGGTATATTAAAAACTGTTTTCTCTACAAAAATGACTTAAATTTATTATTCATAAAGGACTGATGTTTTTATTAAGACCTCAATAAATAAATCTACTTTATCAATTTTTGCGAATGAAATTCTATGGTAATGGTTTGAAACAATTAAATTCTTTTCCCTTTTTAAATCTTAATATATTACCTATTTTGAGTTTTGTGTAATAGTATTAAGTTAACCTTTTAATAATCGATTTTTGTTTCTTAAATGTACAATAGCGAAAGGAGTTTCATTACTCAAAGCCTATTTAAAAAATTATATAAATAAAATATTTAAAAAAAATTATTTACTTTTTTAGATATTTAGTGATGAAAAAAAAAATTATTAAAAAAAATGAAATAGAAAATTTTTTTATTTGTTGGTTCTTATGCTTGCTTAATCTGGCATCGATGAGTTTGTTGGTTTATTTTTTGATCAAGGTTTTCTTCCTTTTTTTTTTTGAGTAACTTATTAAGGCTTTACATTTTTTTGATTCTCAACTCTTTGTCAGCATAATCTTTTTCAATTAAAGCATGATCAATACGTCTTCTTCTTCCCTGATTTTATTTTAAACCTAATAATTCAATTTTAATGAAATAAAAATATAAAGACCATTTTATATAAATTATGAGTTTAAAAAATATTTATTCAAATTAATGAATTTTTATTTGTATAAATTTAAAAAAAAACAAGGGGGCATCCGGGATTGAACCGGAGACCTCTCGATCTGCAGTCGAATGCTCTACCACTGAGCTATACCCCCACATTCATTTAAGAGGTTAATTTTCTAATTAACATTTGATTTAAAATTTTTCACGATCTATAAATTAGCGATATTGTTCATATCATTTTGTTAAATGAAAATTAAAAAAGTTTGGCAATCTACCCAATTTTTTCAAAAGAGTTTTTGAATAAATTTACAAAATTAAAATAAAATTAGCACTTTGTGTATAAATAAAACAAAAAATTTACAGAAAAAATTCCCACAAAAAAACTGGAAAATGTCCGATTTTAGTTCATCTAATTTTGTTGGCAGCTTGGGACCATCAACTTCAAGACAATCACAGCCAACTAAATTATTTGGTCAACGGGCATTGCGTTCTGAAACGCGTCAAAAAGCCAAAGATGACATCAAGAAAGTAATGAATTCAATCGAAAAAGTTAGAAAATGGGAAAGAAAACTCGTGACTATAAACGAAACGTCGTTGAAAATTTACAAATGGGTTCCAGTTTCGTCTAGTAATTCATCTTTATCTTTGAAACAAGTCACCTCTAAACACACTTTTGATCAACAAGTATAATAATTGTTACTTTTATTTTTTTGTTTCCATTGTTCATTTTTTTTTTAATAAAAAAATCTTTAATAAAAAATTTTATTCATAATTGATTTAATTAAAATAAAATGCGAATTTAATAAAAATTTGGTAAATTACAAGTTTATAAAAAAAATTTTCAAAATGTCTAAATAAATTCCATAATGGCCAGTATCATTGTCAATGTCCAAAGAAGGGACAATGCTATATGTATTATCAATATTATTGATTTTGAAAAGCCGATTTTCGCTTCCTTATTTAAAAATGTTTAAATACATTGTATTATATTAATTAAATTAAATTTACTTTATTTTCGTCAATTTTAAATTCATTTGTTTTTTCATGTACTAAAAAAATAAAAATAACCTTTATCTATGTTTTTAATTTACTTTAAAAATACCTTTATCAGTTGAGGATCTAGAATTAAATACTTCCAAAAGTACGACTAATATTATTAGCCATATAATCCATGAAATTAAGCCTATCCAGTGGTAATTTTTTACGAACATGTTAACACCTAGAAATACTGCTGTTACTAAAACAAATTAAAAATTTAATATTTTTCATATTATCTTTTATTCAATTTTAAATTACTTGAACATGCATAGGCCAAAATTCCTACTAAACGATGAGCCCAATTGAATATTGGTCGATTCTCTGCTGATTTATCTGGTCTAAAAATGGCCATAGCAGGCTTTTTGTATTTATTAGTAAAAAAAATACATAAATATTTTTTGAATTTATTTTTACTTGAATTAGAGACAATATAATTGTTATGAGACCGACTATTGAATGAGCAAAATTTTTCACAGGTGACTGACTAGTCCATGACCAATTTTTGTAAGAAAATATAAAACCAAAGCCGATTAGTGAAAGTAAACAGACAGAGATCATAAAAGGTCTATGAATTATGAACCAAAATTGTACACCGCAAGATTTTACATTTGGAAAGATAGGTTTGTAATATCCTAATAATTTTATCCATTTACTGAAAACTTAAAAAATTTGAAATTCTTTTACTTGCAAATAAAATTCCAATAGTTGACAAAAATGGCCAAGCTATAACCATGAGTATAGCTTAAAATATATAAAAATATAATTAAAATTCAGCTAAACAAATAAATATTACCATGAATTTTGACAAAATTAGTCGAGATCAAAACCGATTTTGCCTCTAAAGCAATGCCTACATCAATTTTATTTTGACTTATTACTTTGTCTCCACCATGATAAGTCAATAAGCCATCTTTTATTAAAAAAAGTAAATAAAGATAATCGAATTTGCAGAGTACCTTTTTCTAAATCTCCTTTTGCCATTAGTAAATAATAATTTTGGTTTAGATCAAAAAAATTTTCAATATAATTCGATATATCTCTTTTAAAAGAGCAAATTAAAAGTCCTTTTTCATTGATGATTTTAATATCGCTTAAGCCACTGGATGGGTTTTTAGAATCAATCAGTTCGGGATCGATTTGGCCAGGATTAAAATAATTATGAATTTTAAGATCATTTTCTGTGTTGTATTTGCACGCCACTACTGAATCATTTCCCTTCAAAATAAAGATTATTTAACAAAAAAAATTAAATAAATTTAGCTACCATTGATTTATCATGGGAAAAACCGATTGCAAGCCAATTTTGTTTAAGATTTTTGAATTTAGCTGCAATAATGAACTCGACTTGGCTATCTATTTGGCGCCATTTAGCCACAAATTCACACTGATCACTATCACAGTTCTTAGGGTTATAAAAGCATCCGTATCTTGAACCGCAATTTGTAGAATTCTTGAATTTAAATACCATTATGTTGATTTTTTGACAATTTTTTTACTTACCAGAATTTCGGCCGCGTTTAGCTGACCAAGGATTATACAAAAAGTAAAAAATTTTGCCAACATTTAAGAAAAATTTATCATAAAGCTTTTTTGAATTTTTGTCGATTTTTAATCGCAGTTTTAAAATATGATCAGTTTAAAAAGATTGACTAAAAACTTTACAAAAGAAATTACTTGAAAGCATCTTTTTGATAGATGAAGCTAATTATAGCTTTTTTAAACAGTTCTATACCAAGTTAAAATTTATGCAATACCAGATGAAGATTATTTTGAATCAATTGAAGGACCTTGTTTTATAATTAAGAGTGAATTTAATGCTTCTGCATTTTTTTAGATTGAGCAATATTTAACAAAAGTTTACTAGATAGAATTTAAGTTTATTCTTGATCAAATAAACCATAAGTATCTTTAAAAAGTATTTAAATTTAGTCTAGATCTTATATTTATGAGCATTATTTTACTAATTTTCATAAATAAAAAAAAATCAAATATGAAAATTAGAATAAATATTTTTTAAAATAAAAAAAAAAGATTTGGGTAAGGAAAATCATTATTGATTTAAAATATTGTGAAAATTTAATAAAAAAACAAATTGTAACATTGAATAATTTTCATTTCTTGAAATCTAACCGGAAAACAATTTGATCTTAATTTAACAAATTTTTTTTTTGACGCTTGCATCAAATTAATTTTTGAAATTTTGAAGAATATTTTTTTGAATCAAAGTATTTTTTATTTACTATTTCTTATAAATTAAAAATTTTCACATTGAATATTTAACAAAATATTCGATTTTTTTTACATTTCACTTTAATAATTTCAAGTAAACTTAATTAAAATTTTAAATAAAAAAAATTTATTAAGAACTGAAAAAAAAAATTCCAAAATTAAAATAAAACACAATCTTTACAAATTTTAAGTAAATGTTCGGACAGTGGCTTGAACAGCAGACCTGCACATGGGACATGTTTGAAGAGAGTAGCTGCAGTCAAGACAAGTTGCCAAATGAGCGCACGGAAGAAATAAGATATTTTTATCCTTTATCAAGCATACCACACAAAGTCGTTCATTCTTTAGACGTTCATTTTCTTCCATCAACCTTTGTGCTTCCTTATCAGCCAAATCTTTGGAGCTCTTCGGCTCTTGAGTTTCCATTTTTTCAGCCGATTTTTCAAATGAATTTGATCTAAAATTCAACAATTCTTGCTCTTGTAATCTCAACTGTTCAATAGAAGTCGACATATCTATCTGTTTGTCCATAAAAGGCTTTATTTTTTCCTCAATATCGCACCAATTGGTTTTCAATACAATCAGCCCTTTGAATTCAACAATTTCTAAAGAAAAAAATTAAGTTCTAAATTTAAAAAAAAAATTTTTTTCAAAAATCACCTTTGCTCAACTTGTTTTGTATATCGTTTATTATTTCATCTACTTTTGACTTGTCCTCTTTTTTTAAATTAACCAAATAGTATCTCTGATTTTCTGTCGAGTCATCTGCCTGGAGCATTCTTTGAAAAAATTATTTTTTAAATTTGAAAATTAATATTTTATAATATTCTCAAAATATTATATTACTGTTCAACTCACCTCACATTCAATGGATAACATCCATATTTAAGTTCTATTAAATTTTTAATATGATAAGTCCTAATATTTGCATTTAAATTGCACAAAAAAAAGTCACAAATGCCACTCAGGCTGTCGAGCTTTTTTTTTTTGGCGTTTTCAATTTCGTAGGAAAATGCAGCCATTTTAAGCGTGGTCTTAAAATCATCACCATAGTTTAAATCAGCTGCTTCTGAACTGTTATTATTAGCGTCTTTGACGGAAAGCTTGATTTCTATCGCTTTTTTAATGGACTCTTTGCTTATGTAATTATTATCTATTATTTTTCTGACTATGTTCGAGTCCAGTCTGGAATTCAGGGTCCTAGGACTAACTGAACGCTTTGACCCGGACTGGTATTTTTTTACCAATGTAGAACTGGATGGAAGACCTGATAGCAAAGAATCCAGAGTGTTTGCCTCAATTTTTTTGCCTGAATCAAAGCCAGAGTCCATATTTTTAAATTTTTCCCTCACCATTTCAACATATTCGGGTCCCATGAGTTGTCTGATGTATTGGCACTTGGGAAACCAGCGAACATGATCCTGGAAAGGGTCGTCGTTGTAGTCCCAGTTTTTGAGGCCGCCATTACAAAAGAAACACTTGACCATGTCTTTAATTCCGAAATAATAAAATCCTGCTTTGGCCAAGTCGGACGGCTGCTGGGACATGGTTGAGGGCCATTCTTTAAAACTTTCCATACGAGTCTCGTATTGTGAATAGGCCGGATGGAATGCTTTGTCACTAAGGACATTGTTCGATCTGTTAAGAGCTTCTTGAATTTTGTTCAAATCGGCAGTCACTTTGTGATCTTCGGAATTGTTCGGGCCTGGCATGTACATAACTGTGGTTGATGCTTCGGGTGGAATTTTTTTTGTTCTCGAAAATTTTAAATTGATCAAATGATCGAAAATTTTTGGCATTTTTTTAACTATAAACTCTTCTGTATCGTTAAATTTAGATGCTAGATCAAGATCTGACACTGGCTCTGAGTTGGGTTCGCTATCAAAGCCGTAAAGAGTTCTCAGCCAGGTCATATTTTCTCTGAGAAGATCATTTCTGAGAAAGTAATTTGTATTTTTTGGCGGACAACAGTCCATTTTATTCGAGTCAGAGAATATGGGACAAGAAAAGCCGAATTTTTCCTTGTGTTCGTCAAAAGGAGACTTGAAAACTGTGTTCTGGTGACTGTTGCGGAATAGGAGACACTCGTATGGACAAAACGCGCATCTAACATGGCACAGAGAAGCGATGTATTTGGATACATATTCAATGCCGGATATGGTCTCAACATCTTTTTTGAGTGAGAGTTTTATGGGATCTTTTAGGACCCGGTAAAGGCCATTTTTGACCAGAGATGGGACTTCAATTTTTAGTTTACAATTTTCAAATGTTTCAAAGCGCTTTTCTTCACTGGAAAAATTTGTGTTTTCGTTTGGATGAAACTGTTCCAAGGGTCTTGCCTGGTCAAAGTCCAAACTCATCTCTTCGGAAAGAATTTGATTCTTAATGCTAAGTTTAGCCTGGTTACAGTTTGGTTTTTGTTGTATGTGCATTGTTAAGATGTCACTAAGGCTATCGCAGTCCAGGTCTGTAAATTGGAAGTCACATTCGAAGCATTTTATGCACCGGGGATTGTTGTGGAAGTAGAAGCCGTTCGAGGCCAGAACACAAGCCGGAAGATCGCATTCCTTGGGATAATTTTGGGTAAACAGAGAGTAACGCACGTTAAAGTATTTCAGCGCGTCACTTTGGGTCCTTATTAGGCCAGCCTTAAGAGAACTTAAGTACTCATTGCATTCGTCAAGCATTCTATTCATATGACATTCGATGGGCTATTAATCTAAAAAAATGAACGATTTTGTTTTAATGAAAGACAAAATTTATGCACATTTCATCAGTTAAATTTAAAATAAAAAGATTGTAAAAAAATGAGTCTTATGTTGAATTCATAATTTAAAAAAATATATATATAAGAAATAAAAAATAATATACGAAATATGAGTGAGGAAAATGGAAAATTTCCCAATAAAACAAATTCCAAATTTTTTTTTGGATAAAAATTGAGTTTTTTTTAAATAATTTTATTATTATAAATCTAAAATAAATAATTTTTAAAGATAAGATTCAATTTAACTAACAAAAAAATAATCTTTTTGATTATTTTTCAATTAAAAAAAATAATATCTAAATTAATTTGATCTTTTTTTCAATTCAAACAAACTTTAAGGATAGATGATCTTAAAAAATATTAATTTCTCTAAAATAATAAATAATATAAAGTTAAGTTAAAAAAGCTTAAAATTAAAAAAAAAATTAAATTAAAATTCTCCGCAAATTCTCTCAAAATAAAATTTATATGATCTTAAAAATATAAATGTCCTGATCAATTTATTTTTTGTCCGTGAAATAAAGCTTCTCAATTACTTAGAACATAAAAACCGTTTTTATAGATATTTTTGTTTATAAAAAGAAAAATGACTTAACATTTAAAAAAATTATCAATTCTTGTTTTTGGCAACATGAAAAGAAAAACTTCATTTATCAAATAGAATAAATTTTTTAGAAAAAATGTTGAAATACTTTACTAGAACTCTAATTATTCATACTTCATAAAATAGGCTCAATCCGAGACTGCTTTGTTATTTGGGCTAATCCCTTAAATAATATTATAAATAAATAATAATATAAAGTAAGCTCGGTTATCTAAGAAATTTCTAAATTGTTTTTTCGAACCTTGATTTTTAAATTAATGAACGAAATGTTTGTTTATTTATATATGATTTGAACCTTAATATTTTATACAGCAATTGACCTATCTTAAGTAACATCGATTAACATAAATGAAATAGAAACTTAATTCAAGAAAATATTACAAAAAATTAGTTACGTTCGAAGAAATTAAAAGAAAAAGATTAACATCTAGATGAAATCAATTGAAAAATGTTCAGTCAAGCTCTAGTTAAAATTTACATTAAACACTTAAAAAAATGATTCGGTCTTATTTATCCATCTATTACTAAAAGATTTCAGTTTCTACTTAAATGCGGCGTTTAAAAGAAAAATTTACATATTTTGACTTTTGTCCCTCATAGGTGGTATTCAATTATCACAGAGAATCTAAAACGTGAAAAAAATAAACAAACGGGTGACTTTTAAATATTTTGGAAAAATTTTAAAAACTTTAAATTCTCAAATTAAGTACAACTTGTGTTAAATCAATAAACTTTTAAATCGATAATTTAAAAATTAAATAATTATATAAAAAAATGATTGAAGGTGTAAAATATTTATTTTAAATTAGCATGTGACAATTATAGCAAATTATATCAATAAACTCTAAAAGTATAACTTTAACTCTATATAAATATTTTTGATATATCCATCAAATATTAAAACATGTCTAACCTCTAGCTATTTCAACATATCGTTTTTATTTTTATTACTTAGACTTATTTATCATTTTTTTTAATTTTATTTTTTATTTTTAACTTATTTTAATTTATTTTAATTAATTTTTTTTATATATTTTTATTCTGAAGGAGCATTAGCTCGTACAGATAAACAAATAAATAAAAATCCATTTATTTTAAATACTCGACTCCATTGAAATTAGAATAAAAATAAGACTATGTTCCTGAGCTAACAAGAATATTTTTATTTTCATATATTTAAAATATGTACAGCTAAGAGAATTAAAGTAAAAAATAAAAATAATAAGAAAATTACCTAAAATAAAAAATAATATGGTTAATTCATTTATATTCGGTCATAAATATTAATAAGTGTTTTATATATTTAGAAAAAACTTATTCTTTATAAAATTGTTGAAATTCGAACCTGTTTAATTTTTATATAAAAAACTTCAATCACATGGCAAAAGAAACATCTAGTTTCAAGGGGCCGCAGTCCTTATCATATTAATAAATAAATCTAAAGATTTTTTCTATCAAGTTTAAAATCACAGGTTAAGATCGTAAAATTATATTTTCAAATTGAAATAGCTTTTGGTATGAATCATCTTAAAAAAAAGTTTTTGATGCTGAAAGCAAAAAAATTAATTTATTTTACACATTTCATTAAGAATTTTTGAACGAAATTGATATATTATGAAATATATTGAAAAAAACTTTAGTTTAATATTAAAATATAGTTTTGATCTAATACTGTATTAAAAAAAAGAATTATTTAAAATATAAATGACAAATTTAAACTTCATATAATAGAAAAATTTCACAATATATTTGGTTAATTTTTTTAAGTAAAAATACCAATTTTACAACAATTCTTAACTTTAGATAAACCTAGGATAAAGTTTATTCAATTACTTTAACCAAAAATCAATATTGTTTATTAAAATACTTAATAATCTACCCGAAATATTAAAAAAGATGATTTCTAATTACTTTTCACATTAAAATGAAATAAAAATCAATGAAAAGCAAACTTTAAAGTTCTTTTTAGTTTATTATCTTGCGAGATTTCCGGATTACAAATAAATGTTTGTGATAGCAGAAAGCTTGATCATAAATTTTAAAACATTAGCCTAATTAAAAGTCCCTCCAAAAATTTCAAAAACGTTCTAAATTAAAATTAAATTAACAAACTTAACGCAACCAGATATTCGTTTGATTGATTTTGTTCTAAATAAAAAGACAAAGTAAAGCAGAACAGTTAAAAGTTTTAAATCTAAATTAGTGGTCCTGTCATTAGAATGTTCTTCAATGATATCCAATATATCCTTAAATTAGCTAAATTAAAACTTTTCAATGACTATAAATTTGTTCTCTAAATCCTTAGAACTATCATTCAAGTTTTCTAATTAAAAATTTGTTACCTAAAACCACTAAGAATGAATAGTTTCAAGACTTTGAACCCAACTCCATACCAAGGCAAAAAAAGATGTTTTGGAGAATTCGCTTGCCAAAACTGTGGAAAAAGCTGGAAGAGTGCTAACAGCAAAGCAAATACTCCTCAAGCATGCACTCGTTGTCATGCATTTGTATTTCCTCTGAAACAAAGTTCTTTAGACAATGTTTTTAAAGAGCTTAGAAACAATAGAGAACTCAAATTTGCTTACCTTGAGCAATTAACAAAACCAAATGAACCACAACAAGAAAAAATATCTCCAAAACCCACAATTCAGCCAAACTTATTGGAACAATCAGAATCAATGCATACTTTTTCATATAAAATTGACAAATTTGCCTCTGTATCTCCAACATCTTCAATTTCATCAACTAGCTCAAGCAGTCAATCATTCTTTAAACCAAACCCAATTACTGCCTTCGATTTTCAAGACTGCTTTCAAGGCATTTGTAGATTTTAATATCCAACTTTTATTGGTCAGTAATATCAATCTGATATTCCCACAACAATAATTTAAATCAATACGATTTAAAAATGAATTTTACCCATAGTTTTTTATCAAATTTTGTGATTTTTGGTTTTTTTTTTTTCTAATTAAAAATTTCACTCTTAATGTATTTAAAAATAGAAGTTTTTTTGAATAAATTTAATTAATTTCAAATAAAAAGTTAAAAATTAGATTAAAAGTTCTAATTAAATTTTAATTTTAATTTTATTCATTAATTAAGAAGAAGCAAAATTCGGCGAATTTAGCCGAAATTACAATTCAATATTTTTGTGCTTGGTTAAAAAATAGAGTTTTAACACATTATTAGAGGACTTGGACAGTTTACAATGAATGGAGAACCATGTTATATCCACATAACTAATTTTAAACACATAACACATCTACATAACTCTGAGAAAAAAAATTTGATTATTTATTTTGTTCCGATCTATTTTTATGAACTAAAATAATCAAGTAATCAAAAAATTTCTAAAGCTTTCTTGAAGATCCTGGATTTATAAATTTTACAAATTTAATTTCAATTTTAGAAAAAAATTTAAAATACACTTTAAGCTGCACAGCAATCAAAAACAATTAAACAATTAATAGAAAAAAATTGTCTTATCAAATACCATCAAATGTATAAAAATTGATTGCTTTTATTTAAAATTTTAAAAATATTATTGTTTTAAATAAAAAATTTTCAAAAATTTACAATTGGAGAGACAATAATAACACAAAAAAATACTTATATAATTTTTTCTCAAATTCTATATGTGTATAGAGCATTTTCTAATTAAAAATAAAATACAATATATATTGATTACAAAAGTAAACATTATCTTTTATACTGTTAACTATTTAAAAACTTAGCATTAATTTAAAAATTTTTGAAATAAAATATATTTATTCATTATTTATTTTAGTAAAATTTCCAATTTTTTTTGAATCAAGAAAAATAAGACGTCGTCATCTCTTTGAAATTTATAAATAATTAATGTCACGTCAAAATTTAACGATAAATTGATGTGAAAAAATGCATATTTAATTCATTTCAAGTTCTAATGTACGTACTAAATTTTCGATGAAAATTTACATTTTTCATTAGAACAAAATAAATGTTTTTAATAAAATTATTTTTGTAAATAACTCTTTTTAAATATTCAATTAGAAAAAAACAATGAGTGAGTTATTAACTGTTTTTGAAAAAAAAAACAATAATTTAACTTTAATTTCAAGACAAAGATAAAAAGAAAGAACTGAGTCAGAATGATATGGCATTAATTGAATTTGATGATGGAAGTCGGGATATAATTAAAATCATCGAATTGAATAATCGAAATTTTACTAATCTTAACATAGGAAAAAAGTATAGCTTTAAATTCGAAAATAAATGGAATTTAGTCCGTCTAAAATTTATAGGTATTAGATGAAAGTAATTAAAAATTCGTTAAAACTTTTTCAAAATATTTTAAAGGAACATGGGAAGATTGTCACCAAGAGTTTGAAAAAATAAGTGAAATGGAAGAATCAGAAAACAACAAAAGCACACAAAATATTTCAATTAATCAAACTGGGCGTTTTAAAAATTCTGATATTGTTGAGAGAATTAAACAATTAGAACTTGCCTTGATTGAAAAAGAGATAAAAATTCAAAATATGGAAAAAAAGTTACAGGAACAAGAAGAAATAAACTTAGCTCTAAAGAATACTTATAGTAATTGTTGCTCTTAAAGTCATCATTAATTATTAAATTATATTTTTAAGGTGATAGAGACATAGCCTTTCTGAAAAAAGCCAGTATTAACTTTCTTAAGATTTTCGGAAATAATGAAGAGACTGTAGAATCTTCTGAAAGTGAAAATTTGATTAATTTTCCAGTATACAATACAGATTGTAGCATTTTATCAAAAAATTATCCTGATGTAACACTACCACTCGATGTTAAATATAAAGTCCAAAGTTACTTGTCAAATCCAAACGAGACACCGTCATCAGCATTTCGAAAAGTAATAACAGCATTGATCCCTGATTCAGAAGAATGGGCTACTAGTAATAGGATATTAATTGTTGATAGATATAAAGATCAAGTTCATGCATCATATGGTAATTTAGAATCAATTTTAATTTAATAATTTCTATTTGTATTAGAGTATGTCAAAATGTTCAAGCCTGGTTTTGACTATAATTCAGCTGAGGCCGAACTCAGAAAAATTGCTTCAGAACGTCGTAGAGATTTGAAAAAGATTGGTTATATTTTTGAAACATATAAGGATACTAATGAGACTTTTTGTCGCTATAGAATTGTTCACAGGCCCTTTGTGGCTGAGAATCAAGATTGTTGTCTAGATGAATTAAAAAAAAATCTAAGTCAGTCATTTAATGATACCGAGTACTATGATGAGAATTTTCAAGATGACTTCAGTGAAAGTTCGAAGAGGCAAAAAATGTGCGACCATGAATCAGATTAGTAACGAGGCCAGTACCAATTTTTTATTCGTAAAATAAAGTATAGTTAACTTTTTAGAAACAAAGTTTGCTTAAAGTTATCTTTCAAACTTTTGCTTTTTTTTAGATTTTTTTGTTAAGAAATTTAATTTTGTCAAAATTTTTTGTTTAAATTGTAAATAAATTTTTATTTTAAATATTTTTAAGCATTGATAGACTTGGTAAAATATTCATCTCATATTTTGAAGAAAAAAATTGATACTAAGTGTTGTTTTTTTATGTTTATTAGTAAGTTACAATTTATTTAATTTTTTAAAGCTTATTTAAAAATTTAAATTACTCTTAGTAAAAATAATTGCTTACGCCATTGGTATTTTTTTTTAGAGAAGGTAGATTCAATTAGGGTTGTCAAATTTCAAAACAAAATTTGGAAGAATCGCCGATTTTTCTTATGAATTTAAAATTCATGTTTAAATTAATTTTAATTTTTTCTCAAAAGAAAATTATTTTGAAACATTTAAAAAACTAAATAGAAAAATTTGAAACAAAAAATATAATAAAAATTTAAGAATTTTGTTAAACCACTTCATTGAAGCTAAATGAGACTCATTTTTCTTGGTCAATCTAAATTTTTTCAATCTAATTTGTAAATATAGCATAATCATTGTTCAACTTTCTTTTATTATGTTGTTTTTTTTCTTTTATAGGTATCTTATTTTTAGCTGTTTCAGAAGAGGGTTATGTAATACCAGGTTACAAATAGCCTTCAAAATTAAAAGGTATTAATTTTAGAACTTTAATTTTTAATTGATTATAGTTTTAATAATTTTAAAAATCTTATTAATTTTATTGAAGATTAATTTGGAAACAGAGAATATAAGTATCTAAAATAATTTTTTTGTCAAAGCAAATGAATTCCTTTAAATTATGAGAAAAATCATCTTATTGCTTTAGTAGGGTGGCTCAGCTTGTATTGTCTGTTCCTTCTACTTTAGTCCTATAATTTTTGGAATTAAATAATTTAAAATAAATAACAAAAAGGACTGAATCGAAGCTTCTTGGAGCAATTAAATTTAAAAAAAATACAGCAGCAATATATAATAATTTTTAGATATTTTTTTCGAAATTTAAGACTTTAAATTACCTTATTTTCTTTACCTTTAAAAAATTCTTTTTACTCAATTTTCGGAAACGCTAAATAGCCCCCAGAATAAAGAGATAATAATTTTTTAATAAAAATCAATCGACTTGATTTGAGTTAGTTTATTGTCTTTTATTAGTGAATTGTCAATCAAAAGTTTTGCAAAGAATATTTTTAAACATATCTTCTTTATCCTAATCAGTGTTAATTTTTCTTTTAAATTCTAATATTACAAGCCTTTTTTAATATTTTTGTACTTGGCTTCTACTTCTACTTTTACTCAGTGAAAAAACAATTTTTTTAACCATTAGTTGACAATGATTTTGAATTACTTGAAAAAGGTATCGAAATGTGTTAATAAATTTGGATTTTAGTTATAAAAATTTTTATAAAAAGGACTGATTGTTTTTGCTCTGTAAGTTTTAAAAAGCATTGTGAATTTTCATACAACCCTTCCAAAAATTACATAAATAAAATTCTTTTTTATTAATTTAAATTGAAAAAATTGAGCTTTTTAAACTTTGATGATGAAACAACATTTAACAAAATATGTTTTACTAAATTCAACAAAAAAAATTCATTTTAATTTATACAGAAAATATTAATGGTCAAAAAAATATCAATATTTTGAGATTTATTTTTTTTGTTTCTATGATCTATTCTAATTGGAATTTTTTTTTTGCAACTTGTAAATTTATTTTATTTAAATATTAAAATTCTGTCATCACTTCTAAAAAATTTTGAATTCGGTTGTCATAAATTATAATTGTAAAGAAATACAACTTACATGTTTAGACTGATTTATTTTTAAAGTAATTGAAAATTCAGTATAGCAAAAAATTTAATTTTCGATTCTAAAATAGCATACAATTTGATTAAAAATAATCAATTTATTCCCAAATATTTTTTATTTTTTCTTTAAACTGAGCTGTTAAATGAAACATTTTTTATTTTACCTATTAAAACTTACAGAAAAATCTGTAGTACAAAATCCATTTTTCTATTAAAGACTTTAAATTTAGTATTAGAATTTTTGTATGAAAATTCACAATGCCGTTCTAAAAGGCCAACGAAACAAAAAATTGTCAATAGAAGTTTTGCAAGAATCCTCATTTAGTGTTTTGCTGAAGACTCACAATATCAAATAATTTAGCTATTAGAAATCATTATCAACCTTGAAAACGTTTTTTCAGTATTTTTTCATAAATAATTATCTATTTACTTATACAAAAATATTATCTGCTTGTTTTTTATTTTTATCTTTTTTTGTCTTAAATAAAACAAAAAAATATCTTCTTCTAAAATATTACCAAAAAAATTCAAGAAATCAAATCAAGCTTTTTTATTTACAAGCAAATTTAAGTACCATCTCTAGTGTTGGTGAAAAAGGTTTTTATTAAAAACAATCAACTTTGGTAATAATTTTATGTTTAACTTCTAATTCTTAAAATCTAAAAATCAGTCCTTCGAGCCAATATATTCGTTAGAACACACATCTTTATGGCAAATTTTCGGTCAACAACATTTTAAAATCTAAGACAGATTACTCACTTACATAATTAAAAATCATAAAAGTAGCTTTCTCTATAAAAAGGTGTGAAGATTTTTTTAAAACAAAATATCTAATCTAAATTTAAAGTATCGTTTATATTTTTAAATTATGAAATAACATTTTCTTAATTTTATACCAAATTTTAATTTAAGAAATAAAATTTTAATAATGATTAAATTTTATTATTATTTTAAATTTTTGCCAACAATACATTAATTGAATAAGCCAACATTGGTTAACTAGTGAAAGACGTCTTTTATTGATTAAAATAAAATCGATTAAAGAAAACATCTAATAACTAAAAAATAAAATTAAAACTAAAAATTTGTTCAATTATAGGGACCTAATTTCTGCGTGTCAATTTCAGATGATAATTAAAAGGTCTTCTTAAAACTCCCAAATAGCCATCTTTTTCCGAGTAATCGTAATTTTTATCAGGTACGTACTCAAAATGAAATCGCTGCACCAAATTGACTATGACCAAGAACAGAATTTGCCTTGATAAATTGTCGCCTATACAAGTTCTTGGCGCTACACCAAACGGTATAAACGACTCACTAAATGATTTCAAATTTTTGTTCTCATCGAACCATTGTTCTGGATGCAACTCGTTATGATCATTCCAATAGCGTGGGTCTCTGTGAATGGCAAATGCGTTTATCAAAACAGTGGTATCTTTAGGCAAGACATAATTATCTATTTTTACATCATTGCTGGTCGATCTTGGTATCAAGGCTTGAGTCGAAGACAAGCGCAAAATTTCGTTCAAACAGGCCTCTGTGTAAGGCAAGTTAGCTCTTTGTTTAGAATAAACAAATCCAGAAACTCCAACTGTATGGGCAATTTCATTAAAAATTTCTTCTTGTATTCTTTTATCTTTGGACAAATAATACAAAGCCCAAGAAAGAGTAAACCCAGTAGTGCAAGTACCTGCCATCATTAGAGTAAAACTGAAAATAATTTTAAAATAATTAAGATTTAAATTAAAAAAAAAGTCATAAAAATTACTATTGTACTAAAATATCCTTTTCGGAATAGTTGTCATTGTCCATAAGTATTTTTTTGTTTTTTAAATTTAAACTGTGTTTACTTAGGACAAAATCCGCAAAATTGTTTATCACTTCTGGGTCATAATTTGGTTTATAGGCACCAAAAGCTTGTGATAAAAAATCATAAAAGGAGTTGATTCTTGTGCTTAAAAAATTTATTGTTTTTCGATCAAAAATGGCACTTAATTTATCAAAATTGGTCATTGAGGCCACGTTCAAAGAGCATAATGATTCAGATATATTATTAATTTGGACTTTTACTGGAGCTAGGGGATCCAAATCGTAATCAAATCTGACACCTAAACCTAGATAAGTGATGTAATTTGTGGCTATTTGCTGTAAATAAATTGGTGCATTTTGAACAAGACCATCTTCTTTTCCCAAATGGATTGAAAAGTGACGAGCTTTTTCCTCTTTTTCAAACAATTTTTCTTGATCAATAAATTCTTTATCAATAAAGTCAATCAACAATTGTAGCTCATCAGTCAGTTTGTGTTCAAAGTTGGGATCCTTACTAATTATTGTATGCAAACCTTGCAATGATGATTTTCTAATTTCCAGCAATTTTTCGCCAAACATTCGAAAAAAAGAACCAATGTACCCTTTAGATACAAAATTTAGTAGCAAATTTTTTGGTCTGTCCGCAATGGCTTCGACTTTGTTGACTTTTTGGGAAAATTTTTTCACAGATTCAATTGAGTTGAGAAAAACAATATTTTTTTGGCCAGTTAAATAGCCATCTAAGATCAAACTGCACTCATTTGGGTAAGCTTTTTGTAACAGTGTCAAATAACGCTCGTGATCATCTTGAAGATTTTTCAAAAAGTCTTTTTTGTTTTTTCCCAATTGGTTTTCTTTATTGAAGTAAATTTCTTGCGGAAGTTTGTGCTTAGAACGTAATATTCTCTTTAAGGCAACGTAACTAATTAAGCCAAGAGAAAAGGCAAATAAAGCCAATTGTGTATTTTTGTTCCAGTATATGCTTAAATTTTTTCCGATCATGTTTAAGTCTAAATTTAAAAAGGGAAAAAAGTGATATTTTTAAATTCAAATTTAGTAAAATATTTTCTTTGCGTAATTTATATTATAATAATTCGCTGTAAAAATATTTAAACGCACTTGTAATTAGCATTAGAAACGATTGCTGCTGTAGTTTATAAAAAAAATCTAATTTGAATTTTCATTAGAGAGCGTTGAATAAAGAATGTTCAAGTTGTAGAATCAAAGATGTTCACTTATAACCCTCTAATCACATATACAAAGTATGATAAAATAATATTATACAGCAAATTTTGGCGTTCTTGTTTTTTCATTAAATAAATGAAATGTAAGCATTTTATTAAAACTGTCTATATTTACTTCTAAAAGTATCTTCGAGATATTGTTCTATTTTTCTTAGCAACTTGATGTTTATTCTAAGCTTTCTAAACTAATTTTTTTAATTTGAAAAAGAAAAACTTTAATTCCATTGAAACAAAATTGAAATCTTTAGACTTTATCAATTATTTTATTGAAGTCTAATTAATAAGAAAATTTTCTTTAAAAAAATTTATTTAAATGAAGACTGTAATTTAAAAATATTTTGGCGGGCTAATCAAGTAAAGTTTTCTATTAAAAAAGATTGAAAATTAAACGAGAATCCAAAAGGCTTGAATTTGATTAAATCCTAGATATTGATTGAATTTTTTTTTAACTTTTGAATCGTTTAGTTATAAAGTTGCCTTTTCTAATTAAATTCATAAAATCTATATTTATTATGCAATTTTTTGGTTATAATTTTGTATGGATGTAAGAAATTTGAATCCAAACTCTTTTAAAAATTAAATCTAAAGAAATGATTGGAAAAAGTTATTAACACAAATTTTGATTAAATCTAAAAATAATTATTAAAATTTTCTAAAAAGATATTCAATCTGCTTAAAAAAAATTTTTCACTTCATAAATTTATTTTTGACACGAATAAAAACAATTTGTTTTAAGAAATAACAAATTTTTTTATTTTAATTTTGTTATTCTTTTTAAATGCTTGCACATAATTAAATTACGTTTCACAGCTAAAAAGAAAAATTTAAGAATCCAAAAAATTTTAGAATTATGAATTTAAAAAAATAAAATTAAAAACTTATTGAAATCGATCAAATTATATTAAAGATCGAATGCAAGCATTAAATAAAAATTTTGAAATAAAATGAAGCACATAAAATTATTAAAATTGCAGTTTTATTTTCAAGAAAAAAAATTATTTTTTTAAGGCTGACCAAATATTATTAAACGAAGTCATGGTAGAGGAATTTTTTCGAAAATTTAGGAAAATATTTATCTGGAAATAATATAAAGTAAAATGAGGTAAATTCAATATTTTTTTTATTCAAAGAGGTCTACAAAGTGGAAATCTGATTGGATTAGTATTATTTGATAGGATTTAAAAAGTTTAAACATTTTCGTTCAATTTTGAAAAAAAAATTATTAAATAAAAAAACATAAAAAAATATATACAATTAAAAAGAATATTATAATATTTCATAATTTCTATCAAGCAGTTTTTTTAAATTTTATACAAAGTTTACTTCTTGCATGTTACAATTAAAAAAAAAAAGTAAAAAGATAATCGTGAACAATTTTCAAAAAATTTACAAAATAAAAAAAAATGGTTTTTACATTTTGTGTTTATATCATTTGATTTCAAAAGATTGGTTTAATGGAAGAAAAATGAAGCTTAAATTATAGAAAATTTTTTTTCTATTTATTAAAAATTAAAACCATTGTTTTATACAACAAATTACAAAAAACATCCCATTTCAAAACAATTTATAAATTTATTAAATTAATTAATAGTTAATTGCTTAGCTCTTTACATAAAAAAAAATTGGCTTTACCTTATTAATATCTTTACTTCCTGAATTTAAATGATAGAGCAGAATCAAAATTAAAAATTAAGTTATTAAATATAGATTAATTAGTAAAAATGATATTGCTTCAAAAATAAATTAAAAAACTTACGTTGTTAAATATTTTCTGTTATTTTAAATTTTTCACTAGATTTGACATTTAAGATTTGATTTAAAATTCACATATTAAAAATTAAGATTTATCTAGATTTGTGAAAAATTACGCAATTTTATTTGTGAAAAACAAAGCTTAAAAATTAAAAAATCTTTATTTAAGAAAAAAATTATGAAATAAGCAAAGTTGGAGAATTTATTATATTGTATTGTATTTTTATTCCTATATATTTAATAAAACTTAAGATTATGAGATCTGCCGGATAATATTAGAAAATTTGATAATTGAAAAATGAAATTTCATTTTTAAAAATGTGTAAGATCTAAAAATTCTTTTATTATTAATGGCTGACGGTCGCAGTGATTGTCTTCTATTGAATTTTTAGAGTTTTAAATTTAATTTTTCAAGTTAAGCCCAAAAAGTTTTTTTAGTTCTTTAGTGTTTGCTAATTTTCTTAATTATATTGAGCTAATTTGTTTAGTCTAATAATTGCAATGCCTTTTAGCTCATACTTCTTTTATAGAATGAATTTTAAGTGAAAAAAATATAAACATTCTTAAGGCACATTTTTTAAGTGCCATTTAAAAAAAAAATATGTTCTTAAGCATAAGAATTTGATATTTTAATTCTTCAAGTTGTGTTATTTTTTTTAAGAGAGATAAATTAAAAATTAAGAAAAAAATAATCAGTTCTTGAATATAACCTTAAATTTATAAAAAAAAATAGCAAGGCTATTTAAAAGCCTTAATATGAATAAGTAAATATGTAATAATTAAAGATAAAAATTAGCAAAATTCCACCAGAAGCATACAAAGTCTTAAGAATGTTGATTCAATGTCTGTAAATATAATGCCATAATTTTAGTATATGAATTTTTTAATTAAAATTTTTTAAACATCACATTCTTAATCATTTTAAAAACTATCGATTTTTAATTTAAATATTTTTGAAAAAAATCTCATTCGTTAATGAAACATCAAACTTTTGAGTTTAAATTAAATCTGATTTTTACATTAAAATTTTTTAATTGAGATAAATTATAGATAAAAGCTATCTGAGAATAATTTAGAAAATTTTCAAGCGGTCAAATTATTTCGTATATCAATTAATTTAACTTAGAACTAGATATTTAAAAATCTGTCATCTCACAAAAAACTTTTTGACTCAAGTTTATTATTCATAAACTGAAAATGATTACGAAACTTTTTTTTAGCATTTTATCTATTGTGTTCGATAAAATAAAAATTTGGTGGGACCTCGATTTTGACTAAATCCATCGAGAACAGTCAATATTTTCCAAAAGATAATTCTAAAATTAAAAACAAAACCTATTAATTTCCAATAAAATATGGTGATTTCTCTATGAACTAATATTTTTCAATTGGTTTAAATAGGTAAAAAAACTTTGGGAAAAGTGACATAACTTTAAACTGTATTATAAATACTAAAATTTTTTATTAAATTAAAATTTTAACCAAATAAAAAACAACTGAAGCACAAGCAATGACAGGCGTAAGATTTTTATAAAATCCTTTAAAAATAAATAAATGATTAATTAAAATTTTAATTAAGTTAAATAAAATAATTATAGGCTGTTTTTTAATAGCTCAATTAATAAATGCCGAAAGACATGAACCTAGACCTTTTGGAAGAGTGTCAGGAAAGAGCTTTCTTCCAAATAAAGCAATGAATACTGAATTAATAAACATTAAAGCTGATGTTAATCCATTGACTTTTGGTGGTCCAAAACACTTAATCCCTAGAATGCGCTATGGCCTTAGCTTCTGCAAAACATGCATTAATTTTGCTGATGAAGCTCTTAATACTTTGCTTAATGCTATTCTGAATATTGGCATTGTTGGAGAGTGTTCAACTCTATGTGAATATGTAGCCGAAAAAATCGGTAGCGAAGTAGCCGGAGTAGTTTGCAATCTACTTTGTGACTATGTTGGAATTAAAGAATTTATAAGCATTATAGAAAAAGCTGATTTGGACCCTATTTGGTATTGTGAATTGCTCAAAGCTTGTCCTGTTAACGATCATGGTGATGCTAAAATTACTGACTTTAGTGTTATACCATCTCAAGGACCACAAGGAACATTCACAATTAATCTTAGTTATGTTAGCAACAATGGTACTGGAACTGGTGAATTGTACATAGGAGTCAAGACTGTTGACAAAATTCCTGTCGAGGACTCATTTTTATTAGAAGCTTCAAATCCAGGCCAATATCAAGCTCAAATTAGACTCAATGCTGTTCCTGACCCTGATTGCGACCCAACTCAAGGTTTCTGTGAAAGATGGTTGCCTGGAACATACACTGTTCAAACTGGTAATACTTAATATTATAAATTAATGTTAAAAAATAATTAAAATTTTATTTAAATTTTTACCTTAGCTATTTGCAATGGTGAATGTGGAAGTCTGCATCCTCACAGTGAAATTTATGACCAAGGAACAACAGAATTTACGATAGTTTAAATTAAAATGTACAGAAAATCTTATTTTGATTTTTTAAATAAATAAACGAATTAGAATAATGATTAATTGAGAATTCTATTAGAAAATTCTGAGAATCTAATTAGATATCAGAACTACACTTGAACTTGAGCGAACAACTTCTACACTAATTTAAGCATTTGATGCTTAACCAAATTAAAAAAAAATACTGAAAAAACTTCATCTATTATTTAGTCTATTTAGAATATTTGATATTTTTTTAATATTTTAGTCTAGTGGTATTTGTTAAAAATCACAGAGATCTAAGTATTTATTTTATAATGCAAAATAAATATCAAAATCGCCAATATTTGTCTAAATTAGCCATTTGGGCACGAACTGTAGCTTTAAAATCGAAAATTTTTTATTTAACGGTGAATATAAATATTAGGTTAAAAATGCTTTGTTAAACATCTAAACGCAAACTGATTTATAAATTTCCATAAAAAAATAATTTGACCTGTTTCGTGATTTAACTTATCGTTTTATGCTATTTTTTATTTATTAAAAGCACTAAAGTTTTTTAAGTGTAAATTTTTTGCTATTAATTTTGTCTGAAAATAAATTTACACTTAAAAATATTTTATTTAAAACACGAAAATTTTTTCGTATTTTGTTTATAAAAGTAAATAAACCATAAATTTCGGAAGTTGAATTAATATTGATTTAAATATTTACTTAATAATAAAAATGCAGAAGTAGATTACTAAAGCTTTAAAACCAAACAATTTTTTTCCAAACAAAGTTTTGAAGATAAAGTCTATTTTAATAAAATTTAAAAAATTCAATTGAAAAAATTGATAATTACTTAAAACGATAATAACAAAAAAATTAATCCATGTTCTAAAAAGATGAGAGTGACTAAAAAAATTGATTTATTTTTCTAATATAATCCAGAGTTTAATTGTACCACAATTACAAAAAGGTGGATGGTCAGTAAAGACATATAAGACTTGTAACAAAGATTTATTGATACATATTTATCCAAAAAATTTGAAAACAGAGAATTATTGGAAAATTAACTTTTGAAATCGACTGTTCCCGTTTTTCGTGTTTTAGGAGCGGTTTTCATTTCATTTAATTGGAAAACTACAGACAAAAAAATTTGTCTAAAATTCCATAAAATTAAAATATTCTATAAAATAAGAAAAAAAATTCTAAGCTTATTCTGTTTTATTACCCAGAATTTATTTCAGTCTGCCAATAATTTGAAACGTACATATTTAAAATTAATTATTAGAAAAATTAAAAGCTCACTTAAATTTTGGTAAACTTTTTAAGTGCTAAAAGAAATAAAAAGCTTAATAAATAAATATAAACTAAATAATCTCGAATTTTCAATTATATAATTGCTTATTGTCATATCCCAGTTTTTTATAATGCTGCCATCTGTTTTACTTTTTTAATTAAAATGTTTATTTAATGATTGAAAAAATTTTTTAAAAAATTAATAACTTTGTTGAAAAAATAAAATAATTCTGTATATTAGATACTTAAAGTTTAAAATGTTCACTGAATTTTCATTTGGCTTATTAAAAAAAAATTTTGTATGTATTTGTAAAATCACACTAATTTTTTGTATTTTTTTTTCAGAAATTAGAATAATTGAATCCAGCTAAGAATTATTATAAAATGCTTGATTAAAAATTAGACATTTTTCCTGGATAAAATTTGATGAATTGTTATTTGACATCAATAATAAAAAAATTATAAGTCAAACTTTCAAATTGTCATTATCCTGCAAAATTTCAAAAGATAAAAAATTTTTATTTATCTAAAAAGATCTCTGCTAATAAATCAATATATATCTTAATTTTTTGATGAGCATTAAATAGAAAAAAAGATAAATTTATTTACGATTAAATTTGAAGTATTTTTTTGCTTTGAAGATAATCTCCTTCTTAAGAATATTAAAGGATGAAAACAAAGTCTCCGGACTAATTTTGTGTTGTCATAACTTCCTCATTTTAAATGCAATTTCAAATATGAAGACAGATTTGAAATCCTCAGGGTTTGTTTAATATATCTGACTTTAAATAATAATTTTATTGACTTGCTGAAACTAAGAATGCTCAAATTAAAGTCGCTAGACCCAAATGCGCAGCTTTGTATAGGAACTACGAACTTAAGAATTGGATTTTGGACGACGAATTTATGATTGACAAGACAGATACCCTGCAAATTGAAATCATCCTAACATCAATACAGACCCAAATGGAAGGTTTCAAAAGAAAGAAAGTCAGATTGACAAAATTCGAAGAAATATGTAAAAGAAATAATTTCAAAAATTAACTTCGTTTAAGCTTTAAATTTCTTTTTCTAAATCACTTGGCCTTAATTTTCATTCTTTAAAGATGGGAAGTTAAATTGACCTTTTGAAAAAATTCCAGAAACTTTGTCTTCACCATATTCTGGTTTAAAAGTTTTTAATATTAAAATTTCTTGAATGACTTGATTTGAAATTTTTCTTTTAATTTTTTAAAAACAAAACTGTCAAGCATATAGGGTTAAATAAATAATACGAAATCTAAAATAATTTTTAAAATTTTAGTAATTCTGAGTAGTCATCAGAAACACTTACTTCTAATTTTTGGTTTATTTAAGTGGTCTTAAAATATTATATTGTTTATTTTTGTTGAAAATAAAGGAAAAAATGATTAAAAACTTTAAAGATTAAGTATTTTAAAATATTAACAAATAATATTTTATATTTAAATTCTGGCCGTTCTTTATAAAATTTTAAAAAAAACGGGTCTTTAATTTAGTTATTAAGTTGCATTTTTTGATATTAAAACTTAAAATATAATTAAACTAATTTTCTATTCTCTTGAGGACAAAACACTATTTTGATACTGTTTTAAAGTATTTGCTTAACTAATCACTTTAATTCAACAAAAGAATTCGATATCCAAGTAATTTTTCTAGTTATATTAGTTTTTTTCATAATTTTTATCAATAAGGGAAAGTTTAATTTCATGTTTAAGGCTAAAAATCGATAAATATATAAAATTTTAAGACAATTTAGATCAACAAAAATTAAAAATAATTATTTAAACTAAAAACCAGCATTCAAAAAATAGCATTAAATTATTTTTTTATTTCGATAAAAACCATTAACTTAATAGAATTCTGAGGAATTAATTAATTTGTTTTAACTTTCAATGCAATCGATCGTTGAAAAAATATATTCTCAAATATTAAATGAATATTTTTAATAAAAACTAATATAACGTTTGGCAAATAGGACTCTTAGACTTTCAAACACAAGACTTGTGATTTCGAATATGTCTTGGAATCCTTTAACTAGAAAAAAAATAAACATAATTAAGAGAGTCCAGAGATTTGCAATCAAGCTAGTAAAACATTTAAGAAAAAAATCGTACAAAAAAAGCTTAAATCATGAACTTAGGAAGAGTGCGGAACTAGAGGAGATGATGAGCATTCAATTTATAAAATGTTTTGATAGAATAATTATTTTATAAAATTATTTTCATGGAAAATATCTAATTGGAAAATATGAATTGAAACATCAATGAAAAGGTATATCAAGAATTTTAGAGGGCATAACAAGAATTTTGTTTGTACAAAATCGGCTCATACAGGCTCAATTTTATAGCAAAAAGAGTTATGTGAAGATGGAATGATTTGCCACTGAGTGATGTTAATTAAAATAATAAAACTTTAAGTCAAACTTTCATATTATCATTATCCTGCAAAATGTCAAGAGATAAAAAAATTTATTCATCTAAAAATATCTCTGCTAGTAAATCAATATATATCATAATTTTTTGATGAGCATTAAATAGAAAAAAGATAAATTTATTTACGATTAAATTTGAAGTATTTATTTGCTATGAAAAGAATGAAGAGACACAAAAAGAGTCAAGTGTCAAGTTGGAGGGATTTGCCACTAAATGGTGTTAATGCTGAATTGGTCAATAATTTCAAATAGCTTATGGTAAAAGTGTATGATTTGATGCAGATAAATAGAAGAAAGACTTCCACAGCTCAACTTGTGCTAAATTCTCTTCAGCTTTAGTATATATTCACATTTTATTCCTAAGAATTTCGAATCATCTGAATTTTCTTCAATTCAATTGTAAATTCACTTTCTGATAAAGATTTACCATTATCATTACCATTAACAATGACTCAATTATTTAAAAAATATTATTAAGGTATTAAATTATTAAATCAAATATTAAAATCTCCTCTAATCATATCGTATTTGTCCAGAACTTTTTTCGTAACATGATTGAGAATAAAAAGTCAAATTTTCTTCATTAAAAAGTTTTAAAATTCTTTTAAATACAATTTTTTCAATTATTTGACTGTAAAAATTCTTTAGATAGCTCAGATTCATCTCTTTCTAATTTTGTAGTTTGGAATATTTTAAATGGATTATTTAATTTAAGTTAAAGATTTCCCCTTTACTTTTAATCTAGTTGCCAACTAGATTGCAAAATACAATTAAGTAACTAAGTAATTGCTAGGAAATTTAAAAAAATTAGTTTGTAGCTATTAAATCGTTAAAATAGTTATTATTCATCGATTAAAAAAGGAGAAAACATTTTATCATTAGTAATTTAGTAAAATTGTATAATATCCTTGATCCAAGATTCAAGTTCTGATTGATTATGTCATGAAAAAATCAACTCTCAGTTTGAGGGGTTTTGGGAAATTAACAGCAAGAGTTGAAAGCTTTGACTTTGTGGATGATCTGGTTCTTGTGCAAAAACACGAAGTTGGAAACTCCATCATGAAGTCCATAAAGTTGGAAACATCGATGGTACACAAATCGAGTGTGTAAGCATATGCAAAGACTTGGGAATCTTCGTCAGCAGCGAGGCAACACATATAGACAAAAAGAGTAGACTAGCTAAAGCAAAAGGGGCTCTTGAAAGACTCTAAGCATTATAGAACTCAGCCAGATACAGCAAGAAAAGCTTAAACTGCACAAAAGTGTAGTAAAAGTAACACTGATGCACGGAAGCCGATGTTGGGGATGTCAAGTCCGATAGAAAAAACCTAATCACCTTTCATACTGGAAGCTTAAGGAAGATTTTCCGAATATACTGGCGCGAAACAATGTCAAACCCTTAAGGAACAAAGAATTTCAAACCAATGAGTCAATGCATTAAGATTAAAAGACATCGGTGGCTTGGACATGTACTTAGAATAAAAGGAACAGCTAAACCCAAACTAAACAGTTCAATGGACATCTCACAGGAGACGGAAGGTAGAACAACCAGCAGTAACTTGGAGCTCAATAATAACGAAAAAGCTCACCGAAATGAGGATGACATGGGGAGAAGCAACGGTAAACGGAAAGGATCGACTTGAAGAGATATCAAAAGGAAAGACCCAATGCTCTACAAGAAAAGAATAATGTATAAAAAAAATTGAAAAAAATTAATTTTACAAACACTAGGCTTAACTACAATTAATGATCAAAACTTGATTAATATTTTATATTATTTAAGAATTTAAAAATTCTTCAAACAATAATAAATATTAAAAATATTCAAAATTTTATAATCAAAAAAAAACAAATGTATTTTATCTTTTTTAAAAGAAAAAGATATTAAATAGTAAAATTTTATTTTTGGGAAAAAAATTTATTATGTTTAGTCTTGAATTACAGCGTTTTTTTTAAACATCTACCATTGGGCTAAATGTAATTTTTGAGTCAAGCGTAATGCCTAAGATCTTAACTTTTTTTCACAATTTAAATTTTTACCGTAAATTTAGAGGTCTAGATTTATTTTGAATTTAATTCCTTTTCCAAAGATCATGTAACATGACTTTTCAACAAAAATTTTCATTTTCCATTTGGAAAGCCATTGCTCAACTCCTTTAAGATATTTATGAATTATGTCTTCAAGATTTCCTTCCTAAAAATGAAAAAAGTTGCCAAATAGTCTGCAAAGAGAAGAGAGTGTTGGCAATTTTCTTTATCTCTTTTTGGTATGTCATTATTGAAAATGCTAAAAATAAGTGGGCTAATTACTGATCCTTGTGTTACCCCTTCTTTTATTGGATATTTAACACTTAAGTGACCATTTACATTTACTTTAAAATATCTGGAATGAAGAAATGATTTTATCCAAAAAATAAGATAGGGAGGAAGTTTTATCTTAATTAATTTATAAATAAGTCCCTCATGCCAAACTCTGTCAAAAGCTTTAGAAATATCGAAATAAAGACAACAGACTTTTTTCTTTCTATTAAAAGACTATATTTCCTTTTGAATAAGAAAGTATATATTGTCTGCCGTTCGCCTATGTTTTCTAAATTTGTAAGTTATTTCTCTCAAGAAAATTATAGATTCTTGAGTAAACAATACTTTCAACTAATTTCCCGAGATAACTTGTCATACCAATAGGACGATAGTCGGAAGGGTCCTGGGTTATACTTGCTATTTTCCAGGATTTTGAGACTTAACCTTGTTCCAAACTCATGTTAAAAAGCTGACTTATTTCAACTAAAACTTTATAGGGAAGATTTTTTAACATGAGGTTGTGAATAAGATCAAGACTAGGCCCTGCCACCTCTTTTATCTTTTTTAACACTCTATCCCCGTCGTGTCATTTTGACCCTTTTTCAAGACATTTCGTCAAAAACTGAGTTAAATTTTTTTTTCAGTTTTTTTTTCCCCGAATCTAGTTATTTATAACTAAATAATAAAAAAATTAAAAATTTCATCAAAAAGTTTGTTTTTTTTCTGAGCAAAAAAAAGTATACGTTAATCACCAGTCGTGTCATTTCGACACGACATGTAATTTTAAGCTTGGTACAAATTTTGAAACATTTGATGCTTTTTCTTCTTGGTGCTTGTAAAACCTTAAATAAAAATTGAAAATAAAAATAAAGTGTCGAAACGTTTAGCTGCATTTAAAGTCAAGGAACAACAGGAAAAATTTAAATAAGAAAGTGAATAATTTTTTTATCTGGCCTCATTTAAATTAATCTTGTGACATTTTTTTTTACATATACGAATTTTTAATACTAATGCAAACAAATTTAACGTAACTAATAAAAAAAAAATTGTCAATAATCTTTTTTAGGTAATTTTTTATTGATTTGGGGATTAACGGTATAAGAAATTTTGGGTATTTGAGTGTTAAAGAACCCTTTATTTATGAAGGAGTTATTGGCTCTATTAGATTATTACATGCAAAGTTTTCAATTTTATAGGAAAATTCTTCTATTTAGAGGTTTATTTTTTGTAATAAAGGAAATGTTTTTGTTCAATTTGTGCATCAATTAAATTACACAATGGAAGTAAGCTTATGACTACAAAAAAACTAAATTTAAATTGTCACGCGTGCTACCAAGCATCATGAACTGCACTCACACATTATTTTTTTGTTCCGGTCAACAGCACTCTATTAAACTAAAAAAAAAAACAAAAAAAAAAAAAAAACAAAATATTCAACTTAAAAACTTTATTTAATTTACAAATGGCAATTTTGTTTTAGGCAAAAAGAACAAAAAAATTAAAATTTAGTAAAAAAATATTTACACAAAAAGGCGAAAAACGAAGCTAGAAAATTTGCAACAATTTTTTCATACAACAAAATTAATTTAGATTAAATTTCGGATCATTTTCATAAAAATTATAAATTAAATATAAATTCACTGAGTTTAATTTTACTATGACATCATTTGTTGAGCTCAGACAAATATCCTTGAGGCGATGAATCCAGATAATACTGTTAGAATAGAAACCCATTTGGTTGTCGAGCCAAACGATTCGGACGAAGCCGACCTGAGCAAAAACAACTCATTTGCATCTTCGTAATCAAGTCTGTTGATGCCGCCAAAGGCAATCTCGTGTTTGTCTTCGACTTTGAATTGAATACTTTTGATCAGTCCATGTCGACCATCATATCCGATGGTCTCAATCTGAAACAAGTAGTCGACCCGGGGCAAAATTTCTCTGACCACAAAGCTTTGCTGATCTTTCTCGACTATGGCGCCAATTGATCTAAAGTAAGCGTCATCTACCATCGCTTGATCGTCACGTGTCTCAACGGTTATCTGATAATTCTTAAACAAGTTGCGGTCAAAAACAAATGGCACACTCCACGAAAACTCTACTGAATATCTATTTGTACTAGGAGATTTGTCAATCACTTTGTATTCAATATCGTTCACAATAGGCAGTCTGAGAAATGATTTTCTAATTGCATATTCGTCTAATGTAGATTTTGTAGTGGTAGTCGTAGCTGTAGTCGTAGTGGTAGTCGTAGAATCAGGTTTGAACATGAGCTTGTAAACATAATTTTGACTTATGTCTCTATTAATTGTCTTGTCATTAATTTGTCCTGTTAGAACATCTGCGTATCTGTCATAGCATCGAGGCTTGTGTAGACCAATCACTTCTATTTCAGGACACGATGGAACTTTGAATTGGGCCGAGACAATCTGCGGACTGGTCTTGGATTGAGCGAGGCTGGTTTGGCCCAAACGAACATTTACCACATAGTCACAGTCAAATTTCAGCTCGTACACATCAAAATGTGAGTCAACAGTGGAAGCTGTTATGGGATTTGGCAACGATTGATCGTAGCCAAAGCATTTGATGGCAAACCAGGTGAGAGTAAAAAGAGTTTGTTGGTCGTGTTGGGCTACAGTGTTCAAATAATCTGCGGTCCATGTCACCCTGGCTTTGGCAAGGCCGTTCAGGTAGTACGGAGTTTGCACAGTCAGGTTATAAAGGTGTGGTGATTCAATTTTTGGCAATGCTAATAAACTAGATTCTTTGTTGTCAAATATTTTGTTTTTATTCTCAAAATCTTGGTCTTTGTATTCATTTAATTGAGCTGATTTGAGGCTTGAAGAGACTGGCACAATGCTTATCTTGCTGGTGTCCAGTCTGGTCTTGAATGGTTTGCTGGTCAAAGTGTTTGTCTCGTGCTTGGTAATTGCTCTTATTTCCAAACGGTATTTACAATTTTTGACCAAGCCTCTGATTGTGTGTTTGTTCATTTGGTCGGCACTGACCAAATCGCTGTCAGTTGGAATATTTGAAGCGATTTGATGTTGTTCGCTTTCCTCACCAGATTCGTCATCGTCGTTTAGGACTTCGTCATTGTCGTTTTCGCGTAGATACCAGCTGATTTTGTAGTTTTCGATTGGCAAATCGGATCGCTTCGGAGGCAGCCATGAAATGTCCACGTCGACAGAGAACGTGTCTTGGCTAAGGTATATTTGATTGATGGTTAAATTTTGAGGTCGCGTTGGCGGTTTAGGAGGTGATGAGAGTATGAACAGGTCGGTTGGTTTAGAGTAGCCAAACGAGCCTGATTTTGAAATGGCGGCCACGCGAAATTTGTACCACCGGCCTCGGTTAATGCTTCGAATTATTACCCAGTTGGTGTTTGTTGTGTGAGTGAGATAGCCCCATTTTGTCATGTCTGGCTCAGAGTCCGGCGTGTTTATTGACCATTTTCCTTCCACAACAAATATAATTGGCTGATTTCGGTCAAAAACCGATTGCCAACTTAGTATGACAGTCTTTCCCTTTTTGCGTTCAGTAATGTTTAAGTTAATAGGAACTGATGGAATATTGAAATCGGATATGAGCGTCTTCTGGCATATTTGGCCTTGTTGTGGACATATTGGATTTATTGGACAACATTTTTGAATGTCACCACAATCAGAATCTTTGCTGCATGTAGTGACCAATGGACCGCTCGAATCGGAATCGATGTTATTTTGCTCGGCCAAATTCGCAATTTGACTTTTTCTTGATGAACAATCTGGATTTGTCTTTATCACTGGACATTGGCCGTTTTTGGATTCGTTTAACTCATTTAATAAGTTGCATGAATCAATACACATTTGGTTTTGATTCTAAAATTATTACAAATTTAATATATTTTACTACATAATATAGGCTACATAATGTAGGCTACAATTGTAGAGTGTAGGCTACATAATGTAGGCTACAATTGTAGAGTGTAGGCTACATAATGTAGGCTACAATTGTAGAGTGTAGGCTACATAATGTAGGCTACAATTGTAGAGTGTAGGCTACATAATGTAGGCTACAATTGTAGAGTGTAGGCTACATAATGTAGGCTACAATTGTAGAGTGTAGGCTACATAATGTAGGCTACAATTGTAGAGTGTAGGCTACATAATGTAGGCTACAATTGTAGAGTGTAGGCTACATAATGTAGGCTACAATTGTAGAGTGTAGGCTACATAATGTAGGCTACAATTGTAGAGTGTAGGCTACATAATGTAGGCTACAATTGTAGAGTGTAGGCTACATAATGTAGGCTACAATTGTAGAGTGTAGGCTACATAATGTAGGCTACAATTGTAGAGTGTAGGCTACATAATGTAGGCTACAATTGTAGAGTGTAGGCTACATAATGTAGGCTACAATTGTAGAGTGTAGGCTACATAATGTAGGCTACAATTGTAGAGTGTAGGCTACATAATGTAGGCTACAATTGTAGAGTGTAGGCTACATAATGTAGGCTACAATTGTAGAGTGTAGAGTTCTAAATAAAAATTTAAGGCGACTCACTTTACATAGATATTTGCAATTTGATAATAAACTTGTTGGTATCTCGCATGGTGATGTACACTTGAAATTTAAATATTTATAAAAGATTAAAACAATAAATAATTAAAAACAGTACTTGAAGACAGTTTTCATTTTTAGTGCAGAGATCCATTACTTTGTGCCATCGTATTCGTAAATGTTGGTCTGAATTGTTGGTAAATCTTTTGTTATACAATTGTCTTAACATCAATGATCGGTGTATGGAACGAACACGCCTTTCGTTGAGTCTCCATGGAATCAACGACAAACAACGAGCTTTACATTGAGAAGATATCAATGAGTCAAATGACGAAGAAGACTCGGCAACATAAAAAAATATTGATATGAAAAAAAAGAAGTGAATTAGTTGCATTGTGTTTTTGTCGTTAATTGTTCATAGACTTTTATACATTGTTTTGTAGCTTTTTAATCTAAAGAGAAACGAATGTGATAAAGTTAATTTTTTGTCAAATTTGAGTGTGCTCAAGTAGCTTAATGTTTAAATAGTAAATATTTAAATAAAACGGACGGACGCGGCTCGTCTCTTATAACAAGTGTCGAAGCGGTGTCCTTTTTTTCTATAATCAATTGAGACTAAGTTTTGAATAAATTTGAAATTTTTTCTGTTAGCTTGTTGGTTTTTTTTTGTCAACTAAATGTGAAAAAGTCATTTCGCCTGTACTCACTAGTGTTTTACATGCATAATTGCTCAACTTGCATAACTCGGAAACGAAAACAAAAGTTTAGAACTGTTTGTCTTAAACACCGACCAAAAGTGAATAATTGAGCATTTATGATTTTTAAATTTCATAACTGTTTGTATTTATTTTCAAGTGTTCTCTCTCTCAAAAATACTTGAGCTATCTTTTTGATTCATTGCGCTGTCTAATTAAAGTACGAACAATTAGTTTCTCTCTTTTGTTCTAAACAAACTCAATCCCTATAATAAGCTCTGATTATTCTCAGCATTGATCTAAATAATTACCGATAGATTAAATTGACCATACCTTTAATCTTTTAATCGTCACCGTAATCTTCACTTAGAAACTATCCTAGTTTAAATTGCACAAAATTTTCCAGACAACTCAAAGGCGTCTTATAATAGGAGCTACATTAAAGACTTTACAGTGACTCGCCACCTTATAGGCGAACATTACATTTACATGATTTTAAACGTATTCAACAATTAGTTTTACAATTGTAGCCTACATTGTAGCTACATTTCTACAATTGTAGCCTACATTGTAGCTACATTTCTACAATTGTAGCCTACATTGTAGCTACATTTTTACAATTGTAGCCTACATTGTAGCTACATTTTTACAATTGTAGCCTACATTGTAGCTACATTTTTACAATTGTAGCCTACATTGTAGCTACATTTCTACAACTGTAGCCTACATTGTAGCTACATTTCTACAACTGTAGCCTACATTGTAGCTACATTTCTACAATTGTAGCCTACATTGTAGCTACATTTTTACAATTGTAGCCTACATTGTAGCTACATTTTTACAATTGTAGCCTACATTGTAGCTACATTTCTACAACTGTAGCCTACATTGTAGCTACATTTCTACAATTGTAGCCTACAATTTTCGTAGCCAAATTGAATACCTGATTTCTCATAAAATCTTACAAGTACGATTTCTTACACAAAGGTGACTAGTAAGAAATCACGGACTGAAACGGATTCAATGGCTTTATATACATAAAAATCATGATTAAAAGATAAGACCAAGATCATGATTGATTGTGTTAATATTCGTTTAAAAAACGTAAAATAAACACACTTCAATTGACTTCGAATTTGACCAAATTTCCTTATCTTAAAATCGGCACAGAACAAAAGGCCGTCAAGCGGTAAAAAATGTTTTTCCAAACGACATTTTTAATTACATCACACTTGACAAATAAACCAAGACATTCAAGTCAAACTAAACGTTTAAATATTTAAGATATAAATCTAAATCGTTTCGGTGTAGCCAAAAAAACAAAATATACGATCAGATATTTACGATAAACAATTTTAATGTGTGTGTGTGTTAAGTGTTTAATGAAACGTTTCAAATGTACCGAGTATTGTTTGTGTATGGCAGTGAGCTCTGGTCCGAGACGTGATTTATAACTTTTGGCACTGAAAATTCAACTCTCTTATGCAATTGTTCATAAACAGTTTTCAAAAGCAGAAGCTCGCGCGGGAACTCAACGTTTTTAATAATTTTCGCATGAGCAGACCATTGACGGCCTCTTTTATCCAACTGCATGCTCATATATTTGTTTATCTTTTTAATTAAAAACCATAGCTTTAAATCAGCTCAACAACGGAACAAATTTAACTTTTAATTAAGCGCTGTTTTTAAATCTGTTGCTAATTTAATAACGGGTCTTGGCGCTGCAAAATAAAAACCTTGAATAAACAATGTTCAGTTGAATTTTGTTTGTGTGTGACAAAATTTGTGCGCCCCCAAGGCCAAATATAAATAATCGATTTTTAAAACATAGCTTGGACAAAATATTTTGCTAACACCTCCAGAAATGAGAACTATTTTAACAGAAAAATCCGATCACAATAAAAGCATAGAAGAATTTTAATTATTTGCTTATCAATCAATTGATTTTAAATTTTATAGTGACACATTTAAATCGCTTTAGAGATTTGCTTGAATCAGCATTCCATTTGTTTGTTCGTTTCTTTTTTTATTTTATATAGAACTAAAATAATGCGATTTTAGCGTAAACAATGAGCGTTTTTTATGTAAATTTTGACTTTCGTTTATGTCGACCTTTATTGCCTATTGAGGTCATAAATCGCTATTTGATACGGTAAATGATTTTTTTATGGCCAACACAAAAACTCATCAAATTTTAAAACTATTCACAATTACTTACTAAAATTGCTCATCTTTTATTATTCTCATAACATTACCTTCAGAAATTTATTTTATTGCCCAAGTCCAAGATAACTGATTTTTAAAATTAGATTTTAATTAACGATAACTAAATGCAACAATAAACTAATTACTATCGATTAAAATCAACTTATCAGTGCTTTATAATCAGCTCTATTTGTTTTTATAAGACAAATAAATGTCTATGTTTATACTCATACCTGATAAGCCTAGAATAAATAAATTTAAATTTTTTATCTTTTCTCAATAATCGATTCACATTCTTCCATTATCTATTTTATCTTATCTTCAGTCTTTAACTCAAATCTACACTATTACGTCACTCAGTCATGCATTTACTATAATTAACAAACATATCTTCTTCAAACTGGTGGTGATCAAGGCGACAAACTAGTTCATAGTGCCATTCCATAAGTCTTACAACTAAAATTTAAATATTTTTTCGAATTTAAAAAAAAATTAGCACAATAAAATTTTATGTGATAAATTATTAATAAAAAATAAATTGAAATTTTATTTTTTTGTGACTTTGTTTTAAAAAAAATTGAGAATTATCTTTTAAATGAGATAAATTAAAAATTAAAAATCGACATTAGTCTTTTTTTTTATGGTATTGTAAAATTTAGCATAAAAGGGTATCGTGAATTTAAAGTACAAATTGAACAAAAATTCTTCCTTTTTTGGTTAATTAAAATTAAAGATAATGAAATGTATATAAAAAATACTGCAATATAGTGCAACATACTTTGTTGCACCTCTTATACCTAAAATAAATTTAAATGTATTTTATTGTCTTTAATTTTAATTTATCAAAAAAGGAAGAATTTTTGTTCAATTTGTACTTGAAATTAACAATATCTTAAAAAAGGAAAATAATGAAAAAATCTGACTTTTTTCTATAAGTTAAAAATCAGTTCTGTGAGAGCAACATAGTCCAAACCAAATTCTGGCAAATCTCAGTAAAATAAGCAGAAATTAAATTTCAAAATATTCTAGAGTAGTGCATATTACAGAGATTTTGCACATCATTTGCATACTTTGACAGCTGATGCTACTTTGTATGTTGAATCATGTTGCATCTACAGAACAAATTTTGAAATTAAAGAAATAAAGTTATTAGATTTTATTCATCGGTTTGTTCAATTCTATAGTACCGAATGTCACAAAATCCTTTATTATTTTTCTTATTAATATTTTTTAAAACTTAAAAAGCCGGATAATTTTCATTTTTTTTAAATTATTATTTTTACATAACTTATTTTTAAATAAAATAATTTTCATAATTAACTGTCTTGAAAAATTTTATATTCTTTTCTTTTAATTGTTGTACAAGACTTAGATCTAATTAATAATAACTAAAACATTTAATCAATCTTAAAAATCATTAAAAACGATTTAATGGCATGTTGGCAAATTTTATTTAAAATAATACGGCGAAGTGATCTCATGATTTTGGAGTTCTTTGAGCCGATTTTGTTAGATTCGACAAAATAAATGAAAAAATTAAAAAATGGTTTAGACAAGAAGAAAATAAATAAAATTCATCATGTTAAAAGAAGTGTTGAATCGTTTTTTTATAATTTTATTTAAACATACAATAGAATAATATCTAAATTAAAAGTTTTTCTCAGATAAAGTCTTAATTTAGCCCGAATAAATTTTATGTTTTGTTCAAACAAATTAACCAAGTTTATCGATGTAAAAATTTGATCAATATTTTGTAATGTTCTTTAGTCAAATTTATTCTAAAAGAAATATTGAGAAAATATTGTGAAAAAAAATATATTGTCAAGAATGAGAATATTGCTCGGAGTGAAAAATTGTCTAAAAAAACAAACTTTAATTAGAAGTCGCTCTTCCAAAGAGATTTCTGAAAATTCCTACTAAAACAGTGCCACAATCGAAATCCAAACTCAAAACATTGATTTATCTCAAGATTCCTGTGAGACAAGCGAACAAAATTTAATCGAAATAAAAATACTCTCCAACATAAATAATCATTTTTATATCATACATGTTTGGCTTAATGTGTAAATGTTTATTTTAAAATATAATTAAAAAATTGTTATTGAAAACTTAGAAGGCTTTAGCTATTTTAAATCTGCAAAAATAACAAATTATTAAGCTGAAGTACTTAATACTTGAATCAGATGACTGGCCTCGAACCCTTATCTGCGCAAATAAAAACACCCTAGGCAGATTATAATTGAGTAATTTAAGAAGCCATTTCTAATTTTACACTAAATTGGTTTGCCAATACTAATTAGTCACCAACGTATTTTCCCAGACCTGTAATTTAAATAACAAGTCTCATTTATGTACCTGTAGCGCAATAAAAAAATTTATAGTCTCTTTGACATTTTTGCTTTGCTCTTTGAGCCGCTGATAAAATGTCGAGTAATTATGATTTTTTTATCTACGGCTTTAAAAAAACACAACAACAAAAAAACTTAAACGCCCACAAACAAAAAAGCACTTTGTTCTGTTTTCCAAAACTTATTTTACATTAAACAGGCATTGTTATCGTTTTTTTTTGTTGGTCTTAATTGAAATATAAATCAATCATTGATTGTTTTTGATTGATTATTGATATAGAGTCTTATCTTGGCCTAAATGTCCTTTTTATTGTCATAAACACTAAAATAGCAATTGATGATTGTGATAAGGATAAATACTCGAAAATTTGAAATTTATGATCATTTTATTGCTTGGGAGATGTGTGTGCTTTATTTCATATGTAAAGTGGGTCTGTATCTTGTTTTTCGTTTATATTGATCTTTCAAAATCAATTCATCGATCAAGTACTTTAAGATTTGAGCACTTGAATAAACTAGTTTGAACTTGAAGGCTTTTATTGAAAATAAATTGATAAAATCACTTGAATTGACCAATTGTGATAAGAGACAAATTTTTGGTCACCATCTTTTTTGAGCATTGGCACAAAAAAAAACAAAATATTTAAAATGCCAAAGCTCAAGTTCTGACAGACCAAAACATCCTCTATAAATTGTATCAACTGATACATCCTCTGTACCACCCAAATATTGATTCTGCAAAACTCTGCAAAAAATCTGCAAATTTCAAAAAATCCAACTCGACTTAAAAAGGTGCTACAGAGGATGTATCAGTTGCTACAATTTACAGACTATTTTTTGGCCTGTCAGAACTTAAGCTTTGGCATTTTTGATATTTTTTTTATATGGCAGAATTGACAATGCCAATGAGTTAAAAGATGTGCAGTGTAAGGTTTCCGGGCTCTATTTAAACAGATCGAAGCGGAATATTTTCAGGAGGCCTTTTAGTGTCAATCTTTGACTAAATCACTTTTCACCAAATATTAAGATTTGTTTAAATAAACATTTAATGTAAATATTTATAAGGTCTTAAGTATTGTTAATGAAATTTTTCCAGCCTGCTCAACTCAATGAATCGAATCTTTATTAATCGTTGATTGCTCTAATAGTAAATAAATATAAACAAATAAATAAAAAAAAAGAAAGAAAGAAAGAGAGAGAATGTATGAAAATTCCTTCAATTAACTGTATGCCTGTATGCATTAGAGCAGTACTCCGGTAAATTAGTTAAACAAACAATGAACGGTTTGAAATACTTTAAATTCATTGCTAGTCTAAATATTTATTTTGTTTAGCTTATAGAATGTCCGGTCTTTGTGCACTTCCCCTCAAACGACATAAAAAAAGTTCATCTCAATTTTCACATTTTGAACAAAAAAAAATTATCTTTTTTGTTGATTAACACCTACTGCTCAAAATAATAAAGATTCTAATCTTATCTTTGATTGTTAGAATGCGTTTAACAACTTTATGTGGGCAGAGCATGCCATTTTGGATTCAAATCGAATATTAACGCATGAATGAAATAACTCAATAAGCAGCAGATTTTCTAACTTTCTACCTGATTGATCTTGTTTGTTTGCGTTTTATAACGTGTGTATTTCATTATCAGTCGAGTTGTACTAATTGAGATGAATTTCTGCCATTGACCAAAATCCAAAATTGGCCATGCTTGATTTGCTCCTTCGAGTCTAGTTATTCGATCGCTTATTTATCAAGTATTGAAATTAATTAAACTTGGTTGAATTGTTTCATGAATATTTTTAATTAGAAATCGTGATTTACAAGACTCGTCACAGATACTTTGACCAAGATATTTTCTTAACTTTCAAAATTGCCATGAATAATTTTCCTTGATCCCTTGGTCCACTCAAGCGTGCACAATCTTCAAAACTAGTTTATTTCGAATTGGAAAAATTGGTCTCTTTATAAATCTAAAAGAAAATAAATATTTAATAGGAAGAACATGTTTTTTATTTCAAAATTTAGCTCACAGCCTGAGCTAGACTTGAAAGCATGAAAAATGTTTTAATTGTGCGTCTACTAAATTCCATCTGCTCAAATAGCCATGCTTTTCTAGTACCTTTTTAGCAAAAAAAAAAAAACAATCGCTTATCTTTATTTAGAAAAAAATTCCCAGAAACTAAAATATCGAATAAATCTTATTCTCAATAATAATTTAAATAAATAAAAATTGTTTATTCTTTTAAATATCCATTATCGTCCTACACATTCATATTTGAATCAGCTTATAAACTCCTACGAATTGAAAAACAACACTCAACACAAAACTTGGACTTGTATCCACAACACTGGTCATTCAATACTCAAACGTGATCTGATACTCTAATTATACAATCAGCACTAATTAAAACTTTTATTTTATAAAAAAAAAACATCATCAAGTGTCTAAATTTTTGTTTAATAAATCATTTAAAACTAAATTTTTTATCAAGCTAGTTTTTTTTTGTTCGAAAATATCTTTCTTATTTTATAAGGACCGATAGAGCTAAATTAAAAACCTAAAAGACGCTAGAGATATAAATTAATTTAAATTGTAAACTAAAAATAGATAAATTTTAATTAAATTAAAACTCAAGTTTTTTATCTTTTATTATTTTAATCAATTATTTGGGTTGGCATATCTCAAAAATTACAATTCATCCCTTTTACACTCGAAATATTAGTTTGTCTAATGAACATTTAATTTATAAAAAATAAAATAAAATTATCAAAAAATCGAGCTTTGCGATAGTTTTTTATTTTTTAATTTTGTTGAACCTAAAGATAAATATTATAACGAGTTTGCTTGAAATTATTGGGCTTCGCAATCAATAAACTTTAGCTAAAAGTTAAAAATTTTCAGCATTTATAAGTTTAAATTTTTTCTAGTGATTTTCGGTTGATTTCAAGAGACCTTTAATTTTCGTTAAAAAAATAGATTTTCCTCTTAAAAGTAAACCTTGAATGTAAATAAACTTAATTTGAAAAAATAATATAATTGTGTAATTTAAGAGAGACTCACAACAAAACGATTGTAATTAAGCAAACAAACATTAGCCTGGTGAGAATTAGCTACTTTAATTTAAAAACTCGCTACATTGAATATTTTAAATAAAAAAATGAGAATAGTAGTAATATTTTTTACTTATTTATTTAAATAGACTAGGGAAAAAACCCAGAAAGCTCAGAATGTATCTAAGTCCTTCATTTCAGCCTAGCGATTGAATAAAATCGTGTACAAATAAAAGAAGTAGTTGTAGTAGTTATTGTGGTATTGTAATCTTTTAGTACCATTAACTTTTATCAACTTCTTTAAGAAATAAATTGAACTTCTAGTATATTTCTCTACAGACTTATTAATTTCGAAATATTTAAAAAAAAAATTTAATTTTTAAATTAACTTAAATTTGGATTATCTTCCTTTTAATTATATCTATAGTTTGACTTTTTACTCACAAAAAAATCACTGTAGCTTAAATAAAGTAAAATAAGAAATTGCTTATTAAAATTTTCGAATCAATTTTTAAAATCTATTTTATATTTAAGAATAATTTCGAACTTTATGCGTAATTAAATTCAAGTTCACTTTTAGAATTAAATTTAAAATAATTTCTTTTCTTCCTAAATCTATTGAAGAAAAAAAAAATTTTAAAATTAATATTTTCTTCAAGCCGTCAATTGAAATAAATAGTAACTTTAAAAATTTAATAAAAGATAAGTCAAATTCCAATTTATTTCTAAAATAAATTAAAATTTTTTTGTAACATCGTTTCGATGGGAATAACTCTATTTACTCTATTTACTCTATTTTGTTGTTAATAATAATTTAGAATTTAAATCGCATAGGCAATTAGAAAAAAAACCTAAGGAATTAAATTTAATTGTAAAATTCACATTTACAGCTGTTAAGTATAAAAATAAAATAATTTAAAAAAATTTGAAAAAAACAATGATCTAAGTTTTAATTAAATAAAAAAAAAAAACTATTATTATTTTTATCAGAAATAGAAAAATATTTTTGGATAACTAAAGGCTATCGAGTTAGATCGGAATATCTAATTAGGACTTGATATGAACGATTGAACATTTAATTTGATAAATTAAATAAAAGAATATATGCGCATATTTCATGCTTATTTTCCCAGAGGTGTATTTCACTCACGAAATAAAGGCTTTGAAATTTCTCGACTTTTGAAATCGAATTGACTTTAAATAACAAGACAAAACTAGATTTTGTCTTTGACAAAAGCCAACACTCTTGATTAGATATAGTCAATCAATGAATTTAATTTAAAAAACCAACAAAACTTATCGCTATTTTAATTTAAATTATTTTAATAATTTAAAATTGCGAGATAAGAGCCTCCTATTTCGGACATAGACAATCTTAAGGTAGACTCTTAATTTTCGAGTACAAACGGCGACAATATTTCTACAAGATATTTTTCTAAACAATAAAATCCATTACAATATTAGAAAATTTCTAAATTGGTTCCGTTCATTTTATTAATGAATTTGACGTCGCCATAAAAACATTTTAAGAGAAATCAATAAAAAAAAAGAGAGACCATTTGAAATGCTGCAAGAATCTCAAGCCATCTAATTTAGACAAGCATCCGTGCTTTTTTTCCCTACAATTCATGTAGAGCTAAAAATTGATTTTAAAAATCCACCTTTGAAAACATAACGCCACTTTCTCACAAAAGGACTCCGAGTACTGCTACCTGCTCGGAAAATTAATCAAGGAATCATACCATCGCTTAGCAAAGCTATTATCCTAATAACAAGCTGAAAATTAATTACTTTTCATGACTAAATTATTTCGTAACTAATTACTAGAATCGGCACAGTGAGCTCGAGAGATATTAATTTACAAGGAAATAATTTAAACCAAGCTCAATACTTAAACATGTAAAATTATTAAAAAAAAAATTTGTCAACATAATTTTTTGTTTTTTATTTTTATTTCTTTTTATTGTAAATTTTATTATATTTTTATAATTGAACATTTAAAACTTTTACTTCTCCTTATGGAAGTTAATTAAATTCAATGAATAAATACTTAAACATGTATTCTTCCTGCGATTTCTAATTTCAATTTAGTTATTTTAATTTTCTTCAATATTTTCTTTTAATTTTTTTTTATTTTTTTGAAATATTTTTGAAAAACTTGAGCCCCAAAAATCAATTTTGCCTAATCTGCTCTCGAGTGCCGTATGGTCATGTATTCTAAATAATCTCTAGTTGCTGGCTATTTGTTAATATAAATATATCTCAATTTGCCTAATGCCGGCAAATTTGTTTTTCTAGAGATTTATTTTCAAGATAAGCTTATAACTGATGGACTTATCGAAACGCCATTAGCGATCGAATACAATCGAGCTTTAAAATTAAATTTAAATTATATTCCTAAATGATTTTTAATCTTTTGCTTGGCCACTTATATTATACAGTAATAAAACTTAAATTAAGTTTTACTGCCTTATGTAGCTATCAGCACTCGATTGCAATTGATTAATATTTGAATTCTATTAAGACTTTATCTAAATTGCATAAACAAATTTTTAGACATTGGTACTCAAAGCCCAACTTAATTACGCTACCTGATTGTGATGGAAATTAATCTCCGGAGCTTATCATTGATTGTAAAGCAATAAATCCCATGGTTGTATTCAACCCATAAAATCCGAAGCGTTTTTTCTTTCTCTCTCTCTCTGCCGGGACCAATTTAATTCAATTACAGCCCGAGACCTATATTAGAAAATATTTTTATTTTGAGCTGTTTATATTTAGTTTCAATATTTTCTGATCGGTTTGTATTTATAGCTTATTGAAAAACCTTTGGATGTAAAGCCTCAAAATGAACGATTTTAGAACAGGTTCTCTTGGCAACTTTCGAATATATACGAGTCAATATTTATATAAATTTTTATTTTTTTTAATAAAATTTTTTTGTTAGTTTATTTTTCTCGCTGAATTCCAAAGGTCTCACTTTATTTATTTATTTTTTTGTCCAAAAATGATCTTGAATTCGCTTAAAATTTCCAACTTAATATCGATTTTTGATTTTGCATTTCCTTTCCAATAAATATTCAAGAAAATGTTCTCTAGCTCAAACAATAAACTATCTATTGACTCTTTTTCTTTCAATATGTATACCTACGACATGACCAAAATTCTAAAGTGGACAAATTTCCATACAACAACAACAAAAAATTTATATACTATTTAAAATTAAATATTTCCTTTTCATTTCAAGCCACCTTAGGTCAACTAGGCTTCATAGAAAAAAAACCGAGTGGTAACTAAATTAAAAAATAAAAACTGATCTATTGACACAATTAAATATTGTAAAAATCTACCCTTATTTTGTTTCTTTTTTTGGTCAAATGTTTGCTCATCTAAATTTATATCGAGAAAAAAACAAGTTCGCTTTATCAATGGAAAAAAAAAGAAAAAACAAAGCCCAATCTTAGTTCTTAGTCTAGAAATTTATGTCGTTGTAAATAATAAAATCTAGCTTTCATAAATCTGGAATGGACCATTTGATGACCCGTTTCATAAGATTACAATTTATTAAAATAAGTATTTGTTCTAAATAAATGTTAAATTTAAATATTTGAATATTGATTTCGGAATTTTAATTGAAAAAAATAAAGAGAAACTCAATTAAAAAAGGCAGAATATTTTTTCAGCGAGGTTTTAATCAATTGTGTACAACATTGGAACTACTTTTGTTTTGCTCTGGCCAATTTTTGACTCAGTCTAAAAAAAGAATCGATTTCAATAATTGAGTTGTCATGATATCTTGTTCAGTAAATAGAATTTTATTTTATATTCTGTCACATAATTATTCCTAATTTTATATCTAAATAACGCAAAATTTTGAAATTAAACATTGCTGAATGGACTTGGTTGATTTGACTTTAATTAGATTGATATGGGACACGAATATAAAAAGGCTTAGGCAAAAAATAAAACAAAAGAAAAAAAAGAAAAGCGTAACTTATAGATAATATTTCAAGTGTGTATCACGAAAATGAATTAATTATTTTAGTCGAGTTAATTATTGAAATGACGGATTTGGTAAATTTTTTGGTATCGTGAGTATTTAGTGCAATTAGGAGAAGAAGAAAAAAAGAAGCTAATTTGGTCATGGGATTATCTCACTTAAGCCAAGGCACAAATTCTAGTAATTGCAGGAATCTAATTTTAGTTGATGAATTCCTTAAGATATTCTTTAAATGAAAGCGTTAATATCTCTAAGCTAAGTGCACACAAATTTTGATTAAATTTTTTGATTATTCAATATTTTGGTTTTGTTCAAATATTTCCAGAGTTCTTATTATCTCTTGTGCCTTAAGGGCATCTAGTAAGTAGAACAACTAATTTCCAAGACCAGATCTAAACAATAAAATATTTTTTTTAAAAATAAAAATGGGTAAAAAAAACGCTGAAAATTGATGAAAGGTAAATGATTTAAAAACGTTTATAAAACTATTGGTAAATTAAGCATTGTGCTCGATGATCTTACATAACCACAGTGTGTCTGGATATGATTTAAATAGTTGAAATTTATTTCAAATTAAGATTTCCTAAAAATAAATATTATCTAAATATTTTAGACAACAGAAATTGAATTGCAAGTTAGTTTAAAAATTGAAATTTGTTTACTTGGTTTCAACAAAAGCCAGATTGTCCGAGCTATTCAGCTATAAATAAAACGAATATTAATTATAGAGGTTTCTAGTAGATCGCTCTTGAGCGATTCGAGTTAAAATTGCTGATCGAGGCTCAACACTCCAATAAATTAATGGTTGTAGATACAAGCTTTTTGACTAATAAAAAAAATTTTTTTTAATTTTATTGTCTTAAGTACACTTTTGAAAAGTCGAAAATAAAACCCATTAGAAATAAAAGAAAATAAAATCTTAACTAAAAGTAATTTGAAGTTTTGTCATAATATTTAAATTTTAAAAATTAGATTTTATACAATTCGAGTCAAGAATAGATCCGTAAGACCCAATTTTAAAATTGTATGTTAAATCTGGTCTTGAGCAAATTTAAATTTGTTTCTTATTTTAAATAGTTTATTTATCTAATAAACACATGAAATTTTTTTATTCATCATCTTCAAACAAGACCAGCTCTGAAATTATTTCAAAATTAGCTTTGAAAATAAATCAAATTAGTCCGATAAACCTTTTTTTCTCTCTCTATTTCAATCTCTTTTTTCGTTGTATAATTACAATTTGATTGATTGCAAAGCTAGAAATTCCTATAGCCCTAGATAAAAAATTTTGAATAGACCCCATAGACAATTTTATCTATCCTCGAACAGACTACGCTTTCTAAATTGAACGCAGACTAGATAAATCTAGAACAGCAAAAATGTTTTAAAATAGACTAACCATAGCTATGATTTGTTTTAAGAATACAACTTTATCAAAAACACTACTTAAAAACAGATTATGTCTTAAATTCGGTCGAATAATTAGCTAGTTAAAGCAGCTTGTAAATTTTTGTAACATTTTTCCAACAAGTCTCAAAGTTTTTCTGCCGAATAGTTCCAATAAAAAGAATTCAATTTACTTTCATCTCTAAAAATTACTAAAATGCTAATTAATTGAATATTTAATTTTTTTTCTTAATATAATTTAAATATTTAATATGAAACTAGCGAGAGCTTTTTCGATTTAACTTGATAAATAAATAGTATCTTTTCTTATTTTTTAATTAAAAATTGACTACACGAAATTGATATATGAAAAATTTTGCTTTTTTTTCAATTATCAAACATTAAATAAGACTTGAATTTTAATTATTTGAATAAACGCCACTTGGGCAATCAAAATTTAAAATTATATTTGAATAAATTTTTTCAATATTTTTTAGACAAAATTTTAAATTTGCATATTATCTTGAAATTCGTTTTGACAAAAAAAAACTAAAGGAAATTTTAAAATTTAATCCAACATTTATGACTGGTGAAATCCTGTCAATTATTGCAGTTGAAATAATTTAAAAAAATCAAAATCAAAAAAATTAATTTAAATCCACCAAAATAATCTTAGTTAGTTTCATTTTTTAAGCTTTCAAATTTAAAAAAATGATCAAAATTTCTCCACTAGTTCACAAATATGTTTCTAAATTCTAAATAAAATATAAATAAAAAATTTTTGAAATTAAAATTTAAGCATTAATCTCACAAAGGATTAATTAATAAATATTATTAATGAGACCATTGGTAGCAAAAAATTGCACAAAATTATCAAATAAACTGGTAGATTTTGGTTCGAAAAATTAAAAAAAGGACTAGGAAAATTTTTTCAATGAAAAAATTGAACAAATTTGCTTCTTTAAATGATTGAACTTAAAAATTCTAATCAATATTTTTTGATTGAGTGATTGATCACATAAAGGTCTTTTTCTAAATGTAACCATCAGAAAATTCAAAAATCAACCTTTTTACTAACAAGCAAATTTTTCCTAGTAAATCAACTGTTTCATTTTTTAATCTAATAAAAATGCCTCGGATTTTCCAAATATGTTCACTCAAGTCCATTTCTCTGTTGACATTTTCAATATTGATTTTTGGCCGTGAACAGCCTCTTAATTATTGACCAGCTTTAAATTTTAAACTAAATTTAAAATCGATTATATTGATTAGCAATGTAATAAAAAATTTCGTGTGCACAAAGTGCTCTATTTACCTTGAAATTGTTGGAATTTTTTTTCACAAAATTTCCATTTTTTTCCACTCGAATTCTGGACTATCTAGTTAGCACTAAATTGGATTGCTCACTCGAACGGAACATGTTTATTTGACATCAAATTGAGCACTTGCTATTCCAGTGCCGACGATCGAATAAACATAGTCATCGGCTTGTAAATATTAAGTTTTCTTGAAATAATCTGCATACATCTTACTTTTGGATAGACTCTGAGTGAAAACAGCCTAGGGATTTGTTTGACACAAATTCGATTTGTGTAAATAATTAATTCTGTGTCCAAAACATAAGTCCCGTTATCATTCGATTAAAATTCGACTAGAAACCATCTAGGCATGGATAAAACTCTTGAAAGCAATCCATACGAGCCCTAATAAGGACTCTAAGATTAGCATAACTCATAAGGAACAAAATGCAAAATTGATCCCATAATTAAGTTTAAATCGAATGCAAAATTCCAAAGTGGTCAATTTTTTCTCAATTAATAAGAAAATATAATTAATATACTTATGGGATACGAAAATAGATTAAAATACAAATGAGCACTTGAAACTTATTTGAATATGAATTAGATACTCTCGATTTCTATTCCAAAATCATCTTCGAGATTTTCGAATATGGTCGATCTAGAATCAAATTTTTTTTTTCAAAAACATTTGTCAAAATAACGCCGCAGAGCTCAAAATTTACACAATTTTCACTTTCAATTCAATGGAAAATAATTAATCAATTTTTTTGTTAAATTAGCTCTTATGTAGAAATATCACTGAAAGTTATTTATGATCTTTTGAAAAAAAAATTCTACCAGAACTGATTGAGCAAAAATTAAGTCTAAATACTATTTTATCCCATCATAATCTCTTGAAACAATCAAGCCAAATATGATGCAATCGATAATATCAATATACACTTAGTCGATATCTTCTCGATACGAAATTAAAAGAAATAGAAGATTAATTTTTCAAATTGAGTCATTGACTAAATAATTTAATTTTTTTCATTTAATCAACTTGTAATTTAATAAATTAATCGGCAACTTGAAGTTCATTAACATGATCACATGATCAAAACTTAATTTATTAAAATATCAATAGAATTTTTCAATAAGCTTTATTTTTATTTATTTTTTTAATTAAACATTAAATGCATTAAAAAAAATCTTTTTTTTGTTCTTTAATTGATTCTTCTAAAATATTTATTTGAAAACTCTAAAGAAAAAATTAAAATTCGCATTGAGTTTTCCAAATTATGGCCCAAACAAACGCTTTAAATGGTATCATGATATTTATTAAAATCTATTAAGGCGAAACAAAATATTGATTAATATTTAATATTTACTTCAGAAAAAAAATTAATTCAATTTTTTTCCTAGTTAAAGATTAAACAAATTACGTTTAATAAAGTTTAGTCATTTATTGTTAAAAAATTGAAAAAAAATACTTTTTCAAATCTAAAACTTAAAATTTTGATTTGAAATTTGCATTTGATCATGAACTTCAATTTGCCAAATTATCTAAAACTTCTTTTATTTTATCTGCGAATACTAGGCATCAATTACTAGAATGTGTCTGCCAAACTAATCACAAGAACTTGAAAACGCAAATGAACGAAATCTATCTGCTCGACCACAAACTGGGAATGGGACTAGAAAAATCAAGTGTTGTTTTGTTGTTTTTGTTGTTGTATATCTGCAACAAGAAATTTAAAAAAATAAAATTAAAATTCAATTTTTGCACTGAACCACTAACACAAATTTGAATCGAAAACAGGACAATTCAATACATCTCTTGTCTTTTGTGATTCAAATTTGAAATTAATTAGAACTTTTTTTAAAATGAGCGAACTTGAGCTATTTCTATGGAATCTGCTGCATTCTATGAATTCAAACAAGGTCAATTAAATATTTGATTGAAAAAAGCCTTACATCGAATTGTCATTCGAAAAGAAAAAAAAAACGGGCGACTATTATTCCCAGACTTGAATGAAATTTAATTTTCTGTTAGGATAAGTTCAGCCTTGGTTTTATACAAAGCAGAAAGGCTACAGAGGCTTCATAAATCAAATTTAGAAATAAATTTCAAAACCTTTGAAATACAAATAAGTTGGCTTGAAATAAAACAGCCCATTTCCATCTCTGGAAAAATTACTTACGTTTTAATGCTTTCGGTGAAAAATGAAAACAACAAAAAAATTTGTAATAAATTTGATTAATAACGCGTTAGTGCACTCTTTTCTAAAATGCAAACGTTTTCTCTCTTTATATTTGTATGTATTCTTTTTGTAGTTTTCGGAAAGCGTTTAAACTGGACCGCGATATTTCGAATAAATAATTAATTTCTAATTGCATTCTTTATTGCTTCGATATCTTAATGTACTAATTTATTTTTGCACCCATACATTTGAATACAAATTTAATAAAATAAAATAAAATATTTAAAAAAAATTCTTTTCTCTTTTTTTAAATTTTTTTGTATTCAAAGCACAATTTAGTGACAAAGCTAGTTGGTACCATTTCGATCGATATTTATCATTAATTTATTTTTGCACCCAAACATTTGAATACAAATTTAATAAAATAAAATAAAATATTTAAAAAAAATTCTTTTCTCTTTTTTTGAATTTTTTTGTATTCTAAGCACAATTTTGCGACAAAGCTAGTTGGTACCATTTCGATCGATTTTTATCATTAAATGATTTATGAATTTTACAGTTTTACTATATTGATTGGAATTTTAGCTGGCAATCGGAAGCGAACATTTTAAAATATTCTTTTACGGATACCAGAAAATCTTAATATTAATTGCCTCAAGTACAAATTGGTCCTTTTCAGCTTTATTGTTTTTAGGCCCAAATCAATATCATTAATCAGAAATTAGATGTCCAATACGTAGTCTAATCAATCAAAAGTCGTCCCAAAGTTGTTCGAAGCTGCTTCCTGTCATTTTTTAAAATAAGCTTGGATTATAATTAGCCAGACTTGTAATCCGCGTTTTTCCTGTTGCCATCTCTAATCAGCTCAGTGGGCTATAATTATTTAATTTTGGCATAAATTCAATAAAGCGTTTAGCTAGCCTTTGTGACTTAAGAGTGGCTCCGAATCCAGAAATAGACTCTTAGTTTTTATTGTCCGTAGAAAATAAATTTTTATCGGCATGAAAATATTTGAAATTTCAGAAAATTAATACTCGGCCAAATTAGAACTTTTGAATTATATGTTAGGCTAGGAAACTATAATTACAGTTTAAACAATGTACGGTGTTGAATTTCTTGGGCAAATTCCGATTCAGAAAATGTACGACTGTGCTATTTCCTTAAGTAAAATTTATTGATTGTAAATAAATAAGTTTTGAATTTCAAAACCACTCGAAGAAATTCGACTTTTGAATTTGAATTCCTCGTATAAAGTCGTTGCTATCTGAAAAATCTTTGATACTTTGAATATCAATTTGCTTTTAAGTATTTTGACTTATAAATAAAATATAAAAATTAATAAACAAATAAGAAAAACGTGGACAAAATTAATTCAAAAGAAGCCTGCTGGAGTCTTTTTAATTTAGTTTTTTTCCTTTTTGCTTTTAGTCTGATATAAAACACAAATTTGATCAACAAGAAAAAATTCAAATTTGGTCCCTAATTCTTTATTTTGTTGATTAATTTTTTTTTCAATTTGTAACAATAAAAAATTTGGTATTAATTTAAAAAAAAAGACAAGGTTTTTAAAATTAATTTTACTTTAAAAATTTATATATTCGATTAACATTTAGCAAAAATAATTTTTAATTTTAATAATTTGAAACAAATATTGGCAGAGCGTTGTAATTATTGTGATCTTTCCTTAAGAAGAATTTTAATTGGAATTTAAGAATTACATAACAGGATTATTGCAATTAAATTAATCATTCAAGAATTACTTCCGAGCGAAATAAAAGGCTCAAATCAATATTTATTTTTACCTTTAACTTTTTTTAATAACTGACTATAAAAATACAATTGAAAATTGAAACTTAATAAATTCCTCAAGAATGTTAAATTGAAACTCAACTCAAGTGAGACCTCATTAAAGATTGCTAGAGATTTTTTAAACTAATTTTTTAGTTGAGCTTGCCATTAAAATTTAATATTTTCTACCACATATTTTTTTGTCAAAATATTTGTAATAGTATAGTTAAATGCCAATTGGATCCTTTTATAAATTTTTAAGAGAATTCATCTTTTCATTCCAGCTAAAATATTGTCTAAGTCAAGTCCTCTTCGCAGATTCTGCACTGAAATCTAAATTCATAATCTTAGAGATTTTCCATTCTTATCATCCGCTAAAACATTAGATCTTTTGAGATGCCTTAATTGACCATACAAAGACTCAAATAGCCGAGTGGTTTGTGTGGTAGTCATACAAGTAGAGGGTCAAAGATTCGAACCTTGCTGAGGGAGAAAATCTTTTAATTGTCTCTGCAGTAAGGGGCCCCTTTCATCATAAATAAGGGATACCGGTAATACTTGGTAATAATTGCGGTGTAGAAGATCAACTCGATGCAGTAAACTCTGCGTCAGTTGAGAGCCATCGCTCAAAATTGTACTGCAAAGAAGATGAGCGCCTCCCCTATTATTCTGGTAGATGGAATATGACAAATTATTATTATTATTATTATTTATTAGCTTCTTTAAATTATTCAAATGAAATAGTCTAAAAATATTTTGATCAAAATATTTTTGGAAATAAATTGCTATATACACTCAACAATTTTTAAGATAATTCAGATTTATTTTTGATGGATAGTTAAAGAAAAATTTAATTTTTCAAATTTATTCCATAAATAAATTTAAATCAAGACATTAGTAATTTTTATTTTGACTTAAGAAAATATGTATTCATGTTAAGATCACGTATTTAAATTTTGTTACACGTATGCCAAATTTTAACATCATCTTTACCTAACTTAGGAAAAGTTGTATTTTTTAATTTTGTGTTGAATCGCTCTTAGATCAAGAAGCGGTTAAATGCTGACAAAAAAATACTACAATTTGGTAACTTTTTACCAAATTGTTCTTACTTGGGTATTAATTTTATAAATTATTTTTTGTGTAAAAAATTTTAAAGTTATTATTCAAGATATCAATTTGTTATTCACAAAAATTGAGTTCCAATGAGTGTCGTGAGTTGGGATATTCATCAGGTACTCTGTTGTGCTCATCATGCAACGAATTAAAAGAATTCAAATTATCTGAGCTCGAAAAAACATGCAAAAAGTGTTGTATAGCTGATACGGAAGAAAAAGATGCCCTTGTAAGAAATTAATAATTTTAAAATAATAATTAATTATTTTTAATTTTTCTAAGCGATATTCTCGGGCAGTTTTGGAAGTATGCTCCTGAAAATTGGGCCGTTACCCGCAAGTACAAGCATTCATTCGGTCAGATCGCCCATCTAAATATCCGAATTTTAGTGTGCAGTACGTGCGTGGTAAGGAGCCCACTTTAGTCTTATACGATGAAAATGACGAACAGGTTGAAACACTCGGAATCGACAAATGGACAACAGATACAGTCGAAGAATATCTAAACCAAATTCTTGGCATGTAGATAAAAAGTTGTTTTTTTAAAAAGGGCGATCACGAAAATCATTGATTTTGATTTAATTGAATTTATAAAATAATGAAAGATGAATGATTTTGAAAGCATGAAATTTGATCTTTTATTTTTGTTTAAAAGACATGCTTTCAGATGATAGAATATTTTCATTCAAGTTGAAAATTCAATTAGATTAAATTGATTTTTTTCAAGATTTTTTATGGTTTTGTTTTTTATGGATCAAAAATATTGATTTAATAAATTTAAAAAAACAATTTTAATAGACTAATTATTAATGAAATAATTTAAATTAAACAAAAATAAAGTCTATTTCCAACTATCGTGGACAAAATCTTTTTGGTATGAATACCACAAAATTTGAAAAAAAATATCCCAAATTTTCTATTATTTTCTCAAAATATAAAATAAAATTCCCCAATTATTAAGATTAAACATTTTATTAATTAAATTAATTAATTCAAAGTTTTTATCTTTGAAACTTATTAATTGATGTAAAAATTATAAAACGATAATAAGATTAAAAATTTATGTAATGTTGTAAATTCTACCTTATCATCTCCTCTTGTTTTCAAAATCTATCAATACTTGAACATGTATTATATGTCATTACTTATTTCCATTTATCTTTTTTAAATTTTTATAATTTAATTTTTTTAATCGAAAGGAGCATTAGCTCGATACAAATAATAAAATAAAAAAAATAATAAGATTTTAAAATATATAGTAAGTATTTGAAAAATTAGTTTTTTTTATTTTGTAATCTTAGTTTAATTGTTGTCTGTTAAAAGATGAAATTATTTTTTTTTATCTTTTTTTATATAAAATTAAGGAACTTTGTCTTGAATTAGTTAACATTTTATTATTAAAGAGTGTTAATAATTTTAAAATATTGGATATCTATTTAATTTAAAATTGACTTATTTTATTTGTATAATCTTAATAATTAATGTAGTTTATTCAAAATTTGTGATATTGATTTTAATCGTCCTTTTTTTTCTATTCCTTTTTTTACTTCTAAATTTTAAAAAATAATGGCAAATAAATTGTCAAAACTTCACTCTGAGAATTCCTAAAAAAAAGAAAAACATTTTTAAGGTTAATATAAAAGAGAATTTAACGCAAAAATTGTCTCTGCAATCATTTTGCTGTTATTATTTATTTATTTATTTGTTTATCTATAACTAGCAAAAGCTCCTCTAGTTCAAAAAAATATTTTAAAACCTTAAGTGTGAAAAACAAGCTTAAAATATGAGTTGAGAATAAAAAAAATTCCAAATTGATCAACTTTTTGGAAAATCAAAAAGAGAAAAAAGAAAATAAATTTTTAAATTTTATTATTAAATCTTAAAAAATATTTAAATAAATTGATTTTGCTAATTAAAATTGATTTTTTATTCTTTTTAAACGAATAATGTTTTTGTTCTCAAACGATTCATTGATTTCGCTAAAATCGCTAAAATCAGTTATTGATGTTTCAGTATTCAACAAGTTCGAATTGTTGTTTTTATCCGCAAAATCTGGAACAGATTTTAACATTCTAGTTAAATTTTGATTAGTTTTAAAATTGTTCGAGATCAAAGATTTGTTGTCTTCAGAAATATCTGATTCTGACAAATAGGCCTGATTCATAAGAACATCATTTTGTTTTGATTTAAACTCAAAATTGTGAGTAAATAAAAAGAATAATACACCTATTAAGCATATCGAACTAAAACATACTAAAATAAATGCAATAAAAGACAGAATTCGAAAAATGACTTTAAAATTGTGGCTAATAACGTTGGTGTCAAGATCTGGAGGTTTTTCTTCTTTGCCAAGTGTAGTCGTAATCGTTTTTGTCGAAGTGCGCTGATTTGAGAAAATAATTTTAAACAATTGATTCATGAATTGGTCAGTCAATTGGTCTGATCCAAGTTTTTCATTATTTATGCGCAAAGTTTGATTTTTTGAACTGCTTTGTACATTTAAATAAATAAAATAATTGTTTTTTTCGTTTTTTAAATTTGTGAGATCACGCTTCGATTCGACGAGATTTGCTGACTCAAATAATGCTGAGAACACAAATAAATAGACTTTAACACTTAATATTAGCATGGGCTATTTCATTATCATCTATTATAAAATATTATTATAAATAATTAATAATTAAAACTGAAATTAAGCCTTGAAATTATTCATTTAGATAATTAACCGCCAATATAAGTCATAAAAATAAGACTATTTTATCGTAGATAAGAAAGAATTTATTTTTCACATAAAAATTTAACATCTAGCTAACAGAGCCTTTGTAGCTCAGTGGTTAGAGCACTTGTCTCGTAAACAAGGGGTCGCGAGTTCGATTCTCGCCAAGGGCTTAATTTTTCTAATTTTATTTTTTTTTCTCTTTTTCAGCGAATAATTAAAAAAATACTGTTAAAATTATTTTTGAACAGTAAAAAATCAAAATATAGAATAAAAATTGTTCAAATGATTTTTTTTATTTAATTTTTTTTTTTAATTTTTGAAAATTGTTTTCAGTTTTCAATTTATTTCTTACTAATTTAAAGATAAATTTTTACAATTAATCTTACAAAATTTTACTTAGAGCAATTCATAATTTTGAAACTGAATTAAAAGATTTAAATACAAATTATTTATCACTTTTATTACGAAGAAATGATTCACTGATTTTTCTTATTTTTGACATTGAATTTTTTACCACTAATTTTTCTTCATTTATAAATTAACTATAATGCATTTAATTTTTTACTTGATTTAAAAATATTTCTAAAAGATTAAAAAGATTTTTATTGTCTTTTTAAGTTTTTTTTCCATTAGTAAAAATATTTTTTTTAAATCTAAAAATTTTCACTGATACTAATAATTATCATCAAAATATTAAAGCAATTTTTATTTATTACTATAATTAACAAAAAATAATCTATAATTACGTTACTCAAATTCTTGCAAATTTTTTTGTTAATTATTTTTGCTTTTTATGGTATTTTTCTTGTAAAACTTATTTAGTGGTCACGTTGTAGGTGATCAGGCCTGATCATAATACTTAGTATGATTTACAGCTCACATTTTGCAATAGACCCCGGTATTTTATGCGAATCTTCGAAAAATTTGGTCAAATAATGGAAAATAAAATAAAATAAAATAAATTAAATTAAAATTTAGTTAAATCCTACTAGAAAATCAGCACTGTACTTAAATAATTTCAAAAATTTTCCTTTTAACACGCTTAGTAAAACGTGGTTTATAATTTCATTTAAGATTATTATTCATTAGGATTTTGCATTAATTTCTGTTATTGAGTCTGATTAAAAAAGATTTAAAATTTCATGCTTTATTAAAAAATTTGGATTTAGAATCACTAAATAAAAATTTAAGAACAAGTGGGTTTTTTCACTAATAAGTGCACAAATATGCTGCTCTTGAATCATAATTTAAAATTAAAATTTTTCTTTCTAATCTAAATTTAGGCTTTATTCTACTAAATAATCTCAGTGTCATTTAAAATTAACATGAATCAAATCAAATGCATGTAATTTTAAGGAAATGTTAAATTTAACATTTCATTAAAATCAAGATGATAATCTCTATTAATTTGTTATAATAATTAAGTTTAGAGTTGTATGAAGTAAAAAATTGATTTTTAAATTTCCGTTAATTTTCTAAGAAATGAAAATAAACATAAAATTGTTAATTTAATTGTATTTTAAATTTTCTACCCTTTTTTACAAATAAATCATATTTCAATTTTTCCATGGGTTTTTTAACTTAGCTGAAATAAATTAATAAATATTTATCTATTCATCCATTCTTGGTTTTAAAGTTTGAAAAATAAATTATTTCTGAATTTTGTATTTTATATAATCTAAGTCATTTTTATGCATATAAAAACTGAATTTTTTACTTATTTGTAAAATAGATATTTAATTGTGTATTTAATCAGTATTCTAATTATGGTAATAAAAAATAACATATGATTGTGTAATTTTAATCATTTGGTAATTTTTAAACCATTTTTGAAATCTACCACTTTCCATGGTTATTTATATCAATTAGTAAATGAATATTTTGAAAAAATTTTTAATCTCACAAGGTTTTGTAAGTACGAGTCAAGTTCATTTCAATTTGATCGTTTCAATTCAGTATCTTCCTAACATATTGAAATTATATTGGAATTATCCATCATGATAATTTTTTTTACAACAAATTATTAACATATTTGATTCATCTGGCTCTATTTGATTTTTAAAAGAATCTAATTCTTTTGCTTTAAGAACTAAAAATATAACCAAATAATAAAGAAAACTGCTATTAGATATGCTATCAAATAAAATTTTAACTTCATTAGAAGCGCACTTATTTTATTTTTTCATTATTTGATTATTTTCTAACTACAATAAATATATTTTTTGAAATTAATTATCAAAATTTACTTCCTTAGTGTGAAGTAAAAATATTAAAAATTAAAACATAAAAATCTTTAGAAAAAAAATTAAATTAAAAAATCAAAGACTAATCAATCAATCATACGAAAATGATTTTTATTTTTGTTTTTTCATTAATAGAATCTAATTCTTTTGCTTTAAGAACTAAAAATATAACCAAATAATAAAGAAAACTGCTATTAGATATGCTATCAAATAAAATTTTAACTTCATTAGAAGCGCACTTATTTTATTTTTTCATTATTTGATTATTTTCTAAACTACAATAAATATATTTTTTGAAATTAATTATCAAAATTTACTTCCTTAGTGTGAAGTAAAAATATTAAAAATTAAAACATAAAAATCTTTAGAAAAAAAATTAAATTAAAAAATCAAAGACTAATCAATCAATCATACGAAAATGATTTTTATTTTTGTTTTTTCATTAATAGAATCGTTAATGTTTTTTTTCCAGTCGATGGTTTTAGACTGCTTAAACTTAAGCACCCGAGTTGAAAAAAAATCAACAATATAGAATAAAAATTGTTCAAATGATTTTTTTTATTTAATTTTTTTTTTTAATTTTTGAAAATTGTTTTCAGTTTTCAATTTATTTCTTACTAATTTAAAGATAAATTTTTACAATTAATCTTACAAAATTTTACTTAGAGCAATTCATAATTTTGAAACTGAATTAAAAGATTTAAATACAAATTATTTATCACTTTTATTACGAAGAAATGATTCACTGATTTTTCTTATTTTTGACATTGAATTTTTTACCACTAATTTTTCTTCATTTATAAATTAACTATAATGCATTTAATTTTTTACTTGATTTAAAAATATTTCTAAAAGATTAAAAAGATTTTTATTGTCTTTTTAAGTTTTTTTTCCATTAGTAAAAATATTTTTTTTAAATCTAAAAATTTTCACTGATACTAATAATTATCATCAAAATATTAAAGCAATTTTTATTTATTACTATAATTAACAAAAAATAATCTATAATTACGTTACTCAAATTCTTGCAAATTTTTTTGTTAATTATTTTTGCTTTTTATGGTATTTTTCTTGTAAAACTTATTTAGTGGTCACGTTGTAGGTGATCAGGCCTGATCATAATACTTAGTATGATTTACAGCTCACATTTTGCAATAGACCCCGGTATTTTATGCGAATCTTCGAAAAATTTGGTCAAATAATGGAAAATAAAATAAAATAAAATAAATTAAATTAAAATTTAGTTAAATCCTACTAGAAAATCAGCACTGTACTTAAATAATTTCAAAAATTTTCCTTTTAACACGCTTAGTAAAACGTGGTTTATAATTTCATTTAAGATTATTATTCATTAGGATTTTGCATTAATTTCTGTTATTGAGTCTGATTAAAAAAGATTTAAAATTTCATGCTTTATTAAAAAATTTGGATTTAGAATCACTAAATAAAAATTTAAGAACAAGTGGGTTTTTTCACTAATAAGTGCACAAATATGCTGCTCTTGAATCATAATTTAAAATTAAAATTTTTCTTTCTAATCTAAATTTAGGCTTTATTCTACTAAATAATCTCAGTGTCATTTAAAATTAACATGAATCAAATCAAATGCATGTAATTTTAAGGAAATGTTAAATTTAACATTTCATTAAAATCAAGATGATAATCTCTATTAATTTGTTATAATAATTAAGTTTAGAGTTGTATGAAGTAAAAAATTGATTTTTAAATTTCCGTTAATTTTCTAAGAAATGAAAATAAACATAAAATTGTTAATTTAATTGTATTTTAAATTTTCTACCCTTTTTTACAAATAAATCATATTTCAATTTTTCCATGGGTTTTTTAACTTAGCTGAAATAAATTAATAAATATTTATCTATTCATCCATTCTTGGTTTTAAAGTTTGAAAAATAAATTATTTCTGAATTTTGTATTTTATATAATCTAAGTCATTTTTATGCATATAAAAACTGAATTTTTTACTTATTTGTAAAATAGATATTTAATTGTGTATTTAATCAGTATTCTAATTATGGTAATAAAAAATAACATATGATTGTGTAATTTTAATCATTTGGTAATTTTTAAACCATTTTTGAAATCTACCACTTTCCATGGTTATTTATATCAATTAGTAAATGAATATTTTGAAAAAATTTTTAATCTCACAAGGTTTTGTAAGTACGAGTCAAGTTCATTTCAATTTGATCGTTTCAATTCAGTATCTTCCTAACATATTGAAATTATATTGGAATTATCCATCATGATAATTTTTTTTACAACAAATTATTAACATATTTGATTCATCTGGCTCTATTTGATTTTTAAAAGAATCTAATTCTTTTGCTTTAAGAACTAAAAATATAACCAAATAATAAAGAAAACTGCTATTAGATATGCTATCAAATAAAATTTTAACTTCATTAGAAGCGCACTTATTTTATTTTTTCATTATTTGATTATTTTCTAACTACAATAAATATATTTTTTGAAATTAATTATCAAAATTTACTTCCTTAGTGTGAAGTAAAAATATTAAAAATTAAAACATAAAAATCTTTAGAAAAAAAATTAAATTAAAAAATCAAAGACTAATCAATCAATCATACGAAAATGATTTTTATTTTTGTTTTTTCATTAATAGAATCGTTAATGTTTTTTTTCCAGTCGATGGTTTTAGACTGCTTAAACTTAAGCACCCGAGTTGAAAAAAAATCAACAATATTCAATTTTAATGAATAATTAATGAAACATGTTTTCATTTGTAATTTTTTTTAATGATAACAAATATAAAGCTAATTGAATCTAATCTGTAGAATCTTTTTTCTAAATCAACCGAATATTAAATAAATGTATGACAAAGAAAATATCTTTTATTTTTTTATTTAATGGCAAGACTATGAAATTCTTAATAAAATATTTTGCTTGTAAAATTTTGATTTTAAAAATTAAAATAAGTACAACAATACTTTATAGAATGTACTTTAATAAAGTATTAGCAAATTTTCAATACAGTTGTACTCACTAATACTAATTTAATGATATTATGGCACTGTGGTGCTAAGCCACGAGTTAGTGTTCGTGAAGCTTTGAATTGGTAATTGGTAATAATAAAAAATTGATTTGGTAATTAATATTTTTATTCAAATTAAGCACAACAAAATTCTTGCATTTTACATGATTCAAATTATTTTTGAATAAATTTTAAAAAAAAAATTTTTCAGATAAACTAGATCTTGCTCTATATGAATAAATAAATATTCGTCTGAACCAAAATTGTCTATTAAAAACTTTAAAAAATTAAATCAAATCAAGTTAATTTAAAGAAATTTTTTTTATAGAATTTAATAAAATTAAAAAATTTTTCAAAAAATGCCTTTATTTTGTTAAATATTTAAATGCTGTTAAATATTTTAATTTATTTTTAAAAACTTAGAACCCTTAGACACTAAGAACACAAAAAATTCATTTCTTTAACTTAAGTAATTTAACAACATCATCACGGAATCTTTTACCAGTGGCAAAATAAATATAAAAATTTAGGATATGATTTAAATAACGCAGACACATAATAGCAAATATAATATCTCCATTCATTCTCACTAGATTTAGACTCATTAATAAATACAAAACTGAATAAGGTATATTACAAATCAAATAGCTGAACGATAGGGTCAGTAGAGAACTAGTTGCCTTGAAAAATTGTATTTTAGACTTTCCAGTGATAAGATAGCTATTTGTGCCAATTTTGTCTGAGTTCCGTCTCACTATGTTTGTGCCCTTGTGACAAGAATTCAAATTTCTAATATTGTAAATTAGGACCAGATTGATCAACAGCGTTATAATGCATGGTAAAGAATACCCTATGATTCCCAATGTTAAATTAAGATAAGCATCGAAATATTTGTACTTGACATAGACCTCTTGTGAGACTTTGCATTCAGATTGGTGCTTTTGCATCGAATTAGACATGGTTGTGTTACCAAGTGGAATTTTTGTGAATGTCAGAAAGGAAACTCCGTAAATATTGAATGTTGTGAAGATAAAAATTAAACTTATAAGAACGCCTAAATTCAATTTGAAGTAAAATTTAGAGCTAAAATTTGTAGTCGAGTTTAAAGGCTTATAAATAGCGTAACACCGAGTAATGGCCATGAAAGCCACGAGCCAATTGTGTACCAATATGACTGTACGATTCAAAGCAATTATAAAATGACACATAAATTTCGAGATCAATATTGGCTCAGCGTATACTGAATCAATAATTTTGAGCCGACTTAGGATGAGTATAGTCCATTCAATAAAGTTATATGTGATTATAATTACGTCACATAGGCTGATCTCGATTAGGAAAAGTTCAAAATTTTTGCAGTGAGGATTTTTTGCTGAACTTCTAATGGTTGGTGTGATGTGGTAATTTTGACGCTCGGTCAATGTTATTACCGATAGGTTCCTCGTCAAGCACTCACTCGATTTTACTGGTCTCAAATAATTGCCGCAGTTTTTTTTAAGAGATAATTTTGTGTACGAATCACTAAATGCTGAATTTTGGTTTAAGCCGTATTTTGCCTCGCATACATTTTTTTCTCTATTTAAGTTGTTTACAGAAATTGGTCTAGAACTGATTAATGGTGTCTTGAATTCTTTATTCATTAGCTTAAGCTTGTTGTTTTGGGCCATTTTGGCAAATTTTTCGTGAAAAATTGATTTGTAGCAAACGACAATTGAGAGCAAGTTTGATGGAAAACCGATAAGGAAATAAATGGACGCTATTGTCATGCCCCAAATTTCATGGTAATTAAACAGATCATGTTTAATATTGGTAAAATTCATCTTTTTTTTGTAAAAATTTTAAATAAAACTCATTGAATCATAAAATATCTAATTTTAAAAAAAAATTCAAATTGTCTCTTCAATTCAAATAATGTATATGAGAAAGAAAGTTTTAGAATTGGATAAAATAAGGGATAAATGGAAGAACTAGATTTTATGATTATAATTATATTTGAGATATAAACTCATTAAATATAATTACGAATATATCCTGATTATTGAATATTCCATGTTTAACATGAAAATGTTATAAATAAAAATTTATTTTAAAATATTTAAATTAAATTAAATTTGCATCTAACTTAAATAGTTTTCATGAACAAACTTAAAACCAATTATTAAGATCTGCTTTTAAATTATTAATTAAAAATTTTACTAAAATATAAATGTTGAAAAAAAATAAAAACACTGCAAACCTTCTTAGTTTCGTGTCGGAACTAAAATATTGTTGAAATGATGCGTGCAACAGTTACAATTTTTTCCTATTTAAAAACTTCAATCTTAAAATTAAATATTTTCCATGTAATCAGAAAAAAATGAGATCAAAATCGATTTCGCACTTAAAAAATTTAATTTTCACTTTTCAATTTTCTGCAAATTTTATTTTATTTTAATTTGTTCCATTAATATCTAAATATATAATTTAAATGCCACATTTATTTCAGAAAAATTATTATTTTAACAAAAAATCGATCATTTTAATTATTATTATCAAATATGATCTAAAAATTAGGGAGCGTATTTTAAAGAAGATTTTAAAATTATCGCAAAAAGATAATTAATTAAAATTTTCGTCCTCAATTTTGACCACAATCCGATATTAGTTGAGTTAAAATAAATAAAATTTATATTATTTTGTTTAAAATCAAGCTGTTTAAACAACGAATTACATAAATGTTCTGTTATTAATATTTATTAAGTACCAAAATAATTATTTAAATTACTTTATTTATCAATTTAAAGATGAATTATTTAGTTATTTTATTTTTTATTCTTTGTATTTAATGACTCTTCAATTTTAAATTAATAAACAGCGCATTTGAGTGGGTGACGATTTTAAAAATTATAAGAATTTTCCTAATTAGTTAATAATTGTTCAATTTATGATACAATTTAAACTTTTCGAGAAATTTTTCAGTTTCGCTTATTTTAAGACATGCAATTTTACATTATTGAATAATATAATGATTGTATTATTTTTAAAAAGCAAAGGTAATATATTAAGAAATTGATTTTTAATTTTTTTCTTTATTTTAAATCAAAGTTCAACAAACAAAAATTAAAATAAAGATTTCCAGTCAGAGATTTATTTAAACTCTAATATATGGTGAAATGATTTCACCATCTTTTCTAAAAATAAACTAGAAAAATTAAAAAACATATTTTTAATCTAATTATATAGACAATCACGAAAGGAAATAATTTCATTAAAAAATAACTAGAATTTTTTTAAGATTCTCTGTTTTTATATCATACACAACCTGAATTTTAAATAATCAAATTAAAAATGATTAAAAGAAAATCAAAATCCGAAAATTTCCAGAAAAGCTTTCATAGGAATATTAATATTTCGGCACTTGATAGACCAAGAAATTAAATATTTAGAAGAACACTAAAAATTTGAGACCGTAAATTTTTAATTATATGCTTGAAAAGATTAGCTTAATAAGAATACGTAAATTTAAATTTATTCTATGAAATAAAAGTTTCTTGCTAATAAACTTAAAATTTAAAGTAAACTAATTTTTTAGTTAATTTTTAAGATCGATAGGTTGATAAATGAAATTTTTTTTCCTCTAAAATTTCGTAAAATTGATTGATTCTAATTAAATTTTTGAAATTGTGAAGCAAAACAATTCTTCGATTGAATCTATTTTTCTGTAAAGTTGAATTATGTTAAACAACTTAATTAATTAATTAATTAATATTTTCGATATCGTTCAGTTATTTAATATTTTCGATATTTTTTTATGTTTTAGCGTAATCTCTAGCTAAGAGGCGATGAGCCTATTTCCTTTTTTGGCTTCTTTTGTAATGCATCAAATACCATGTAGAAAAATTAAAAATGAACTAAAAAATAATTTTTGATCAGTAAAAATTTTAAATACAATTTCTTAAATGCCATTTTTTCGTAAAAATTTCCTGATGAATTTTTTCAAATTTAATAAAAAAATTGAAAAAAAAAAAGAGTAATTCTTCCCTTAAAATGAATGCTCAAATTTAGTAACGCTTTTGATTTTAACTTTTTTTTTAATTAAACATTATTTGAATTTGTTCTGACACCAAAATGGATTGAAGCTTTCCTGAAATTAGAAGACAACGAGTTGTTCATGCCGAAATTTTTCGGACTGGGTTGAGATTTTTAGCAGTGTATCACAGGGATAAGTGATTGGTTCACTATTGTTCGTTTTGAATATCAATGATCTCCCAAAAGGAATAGAGAATGCTGTCAAAATGTATGCAGATGGTACTAAAATGTTCTCGCAAACGCATAAGAAATGAGCGCAGCGAAACTACAATCAGATTTAGATTTATTTTTCAAGTGGACTCAAGATTGGCTTCTTCTCTTCAATGCACAAAATGCATCATGGTCATTAAAACAAAAATTTTCCTTACTTTATCATTTTCCTTAAAATTGGTTATGTCAGAAACCGAAAGAGATCTTGAAGTTAATTTAAATAAAAATGTGAAATGGAAAAATCAAGTGATAAAGACTAAAAAAAAGCAAATCAAATGGTCGCATCAGGAAACCATTTGTTCGTTTTGATTGTAAATTTTTTAGATATTTGTATTCAACTTTTGTTCGCCTTCTTTTGGAATTTGCGGTGCCAGTTTGGTCTCCAATTCTTTAGTCTGACTGTGAGAATGTTGAAAGCATTCAGCGCAAAGCGACTAGCATAGCATATGGAACTCGCTGCTAAATAAATTGAGTTGAAGGCATCAATGTTAACAGATTTAAAGCAGACATTGACAACTGGATGAGCAGCTGTCTAAGTGTGCCTTGTCAGCACACTCGCTGACCAGCTACAGTCAAAACTTCTACTGCTCTTACTAATTTACTAATTTACTAAATAGCTTTAGCTTTAATTGAGGATTTAAAACAAGATGAAAGATTTCAGGTATACCATTGGTTTAAAATATTTTCATTATTAGTTCATAAAAAGTAAAAACGGAGAAGCAATCATTGAAAAATATAAGAAAAATTCTAAAATAGTTTACAATAAAAATTGCTTTTGAAAAGATAATAAAAAAAAATTTCTATTTTTAACAATTTATTAAAGGATTTAGAAAAATCTTAAACTTAATAATGTAATCTATAAAGAGATTACAAATTTGATTTGAAGAACAAATGTTCGAAAATAAAAAATAACAATTTACTGGAATAATTTTTTAAGCTTAGCTTAGATTTTACCGTATTTAATTAATGTTTTTTCGTTTAGGTATTTAAAAATTTATACTTGATTTATAATACTTTATTATCATATCAGGAATAGGAATATAAAAATTATTTTTTTTTGCATTTTTTCTAAACTTATCAATTTAAAAATATAGATCTGATTAAAGTCAAGATTTTTTCTAAAACCTTTTTTGATTGACGAATTCAATTCTTTAACAATTATCAAACTAAATTATTCAATAATTTACTATCCATTATTCTCGTATTAAGTATTGTTCAATTTTTTTTAGAAAAAAATTTTAAATAAAAGGATAAATCTATTTTAGAACTTGACATATTATGCTAAAATGTTGTTTCGATATAATCCGATAAAAAAGTATTTTTTGATTTTCCTCCAAAATTTTCCAATTATTGTTGTTTCTGTCTGCTGTGCTTATAAAAAATTTTTTGGCGTACTAATCAATAGATGGTTATTTTGGAATGAATAAACCAATATGTGAAAAATTCCTAGATATTTTACTAAATCAGTGAAATTAAATGAGTGCAAATTTTAAGTTAATTATTTTAGATATAATAAGCTTTATCGTATATTGATTCTCCCTCTTGAAATCGAATAGAATTAATTTGACATGAATGAATGTCAAAAAATTTTAGTCATATTTTTTTTTGATAATTCAATAACTTAATATTTTCCACTCACAATTTTAACCTAATTAAAATAAAATAATAGAATCCAATTATAATTATGTTATAGAGAATATTTAAAATTTGAATTGTAACCGGTAACTGCTTGAATATGGTAAAAATTAAAAATTTTCGGATCTGGGAAAATATCCTAATATGAAATTAAACTTAAATATTTAAAAATTTATTTAAATATTTTTCAAATTTCAAATTTTTTAACTAAATACTTAGATTATCTTGAATAAATTCCTTCCTAAAATTAAAATTCATTCAAATGAATCATAAATGACTAAATTTTGCCTAAATAAAATAACTAATTTGATAAGCACGAGCAAATTTAAAAAAAAAATTGATATTTTTGATTCTAATTGAGAAAATTTATTTTAAATGATCAAAGAAACAAATTACATTTTTGTATATTTTTGATAGAGTCAAATTCTTAAAAGATAAAAAAGGGGATTCACTTTATTTATTAATCTTTGGCAAACGATCAGAAAATTTGAAATGCATTTTCAAGGTTAAGTGTTGAAATAAAATCAAGATCATTTTAAAGAAATTTTAGTTCATTTAAATTTTGATAGGATTCTTTCATTTTTTAAAAAATTTGAATTTGAACAAATGAAAAATTCGTTTAATTTAAGCTATCTTGTACAATTATTAAGATGATAAAAAACATCATTCTTATCAATAATTATAATTAAATTTTTGGATGGATTTTTAAAATTAAATATGTTGCTTTAATTTATAATATTTGATCAGGAAATGCAAAACTTTCTCCTTTCTTAGAGGTATTCGATTAGTGTATCTAAATCGTTATAATTTGATTTTCGAATTAAAATTCGTAATATTCATAAATGAATCATATATCACCTGAAAGAGCCCAAAGTTTCATATTGAAAATTAATATTCATATCTTAAAAAATAGAATTATCATAGAAATAATTTGAATAATAATATAAAGACTGACATATCTCATAACCCTTGATGATCTAAAAAATTCTCAAACTAGAGTAAATTTACAACCAACATTTTAAAAAATTTTCTTTAATTCTTGACAAAGTAGTCTAAAATTTAAATAAAATTGAACAAAATAATATGCGCTTAAAAATTCAATTTTTTTGGTCATTTTTATTTCTGTCGGAGATAAATAATTTGAGGTCGAAAATTCAATCATAAAATAGTAAAGTTTTGTATTGTTTAAACTTTTTCCTGAAGAAAATTATTCTTTATGCTTAAAAGACTTGATATGAGTCGCAATTTTTTTTATAAATCGATAACAACTCTTATCATTTTTAAAATTCTTATTTTGAAAATATTTTCCAAGGAAATTTATATCAAATATTTTATTCAGATATCCAAAAATTTACATTAACTTTAAGTGATAAAAAGTTCGTTCAAAAAAAAAATTTATCCTTCTAGCACTTCAGGCAGCTTAAAAATAATTTTATCTTCAGGCATAAGCAGTCAAAAGAAAGTATCTTACTCCTGCATGTTCAAATTTCTACCATTATATTCTAATCTAAAATATGTGCCAAAGAAAAGTGTAACGGATTGTAAATATTAAAGTATAAATAATGAAAAATAATTTATTTTTATTTTTAAATTAATTTTTGTTTTCTGTTCAATAAATACGTATTTGTATCTAATTCAAATATTGAAAAGACTTAAATATGTTTTTCCTAATGTTTTTCCTAATGTTTTTCCTAGTAAAAGGAAGAGGAAATAAATAAGAATATCTTAAATAAAATTAAAAGGTTTTTTGAATGCTTTGAAATAAATTTTTTGAAATCAAAAAATAATACAAAAGATGATTTATGATTTTTTAAAATGTATTGAAAAGTTTTGTTTACCTTGAAATGGAAAATATCAAAGAAATCATGATCAAATATTTTCAAACCTTTTCAGTTCTTATTTTATTTTTCGATGTCTTTAAAGAGTTTCAATACCGGTTCAATTCAGACCTGATTTATACTACAGGTTATTTTTCAAAAAAGAATGATGTAAAATAATTTTTTAAAAGATATTCTGAAATATTAACGCTTCTCATTGTGTGTTTAATGTGTAAGAGAACGATGGTTGAGTTGTATTGGTAAGCATGCCTGTTTACATTCAATGACAAAATCAAAAAAAATCAATCTGTGCCAATGTAAGCATTTTTTCTAATCAATATAATTATAATTTGTATCGAACTCTGAATCTTCTGGGATTTCTCTTAATTAAATTTTCAAAAAAAATCTTTTTATTTTAACACATTTCAAATATAAGCTATATTCAATTTTATTCAAATAAAAGATAAATAAAGCATTCATTAATTTATTATGTTAAAATTATACTTAAATATCGGATCTAATTATTTTCTAATTCTACTACGATTATAAAACGTTTTAAATTTTAGAACTTCAAAATTTTTCAAAAATTTTTTTGAATATTTCAAGAAACTGAAACTCTGCAAAGTTTTACTTGAAAAAAAATTTCACTGCGAAATAGCTTATATTATTATTATTATTATTATTATTTATTTCAATGAACGCCTTTAAGGCGATGTAAAAAAAAAAATAAAAAAAAAAAAGACAAGTTTTTGAAACAGTTCTAAATAAATAAATTGTGTAAATAATGTTAATTATGTTTTTTTCTTTCTACTTTAGTTAATTATTATTCAAGTTTTCTTTTCTCAATTTCGAACTAGGAGTCAACAATTCAATTCAAATCAAAGAATGGGGGATCACCAGTTCATCAATGGATTTCCACAACAGGTAATTATTATTATTATTCAGAAAACACCTCATGGGCGGTGTTAAAATCTATTTTAATATGATTTGAGGAGAAGTTCTAGGATTTTTCTGTTTTTCTCACTCGATTCTCTAAAAAGATACTTGAAATATAATTTCAAAATAATGTGAGATTATATTTCCAAGTTCAAATATACAAATTTCAAATTGAAAAATTCAAAATTTAATTTTTAAAATAATAACGGTTGTTACAAATCCGGATCAATCGACACCTGTTTCAACAAATAAAAAAGATGAAAAGAGATTAGTCTGAATTTTTTCTTTGTGAATATTTAAATTATTAAAGGACCTGACGTAGTCCACTAGTCATTGGATTTTTTATGCACCATTCACAAGAGCTTACTAAATTAATCGAAATAGTCTTAATGATATTTTGTGTAACGGCTTCTTCAGTATCATCCGAAAATCTTTTTAGTAATGCTGGCCATGTACAAGAGGAACAAAAATATAGAATCGAACCTTCTGCATTAGACATGATCAATTTTATAATGAAAAATAAATTTTAACTTTTTGATAATTATTTATAATATTCAAATAAAAATTTTTTTAATTAAATAGTTCATAAACGATGATTTCGAAATTTAAATTTTTGATTTTTATAACTTTTTAACAAACCAAATATTTCAAGTTTATAGGAACACAATGTCAAAGTTTTTATTCTTCAAATCAAATTGATGTTTCAAATTTTTTTCTAGTCAAATAAAAATCTTAAATCTTGAATTAAAAAAAAAATTCCAAATTTTAAAACCACGTTTAACAACCCTAAATTCTACTTACTTTTAAAAATGTTCAGCCCAAAAATAACTGACAAAGACAAATACTGCTTTCCACAAATTAAAAACTTCTAACGACAACATATATCATATATTTTCAAAAATGATCAACACAAATCATAAAACTTCAAAGCGCAATTTTCTTATATCCTTTAAAATCTTCTCGGCATTAATTTATTTTTGTAGAAAAGATTTTGTACTGTGATTACTTAATTTGCCGTAATCAGAAAAAAACTCGGAATTTTTTGCGATAAAAATTTCCCAAAAGATAAAAAGAAATAATTTAGATAATTTGATTTATTTAAAGATAAACCTAAAAATCTAAATAAAACAAGAGGATCAAAAAAACTCAACTATTTATTTATTATTTATTAGTTTAAAGCCCCATGGGCAAAAATACAAGAAAAATTACATTAAATTAAGTAAAAAAAAAAAGAAAAAAAAAGAATAATTTGTACATTTGTAATATTTACTAAGTATAAAAGTCTACTCTTAATTGATCATTCAAAATTTTATAAAAGTGAAAGTATCTAAATTTAACTTCATATTAATTTTTATTTGCGAACATACAAACTTGACCGAGTCAACCAAGCCACGGTTTTTGTCTAAGGATACATGGTCAATTATGGCGATTGAAAAAAATTCAACTATATATAAAATCAACTTAATCAAGTATAAAATTATTAGACATGATAAAAATGATTTTTATCTGTTTAATTTTGATATAATTTTTAGTCGAAATAGCGTCATTTTTAAAGAATAAATTTCGACTTTGTGTTATTCACGATGAGAAAATAAAAATTTGATCCAACTAGCTTAAAAAAAGATCTATTTCCTAGGAAAAAAATAACTAAAAATTTTAATAAATTTTTGAATTAGAATTAATGAAAATTTACAAAGCCTAACGTCAATAGATGAAAAATAGTTGATTTTTATTAAATCTGGTCTTAATTAATTTTTTAATGCATAATCTTAATAATAGAGGAATTTTTTTTAATTTATGCGGGAAAAAATTAAAAATTGGATATTCTATTTAAATTTTCTCGTATCGATTTTAATCAGAAATTAATATATAATTAAAATTTCTACTAAGATGTCCAGACCTTTTTTTTTAAATATCAAATGTAATTCTAGTTTTAAGAAAACATTTTTATTTTATCATTGAAATTAAATTTTAATTTTAAATATAGAAAGGAAAAATTAAAACTCTAAAAAAAAATTCTTTAATTGTCAAAAAAATTATACAACACATTAGATTTAGAAGCATTAGAAGTTTTCAAGATCCAACTTTACAAATATCGAAAAGCAACTCAAGACTTAGTTATTACCGCTTTACCTGAGCGTATTTTTAACAAACACATGGTCCACCTATTGGTTCTATGAATAGTGGTCATGATTACCTGAAGCTATGAGCTTAAATCAACTGAAAGATTCATAATATCTAGTTCTTTGTCTTTTAACTATCAAAAGGCAACTACGAGTTTTTTTCGCAATTTTTTGTGAGTTGAAGTGAGATAAAATTCTGATCAAATTTATTGAATTTTTTAATTATATTTTTATTGATGACGTGCATTTTACAGAGAATTGCAGGCTTTTTTCAGAGCTTAAAATTTGTTTGTGCAAATTTGTACAATATTGTACTGTTTACATAACCATTTTTGTACAATTAGAAAAAAAAATATTTTTCTTTTTTGTACTAAAAATATCACTTAAAATAGAGAGTTTAGACAGTACAACGACTAACTTAAGCCCGATCACTGATATTTAAACCTTTACTTTAAATCTGTCTTTAACTTAGATATTTATCCAAATTTTCCAGAATTCAATCAAAACTGACAAGTATGTAACCTGGATCCAGAAGAGATCCTGTAGTACTAATCTGCTTGAGTCTCTTGATTTAATTACACAAGCCCTATCCGAAGGCTATTCAGGGGATTAGTGTATACCGATTTTGCAGAAGCTTTTGACATGGTTTCACATCCAAAGTTAGTTTGAAATATGAGGTATCTGGCTTATCCGATACGCTTATGTGAATTTGGTCTGAAAGACTTAAATTCGGCAATGTGAAATTTTAGTACAAAAATTACAGTACAAAACGTAAAAAGTATTTAATTTTTTTTCTAATTGTGCAAAAATGGTTCCATAAAGAGTACAATAGTGTACAAATTTTTACAAACGAATTCCAAGCTATGCAAAAACTCTGCAATTTATTGCATAGTTTAATCAAATATTTTTTGATGGTGTGCAATAAAGTTGCACAGTTTTTGCATAGCTTGGAATTCGTTTGTACAAATTTGTACAATATTGTACTCTTTATAGAACCATTTTTGCACAATTAGAAAAAAAAATTATAAACTTTTTACGTTTTGTACTGTAATTTTTGTACTAAAATTTCACATTGCCTTAAATTCGAGAAGATCATGAACAAAATCGAGCGTGTCCAGTTTTAAAAAAGCTAATTTATGGTCAAAAGGGTCAATTTTATGATTTAAGAAGGCATTCAAAGACTTTGCGTCGTGAACATTTAAAAGTAATACTGAGCTCATGTTAAGTAGTTTATTTTAAAATAACTCTCTAAAAACTGTCTTTCAAGATTTCATTTTTTCACAAATAGAGTTGCGAATTTATGGAATGAATTACCAGAAGAGGTGGTTAGCGCAAAAATGTTAAATATTTTTACATAGAAATTGGATGAATGGATCGAGAAAAAAGAAGAGACTTCTACAGCTCATTAGACCTCTACTTGGTTATTTTTCCGCATCGCAGTACTACTACTTAATAAATTTATATTTATTTTTCTCTATCTGTAATAATCAAAAAAATAAAAATAATTCATTTGAATAATTCTTTGTTTTATTAGAAATTTTTTAATTAGTTTTCCTCAATTCAATAAATAAAAAACATTGCGAAAGTTTAAGATAATTCGACAAAGAAATAAAAAAAAACCGAACAAAATTAATGAGAAAATTATAATTAAGTGTTACCAACAACTAAATAAAGGTGATCTCGAGTGAAAGCTTTGTTTTAGCTCTACATCACTATCAAGCCGGTCTCTGTTTGATAAATAAGAGGGTTGAGCTTGTATATGGTGCTGTTTGTCTTGCTTCAATTTTGTAAGTTCTACAGTTACACATGGCATTTGAACTAGTTGGAGCGGAGTTCTACCATCTTTCAAGGCTTGAACTAAATTTAATATCTAAAAATTAAATTTATAAATTTTTTATTTATCATAAATTTTTTTTTCAATTTACTTGGCCTCTCATCACTGACATTTGTTTTTCAAATGTTGATTTATCAAAGCCTTTATCTTTCTGAAAAAATAACTATTTAAAAAAATTCCAACTTTGCTTTAAAATTGAAGTACTTTCCTTGAAAACTTCGTAAAGTTCATTGCATATTTCTTGGACAAAATTCATGTCTGACAATTTAGGTATAACGAGGTCTTTAATCTCTTGGGAAAATGGAATTTTTGCCTGAGGAAGCCATGCCCAATGATATGGATCTAAAGAAAAAAAGGGTAAATTCGCCTTTTCTTTATTGATAAAAATGTACATGCTCTCCATTCATCTGGGTGTTTAAAAGGAAACGCAAGGCCGTTATCTATAGCAGCTATATTGATTGAAACACTTGGTGTTGAGGATGAACAAGATGTTTCATTTAGATGATGATCTGTTTCACTTTCAATTCTTATTTCATCAATATTATTAGATGAATCAGTAACAGTTGAATTGTTTTTCGAAGAAGTCTTTAAATTTAAAAGAAGTTTTAAATTAATGCAAAGATATAACTTTGAAGAAGCATTATTACGACTGTTTATTACTAAAAAAAACAGAGTCTATTGAATTATGTGAATCCTACTGTATTAGGTGACCAACAAACAATTAAATATGTTCACACAAGTATATGCTGTGTAGAAGACCAACTTGATGTAGCAGCCTCCAGGGACAAATGTGGAAAAAAAATTGTTAAGTAAATTATATTTTATTAGATGGAATTTACAAAAAAAATATTTAATTTGTGAGCTATAAATAATATAAAAATTAATTTAAAAAAATCTTAATTTACTATTTTATTTTTTTTTGAAAAATTTTGAAATTTTTTTTGTTGCCTTGTGTTGCGTTGCCTTAGTCCCTCTCTGGCTACGCTACTGGTAACCTCTGTATCAAATCAGAGCCTTCGTTCAAAAAGGTACTGAAAGGTTAAAGGTTTAAAATCAAATATATAAAGTAATCACACATGACAAGAATTATTTTATGAATTCTTGTCATGCGTAATTACTTTATTTATTATTTGGTCACATAATTAAAAAAATTTCAATTTCAATTTCAATTTTTTCTTGATTTGGTCACTAATTAAGTGGTCATTCTTGTCCACCTAAGACAGTAGAATTTACTGGTCACATAATGCAATGAAATGCAAAAAGCCCCAAAAACAGAGCATAAATCAAAGCATTGTTTTCTTGAAATTATCTGTTAAGAAAATAATTTAAATTTACTAAAATCAAAAGGATTCTAATTTAAACTTTTGATCAAAAATAGAAATCAAAAAATTATCTTCTTACTAAAAATTCAATTTTTCTAAATAACTTAATAAATTTAAAAAAAAAAAAACATTTTTAAAAAATAAAAAGATTACAAGTTTACATGATCAGTTTCAGTTGGCTTAAAACGCTCAAATCTTATCAACCAATTATCATTTCCTCGATCTCAAAATTACAAATTTTCATGCTAAAAAACTTTTTAAAAAATTATTTTTTTCCAAATACCTGTATTCCTAATTATGTAATCTAAAACAATTAATCGTTCAAACTGAAGCTGAAATATCCTTGCTTCTTCTTCGCTTAAAATTTCATCAGTTTCGAACCGTCTTAGCCAGTAGTCGGCATCTTTATAATTCTCAACAAACAACTGAAAAGAGCCAGATTTAGGCGGCAGTCCGATTCGGTCAAACCTCATATTCGGAAATCGATTTGCCAAATTTTGTTTAGTTTTTGATTTCATTCTGTCTATTGCCAAATAATTAAAACTTTCAGCACTTAATTTAACTACTTTGGTTTTAGGTACAATTTTTAAATTAAGCTTTTCATCTATGATGCTTGCTCCAGCCTCGCTTAAATAGCCCTGGTTAGGTGCAAGACAAGATCGACCAAAACAACATGGACAGCATATCTTATGAAGCCATTTTGTCCATTTCGGATTGAGCATTCCATACGGCTCTTCGTCTTTTGGTTTAAAAACAGCTATTATTTTCTAAAAAAAATTACATTGCTTCTTTATTTCAAAAAAAATAATTAAATTACATTATCAAAATTTTTGCAAAAATATGAACCACTTGAGCCTTCATAAATTCGCTGTGGCAAAACATTATGATCTATGGCATATTCGACATCTTTTACTTTTTCGTTGAATTCCGGATCACTTTCGAAATGGTTACAAGAAAAATGAACAAAATCGGTGCTTTCAGTGTCTGATATGTTACTGGCATTGCCATTTAGTAAAGGCTGATACTCTCCATGTCGAAATAGTTTAGCGGTAACTGTATTCAATTTAGTCTTACTCTTTTTCGCTTCGTCTGGTTGGTATAAATTGGTGGGTAGATTTGTTGTAACATCTGGCGGTGGTCCTTTGGATCCTATGTCGTGGGTCGATTGAAGTAATTCGTCATCTGTATCAACTTCCATCTAAGTTTTAGGATAAAAAGAAATGTGATCAAAATGAATTATTTGAGTAAAATGAAAGTATTTAACAAAATTTTTTAAATTAAAATATGCAGGCAAAATTGTGAAGCAATCATTGGTAAATATTGTATTGAGATCGGTTCCATTAATAATTTGAAATTTTTATTTATTTAATTATAATTTATTTTCGCACAATTCCTCATCATCTTATTTCAAATTTAAGCATTATAAACCTAAATTTAATGCATTTAAAATGAATATTTTAGTTACCATAAATTTTTGACTTTTTTTATGACTTTTAAAATGGAATATTTATAACAAAATAATCTTACCTAATGAATACATTTTTAGTTGCTTGCAATTTTTTCAATTCAAACCAAATAAATTTACTTTTCAATATAAGGTAAAAACATTTAATTAAATCGGTAGAACATTTAAAAATTTAAAAAAATTAAACTTTAGAAAAGACATCAGCTCTTAGCATTTCTTTTGATTAAAAAAATATCAAATCAGACAGAAACGATATTTTAATGGATAGTTAGACGACACTTATGATCATATCTACATTAATACACATTCCAACAAAATACGCTAAAAATTCTGAATTCCTAAATTTATTTAAAATATAATTCATTTATTCATCTTTATTTAACGAGTCAATAAAAAAGGAAATACCATGATAAACAATTGAAAAGCTTGTTAAATGAGCTTTCGAAATATAATTGAAAATTTTTTTGAACTAATCTCTTAAATATTTATATTAAATCTCCAGAAATCTCTTTTAAAAAGTTTAAATTAAAGAATAAAGATAAACTATTATCATAAGATTTGGATAAAATTTGGAATTTACGCCCAAATTATGTGAAATGAGATTCAGAGCCTGCAGTTCACATTAGTATCATTTATGAATTCAATATTTTTTAAAATTGGTGAAAAGAGCTGTGAATTTCAGTAAAAATAATTCTAAGATAATTCATTTAATCAGGTCTAAATTATTAAAAGAGATTAATTTTCAATTACTTCTTTGATAGATAAAATATTCATTATTTATCAAAAAATAATTTGGACTTTTAATTAAATATTTAATTAACAACCTATTTCAAATTCTAGTTATCTGTTAATCCGATTAATAAGTCTTATACTGTAGATCTCGCAAAAATGTAACGTTACCGTAAGCGTTACCTTACCGTAAGCGAACCGTAAGCAGTTACCGTAAGCGTAAGCGTAAGTTTTTTAGCGTTCATTTTAATATGAGTCTAAGCAGCAAAAAGAGAGTTTTGCCTTCCCAAATTAAAAAAAAAATCTCAAATTATAATTTTTAAATGATTTTTATTTACAAATTAGTTATTAATATTGATTATCATCAAATTTTTTAAGAATAAATTTTTTGAATAAAAATTAAAATTAAAAACTTTATTAATTTCCACTTTTATAAGAATTTAAAAAAGAAAAATTATGAGTAAATTTTTAAGGGAAATCTAACTCTTACGCTTACGGTAACGCTTACGGTCTACTTACGGAAGGGTAACGCTTATGGTAACCGTTACCTTAGGTAACGTCACATTTTTACGAGATCAACAGTAAAAGCGATCTTTAAAATTTTATTTTTACTAAATAAATAAATTCTTAAACTTTTCTGGCAAAAATGTCTGATATTACCAAATCTTCAGAAAGTGTTCTTTTGAACCCGGATGACCAAACAATTGAAGACGTTGAAAGTTTTCCGTACAAAGAAGTTCTTAAGGAAAGTAATGGAAAGAGAAAAAGAGGAAAAAATTTAATCTATTAACTCCCAATCTCATTTCACAACTTAAATGATATCAAGCTAAAAGTTGAAAAAGGCGAGTTTAATGGTAACTTTTGGGTATTCAAATCATGCAAACAAGATACAAAATTACGGTATTATTGTCGTTTTTCGAAAAATGGTTGTCGGGCTGCGTTGATGATTGAACTTACTGGTGAAAATGAAGGAAATCTCTTTTTATCAGAAGACAATCACTCAAATGAAATATAATACTCTAATGAAAAAGAAGAGTGGATTTTATTGCCCAAAAAGTTGTACAAAAAAATCAGAAAAGTAATTTTTATTTTTTGAGGTGTTAAAATTGAGGTGAGAAAAATAAATCAATTGTTTTTTTATTAAGTTTTTGGTATTTTTTCGAAATTAATTGTGAAAATGAAAATTTTGTTTGTTTTAAATAAATAAAATGATAAAAAAATTAATTTATTGTGTTTAATCTATATTTATGGTTGTTATTAATTAATTTGTGGAGTCAAATTATCAAGAGTCTTTATATTTTTAATAAATTAATTAAAATTTCAATTTAAAAGAAAAACTAATCAAAATTTGTTTTTTTGAGTCAACTATATCTGAATTATTTTTTTAATTTAAAATAAGATTTTATTATTATTTAGCCTCATGATAAATAATACTGAAAGCAGAATCGCTTAGAATTAAACATTTTTCTGATATTTATAATAATTTTTCATTAAGATAATTATTTAATTAAATTGATGCTCAAACTAAACAGTTCTGCTGATAATGTTTGAATCGATTGAAAATAAGATTTCGGGAAATAAAATCTTAACAATTTTTATTAAATATGCAAAAATTTTTTAAAATGAGAATAAAATAATAAAAATATTGAGTTTTATTAAATAATCGACTATTAGGGCAGGAATTTAATATTTTGTCCCGTTGTTTATAATCCACTTCCGAACTTGTTTTTTTATTATAGTCTTTAAAGTTCAACCTATATAATTTCTTAGTTGTAACTTGTTTCTCTAGAGGCAAACTTCTCATTTTATCCATATTTATCATATGATGGTTCATACCTTTAATAAGTAAAAATCTTATTAAAATTTACATTTCTTTTTCAAAATATTACGTTTAATTGTAAACTCCATAGTTCTATTAGCTACTTCGTTTGAGGCAATACATTTGTAAGTTCCGAAATCAGACTCAGATAAGCTCTTAGGCACAAATTAATAAAATTTAAAAATATTAGTTAAATTACTTTTATCAAAAGAGAAGAAACAATAAAATTTGATTTTAGGTGTTTTTCATTTATGTGGTATTTTGAAAAAGGTAATTTAGTATCAGAGTTTGGGTCATAATTCGATGAATGTTTAATTGAATATGAAGCTTGTAAATTTAAAGACTTCCATTCAATTTTTGTATTACTTTTGGGCCAGTCTTCCCCTAATTTTTTGTACTCGAAATCGTCATTTTTTTTGAATAACCAAAAAATTGTTGGCAATGGATTGGACACTATAGAACAATTGAGCTGAAATTCAGTAGCTTTAGAATCAACTCGATATATTTTTGATCTTGTTAAAATTCTTGGAGCGTCTTAAAATATTTTTTAAGAAAATTTGAATATAAATTTTACATTAGAATTTACATTTTAAATTAATTTTAAATGATCTAATCGCTTTAGCTCCATACCCGTTTCCAGCTTGACATTCAACTAAATTTATTTTGGAAGACTTTTTGATGTTTTGAATGACTAGTTCAGGTTTATGATCATCTAACTCTAAAAAAAAAGAAGCATAATTTAATTATTTTTTTTATTTTAAGAGTCACTTACGTAAAATAGTTCCATTAAAAAATCTCAAATACCAACTGATAGTTGGTGATGGCTTTCCTTTTGCATTACATTTTAATTTTAGATCTGCATTTTCATTAACACTTTTTAAGAAAAGTGAATTTTCATAATTAGACATTAATTTTAGTTGATTAGTTTCACGTTCCTCAACAAAATATGCTGGTTCTAAAGAAAATTTGATTAAATTTTATTTTAATTATGAAAATTTGAATACCATTGACGTTCAAGTTAAATTTTTGAAGCCAATATGTATCATATGGTTTTTTATTTAGTTGGCAAATATAATTGCGAGAATCAGATTGTTTAAGATAGTTTATTATTAAATTCCATTTTATTTTTTCATTTGTATGTGTCGATACATGGATTCGCTCAAAATAAAAACGTTCATCAGGTATCAATCGAATATCATCAAGACCTAAAGGCTCATAATCTTTTCCATTTTCATCTTCCCTTGACCAAATAATCTAAAATTTAATATAATTTAAAAAATAATAAAAATTTTAAATTCCTATTTCTAGAAACAATTTTAAACGATATTTATTGACTTGATATCTTTGAACTGTTACAAATCAATTTTTCTTAATTAAAAAATTCTTCAAGATACTAAAAATATATAATTTTTAAAAATAACTGCGGTCTTTCATAAGGTGAGATCAAATAAGGAAAATATTTAAAATAAGAAGAAAATCAAAGATTTTGAAATTAATTTTTGTTCCTTTGAAATATTTTTAAAGCTGAGTCATTAAAAAAATATATTTTGACTTGTAAAAATTAATTTTCAAATAATACCACCTAATTTCGGATTCAAAAATAAAATTCTGTTAAACGGATGATTTTCTTTTAATTTAATTTTAAATATTTTTCTCTTTTAAAGCAAAATTATCGAAGTTAATCTTTATTTTTCTTTGAGCAAGAAGATAGATGAAATAAAAAGTATATCAAGTTAAATGTTATTCTTACTTTTAAATCTTTGATCAAAGAAAATTTAGATATTGTGAAATTTGGTACTAAAAGAACAAAGAAAATTCAAATTTTTTTTTTAAATTATTAAATTCAATTAATTAAGTCCTTTTAGTTCAATAAACAATGTTCCATTCTATGGTATTGCCTGTAAAAACTCTGCAACTTAAACAGGAATTTGATTTATCTGTATTAAAGCCATTACTCAAAAAGTAGACTTAAGCAATTAATGCAATAATGTCTTTTTCACTATGTTTTATTAATTGAACTACAGTACTTTTACGAAAAGAGGAGAATGGTTAGAATTACGTCTTTTTACGTAATTTAAAGTAAGCTTACATAAATTTAAGTAAACTCAAGGTGGTAAGTAAACGTAATCTTAAGTAAGATTACGTAAAATTACATCAGATTACGTAAAAAATTGTAATTGACTTTAAAATGCTTAAAGTCAAAAAACTTAAAAATTTCGCTGAAAAAATCGAATTTTTGTTTTCTTCAAATCAAAAGATGAAAAAAATTCTAACAAATTTATATTTTTTTTACTCTTTATTACGTTAATTTACGTAATTTTAGCTTAAATATTGTAAAAATCAGTAAGAAACAATATATATTGGATATTTTTTGTTATAGTATCAGACTTAAAAATTTCTAAAATTTTAGTTATGACCCGATTTTGATTTTACCAATACTTACTGATTTTTACTGATTTTCTTAAAAGCACTGGAATTTTAAACTTATAGAAAAAAATTTTGATTTTGAGAATTTTGTTCTTTACTTTCATTTAAACTAATTTAGACAATCCAAATAAAGCAATAATTGAATTTTTTAATATTTTTGAACAAAATCATTATTATACATCCTTTTTTTTAAATTAAAAAAAAAAGAATTATCTAAAAATAAAAAGTATTGGTAAATTCAAACAAAAATTTAATTTAGAGTGCAAAACATTTAGTTTAATTTATTTATATATTTTCGAATGAAGGATAAAAAAAATGACATTCGAGCTATTTAAATAAAAAGATTTAGAAAAAAAATTATTTTTCTTACACTAGCTTTCAGTCCAAAAAATTTAACATATACACCAATTAAATAAAATAAAGATTTGGCACAAACGATAATATTTTTTCATATTTCTTTATATTTTTAGTCTTCATAAAAAAAAAAAATTACCTTGTAATTTTCAGATTTATAAAATTGAATTCCATCTAGTTCTATTGAGCACGTAAAAGTTACAGTTTTTTCGACTAGAGATGTAACCTTAACAAAATTTTCACTCCACGATGAATAGTTTAACGGAATAGGTTTTATAATTTCCGATTTATTGAATACCAAATCCATATAATTCGTTGACTGCTTTTCCAATTGTGCAGATTTTGTTGATTGAAAATGGAGAACAAAAACCATAAAATAATAGCTATATTTTTGATAAATTATCATCTTGAACCATTACAAAATTACAATTTTTCAGCTTAATTCAGAATACAAAATTTTATTCTGTATTGTAATTTTTTTAATTCTACTAATTCGCAATCATATACTTGCAAATCATTGCATTTGATTTCAGAATTATGAGAGGGTCATTTCAAATATCTAATAAAAAAATTCATTTAATTCTCATTAGAAATGATTAAAAATTTATAATTCTAACTTAATCCAAATAAATTAAAGGATCATTAAGTAACTTGATTAAGCGAAAATTAAATTCATTCAATTTACGGTCTTATTCGATTATATCGATAAACAAGCTCAAATATTAATAATAAATAAAATAAACAAGCTTTTTGCGAGATCAGAGTTGGCCATTATTACAGACTCAAGTGATTACAAATAGAATGAAACAAAATTGCAATTTAGTTCTTTTTAGTCTTTATTTAGACTATTCATCAAATCTCATTTAACTATCTGAATATGAAAAAATAATACAAGTTATTTAGATTGAACAATTTTAATTATTAAAGTAGAACTAACAAAAAAACAATACGGAAATCTAGGCATGAAAATATTATCCATTTTTGTCAACATTTCATAAAATGATTATCAAATAGCTTTAAATGAATTATATTCATCAAATGCTCAAGTATATCAAATAATCGAAATTGAAAAAAAAAATGATTAAAATTTAGCTCTAAATTATAAAATTCAATTTTTTAAATTTTTTTAAATAAAATAATATCTTATTTTTACTTTTAGTCATGATCACCTTTTTATAAAACTAAAAATATTGTTGAACTTAAGTTTTTTCATTTTTAATCCTTTTCATAAATTTGATGTTACTTATTTTTGTATGATTTATTAATTCTTTAACTTAAAAATTAAAATTAAGATGAGAAAAAAATCAAATATCAAAATTTTGATGTTAATATTTATTTTTTTTCTAAGGCTCTGGTCTCTTTTTTTGAATGATAACTTGGACAATAGCGTTTTAAAGATCATTTATTTATTTACAATTTTTCGCTTGCCAAAAAAATTTACATAACTTATTAAGATTATTTGTTAATCAAGTTTATATAAGATATTGAAAAATCATATTCATGGACCTATAATTTTATAGCAGCATCAATCATCAAAAAGCCCTTCACAAAAAAAGGATCACTAAAGAGCTTGGTGAATTTATCTCTATAATTTTTTAACAAACAAATCTAATAATAAATCAACAAAAATTAAGCAGCTCTGAATTTAAAATAATTATAATTGATTATTCTTAAAAAAGTTTTATTTAAATTGGACTCAACTAAACACTGAAAATTTTTGATTGATATTTTAATTACATTTCGAGGGAATAAATATTTATTAGCGACAATTAATTAATCGGAATCGACCGAATTAATTATTCTACAAGACTTCAAATACATTTAATTAAAGGTCTTTTTTATATTTGAGCGAGTTTCGAACAAAATTTTATTTATACAACCTTTTTTAACAACAACAAAATAAATTTTCTTTGAGTTAATTGCAGCTCTCGATTAATTTGATAAGAAAGATTTTCTAGGTAATTGAATCTCTAAAATAGCATTTATTTTTCCATATTTAAAAAAAAAGAAAACAAAATTAGAGGAATATTCATCCTTAAATCCTTATTATTTATTAACCTAAATGAAGAAAAAATGCTTACATAACGATTATTTCAAAAACTAGTTCCAAAAAGCTTTTAGTAAAATGATAAAAAAAATTATAAACAAAAGTTTTCTCACAATGTTTGATCAGAATTAATCGACACAAATATTAAAGTTTTAGAATTTATTTTATTTTAAAAATCGAAAAATAAAATATAATGGAAAAATTGTCAATAAAAAGTGTGTTTAAAAATTCTCATACGAGATCATATTTGCTCGAACAGATTCTTTAAAATTGGAAATGTTCATTATTAGATCAATATTGCTTTTTAAAAAGCTTAAAATAAAAAGTAAAAAGTTGAATAATTTTTTAATATATTTAATAAAAAAATCAAGTATCTCTTCTTTGTCTTTGGTAATATTTTCAAGAGCTAAAAGGGATTGCATATAAATATCATATTTCCTTCTCAATATAGGCCTTAGATTTATCAACTTTATTTCGGAAAAATTCAGTAAAATTATCAATCAAGTATAAAAACTTTTTATAACTTAAAAAAGTTATCATTCATTACATGTGAATCCAATGTGAAACTCAGAGTTGTTTAAAAGTCACAAGTCCTAAGTCAACTCCAAGTCCGGATTTTGGACTTTAATTTTAGTGACTTTGACTTAAACTAGACCGCCACAATAGCTACCTGGAACGGAAAAAAATTCATGTGGTCGTGATTATGACTTTTTGCCGTTCCAAGTAGCTATTGTGGCGGTCTAGTTTAAATCAAAGTCACTAAAAGTTCAAATCCGGGGTATTGTGAAATTAAGTAAAAAATTATAAAAAATTGAATAAATTTTTTTCTAAAATATAAAAATTAATTCCGTAAATGCAACATGGTGCAACATTTAAAGTTGCATCAACTATCAAAGTCCGCTAAACTCTGCAAATTTAGCAGAAATTAGATTTCAATATATTCGAGCAAAGTCCATTTTGCAGAGAATTTGCACACCATTATCAGACTTTGTTAGTTGATGCAGCTTTGAATGTTGCACCATGTTGAATTTACGGAACTAATTTTTATATTTAAGAAAAAAAGTTATTCAATTTTTTATCATTTTGTTCAGTTCTTTTGTACTGAAGTTCAAAAAAAAATTTAACTTGACTTGGACTTGACTTAAGACTTGTGCCTTTTTAAACAACTCTGGTTAAACTATAAAAATGATAGAAAAAATTAAAGCCCTGTGAACCTAAAACGAAAAAGCATAACAAAAATGAAAAAACTCGTTTTCTTTTAGGATATTTTTAGGAAGAATAAAGGGTCAAAAACTTCGGACATCATCTTGAGTACGAATCATCCTCATGGAATCTTTAAAGAAAAAAAGATATCAAGGATCTTTAATAGATTCAAAGAGCTACCAAGCTAGTATTAGAATTTATACAATGAGAAAAAATTAAATAAGCTTTAAAGACGACACTTAAAGAAAGAAGAGAAAGGGTTGACCTTATTCAATATTAAACAATTGACAGAGAACCAATCTTAACAAAATGGCATCACCCCAATACTCAAATTGACAAGAGAGGAACGATATTTGCGAATAGAATTTAAAAATATTGACAAAATTGTGATCCACGATGTATCTTATTCTCCAAATTAGTGGTTTAAATGTGGAATTAGCTTGATTGTGATATTATAGATGCCAAATCAGTAAATGGATTCAAAAATTTTTGAACATTCATATAAAATATGAGAGTTCTTGACGTTCTTGACCCTTACAGTCTTCAATTATTGTTGTTATTATTAATTTATATTTTGTTTTAGATGAAATAATTGTTTTTATTAATTAAATGAATTTAATGATTAAATTTAATATTAATTTTGTTAACATAATACAATTGGTTCTAAGTAAAATATTAGATAGTTGATAATATTTTTTTAACTGTGAATTAACTGAATTTCATACTTAATTTAATGCAGATTTTTTTATAATTATTTTTTTGTTAATGTTAAATTCTCTTGCTAATAATTTAATCAATTTTGATGGAGACTGTTCTCTCCCATCTCTCATACTCTATACTGTCCCATAAATATGCCACTATATGTCCCAAATAGTCGAATATTTGGTTTTATATATTATTTTTTAAAAGCATATTTAAATATTTTTTTGTATGAAAATTACGAATCGAAACTTTCGATTCGTAATTTTCATAATTATGATAATTTTTAAAAAATTTTTGAAATATTGTAGGGTGAAAATAAACAAAAAAAATTCTTATACAGCTTAAAAATAAATAAGCAACTAAAATTTTAATTTTTTTGTTGGACAAAAATGTGAATTTTCAAAATTGATGACTTTTTTACTTTAATTTATCAAAAAATAAAAATAGAATAATTTTGCTTCTTACATCCCTGACGACAGTCGTAAAAATTAACCAGTTCATTTGATTTTTTTAAAATAAACTTATTGTCACTCTCTTCGATTCATGGAGAGAATTTAAAATGTTTGAATAATTTGTTTTTTGATCGATTTTAGAATATTTTTTTATTTACTATCCCTTCGTTTTCCTTGTAAATATGTTAACTATATTAAATATTAAAGAAAAAATTTTGGTTTCATTTTAAAAAGTTTATTTCAAAATAGAGCTTGAGCTTGAATTTGAGCTTGCTGGAGCCGAGTACCAGTCGGTAGCCTTGAGTCCTGCTTCTAATTTGAATTTTTGAATGAGGAATCTCTTATTCGTATAAAATGGTGAACCCAAATATGTATGTTTTACATAGATTCTCCAAGTTTTTGTATGCATCCTGGTTGCTTGGTGTTGGAATTTTCCAATCGCAAAAGCGTCTTTTGAAGTGCAGAGATTCCAAGCAGTGAAAGCGAACTCAAAATGCGGTCTGACAAACCTGGTGTACCGGTGTTATACTTTTTTTAGTATAAAGATTCTTAAATAATAAATAAATGGAGTTGCTAAAATATGGAATCAAGTAAAAGTTCAAATATTTCACTATATTTACTAGAATTGTCTTTTTTGATATTGGTCAATTCGCATTATATCTGGTAAAATTATTGTATGTAGTAAATTTACTGAAATTTTAGTAAATGATCGAAAATTTTGGTTAAATCAATTTAAACAGTAAGTTTAAAACTGCAAGATTTACACAAAGTTTAAAATGCCTAAATTTACTTCGTGAAAAAATCTTTTTGAATCTGCACCCAAATTAAAGCAATAAAAAATCGATCAAGAATCTATCTAATATATTGAATTTATACGGACACTAAATAATCAACTCAAACTTCGTCTCTAGGCTTGTATTTTTTACATAATAAGTTTAAGATCTTGAGACAACAAGTTATATATTTGATAATTGTAAAAAAATATTTCTGTTTTCAGCTAAATCATTTTAAAGTTCAATGTTTTTTAAATGAAAAAATTTGAATTCTCTAAATCTCAAAAATACAATGGTTCAATAAAAGGTCCAGAATTCGCTGAATTACGTTATTTGATGTGATTTTGCATTATTTTTTAGTAAGCTTACGTAATCTTACGTGAATATTAGTCGGTAAGGATATGTAATTTTTCGAAAAATTACGTAAGCTTACATTAAAACAAGTAACTTTTAGTAAATCCGTTACAAAATGCTTACGGACAGAAAAATTAAGTTTTTGTTAAAAAAAACAAAAAGTGAAAGAAATTTTTTTTTCTGTGGATACAAAAATTTTAAATGCTGAAAAAATGTTTTTATAATCAATTTATTTTGATTAGAAACGGAACTTTCTTTTCTATTTTAGTTATTTTTTTTTTTATTTTTTAAAACTTTTTAAAAAAAAAATCTTAAACAAACTTTTCATTAAAATTTGAATTTTTTCAAAAAAATTTTATGAATTTTTGATTTATATTAAAATTAATGAAAATTAAAATAAAATAATTACTTTACAAAATTTTTGAAAAAAAGAATTTATCAAAAAAGATAAAAAATACACAAAATACAGAAAAATTTAGTAAAAAAGCGTAGATTTAAAATAATTTCATTTAAATTTGAGTAAATTCTTCCTTTTAGTTGTTTTGTTAGTAAAAAATAAACAAGTACTTTAAATCTCTAATTATACAAGATTCCGCGAAGATTATTTCATTTTGATAGTAAAATTATAAATATTATTTGGTAAATTATTATATTTTAGCTAAAATTACCAAAAAAAATTTTTTTTTCTAAATTTGCATAACTGATATTATTGTTATTAATTTTTCTAAATCATATAAAAATTATATATTAAACATAAGTTTACTTAAAAAAATAAAAATTAGCAGATAGACGTTTAAGTCAATTTTGAGCAATTTTTTTTAGCCAGAGAAGGATGTTTTGGTGGTACAAGTGAGTTGTAATCTGGTTTCTAATTTAGATCTCAATAATTCTTTTTTCATTACAATTCGGTTCATATAGTGACAAAGGATAAACAAAATTTTTTTAAAAAGTTAAATAAAAAATAAATTTTTATTAAATTTAATTAAATATTAGACAAACTAGCATCAAGCTTGATTTTTAAAATAAATTCACATTTAATTAAATTAATTAAGTAATTTTATGGAAAGTAAGTCATTTTAATATTCATCTAGTAAAATTGGTGAAAAATCATTAATTTTAGTTAATGAATTAGCACACGCCGTTTTTTTTTTTGATTAGTTTTCCTGAAATAAAATGGCTTGAATAATGCTAAAATTATATCAGATATTCTAAGACATACTTGTAAATTCATTTTTTTTAATGTACTGATTTTAAGCTCCTTAAGATTAAAAAATTAAAACCAAAATTAAACAAAAACGAAAAGAAAAGAAAAAAAAAGAATACACAGAATAAAAGTTTAAATAAAATAATGAAAAATTTAAATTGATAAATTGAAACAAAAGTGAAAAAGTAACAAAAAAAAATTTTATAGGAAGCATCTTTTATCTAAAGCCCGAGAAGCGCGGCTTTGGAAATAGTTTTTGTTAAATTGAGGAATCTAAAACAAAAATTAAAATAACTAATATAAATAAAGCAAATTTTTTTAAAAAGCATAAAAGAAAAGGAAATTTTTTTGGGGGGTAATTAAAGCTCATGTAAAACAATTTTATTTTATCTTTATTCTCAGCATGATTGTTAGAGCATTACATTTTTTACAAGACTCCATATTGAACGTGTGTTCCATCATTGCGTCTTTAATCAAACTCTCCAGTATTGTATAATGAATGCAAACCAATGAGGCTAAAATTGCCAGGTTAGACAATATTTTTAAAAAAATTTAAGAAATTCATTAAGAATGTTTCATGAGTATTCTTGCGCATTTAGAATACTTTTTTAATAATCATCTGATTTATTAAAAATTTAAATTGAGATTTTTAATTTTTTTTTACAAATCAAATTTTAAATTAAATTCTTTTTTATTTGCCAATAATAATAAAAAAATACAAATAAAAAAACATAATTAATTTTAAATTTAAACACGCAAAATCTTTCTCAAAGAGTTAACTATATGACAAGAACTTCAACTAACAACAAACGGAAAAGCCGAATTTAAAAACACGCAAAATATTTTATTTTTGTTAAAATATGAGTCTAATTAACAAAAATTACACTTGTATTGAAAATAAAACAGGTTGTTAGATATTAAGGACTTAAGCTTGTTTGGCTTAAAATATTTTCTTATTTCGTTCTAATTAGTTGATGTGGCATTTACACCATTTCCATTGCACGCGGCCTTGTAAAAATTCAACGCTTCCAAATAATTTTTTTGGTATAACGTCACATTGTTAGGATTAATTGGTACTAGCAGGTTATTCGGCTTTGATGAATTGTAAAACATGGCTGCGGCAAACGCGGCCGGTGACATAAATTGAGCCAATAGACTACCATGATTCACTTGTAATGGTGCCTGACTTGTCACTAAGTTATTTACACTGGTTAAATTGTCCACTGATACTTGTGTCGACTGAGGAGATATATTCGTGTATTGCTGCATGCTTTCACATTTCTCTACCACATCACTTTCACTATTTGACTTGTTTATTTCATTCAAAGACTTGGCCACATTGACACAATCATTGGATTTTTTACTCTTGAGAAAATCTGAATTTTGAAAATTGGCTAAACTATACTGATGAAATTGTTCTTGTAACTGACTATTTTGATTTATTAATTTGTAGAAATTTTTCGAAAACATGCTACTTTTTTCATTTTCATTCAATTTTTTGGCCACCTCCTCACACTTTTTGCCATCTTCACTCTCTCCCACCGAATTGTCACAATTCTCAGTGTCATCATCCTCTTCGTCGTCCTCATCTTCATTAAAGTCCGAGTTGGTCGACTGTGCCTGTGACATAATCTGCTTTCGCTTTGTCTTGTATCTTCTATTTTGAAACCAAATTTTAACCTGGGTCTCTGTGAGCTTTAAATTAAATTTAAAAAAAAATTAAAATTCACTGAATTATAGAAAAATTTTATTAATTGTGAGGAACTGCTCTCAAAGACATAACTTTTTGACAAATAGAGTCGTGAATGAATGGAACAAACTCCCAATCTCAATTGAAGAAACGGAAAACGTCAACAATTCTAAAAGAATTTTGGATGAACCTAAACTATTTAATTTATTTTAAACTGTTTGAAGGGACAATCGCAAATAACTGCTGAAGCCACTAGTTGGCAGGACGCCCTAGGCGTGTGTATAACCTTAACGTTATACAGAGCAGTTTATTATTATTATTATTAATTAATATTTAATAAATAAATTTAAATTTTACTTTGAGACTAGATGCCAGATCGGCTCGCTCTGGTCCGGACAAATAGCGCTGATAATTGAACCTTTTTTCCAATTCCAGAACTTGAGCATGCGAAAAAGCAGCTCTGGACCTCTTCTTTTTCGGTTTGACGAGCAGTGGGTGACCAGAGTGATGACCAAAATTAGCATTCGAAGCGTAGCCATTGTGAAATTGTGGAAAATACAAGTTGTGATGCTGAAAAGATGAATTGGGCAGCGCACTTGGTGGAAAAGAAAGTTGTGGAGCCTGGAAAATTGATGCTTGGTTAAAAGAGAATTTGGGCACCATACAAGGCTTGGCCAGTTGGTTTAGGGCTAAATGCTGATTAAGTGACCAGTCTTTTTGTTTCGGCAAAAAGGGTGCCGATGACGCGGAAGAAGAGGAAGACGTAGATATGCTTGAAGATAGAGAAGAGTTTGATACTGGTTTAAAAGGGCACTTTTCGTCTTTTTTCGCCTCTGCGTCTTCTACATCACTCAGATCCGACTCATCATCACTGCACCCGATCCGAGCCTGCTTTTCGGCCGGCTCTTCCCACTGCTCGTCATCATCTTTGCACGATTTTTTACTCAAAATCTGATCTATGGAAAAAAATGAATTTTTTGGTACCGACTGGACTCGGGCGCTGGCCTCGTTGCTTCCAATAGAAACATTCAATTCAGAGCCTGTGTCGGAACTGCTTTGCTCGGTCATTTTCGATCAAGACAAATTTATGTGTCTAAAATTGTTAGAGCTAATTAGGTGCCGGAATAGGAAAAAAGAGAGAAAGAGAGAGAGAGGAAATTGGAAGAATGTTGCTCAGGTTTAAAATTATATTTTTGTTCTCTTAAATATAATTTGAGTAAAAATATAAAAAAAAATTAAGATTTAGATTTTTGTTTTATTGGTCGATTGTAAATTATTGATAAGCAAAAATTAACAAATAAAATTTGTTCCTAATTGTTATTCTTAAAATAAAAAATAATAATAGCAAGTAGAAACTTGTTCTTTAGAAAATATATTTATTTTTGTTTGTAAGCTAGATGCGTATAAATCAAACTCCTGCCAGCTATCGATTATTCCATTTTATTAACGTATAATAAACGATTATCATCTAGAATAATTTAGGCAGCCCTATTCAACATCTAATTGAGTTCTATTCTTGAAAGTTGAAGCCTTTTACTTTTTATTTTAGTCAAAAAGTGCTAGTAATTTATACGAATTTATAAAATATTCAGCATGAAAAATTTTTATTTGTTATTAAACAATGATTAAGATTATAAAAATCTAATTGAAGCAAATAAGGCAAGAGAAATTGCAATACGATTTAGCTGATGATATAAACAAGTTTATAAACTTTGCTAGTTGTATTATTCACTAACTGAAAGGTAATTAATATGTAATTAAAATAATCTGAAATGATAGTTTCTTAAAATAATATATCTGGATTCGATCGTCGATGAGATCTTTACGAGTAATTAAATCTAAATTAGAAACTTGGAAGAATATGTTGCAGTCAAGTTGGAAATATCTCCAAGCACTCGGAGCGTCAACACTGCTAACATTTTCAAATGCCAGATAAATACTGCTAATCGCCTAGCCTCAGTTCTGGCTATTAATTATTTTGAGAAAAATTATTAAAATTTCATTATTTGTTTATCGTTTTGATGCCTGTTCGATTTTATCGACATCTCATTGGAATTATGCAACATGCTCACTCAACCAGAAATTTTTAATCCTTTCTAATTTTTGTTTTATTTTTTTTGAAAATTAAAAATTAAATCAACTGTATTTCTTGTTAAAATTTTATCTATTTTTGATTTTTTTAATATGAAAAATTTGTTTTACACTAAATTAACTAAAATTCATAATAAGATTTTTATTTTTTGACTGAAACTAGAAGCACTCCAGATATCAACAAAAATTAACTCTACAATTTTCAAATTTGGCTGATAATCTAAAATTTTTTTAAAGTTTTTTCAAATAAACTGAATCGTAGAAAAAATGCTTGTTTTAATTTGAAAATGTAATGAATTTAATAAAATAATGACAAATGTTTAAGTGCATTCGGTCTGTATAGAATGCTTTTCTTTTCTGAACTGCTTAAGGATTCCTGTCTTTAAATTATTATTTGAATTAATAAAAAAAAATATTTAAAGATCATTTAAATAGGCTAATAATGATGAAATAATGGAACTTGGTCCATCTTTTTAGCGAAATGATTGTAGGAAAGCAGAAAAGTTAGTTTAAACTTATAAAAAAATAATTTAAATTTAAATAGTAAAATGTGATAGAATTCAAATCTACCTAAAAAAATTTTTTTTAAACGTTTAAAATATAAACTTAACCATTTAGATAATTAGAGAATGTCCATATTAGTTTTTAAAGTGGTTTTTTTAACAATCAAATAAATTGATTTTAAATTTTTTATTTTATTTAAAAAAAAATTAAAACAAATTAGATTGTAGAAACCTAAAATCTACTCACAACTTTTTTTAATTAAGTAATGCTATGCATTAAAAAAACTCTAAGAGTTTTTTGATTTTAAAATAAGAATCAACCAAAATATCTGAAAATATTTTGATAAATTTACTTTGAAATGTTAAGAGGAAGTTAATATATACGTTTTCACATTTTCTTTGTAAAAGTTAAAATGAAACAAACGGTGCTCCTCGTTATACATATTTAAAAAAATTAATTTTAAAATCAAAATTTATTCAAATTTTATTTTGATAAAAACAATTAATTATCTCTTTTGGTGAATTTTTCTTAAAAAAACATCAATATGGCATCGCATTTAGTTTTACAACAATTTTTGTTGTTGAGGCAATGTCACCTACTTGACTTAGTTTGCTACAAACCTTTAATAAATAAGCTTCAAGGTATTTTTAAGAAAAATACATGACAATTAAAATTGATTTTAATCTAACTTTGAGTAAAATCTCATAGACATACTAGAGCTGATTATTACTTTATTTTTTTCCATTAAAAAATAATAATAAATTAAACCTATTTAAAATTTAAATATTTTTTTAAAAAAAATTAAATTCAAATAATTTAAAAACATGCGAAAATAAACTTAATTTTAATAAAGTCATTTTCCAAACAAACAGTTTGATTAATTGATAAAAAGCCCAAATAAATCAGACATCGCATTTATATTAAAACAAATAGAAAGGGGGACGTACCAGGAGTTCTTTGATCGAAGTTTTTCAAAAGAAACTTAAATCCTTTAATCCAGCAGGTAGTTTATCAACAAACTCACAAAGCCAGATCAGACAAGCTAATAAGGAACATTCGAACAAGTGTAATAGATTAAAATTCTGAAGCGAATTGCTCTTATTCCGAAATAGTCTGATTGTTAATCTCTTCAAAAGAAAGCTCCTTAATCCCGAGAGATTTACTCAACAAATCATTTTCGATTAGTTTTCATGTTTTTATTAACTACTACTATTACACTTGGCATGCTAAATATTTGTTTATTCTAGAGTCAACTAGAACTGTATCAATAAAAATGAGAAAAATTATTTATTTACATTGAGAACAATTTTTATAGTTGAAATTTTTTGGAAAAAATAATCAGCCAATATGGCATTTTAGCATTATTCCCGAGTTATTTAGTCTAAAAAACCTGTTCGCTGAATATTATTACAGAGATAAACGATTATTAATTCGGCCAAAATTGATCGCTAAAATAGATTTCTCTCTAACCAAGTAAGCTAAGCTTTGAAGCGATGATTTATTGGCAAGATTCCTTTTGATAATAGTCGATTGATTTGATTATTTGGTTTTATTTGGAGTAAATCTCATCGTCAGAACAATTTGCAGCATTTTTGAGCCTAAGCAGAATCATTCATGTTTTTAAATTTTTAATTCAAGAGCCCGAAAACATTAAATTTGTTCTTAGACACAACAAAACAAAAGTCATTTCCATTTCTAATTTGGAAAAATAAAGGAAATGGCTCTCTACGGCTCTTTATTGGTGGTAATCATTTTTTCGAGCTCAAAATGAAACTATTATCTGTTCAAAGTCAATTATCACTCAAAAAATATTGGCATCAAAAATTTTAACAGTTGGATTTTAATGTTTTTTAATTAAGCGAATTTATTTATTTAAATTTTTTTTTTGCTGGCTAAACTGAAAATTTTCTGAATTTATTTCAAAGTATAAACAAATTGATATAATCTCGGATAGATCGCTCAATTCAATTTGGCTTTATTTGTTTATTGATATATCGATTTAATTAAATTAACGTCGATGGGAAAAAAATTAGATATCTAATTTTTAAAATGTTTTTTAATAAATGTATTTATTTGATTATTTTAGCCACATACTGAACACCTTGTTAATCAAGACTTTTAATCAATAATGCTTAAATCTAAAAACAATTTTCTAATTGTTCCACTAGATTATTATTTCTAAACATTCTTCTTTAAATAAATTTTATCTACTCTCTAATTTTTGAATAAATTTTAACAGGACCCAGTTTAAAAAAAATTCAGAAATTTTAACACTTTTAAAATTTTAAAATTTAAATGTAAATAGAATTCAGCTTTTAACTCCTCTCTATTCTAAAACTTAAAACTACTTAACTAAACTAAAAAAAATATCAATAAGAGTTCGCGGTACTTGAAATACTTTATTTTTACCATTTTAATCCAAAGTAGGTCCATAGTATCTCTCGATGTCAATTTCACCATTCAATTTTTATTTCAAAACGCAACCCCAAGATTCCCTATCTTATATCTCTGTTTCTGTCTCAACCATCTTTATTCTTTTTGCACATCATTGTTGAAAATTTAGTTTTCTTACAATCGGATAGATCTACAATTAAAAACTCGAAGGTTGTTCAACTCATATATTGATTCGGCATGATCTTAAAAAAAGACGTAAGCAAATCTTTCCTTCGAATTGGAATACCAAAATTGCTTATTTCATAAAACAAAAAGTGTTTTGTAGGTAATTATAAGAGTATGGGAAATTGCTATGTGCAATTTTGATTCTCATTCTCTCCAAAAAACTCCAAATATAGGTGGCATTGAACAGGATTTTAAATAACCAAAATTCAAGTCAGAAATTGAATTAAATCAAAAATAAATTTAAAAATACAAAATGTAAATTTCGTTACTTTAAAAAAACTAACCACGAATTTTATAACAAAATTTGAAAAAAAAATTGAATATAAATTAACTTTTATTTTTATTTAGTGATTTTTCATCAATAATAAAATTTAAAAAAGTATTATTTGAATGTATATATCTAAAATTTTTTTCTTTATAGCCATCAAGAGTCAGATCTTTCGTTTGATAGAATTTTTGATGAATAAAATTAAAATTTTGACTCAATATATTCTAAGTTTTTCAAAATCATCATAATAAATCAAAATAATTTTGCTATTTTAATTTATTTTTAACAGTAAAACGCTTTCAATTTTTTAAAGTCTTTTTTATTTAGATAAAGTAATCAATTAAATTTTTTGAAATTATTTTTTGTTTATTATAAAAACAAAAATCTTAATTAAATAATAGGATTAAATTCTAATGATTTTTTCATGATTAAAAAAAACATTATATAAATTTAATTCCTCTAGTAAATTTTTGTAGCTGTATTAAAGAAATCAGAAATATCACAAAAGTAAAATTTTTGTTCAATTTTCAATTTGCTCTTTTTGCTCAAAAATTTCAAATGCGCAATTTCAATGCATTGTAATTTACACAGTCTTTTAACTTTTAAATTTTTCAAAATTCAATTCAAAAAAGTTTCAAATTTGCAATGTAACTAAATTGTGCATTTGAAATTTTTGAGCATAAAGAGCAAATTGAAAATTAAACAAAAATTCTACTTTGTCTAAATAATTTAAGTTTTAGCAAGAGACTTTTAATTCTAATTTTAAAATAAATTATATTTTTAATAATATTATAAATTAAATATGAATAATATGAATAATTTTGTTTAAAAAAAAAATCCTTTTTTTTTAAACATTTCATTTTCAAAAATTAAATCATTTTAAATTAATTATTTTTATTGATAAATAATTAAATTTCTAGCTATATTATCAATTTTCCTTTCTTTGGGCTTAAAAGTGTTTGAAATTAAACAATAGCCGAGCTAAATAAATACCATAAAATACAATTTTAAAAGTTGATTCGCGATTGTTAATTCAGCTGCTTATACCTGATAGAATAAAATCAAAAAAATTGTAAGACATGTGAACATCATCATTAGTTATCATTAAAACAAAACATCTGATTTTAATTTTTGGTTCTAAATTTAGATGTTTTTCTCTAAGCAGAAAAACGGTAGCATATTAATTTGGTCTTTAGTATTAAAAAAATAGTAAAATTCGCTACAAAAATTATTTTACTTTATACATAAACAAAATGTCGTTTTTTGAATAATGAAAACGAGATGGAAGAGGGAGTGTAAAATTTGGAGCTAAATTCTTTCTGGAAGCAAAGCAAATATGTTTTATTTAATGTTTTTATTAAATAATTGCAGTGTAAAAATTATTGATTTTGGTTATTGACTGCTTGGTAAACCAATGTCTGGTTAGTCAAAAATTAAGTTAAAATTTATTTTTGTAAATTTTTATTTCGGTTTAAGTTATTCAAATAAATTCTTTTTTAATAAAGATAAATATTTCATTTAAATAGTTTATTGAAAATGATTCTTCAAGATTAAATTAAAAAAAAAAACTATATTAAATTGTTTTAATTAATTATAAATATTTAATAAAATTTACAAAATTAATAAAAAATCATTATTTAATTTGAAAAATAAAAGGAAAATGTTTAATTTAATGTTCTAAATTAATTAATGTTAAATCAATCTAAAATGACTTTTTATTTCGTAAATAGACATTATTTTTTTCAAAATTTTTTTTAGACAACCGATTTCTTCGATCCCAAAGTTGATAGCCTGTATGTGAGAAAAACCTCTCACTTGGAACACTTGTTGCTGGGACTGCTAAAACAAGAAAGTATAGAAAATTGGGATTTATTAAAACTTCCAGTAATCCAATACATAGATGTTACTTCTATCTTTCCTATATTCATTGAGCTCTTTTTTAATATCAATTGATTCGTAGTTTTCGTCAAATGAATTTTCAGAGTCTTCAAAGTTGAGCTTTTTCTTTAATTAGAAAAATTCTAGCCTTTTTGATTGTACAATTGTGTTTATTTCGGTTTATGAAATCGAATTCTTTAAAAAAAAGTTAATGCTATTAAGAAATCATTTGATTCAATATCATATATATTACAGTAGTCATCTTAAGATTGTTTTAAAACAGCTTTTAAATCTTTGCTAGACCTAATATCATCTTCCTTTACTACTAATTTTGTTTCAATAAATTTTAATTCAGGTTTAATAATACTAGTCGTCACATAAGTTTCTCCAATCATTGTTCCACTTAACTTATTAAAAAGACCCAAAATTTTAAACTTTGAGAAAGAATCTCTAACTCTTCTTCATTTAACAAATTTAAAGCAAGATGTCTATATTCTGGTAAGTAGAAAATTGCATCAACGTAATTATGAAGTTTTAAAATACGGTTTAGCATTAAATAAGTAGAATGATATCTAGTAGAAACATATTTCAGAATTTTTCTGATAACTCTCTAAAAGACATTTTAGCTGGGAAGAATGATTAAATGAAGTCACTATATAACGTGATTTTGACATTATTATTGCCAATTGTTTAAAACTAAAATTTTGATCATTTTTTTCGAACTCATTTAATTGGCTAGGTTGGAAAGGGTTACAGTTATTCAATACTTTTTTTACAATTAGCTGGAGTATATGTCCCATGCAACGGATAGGAAGATAAACAATTTCTTTTTTCATCAGTCTATATGCTTTAACTACTGTACAATTTTTATCTGAAACAATTCTTAAAACTTTTTCCATAATTCCATACTCACTCAAAATCTCAAACAATTTCTTTTATGTATTTAGCACGGTGTCTTTCAGTCATACATTTAAAACCCAAAAAAAATTATTTTAATGAAAAGTTTTCTAGATAATGTTCTAAAATAGAAAGATACGTAAAATTCTGGCATGATGTTTAACTATCATTTGTTAAACATATAAAATGAATTGGTTTTAGAATATTCAAAAGTGTTTAGTTTGTGTTTAGGTCTAAATTAGTTCCACAATTTAAACTAAATTCTAACGCTTGGTTTTCACTAGCTGTATCAGAATTTGTTAAGGAACTTGTTAAATATTGCTGACTAGTTCTCTTGCACTTAAATATGAATCAAGAGTTGTTCTTGGACAAGATGGAGCTGATAATGTACCGTTCATTTTTTCCCTTGTTATCCTATTTGGCTAATGATCCATTTCTATGCCAAGAAAATTCTAAAAAAATTTACTAATAATTAATATTGGAATAAATTAAGAAAGTATAAGAATTCCTTAAACTTTATCGATGATCAAATTAGAATTTAACCAATTTTTGTTATAATAATTTTTTCATAATTAACTATGTTTGAATTTAAGCATTATTTAACTTTATTGACTTTTTTGTTTTACTCAAAGTATTGTTTAATTTTTGGTTAGGAAGATTTGTTCAACAGAATTTTGTAGACAACTAAGCAAGTCAATTGGTTATGACTAAAAATAACTCAGTACAGATTTTGTAAGCTATCGGGTTAGCTTCGGAAATTAATTTACAATAAAAAAACAGATACAAATAAAAATAGTTGTTAAAAAAGGGGATTGTAAAAAAGTTTAAGGAGCTTCATGAGAAAATCTTTTCAATTTTTATAGAGAGCTTAGTTGATTAATTCTTTAATTGACAGTCATTCCTCGACTTACTTTTCAGATCTCTTAAATTTTAGATACAATTATAACCAACATCAACATCACTTGTAAATATTTTGAAAGCTTACTAAATTTCTTGACTAACTCAACATTTTAAATTTCTTCTATGTAGATATAATTGTGCGGTTAAATTTAAATGAATGAATTGATTGAATTTTGGATTATAACTGCAGAGAAAATACAGAATTTGTCTCAACATTTAACAAATTTATAAAAGCAGAAATCCAGATCTTAATAGAACACAGAGACCATCCGGAACAAAATTTAAACTAGAAAAAAAAATTGCATCATTTTTTTTATAATTAAAATAAAATTTAAAACTATTAAACTACTTCTTATTTTTAAATCTTTTCTGAATGAAGTCAACTCTTCCATTCAACCTATACAATTTAATCTATATTTTTTTAATTATTTATTTTCTTTTTTAATAAAAAAATGAGAGTCAAGTGATTTTTTCATACGGATTTGGATCTTAATGTCCATGGCCAATATCAATAATTTATTTATAATTGAATAAGGCTAATTCAATTGTGATATCTCAATTATTAAATTAAATACCCCAAATTATACCAAATTTGATTTTATGCACAAAAAAATCAAATTACTATTATAAACAAATTAAATAAATTATCAGATATTCTTATCAATAAAATGAAGAAAATTGGAAGAAATAATTTTGACAATGTAAACAGAAAAGGAATTATTGTATTTAACATTTATAGATGATTATATAAAATCAAAATATTAAAAAAAAATTAAAATTTAAACCTGATTATGCACTATTAAAAAAAATTGAACCAAATGAATTAAAACATAACCTCTCCTTCAATTTTGTTTATTAAGCCAAAAATTTCTAAAACCGTCAACGAATTTACCCACGACCTGTCCTGAATGCAAAATCTAGATCTAAAGGTTGTCGAAACTATTTTAGTTAGATTTTCGAGAAAGTTTTATTTAGCTTAAATTTCTCACATATCAATGACGATTCTCCAACATATCACCAAGTTAATAAGGGCTATTTTGAAATCTTGTTTTTTTTATGCCCATCTAGCATTCTAGATAAGTCAGCTAATTTTAGAGGTCTTTATGATAAGGACATGGCTAGTGATCATTTCTCTTTGCTAATTAAGCTTGATTCTAAATTTTTTAATAGCCAAGTAACTACTGGAGATTTGAAATAAGATCTTAAGAGATCAAATTGAAAAATTTTTAGTAAACTACTTAGTGGCAATAGGTTAGTTTATAAAAATGGTTCAACAAGGAATGATGGTGAAAAACTTAATGACATCCTAACAAAAGGCTTCCAATAGAGCCATTACTTAGGGCTAAAACATCAGGGATAAAAATTAAATATTGGGAAGATTGAATTAACAAAATTGTGAAAAGAGTCGAGTAAATCATTTTGAAAGTGAACCAACAAATTTAGAGAATTTGCCTCGCAGAAAAATAATCTAAAGACTAGAACATAAAAATAATTTTTTTGAAACGAGTCAGGAAGTTATAAATTTTACAATTGATGGTATTCACAACCAGATGCTCAAAAATATTCTTTAATTATTTAATTTCTCTTTACTAAATAATGATGTACGAGATCATGGAAAACTGAACTGCAAAAATATCAATGTTTCTTAAAAAAGAAATAATTCCCTTACGACACAAATAATCGACCTATTGATGTTACTAGTTGCCTAGGAAATGCTCCTTTAGAGAATCATCAATAGCAGGCTCTATACCTTTGTTGAGAAGAAAAACTTATTTATTATTTGTAAAAAGAGCAATCCGGATTCAGGCGAAACGCGGTTAATCTCTTCCTCTTAAGCCAAAAATCACTTTAATGAATCAAGAGAAGTTTGCGGCCTCTTCTTTAATATCTAGAAGGCATTTGAAAGGATATGGAATAAAGTTCTCTAGTTTAAACTAATTAAGCTTAATGTCTGGTATTGTGAATTTCACATACAAATCGAACAAAAATTCTTCATTTATTGATAAATTAAAATTAAAGTTAATAAAAAATGTTAGAAAAAATACTCCAACTAAGTGCAACATACTTTGTTGCAGCTTTTTTACCTAAAATTATTTTTCTCATACAGTGTTGCTTTGCCACAAGGATTTTAGGAAAATTTACGTAATTTTACGTTAATTTACGTAAAAAATGTAATTATACGAAATTTTACGTAAAATTACGTTTGTAAAAATTAGTAATTTTACGATTATTAACGTAAACTTGCGAAAAATTACGTAATTTTACGTAAAACTGTACTTTTTTTATCGTAAAATAAAGTAAAAAATTGTAAAAAAAAGTAAATTTTTCAAGTTTTATTGGAATCTTTTAGCTAAATTAATTAAATAATATTTAGTCCTTTTTTTTAGCAATCGATCTTTCTGTTTTTTAACTGTTTATGGCATTTAGCCATGTTGTTGGAAACTCCATTTTAAAAGGGACAAACTTTTTCAAATGAACCTAAAATTTAAATTTCATAATTTTCTTGAAAGTATATATCATTAATTCCCCTTAATTTCCAAAAATTTAATGTAATCGTTATCTTGATAAAATTTGATTGTTTGATTTGCATGATCAGGAAACTTCTCTGAAATTTTTTTTCGTAATTCGTTGGTAAAATCTTTTTGAGTATCTTTAAAAGAAGAAATTTGAAAAATTTAAAAAAGAGTTTAAAAAGAAAAATTTTTAATTACAGATCATTGAAATTTCTTTTTCACTTTCAGAATCAGTATCATAAGTCTTTTTATCAATTTTCCGTTTCAACCGAGGTGATATTAAACTTTCATTATTTTTTATGAAATCTTTTAGCTCAACATTATCTAAATTTGATTGTCTCAAATTTATATTTAAGTGATTTAATTATTCCGAAATTAATTTTAATGAATTTTCATCAGATGATTTATATTCCTGATTTATTTCCTTGATAAATTTGGTCACCTTCAAATTTAAATTTAAATTTAGATTTTTCAAAAATTTAAATTTTTTTTACTTTTTTTTTGGGACTTTAAAAATTTTTTCATTTGTTATGGTGGCATCAACAAGAAGAAATTGATTGTTCTCTTCTAAAATAAAACTAATTTTTGTTCCTTTCAATAACTTAAAAAATTTTAAATTAAAAAAATAAAAATTTTTCATGATTAAATTAACTCGTCTTTATCTAACCTTTAAGATATTTTACAAATATCTACTGTTGAGTGAACTTTATTTTAGTGGTTAAACGGTTGTTTTGTGTCCGGAATATCGTAAGTAAAAGCGATTACTTCGATTTCGTCTTCCCAAGATTTAGCTTTTGTTGTTTTTTTTTCCTCGAACTCTTCATTCTCACTTAGACTAGAATTTTTTTCAGTTTCATTAACTAAAACTGTCTTTGTTTTTTAATTTAGTTTAATAGCTTTTGGATTCGTTTTTTTAGGAGGCATCACGTTGTTCAAGATTTTATATCTATATTTTATAAAAAAAAATTTTTTTAAAGTTTAAACATTAAGTTTTTTATACTATTTTAGAAATCTTTAAATGGTTTTTAAGAAAAAGAAACGAGGTCTCAAGAAGAACCTTTTGAAACAAATTTTTTTCTTGCATTATAGAAGAAAACAAAGCTTAAAAAAATAAGAAGCATTCTAAAAATGTCTTATTCAAAAAATAGTATTCCTTCATTTAATGTAAAAATTTACCATTTTTTTAGCTAATTGTTAATCAATTTTTGTAAAGTATATCAAAAAACTACTTAAAGAACAAAACTACAATTAAAAAAAAACAGTCGATGTATCCCAAAGTTTATTGTAGATTTCATAAAAGTTTTAAAAAATCTTTTGCAAATTTAAAATTAAAATTTTTTTTAAAGACACAAACACTCAAAAAAAATGGTTTAGAACCATCACACAAACTTGTTCGAAAAATTAAAAAAAAATTTGGGAAAAAATTTAGTTCGAGTGTGATTAGAAAATATAGATACAAGCTTGGTAATTTTAATCTAATTTCAGGAATATCAAACCAAGATTTATCTTTTTCTATCGATTTTTTTGTATTTAAACTGAAAAATTGAAAAACAAAATCAAAAAATACAAACAAAAAGAAAGATTGAATTTTAACCAAATAATCTTTTTTAAGATTTAATTTTGATTTATCTTCTTTAAAAGATTTATAATTTTTAAAAGATTTGTATTTAAGAAGTAATCAATATTAAATCTTAAAAAAGACTATTTGGAAAAAATTCTATTTTCCTTTTTGTTTGTATTTTTTGATTTTGTTTTTTAAACTTTCCATTTAAATACAAAATTTTACTGGTTAAAATATTTAAAATATTCAAAAAAACAGTAAAAGAGAAAAAAAATTGCGATAATTATATTTTCCAAGTTAGTTTATAATTTATTTTTAAGGTTTTCGAAGGTCCCTATTCTTACAGATCTTCATAAAATTGAGCGCTTAATATGGTGCCGAAACCATGAAAATTGTGATTTTTAAGATTACATTTTTGTCGATGAGACAACTTTGATTTTCTACGAAAAGCCAATTTATCAATTTAGATTGCCATCGACACGTCCCGATGCCTTTCCTTGCAGGTCTAAGTTTGAGAGCAAAATACAAATTTGGGGTGGGATTTCTAGCAAAGGAGCCACCAAATTTGCAGTAAAATTAGGAATATTAATGATGTCTTTTAGCTTTTTAAAACAAATTTGAATGGAGAAATGTATAATGAAAGAATTTCTGATTACTAAATACCGTTTACTACTGCCAAATTTGGGACAGAATTTAAAATCCATCAAGACAATGATTCAAAACATAGTTCAGACATATCCACTAAGTTTTTAATTAAAAATGAAATTAATTGAGTAAATTTTAATTCAATTAAATTTAGAAGAATTAAAAATTTCAAATATGTTAAATCTCCTCCATGGTCACCGGACTTTAATCCGATCGATATGGTCTGGAATGAGATGAAAGAATTTGTGAGATCAAAAGAGATAAAAAATGAAGAAATGGCGATTAAAGCTATTTTTGAATTTCAAAAAATATTAACACCTGTGAAATGTCAATCATATATAGATCATTTAAGAAAAGTTTGAATTTTTTTTTATTAATTAGTTAATATAATATAATTTAATTCAAATATTTAATTATTCAGGTAGTAAAAATAGTAATAAACAAGGAAGGTGAATGGTCAAATCATTAAAGCAATTTAAAAAAAAAATTCAAGCTCAAATAAAACTTTATTTGAAAAAATTAACTTTTTTTACAATTTTTTACTTTATTTTACGATAAAAAAGGACAGTTTTACGTAAAATTACGTAATTTTTATTTTTATTAATTTTTGTCTAAAATTTTAAAGAAATCAAAAATTTGTTGAACCAAAAAACCACTTTTTTTTGGCCCTTTTCAAGTTTACGGAAAATTTTGTAAATTTACGTAATTTTTCGTAATTTTACGTTAATTATCGTAAAATTACTAATTTTTACAAATGTAATTTTACGTTAAAAAATCGTAAAATTACAATTTTTTACGTAAATTAACGTAAAATTACGTTAATTTTTCTAAAATCCATGTGGCATAGCAACACTGTATAGCAACCATTATAAAGTATTTAACCAGTTAATATTTTACCGCGTGTTTTAAGATGTTTAAATTTGTGAATTAGAATTGGTGCAATTTTACTAAATATGCAGATAATATTTTTAATGTTTATTGATTTTTTGTATAAGTTTTGATTTTGAAGTATTTGTTAGGACTTGTATGAAAACATCTTAATGACGATATATATGACCAAGCGACATTCTCAATTTCGAAAGAGAGAATGTCTTAACTTTAGCGCTTCCAAAGTTACGGCTATCCAAAGAGGGTCAGCTGTAAAACAAGTTCTTGCTCTGCTAAGATTCTATACTGGATGTTGGTCAAAGCCAGCGGCACCCTCATACGACAAGACTAGGACAAAGATCCGTAGATCTATGTACTCGTAATACAGCTCTTCTTCGGACTCGTAGAAGACCACATAGCGTGGCTGCCACCACCCTCCTCTTTTCTCATCCTGGGCTTGGGACCGGCTTACGGCAGAGTTACGGTGGCTTAAAATATATTTTTAATAAAAGCTTATTTGACTTAAAATTGGTTCAAATAATATTTTCTAAAACCTTCTTTTAATTAATATCTTAAATCTAAATTTGTTAATTTTAAAAACAAATTAAAAAATTACAAGAATTTTTTGTTCAAAAAACGATATTCAAAAAATATTGATCAAATAATCAAAACTAATATGAATAAATTTAAATGCTACAATGGATTTAAAAAAAAATATTCATTTAGAATTTTTAAATTTTTTTTCAAGTATCTGATTTTTTAAACATTTATTATTATTTGGATTTTATTCAATTTTTTTGGTGTTCTACCTTGTTTTTTAATAATAAAAAAGTTTTAAATATTTTACTTAAAATTTTTAATTTTTGTCACCCTCCTATTTTTTCATCCGGGCTTGGGACCGGCATACGGCATAGTTATGACGGCGTCTTCCCCTAAGAAGCACGTGGGACGTTCATCATAAACAGCGCCACTCATCCGAGCACTTTTAATTTGGCTGCGAACTCGGCAACTATTTAGACTAGCTTGGAACCACAAACCAAGCGACATTCTCAATTTCGAAAGAGAGAATGTCTTAACTTTAGCGCTTCCAAAGTTACGGCTATCCAAAGAGGGTCAGCTGTAAAACAAGTTCTTGCTCTGCTAAGATTCTATACTGGATGTTGGTCAAAGCCAGCGGCACCCTCATACGACAAGACTAGGACAAAGATCCGTAGATCTATGTACTCGTAATACAGCTCTTCTTCGGACTCGTAGAAGACCACATAGCGTGGCTGCCACCACCCTCCTCTTTTCTCATCCTGGGCTTGGGACCGGCTTACGGCAGAGTTACGGTGGCTTAAAATATATTTTTTAATTAAAAGCTTATTTGACTTAAAATTGGTTCAAATAATATTTTCTAAAACCTTCTTTTAATTAATATCTTAAATCTAAATTTGTTAATTTTAAAAACAAATTAAAAAATTACAAGAATTTTTTGTTCAAAAACGATATTCAAAAAATATTGATCAAATAATCAAAACTAATTTGAATAAATTTAAATGCTACAATGGATTTAAAAAAAAATATTCATTTAGAATTTTTAAATTTTTTTTTCAAGTATCTGATTTTTTAAACATTTATTATTATTTGGATTTTATTCAATTTTTTTGGTGTTCTACCTTGTTTTTTAATAATAAAAAAGTTTTAAATATTTTACTTAAAATTTTTAATTTTTGTCACCCTCCTATTTTTTCATCCGGGCTTGGGACCGGCATACGGCATAGTTATGACGGCGTCTTCCCCTAAGAAGCACGTGGGACGTTCATCATAAACAGCGCCACTCATCCGAGCACTTTTAATTTGGCTTGCGAACTCGGCAACTATTTAGACTAGCTTGGAACCACAAACCAAGCGACATTCTCAATTTCGAAAGAGAGAATGTCTTAACTTTAGCGCTTCCAAAGTTACGGCTATCCAAAGAGGGTCAGCTGTAAAACAAGTTCTTGCTTCTGCTAAGATTCTATACTGGATGTTGGTCAAAGCCAGCGGCACCCTCATACGACAAGACTAGGACAAAGATCCGTAGATCTATGTACTCGTAATACAGCTCTTCTTCGGACTCGTAGAAGACCACATAGCGTGGCTGCCACCACCCTCCTCTTTTCTCATCCTGGGCTTGGGACCGGCTTACGGCAGAGTTACGGTGGCTTAAAATATATTTTTAATAAAAGCTTATTTGACTTAAAATTGGTTCAAATAATATTGTCTAAAACCTTCTTTTAATTAATATCTTAAATCTAAATTTGTTAATTTTAAAAACAAATTAAAAAATTACAAGAATTTTTTGTTCAAAAAACGATATTCAAAAAATATTGATCAAATAATCAAAACTAATATGAATAAATTTAAATGCTACAATGGATTTAAAAAAAAATATTCATTTAGAATTTTTAAATTTTTTTTCAAGTATCTGATTTTTTAAACATTTATTATTATTTGGATTTTATTCAATTTTTTTGGTGTTCTACCTTGTTTTTTAATAATAAAAAAGTTTTAAATATTTTACTTAAAATTTTTAATTTTTGTCACCCTCCTATTTTTTCATCCGGGCTTGGGACCGGCATACGGCATAGTTATGACGGCGTCTTCCCCTAAGAAGCACGTGGGACGTTCATCATAAACAGCGCCACTCATCCGAGCACTTTTAATTTGGCTGCGAACTCGGCAACTATTTAGACTAGCTTGGAACCACAAACCAAGCGACATTCTCAATTTCGAAAGAGAGAATGTCTTAACTTTAGCGCTTCCAAAGTTACGGCTATCCAAAGAGGGTCAGCTGTAAAACAAGTTCTTGCTCTGCTAAGATTCTATACTGGATGTTGGTCCAAAGCCAGCGGCACCCTCATACGACAAGACTAGGACAAAGATCCGTAGATCTATGTACTCGTAATACAGCTCTTCTTCGGAACTCGTAGAAGACCACATAGCGTGGCTGCCACCACCCTCCTCTTTTCTCATCCTGGGCTTGGGACCGGCTTACGGCAGAGTTACGGTGGCTTAAAATATATTTTTAATAAAAGCTTATTTGACTTAAAATTGGTTCAAATAATATTTTCTAAAACCTTCTTTTAATTAATATCTTAAATCTAAATTTGTTAATTTTAAAAACAAATTAAAAAATTACAAGAATTTTTTGTTCAAAAAACGATATTCAAAAAATATTGATCAAATAATCAAAACTAATTTGAAATAAATTTAAATGCTACAATGGATTTAAAAAAAAAATATTCATTTAGAATTATTAAATTTTTTTTCAAGTATCTGATTTTTTAAACATTTATTATTATTTGGATTTTATTCAATTTTTTTGGTGTTCTACCTTGTTTTTTAATAATAAAAAAAGTTTTAAATATTTTACTTAAAATTTTTAATTTTTGTCACCCTCCTATTTTTTTCATCCGGGCTTGGGACCGGCATACGGCATAGTTATGACGGCGTCTTCCCCTAAGAAGCACGTGGGACGTTCATCATAAACAGCGCCACTCATCCGAGCACTTTTAATTTGGCTGCGAACTCGGCAACTATTTAGACTAGCTTGGAACCACAAACCAAGCGACATTCTCAATTTCGAAAGAGAGAATGTCTTAACTTTAGCGCTTCCAAAGTTACGGCTATCCAAAGAGGGTCAGCTGTAAAACAAGTTCTTGCTCTGCTAAGATTCTATACTGGATGTTGGTCAAAGCCAGCGGCACCCTCATACGACAAGACTAGGACAAAGATCCGTAGATCTATGTACTCGTAATACAGCTCTTCTTCGGACTCGTAGAAGACCACATAGCGTGGCTGCCACCACCCTCCTCTTTTCTCATCCTGGGCTTGGGACCGGCTTACGGCAGAGTTACGGTGGCTTAAAATATATTTTTAATAAAGCTTATTTGACTTAAAATTGGTTCAAATAATATTGTCTAAAACCTTCTTTTAATTAATATCTTAAATCTAAATTTGTTAATTTTAAAAACAAATTAAAAAATTACAAGAATTTTTTGTTCAAAAAACGATATTCAAAAAATATTGATCAAATAATCAAAACTAATATGAATAAATTTAAATGCTACAATGGATTTAAAAAAAAATATTCATTTAGAATTTTTAAATTTTTTTTCAAGTATCTGATTTTTTAAACATTTATTATTATTTGGATTTTATTCAATTTTTTTGGTGTTCTACCTTGTTTTTTAATAATAAAAAAGTTTTAAATATTTTACTTAAAATTTTTAATTTTTGTCACCCTCCTATTTTTTCATCCGGGCTTGGGACCGGCATACGGCATAGTTATGACGGCGTCTTCCCCTAAGAAGCACGTGGGACGTTCATCATAAACAGCGCCACTCATCCGAGCACTTTTAATTTGGCTGCGAACTCGGCAACTATTTAGACTAGCTTGGAACCACAAACCAAGCGACATTCTCAATTTCGAAAGAGAGAATGTCTTAACTTTAGCGCTTCCAAAGTTACGGCTATCCAAAGAGGGTCAGCTGTAAAACAAGTTCTTGCTCTGCTAAGATTCTATACTGGATGTTGGTCAAAGCCAGCGGCACCCTCATACGACAAGACTAGGACAAAGATCCGTAGATCTATGTACTCGTAATACAGCTCTTCTTCGGACTCGTAGAAGACCACATAGCGTGGCTGCCACCACCCTCCTCTTTTCTCATCCTGGGCTTGGGACCGGCTTACGGCAGAGTTACGGTGGCTTAAAATATATTTTTAATAAAAGCTTATTTGACTTAAAATTGGTTCAAATAATATTGTCTAAAACCTTCTTTTAATTAATATCTTAAATCTAAATTTGTTAATTTTAAAAACAAATTAAAAAATTACAAGAATTTTTTGTTCAAAAAACGATATTCAAAAAATATTGATCAAATAATCAAAACTAATATGAATAAATTTAAATGCTACAATGGATTTAAAAAAAAATATTAATTTATAATTTTTAAATTTTTTTTAAAGTATCTGATTTTTTAAACATTTATTATTATTTGGATTTTATTCAATTTTTTTGGTGTTCTACCTTGTTTTTTAATAATAAAAAAGTTTTAAATATTTTACTTAAAATTTTTAATTTTTGTCACCCTCCTATTTTTTCATCCGGGCTTGGGACCGGCATACGGCATAGTTATGACGGCGTCTTCCCCTAAGAAGCACGTGGGACGTTCATCATAAACAGCGCCACTCATCCGAGCACTTTTAATTTGGCTGCGAACTCGGCAAACTATTTAGACTAGCTTGGAACCACAAACCAAGCGACATTCTCAATTTCGAAAGAGAGAATGTCTTAACTTTAGCGCTTCCAAAGTTACGGCTATCCAAAGAGGGTCAGCTGTAAAACAAGTTCTTGCTCTGCTAAGATTCTATACTGGATGTTGGTCAAAGCCAGCGGCACCCTCATACGACAAGACTAGGACAAAGATCCGTAGATCTATGTACTCGTAATACAGCTCTTCTTCGGACTCGTAGAAGACCACATAGCGTGGCTGCCACCACCCTCCTCTTTTCTCATCCTGGGCTTGGGACCGGCTTACGGCAGAGTTACGGTGGCTTAAAATATATTTTTAATAAAAGCTTATTTGACTTAAAATTGGTTCAAATAATATTGTCTAAAACCTTCTTTTAATTAATATCTTAAATCTAAATTTGTTAATTTTAAAAACAAATTAAAAAAATTACAAGAATTTTTTGTTCAAAAAACGATATTCAAAAAATATTGATCAAATAATCAAAACTAATATGAATAAATTTAAATGCTACAATGGATTTAAAAAAAAATATTCATTTAGAATTTTTAAATTTTTTTTCAAGTATCTGATTTTTTAAACATTTATTATTATTTGGATTTTATTCAATTTTTTTGGTGTTCTACCTTGTTTTTTAATAATAAAAAAGTTTTAAATATTTTACTTAAAATTTTTTATTTTTGTCACCCTCCTATTTTTTCATCCGGGCTTGGGACCGGCATACGGCATAGTTATGACGGCGTCTTCCCCTAAGAAGCACGTGGGACGTTCATCATAAACAGCGCCACTCATCCGAGCACTTTTAATTTGGCTGCGAACTCGGCAACTATTTAGACTAGCTTGGAACCACAAACCAAGCGACATTCTCAATTTCGAAAGAGAGAATGTCTTAACTTTAGCGCTTCCAAAGTTACGGCTATCCAAAGAGGGTCAGCTGTAAAACAAGTTCTTGCTCTGCTAAGATTCTATACTGGATGTTGGTCAAAGCCAGCGGCACCCTCATACGACAAGACTAGGACAAAGATCCGTAGATCTATGTACTCGTAATACAGCTCTTCTTCGGACTCGTAGAAGACCACATAGCGTGGCTGCCACCACCCTCCTCTTTTCTCATCCTGGGCTTGGGACCGGCTTACGGCAGAGTTACGGTGGCTTAAAATATATTTTTAATAAAAGCTTATTTGACTTAAAATTGGTTCAAATAATATTTTCTAAAACCTTCTTTTAATTAATATCTTAAATCTAAATTTGTTAATTTTAAAAACAAATTAAAAAATTACAAGAATTTTTTGTTCAAAAAACGATATTCAAAAAATATTGATCAAATAATCAAAACTAATTTGAATAAATTTAAATGCTACAATGGATTTAAAAAAAAATATTCATTTAGAATTTTTAAATTTTTTTTCAAGTATCTGATTTTTTAAACATTTATTATTATTTGGATTTTATTCAATTTTTTTGGTGTTCTACCTTGTTTTTTAATAATAAAAAAGTTTTAAATATTTTACTTAAAATTTTTAATTTTTGTCACCCTCCTATTTTTCATCCGGGCTTGGGACCGGCATACGGCATAGTTATGACGGCGTCTTCCCCTAAGAAGCACGTGGGACGTTCATCATAAACAGCGCCACTCATCCGAGCACTTTTAATTTGGCTGCGAACTCGGCAACTATTTAGACTAGCTTGGAACCACAAACCAAGCGACATTCTCAATTTCGAAAGAGAGAATGTCTTAACTTTAGCGCTTCCAAAGTTACGGCTATCCAAAGAGGGTCAGCTGTAAAACAAGTTCTTGCTCTGCTAAGATTCTATACTGGATGTTGGTCAAAGCCAGCGGCACCCTCATACGACAAGACTAGGACAAAGATCCGTAGATCTATGTACTCGTAATACAGCTCTTCTTCGGACTCGTAGAAGACCACATAGCGTGGCTGCCACCACCCTCCTCTTTTCTCATCCTGGGCTTGGGACCGGCTTACGGCAGAGTTACGGTGGCTTAAAATATATTTTTAATAAAAGCTTATTTGACTTAAAATTGGTTCAAATAATATTGTCTAAAACCTTCTTTTAATTAATATCTTAAATCTAAATTTGTTAATTTTAAAAACAAATTAAAAAATTACAAGAATTTTTTGTTCAAAAAACGATATTCAAAAAATATTGATCAAATAATCAAAACTAATATGAATAAATTTAAATGCTACAATGGATTTAAAAAAAATATTCATTTAGAATTTTTAAATTTTTTTTCAAGTATCTGATTTTTTAAACATTTATTATTATTTGGATTTTATTCAATTTTTTTGGTGTTCTACCTTGTTTTTTAATAATAAAAAAGTTTTAAATATTTTACTTAAAATTTTTAATTTTTGTCACCCTCCTATTTTTTCATCCGGGCTTGGGACCGGCATACGGCATAGTTATGACGGCGTCTTCCCCTAAGAAGCACGTGGGACGTTCATCATAAACAGCGCCACTCATCCGAGCACTTTTAATTTGGCTGCGAACTCGGCAACTATTTAGACTAGCTTGGAACCACAAACCAAGCGACATTCTCAATTTCGAAAGAGAGAATGTCTTAACTTTAGCGCTTCCAAAGTTACGGCTATCCAAAGAGGGTCAGCTGTAAAACAAGTTCTTGCTCTGCTAAGATTCTATACTGGATGTTGGTCAAAGCCAGCGGCACCCTCATACGACAAGACTAGGACAAAGATCCGTAGATCTATGTACTCGTAATACAAGCTCTTCTTCGGACTCGTAGAAGACCACATAGCGTGGCTGCCACCACCCTCCTCTTTTCTCATCCTGGGCTTGGGACCGGCTTACGGCAGAGTTACGGTGGCTTAAAATATATTTTTAATAAAAGCTTATTTGACTTAAAATTGGTTCAAATAATATTTCTAAAACCTTCTTTTAATTAATATCTTAAATCTAAATTTGTTAATTTTAAAAACAAATTAAAAAATTACAAGAATTTTTTGTTCAAAAAACGATATTCAAAAAATATTGATCAAATAATCAAAACTAATTTGAATAAATTTAAATGCTACAATGGATTTAAAAAAAAATATTCATTTAGAATTTTTAAATTTTTTTTCAAGTATCTGATTTTTAAACATTTATTATTATTTGGATTTTATTCAATTTTTTTGGTGTTCTACCTTGTTTTTTAATAATAAAAAAGTTTTAAATATTTTACTTAAAATTTTTAATTTTTGTCACCCTCCTATTTTTTCATCCGGGCTTGGGACCGGCATACGGCATAGTTATGACGGCGTCTTCCCCTAAGAAGCACGTGGGACGTTCATCATAAACAGCGCCACTCATCCGAGCACTTTTAATTTGGCTGCGAACTCGGCAACTATTTAGACTAGCTTGGAACCACAAACCAAGCGACATTCTCAATTTCGAAAGAGAGAATGTCTTAACTTTAGCGCTTCCAAAGTTACGGCTATCCAAAGAGGGTCAGCTGTAAAACAAGTTCTTGCTCTGCTAAGATTCTATATGGATGTTGGTCAAAGCCAGCGGCACCCTCATACGACAAGACTAGGACAAAGATCCGTAGATCTATGTACTCGTAATACAGCTCTTCTTCGGACTCGTAGAAGACCACATAGCGTGGCTGCCACCACCCTCCTCTTTTCTCATCCTGGGCTTGGGACCGGCTTACGGCAGAGTTACGGTGGCTTAAAATATATTTTTAATAAAAGCTTATTTGACTTAAAATTGGTTCAAATAATATTTTCTAAAACCTTCTTTTAATTAATATCTTAAATCTAAATTTGTTAATTTTAAAAACAAATTAAAAAATTACAAGAATTTTTTGTTCAAAAAACGATATTCAAAAAATATTGATCAAATAATCAAAACTAATTTGAATAAATTTAAATGCTACAATGGATTTAAAAAAAAATATTCATTTAGAATTTTTAAATTTTTTTTCAAGTATCTGATTTTTTAAACATTTATTATTATTTGGATTTTATTCAATTTTTTTGGTGTTCTACCTTGTTTTTTAATAATAAAAAAGTTTTAAATATTTTACTTAAAATTTTTAATTTTTGTCACCCTCCTATTTTTTCATCCGGGCTTGGGACCGGCATACGGCATAGTTATGACGGCGTCTTCCCCTAAGAAGCACGTGGGACGTTCATCATAAACAGCGCCACTCATCCGAGCACTTTTAATTTGGCTGCGAACTCGGCAACTATTTAGACTAGCTTGGAACCACAAACCAAGCGACATTCTCAATTTCGAAAGAGAGAATGTCTTAACTTTAGCGCTTCCAAAGTTACGGCTATCCAAAGAGGGTCAGCTGTAAAACAAGTTCTTGCTCTGCTAAGATTCTATACTGGATGTTGGTCAAAGCCAGCGGCACCCTCATACGACAAAGACTAGGACAAAGATCCGTAGATCTATGTACTCGTAATACAGCTCTTCTTCGGACTCGTAGAAGACCACATAGCGTGGCTTCCACCACCCTCCTCTTTTCTCATCCTGGGCTTGGGACCGGCTTACGGCAGAGTTACGGTGGCTTAAAATATATTTTTAATAAAAGCTTATTTGACTTAAAATTGGTTCAAATAATATTTTCTAAAACCTTCTTTTAATTAATATCTTAAATCTAAATTTGTTAATTTTAAAAACAAATTAAAAAATTACAAGAATTTTTTGTTCAAAAAACGATATTCAAAAAATATTGATCAAATAATCAAAACTAATATGAATAAATTTAAATGCTACAATGGATTTAAAAAAAAATATTCATTTAGAATTTTTAAATTTTTTTTCAAGTATCTGATTTTTTAAACATTTATTATTATTTGGATTTTATTCAATTTTTTTGGTGTTCTACCTTGTTTTTTAATAATAAAAAAGTTTTAAATATTTTACTTAAAATTTTTAATTTTTGTCACCCTCCTATTTTTTCATCCGGGCTTGGGACCGGCATACGGCATAGTTATGACGGCGTCTTCCCCTAAGAAGCACGTGGGACGTTCATCATAAACAGCGCCACTCATCCGAGCACTTTTAATTTGGCTGCGAACTCGGCAACTATTTAGACTAGCTTGGAACCACAAACCAAGCGACATTCTCAATTTCGAAAGAGAGAATGTCTTAACTTTAGCGCTTCCAAAGTTACGGCTATCCAAAGAGGGTCAGCTGTAAAACAAGTTCTTGCTCTGCTAAGATTCTATACTGGATGTTGGTCAAAGCCAGCGGCACCCTCATACGACAAGACTAGGACAAAGATCCGTAGATCTATGTACTCGTAATACAGCTCTTCTTCGGACTCGTAGAAGACCACATAGCGTGGCTGCCACCACCCTCCTCTTTTCTCATCCTGGGCTTGGGACCGGCTTACGGCAGAGTTACGGTGGCTTAAAATATATTTTTAATAAAAGCTTATTTGACTTAAAATTGGTTCAAATAATATTTTCTAAAACCTTCTTTTAATTAATATCTTAAATCTAAATTTGTTAATTTTAAAAACAAATTAAAAAATTACAAGAATTTTTTGTTCAAAAAACGATATTCAAAAAATATTGATCAAATAATCAAAACTAATATGAATAAATTTAAATGCTACAATGGATTTAAAAAAAAATATTCATTTAGAATTTTTAAATTTTTTTTCAAGTATCTGATTTTTTAAACATTTATTAATATTTGGATTTTATTCAATTTTTTGGTGTTCTACATTGTTTTTTAATAATAAAAAAGTTTTAAATATTTTACTTAAAATTTTTAATTTTTGTCACCCTCCTATTTTTTCATCCGGGCTTGGGACCGGCATACGGCATAGTTATGACGGCGTCTTCCCCTAAGAAGCACGTGGGACGTTCATCATAAACAGCGCCACTCATCCGAGCACTTTTAATTTGGCTGCGAACTCGGCAACTATTTAGACTAGCTTGGAACCACAAACCAAGCGACATTCTCAATTTCGAAAGAGAGAATGTCTTTAACTTTAGCGCTTCCAAAGTTACGGCTATCCAAAGAGGTCAGCTGTAAAACAAGTTCTTGCTCTGCTAAGATTCTATACGGATGTTGGTCAAAGCCAGCGGCACCCTCATACGACAAGACTAGGACAAAGATCCGTAGATCTATGTACTCGTAATACAGCTCTTCTTCGGACTCGTAGAAGACCACATAGCGTGGCTGCCACCACCCTCCTCTTTTCTCATCCTGGGCTTGGGACCGGCTTACGGCAGAGTTACGGTGGCTTAAAATATATTTTTAATAAAAGCTTATTTGACTTAAAATTGGTTCAAATAAAATTTCTAAAACCTTCTTTTAATTAATATCTTAAATCTAAATTTGTAATTTTAAAAACAAATTAAAAAATTACAAGAATTTTTTGTTCAAAAAACGATATTCAAAAAATATTGATCAAATAATCAAAACTAATATGAATAAATTTAAATGCTACAATGGATTTAAAAAAAATATTCATTTAGAATTTTTAAATTATTTTTCAAGTATCTGATTTTTTAAACATTTATTATTATTTGGATTTTATTCAATTTTTTTGGTGTTCTACCTTGTTTTTTAATAATAAAAAAGTTTTAAATATTTTACTTAAAATTTTTAATTTTTGTCACCCTCCTATTTTTTCATCCGGGCTTGGGACCGGCATACGGCATAGTTATGACGGCGTCTTCCCCTAAGAAGCACGTGGGACGTTCATCATAAACAGCGCCACTCATCCGAGCACTTTTAATTTGGCTGCGAACTCGGCAACTATTTAGACTAGCTTGGAACCACAAACCAAGCGACATTCTCAATTTCGAAAGAGAGAATGTCTTAACTTTAGCGCTTCCAAAGTTACGGCTATCCAAAGAGGGTCAGCTGTAAAACAAGTTTCTTGCTCTGCTAAGATTCTATACTGGATGTTGGTCAAAGCCAGCGGCACCCTCATACGACAAGACTAGGACAAAGATCCGTAGATCTATGTACTCGTAATACAGCTCTTCTTCGGACTCGTAGAAGACCACATAGCGTGGCTGCCACCACCCTCCTCTTTTCTCATCCTGGGCTTGGGACCGGCTTACGGCAGAGTTACGGTGGCTTAAAATATATTTTTAATAAAAGCTTATTTGACTTAAAATTGGTTCAAATAATATTTTCTAAAACCTTCTTTTAATTAATATCTTAAATCTAAATTTGTTAATTTTAAAAACAAATTAAAAAATTACAAGAATTTTTTGTTCAAAAAACGATATTCAAAAAATATTGATCAAATAATCAAAACTAATATGAATAAATTTAAATGCTACAATGGATTTAAAAAAAAATATTCATTTAGAATTTTTAAATTTTTTTTCAAGTATCGGATTTTTTAAACATTTATTATTATTTGGATTTTATTCAATTTTTTTGGTGTTCTACCTTGTTTTTTAATAATAAAAAAAGTTTTAAATATTTTACTTAAAATTTTTAATTTTTGTCACCCTCCTATTTTTTCATCCGGGCTTGGGACCGGCATACGGCATAGTTATGACGGCGTCTTCCCCTAAGAAGCACGTGGGACGTTCATCATATAACAGCGCCACTCATCCGAGCACTTTTAATTTGGCTGCGAACTCGGCAACTATTTAGACTAGCTTGGAACCACAAACCAAGCGACATTCTCAATTTCGAAAGAGAGAATGTCTTAACTTTAGCGCTTCCAAAGTTACGGCTATCCAAAGAGGGTCAGCTGTAAAACAAGTTCTTGCTCTGCTAAGATTCTATACTGGATGTTGGTCAAAGCCAGCGGCACCCTCATACGACAAGACTAGGACAAAGATCCGTAGATCTATGTACTCGTAATACAGCTCTTCTTCGGACTCGTAGAAGACCACATAGCGTGGCTGCCACCACCCTCCTCTTTTCTCATCCTGGGCTTGGGACCGGCTTACGGCAGAGTTACGGTGGCTTAAAATATATTTTTAATAAAAGCTTATTTGACTTAAAATTGGTTCAAATAATATTTTCTAAAACCTTCTTTTAATTAATATCTTAAATCTAAATTTGTAATTTTAAAAACAAATTAAAAAATTACAAGAATTTTTTGTTCAAAAAAACGATATTCAAAAAATATTGATCAAATAATCAAAACTAATATGAATAAATTTAAATGCTACAATGGATTTAAAAAAAATATTCATTTAGAATTTTTAAATTTTTTTTCAAGTATCCTGATTTTTTAAACATTTATTATTATTTGGATTTTATTCAATTTTTTTGTGTGTTCTACCTTGTTTTTTAATAATAAAAAAAAGTTTTAAATATTTTACTTAAAATTTTTAATTTTTGTCACCCTCCTATTTTTTCATCCGGGCTTGGGACCGGCATACGGCATAGTTATGACGGCGTCTTCCCCTAAGAAGCACGTGGGACGTTCATCATAAACAGCGCCACTCATCCGAGCACTTTTAATTTGGCTGCGAACTCGGCAACTATTTAGACTAGCTTGGAACCACAAACCAAGCGGGACATTCTCAATTTCGAAAGAGAGAATGTCTTAACTTTAGCGCTTCCAAAGTTACGGCTATCCAAAGAGGGTCAGCTGTAAAACAAGTTCTTGCTCTGCTAAGATTCTATACTGGATGTTGGTCAAAGCCAGCGGCACCCTCATACGACAAGACTAGGACAAAGATCCGTAGATCTATGTACTCGTAATACAGCTCTTCTTCGGACTCGTAGAAGACCACATAGCGTGGCTGCCACCACCCTCCTCTTTTCTCATCCTGGGCTTGGGACCGGCATACGGCATAGTTAAGAAGGCTTAAAATATATATTTTAATAAAAGCTTATTTGACTTAAAATTGGTTCAAATAATATTGTCTAAAACCTTCTTTTAATTAATATCTTAAATCTAAATTTGTTAATTTTAAAAACAAATTAAAAAATTACAAGAATTTTTTGTTCAAAAAACGATATTCAAAAAATATTGATCAAATAATCAAAACTAATATGAATAAATTTAAATGCTACAATGGATTTAAAAAAAATATTCATTTAGAATTTTTAAATTATTTTTCAAGTATCTGATTTTTTAAACATTTATTATTATTTGGATTTTATTCAATTTTTTTGGTGTTCTACCTTGTTTTTTAATAATAAAAAAGTTTTAAATATTTTACTTAAAATTTTTTAATTTTTGTCACCCTCCTATTTTTTCATCCGGGCTTGGGACCGGCATACGGCATAGTTATGACGGCGTCTTCCCCTAAGAAGCACGTGGGACGTTCATCATAAACAGCGCCACTCATCCGAGCACTTTTAATTTGGCTGCGAACTCGGCAACTATTTAGACTAGCTTGGAACCACAAACCAAGCGACATTCTCAATTTCGAAAGAGAGAATGTCTTAACTTTAGCGCTTCCAAAGTTACGGCTATCCAAAGAGGGTCAGCTGTAAAACAAGTTCTTGCTCTGCTAAGATTCTATACTGGATGTTGGTCAAAGCCAGCGGCACCCTCATACGACAAGACTAGGACAAAGATCCGTAGATCTATGTACTCGTAATACAGCTCTTCTTCGGACTCGTAGAAGACCACATAGCGTGGCTGCCACCACCCTCTCTTTTCTCATCCTGGGCTTGGACCGGCATACGGCAGAGTTACGGTGGCTTAAAATATATTTTTAATAAAAGCTTATTTGACTTAAAATTGGTTCAAATAATATTGTCTAAAACCTTCTTTTAATTAATATCTTAAATCTAAATTTGTTAATTTTTAAAAACAAATTAAAAAATTACAAGAATTTTTTGTTCAAAAAACGATATTCAAAAAATATTGATCAAATAATCAAAACTAATTTGAATAAATTTAAATGCTACAATGGATTTAAAAAAAAATATTCATTTAGAATTTTTAAATTTTTTTTCAAGTATCTGATTTTTTAAACATTTATTATTATTTGGATTTTATTCAATTTTTTTGGTGTTCTACCTTGTTTTTTAATAATAATAAAGTTTTTAATATTTTACTTAAAATTTTTAATTTTTGTCACCCTCCTATTTTTTCATCCGGGCTTGGGACCGGCATACGGCATAGTTATGACGGCGTCCTTCCCTAAGAAGCACGTGGGACGTTCATCATAAACAGCGCCACTCATCCGAGCACTTTTAATTTGGCTGCGAACTCGGCAACTATTTAGACTAGCTTGGAACCACAAACCAAGCGACATTCTCAATTTCGAAAGAGAGAATGTCTTAACTTTAGCGCTTCCAAAGTTACGGCTATCCAAAGAGGGTCAGCTGTAAAACAAGTTCTTGCTCTGCTAAGATTCTATACTGGATGTTGGTCAAAGCCAGCGGCACCCTCATACGACAAGACTAGGACAAAGATCCGTAGATCTATGTACTCGTAATACAGCTCTTCTTCGGACTCGTAGAAGACCACATAGCGTGGCTGCCACCACCCTCCTCTTTTCTCATCCTGGGCTTGGGACCGGCTTACGGCAGAGTTACGGTGGCTTAAAATATATTTTTAATAAAAGCTTATTTGACTTAAAATTGGTTCAAATAATATTGTCTAAAACCTTCTTTTAATTAATATCTTAAATCTAAATTTGTTAATTTTAAAAACAAATTAAAAAATTACAAGAATTTTTTTGTTCAAAAAACGATATTCAAAAATATTGATCAAATAATCAAAACTAATATGAATAAATTTAAATGCTACAATGGATTTAAAAAAAATATTCATTTAGAATTTTTAAATTATTTTTCAAGTATCTGATTTTTTAAACATTTATTATTATTTGGATTTTATTCAATTTTTTTGGTGTTCTACCTTGTTTTTTAATAATAAAAAAGTTTTAAATATTTTACTTAAAATTTTTAATTTTTGTCACCCTCCTATTTTTTCATCCGGGCTTGGGACCGGCATACGGCATAGTTATGACGGCGTCTTCCCCTAAGAAGCACGTGGGACGTTCATCATAAAACAGCGCCACTCATCCGAGCACTTTTAATTTGGCTGCCGAACTCGGCAACTATTTAGACTAGCTTGGAACCACAAACCAAGCGACATTCTCAATTTCGAAAGAGAGAATGTCTTAACTTTAGCGCTTCCAAAGTTACGGCTATCCAAAGAGGGTCAGCTGTTAAAAACAAGTTCTTGCTCTGCTAAGATTCTATACTGGATGTTGGTCAAAGCCAGCGGCACCCTCATACGACAAGACTAGGACAAAGATCCGTAGATCTATGTACTCGTAATACAGCTCTTCTTCGGACTCGTAGAAGGACCACATAGCGTGGCTGCCACCACCCTCCTCTTTTCTCATCCTGGGCTTGGGACCGGCTTACGGCAGAGTTACGGTGGCTTAAAATATATTTTTAATAAAAGCTTATTTGACTTAAAATTGGTTCAAATAATATTGTCTAAAACCTTCTTTTAATTAATATCTTAAATCTAAATTTGTTAATTTTAAAAACAAATTAAAAAATTACAAGAATTTTTTGTTCAAAAAACGATATTCAAAAAATATTGATCAAATAATCAAAACTAATATGAATAAATTTAAATGCTACAATGGATTTAAAAAAAATATTCATTTAGAATTTTTAAATTATTTTTCAAGTATCTGATTTTTTAAACATTTATTATTATTTGGATTTTATTCAATTTTTTTGGTGTTCTACCTTGTTTTTTAATAATAAAAAAGTTTTAAATATTTTACTTAAAATTTTTAATTTTTGTCACCCTCCTATTTTTTCATCCGGGCTTGGGACCGGCATACGGCATAGTTATGACGGCGTCTTCCCCTAAGAAGCACGTGGGACGTTCATCATAAACAGCGCCACTCATCCGAGCACTTTTAATTTGGCTGCGAACTCGGCAACTATTTAGACTAGCTTGGAACCACAAACCAAGCGACATTCTCAATTTCGAAAGAGAGAATGTCTTAACTTTAGCGCTTCCAAAGTTACGGCTATCCAAAGAGGGTCAGCTGTAAAACAAGTTCTTGCTCTGCTAAGATTCTATACTGGATGTTGGTCAAAGCCAGCGGCACCCTCATACGACAAGACTAGGACAAAGATCCGTAGATCTATGTACTCGTAATACAGCTCTTCTTCGGACTCGTAGAAGACCACATAGCGTGGCTGCCACCACCCTCCTCTTTTCTCATCCTGGGCTTGGGACCGGCTTACGGCAGAGTTACGGTGGCTTAAAATATATTTTTAATAAAAGCTTATTTGACTTAAAATTGGTTCAAATAATATTGTCTAAAACCTTCTTTTAATTAATATCTTAAATCTAAATTTGTTAATTTTAAAAACAAATTAAAAAATTACAAGAATTTTTTGTTCAAAAAAACGATATTCAAAAAATATTGATCAAATAATCAAAACTAATATGAATAAATTTAAATGCTACAATGGATTTAAAAAAAAATATTCATTTAGAATTGTTAAATTATTTTTTCAAGTATCTGATTTTTAAACATTTATTATTATTTGGATTTATTCAATTTTTTTGGTGTTCTACCTTGTTTTTTAATAATAAAAAAGTTTTAAATATTTTACTTAAAATTTTTAATTTTTGTCACCCTCCTATTTTTTCATCCGGGCTTGGGACCGGCATACGGCATAGTTATGACGGCGTCTTCCCCTAAGAAGCACGTGGGACTTTCATCATAAACAGCGCCAATCATCCGAGCACTTTTAATTTGGCTGCGAACTCGGCAACTATTTAGACTAGCTTGGAACCACAAACCAAGCGACATTCTCAATTTCGAAAGAGAGAATGTCTTAAACTTTAGCGCTTCCAAAGTTACGGCTATCCAAAGAGGGTCAGCTGTAAAACAAGTTCTTGCTCTGCTAAGATTCTATACTGGATGTTGGTCAAAGCCAGCGGCACCCTCATACGACAAGACTAGGACAAAGATCCGTAGATCTATGTACTCGTAATACAGCTCTTCTTCGGACTCGTAGAAGACCACATAGCGTGGCTGCCACCACCCTCCTCTTTTCTCATCCTGGGCTTGGGACCGGCTTACGGCAGAGTTACGGTGGCTTAAAATATATTTTTAATAAAAGCTTATTTGACTTAAAATTGGTTCAAATAATATTGTCTAAAACCTTCTTTTAATTAATATCTTAAATCTAAATTTGTTAATTTTAAAACCAAATTAAAAAATTACAAGAATTTTTTGTTCAAAAAACGATATTCAAAAAATATTGATCAAATAATCAAAACTAATATGAATTAATTTAAATGCTACAATGGATTTAAAAAAATATTCATTTTAGAATTTTTAAATTTTTTTTCAAGTATCTGATTTTTAAACATTTATTATTATTTGGATTTTATTCAATTTTTTTGGTGTTCTAACTTGTTTTTTAATAATAAAAAAGTTTTAAATATTTTACTTAAAATTTTTAATTTTTGGTCACACTCCTATTTTTTTCATCCGGGCTTGGGACCGGCATACGGCATAGTTATGACGGCGTCTTCCCCTAAGAAGCACGTGGGACGTTATCATAAACAGCGCCCAACTCATCCGGAGCACTTTTAACTTTGGCTGGCGAACTCGGCAACTATTTAGACTAGCTTGGAACCACAAACCAAGCGACATTTCTCAATTTCGAAAGAGAGAATGTCTTAACTTTAGCGCTTCCAAAGTTTACGGCTATCCAAAAGGAGGGTCAGCTGTTAAAACAAGTTCTTGACTCTAGCTAAGATTCTATACTGGATGTTGGTCAAAGCCAGCGGCACCCTCATACGAGCAAAGACTAGGACAAAGGATCCGTAGATCTATGTTACTCGTAATACAGCTCTTCTTCGGACTCGTAGAACGACCACCATAGCGTGGCTGCCACCACCCTTCCTCTTTTCTCAGCCTGGGCTTGGGGACCGGCTTACGGCAGAGTTACGGTGGCTTAAAATTATTATTTTCTAATAAAAGCTTATTTGACTTAACATTGCGTTCAAAATAATATTGGTCTAAAACCTTCTTTTAAATTAATATCCTTAAATCTAAATTTGTTAATTTTAAAAACACAATTAAAAAAATTACAAGAATTTTTTGTTCAACAAAAACGATATTCAAAACAAATATATGAGCTAATAATCAAAAACTAATATAGAATAAATTTAAATGCTACAATGGATTAAAAAAAAATATTCATTTAGAATTTTTAAATTTTTTTTCAAGTATCTGATTTTTAAAACATTGATTATTATTTGGATGTTATTACAATTTTTTTGGTGTTCTTTTACCATTGTTTTTTAATAATAAAAAAGTTTTAAATATTGTTTACTTAAAATTTTTAATTTGTCACCCTCCTATTTTTTTCATCCGGGCTTGGGACCGGCATACGGACATAGTTATGGACGGCGTCTTCCCCCCCTAAGAAGCACGTGGGACCGTTCATCATAAACAGCGGCCACTCATCCGAGCACTTGTTAATTTGGCTGCGCTGCGAAACTCGGCAACTATTTAGACTAGCTTGGAACCACAAACCATAGCGACATTCTCAATTCGAAAGAGAGAAATGTCTTAACTTTCTAGCGCTTTCCAAAGTTTACGGCTATCCAAAGAGGGTCAGCTGTTAATTTAAAACAAGTTCTTGCTCTGCTAAGATTCCTATACTGGATGTTGGTCAAAGCCAGCGGCACCCTCATACGACAAGGACTAGGACAAAGATCCGTAGATCTATTGTACTCGTAATACAGCTCTTCTTCGGACTCGTAGAAGACCACATAGGCCGTGGCTGCCACCACCCTCCTCTTTTCTCATTCCTGGGGCTTCGGGACCGGCTTTCTACGGACAGAGTTACGGGTGGCTTAAAATATATTTTTAATAAAAGCTTATTTGACTTAAAATTGGTTCCAAATAATATGTCTAACTAAAACCTTCTTTTTAATGAATATGCTTAAATCTAAATTTGTTAATTTTAAAAACAAATTAAAAAATTACCAAGAATTTTTTGTTCAAAAACAACGATATTCAAAAAATATATGATTCAAATAATCAACAACTAATATGAATACAATTTAAATGCTACAATGGATTTAAAAAAAAAATATTCATGTTAGAATTTTTAAATTTTTTTTCAAGTATCTGATTTTTTTAAAACAATTTATTATTATTTGGATTTTATTCAAATTTTTTTGGTGTTCATACCTTGTTTTTTTTAATAATTAAAAAAGTTTTAAATATTTTACTTAAAATTTTAAATTTTTGGTCACCCTCCTATTTTTTCATCCGGGCTTGGGGACGGGCATACGCATAGTTATGACGGCGTCTTCCCCTAAGAAGAACGTGCGGACGTTCATTCATAAACAGGCGCCACTCATCCGAGACTTTTTAATTTGTGCTGCGAACTCGGCAACTAATTTTTAGACTAGCATTGGAACCACAAACCAAGCGGGGACCATTCTCAATTCGACGAAAGAAGAGAATGTCTTAACTTTAGCGCTTCCAAAGTTACGGCTTAATCCAAAGAGGGTCAGCTGTAAAACAAGTTCTTGCTCTGCTTAAGATTTCTATACTGGAATGTTGGTCAAAGCCAGCGGCACCCTCATACGGACAAGACTAGGACAAAGATCCGTAGTTAGATCATGGAATCGTAATACAAGAGTCTTCTTCGGACTCGTTCAGAAGACCACATAGCGTGGCTGCCACCAACCCTCCTCTTTTCTCAATCCTGGGCTCGCTCGCGACCCGGCGTACGGCCAGAGTTACGGTGTGGCTTAAAATATATTTTTTAATAAAAGCTTATTTGACTTAAAATTGGTTCAAATGAATATGGCTATCTAAAACCTTCCTTTTAATTAATATCTTAAATCTAAATTTGTTAATTTTAAAAACAAATTAAAAAAATTACAAATGAATTTTTTCGTTTCAAAAAAAACGATATTTCCAAAAAATATTGATCAAATAATCAAAAAAACTAATATGAATAAAATTAAATGCTACAATGGATTTAAAAAAAAAATATCATTTAGAATTTTTAAATATTCTTTTCAAGTATCTGATTTTTTAAACATTTATTATTTATTTGGATTTTATTCAATTTTTTTGGTTGTTCTACCTTGTTTTTTTAATAATAAAAAAGTTTTAAATATCTTTACTTAAAATTTTTAATTTTTGGTCACCCTACCTATTTTTTCATTCCGGGCTTGGGAACCGGCATACGGCATAGTTTTATGGACGGGCGTGTTCCCCTAACGAGCACGTGGGACGTTCATCATAAACCGGCGCCACTCATCCGAGCACTTTTAATTTAGGCTGCGAACTCGGCAACTATTCTAGACTTAGCTTGGAACCACAAAACCAAGCGAACATTCTCAATTTCGAAAGACGAGAATGTTCTTAAACTTCTAGCGCTTCCAAAAGTTACGGCTATCCAAAGAGGGGTTCAGCTGTAAAACAAGTTCTTGCTCTGCTAAGATTCTATACATGGATGTTGGTCCAAAAGCCAGGCGGCAACCCTCATACGGACCAAGGACTAAGGACAAAGATCCGTAGATCATGTACTGCGTAATACAGCTCTTCTTCGGACTCGTTAGAAGACCACATAGCGTGGCTGCCACCACCCTCCTCTTTTCTCATCCTGGGCTTGGGACCGGGCTTACGGCCAGGAGTTACCGGTGGCTTTAAAAATATATTTGTAAATAAAAGCTTATTTGACTTAAAACTTGAGTTCAAATAATATTTTTCTAAAACCTTCTTTTAAATTAAATATCTTAAATCTAAAAAAATTGTTAATTTTAAAAACCAAATTAAAAAATTACAAGAAAATTTTTTTGTTCAAAAAAAACGATATTCAACAAAATATACTGATCAAATAATCAAAACTAATATGAATAAATTTAAATGCTACAATGGACTTTAAAAAAAAATATATCAATTTAGAATTTTTAAATTTTTTTTCAAGTATTCTGATTTTTAAACATTTATTTATTATTTGGATTTTATTCAATTTTTTTGGTGTTCTACATTGTTTTTTTTTCTAATAATAAAAAACAGTTTTAAATATTTTACTTAAAATTTTTAATTTTTGTCACCCCTCCTATTTTTTCATCGGGCTTGGGAACGGCATACGGCATAGTTATGACGGCCGTCTGTCCCCTAAAAAGGGGGGAAAAACAGGGGCACGTGGGACGTTCATCATAAACAGCGTCCACTCATCGAGCAACTTTTAATTTGGCTGCGAAACTCGGCAACTATTTAGACTAGCTTGGAACCACAAACCAAGCGAACATTCTCAAGTTCGAAAGAAGAGAATGTCTTAACTTTAGCGCCTTACCAAAGTTACGGCTATCCAAAAGCAGGGGCAGCTGTAAAACAAGTTCTTGCTCTGCTAAGATTTCGGTTATACTGGATGTTGGTCAAAGCCAGCGGCACCCTCATACGGACAAGACTAGGACAAAGATCGTAGATTCTATGTACTCGTATATAACAGCCTCTTCTTCGGGAACTCGTAGAATGACCACATAGCGTGGCTGCCACCCACCCTCCTCTTTTCTCATCCTGGGCTTGGGACCGGCCCTTACGGCAGAGTTTACGGTGGCTTAAAATATATTTTTAATAAAACAGCTTATTTGAGCTTAAAATTGGTTCAAATAATATTTTCTAAAAACCTTCTTTTAATTAATATCTTAAATCCTAAATTTGTTAATTTTAAAACAAACACAAAAAATTAAAAAATTACAAGAATTGTTTTGTTCAAAAAAAACGATATTCAAAAAATATTGATCAAATAATCAAAACTAATATGAATAAATTGTAAATGCTACAATGGATTTAAAAAAAAAATATTCATTTTTTAGGGAATTTTAAATTTTTTTCAAGTATCTGATTTTTTAAACATTTATTATTATTTGGATTTTATTCAATTTTTTTGGTGTTCTACCTTGTTTTTTAATAATAAAAAAGTTTTTAAATATCTTTACTTAAAATTTTAATTTTGGTCACCCTCCTATTTTTTTCATCCGGGCTTGGGACCGGCATACGGCATAGTTATGGACGGCGTTCTTCCCCTAAGAAGGCACGTGGGACGGTTCATTTCATTAAAACAAGCGCCACTCATCCGAATGCACTTTTGTAATTTGGCTGCGAACTCGGGCCAACTATTTTAGACTAGCTTGGAACCACAAACCAAGCGACATTCGCAATTTCGGAAAGATGAGACTGTCTTATAACTTTAGCGCTTCCAAAGTTACGGCTATCCAAAGAGGGTCAAGCTGTAAAACAAGTTCTTGCTCTGCTAAGATTCTATACTGGATGTTGGTCAAAGCAGCGGGCACCCCTCATACGACAAGACTAGGACAAAGATCCGTAGATCTATGTAACTCGTAAATACAGCTCTTCTTCGGACTCGTAGAAGACCCACATAAGCGTGGCTGCCACCACCATACCTCTTTCTCATCCCTGGGCTTGGGACCGGCTTACGGCCAGGAGTTACGGGTGGCTTAAAATATATTTTTAATAAAAGCTTATTTGACTTAAAATTGGTTCAAATAATATTGTCTAAAACCTTCTTTTAATTAATATCTTAAATCTAAATTTGTTAATTTTTAAAAACAAATTAAAAAAATTACAAGAATTTTTTGTTTCAAAAAACGATATTCAAAAAATATATGATTCAAATAATCAAAACTAATATGAATAAATTTAGAAGGCACTAACAATGGATTTAAAAAAAAATATTCATTTAAGAATTTTTTAAATTTTTTTTCACAGTATCTGATTTTTTAAACATTATTATTATTTGGATTTTATTCAATTTTTTTGGCTTGTTCCTACCTTGTCTTTTAATAATAAAAAGTGTTTAAATATTTTACTTAAAATTTTTAATTTTTGTCACCCTCCTATTTTTTTCATCCGGGCTTTGGGACCGGACATACGGCATAGGTTATGACGGCTCGTCTTCCCCTAAGAAGCACGTTATAGTGGGGACGTTCATCATAAACAGCGCCACTGATCCGAGCACTTTAATTTGGCTGCGAACTCGGCAACTATTTAGACTAGCTTGGAACCACAAACCAAGCGACATTCTCAATTTCGAAAGAAGGAGGAATGTCTTAACTTTAGCGCTTCCAACAGTTACGGGCTATCCAAAGAGGGTCAGCTGTAAAAACAAGTTCCTTGCTCTGCCTAAGACTTCTATACTGGATGTTGGTTCAAAGCCAGCGGCACCCTCATACGACAAGGGACTAGGACAAAGATCGTAGGATCTATGTACTCGTTAATACAGCTCTTCTTCGGACTCGTAGAAGACCAACATAGGCGTGGCTGCCACCACCCTCCTCTTCTTCTCATCCTGGGTCTTGCGGGACCGGCTTACGGCCAGAGTTACCCTCGGTGGCTTAAAAATTATATTTTTAATAAAAAGCTTATTTGACTTAAAATGGGTTCAACATAATATTGTCTAAAACCTTCTTTTAATTAATATCTTAAATCTAAATTTGGTTAATTTTAAAAAGAGAAATTAAAAAAATTACAAGAATTTTTTGTTCAAAAAACGAATTCAAAAAAATATTTGATCAAACTAATCAAAACTAATATGAATAAAATTTAAATGCTACAATGGATTTAAAAAAAAATATTCATTTAGAATTTTTAAATTTTTTTTAAAGTATCTGATTTTTAAACATTTATTATTATTTGGGATTTTTATTCAATTTTTTTGGTGTTTTCTACCTTGTTTTTCTAATAATAAAAAAGTGTTAAATATTTTACTTAAAATTTTTAATTTTTGTCACCCTCCTATTTTTTCAATCCGGGCTTGGGACCGGCACATACGGCATAGTTATGACGGCCGTCTTCCCCTAAGGAAGCACGTGGGACGTTCATCCATAAACAGCGCCACTCATCCGAGCACTTTTAATTTGGCATCGGCGAACTTCGGCAACTATTTAGACTGAGCTTGGAAACCACAAACCAAGCGAACATTCTCAATTCGACATGAGAGAATGGTTCTTAACTTTAGCGCGCTTCCAAAGTTACGGCTATCCAAAAGAGGGTCAGCTGTAAAACCAAGTTCTTGCTTCTGCTAAGATTCTATACTGGATGTTGCGTCAAAAGACAGCGGCACCCTCATACGACAAGACTAGGGACAAAGATCCGTAGATCTATGTACTCGTAATACAGCTCTTCTTCGGACTCGTAGAAGACCACATAGCGTGGCTTGCCACCACCCTCCTCTTTTCTCATCCTCGGGCTTGGGACCGGCTTACGGGGCAGAGTTACGGTAGGCTCTTAAAATATATTTTTAATAAAAAGCTTATTTGACCTTAAAATTGGGTTCAAATAATATTGTTCTAAAACCCTTCTTTTAATTAATATCTTAAAATTCTAAAAATGTTAATTTTAAAAACAATATTAAAAAAAATTACAAGAATCTTTTTGTTCAAAAAACGATATTCAAAAAATATTGATCAAATAATCAAAAACTAATATGAATAAAATTTAAACGCTACAATGGATTTAAAAAAAATATTCATTTTAGAATTTTTAAATTATTTTTCAAAGTATATGATTTTTTAAACATTTATTATTATTTGGATTTTATTCAATTTTTTTTGGTGTATCTACCTTGTTTTGTAATAAATAAAAAAGTTTTAAATATTTTACTTAAAATTTTTAATTTTTGTCACACTTCCTATTTTTCATCCGGGTGGCTTGGGACCAGCATACGGCATAGTTATGACGGCCGTCTTACCTCTTGTATATTTGAACGCACGTGGGTGCTACCGCGCCCGTCATCATAGTAAAAACAGCGCCACTCATCCGAGGCACTTTTAATTTGGCTGCGAAACTCGGCAACTATTTAGGACTAGCTTGGAACCACAAACCCAAGCGCACATTCTCAATTTCGAAAGAGAGAATGTTTTCTTAACTTTAGCGCTTCCAAAGTTACGGCTATCCAAAAGAGGGTCAGCTGTTTAAAAACAAGTTCTTGCTCTGCTAAGATTCTATACTGGATGTTGGTCAAAGCCAGCGGCACCCTTCATACGACAGGACTAGGACAAAGATCCGCTAGTCTATGTACTCGTAATACAGCTCTTCTTCGGGACATCGTAGAAGTGACCACCATAGCGTAGGCTGCCACCACACCTTCCTCTTTTCTCATCCTGGGCTTGGGACCGGCTCTACGGCAAGAGTGCTACGGTTGGCTTTAAAATATATTTTAATAAAAAGCCTATTTGACTTAAAATTGGTTCAAATAATATATGTCTAAAACCTTCTTTTAATTAATATCTTAAATCTAAATTTGTTAATTTTAAAAACAAATTAAAAAAATTACAAGAATTTTTTGTTCAAAAAACGATATTCAAAAAATAGTGATCAAATAATTCAAAACTAATATGAATAAATTTAAATGCTTACAATGGATTTAAAAAAAAATATTCATTTTAGAATTTTTAAAATATTTTTCAAGTATCTGATTTTTTAAACAATTTATTATTATTGGATTTTATTCAATTTTTTTTTTTTTGGTGTTCTACCTTGTTTTTTAATAATTAAAAAAGTTTAAAATATTTTACTTAAAATTTTTAATTTTTGTCACACTCCTATTTTGCATCCGGGCTTGGGACCAGGACATACGGCATAGTTATGACGGCGTCTTTCCCCTATAAGAAGCACGTGGGACGTTCATCATAAACAAGCGCCACTCATACGAAGCACTTTTAATTGGAACTGCGAACTCGGCAAACTATTTAGGACTAGCTTGGAACCACAAACCAAGCGACATCTCAATTTCGAAAGAGAGAATGTATTAACTTTAGCGCTTCCAAAGTTACGGCTATCCAAAAGAGGGGTCAGCTGTAAAACGAAAGTTCTTGCTCTGCTAAGATTCTATACTGGATGTTGGTCAAACGCCAGCGGCACCCTCATACGGACAAGACTAGGACAAAGATCCGTAGATCTATGTACTCGTAATACAGCTCTTCTTCGGACTCGT